>OX388348.1:83453968-84769342 GCA_947579665.1 Sympetrum striolatum | reverse complement strand
GAAGGATATTGCAGAATTTCCGGAATGAAAGATGAGGAATGGTTGGTTGGTTGGTTGGTCAAACCGGGAGAAATTTCAATATCCGTGTAAAAGAGCACAATCATTCTTTTTTAAATAATACTCCCGCCTCTCACTTTGCTCAACACCTAAATGATTCCCACCATTCCTCATCTTTCATTCCGGAAATTCTGCATATCCTTCGAAAAGGTCCCAAAATGAATTTCTTGGAGCAGAGAGAAATTTTAACGTCTAAAATTGCTTCCCAGAACGTAGTTAACGAAATAGTTCCAGTATCTTACTCTCCCTTACTTCTTTGTACTCTCCCAAAAAGCTCTCTCCAAGATAAGACCAACCTTTACCCCCCGGATAGTTCTCACAAGACCTAACCCTTCCTTTCCACCCTCTCCCTCCCTTCTCCCTACCCTTTCAAAATGCTTTGTTTCTTTACACCCACCTTACCCCTCATTTTTCCCTATATAAGCTTTCTTGTATGTAATTTCCTTACCTGAAGATGGCCGATCTGTGCCGAAACCGGTCGTTTTGCAAATAAATCTGTGGAAAAAAGTATTTGTTAAACCTTATTCTTAACATCCTCTGTTATGGATTTCCACACGGTAAAGCCTGCCACAATCGATTTTATTTGTGATGCCAGTACAGGCATTAAGGCTAAACTATATAGGAAGTTACTCATCAAGAAGAAAGTGATTTCTTTGAAGATATACTTCAATAGTATATGTCTGAGAAATGGAGTTTTCCCAAGATACATCAACATCCGGAGCAAGTGCAACTCTTCTCATTCTTCTAGAGCAGTGGACCGAGCGAAGACCCTTTGGCTTAAGGAGGAAATAAGACATTGGTATGCTGTTCGCCAAAACCTGTCCTACTATCTTCTGTTACTTCACACCGAGTTACTACATCTCCTCTCCTGGATAGAATGGTCAATTTTGGATGACAAGGTAAGACAAATGGCAAGCGAAATTTGTTACCAAAAACGCTCAGCCCTCAACAAGAAATTCCGGGCGCTGAAGTCTTCTAGTGCAGTGAACCAACCAAGATGTGCTACCCCCCAAACTACCCATAAATTTCACGATCGTGTGCTCAACCTCTCCCAATACAATTTTGCTCCTTCTGAAATCTCATACTTAGAATACGGTTTGAAATACAGCCCACCTCTCCCAAAATCTCCCAGTGATTTTATCAATTTATCCGCTGACTGTGACGTAGCTTTACACAAACAAACAAGAGTGAAATATTCGTGTGCGGACATTATATCTCACCACATTGATAACCTCCCTCCACCAAGCAATAGTGAAATAAGAAATCTTCGCAACGTTAGAAAAATACAAAAAATAGTGAATGAAAACAAACTAATCATCTCCAAAGCAGACAAAGGAGAGTGTGTGGTGATTTTAAACAAAAGTGACTACATTGAAAAGTGTCAAAACTTCATCTGTAGCCACAACATAGAACTTCTTAACAAAGATCCTACTCCTGAATTCCAATCGGTAGTCCGTAAAACAATTAGTGAGACACACCTTATTCACGATTTTACAAAAAATCGACTTTGTGAAATGAACCCCCAACCACCTAGGCTATACGGACTCCCCAAAATCCATAAAAGTGACATCCCAATCAGACCTGTGATTTCCTCTATTTCTTCCCCTGCCCATAAACTGTCGCATAAAGTGAATTCCCTTTTAAAAAATTCCAATTTATTTACTCAGAAGTATGGCATATTGAATACTATAGACCTAACCCAGAAACTGAAAGATGTAAATATTAATCATAACTCCAAATTTGTATCCTTTGATGTTTGTAATTTATTCACCAACGTGCCAGTGGGTGAAGTGATAAGTGTCATTGAAGACCGCCTCCGCAGTGCCAACATGAGCAGTGATATTATATGTGACTTTAAAAAACTCATTCAAACCTGCACCAAACAAAATTTCCTCAAATTTCAAGACGTGTTTTACCGTCAAAACGAGGGTCTCGCTATGGGATCTCCTTTATCCCCTCTTCTCGCCAATATTTTTATGGACTTCTTGGAATCCAAATTGTTCAGTTCAAATTGTAAATATTTAATTTATGTTCAATGCTGGTTTAGATATGTTGATGATATTCTATGTATATGGAAGGGTACGGAAAGGCAACTTTCATCATTTCATCATTACTTAAATACCCTTCACCCTACCATCAAGTTCACCTTAGAATTAGAAAAAAATCATTCACTCAATTTCCTAGATCTCACCCTTTACCATACCCAGAACAAAATAACCTTCTCCATTTTCCGTAAGCCTACTTATACTGACCATACCATTCCGGCTTCCTCAAACCATCACCCCGCTCAAAAACATTCTTCTTTCCATGCCCTTATCCACCGTCTAACGCATATCCCTATGAACAAAGTTGATTTCAATAAGGAACTGTCTACAATCAAATACATTGCGGAAAAAAACGGTTTCCAATCCAAATTAATAGACAGACTTCTTTCCAAAAAAATCCGGAAATTAATAATTAACAGAATCTTTCTTCCACCCGTCATCCAACCTGAAAATCCACCCAAATGGCGAAGATTTAATTTCATAGATGATTGTTCATTAAAAATTGCCAATATCCTCCCTAAAGAAACCATTCAACCTGCATTCTACAATAACCACAATCTAGGTTCTTACTTGGTAAACAATAAAGACAAAATAGAAACAAAATTGAAATCAGGTATTTATAAATTAAAATGTAACGATTGCGAATCCGTATATATTGGTCAAACCGGGAGAAATTTCAATATCCGTGTAAAAGAGCACAATCATTCTTTTTTAAATAATACTCCCGCCTCTCACTTTGCTCAACACCTAAATGATTCCCACCATTCCTCATCTTTCATTCCGGAAATTCTGCATATCCTTCGAAAAGGTCCCAAAATGAATTTCTTGGAGCAGAGAGAAATTTTAACGTCTAAAATTGCTTCCCAGAACGTAGTTAACGAAATAGTTCCAGTATCTTACTCTCCCTTACTTCTTTGTACTCTCCCAAAAAGCTCTCTCCAAGATAAGACCAACCTTTACCCCCCGGATAGTTCTCACAAGACCTAACCCTTCCTTTCCACCCTCTCCCTCCCTTCTCCCTACCCTTTCAAAATGCTTTGTTTCTTTACACCCACCTTACCCCTCATTTTTCCCTATATAAGCTTTCTTGTATGTAATTTCCTTACCTGAAGATGGCCGATCTGTGCCGAAACCGGTCGTTTTGCAAATAAATCTGTGGAAAAAAGTATTTGTTAAACCTTATTCTTAACATCCTCTCTCAAATATAATTGTAAAGTCTTCTTTCAGTGCTTCCAAATGCTGGCAGTAAGCAAGAATGTCGTTATCATAAGTTTCCATTGAAGAAAGATTTGGTGACGTCCAAACATTGCCGGAGCACCATCGGTAGCAACAGACAAGAAATTATTCAGAGGAATTCCATTTTCTTCAAAATAGTGCTCCAAAACGCCAAAAACATTTTTTCCTTTTGTGTCCGTTTCTAACGTTCTTGCGAATAATAATTCTTGACAAATGCTTACATATTTTATGAAGCGAACGTACACCAGAAGTAAATACACGTTTTTTGGCAAAGTAGATTCATCAAGCTGCAATGAAAACCATGAGACTGGGATGCTGTCGTATTCCTGAGCGATTAGGTGGGCGTTCCTAGCTAATGTGAGCTCGCAACATCTGTCTAATTCCGCATTCTATTTTCTATATTTTTAATTTTAGGCATAAATTAATTCAATTGAAAGTTATTCTTATGCTTTATGGTAAATAGTAATTACATTTTTTCAAACTAAAGTTGGATACGACGAGTAGGGACCGCAGGACAGGATAGTTCACTCCTTTGTAGTACTTTGGGTTTGGTTTCAGTAATTTGTGCAGTATTTATTGGACATTTAATAATATCTGCACGAAAGTTCACTAAAAAAATTTGCAATTTCACTATTCATATAGGTCTGAAAACACAAACATATCTATCCGTTAAGTTGGAGGAACGGTATTGTAAGATAACGAGAACTAATGCTCGATAATCTGTCAAGCTATAATTTTTCTCACTGATAATGTAAGAAAGTTGATATCTCATGAATAGGAACTGTTTATAAATGAATACTCCGAGTAAATTCTCGTCAATTATTACGGATTGCACTTTAGTGATGATTGAGCGCGTCAGAGCAGAAATCATAAAAAGTTTTGTTATTATTATTTTCTATTCTCTGTGTCAATCATTGTCGAACTTCATTAACCAAAATACGAGTAAAAGCCGATGATGTTATCACACTGTATCAGAGTTAACCAAATTCGATATAGTTCACTGATATTTGGAAGACTTTTAAATTAAAACGATAATGAATAAAATTGAGTCCGAGTCCCAGTTTGAGAACTATTTTTTTCTCACAATCAGTGGTAATATTTCAAAATACTGCTATTTGATTATGCTTACCTATTTTCATTCCATTTAATCATTTTCACATTTTCCTCTCTTTCCGTCATATTCGTACTTTCATTTTTCCTATAATTTTCAATTGCAAATTACGAACTATCCAAAATCTGAAAGCGCTTTACAGCCAAGAACGAAAATTAATTTACAACGTCATTATGTGTATGTGGAAGGAGGTCGATGAAGAAATGCAGTAAAAGTTTTAAAAAGTTTTTCATAGGGTCGTGTCATCAACAGAAAAAATCCTTGGAACTACTATGTATATTCCAAAGTAGAGAGATGATTTAAAACAATCTCTCGGGGTGATATGTGTTTTTTATTTGGGTTGAGTTTCATTCTCCGTTTGCCAAATAACCTTTATGCAGAATTTTTAAGGCAGTTACAATGTCCGTATTTCCCATTGAAAACGCACTATTAGCCTCCCTGCAAACAACGTTTGCGCCCCTTTGCTTTCTCCTCAGTACCCCTCCCCTCCATTCCGTCAGTATTCCACGGATAAGGTCAACCACATTCGTGACGCGTCCTCCTACCAAAAGCTTTTGCGAGAGCTAAGAAAGCATTTATAACAATGTTTCTGATACCTGGCACCAAAAGGCTGTAGCGTCAAAAGTTGAAGAATCGAAACAAAGATGACAGTAATGCCGTCAGTGGCCATTAAATACGCCAACTGCTCAAGGGGGCGGCGGCTGGACCTCAGCGCCCCCTCAATATGACTTGGACACAGAACGCCCCCCTCAGACTTCTCAGCGCCCCCGTTGGGAACCACTGATCTAGGTTATTGGTGTTATGAGGAACTCGTCTCGGAGATATCGGAGGAAATGCCATGAATTTTTCAAAAATGTGCGTTGAAATAGGGCGGAGACGTTTTTCAAAAAAATTCTCCTTGTAAACCTTCCTGCGAAAAGTTGGTTTAGAATGTATTGACATTTTTTCTGCATAAATTCATAATTAAAGGTAACACTAAGGATTCGAATTACAATGCATGGTTGTAATGTAGTTCAACCGCAATCTTCTCTTTAATTCTTACTGGAAGTGTTAGTCAGTACCTAGCAGAGGCCCGTTTTTACAATATTTACGCAAATTGCATATTATGTAATCTATAGATTAACCGTAACTGCCCTTTAGCGGCACGGACTGTATTATGAATAAACTAAATTTTAAGATTTGAAGCTCACTCCTGCACTTACTTTAATTATCATTATTATACAAGCTAAGGTTAAATTTTCGTTTGTTTGTTAGAGTTAAAGTAAAGGTTATAGTTATAATTCATGCTAACTATTCATTACAACACCGTCGTCTTACTTAGTACTTATTTCTATTAACATTAACATTAATGCCTTGTAATCCGCCAGTGGCGCGTGGCAGGGGGTTTAGGCCTTGTCCAACCCAAGACTATTTAGGGATTGGGCTGGCGATTTGCTGGGCATAATTTAGGAAGATGATTTTGCAGACGACAATCCCACGCTTATGAGAATACGCCAATTTACAATGATGCCAGGCAAGAAATCTGGCAACCATACCCATTAAAAAAATGGACTTATAAATACAAACATGTCCGTTCTTCATAGCTTTCTTTAGGTTCATGTGCATCGAAATTCGAAAATCCCTATTCAAAGCCATCTTCTCAACTTCCTTCGCGATTACCTTAGCGCCTCTTATGTCATCAAACACATTTTGTCTTCGTGTTCCCCTCCAACAATAACAATAATAATAAAATTGACAATAACTTCGGTTAATCCTATCGCAATAAATCGAGGTTTATCTTATGGAAATACTCAATTGTTCTTTCGGACAGGTTAGATTAACTTTAAAAGGAAAGCGCTTATTAGGATATGTACGCGACAGAAGTGGGTTTTGATCCCAGGATAGTGAACTCTGTCTCAAATCTTATCTCTCAGTCATCTTTCCTCCGTTATTTCCTCATATCGATCGTGTCACGATATGAAACAGGCATCGTACATGTTTTGATGCACTTATCTCAGGAAATACATTTCGTGAAAAAAGGAGGATATCCGAATAGACGTTTCATTCATTTGTCCTCATGCGGTGATACTTTCTGTCACGGCGAAAATTTCGAAAATATTAATCGGACCTCACGATAAGACATTAATGACCGTCTCTTTCATTTGGATGGAATTTTAACGAGGGCTCGAGGATAGTCGCCTCCTTCTCTCCATCCACAGATTTACCTGCATTACATGAATCTGCAGTTTTTTCCTCGGCATCCGATTCCTGTTTCTCAATCTAACTCGCATACAGTAGAACTCCAACTATCCGAACTTCGACTATCCGAATCGCTGATTATCCGAATCGCTTTAGGACACCATCTCATATAGCAGTTCTAAAGTCGCTGCCGTGGTAAGCATAACGGTAGAAACCGAATAGACCTGCCAAAGTGTTACCATTTTTTAAATTAATTAATACGTAGCTCTTTTTTATACTTTATATGTAGTTTATTTCTCCAGTTTTCAATGTACATACAGAAGTTAATGTATTATCCGAATCTTCGATTATCCGAACGGGGTCCGGTCCCAATTGATTGGAGTTGTACTGTACTTAGTTACTTGACCTCTCACCTATCTCACCATGCGTGAGTTTCGTTGCGTCGTCCGTCATTGCTACGCATACAGGAACTATAGTTATGAATGAAAGACTTATCATGTTATAAATTCTCACCTACGTCGGTTGCTCTTACTAGAAAATGTCCGTAATTTCCTCAAACAATCACCCGATATTCATTATATTTTTATTGTAATCTTTAATACTTGGCTAATTACTGGTATTACTCAGAATGGTTGGAAAATAAGGTTTAAAGTAAGCTTTTAATTGCTCAATACATTCACATTCAAATCTTAGAAAACGTGGCGTCCTCCCTGCTACGTAGATGGATCTGATACTGGGAGAAAAAATAGTGAAGTATATACAAAAATTATGTTCTTCCAGAACGAAGTGCAAGAGTAATTGATTAGGTGATCCATGGTCCATGCACCTGCCAAACGCCATGAGGAGGATTACAGACTATATAAATGCACGTATAATACAGCTTTATTTAGCATTGCGTCATAACTACGTAAAATGCACTAAAAAGAACTTCAAGTACTATTACCAAGTACGCAAGTACCAGTAAGTATTATTATCAAGTACGCATAATATCCGCGTCAACCGAATCGAAGGCTTTACTTAAGTCCAGTAGGATCAAGGCTGTTAATTTACTATTATCCATCGATTTACGAATGTCATCAATTATCTTAACTAGGGCCGTGGCGGTGCTATGCGAATTTCGGAAACCTGATTGTGAGCAGTCAAGAATCGAATTTTTTTGCAGGTATTCAGTAATTTGATGATGCGCGAGTTTTTCGAGGACTTTTGATAAAACCGGAAGGAAGCTGATGGGTCATCAGAATCCAATTTAGAGTTTTTCAAAATTGGTTTCACTAGCGCGCGTTTCCATGCCGTTGGGAATTTACCCGTAAGGAACGATAGATTATAAATGTTTGTTAACAAAGGTAGCACTAAATAGCAAAGTTTGTTTATGACAGTAATCGGAATACCATCAGCACCTTCAGCTTTCGGCTTTATGCTTTTTAAAAGAACTCTGATAGAATAATGATACTGGGGTTCAAAGTCATATTTTATCTGGTGGTTACACCTGGCCAGTACTTCGTAAAAATTTCAAGTCAGTGACACTTGTAGAACATGGTTAGAATTTTGATCCTCTATAGATGTACATCATCTTCAGCCATTTTCAATCCGATGTTGGAATCTCTGAATTATGACAATTATTAGTTAAGTATTATTAATTCAGAAGGTAGTAAATTACATGTAAATTTATTTATGTAAGAAGGAGGGATAACAACTGTAAAGGTAAAGTCGTGTTTGCCCATGACATTTGAATATTTACAACAGGTTTTATTTTGCAGATTGTTTATAGTATTATTGATTTATAGGATCTAGTAAGCAGAGCTGCCACATAAAATTTTTCAACTTTTCTGTTGAAATGTTCTTATTTTCATGCAAGAAAAATATTTTAGCCAAAATGGAAATGCTAAAAAAACTATATCAAAATAGACAAAGTTCGATTTCTTAAACTATCCCTTAAACCAAGCATTGATTTTCTTTTTAGAACTCTGATTTGTCTGTTTTGGAGACAAATATCCATTTTGTGGGTGGACTTCTTTCCTGCTACGCTCTCACTGGAGACGTGATGTACAGAGAAAAAGCCGAACATGTGGCAGAGAAACTTCTTCCAGCATTTAAGACCAATCAGGTTATCAGATATCGCGTCGCGTAAAACGTTTGCTGGGTTGAAATCGATGGTTTTCGCTTTAATAAGGTGGTATTGCATTTCAAATTATAATGCAGAACGTATATTGCTTTATATTTGATACCTGATGATGACGCTTTGCGTTGAAACCTGGGTCGTTCCTTTTTCATTATGGTATTTTATGAAGCTTTAATCAACATACGTTCTGTATTATCATTTGTTTGCTCGGTTTGCAAAGAATGGCATAAGTAAGGTGTCGGCAGTACTATAGATCGGTATAGACATAACATCCATACGTTACCGAGTGGAAAAGCTAATTTAGGTACGCGATAATAATTTTGAAGATGCACCGCAAGAGAAAAACATGCCAGATGGAAATATCGCATGTACCTACCATAAACTTGGACTCGATAATAAAATAAAAGAAATAACTTTACAATTAAAGTATAGATATTATTATAATAAAGTTGGAGTTATAGTTATTTAGTAGTGAACTGTGCATCGCTGCAGCACAGTTTGGGATCCTCCCGAAGTTGGTTTAATCTCACAATAGATGTTCCATCATAACCAGATTGTTTATTCAGTGGAAATTAAAAGTTTGATAATAGCATTGCGGCTACGATAATATCCCTCAGAGAGAATTCGCTCTAGGTGAATATACCAGATTATCGACGGAAGCTCTTCGAAAAATTCATCGGTACGGAATTTTTAGATAAGGTAATATAATATACCTTATCCTCTTAATGTACTTCAGAAGGTCAAGAAGCTGCAAAGCAGAAAAAAGAAACTTCTTGAAAATGGTGAGAAAGGAGTTGCAGACATTGAAGTGGAAGTGAAATTATTAAAAGGACTATACCAATGACATATTTCATTATTTCTTGTATATTATTATGGTATGTTGCTTCTACTGTTCTGAGTTTTGTGTCCTCCATTAAAATTCCATTTGCATTTTTTTCAGTATTTAAGGAAGCATTTTAATTTCTATCTCTATGGATGGATTTATTCCGTGAAAGTCAATTTCATTTTCATATGACCAGTTTTGTATATTTTTGCATGAGATATAACTTGAAGTTTATATAAAAACACAAACGCACTTGTACTAATTCCACAAAATGTTTAATGTAACTGTTAACCGGTTTCGGTGTCACAGCACCATCCTCAGAACAAGAAGTCAAATCAGAGAGCAAGAACATGTATACGAGAACCAAAGGAAGGGGAGGGGTAAAAAGAATACAAGGTTGTATCACGAGGGGGAGGGCAAATGGGGGAAAAGAATCTTGAAGAGTGGGAACTGGCTATTAGAAAACAAAAACTCGTTAGCTAAAGGAATGGAGTAAAATTGGTGAAGGCGTATGTAAAACTCTTCTAAACGGTCTAATTTGGTACCTTTACGTCCATGGTTTAAATAACGGGGGGAGAAGTCGGAAAAATGATCATTGTCAATCAGATGATCGGAGAAATGTGATGAATTAGAAAGATTGTTAAAAGATCTTTTGTGCTCATCCACCCTTATTCTCCTCATCCCTCTTACCCCTCCCCTTCCTTTGGTTCTCGTATATATGTTCTTGCTCTTTGATTTAACTTCTTGTTCTGAGGATGGTGCTGTGACACCGAAACCGGTAAACAGTTACATTAAAAATATTGTGGAATTAGTACAAGTGCGTTTGTGTTTGTATTTTTTGGTGTTTTTGAAAATGAAGTTCCACCAAGTAACACTCGAATTGATTTCTTTAATTTTGAAGTTTATATACTCGCTACTTATAGTAGTAGTAGTAGTATTGTTAAAAGTGCTTCGACAGCTTAGGTCATTTCGCACATTGGCTCCCACCGGGAATCGAACCCGGGACCGCTTTCACCAAAGGCAAACGCGCTGTCCACATGACTATCCGGGAGCCTCGCTACTTATATTTTTCACTTTTTGCACTACTCAAGATTTGTTTTTGTTTTTCTAATATGCACGTTTGATAGTGAATTCAATCAAAATGTACCTGGGAAAAACTGAATAAGATCCTGGAAAACCTGGAAAACTCAGGGGAAAACAATATTGGGATTTGCCGGACACCCTGATGTTCAAAAATTATTATTTAATTTCTGCTATCTTAAAGTTCTCGAAATACTGAACTTATTCCGATAAAAGAGGGAACATGTGTTATTTAGAGATTTAATTAAGTGATAATTGATCGTAATGCATACAATGCGAGGAATTGCAATTTAACACAGCGACCACTGTCCCAGCCTTGAGTTCCGAACGCCGCCACCGAAAAGTATTAAGCACTTCCATATAGATGTACCTAGCATTGGCTTCAAAGTGAAATACCGTGAAAATTTTCTTGCTAGACTTTTGATAAATTTATCTAAAAATGAGAAAATGCGTGCGAAAGAGCGTAGAAGTGAAATGAAATGAACCGTTCGACAGGTCACTGTGAGCCCCAAACCCCTCTTCCCCCCCCCGACCTTCCTTCAAAGCCTTCTCCCTCCATATCCCGCATATAAACCCTTCGGCCGTCACATTTTGCGACTAGAGTTGTGGGTCGACGAGGGAGCGAGCGGAGACTTCTTCAGAGCAAACATCCGAATTTCTATTTCTTGAAACTTCTTGGTGACTTCAACTTGCATTGCCTCATCGCTTCAGGGAAGGTTCATTCCGCAGTAACACCTTCCGAAGTCGACGCGGAAGAATTGTACTGTCGATACTCGTCAGCTTCTGGGCGAATCAGTTTGGGGCGGTCCCACCGAAAAGAGCATCCATCTCTTCACGAAAGACTTCCATAAAAGCAAACGTCCACAGCCGGCGGTATCTGCTCGTGTCGCTCCTGGCAATATCCACGCCGTTTTCCTGCAGTCTGAATCGTCTGCGCCATTCAATATATGATGGCGAGTGTAATGGCGGAGGTGGCCGATCGAACTGTTTTTCTCTAAGACTACGATTTGACCGCACCCAAGATAGCCAGCCGGATTCCCCGGGTTCCATGAACATTCTTCACAAAATCCTAGACGAAAAGAGTGCTTCCAGAGAATTCGCCCAAGGATCGAAGCTTCTGCAGCATCACAAGCCTCTCGGTGAGAAGATCGAGAAGAAAGTGAGTGGTTTTAGTGTTGTGAAATATGGTCATTTTGGTGCATAATAGTGAAAATAGTGAAGTGACATCAAGAGGAGGTTCAGTACGCCGATGGAACGCTGAGCACACCCCACGCTGGAGGAAATCCACAGCACGAGGTAAGGATCCGACGTCTTTCAGGTGAAAAGGTGGTAGGTTCTTTAGACAAGGGCCCGACAAAGGGCGATAGTGAACAGGTCTGCACTAACGTTTCGGGGGGAGTGGGAAACTAAGTGAAGTAGGGCCCACTTGATGGGCGATAGTCAAATTTGAATTGCATTGTCTGGGGGGAGTGGGATTTTGAAGTGGTAGGCACTACACACACTAATACACACAGGCTCTTTAGCCAATAGAATAAATTTAGTCTTCTAAAAGTCTCCCTACTCTATCTTTTCCGTGGCAATGGTTTTCATGCTATTGCCACACCATGGTTTCATAGGGCTGGTTAATTGCAATCGTCGCGCGCGTCCCCCGAAATGTTTAACGATTGCAATTCTCTGGCGAAATCCCTCCATTCAAAAGGGAAAGCGAGCTGGCACGGTACGTCATTACGTGGCTTGGAAACTCGTGCATAATTATTCTAATCTCTTTTCATTTTTGTAATCTCTTATTTAAAATTTTATTAAAATTGTTTGGATTTCTTTTGAAATTTAATACTAAATACTGAGAGATTGGCATGTAGATTTACTGGAAAAGTGGGTTATATAATTAAGGAAAGATTAAAAATTTCTTTTATTTCCAGAAGCTGGTAATAATAACAACGAGTAACAGAAGAAACATAAACTGCCTGTAGAACCTTTCTTTCCGGAGAAATGTTGGTATGTAGATTCTACTTCCTTTTGAAATATCTTCATCTATCACGACCTTAGATTTTGAAGCTTTTCTACAATTTGGAGTAGCGACTTAAGTGATGTAATTACTTGTATTATTGTCCGAATTCTCTTTGTTTCTATACTGAAAGTAATTTTAATTAGTCGCATCTCTAATGAATGCTTTGAAACATTTCCAATTATGCCTTATAATTATAATTTCTAGCTACCAATTAAATTTAAATTCTTGAATCTGTATGTTAAGATTATATGTATGTATTGTTGTAATGCATTCCTTCTTTCCTTGCAGGAATTCTTCCCACTTGGTGAACTTCTTTTATTTCGAAGGGATTCCAAGATATTTTTAGTGCTTAAGTTTTCATTGTTGTAACCAATAATAAAAGTTTTCATGCAAATTCTACATACTGCATAGTATTCATCATCATTGTACTTCTGTCCGTGGACAGGTCTCAACGGAACTTGCTCCTCCAGGCATCTCTATCCTGTGCCTCCCTTTCTAGAGCTTGATAATGTTTTTCTTTTTCAAATCGGTCAGCTTTCAGAATTTTTTTTTCTTCTTCCTCGTTTCCCATTGATCTTTCCTTAAAATATCGTAAAAATGTTGCCTAATTATGCTGTAATTGTTTCCTATTTTTATCGCCTCTATCCTGGGTGGTTCGGAGGAAGCAGGGCATCAATACTCTTCGCCTGCGGTTCCCAAACGGTGGGTCGCGACTCATCCTAAGACTGTGAGAAACCATCGAATAAATCATCGGAAAATATGTATCGATGGTAAATTATGTGAACATAAGGAAGGGATACGATAAAAAAGGTGTTTTACTCCACCATGGACGGATGGACCATGGAGGTATTAGGATAAGGAAAGGTGGGTCGCCAGGGAAAAAGGCTGGGAACCACTGCTCTACGCAATCGTTCAATGGTGTTGACGGAGGATGAATCAGAAGATAGCCCTGTCTGCCGTGTCTTCCTATCGTGGCCAAGCCCCGATACAGCCGGAGGGTTGGGTAGGGTAGCTCTAAAGTTCAGCGGAAAATGAAAATGTTCAAGGATCCGCCGGGAGGGAGGGAGATCTTGGAACGGGTTTATTCTAACTGGGTATATTTTTCGACGCAATAATTGCATTGTTGATTATATAAATTAATTTCATTCTGTAAAGATTTCTGTCCCTATTCGGTTTCATCAGCCATTCGAAGTGAATATTCCATTCCTTTTGTTATGAACTTATTGTTAGTGCACATCTTTTTTAAGGTCATCAAAGGCAAACATTTTCCTGTGTCCTCCAGTAGTGACCCTACTGCTACTGTAAGTAATGTACCTGTAGGTATTATTACAAGATATCACGATTTGACAGTACTCTGAATAAGTTAAACATCAATATTAGATCTGTTCAGAATAAGTGTCTCAATCTTGAGGTCTTCGAGTTCTAAGTTGTAATTTTCTGCTTCTCTCTAGACTTTGGTTAAAATCAAATGAAATGTCAATTTTTAATCTTTTATAACTTAATTACCCATTTCTTTTCTGAAATTGAGAAAAGTGGGAGGGTTGCCATTTATTCTTCAGGAAGCCCATGGATTTCAGTTTAACATGATGCTTATGGCTCGCATTTGAATTTTAAATATACTTATGGCATCATCGCCCCCAGAAAATAATGACGTATGAGTCTACAGAGTAACTTATATCACAATAGAAAAAATTTTTTTTTATTTTCTTCGAAAAATCATCAGGCACAAGAATCAGCACACTGATGCCATCATGAAGAAAGTATTTACTAGAATCATCTGGAATGTTTCATAGGTTATCATCAATTGTTTCTGTTGATACTCCCGATAAACTTGTTTATTTTGCAAAAATACTCTTACACTCCCATTGCTGTCTGCATTGTAATTGTAATTTATTAGGTTATAGTTCAATAATAAAATACGTGTCATGAGAGAACCAAAAAGTATTATTGCTTAAAATTTAGTCTTCTATAATAGCAGCATATTTGAAGGCTTTGAATGAAGTGTTACTTATTATGACCATGGAAATTTTTCCAGTTCTGGATGCCTTTGAAATTTAAAGATCCTCAAATATTAGGTAAATAGTTAGGTTGTAAAATTAATAGTTTCTTAATTATAAAACAGAAATATATTGAAATAAAAGGAAGAGGAGATTAAAGGTTGAAGAAAAAAGGAAACTTCTGGAGATAATACATATCCTGATTCCTGGCATGATAATTCCTTATGAAGAATTTAAAAGATAAGAGTTTTAACTGTACCATTGGAATTATTTTTCAACCTTCATTTCATTGTGTAGAGTTATCATAAGGTAAGTAAAGTTATCATAAGTCACAATAGCAAGTGCAGTTTACCAATGACATGATAATGTGACAAGTTACCTAGGTTGAAAAATAAATTAATTCCATGGTATGGTTAAAAGTCTTATCTTTGGAATAATTAATGTTTTTATACTCAATAATTAAATTGTATCCATGCTTAAAATGATAAATGGATATTAATATCCATTTATCAATGTAAGCAAGATACAAGTTGCTCACCTCTTAAATAAAATGTTCTCGGTATCTTTATACCTCAGGAAATATGACCACTAATTTTTATCATTAGTTATGTATATCTTCACTAAGTATACTGACACCTTTAAAGTAAATTAATGCTGGTTTTCCTCTCCGATGTCTTAAACAGATCAAAATGTCCTCTGACTAAACGTACTATTAATCCTCTCATGTCTACATATTTATTCGTTAGTTGAAGACTAGAATAATACCTCTGATTTCTTACTAATCAAATCAAGTGTATATTGCGCCTACATAATACATTGATTACTATATATGTACAAAGAAAATGAATGCTAAGAAATACAATCATCATCACAAGCCATTTTCAATCCGACGTTGGATGTAGGCCTCCCCAAGTACTTTCCAGTTTTCTCTGTCCTGAGCTTCTCGTTGCCTCATTACACCTAAGTACTTGATGATGTCTCTATTTCACCTGTCCATAGGTCTTCTTCTTGGCCTCTTCACATCTCTTGGTATCCACTTGAGAATTGCAGATGTCCAGCAGCTGTCGTTTCTTCTCACTACATGGCCGGCCGACCTCCATTTTAGTGATCTTACCTTATCTATGATGTCTGTAACTCCAGTCATCATTCTCACCCAAGTGTTGCGTTTCCCGTCTCTTTGTGCGACTCCCAGCAGACAGCGCTCCATGCTCCTTTGCGTTGTCTGAAGTCGCTGGGTTATTGCAGCATTTAACACCAAAGTTTCACTACCATATGTCAGGACAGGTAAAATGCATTGGTTGAAGACCTTCCTCTTCAAAACCATTGGCATTCTTGACTTAAGAATAAGCAAGTTCATTCCAAATGCGCTCCAGCCAAGTTTCATTCTTCTGTTTACTTCATCAATCCTCTTTTTCTCTCCTGTTTTTAAAAATTGTCCCAGGTACGTGTATTCCAAGCAAACATCCAGAGTTCTCTCTTGAAGTTTGACTGGTTCTTGCACTGCAAAAGAATTATACATTACCTTTGTTTTTTTATTATTTTTATCCTGAGTCCTGTCTTCTATCCCGCTAGGTTTAGTTCTTCAAGTCTTGAAGTAAGATCTTCTGCATTGGCTGCAAAGGGAACTATGTCATCTGCAAAACGGAAGTGACTGATGTAATCCCCATTTACTCTTAAGCCCTTCTCTTCCCAATCAAGGGTTTTAAAAACTTCTTCTAAAATGACTGTGAACAAGGTTGGGGAGAGACTGTCACCTCAAAGTTCTACTTTGTTTTATATACATAGGGATTAGTTTTTCTGAAAGTTGTGTTTGTAGACCATTCAATGCCTCTCTCTATTTCAGAATAATTTCATTCATAAACTGTATGTGAAAATAGTAGATATTTCTCTTTAGTCAATAAATCCAACTGCCAATAATTATTATACGAGTTACAGTTGGTAGTGAAGAGAAAAATTATATTTGAAACTCATATGTTTAATTTCTCTGATTTTTATCAATTATAGCATAACTGGAATATTGTCAACGAGCGATAGAAGAAATTCAACTGCCTGGAGAACCTTTGCTTTTTCGGAGAAATGTGTGTAGATTCTACTTTCTTTTGAATTATTTTTTAACCTATCATGACCTTTGATTTATGATGCTTTTCTAAAATTTGGAGTTACAATTAAGTAATGTAATAACTAGTATGAAATTTAAGTTTTCCTTAATGTTAACTTTGTTGCTTTCTTCAGTAATATCTATTAGTTAGTCCTGATAGAATGTTATGCCTTTTCTTAATGTTATATTCGTAACTTTTAATGGAAAAGTATTTGAAGCGGTGATTGCAGTGAAGAACATAATTTCATTCTAAAACTGAATTATCTTTGAAAACTATATTTTCACAAAACTTTGTTTCAATCAAGGATATACCCGTACTCAATATATTGAATATTTATATTATTCAAAGCACTACAGATGCATTTTTAAAGTGTCACGAGCTTATAGATTTTTTCCATATTCACATCAAAACTGAAAGTGATTTTTCATTGTCTCATCTCTAACAAATGCTTTGAAATATTTCCTATTATATGTCTGCCAGTAAATATTTAGATATTTATAGAAATAATGGAAAAAAACTTTTTTGCAAATTAAATTATGCATACCCTCTGTTTTCTTTTCTATATGGCCTTGTAAAATTACCCAATAAAGATTATTGTGATTGGATTATAGTAACCCATGTCAAATTGATGCCAAACAATTTAGAGAATTTAAAATTTATACCGACAAGGGTTAATGGGTAATTAACTAACAGATTCACATGAATCTTTCACAGGGCACATTCTTTGCTTAAATATAGTGGACACGTGTCTGACTGTTTAACTCAAAAACATAATATAAAGTCCCTTGCAAGTGCAAATAAATTCAAGAAAGCTGTTTTTAACCTTTTGATAAATAATTGCACTTATTGTGTGAAGGATTTCATTAATTGATTGTATTAAAATGTATTCATTATGTAACAATTTCTTCGACTGAATGCATTTACATAATAAAAACATTGACACATATTTACTACACCAATGATTTTATTGACTGATTGCATTTAAAGTTAATGACTTGTCCTATAAATGTTTTCCACAAATCACCATTGACCAATAAAGAGTATCGTTTAAAGCTTTTAGCACTTATATTAAAAGTTACAGAAGAGCAATTATGCATATGTTACTCTAAGTCATGTAATTAATATAGATTAAGTCCATTGTTACTCTATTTATTGAAAATATCTGTAAAAATAATGTTGTTTTGTTTCACAGTGACCCATTTCAGATTGAAAAATAAATCAGAATTCCTTACATGCCTTGATATTTTGTAAAGAGACAACTTCTTTAGAAAAGGTGGCATTATCTGGTACAAAATAATGGCATGAAAAAGTAATACTTAGGTAGAATTAAAATCCTTCAACTATTAGGTTAATATTTTTGTAGTTGTTAAAATTAAGCATTTTTGGTTCCTTATTGCTGATAATAATTGAAGGATGGCCACTGATGGTTATTTTATTGAGGTCGTAAATACACTAAAAACCATCAACCAAAATCAAAAAACCAATGATATCAACTCCCCAGACTTCTTTACTATTTGATTTAATTATAGCCAATTATATTTTTTCATTTTAAATGATTTAATTACACGTAAGTAAGTTCTTACTGGGTTATCAGATCATTGTGGCCTTATTTGTTGTTAAAACTTCCCTAATGTTCATCAGAAGTGTAAGCAGCTCCACAATCGAATATTCATTTCATCTTTTATAGATTATTTCTCTTCCTTAATCTCAAATGAAACAAGGTCTGACTCTGATAATGAAAATGATGTAAGCTTAAACTCCTCAACTCCTTTCTGAACGCTTGTATGTTATATTTCAATTTTTAACATCCCTACAAGACAGTTGGGACATTTTTCCTTTTGCTTTAAAAAGAGATTTTACTCAGAAGAACTGCCTTTCAACGCCCTCAGAACTTGCAGTATCATAGTAAATTCGTTAATCTAAATTTGCATCAAGTCTATGTAGAAGAATGAAAAAAGTTCAAACTATCTAATGCTGCATACACTAAATCCAAACATGATAAGCAAATCTTACTATCCAATAATGCCATAAAATCTTCCTGGAGCATAATAAAACATAACACCAAATCTACTTTTCAGGGGCAAAGTTAAATTAGTTTAATGGCCATCCCATATCTGATCCAGTGGATGTGGCCAATTTGTTAAATTCTCAGTTTGTCCAATCCTCTTCAACTACTACCATACTAGGCAATTCTCTATATACAGCTCACAGTACCAAATCCTTGTTTCCCACTGATGCCACTGACGTCATCAATATAGCTAGATCTTTTGAACACTCTTGGTCTTGTGGGATTGACGATATCCCAGAATTTATTGTTAAAACTGTCAAAATGTTTTTTTTCCCTACTAGCTACTATTATCTGTCTTTGCCCTCATGTCTAAAGTTTTCCATTGTCAGAACAGTTGCATAAAGAGGTTCTCCTCTGACCTTTGATAATTACTGCCCTAACTCAGTACTAATTGCCATCCCCAAAATTTCCAAGAGAGGTTTCTACTTTAGAATGACTATATTTATAAATTCTCATAATATTCTTTCTGACTCAGAACATGGCTTTAGGGAAGGTAGATCAACTTCATCTGCAATTTTCCAATTTCTCAACAACATTGACATTGATTTATATAGATAAGAATCTGCACATTGATGCCATCATGAAGAAAGTGCCCACTGGAATCAACTGGAATGTTTCATAAGTTATCATCAATTGTTTCTGTTGATACACCAAAAATTGTTAATTTTGGAAAAATTCACCCCCACTTATCTGTTGCAATTATTTTCTGGGGAAAGATATATTGCGGTAGATCAACAATAAAAAAAACTCTCTTTAAAGAGCCATAGAATGGAACTGCTTAAAATATAGTTGTATATACTAAAAACATATTGAAGGGTTTTTATGGAGTATTGCTCATTATAGTAGCATGACCTGGAAAATTCTTGAACTCAAGGAAGTGCCTTTGAAATGTGGTGATAAAAAAGATCTTCAAAGACTATAGGTGAGTGGATATGTTGCTAAAATAATAGTTCCTGAATCATAGAACAAAACTGTTGAAATAACTGCAAGCGTAGATGAAAGTTTGAACGAAAAAAGAGAGCTTAAGGAGCTAAAATATATCCTGGTCCCTGGCACAATATTTTCATATGAAGAAATGAAAAGATTTTTATCCATATAAATAGAATTATCTTTTTACCAAGATTTCTATGGACAGAGTTATCACCAGGAGTAGGAGGTACCTGGTAACAAGTGCATTGTACCTACCAGGTACTTGTATCATATGATATGACCCAGGTTGAAATATAAATTATTCCAGTGGTATGGTTGAGAGTTATATCTTTTCATCGATTAATATTTTATACACAATATTTAAAAATTCTCCACACTTACAGTGATCAATGGGTATTAACAATCACTAAGCATTGATTATAAGTACATAGAAAAAAGAGCCATCCTATGACTGAAAGAATCCATACATAACATTGTATCAGGGGTGTCACTAAAGCTCATATCAGATTTTAATTGAGAAATAAAATACAATTTGCAGGATAGAATTGAAAATAAGAAATTATTATGCAGACCATTGATTACCATGTGCATATTTATTCACATTGCTAATGTAGGACATAACATATATAACTTCCTGTACAGAATTTAAAGGAAACAGAAATAGAGGAAAGGATTAAAGGAAGAACAAATGGGAACATGAGAGGTTCAGGTTCTCAACTTCTCCAACCAACAAAGGAAACAACCAAACAGATTTGGTTGTTTCCTTTCTTTAAGATTAATAAGCTGTATAATAGAGAAATAACACTTTCTTTAGTATTTCCATCTACTTCATTCCCTGCTCAAGTCCAATTGAAACTCAAAAATAATTGTTATTAATTTCAGTACTGAAGAGGGGAAAGAATAACCTTCACTTATTGCAAATTTAAATTTCAGATTCAATAAATTTCTAGTATAATAAACAACAATCAACCATGTTTCAATTAAGGTCTCAAAAATAGATGCGATGTTTAAACGTCCACATTTCCATTTTTATTGAAGTGGCATCTGCATTCACTGCAACCTCTGTCTCCCTGCCGAACCCAAAGACTTTAGAAGGGGCAATGGAATATAGGTGAAGGAAGAAGAGAGGAGGAAGGAAGTTAACCATTGACGGAAGATTGAAGTCGGATGTAACTTAATGAATATTAGTGAAATTTTCGTTTCAAATCACCAATTCTTCTGAAAATTTTATACGATGCGTAAAATTATTTTTGTATTAGAAAATTTATTTAGATTGTATTTATAGAGTGTAAATCACTGTTTGACTAAATTTTGATTTATATTCTTTATACTATACTGCTTTCTATCAAATCAAAATTAAAAAGATTATAATATTATAGAATTTAGGTATACTCTAGATTAGTTTGAAAGCAGAAAATAAGTCCTTTTTTGCATCTTAATTTTCATGTCTACTGAGTTATTTGCTTAAAATGGCAAAATTATTCTAACAACTTCTGTGTCTTGGTTCTTTTTCGGTTTATTGTCAATTTATTTCTCAATTATATATCTTGTACTATTCACTTTACTCTATAAATTCCAGTGATGGTGCTCCATTTTACATTTACATGAGAAATCTTTTTCATTCATTTGGTTTTAATCATGCAGCAATAGCACCAAGTCTCTGTAAAGTTCAGTTTCTTCACTTTTCCTTTCTAGTTCAGGTATGCCAAAATTCATGATTCGTCAGGTTTTTCATTCAGAAAAAGCTGACAAACTTCCCTTCTACCCTTACAGGAAACTTCCATGGCATAATAACTTGCATCTGCTCATGTTTTCACCTCAGTTTTATTAAAATGAGCTTCAAATAATGCCACTCTGGCGGGGAATGTAAATATTGAGACTTGTGAAAGGCAGCAATAACTCATCATGATGTTTGATTTCCTGATTTTTAACTATCTGATTATTTAGCTCATATGATTAAAATTTATTAGTTATTTTTTATCATGATAAATTTTGAAGTTTGTTATTTATGTTTCATCATTATAATTCTTTTTTGTTTTTTAGAGTAAATTATATCCTAGAGCCTCTCAGTTCCTGCTACCATCCTCTGATGAATGGCCTATTTTCATTTGTCATGTATTTCAGGACAGAGAAAAATGTTTTTTTCATTTTCTTTTGTCCCAGTCTTAATCATGGCTGTGATGAAATGAAAGCTACCGAGGTATGAGTGAATAATTGCTCTAATCAAGGTCTCTCTTTATGGAATGCCAAGAAAAGTGTTGCTCATAGAGTCATTGTGTTTCACTTACGTGGACATGATCTGCTAATAGCTTTCTGGCTCAGTGAGGAAAGCAATGGCAAACTACCTCACTTGTCATACTGCCTAGTAAACCTCATTCCTCTCTGCAAGCTGTTAGTAACTTATTGCAGAGGGGATGAGGTACCAATGGGCCTTTGGGCTGAATACTTTACAGACAAAGCCTCTCAAAATCCAATCCCTACATCCTCGTAGGTGGTGACTAGAAAAATAGCAGTCCTTGCCAGGGTGATATACAGAGGGAACTTTGTGTCCTGCGACCGCTACGGTAGCTAAGAAGGCCTGCTATGAATTATGAAACCCTATGCTAACAGGGGCACAGGTGAAGTCATCATTGGGCTGATCACTTGTACAATGGTTGCAGTTGATTCAAAGGAATAAAAGTAGCCTCGTACAGGATGGGACGATTAGAAGACGTCCTGACAAGTAAACGGACTGTGAGAATTGGAACATAAAGAAAATAAATGGGAAGGAAGCAGAAGTGGTAGAAGAAATGGTAACATAATGGTAGACTGTAAATACTGGGATTAAGCATACGTAAAATAGAAAACTGCTGTATTTGTGCCAGGACAGCACAATGTAAATTAGACTAGAAGAAGTAAATTTTCATATGATATATGTGCATTTTTGAATTGGTTGAATTTATCCACCCATCTTTTGTCAACTACAACATGTTCATTTTCCCACTCGATCAATTTTTCAGAATTTAAATAAGTATTCAGTTTTCTAATTCTTCAAATAGAAAATTGTCGTCTATTTTAATGTCTTGTTGTTCTGTGGATAAAAACTAAACACAAGGTCTATCCAGTGCAGGGTTGTTTGCTTGGATAGGCACTTCCTATCAGGGTTGCCAGATCCAGATCCGAAAAAACCGCCTCCAGATTTCGCTGAGATAGCCCAAATCCGCCCAATGTTCACTTTCAAACAGCATATGGGAAATTCATATAAATATATACTGAAATAAACATCTAAAGACCTTTATTTCGTAAGTGAATGCATGAAGCATATTCATTTTGGTTCATTAACCCTTAACCAGTGACGTGCAATTTTTGTCACACTACCAGTGACGTGCGGTCTGGGAGACCGCAATTTTTTTAAATATCTTTAAAATTACTAAACTGAAAAATTATAAAAAACTGGTTGTCTACATTTGGATCAACAGAAGGAGGTTTTTCGTTTTTTTCATGGAGGGCAAAGTCGGCAAGTCTTCCGCTTCTCTAGTTTATCTTCGAAATTTTGAGGTTTTTCAACTGTTAGGTTCAGAATTCGGCCTATATTGGCTCTTAATTGTGTGGGAATCTTGCTGTTTGACATTATCCTCTTTAATTGTGGCCTTACTAACTCCGCTGCAATGCATTTAATAAAATCGTACCTATTCAGATACTTCTTGTCTTTTAGAGACTGCTAAACACAAAAGAATTCACCAATGAAATGTCTAAAATCCTAAGAAACACTGCCATTGGCCATCACCTTGTTCTTCGACTAGATGAGTAGCTGCTGCACATTTTATGTAGTGTATCTACTCCACCCTTGATTGAATTATAGAAAGCTATAATTTCAGGTTTCATTGTCACGTCATCAGTGCTCTCTGTGGTGCATTGACGACACCAACCAAAGAGTCCTGTTTCTCTTTGGCACATGAGGAACTAGAGTCATGTTGCCGTATATCCGTACAACGAGGACCCTTTTGTGCCTTCTTTTGAAGGCCCGAACTCATTTGATATTTCCCTTTATTTTTTTCTTATCGTCCCGACATAGGTCAGACCTTTCACCCTCAGCTTCTAAACCAGTTCAATTGAAGTGAACCAATTATCAGCTGTAATATTTCGATTGGAATGAAATATTGGCTCAGTGAGACGCGGAACTGATTGCGTAGGTTTCGAAGTCTTTTTGTCTTCCTCTGACAGACCTTTTCCGTTGGTACTTTTTCTTCTGAAGTTTGACATTTGTCCAACACAAAATCAAATTTATTATATCTTCGTCAAAAATAAGCGACCAAAAATGGAGAGCTTGCAGTTCCATATCTAGAGGTATAACAGATTGCTTCAAACCTGGTTTTTCCTCGACAATGTTATGCAGACGAGTTTAAACGTTTCTCTTTGGCTCTTTAGAACTATTTTCCTAGGTAATTAGTTTTCCTGCCGCCATATTTGCAAATTATTTTACAACAAAGATATAATCAAACTTAAGAAAATAAGAAAATAAGAAAAACTTATACCTTTACCACAGTATATTTATTAACTTACGACCATGGTTTCGATCTATAAGATCATCTTCAGGTGACAGGACATGACAAGTACAAAGTATATATAGTAAAAGGGGGAAGGAGGGGAGTGGATGTCAAGGGGAGGTTAGAGGGGGAGGAAGGGAGGACGAGGGGTTTTTTACCCATGGTCGTAAGTTAATAAATATACTGTGGTAAAGGTATAAGTTTTTCTTATTTTCTTATTTTCTTAAGTTTGATTATGGAGAACTACCACAAAGTCAAGGCCGAAGTAGTAGATTTTAACAAAGATATATTTTAGAAAGAAACGAACTTACTGAAAAAATATAACTCACATGATTCGTCTTTCAAAAGATCCGTGTATGCGGTCCGTGTAGCAAGATGATTACTTGGCAACGAATAGAGCGAAACTTAAGAAAGCAATTTGGGGAAAATCCGAGAAATACGTTTTCTTTCACATCTGGTCATGTACTGCTCGAACATTCGCCTCGGGTTTTCCCCAGGATCACTCCACCCTTTCGATTTGGGGTCCATATTCCGCTGACAATATGCTTCACTAAAGGTCATTCATCCAGGGCTAGGCACAAATGAGTAGTGGCAACAAAGAGAAATTCTCGCAGGATTTCGTTATTCTGAGTTTGCCGCCACTTCGGTCGCATCCGTAGTAAGTGACATTCTAGTGTCAGAATCTCAGCGAAATATAAAGACGAAAAATTCGGTTCCATACACATAAGGTGTTTTAATGCAAGTATGATTTAATATTTTTCTAAAAAGATTTTTATTGTTGGAGTTGATATTATAAAATAACCAAAACAATCAGTATTCTTTAGGACGACCTCAACATTAGCCTACTATCATAAAATCCATATATTTTGCCTAATTTATGCTTTTCAAATAGTAATAAGAAAGAAATGTGAAAATAATAAACAAGTGTAATAAATTAGGTTGAATTTTGTAAGCCTCGGTAATAATATTCACCCATATTACGAATTGAGTTTTCCCGAATTAGTGACGTGCGGTCTCTCAGACCGCGCATGAAATTAAATCGCAACTTAATAGAAATACAAGTAAGATAAATGAAATTCGAAGAATTCTATATACTACGTAAAGGTATCTAAGAAGGTACCATAAATAACAGATTTGTTAAAAATCAAATAATTTTTTTATTCACAATACAAAAATCGCTGCGGTCTCTCAGACCGCACGTCACTGGTTAAGGGTTAAGAATATGAAGAATTAAGTAAATTTTTCAAAATTATTAATTGAAACAATTTTCTTTTATTAACCATGAGTCATTAGGATATAAACACTTATTGCACATTCAATTGACATATATTCTTAACTAAGTAATTACAAAATATAAATGAACAATAAAACTTTTTACAGATGTTTCCGATATATTCTTTTCATGGATCAGTTCTTTCCTCGTCAAACATTACTAATACTTCAAAGAGATTGTCTCCGTTCTCTTCACTTCTGCTCGTGCTAGCCGCCTGAGAGGGATCTTTCAAGCTCTCGTACATTTGAGATGAATAGCATCTCCTCGGAGGGAGTAAAGTGATCGCAGCAAACGTTAATGACCTAATTAAAATTTGAAAGTGCTTTAGGAATTACTATATTTCGGACTTGGAAAATTATAAAATGGCATTATAATTTCTCAACTTATTTTCAGTAGAATGCTGGTATTATACTTATTTTAGATGAATACGGATTTGCAAAATTGATTCCAGCATAATAGTCTTCATTCAGTTCCTCGGCTTTGTCTTTACAGCGTTCATTACGCTGAAGACTCTTTCTACGACGGCGTTGCTTATCGGTAGGGTAAGCGCTTTCATGGCAAAATCAGCAAGATCCTTTTATGTCTGTTCTTTCGCTGCATTTCTGAGGTTCCGAACTCATGTCCAAAACCTCACAACGTCGATTTCTGATGGATCGACAGCTTCAGGACAAACCTCATGCAGAGACGGTGTGCCCAGTTCTCTCCTAAGAAAGCTGCTGATGATATAGTCTAATAAAGAAAGATATTCAAATAAGCATGGGTGCGCCAATGTGGTGATCTATTGAGACTTTTTATATCGCTTGCTAAATAACCGTAACTATTTGTTTCCTTCTCACACTTGGCAACCTCTTAGAAGAAAGAACTCTCAAAGATTCGTATAACTACAACGCAAAAAAATTTCAGCATAGAAAAAATGTTTTTAATAGATATTGGACTCGTCCTAACTATAAATCCAAACAACACTGATGACAAGTTTCCAATAGTTCACTTATGTAAACTACTATCTTGGAAAGTTTAATAAGTTGGCCTCATAATCATTAAACTCATCTAGTTTTCAATGTATTTATTTTTTTATAGATTTGACATATTTGCAGTAAGAAGCGGGCATGAATAAACTAGTCCCTGTAAGATAGACATTTTTCGGTTTCTGGGCCGCCTTGGACCCCCTCCCAATTGGCAAATCCTGGCTGCGCCACTGCTACACCTGTATGAAGGCACTTGAAACGGTTACACGACTATAGGTCGATAGCAATAAGGTCGACGACAAAAGGTCGACAACAAATAGGTCGCCATTCAAAAAGGTCGACAACAAATAGGTCGCCATACAAAATGGTCAACAGCAAATAGGTCGCCATACAAAAAGGTCGCTATACAAATAGGTCGACAGTAAATGGGTCGCCGTGGAAAAAGGTCAAAAATAGGTCGCCATACAAAAAGGTCGACAGTATATGGGTCGCCGTGGAAAAAGGTCGAAATTATTATTATTAAATATAATAATATAATTATTATTAAAAGGTCGAAATATATTTTTACCCAACATGCACTAAGCTACATGTTACATAGTTTTAGATGGCAAGGGAAAATGACGAATGGAATTTACTGAGATTTCAGGTATGCTAACTTTGATATATAAAATAGGAGGGACAAAACTACGCCCATTTTCGAGTGTTTCTTAATCAAACCGATTTATAAAAGGACATGCATGCGTTTCTTTGTGGTGATCAAGATGACGAGGAAATATTACATTGAGGAAGGGGAAGATTTTGGGGAGAGGAACGGAGTTTTAACGAAAATGAGATTTTACAGCAGTACGTTTTTGTGACTCTCACGAACTGCATAATGTTCAACGGAATGGAATACGTAATTTTTCAGAACTCTGCTAATATTTATAAATAGGAAAAATATCAAAGTTAATGCAATATTGGTACATAAATGTTTAATCATTTTTTTAATTATTATAAATAGAAAAAGATATTTGGTTTAAAAAGTTAATGTTTATTTTTTAATCCGCCTTATTAGGTAAAGTAGACTTTTGCTAAATATAGTATAAGTATGATACTGAATTATATCTCAACTCATGGTAATGTTACTGTTTACTTAGGGATATTTTTATTTTTTAGTTAAAAAAGTTCACATTTTTCTGGAGATGCAGCATTAATGTCAATGTTTAATAACGAAAGTACCAATTTTCCTCGAGAGATGGCATTAGTGGCGAAGTTTATTAACAGAAGTTCAAATTTTCCTCAATAGATGGAATTAGTGGCGAAGTTTATAACCAAAAGTTCCAATTTCCCTCAAGAGATGGCATTAGTGGCGAAGATTATAAACAAAAGTTCCAATTTTCCTCAAGAGATGGCATTAGTGTCGAAGTTTATAAACAAACGTTCCAATTTTCCTCGTAAGTTTTAATATATAGCGTTAATGTAAAAGTTTAATTTAAAAAGTTCGATCAGTAAATAGACCTTTGCCATTTTCGATGTATTCATGGGAATCGAATCTTTTTCGAGACGTTTACTTCTAAAATATATCAATAATTAACCCAATATCAATAAGCAATAAAACAATTAACTGATAAAAGTAAATAATTTAATACAAATAACGTTTTTATTAAAAAAAGGAAACGTATGAATTACGTTGATGTTATCAAAGGCGTACTTCAGCGATGGAGAACTATATTAATTTTTTCTTCGTAGCTTTGCTACTTAGAAACATGGTTTTTAACACAGTTTGAAGCCAATTTTATGTACTAACTTCCTATTTATTTATTTCTTCCAAGTATTTTCAATTGCACTTGCAGCGATGCAAAACGAAAATTGAGTACGCGACCAGCAGAATGGTGACTTCACATTGTATTTAATCATCTAATTTCTCCAATACATTGCAACTTGTGGCAATGATATTTACATCAAATTGTATCATAATCTACCCTTTATACATGAGTAATTTTTTCCAGCAATGCGCAATTTTTTTGATGATCATTTTTACATTTAATATATCGGCTTTATAATCCGGAAGTGGTGTGTAAAAAAGAACGCACTGACATCCCTCATTCCTGTTATCGTCTCTGATGTTTCCACTAAGTCATACCCCATTGCCAGAAAAGAAGCGATTATTAATATATTATAATTATTATATCTCCTCTTTCTGTCAAAGGAATCTTTATATCTCTTTTCTCTATTGTCAAATCTCAAATAAAGTCACATTGTCACAATCTCCGTGTATTGTCCATACCGATATCGATAGCCATAATTGAATTGACATTCGATACATTAAATGTACTATATAATAAACTTCGACACTAATTCTCGCAATTTAGAATCGCAAGCGATATTCAACGACCAAAATAAGAATCTTTACTCAATTTCCCTTCTTTTGATGATAGCGCCAGGAGTTATTGCGATTGTATTTGTTTTCGTCCGCTGACAAAAGAGAAGCTGAGTCCGCAAGAACACCGAGGCGACCGATGTCGTGCTGAACCTCTGGCCACTTTTTTTGCCGGGTTGAGTTCAGCTCACGTTTAGACCATTCTAGCCCACGCTGCTCTGCGCGTTTCTGTTACCAACTCAAACTGACTTGGCAGCACCGATCTGAGATCGCTTGGTAAACGCAGTGATTAATTGCGCTAGCGGCTACTTTCCATTTTCGACGAACAACGTACCGTAATTTTCCAATTATAATACCTACCTACTATAAGATCCACCCACCTTTTTACGAGCGCAATGTGAGAATTTTCTTATCACCATGTATAATACGCATTTGGTTTTTAGAGAATGGAATTCTACGCTATTATTCGCGTATGGTCATCTGCCGGACCGTTCATCACGCGACAGATCACCGCGCAAGCATGGAATGCTGCTAATGGATGGCTTTCCTCCTTGCTCTTACGTACCCCTTTGATTCCTCAATGTGACGATCTATCAGTAACAGGTTCTTCCCCTCTGAATTTTTGTTTTAATTTAATAATTTTATTAATATGCAGCAGTGTTATTTTCAGAATAAACGTGAATTCAGAATACATACATGTATGTTGAGTTATTTACTTCAAATGTCATCTACAGCCGGAATAAAACTATGATGTTTGTAACCATGTATGATACGCACCCTACTTTTTTGACGTATTTTCGTGGAAAGAAATGCGTACTATGTATGGAAAATTACGGTACTTATTCGCTTTTCGGGGGGAGGAACGGAAGAACCGTGAGACTGAATATTAGAATAATTGCGCTCGAAAAAAAACGTAGTCGCAGTTTTCGAAGGTAGCCCAAATCGCGGTCATTGAATAAGCAACCCACCCATTGGGCGGAATACCGCCATAGGGACTTTCAAACCTGCCCCTGAGCACCTGAAGATAGCCCAATTAGCGGAAATCCGCCCAATCTGCTTCCTGTCAAGGTTTGCGCCTCTACCATGATTTTGCCGACCCTGCCGCTCGACTTGTGGTTTGCATAGCAACTTCGAAGCAATTTCGGAAGACATATTTGTTGTTGCTTGCTTTTTTGGCTGCTATGTATTGTATGATTGTTTAGCTGCAATCATGCCTAGAAGAGTAATTCATTGTGTTGTAAGAGATTGTAGAAGCAGTGCTGCCATGGATGTTCCGGTTAAACGCATGTTTTGTTTCCCGAAGGACAAAAATACGTAAGTACAAGCATGGTCCGTCCAACGAATTTCTTGAAGTGTTTTAATTCGTTTCATTGAATACGTTCAATTCGTAGTAGCGTAATTGCTAAGTTACGCTTGCCTCCGTTAAGCCTTCTGCATATACAATCTCCTGGCTAAGAAAATCCGTTCGGTAAATTTCTAGTGTGAAACTAGAAATTTACCTTACTTTACTGTATATTATTTGGGTAGATGATATTACAATGCCTTTAAGTAAGGCTGCAATGCTCTATGTTGCTTCTTGCTGATATCATCTTGTCGTTGGTACAGATAGTTTACCCTCTTGTATAAATTTGTTTGTGTTAGACGTTTACTTAAATAGATTCTCTTTCCAACGTAGATAATTACTGTTTCAATTTCAGTTTTTTTCTGCTTATTACTTTCTGATTCATGACATGGCTTTAGAAAAGGCAGATGTACATTATCTGCTGCTTTTCAACTCAGAAAGAATTACTATCACCAGTTTACCCAAGGACTTGTTTTTGGTTTATCAAAAGCCTGTTACTGTATGTATCACAGAGTTGTCTTCTCTAAACTTGAAAGCTTTGGGCGTCAGTGTTATTCAGTGAATTTACCCATACCAAAAAATATCCTCCATCTTCAAGCCCTCTTTCCATTATGACTCCAGTATATCAAACTGTCTTTCTTTTACCTTTCTTGGCATTCATATCTCTGTAACTTTAGGCTAGACCCACCGTATAGATTCTGTGATGAAGAAAGACTACTGGTATTTTTATATTGACTAAATTTCTCCTATTGTCTCTACTAAAACCTTGAAATTTTTATTTATGCTAAAATACAATCTCAATTATCTTATTTTATTATCTTCTGTGGTAATATTAGCTATTCTAGGAAAGATTTTTCACCAAAGAAACAAACAACCGAAGTCATTTGTGATGCTTCGTATTGCATAGGTGGGATGCCTTGTCTGCAATATGGATTTTAATTCAGTTATGATACTTACCCTACCTTCAATTTGTATACTGAACTGTGGACTTCTTGTAAAACATTCTTATAATTTAGTTCCTTCTAATTCTTCATACCACCATCAAAATGCAGTAAAAATGACTTTCATCAGACAATGACAATATGAATTTCATCTTATTAAAAGATTAAAAATTCATAGTACCTTAAAATGATCCTCATCATACAGCCTCAGTAATTTTTAATTAATCATCAGAAATTATTATGACTACCACAGCTCTAACTGCTTTCAGAAGTAATTTAAAACAATATTTAACAAAGTACTCCTAATATTGTTATCATGATTTCCTAAATGGTCCATTTCTATGTGGAAATTGATAATGCACTATCAAACTCTGTTTTACATAAACTTATATCATATTGTTGTGGTATTGGAATACCTATATTTATTTTTATTGTAATGAGTAAATTGATTAACCTTTAAGACACTGGCATAATGTGTATGTTTTACTTGTTTTATAGAATTTATTTTGTGGCTATGAGGAATAAATGACTTTATTATTAATAAGTCTATTCTTCCTTGAGATACTTCCTGGGAGCACGAATTTCTCCTGCGAAATTACCTTACCCAATTTCCTTGAAATTTATTTTTATTATCATATACTCAAAGTAGCAGTTTATTAAATCTTATTATGTAATTATTGGATGCTGTGATCTCATTTTTCCCAAAATTCTTTATGAAACTCTCTCTCTAGCATTTTGACGTAGTTTCTGATGAGTGCTACTTGTCTGCTTCAAGTCCTGTTTCCTCTGAGTAACAGCTGTCAGTTTGAACTAAGAAGAGTAAATTGAAGAGAACAAACATTCTCTGATCAGAAAACTCTCATTGGCCAAGATTCAAACCTGCGACCTTGGTGTCGAAGCAAAAGCACTACAAGGCTTACCACTTGGCCAGGCCACAAAGGCTGGAATAATTCTCCATGTAAGTTTTTTCTCTTTGTTTTTAATGAGGGAAAAAAAGATTCAAAGAGCTGCTGGTGTCAAATCCAGGACCTTTTGGAAGATGTGAACACATATAACCACCTGGAAGGAATAAAACTTTTTTAATGCAAAGGTTGAAGTTGATATCCAAAGTTTGATATCATACCAGGAAGGTCCTAAAATTGGATTCAATTATCCCCGTTCGCAATCTACTGTCTGTAACTCCAGTCATCTTTCTCTCGTAAGTGTTGCGTTTCCTGTCTCTTCTTGTGATTCCCAACATATAGCGCTCCATTCTCCTTTGCATTGTCTGAAGTCTCTGGGTTATTGCAGCATTTAACACCCAAGTTTCACTTCCATAGGTCAGGACAGGTAGAATGCATTGGTTGAAGACCTTCCTCTTCAAAACCATTGGCATTCTTGACTTAAGAATAAACAAGTTCATTCCAAATGCGCTCCAGCCAAGTTTCATTCTTCAGTTTACTTCATTAATCCTGTTTTTCTCTCCTGTTGTTACTAGTTGTCCCAGGTATGAGTACTCCAAACAAACAACCAGAGGTTTTTCAGTAAGTTTGACTGGTTCTTGCACTGCAAAAGAATTTTTTACATTACCTTTGTATGATTTGTTATATCCAGAGAAGTGTCAATACATAATAGATAAATAATATCTACAAGTTTTGAAGGGCAATTCTTGCCTAGAGACCATTTTTCTATGCATAAGTTAAAACAGCACAAAAGTTGTTACAGGCAATTTTTGCAGCTTAAACTGATCTTTCAATAAATTTACTTTTAATTATATATCCAATAGGGATGATCATCATCTTATATATGCACATTTTAATTTCAACATGCATTACCAAATTCATAATTACTGATCGACTTTCTTTCTTCTCTAAACAGCAGACTCACTCTTCTCCTTCTTCCATTGGTTTTCAAATAATCCTGTGAATTAAAAGCAATCAATAAATCTAAATGATCTTTACTAAATATCTCACCTTCAAAATGTAAAATTATCACTTTATTAGTAAAGAAAATGTTAACCCTCGAGCAGTTGTGCTGGAGCACTGAGTGCGCCAGTGCACACATCATCATTAACTTTTTTATCTTTATTAATAAGTTATAATATTCAGTGCAAAGAGGTACATTTCATCCTGTCGCACTTGTGCACGGCTAAACACGCCCCATGCAATCCTTTATTGCATCTAATACATATTGTCCTGGATCTTTTTCTATTTTGTTTAGTGCTGCAAACACAACAACTAGCTTTTTTTTTCCCTTCAAGTTTAGTAACACCTAAAACACCTGCTTGAACTTTCTTTTATTGAAATCCACTCAGCACCTAAATGTTCAATTATATTTATCATGTATTTTTCTCTTGATTGTAATTTTCCCGGTCCTTTGAAATTTTCTCTATATAAAACATAGCTATTCAATACCATTCTTGAAATTATGTTGAAGGCAACTTTTTTCCAATATTTTACACTCTTTCTTTCGTCCATATAGGTGTACAGCATCATGTCTGAAGTGTCTACCCCCCCCATAAATTTATTGTAATTGCAAATAATTTCCGGTTTTTGTTTGGTTTTCTCTTTACCATTTATATTCGACTTTATTTCCTTTTGTGTGGCATTTGCTTTACTTGAAAGAAGGAGGACCTTTTTGGGATGGTTTTTCGCGGCTTCAACATGCAAGGAGAGGCCCTGAACGAAGGTATACATTCTCGCCCACTGCGAATTTCCTTTTGAAATTTTCAGGAAGAAATTTCCTATTTTTCCTAACAGTACCCGTTATGTAGGTTCCCAGGGTATATAGATGCCGAACAAGAGGGACTGACATAAAGAAATTGTCCACAAATACATGATATCCTTTTCGTAAATAATTCCCCATTTCCAAAAGCTTTACCACCACAATATATCCCAGTCCAAACTTTTGGATATCAGCTCTGTCCTTTTCACATTTGGCACCTCTGTAAGTATAGAAAGCTAAGCAATAACTCGACACAGCATCGCATAGCTTCCAAAATTTTATCCCCCACTGGTGATGTTTTTTGTTCGGCAAATATTGCATTAGGGTTGTTCTGTTTTTTTGTTCCCAAAAGACTTTCATCAACACTCAGTTGTTCATGTGGTACAGCTAACAGCATAAAAAAGTTACCACCTAAAATGCAGCCAGCATAACTCGAGAAGGGCGAGTCTTTCAGATTCTCTGTTTTGAGCGCGCTTTTCGTCTTCCTCTTTATGCCTGGCATGTTTTTAAGGCTTTTGTGACGATATATATTTTATAAATAATTGCTAAAAGTCGTTGCTTTTGCTGCAGTAGAAGCAGTAGTGTATTATGAAAGAATTAAATTCGTATTTCGTTAAATCGGCTCGAATCTCATGCGTAATTCGCTCTTCTTCTTAAAATATTGGACATGAATTACTTTGACTGCTCATATTTCTTCCTAACATAATATTTTCCATCAATGCAGATTTAGAATGGAATTGGTTATTTCAGTTAATGCTCCACATGCCCGCAGGATGATCGTTTTCGTAAAGATTATACTTAATTATGATACGATAATTAAGAGAATATGAACTACTGTAAATTAGGTCAACTGAAGTAGGAAAAATTAGAAAAAAACGTATATCATAAATATAATAATGGTGTTGCAGATTCATGAAAGATGGTTAAGTAAGAAATACATTTAAATTAACGATCCACGAGCCTCCGTAAGGCTTATTGCAGAGAATGTGATACACTCAACTATCTAAATAATTTACAAATAACGATCGCTGAGAATAGGGATCACGTCGTCGTGTATTTCGTCATGTAAATCACAGCTAAGGAATATCTCTAATAATTATTGTCTTTACAGAGTTATATTCTTATAAGATACCCAGCGGAGGGCTCCGATCATTTTGGACTCACTGCTATCTAACCTGTAGTCTCTTAACAAACCGCTTAATATTTTAAGCTCGAAAATTTCTTTTGGATAATGAAATTAGAAGGACTAGTCGTGCAAAGTCGAGCAAAGCGCAAAAAGAATTGAATAATATGCTTGTAATTATTTAATTCCTTTATTTAAACCTTCTCCGTCAAAAATTTTAAAATACTAAAACGATTAAGAGTTTCAACATTGGGAAAAGTTATGAGTCAATAACTTAAAGCTGTTACAACTCCATTCTTAATATTTGCACGTAAACGATCATGCATGAAAAATACATTTAAATCTATTGCTGCGGATCTCTGTGGCAAATCCTCCTTTTGGTGCTACGTCTGCTTTTAATGTTTTTGTCTACATAACGGTTAATCGGTACCAAGCATACCTTCCTTCTTAAGAAAACAAAGGGAGCTTCTGCGTGGGGGTGAGAGAGGAAAGAGAAAGGGTCTTCAAAGGAGCGGTCGTAGGTTACTGATCAAGGGATCAGAGAAGAGCCCACAAACGCTGTGGACGGTCTACCAGACTGCCCATGTCTCGGACCGTCTCTGCTTTCAGGAGTAGAATTAAACATATATTAACCAAAGAAAGTTCACTCCCGTAGAAATTTAAGCTTCGGAACATTCTAATTCCAAAATTACGTTCTCAATATTTACATTAATCTTTTCAGGCTTTTTTCACTATTTCTTCTAACCAACGATTTTCATAAACCTTTGGGATATCCTTACAAATCAATCAACAACAAAACGGGAAAATTTAAGAAATAGCTATTTGCGTAAACTGGCGTTCCTTTGGTTCTTTTTCATTACTATCATTGAATGTATAGTGTTTTCAATTCTTTTATCCCATTAAATGATAGATACAGTTATTTGTTTCGTAGATTTTAAGAACCTTTAAAATTAATATAAAAAACCACCTAAAGCAAGTGAATATATTTTTTCTCTCAGTGTTGATGATAGCCAAAACGTTCAACTCATCTTGATTCACTTATAAAATTTGCTAGTCGATCTCACCTCGTTTATAAAATACAAAATAAGGATGTCATTTAAATACGTATTTAAACACAATTATAATCGTCATTACTGTAACACACACGCAATAACTTGCTCATCCTGCGTCGAGTACTAATAAGTAATGCCCCTAGCTAAGTCTTAAATTTAGTTAGAGGTCGATTAGCCCATTGTCGTGCAAAAGTGACAATTCTACGGATAGCGCTCTTATCATTTTTCATAACTGATAAAATAAAAGATGACCTTCTTAAATTACTGAGAACTTCGTAATAAATTCTAATACACTTCGGAGTTGATTGGTGGATCAGTAAATAGCTAAAAATACGAGAGGAGTAACTTTTGAGAAATAATATTTCGAGAATTTTACCAAAAGGACGTCTACCGCTGGCCAGTTACTAAAGTATTTACTGGAAGCCATTACTTTGAAACGATAAGGAATCCATGGATCCAATTTTTAGGACAGTGGTTTCATCAAGTGATTTATGATTATTTTCATTCAATCCACGTCAGATAAACAGTGAGATCTCGTAAGTTATAGGCTGAAGAACATACAAAATATCAAATCTGATGCTCTGCAGTCCCACTTTATGAGAGATTTAATTCTTCGAGTCATTCTTCTAATTGCGAGCTAACAATTATACATATATCAGAGAAGGCTAGCGGACATATTATTTTAGATAACATCAAAATGAATCAAGCAAATTGCAACTCAAATCCTCTTCTCCCAACGAGAAAGTTTTTCCTTTCCATTCTCCTTTGTCAACGAAAGGAAATCTTGCCCTTCTCCCTCACCTATTTCGTTTTGTCCTGTTTAACAGTTTTCCAGGAATTCTACCCTTTCACCTGCAGGTCACACTTTTGTTCCCTCTTATTCTTTCTTCTTTTTCCAGGCACACGCCATATAGAGGATCGCGTATTTATGTTAATGTTGAAGATGGTGCTAGTAAGCGTCGAAGCTAATTGTGTAAATTTTCTACGGTGTTGTTATAAGGATAATTTAATTTTACAAAGTCATGGAATACACAGTCTATAGGAGTCATGAGAGTAACGGGATACAGTAATCTAGAAAAAAATATTCCTTATTTAAATCAATCGGATGAGCTTCAACTTTGAGGAACTTCATAGGCAACTAAACATAAGGAAATAAATAACTTTGTCAAAGTTACACGACTTTTTGTGTGGAAGTTGTGGAACTTTTATTTCCTTGTGTTTATTCCTTAGTTATTACTCTTGATAATAGAACGCTTTTCAATTGGGAAAGTTAAACGAAAGGTTTCTAAAAGCAATCAAATTATAGTAATCCACCGAATTATGCACATATCTTATATACGAGTAAAATGTAGCTTGCATACTGCAAGCAGATCGACAACACTAATTTCATAACGGCATTATATCGGGACGGTCCCGGAAAGGAAAAAAAGGATTGAAAATATACTTAAAATTCGCTTCAATTTAATCGTCTGGCATCGAACCCGGGTCTTTTTGGTGAAATTACTATGCAGCACATCAGAAGATCATCTTCTCTAAATACGTGTGAAAATTCAAGCAGAAATATTGGCTGCAACTGCCTCAAACGAAGACCTACTTTTCACAAATGTTAATAGCTCTCTGGATTCGAACCAAGGACGATCTAGGAAATATAAAATATGTTTTCGAAATGTATCTATATTTTCTATATATATACAGAATTTCAAGTTTTAATATTATTGGGAAGGGGTTCAAAATAATTCTTAAAAATCGGATCAGTGACTGATTGTAGAGACGCCTGGTGTCGAACCCTGGACGTATTGGAAGCTGTAAATGCACAAAATGACTTGCTAGGACCTGATCTAATTTCATAGAAAATTTGAAGTCGATATCATGCCGGGAAGTACCTAAAATGTGTTTCCGTTATCCCCATAAGAAATGCATTGTGGAGTGCAAATGGCCCTCTGGGATCGAACCAAGGACCATAAGCGAATACAAAAAAATTGATTATGAAATATATTTATGGTTTCTAACCCCATGCCAAATTTCAAGTTTCCATGCATTCGGAAAGGGGTCCAAAAAATGTTAAAAATCGCCACAATGCATTTTAAACGGCCGATTTTTGCCTCGACCTAGCATCGAACCCAGGATATTTTCCGTAAAACTCATTTATGTTTTCGATAGATCATAACCATATATATAGGCTCCTTGAGTTTTGATTCTCTACCTATCCGGAAAGTGTTTTTTTTTAATTCCCGAACAATCAAAGCATTGCATTTAAACGGGAAAAATCGGGACTTTGGGGCCCTCTGGAATCGAACTCATGACACTGAGGTTCAAAATAGCAATTTTTCTGGAGGTTATACGTTATGGCCAATATGTCGTAAAAATTTGAAGCCATTGGCGCTAGTGGTTTAGCCTGTGACTTTGTATCCTCTCTCTCTCTCTCTCTCTCTCTATATATATATATATATACGAGTAAAATGTTGCTTGCATACTGCAAGCAGATTTACAACGCTAATTTCATGTCGGCATCGTATTGGGACGGTCATCAAAAGAAAAAAAAAGGGTTGAATTTTTTCTTAAAATTCACTGACATTTCATCGTCTGGCATCGAACCCGGGTCTTTACTGTCAACTTACAATACAGCACAGTAGAAGATCACCATCTCTAACTATGTGTGAAAATTTAAGCAGAAATATTGGCTACAACTGCCTCAAAAGATGTTCTAATTTTCACGAATGTAAATGGCTCTCTAGACTCGAACCAAGGACGGTATTGGAAATCTAAAAAATGTTTCTGAAAGTTATTTATGATTTCTATTTATATGCCGAATTTCAAGTTTCTATATTATTGGGAAAGGTTTCAAAATAATTCCTTAAAATCGGATCAACTTCTGATTGCAGAGACACCTGGTGTCGAACCCAGGAAATATTGTATGCTGTGAATGCAAAGTTTGATTTGTAAAGACTTGCTTCTCTATCATGCAAAGTTTGAAGTCGATAGAATGCCGGAAAGTACCTAAATTTTGTTTCCGTTATCTCCGTAAGAAATGCATTGAGAAGTGAAAATGTCCCTCTGGGATCGAACCAAGGACCATCAGCGAACATGAAAAATTTGATTATGAAATATATTCGTGACATCTATCCACGTGCTGAGTTTTGAGTATCCAAGTTATCGGGAAAGGATCCAAAAAAAATCTTCAAAATCGCCGCAATGCGTTTTAAACGGCCGATTTTTGCCCCGACCTAGCATCGAACTCAGGATATTTTCCGTATAACTCATTTATGTTATCGATAGATCATGTTTATATATATATGTTCCTTGGGTTTTGATTCTCTACCTATCTGGAAAGTATTTTTTTTTAATTCTCGAAAATCAAAGCAATGCATTTAAACGGGAAAAATCGGGACTTTGGGGCCCTCTGGAATCGAACCCAAGACACTGAGGTTCCAAATCGCAATTTTTCTGGAGGTTACACGTTATGGCCAATATGTCGTAAAAATTTCAAGCCAATGACGCTTGTAGTTTAGGCTGTGAATTAGTATCCTATCTATCTATATAGGTATATATATCCATGAATGAATCCGGAGAAGCATCTATATATAATATGTTCCTTGGGTTTTGATTCTCTACCTATCTGGAAAGTATTTTTTTTTAATTCTCGAAAATCAAAGCAATGCATTTAAACGGGAAAAATCGGGACTTTGGGGCCCTCTGGAATCGAACCCAAGACACTGAGGTTCCAAATCGCAATTTTTCTGGAGGTTACACGTTATGGCCAATATGTCGTAAAAATTTCAAGCCAATGACGCTTGTAGTTTAGGCTGTGAATTAGTATCCTATCTATCTATATAGGTATATATATCCATGAATGAATCCGGAGAAGCATCTATATATAATATATATATATATATATATATATATATATATATATATATATATATATATATATATATATATATATATATATATATATATATATATATATATATGAATATATGATATATGAATGAATCCGGAGAAGCATCTATATACAATAGATAAAAATTGCGCCTGCGTGTGTATGTGGCCGCAAAACTCGAAAACTACTCGGTCGATTGCCTTGAAATTTTTACAGAAAATTGCATTCAAATATATATTCGAAATATGAAATACGAAAGTGTTTCTATTGTAAAAAATGGTGACACTTCGTCCTTGCTTCGATCCCAGACGAGTCAAAGCATTTCCGTAAGAAATGCACGTAAAGTTCATTTTTATCGCAGCTGGCTTTATTTCTTTTGCAAAATTAAATTAAAAATAATGGTCACATGACATTGAGGCAAGAATCAATAGAAAAGAAAATGAATAAAAAACCTTATTCTGGTCGTGTATTATTGTTTTCGAATTGAATTTTCGAGATTTTACCCGAAACACACGAAAATGTTTGTAAATTTTGTTAGTATAAACAACCGGTCCCCCTGACGAAAAATGCCATAGTTGAGTCCAAGATCCTGCGTTTTGGCCTATTTGAAATTAAGAAGAAAAGAAAAGTTGCTGGTTTTGTTCACATATATGAGCATAATCAATCGTTGAAAGTGATTTAAATGATAAATTTTCGAAAAACGAAAAGTGAGTTAATTTGGTGCCGAATTTTGTATTCAGTTAAATTCATTTGTATTGTTTTGGAAATGATTTAATAATCTGTTATCGAAAAGCAAAGTGAGAGTTACTTTGATTGCTGCATTCAATTCAATTAATTTCTTTAGTTATTTTCCAGTTGATCGTCGTCAAATACAACAGTACGCGTTAACACATCAAATGTTGTGGCAGATAATGGATACTAATAAATGATATTTATATAAATAACGAAAATTCTCCATCCAAACGCGAGAGCAGAGCTAGCGTAACGGACCATGTCCTTTCTTTTCTCTCCCTCTCTTCTCGAGAGAAAGGCTCGCCGGCCCGAAACTTGGACTTAGTTTTTCTTGGTGGGTCAGGGGTGGTAACTTTTTTTTGCTATTAGCTGTACATAATGGTGTCGAAAACACATAGTTAGCATGATCGAGTAAGGGTTTGTACTTCAAGCACGGATCATACTCAGGGTCTGAACTGACTGGACATTTCTTATTGTCTGTCAAATGAAAAAATCGCAAAATCATTGTAAACCTATGCTTAGAAAACATTTCGCGAAACCAAGGAGTTGACTGAGACCTTTCAGTACACCAATACGATGATATTGAAGACTTTTTGTTGAGTCCCATATTTAGAACACACGCCAAAAATCCTTTCATCTCAGCAATAGTGACATTTTTCCACTTCTGTAAATACGGTGACAGTCCTTCACCTTTTGCTGATAGATTCTGCTGGGCGTAACGATTTGTTTCATTTACAAAGAGAGCCAAAAGGGATTCGGTGAAAAACAGGTAAAAATAGGATATTGGAGGAGAAACTGATGATGGCACACGTTGTGGACCAACCGTTTCTAGGAACAGATGAGGCATTCGATGAGGTTTCTCTGGTTCCTCGACAACTTTCCATCTATCGTCCACTGCATCGGATCCTTCCTCACTATCTGATGTTTCCGCCGCACATTCAATTTCACTTTCAGTATCCACATCACTTTCTGAGGAAAATAGTAATTCACTTTCGCTTGACGCAGCATCTAAATAGTCCACAATTTCTTTGTCACACTTCATGACTTTTTGTGAAGGGCCTTCCATTATGGGTTTCACCACTAAGAAGCTCAGAAACACTGATAAAATGTCACCAATGCTCTCAAGTATAAGAAGTCCTCTGTGTAAGCTTCTGCACGACCAACTGATAGAAGTCTTGACCATAAGGAGAAATGAGAAAAGCACCAGCAGAATACAAATTATCACAAAGCTTTCAGATAACTTTATGGTGACTATGTAGCGAATGTTTCGTCTTCAATTGTAGAAAAAGTTCATATTTTACGACCGTGGAGGCCACAAAAACATGCTGGATAATGAGCAGATGATATTGTGTATCAGCTTTTGGATGAAAACATTGTGATGACTATGTAGGGAAAGGTCTGCTAGTATTTGCAGACAGTGTGTTTTCTACGGCCGTGAAGGTCAAAACTATGTATGGGAAGACCAGTAGCCAAAAAAAAACTTGCATCCAGAGGATGGTGGAAATAAAATTTGTTTTGTTTATGAAAGAAATAAAATTTGCAAAAGGAAGGACATGTCAACATGGAATATACATATGTATATGTTTTTTAGTTCGGAAGCAAAATGTAACCAAAAACGCAGTATATACATCGATTAAAATATGGAATGATGATAAGTTGCTGCGTAGCAGTAGCGTCTGGCGTTTGAAAAAAGAGACAAATTATTTTGTTAACCCTCCAAGGACGAGAATTATTTTTTCTTAAAAATTACCCTAATTTTAGTATATTGGTATTCAGATGACCTAAATTAACAACAGAAAATTGTTTAAAAAAAGTTAACAATAATAGGTTCGTTGCAAATGCCCGTTCCCATATGGGCACGTCAGTCCTTCCCACTACTACTATTACGCGCGCCATGATGAAATTTAAAAAATGCATTTTATTGAAAAAAATCATATTTATTTAAAACAAATATTGTATTAAATGGTTTTTCTTGGAAGATATAAGTATTTGTTTTATAATTATTTTGTTAAGTACCTTATAAAACATTTAACACAGAGCCCAACATCGCACTCATTACGCATTGTTCTCCCACGACTCTCGCACTCTTCATATGCGCAGCGTTTTCCCTTGTTCTGCGGTATGTCACCAATTACACCGATTAATTGATCATACCACAGCTCTTGCGTGGAGCCAGTTTTCGACGTGGAAGCCTTGCTGAGTCGTCCACCGGGTGGTTTTTATTCCGTCTTGTACCGAGTAAAGTACACCTGAGCAATCTTCCGTCTGAACTCTAATTTTGTCCTTGGATCTGAGGATTTCCTTTTATTATTATTATTATTCGATTGTCTGAGTTGCAAATAATTTATATAAATCATATCTTACCAATATGCAGTGAATTTACATGAATTTGGTCAGTTCCACCCATATGCTTATTATACTGGGATATGAAGTAGGGTTATGGAAGCTGAATTATTTTCTTTTGTTTCCTATAAAACCTTTTAGCTTCCATCAACGGCGTAACTCCATACTCTGTTGAAGCTGCCACAATTACTAAATTGTCCAGCCATTTAGTGATTCCTATTCCTTCACATGTAGAAATAGCTGTGATGCTCTTTCCACTCTCCTCCTTTTTTAGATCATTTTTTGGTGGTAGCGGACAATCTTTCGGAATCCGGTTCTTTCTGATTCGCCCAGTTCCATTGTAGCCACATCCTTTCAAATGTGGCCATAAATTCTTTTATATAAATTATATATCGAGCTAAATAAATTAATGCTATTATATTATTTCACATACTACTTCAAATTATAATAACCGAATCTTATCGATATACCTCTACTACATCGCTTGCAGCTGTGTCTTCCGTAGTATCTTATCATCTCTTCTTCACAATCTAAGAACTGGGAAGGCACCAAATGCTGCAAACATCTCTGTGTAATTATTTTCATCGTAGGCCAGACTTTTAGAACCCATCGCTTGACTGTCTAACTTAGTATTATCCGCTAAGTGTAAAAATTTCATTATTTGGATGAATCAGTCCCTCCTCATCGCTCTACTAACCAATTCAATATGTACATCCTTTTTCGCGTCCCAGTAATATTTTTTTCCAGGAGAATGTTGTACCCGGATACAATAAAAATGCCAATGACGGCTCGCATCTCCTCTGCTGTAATTTGTGGACTGGGGCAATTAAAAAATCGGGCGTAATTCTCACTTTGTTCCACTATGAATGCGACGAGCTCGTCATCGATGAAGAGCTCTAGCAATTAGATGCAGCTAAGTTTAGAGTATGAAATGTAATCTGCTTCAGAAAAACTTCCCGTACGCTCAATGCTGCCCTTTATTAATTTTCTACGCACAGATTTTTTGCCCCATCGTCTTCTCCAGCACCGATACTTTCGTTGGTTGCCAACCGAATTTCGGCGTGTGCCCTCATTTGCTTGCCAGTAAAATTGTCAACCAATATTTTCTCATCTTCATCAGCCAATGCTTCATCAGTTCGCTCATTTTCTTCTGTTGGAGAAATGAAGAAATCGGTAACATCTACCTCACTCTCTTCATCCTCGTCAAGGATTCGGAGAGCCTCCTTCAGTGAAGTCGACTCATGAAAACTTACGTTTTTCCTGAATAGAAACTATAACACCTCTAATGATATCATTTTCCTGTGAAGCTAATAAAATTTGAAAGGATTTGTATATCTAGTACAAGTAGCTAATATTTGTTGTTGCCGCTTCTACTATATAAATTTAGGTTTTCTGAGATTTAGTTCATAAATATGCATAATAATTGCCATAGTCTTCTTGTCACAACTTAAAACTAAAATAATTCTTAACTTAATTGCACCAAAAATAATGTATTATGTCGCAAAATATTCTTTTATATACTATATATAGCTTTCCTTGACAGCCATCGGCAAGGAAATCGCGTAGTAGTGGGAAGGCCTGACGTGCCCATATGGGAACGCAGCAATAAACAACGTTATAACAACAACAAATAACCTAAAACTCTGCTCTATTTAATTTCTTTCGATGATTAGAACATTATACTAAAGATATACAAGCAAAAGACTACTTTAAATTAAAAACAGTAAAACTTATAAAAATTAGTTGCCAGAAGGATCCATCTCAAAATTTTCCGGTTTTTCGAAAAATCACAAGAAATATTTCCCTTGACTTAAATGCACCAAAACTCAAATGAAACTAAGCTTTGGACCCTCTTAGCTCACAAAATAGCGTTTACTGACCATTTTATGACACTCAAGATATTGTTTAGCTACCTAGAGAACCCAGCTGCAGTCCGTTCCCATATGGGAACGTCAGTCCTTTAAGGGTTAATATAGAACACTAAATACTGTAGAAGAAACATTGTTTCAACAGGAGTGATAAATATTTATATAAACTCCAGTACAAAAGAGAAACTAACTCAAAATATAATAAACAAACATTTTAACATGGGATTAAACCTGGAGCCGATATTTCGGCACCTTTAGCGTTTTAAGACGAAAACCGAAAGCCGATATATCGGCACCTTGAGCGTCTAAGGGTTAAACAATTGTATAATGGCTATAAGTTCTAAATTTATGGCAATCAGCTGATTTGAAGAAAATATTTAAAAAATAATCACTGGCACACGGAGTGTGCGACTGCGCGTGTTACGCCACGGGGCGCGACTGCTGGAGGGTTCAAAACCACGGAAATACATGTCCAAATTCAAAAATTTGCATAATGTCTATAATTTCCATATATTACAAGTTATTCTCCTCAGTGATCAATAAAATACCACCAATGACTTCTATGTTTTCATGTTTACATGGAGAAGTCATTAATTCTGATCACTCTTTTCACCTGCTTTAAATGCATTGAAATCATTTCTAATGACATGAAAACCTTCCTCAGTAACATTAACTCTTTAGATATTTTAAATGTTAAAACTTTGACAAAAATATGCCTCGCCTCATCTGAAGAGTTTTTTCTGTAACAAATAAGTACTTACTTGAAAATAACACACCCTTTTTTGTCTTATCTCGGCATTGGAATCCACGGCACACGTCCCATAGCGCAGGGCTGGCTGCATCTTTGGCTCACCCTGGTTCTATGTAACTCTTCAAATGTTCCACCAATGTGCTATCAATTTTTTCATTGTAAGAGCCTAAAGACTATGGAATAAACTGTTGGCCGATTGTTTTTAATTGAAAGGGAGTTGGCTCAAACTTTTTAAATGGCCAATTTTTTTATTGTTAAGAGAATTACATAAGACTTTGGGCAGAGACTGGTATTTTGTATACAGTGTATACACATATAAATATATGTATATAGTAGCATATAGTGTTTAGTAAACACAAATATGGTGCTGTGAATAGTGTGATTGCATGTCTTAATGTTCGATTAAAGATAACCTGCAGTTAATTTACTGTCTGTTGCATGTGTTTAATAATTTTATGCCTAATTTTCATGAACAGAAGACATGCTTTGTCCCTAACAGAAACTGGAAACGGCTGTTTTAATGCAAATTGGGTAATTATTAATGCAGTCTATCATAGAAGCATTTTTTACAGAAGATTGTATACATTGGTGTGGAGAGTACTTTAAAGGGGACCTTGGCCAATAATTTCTTAGTGATATAGTTATTTTGTAATAAATGAAGTTCGGGAACTTATTGAGCTGGCCTCGTAATGCCAAAAATCAACCTACGCAGTGGGCAAGATATACTGCACCTCATAACATATATCTGACTTAGGGCTAATTCCAAATTTATGTATTTGTAAATCAGGGAATGTCCGTATATTGGTAGATGCTAGAAGTAATCAGTTTCTCTTTCTGTCATATCTCTGACTTTGTGCTCCATTTTGTTCACAATGTTTGTTTCACACTTTTCATTATTGTGTATTTTGTGAACTATTAGAGGTAGTGATGTTTATCTCTGAACGCTAGATTTATTATGAGTGGTAGTGATTGGTTTAGAATCGGTTTCAAAGGGGATTTGAACTCTACCCAAGCAAATGACTCTGAGAACTTTGTTCAGCTTTCAGGAGGCAATGCTTATTTCATATTTCCATCTCTACTTATTAAATTTGCATAATCGAATATATATTATAATCCAAGGGATTCTTAAATTCTTCTATATCATCTTAGATTATCACCCAATAATATTATTGGGAAGGGGTTCAAAATAATTCTTAAAAATCGGATCAGTGACTTATTGTAGAGACGCCTGGTGTCGAACCCTGGACGTATTGGAAGCTGTAAATGCACAAAATGACTTGCTAGGACCTGATCTAATTTCATAGAAAGTTTGAAGTCGATATCATGCCGGGAAGTACCTAAAATGTGTTTCCGTTATCCCCATAAGAAATGCATTGTGGAGTGCAAATGGCCCTCTGGGATCGAACCAAGGACCATAAGCGAATACAAAAAAATTGATTATGAAATATATTTATGGTTTCTAACCCCATGCCAAATTTCAAGTTTCCATGCATTCGGAAAGGGGTCCAAAAAAATGTTAAAAATCGCCACAATGCATTTTAAACGGCCGATTTTTGCCTCGACCTAGCATCGAACCCAGGATATTTTCCGTAAAACTCATTTATGTTTTCGATAGATCATAACCATATATATAGGCTCCTTGAGTTTTGATTCTCTACCTACCCGGAAAGTGTTTTTTTTTAATTCCCGACAATCAAAGCATTGCATTTAAACGGGAGAAATCGGGACTTTGGGGCCCTCTGGAATCGAACCCATCACACTGAGGTTCAAAATCGCAATTTTTCTGTAGGTTATACGTTATGGCCAATATGTCGTAAAAATTTGAAGCCATTGGCGCTAGTGGTTTAGCCTGTGACTTTGTATCCTCTCTATATATATCTATTATATATAGATGCTTCTCCGGATTCATTCATATATATACCTATATAGATAGATAGGATACAAATTCACAGCCTAAACTACAAGCGTCATTGATCTGAAATTTTTATGACATATTGGCCATAACGTGAAACCCCCAGGAAAAAAGAGACTTTGTTCCTCAGTGTCATAGGTTCGATTCCAGAGGGCCCCAAAGTCCCGATTTTTCCCGTTTGAATGCATTGCAGTGATTTTCGGGAATTAAAAAAAAATACTTTCCGGATAGGTAGAGAAGTAAAACTCAAGGTGCCTATATTTATGGTCTTGGACTTTCGAAAACATCAATGACTTTTACAAAAGTTATCCTGGGTTCGATGCTAGGACGATGCAAAGATCTGCCCTTTAAAATACATGGGAGCCGTTTTTCATTATTTTTTTAGAAGCACTTATCGAAATGATAGGATGTTCGTGCTTGGCTGGAAGATGTATGGTACGAATAAGTTTTAGAAAAAAATTTTCATAAGACCGTACTGTTCCTGGGTTCGAAGCCAGAGCACAATAACGTTTCTCTCATAAGGAATATAAAGGAAAAGTAGGACGTCATTTGAGGCAGTTGTAACCAATATTTCTGCTTGAATTTGCATACGCGGTTAGAGATGGTGTTTTTCTTTTGTGCTGTATAGAAAGTATTGCCTGAAAGACCCGGGTTCGATGCCGGGCGGTAAAAATATCACCCATATATAATACTATGGGGTATCTTTTCATAATTTTTTTATGCATTTATCGATATGTAAGGGAGCTCTTGCTTAGATGGAAGATGTATATTAACACTTTGTTTAAGAAAAAAAATAGATAAGACCATGCTGTTCCTGGGTTCGATGCCAGAGCACATTATAATTTCTCAAATAAGGAGTGTATGTGAATAGTAGGACGTCGTTTGAGGTAGTTGCACCTAATAGTTTTGCTTGAATTTTCACACATAGTTTGATATGGTAATTTTCTATTTTGCTGCATAGTAAGTACACCAGGAAGACCGGGGTTCGATGCAAGGTGATTAAATAGCAGCAAATTCTACGAATATTTTGAATTTTTTTTTTCTTTTGATGTCCGTCCCGATATGATTCCGATATGAAATTAGTGTTGTCGATCTGCTTGCAGTATGCAAGCTACATTTTACTCGTATCTATTATATATAGATGCTTCTCCGGATTCATTCATATATCATATATTCATATATATATATATATACGAGTAAAATGTAGCTTGCATACTGCAAGCAGATCGGCAATACTAAATTCATATCGGCGTCATATGGGGACGGCCCTCTAAAGAAAAAAAAAAGGATTGAAAATATTCTTAAAATTCGCTGCAATTTCATCGTCTGGCATCGAACCCGGATCTTACTGGTAAACTTACTGCAGCTTACTTATGCAGCACAATAGAAGAACACCATGTCTAACTGTGTGTGAAAATTCAAGCAGAAATATTGGCTACAAACGCCTCAAAAGACGTTCTACTTTTGACGAATGTAAATGGCTCTCTGGATTCGAATCAAGGACGATTGTGGGAATCTAGAACATGTTCCTGAAATGTATCTATAATTTCTATATGTATGCTGAATTTCAAGTTTCTATATAATTGGGAAATTGTTCCAAAAAATTCTTAAAGATCGGATCATTTACTGATTGTAGAGACGCCTGGTGGTGAAACCAGGAAACACTGGTAGCTGTGAATTCACAGTTTGATTAGTAATGACTTGATCTTATCTTATGCAAAGTTTCAAGTAGATATAATCTCGGGAAGCACCTAAAATGTGTTTCCGTAATCTCCATAAGAAATGCATTGAGGAATGTAAATGGCCCTCTGGGATCGAACCAAGGACCATCAGCGAATATGTAAAATTTTATTATGAAATATATTAATGATCTCCAACTCCATGCCGAATTTCAAGTTTCCATGCCATCGGAAAAGGGTCCAAAAAAAATCTTAAAAATCGCCACAATGCATTTCAAACGGCCGATTTTTGCATCGTCCTAGCATCGAACCCAGGATATTTTCCGTATAAGTCATTTATGTTTTCGATAGATTATGGCTATATATATAGGCTCCTTGAGTTTTGATTCTCTACCTATCCGGGAAGTATTTTTTAAAAATTCTCGAAAATCAACGCAATGTATTTAAATGGAAAAAATCGGGACTTTGAGGCCCTCTGGAATCGAACCCATAACACCGAGGATCAAAATCGCAATTTTTCTGGTGGTTGTACGTTATGGCCAATACGTGGTAAAAATATCGAGTCAATGACGCCAGTAGTATAGCCTGTGAATTAGTATCCTATCTGGGTATCTGGGTATCTGGGTATATACATGAATGAATCCGGAGAAGCATCTATATATAATAGATATATAGATGCTCTTCTATTGTGCTGTTTAGTAAGTTCAACAGTAAAGACCCGGGTTCGATGCCAGACGATGGAATTTCAGTGAATTTTAAGAAAAATTTCAATCCATTTTTTCTTTTGATGGCCGTCCCGATATGATGCCGACATGAAAATAGTGTTGTCGATCTGCTTGCAGTATGCAAGCAACATTTTACTCGTATATATATACGAGTAAAATGTAGCTTGCATACTGCAAGCAGATCGGCAATAGTAATTTTATATCGGCATCATATCGGGAAGGTCCTCAAAAGAAAAAAAAAGGATTGAAATTTTTCTTAAAATTCGCCGAAATTTTATCGTCTGGCATCGAACCCTGGTCTTACTGGTGAACTTACTATGCAGCACAATGGAAGATCACCATCTCTAACTATGTGTGAAAATTCAAGCAGAAATATTGGCTGAAAATGCCTCAAACGATGTTCTACTTTTCATGAATGAAAATGGGTCCTTGGATTCGAACAAAGGACGACCTAGGAAATATAAAATATGTTTTCGAAATTTATCGATACGTTCTATATATATGCCGAATTTCACGTTTTAATATTATTGGGAAGGGGTTCAAAATAATTCTTAAAAATCGGATCAGTGACTGATTGTAGAGACGCCTGGTGTCGAACCCTGTACGTATTGGAAGCTATTAATGCACAAAATGACTTGCTAGGACTTGATCTAATTTCATTCATAAGTTTGAAGTCCATATCATACCGGGAAGTACCTAAAATTTGTTTCCGTTATCTCCGTAAGAAATGCATTGAGGAATTTAAATGTCCCTCTGGGATCGAACCAAGGACCATCAGCGAATATGTAAAATTCGATTATGATATATTTTTATGGTATCTAACCTCATACCGAATTTCAAGTTTTTATGCCATCGGAAAAGGGTCCAAAAAAAATCGTAAAAATTGCCACAATGCATTTTTAAACGGCCGATTTTTGCCCCGACCTAGCATCGAACCAAGGATAATATTCGTAGATGTCTTTATGGTTTCCTTTAGATATGCACGGCATCTAGCGATCCCTTGAATTTCAAATCTCTCCTTTTCCGTGAAATGCCTCAAAAGAATTTTCGAAAATCCCCGCCATGTATTCTTATGGACAAAATCGCGACTTTGGGGCTTTCTGGAATCAAACCCATGACACTGAGGTTCAAAATCTCATTTTTTTTGGTGGTTACACGTAATGGCCAATACGTCGGAAAAATTTCAAGTCGATGACGCTTCTAGTTTAGGCTGTGAATTAGTATCCTATCTATCTATCTATCTATATCCTTGAATGAATCCGGAGAAGCATCTATATATAATAGATATATATATATATATATATATATATATATATATATATAAATATTATCTATTATACCGGCCTTGGTGGCCGTGTGGATAGCATGCCATCTAAGCTATCGCTCCTACCCCAAGGTCCCGGGTTCGAATCCCGGCTGAGTCGGATTTTTCCGATTCAGGGAATGGTCGTGTGTGTTCGTTGTTGCTGTTGCCTCGGTGAAGCACCTCTTGAAAAATTCAGTAGAGCTTAGGGGGACTTCACCGGTGAAGGGCAACAGCAGGTAAGCAATTAAAAAAAAATAAAAATATATAGACGCTTTTCTTTTTCTTTTTCCAATTTTCTCTGTCCTGAGCTTCTCGTTGCCACGTTACACCTAAGTACTTGATGATGTCTCTGTTCCACCTGTCCATAGGTCGTCTTCTTGGTCTCTTCACATCTCTTGGTATCCAGTTGAGAACTTCAGATGCTCTGCTTCATTGAGTAGTTCCAGCAGTCGTTCTTCACTCTTCAGGCTGCGGCAGTTGTAGGTTGTGAATTGCAGGGTAGTAATTCTTTTCTTCATGATGGACCTCTTTAATGCCACCACCTCCCGGACATCCGAATGGGTGGTGCTTTTACGTCTGGATAAATTTCCATTAAAGAAGCTCATCATGAAAATTGTACTTGTATTTGGGGGGGTTAGGACAATGATTCACCAGGCTGTCCTACTGCCGGTTGGTGAATGCCACTTTTATTATTTGGCCGGAGATATTGTTGAAGCCTTCTTAGCATGGTTGAACCTGGGCTATGCATCGCCTCCAACCTCCGTTAACACCCCTCCGCCCCGATGAGGCAATGAACTGTGGCGGTGATGAGGAGGGGATATATATATATATATACAAGTAAAATGTAGCTTGCACACTGCAAGCATTTTGATCACTTAACTTTAAAGTTGACATCATATCGGGAGGGTCCTCAAAAGAAAAAAAAAATGGATTGAAAATATTTTTAACATTCGCTGCAATTTAATCGTCTGGCATCGAACCTAGGCCTTCCTGGTGAACCTACTATGCAACACAACAGAAGATCACCATCTCTAACTATGTGTGAAAATTCAAGCAGAAATATTGGCTGCAACTGCCTCAAACTACGTCCTCCTTTTCACATATATTCCTTATGAGAGAAATTTTAATGTGCCCCGGCATCGAACCCAGGAATAGTACGGTCTTATCTTAATTTTTTTTCAAAACCCTAGGCTTAATATATATCAAAAAACACCAAAAATAAAACACAACACACTTGTACTAATTCCACAAATTTAATATAACTGTTAACCGGTTTGGGTATCACAGCACCATCCTCAGAACAAGAGGTTAAATGAAAGAGCAAAAATATATATACAAAACCAAAAGAAGGGGAGGGGTAAGAGGAGGGGTAAAAAGAATACAAGGTTGCATCACGGTTGCGTAACGTTTCGCAATTTTCTTTGAATTTTAATTTTTCTCTCGCATTTTTGTCTGTAACCACAAGAGTAGAAGACGAAAACTACCTGGGGTGTCGTATTCTGTCTAAGCTCCAACCTAAATTAATCGTATGTACCTCGTAGGTCATATGCTCCGCAGCCCAAGCAGCATTGTGTTCGCTAAAATGATCAAGTGGTCGTGTTTAAATAAATCTCTGTGGAAGATACCAATTTTTTTCGAAATGTTCTCATGCATTTTTAAATATAATGTAATCTTTTAACTGCGACGAACGACGTTAAAAAATGAGGGTTTCCTACTAAATGAACCTTTATAACTTGCAAGGAAGAGGAAGGGTGAAAATTGCACATAAGGATGTGCACCCAGGAAAAACCCAAGGAGAAACGGACATGGAAAAAAGTCCACCAAGGCCGGGAATCGAACCCGGGGTCTTCCTCTTGCCGGGAGAATGCTTTACCAGCTAAGCTACCGAGGCAGAACAACAGACAGTTAAATTGTTCTGCCTCGGTAGTTTAGCTGGTTAAAGCATTCTCCCGGCAAGAGGAAGACCCCGGGTTCGATTCCCGGCCTTGGTGGACTTTTTTCCATGTCCGTTTCTCCTTTATAACTTGTTTATATTCTGACCAATCAAATGTGATTTATACTTAAGTTTAACAATAAATGTTATTATATAAATGTTTTGTAGTCGTCAATACTCAAGGGCTCCGGAATTTATGTGAAGGTGGAAAATGTTGGGTCTCCTCGTAACTAATGAAGAGGAATCTGTTTTCAACTTACAGACACTGCCCTTTTCAATATGTAATACCTTACTATACGAAAAAGTTCCAGAAATCGCTGGTATAGCATTCCCTGGGGCCTCAGATAAGAGCCAACCTCATCTCTTGGCCATACGGTGTTGCCAAGCCCTGTATTTCAAAGCCCCTCAATCTTACGCAGCAAAGGCTATGCCATTCGATTTTTTTGTGGGAGTTGTACATACAAGCCTATTCAAGGAGAATTCCATTAAAAGATAATCATGTTTAAAACCATACAATTTACTGTAACAGCAATCATCAAAAGTGGTTTTATTTTTGGAGAAGTTTTAAAATGAAAGAAATCATTATGAATTAAAGTATGTGAAATAAAGTTTGTTATTATATGTAAGAAGAATCCTTAACTGAGCATTAATTTCTGGAAATGTATGAAACCAGCGGAAAATGTCATAGAAGTATTTATTCTTTTGTGTAAATATGAAATAGATTTGTACATTTTATGAAAATGAGAATGATACAAGTTGATAGAATTTAATATTTGTGTTTTTATATGTTTGAAATTAGCAATGAGTCAAAAATACCTTGCAACAGTATCAACTTCTCATTACCATAGAAAGGGCCTGTTCTAGGGCATTGAGTTGAGGACTTTTACTTTGAAAGTGAAGGATTTCTGGAGAAAAATCACTTGAATGACTGTTTTCGAAAAGGTGTTTAGCAAAGTGGGAGGAGGGAGATCTATGGAGGAAAGCTCTATGGTGTTCTTGTGTTCTGACATTAAAATTGCGGGTTGTCATCCCAATGTAAATTCCATCACATTCCTTACAATTTAGTTTATATACTCCCGGTCTGTCTAAAGCTTTGAATTTATCTTTCGAATTGGCTACTAATTTCATTAGCGTGTTATTATTTTTATATCCTGGAATCACGTTATATATTTTAAAAAGGTTTTGCAGATTATAAGATATGGAGCCTTTAAATGAGATCGCTACACGTTAAGGGGTTTCTATATCAGTTACAGAGGCAAGGGGAAAAATTCGTCTGGTAATGAGGTTCTTCTCTTTCCTTGAAAGCAATTTGTCAATTAAACAGGTAAGATATCCATTGGCACTGGCTATAGCTTTAATAGTATTTAGTTCACGGGAATAGTTAATATGGGAAAGGGGTATCTGAAGCAATCTATCGATAAGGCAATGGAAAGAGGCTAATTTATGAGAGTAATGATGATGTGGTGATAATAAGTTGTGTGGTGTAATAAGTAGTAGTGGTGATTAATTTATTACCCAATCAGTGAATTGGGTGTTAACCATTATTCTTATAAATATGTTTTTAGATTTATTACCATTGTTCCAATACGCAAAAAGCAAAGAGAAATATGCTCTCAGATGCCTTTTAACATGTTTACTAATTAAACTTGATTAGTTTAATTTTTATCCAAATAAATATACTATACTTGTTACTCCATGCTTTCCTGTCAGAGGCTGAATATGATATATTCAGTTGGCAGAGGCCAGAAATAAAGAACTTGCATCTGGTTTCTTCTGTCATAGGTTAACCAGGGTCTTAATCAAAAGGTATAGAAAAAAAGACACCTACAAATGCAGTGGAGTGCAGCATATGATTATTTTAAAACTTAGTGGAGTAGTAGCAACACTGTCCAGATGGAATGATTTGAAAATTTATAGGCAAATTAGAAAAGTATGCCTCCTTAAATCAAATTTTACTATTAAAAGAGTGACTGGTTATTTGACAAATTTATGTGGGTCATAAGACAATCTAATAGCCTGCAAGATCAGATCATATCACACAATGTTAATCATGGTAAAAATTAGTGAGTCTTGAAGCTGCATGGGATGATTCATGTCATCGTCACATACAGCATGACTTGAATATGAAGACAAATCATAGATTTGCTGAGATAGTTTTTTTACCACAATTTCAATGAAAATGCTGCAGGAATTTCGTTGAAGAGAAAATTTCTTGGAAATCCTTAGATATTTGGAGTGTTAATATTTTATAAATTTATGATTCAGTCTCACAACTTGGTCAGAATTAGAATATAATGAATTCTTGAATTAATTAACAAGTAAATAAAAATCCAACCTTCTAGTATTAACTAAAATAAATTAAAAAATAAATATATTTTCAAACCTCTTTGTATATTCTCTTCCAATACCAATGCTTCTCAACTTTTTTTTAATGGTGACCCTTTTAAGATCTCTAAATAGTGATCATGGTCCCCCTTTCTCATCCGCCTTAATTGATTAGTGAAACAAAAAATGAATGGCTTGACTAAATATATTTTAGAACTTAAAAGTAATGATATTCTTCATTGAGTGCATATGATGATTGAGTCTGTTTAGCAAGTGTTCTGTAAGGGTACCGCCATAAAGCAAATGCGACTCTCTTGTGGGTCGTGTGTCCTATAAAATGCAATTGTCATTAGTCATAAAAAGAAACCCTTTACTTTGATCTCTCTGTATGGAGTTAATCTGCTGAAAAATGTTTTGAATCTTTATTTTATCCCCTTTCCCAATGAGTCGTAGTCCATTGTTGTGGATTTAATAGTATAATGTATCTATGTAAAATCTTTAGAGCTTTGTTTAAGGAGAGGCTATTTTGTTCTTACTTTGTCTTCAAAGTGGAAAATTAGTAATAATTTTATTTCCTTCTCTTTATTTCTATATTCTACTTACACTCTATGTAATACAGTCCAAGTAATATCAATGAAAAAATAGAAATGATAATAAAACATTTCTGATTCACTGAATCAGTTCAGGATTTCATTCCTGAAATTTCATATTTAGATAAATATTATTTTGATCCACATAAAAAAATAAAATAAAAATTTTTGCACTTTTGCCATATTTGGAGACAATAAATTGGCTTTGGCTTTTTTGGCCATCCTCAGCTGCTTATACAGGAAATGGAGCACATATTTATAGGCAGTAAAAGTAGGGGGAGGGGTTTAAAATTTGAGGGGGAGAGGGACATTATGGGGTGGGGCTGAGGAGAAATATGGATGCTGTTGTCTGGGGACGCTGCTGTAGCTTGTGACCCTTCTGAACAGACTGATCGACGTAACAGCAATACAAGGAACCTCAAATTACGCTAAATTACTCCTAAAATGAAAAACACTGCTCAAACTGCGACATTCTCCTCCTTTCCAATGGAGGGTACTCACTTGTTTCAACTGAAACAGGCACTGAAATGGACCAGCAGCAACAGGCACAGACTTACGCAGCTGTACCCACAATATGTGACGCTATCTAATACCAGAATTTTTCACTCTCCTGCTCTGTGTTTTTAGAGGAATAAATAAGATTGGGATATTTTTGAGTGTACCTCGTATGAGATACACTTGACATTTAGATGTGATTAATCCAGAGTTTCCCAAACTTTTTCTGCCATGGAAAACTTTGCAAACCTGGGAAGTTAAATGGAACACTAAGCTTATATTTAGGTTAGGTAATTCTACTTGTAAAATTAGAAAAACCATTTAATTATAACAAATTATTTATTCGTTAATTATTTTCAATTATAAAACAATAATATTGTAATAATAACTTAAAATATTAATCAATAAAGTATTTTATGTCTTTTATTCTCCATTGACACTCCAAATTGTTGCGGAACACCAGTGTTCTGCGGAACATGGTTTGGAAAACTCTGTTCTAATCAATACCATTAATAGTACCAATATAAATCTTTTCCCACTTAAATAATTAATGAGAATCCTCATCTTTTTACTAGAAGGGTGAAAAAACCCTTTCTATTGATTAGAGTAATTGCTCATTAGTTTCCCTGGATCTCCATTCCCTTTAAGGTAGGGCAAAATATGTTCATACTTTTCTTGGAGGCCAACCAAATAGACCTGACCTTATTGAGAAACATTATAGAAGGAGATAAGCGGAAATGGTTGCAGAATACACTACAACCATTATCAGTGATGGCAGGTAATTGAGTAAAAGTACTGCATTACCGGTAACAATTACATTTTGGGTATTTTTTACTTGTAATCATTCCTTTCAGAAAAAAGTAATTTTTACTTGCAATCTACTCCTCATTCACCTTGAGTAATTTTTACATTTAAGTAATCGTTACTTTTCAAAAACAATACAATACATCGAGCTATTGCCGATAAAACCGCATTTCCTGTGATTGTAGACATGTATTGGTGTTCTGTGGTAGACACTGTAGCTGGTTCACCTGTAACGCAAGTACACGTTCTCTGCTGTATTATCCGTTGGCATCCATTTTCATCCTGCTCATCTTGCTCTGATACCTCGTGGGAACTACCGAGAAGTAATTACGAGTTTAAACTACGAGTATAATTATAATTACGAGCATGGAAAACAAAGCTAGGTAATTTCCGTTTCCATACCTGAGCAATTTTTTTTAATTGGACAGCAGTTGTTCGGTGATGAATATGTCTGTACGCTGCAAACAGTGCGTTGGTAAGAAAATTCTTAAGTAGGCGTGGAGCACTTTTGGTGGTCTTATTTTTTCATTTAACAAACTCCAATCCTTCCTTTCCTTAGCTCACCAATATTTGCATAAACTTTTACTTTAAATCATAGAAAAAGTAATGTAATAGGAACCATGTTTAATAATTCTTCAATATGCGTAACAATGTACTCTTATTTTAATTCTTACATTCTCTTAAGCTTGTCCTTGTAATTCATTCAGATTTAATACCTTCTAAACAAAGTTCGTCTTATCTGATGATTTTAAAGGCAATGAATAGTTAACTTTCCTGCACATTGTCATTGAAATCAATGAGGCAAGGCTTGGTGAACAATGAGTTCCAGTGATCTATTAGTAGTTTATGTAATGGTTTAGTATTTAAATATTTTATAAAGAAAAAAATATTCGTCACCATTTCAAATCAATGCATCAGATTTTATTACAATATCTAGTGATAAAGGCAAAACCTTAAAAAGTTTGGGCATAATATACAATGAGGGTCATATTGTAGATTGATAAAGATACTATCAAATGGCAGGAAAAACTTGTTGTTAAAAATTTGATCAACAAATTCAAAGTTAAGTTGAAATTTAAATTTAAAGAACGGTTATTTATACAAAAATATGCTTATGTATATTTTCACATAACAGTTTGCTGTTCAGTTATTTGATAGGGCTGACAGATTTTCTAATAGCATTATTCAGAGACTTTATTCATGTAATAATTGCTTAAATACAAAAAAAATTGTTTTGAGTATGCATGGTCATGGAGTTTGATAAGGAATCTACAATATAACTTAATAGAATCTACAATACAATAAAGTATGGAACTTGATATATATATATTTGTCCTATATTCATAATAACTAAGGAGACCAACCATCCTCCTTAAGGGAGAATGAAATTCTGTCCTCCTGGGAAAATTCTCCTCCTAGAAGTCTTCCTCTTTGATGTATAAACTAATTTGTTAATCTTTAAATATTTAATAATAAATATTTCCCATTTTGACAAAAAACTGCTTATTTAATTTTGTGTAGGCAGTAATTCTGTTCCTTCACAGTGGAAATAATACTTCTCAAAAATGCAACATTTAGCAGCAGCTATAACCAAACACTTGTCCACCAAAAAAACAAAAGCAATCATTGGATGTATCTGCATCTAATTGTAAAATAACAAGTTGTTTTTTAAAATTCATGTTCATAATAATGCCATCTTATTTCGTGGGCATATTTTAAACTTTGAAGGCCACTCTAACAATTCATCCCAAATTAATCAATTGATAATTAGTTAATTAATTAATTATTAATTATTTTATAAATTTTTAAAACTTTTTCCTTTATTAAAAAACAGAAGTCCCTCACACAACATACACAGACAACCACTCCCTAACTGGAGAAATCCGATTAGCAGGGATTTAAACCTGGGACTGTGAGGTTGGAGCGTTAACATGCTAACAACTCCACAACCACGGCCAGTGAAAATGAAAAGCAGTTGGCTAACATGGAGAGAACATTTGCATATCAAGGCATAATATGAAAATAATTTCACAATCAAATTTTACTTAGTATGGATTGTTTGTGTACAACCGAAGAAAATCAAAATACATTCCAATTGTATTTTAGGTACAAAATACAAACTACTCTCAAAAATTGTATTTGAATACTGAGTTCAAAATACTCTGAAAAATGTATTTTGCATAAAATATACAGAAGGAATTTCAAAATAAATGTTTAAAATACAAAACACATTATGAAAAGGTAAAAATCCCTTCATTTCTATTGAAGGAAAATGCAAATTCAATTCTTTGATAAGTATTGAGCAGCTCCAGTGTTTTTACCACATATTTGCATAAAATATAGCTTATGGCTGCAGTATTATGTGCAGGAAAATATTTGAAAACCATGAATAATGCAGCACATTTAATTCATTTCGATGTTTTTATTTTACCTTGATTCTGTTAATAATATAGCTTCATTTCATTTTAACAAGAAGTTCTCAAACTTTGTGTCAGAAAAATTATGCCTGTAGCAGTTATGATGGAAACCTTCATATGAAAATAACCTCTCCACAGGAGCACTAAATGTGAGGCTTGTCTCGTACTGAATGAACAATGTTTTAACTTATAATTCACAGTCTCAGGCATCGTCCTCATTTTCTCAAAATGTTTTAACTGTTGTAAATTTACTTTAGATTGACGAGCACTTTGATTTGTCAACAAAACTCTCAAAATATCTATTTCATTCCTGTTTACTTCAAGGAATGAAGAATCACAATGATCACCTGCAAAAGAAAAGAAATCATAATTGGAAGAACCGATATCTTAAATAGAGCAGAAGCCTTACCATAAACTTTTTTTGCTGCATTTACCAAAATCTGCTGCAAATGTGCCCAAAGTCCCTCTTGGTCATTAGGAAGTCACCTCAATTTAAACAAAGGATGAGTACTAGAAGCCAAAATGGCATCATTGACTTCAGAGCTAAGACTTTAGCATTTCACAAACCTCTTCTCAAGGTAAAACTTGAGACCTGCCGCCAAAGGAACACAATTGTGGAAAACCTGTTTTTCATCTCCTCTAACATTCCTTTGATTACAAACAAAGAAGGCAGAAGCAAAGAAAAGAAACATTCTTCTCCTTGAGTTTGTCAAAGCACAAGGCAATAGAGTCATGACTACATAGTATTTGTACTTCAGTACAGCTTCTTTAATTTGGACTTTGACCTCAAGGACATTAAAAACAGCTGGTAACATATCTTTTTGCTTCAACGGCTTGGAATTGATAGAATATGTTTTAGCAGTGACGTGATTTGTTATTAACACTATATTCCCATTATTTCTATAATAAATTTTTAATACCAATGTGTTTTTGTTTCTTAGCGCATTTTGATTTCTGTAGCCTGAGTAATATCAATGAAATAAACTAGCAAAATAGTTAAACAGAGGCAAGAAGTTGACATGGCAGCTGAAAGAAACAATTCTAGCATCTTAACCTTATGCCGTAAATTTTGCTTAAGCTATCCTACAGTTATGGATACTGTAGTTTTTCCTCCCATAAAATAGAGCTGTGGAAGTGGTGTTTCCTTATTTCTTGGGTCTACTTATATGCCGAACATAAGCTAAAACCTGAAATTCACCTCAAAATTTTAGGGGTCGACTTATACGCCAGCATATAAGGTAAGTTTCTGTCCCAGGACAGAAAATATCATTTGAGCAGAATTTGGCCGCCCAGATGCATTCCATAAACATGTGCAATTCTCCAAGGATATATGATGTATACAAGAAATTGATGGAGATGCCATTATTATTTTGGTAGCATCATCATCAGCATATTTTTCACATGAAATGTCAGCCATGATTTTTGTGACATTATGAAACATCATATGTATTTTGTATTTTCAAAATACTTCTTAATATTATTTTAGATACAATGTAAAAATAACTCTTACAAAAAGTATTTCAATACAAAATACAAAAGCATCGAAAATACATACTTCAAATCCAGTATTGAATATACTAAATACTACACTACAACTAAATCATTGAAAAGAACCCACAATGGTGAATTCTCATGCACCAGGACCAAATATGAGACCCTTATTCCATGGTGAGACCAATATTTAATCAGTATTTAAAAGTTACTGTGACAAAATACCTACAGAAGATTTAGAAGATGTTGCATTTGTAAAAACTTTATCGGATGTATTAAATCATAATGAAACTAAATTGTATCCAATACTATATAGTAATATATTTTATGTAACCAAGGGCATTCAAGTGCAAACTTCAAATTTAGAATCCATTGACATTTAAAAGCTGAAATTTTGTCAAACTATATATCTGTACAGAATAATAAGTGAAAACTATTTAAAATCTAAAGTTGTTGCATTTACAGCTGACAATAAAAAACCCCAATATTGGAGGCCAAAGATGCAATGGGGTGAATAATGGGTTTGTTAGGTTACAAGACTTACTCAACAAAATTTGGAAATAGTTGCAATAAAATAATCAAATGCGCCATACCGATTGATGTAGAAGTGATAAAAAAACTACAATTTGTTTGTACTTAAGTCATTTTACCATGCTTATGGTTAGTTCCAAACAAGAAGAATTTAATGGATACAAAACACATTATTATATTCAAAAGTTAGATGCCTTGCTCTTACACCTGCTCTAGATTGTGTTTTGCACTTATTTGAGAGTTAATATTCATATTTTTAAGTTTAAACAAGTGTCTAATATTTTGGATTCATTCTTCAATAATGAAATACCTGAAATATGCATTTTGCCTTATTTTAAGCATCTGTTTTTCAAAAGCAATTCAAAAGAATGAAGGTTAAAATATTTCAGCTACAGAGGTAGGAGGAGGCAGGCTTGGGTAGGAGGCTTGTTTTAACTGAGTTTATCCTACGCTTTAAATCTAAGTTTGAAGAAAAATTTCCTCCTTTAACTCTAAAAGAAATTCATATACTTTGTGGAAATCTGTAATCTAGATCATATTAAATAAAAATTCAAAATTCCACAAAACAAATACTTTAATGTGCGACCGGTCTCGAGCTAACTGCTCATCATCTGGAACAAGATACAAATGCAACAAAATATTTAGCCGTTGGTCGTAGGAGCTGTGATTGGGAGAAGGGGAGGCAGCAGGTTGACAAGAGATAAAAAGGGAGAGTGATTGGAGAAAAGGTGAATGTTTGTGAGCTTACGGTTGCATACATTGTGGTGCGTTATTTCAATAATTTTCAGGTAGTTTAGTTTACGGCCTTTGTGTTCACAATGTAGCAATGTTGGAGTAAAGTTGGAGTGATGCTTGTGTTCTAATAAATGTTTGGCAAAATATGAAGTGTCTGACTTATTGTTCAATGAGCATAAGTGTTTTTTTGTTCAGGGCTTTAAGTTGAGGAAAGTTTGGCTGGTGTATATTGCACCTAGGTTGTTGCAACCTAATTTGTATATTCCTGATTTGAGTATAAAATTAAGCATGTCTTTGTTATTAAGCAGAGAATTCCATAAAGTGAGTGTTGTGTAATAAGCTGGTTTTATGTTGTATGTGGTGAGTATATTTCCTAATTTGTAACTTAATGGACCAAGAAAAGGAAGTTTTCCCCAAAGAATTTTTTCTTTATATTTGGATCAGATGGGGCAGAATTTAGCTAAGTTTATTTTTCTGTGTTTGCTGGCAAGGATAGTATGTATAAGTTTCTTTGTGTAACCATTAGCAAGAACTATTTGTTCAATGATGTTTAGTTCATGTATGAAATTTTCAGGTGTAATGGGTATGTGTAGAAGTCTGTGTATGAGACTGTGGTAAGTGGCATGTTTGTGTGATTCGGGGTGGCTCAAATCCGCATGGACATTGTGGTTTGTGTATGTAGGTTTCTTGTAAATAGCAAAATCAATAGTTTTTTATTAAAGAGAGAGTAAGATCAAGAAAATTATTTTGATTATTGTGTTCAATTTCAAGAAAAAATTTGAGTTTTGGATGTAATGTGTTTAAAAGAGTTAGAAGAATGTCTAATTGTCTAAAAGTACCATTCCAAAAGCCAAGTACATCATCCAGGTACCTTCACCAAAAGCCAACATATTTTACCAACAGAGAATAGCTCTCAAATAATGGAGTTTCCAACTTATTCATAAAGAATTCAGACAAAAGGAGAGAGAGTGGAGAACCCATATCCAGACCATCTGGTTGATTAAAGAAACAATTTTTACACTGGAAATAATTATGGGAAATAAAAATATCAATTACCAAAAGCAAATCATGTATCACAAATAATTCAACATTATTTTAAGACAAAATATCTGTAACCAAATTTAGAACTTCACTTTTCGGAATGCTAGTGAACAGGTTCTTAGTATCAAAAGATAATAGTTTTGTATTATCACAAAGCTTATAAGATTTTAACATTTTGGTTAATTCCAAAGAGTTTCGCGCACTATATTTTAGAATGAATTGGATAAAGGTCTTCAAGATGTTGAACACAAACGAAGCCAATTTATGTGTAGGTGAAGAATCACATATCTGGTTCTATCTGGAGTTCATACGGACTTATAAAATGTTTCATAGAGTTTTTATTTAAGATGATCCCATTATAAAAAGAAAATTACGAGTTAGAGGAATCAAATTCATGCAATACAGAAAAAAATTGTCAAAAAAGCCCAGCATTCTTATCAAATATGTTTGAATACATCGAAGAATGGTCTGAAATAAAAACATTACAAGAAGTCGTAGTTTTCAATGGTGCTTTCTGACTTCATTTCATGTACATTGGAAATATATTAAATATTCTGTTCAGTTTTTTTTTCACAGAGCTACCAGCTGTTAAAATAGATGACAGTAGACTATTTGAAGAAATAACTTTACTAATTTAAATAAACAGAATGTTTCTTTAAATTCTGAAAGATTGGTGGCAAATGGAAAATGTTGAAGCTGAAAAAAGATGGGTGGAAGTATTCAACCATTTACTCATAAAATATGGAAATTTACTTCTCGTACAATTAACAATGAAAACCTGAAAATAAACATAGCATTTGAAAGAATATATTCAATTGCTTTTTCTCTGAAAACTGAAAAATCAAGACTGAATTGATACTGTAGCACTTGCTGTAAAATTCAACATGAAAAATATTTATTGTATGGATATTTCTAAATTTTGTTAATGAAGAAAAACACTGTAAATTTGATCTAGATTTTTTTTCTAAATTGTTGTTAGAAATGACACAAAAAAAGATTCGATTAAATAATAATGAATCATAACACACCTATGTTATCTATTAATTATATAATAATAATGCTGTCTTTTTATTTTAAGGGTGAATTTTAGCCTTTGAAGGCCATTTACCAGGCAGTACCACTTAGCTAGAAGGCAGTTTACCTCCTTTTTTATTTTATTACTTTTTGTATTTTTCCTTTTTATTAATCACACACACACAGAGCATACACAGACAACCATTTCCTAACCAGAAAAGTTCGATTAGCCAGGATTCGAACCTGGGACCATGAGGTAGAAGCGTTAACACGCTAGCATGCTAACCGCTTTTTCATTATTTTGAATTATTTTTGCAAAGACTTTGGAATTTATATTGGAAAAAAGTTAGTCACCTTATGATAACTAACGTAGTATGACTGCTAATAATCCCAGCTTTACTAGTTATACTTCATTCTGTCCCTTTGAGTAAACAGTTTCCAAAATATCAGTGGGGAGGTGTGATGGAGGCAGCATGAGAGATACTCTTCCAAAGTTTGGATAAAATTTAATTGTAATTTTAATATGCTCACTATTTAAAGAACTGGTAACTCTGTCATTAAGTGGACATTGTTCTACTCAAAGAGAATTCCTAGCTTCTAGAAAGGTTTGGGTTAAAATGAAGAAAGTACTTGATGGGAAGATAAAGTTATTAAAATTATCAAAGCCCAATCTCTAAATTCCGAAATTTCAATTCAGTTTGTGAGGAAATAGGCTGTGGTTATAAACAGCTTCTTGTATATATACCTCTCTTTTTTTCTCTTCTACTGAATATCTTCTCCTTAAACAAATATTTGTTATTCTATCATGTATCTTGTATGTGCTATAGTTATTCTTGGTTAAATTTTCCTCAATGAAAACTTCATTTTGAAGCTTTAAGTTGATAAATGTATAATTTGTGAAGTCAACAGGTACCATCTGGTTCCATCACTTCGTATTTCTAAATAATTCTAAAGCTACCAGATCGATTTAATCTATTTTATCTTGAATGACCTTAGTCACCCTCTTTATCTCCAAATTGCAAACTATGCATATTTATGACAATATTCTACGTTAAGCAGAATTGCTTGATTTGATTTCAATTGAATAATTCAATATCAGTTTTGTGTGAAAGTAAACAACAAAGGTGCACTGATGAGGTGGTAAGGTACTCAATTTTAGAAAATACAATAAAAAATGTCCACCTACCTGGAGGAAAATGAGACCTTGAAAGTACAGAATAATTTCCAAATGGCTTATGTAATTATATAACAAATATTACCTAATAAACTAACTTTTGTATTATATGATTGATTTCTGAATAATTTATAGTATATACATTAAGGCAAAATTGATGAAATTCTTGATATATTGTCAATGTATGTTGTTGTTATAGTAGTTACTGTTGTTGGTTCATTGAAATTTATGATTTAACCATGGGACTCAGCTAAACAACAGAAATTCCTTGAGACAGGTTTATTGACTTCATATTTTCAGCTATCCTTTTCTTACAGTTCAAATTCAGTAGATCCTCACAGTTTAAGTTCAGAAAATACATTAATGTTACAGTGATTGGCAACTCATATCTTCCACTATTTATTATGTATTTATTTTGATATCCAATGGCTCAATTTCTTTTAATAACAATTCAATAACTTAATAAATTGTCACCAACTTTGTAATTCTCTGGTTTACAAGAATGTTTGTTTGATCTGTGGTGACCCAGATTTAATTTAGACCAATAACTGAAGGGTTTATATATTCAATGACATTCAATGTGATGGTGGATTAAAAGATGAATTAAAAACATGAAACCATCTAATTTTTTAATTGAGCTAAAAGAACTCACTTCTTCAATATCTGCATTCATTATCATTTACACCTTCATTAAAAAAGCTCATGCCAAAAATATGTCTCATACAAAAGTTTTCATGATAATTTTAAGCAAGATATTTAAGTCTATTCTACAATTATTTTTCGATACCAAAAATAATGTGAAAATTTCACTATAATTCCATTTCTGTCACTTTTTAATTGACCGTTTTGCCTTTTCAAAATTAGAGTTAGCGATATAGACAATATTTTAAAATAACTGGATAATTTTGTAAAAAATTCTCAATTGAGATTTGTTTACAAGGACTTATCAACATATAATTGCTAATCCTTCCGGCAGACACTAACCAAAAGTTTTGTAAAAAATGCTTTTTATCCGTGAGTGTATACAGCATCATTTAATGATTTAAATTTAAATGCAAATAGTATATCCTTCTATTTGTAAATTTACAAAAAATCTGCTGTTGGCATGAAACAACTGTGTATGATCATTGAATAATTACATAATTAGGAGAATAGGATTCAATCCAAATAAAAATGAACAGATTAACTAAGCTGAGGCATATAGTTAGCATCACAATTTAATTTAGCTATGATTGATTCTTAGATTATGAAAATATTCCAATTGGAACTATCAAAACACAGGAGTGGGTAGGAGATTGATAAAATATATTGTCTCAAAGAACAAAACTGAAGTTTCATCAATAGAATTCATATTTCATAAAAAATACATCTTCATTACACAAAATCTCGTTAATGATACATGAATATATAAAGCAAGCACACAAAAGATACAATAATAATGAAAAAATATCACTTTAAAAGAAAACTGCTAAAGCTTCCTTCTCAATCGGTGCAAAACGCATTTTCATAAGTTGTAACCAGCAGGGTCAAGACATCATCAAATGAAGGAATTTAAAAATTAACCTTCGTTTGATACTTTTTCTGACTTCGTAAGAGCATTATTTCCAATTTAATTCCGTAAAATTAACAAAGCCTATGTGGTGGCAAAGACCTGATCGCTGCTCACCACGGCCATATCGTTGGTTAGATTTCATTGGTCAATTTTCTACGGATATTCGTCATGTTTCAGGTTCCGCCAACTGTGTCGCCGATGCTCTATCCAGAGTAGAGGGAATAAGCGTGTCGATTGACTTCTCCGAAGCCCAGGATAAGGATCCCGATCTTCCTAAGCTTCTTGAAGAATGAATTTTGCGACTGAAGGGCATTCCAGTATAAATTATGATTCTATATCGTATTAGATCAAATTGATGTTGTTACTAGTAGGTATTTTAGATCTTAGAAGCTCAAGCTAGACTCAGTGGAATTTTGCCATACTTATGAAATTATGGAAAGTTTTCACAGAAATATATTTAGCATGGCTAGTTTCATCTACATGCTTGATGATGTCATCATGTAGGTGGAAGTAGTAGTGCCAAATATATTGCTGTGTGAATTAATAACAAGGGGAGACTCTCACTTTTGTCCGGGGATTTTGATGAAATTTTTTGTGGTGATGCAGGAAGTAGTGTTATGAAAAATTTTATTGCCGTTCGTCTGAGTGGGCCTTAGTTTTTTTGTAATAATTAATTGAAAATCGATAATCTGAGTATATGCAACCCTGCATTACACACCCGTGACTGCAAAATCGGTAGAGATTTACCCGCTGTTTGCGAGTAATTCTGTGATATTAGATTATTATTAGATTATTTTCATTTTCTTTTGTTATATTTTTTCCTTGTTACTCACTGATAGACTTAAGAGCAACATTTTCATTCTTGCACTCGATATCCGATCGAATAATCTTATTTCACCAAATAAACTTCGATTGACGGAGACCCTCACTTCAAGTATGATGAATGAAGGTTCGTAACATAGCTTTCTGGAATCTTCTGGTATTCGGTTGTTATACTTTCGAGCGCAATTCTTCTTTAGCAATTTGGCTGGGAAACATATCTGTCGCACATTTTGAAAGAAACTTCTTTCCTCCGCAAGTTTTGAAGGGTACCAAGCATATTGCATCATATCTCTGAATTTCGGCATGGAAAGCTGATTATGCACTATCGAATGAATACGAATTCCATCTTCTCTGGAACTTATTTCCCGTTTCTCCTGGATGAGGTAAGTACAGTTTTGCAGCCTTGAAATGAATATCTTATTTGTCTATAAAAATACACATCACAAGGTTGGTGTAGCGGTGTACATTTCGGTGGTCTTACCTTGAAGGCGCATGTTGGCATATTTTCGTCGTCAAAAAATATCTCCTCATACGTTGCGGAGTTTGTCTGTCCGCCCCATGAATCCACGATGAGTAAAAAACGATTATTGGAGACGTATGGTTTTAACGCGGTTTTTAAGAAAACTTGGTATTTCGGAGGACAGTTTTCCAGATTTCGATGATGTCACTGAAATATATTTAAAGTTTTTCTCTAATTCTGCCGCTTTCCAGCTCACCTGTGGTCAAAAATTGCCTCCTGCTTCCTTCATGCAGAGGAAAACTTTAGGTAACAATTTACCTGAAGCTGTTATTGAATATTGCGCAGTATATGAATGCGTTATTTTTCATCTTCTTCCAATGCATAGCGGTACTGTCCTTTCCCCTTGGTGGGTTAAAGTTCTTTTAATGTCAACTCTATATTCACAACCTGTCTGATCTGTATTAATTATATAGTCTGGCTGGTACTGTACTATCTCATTAGATGACACGTTTATTTAGTGAAAAGTTCCGCGCCTTGAGAGTTATTTCAGGAGACACAACATCTCTACGGGAAAAATAACTCGTTGCTTTCCGCTGTCTTATTCGAAATTCTTTCTTAAATCGAATCAGCCAAGATCTCTAACCAGTGAAATTGAATGCATTTGACAGATGCTGATATCCTACTGATAAAGCCCACTGTTGGAGCACTTTAGAGGTAACTTGCTCCATTCCCTACCTTGCTTCGCAAAGCCTATCGTATGTATATTTATTTATCATTTGCATCTTATCAAATCTTGTTCCTCCACTTGCAATACCCCTACTCCACACAGTAACTTGGGATTTTCGTCGTCAAATATTGTGAACCTAGCTTTTTAAGGTTGATAGCGACCATTTTGGGTGTTCCCTAGCAAGATTAACGACCTTAATCTTCACATCCAACGGAACACAAAGTTACTTTGGAGATTTGGATGATGGCTCATAGAAATGACTGTTATCTTCCTTTGAAGGAAGGCTGCTATCTCCCGATTCTGCTTCCTCATCGCTATCATACACGAATTCTGCATCTGCATCTTCATTTTCAAGGAATAACTCATCTTCCTCCACAAAAATATCTTCTTCTATAATATTCATAATTCTATCAGCGGCTTTCTCGCCAAATAAACGTGCCTTATTGGATATTTCCACATTTTTTAGGTTTTCAATGACGTTCACGGCCATTAAATTTTCTGCGAAAAAATTATATTTACTGTACTATTTCTCGGTATTACCAGGAATGAATCCAATTTTTAATAAGATAAAAAGGATATTTGTGTTAATATTGTTCAACGAAATTTCACTCAACCGAAAGAGAATTTTTCTCTTAAAACAAAATTTTATTTTTAAATTGTATATAAAGGCATTATTTGTTGGTGAAAATAAAATTTTCAAAATGACTCAAGCTTACCTAGTAAACATTAAACTGCACACGTAGCATCCTCCTTGCTATACTCACTGACAGCTGCTGGCTTCCCTTCGTTCATACTGGAATATCTCACACGAGAAGAGGAAGGAAATTCCATGATAAATTCAACGAAAAAAACTGAGTAACTGATGAAGAGCAAGTTACAATTTCTTCTCCTGACCGGAAAGCACACTTAAAACAGAATTATAAGTTCACTGCAGTCTCACTTTAAACTGAAGAGGAAAATATCTAGAAAATCGGAGGGTCATATGTAAGATCCAATGAAAACGAGAGAAGAGTCCTTAAAAACCCTTTAAGAAGAAACTATACTCAAACAAAGATGTGCACATTTTATGACACCCGCACGGTCACGCGCCCGACGCAGGCACAGTGGCTCTTTTTTCAAGGACGTAATTTTTTCTTCAAATTTATTCTCATTTTCCAACGAGGGGACGTTATCTCCGAATATTTTTAAATTTTTGGATAAATGGTAAGTTAGAGTATCTTCAATAGAAGAGGTGACGTCGAGTAAGATGGAAGCTCTGGAAAGTTTCCCATTAACCCGGTAACGCCTGGAAAAAAAATTTACTTCGAATTTAATTATAATCAAGTATGTTAATACGTATTACTATCTAAGTCAATTTGTCCAGTCCTTTTTCTTTTAACATCATTAGTTACGGAGATATAGCCTGGTACCATATGGTACCGCTAGGCGCTTGGGGGTATAAAATTGATGGTTTAAGGAATTTTCGGAAATTTACAGCTAGCTGAACAAATAATTTATTATTTTGTATTTTTCCACTCATTTTTACATTTTTAACATGAAACATCATAAAAAATTATAGGAATATGTTGAAACAAATTATTGCTCTAAGATTTTAAAAAATATTAAAATTTTACAGAAATCCTCAAAGTCAAAAATAGTGAAAGTAAATAAATAGTTTGCCATTGTGGCTTCACTGTATTACTGCAGAATGTGGGTAACAAGGAAAAAATATAACAAAAGAAAATGAAAATAATATTACAGAATTACTCGCGAACAGCGGGTTATTCTCTATCGATTTTGCAGCCGCGGGTGTGTAATGCGGGGTTGCATATACTCAGATTATCGATTTTCAATTAATTATTGCAAAAAAACTAAGGCCCATTTAGACGAACGGCAATACAATTTTTCATTACTCCACTTCCTGCATCACCACAAAAATTTTCATCAAAATCCCCGGACAAAAGTGAGAGTCTCCCCTTGTAAGTTCTTTGTTTATTTCTCAAGTGTAGATTTTTATCATTAGATGTATCTAAATGATTTACTTGATATATTATTTACTTGTATGTATATTGTACACATGGTTCTACTGATTTATACTAATAAAAGGAATTTTATTATATATATTTGCAATTATTTGTAAAAATTTGCGTACACACCATATATCCCCGGCAAATAGGCAATATGCAATGCAGGAGAGGAGTGTTGTGGGAAGAGGAAAGAGAGGTGGTAACCCTCTTTCCTGCTACTTTTATTGCTCCCTTTTTGGAACTCGCGGTGCGAAAAATGGGAATTATATATCAATGTAGGTTAATTCTCAGTAGTTAATTTCACAAAAAAAAATTTCGTCCAAATCACCCGTACAAAATTAATATCTAATACCTCAGGATCAAAATTACTAGTAACGTAAATTAAAGCACGCATATTCAAAAAATCTGCGGAAACGGAAGTAAAAGGCTTGGCCATGAAAAGCATATTGTCGGTAAATGCGATGAAAAGTTGAGAGAGCGATGTTATTTTCCCTTGGTCAGACCCTTTCAAGAATATGCGGCAAGTATATGGCGGATGAAACGTGTACTCGCGAACTCGAGAAAGTACAGCGTAAAGCGGTTCGTTCTGTTCAAAAATGCTACGATAAAAAAGTACAAAAATGCTCTCAGACGTAGGTTAGGAATCCTTGACTAGTTTTTTATTTATATGCTGGGGTAGGTTGAGGCGCAGTCGCCCCCTCTTCCCCTACCCCAGCAGCTCTCCAAGTTATTACAAAGATCGTACATTTTGTTTAGTCAAGTACAATAGTATATAAATAAATAAATACATAAATATACAATAAATAAGAGTATAAAATTGTAAATAAATATGTGAATAAAGGTTTTCATAAAATACATATAAATGCAAGGTGAAAAACTAATAAAAACACCTTTGTGGATACATGGATACATAAGTAAAAGTGCTAAAAATGGTACATAAAAACAAGGTAAAAAATATTACGACTGTTAAAAAACACCTTGAGGTAAATGAGTAAATAAGTTGGTAAAACGTTGTATATGAAACAAGGTGAGAAAATCTCCCCTATTAAAAAGCACCTTGAAAAATTTACATAATTACATAGATAAAGGTGCGATTAGTGTAAATACAAGGTGAAAAACATTTCAAATGAAAAAACCACCTTGAGATAAATAAATAAATACATTGGTAAAAGTGCTAAGCACGGTATATAAAAACAAGGTGAAAAAGGTCTCAACCGTTAAAAAAAACTTTAAAAAAATAAAGTAAAAACATAAATAGAAGTGTAAGTGGTATAAAAACAAGTTGAAAAAGTCTTCACTGTTAAAAAAACACCTTGAAAACAAAATTAAATAACACATGGATAAAAGTGCTGGATATGTAAAAACAAGGTGAACAACATTTAACCTGTTAAAAAACACCTTGAAAATAAATAAATAAATAACAGAATAAAAGTACTGAATATGTAAAAAACAAGGTAAAAAAATCTTCACTGTTAAAAGACACCTTGAAAATTAAAAAAAGAACATAAATGGGTACAAGTGTGATCACTGTATATAGAACAAGGTGAAAAAGATAAACAATTGATAAACAACACCTTGAGAAGTAAAATACACAGAATAAAACCAAGTGCTGATGCACTGTATATACACAAGGTCAAGTTAAAATGTATAAAGGGATCTCAACCGTTAAGACATGTTGAAATAAATAAATAAATAAATAGGCAAAGAAAAGCGGGATGAAAGAACTGAAACAGTTAAAAACCCAAAGAAATAAATAACACTAGACGATGACAAAACTCTGACGAACAGACACACACACCCACACACTGTCACTATTAAACTAAAGTTTCATCGTCCTTAATATCATTACACAACACGGGTAGCTGGGATGTAGGAAACTATAAGGTCAATAAATAGATAAATAAATAAATACATAAAAAGACTCCCCATCAGCATTACTGTGTCGTGTACCGCCGGAGGAGGTGCTTCTCTAACGTCCCCCGCCTGAAACAGGCCCGCAGCTCCGGTGGGAGGGCGTTGGAGGTATCATTAGAGATAAGCAGGATGTAACTGTTTGAAAAAATAAAAAATCGCACTATTTAAAATTGCTCAAAATCTATTAATTTATACAGTAGGTGTAATTATATTTGTTACTGTACATGCAAGGGTTTTGGGTTATCATAGCAAATAAGCGGGATATAAGTGTTTGAAAAATAAAATATCGAATTTATTTAAATTGCTCCGAATCCATTAATTCAAATGAAAGCAGTAGTTATTGACGTTCCTGTATATGTAAGGGTTTTGTAATATTATTGCAAATATGCGAGATATGAGGGTTTGAAAAAATAAAAAATAGAATTTTTTAAAATTGCTCGAAATCAAAATCGATTATTTCTGATGATAGGTTTATTTATTGTTGTTACTATACATGCAAGGTTTTTGCGATATCATTGCAAATAAGCGAGATATGCGGGTTTGAAAAAGTAAAGAATCGATTTTTTTTTAATTGCTCGAAATCAAAATCCATTGATTCTGGTGGTAGGTTTATTTATTGTTGTTACTATACATGCAAGGTTTTTGCGATATCATTGCAAATAAGCGAGATATGAGGGTTTGAAACAATAAAAAAATCGATTTTTTTTTAATTGCTGGAAATCATAAATTATTATTTATAATGGTAGGTTTACTGATTGTTGTTACTATACATGCAAGGGTTTTGCGATGTCATTGCAAATAAGCGAGATATGAGGGTTTGAAAGAATAAAAAATCGAATTTTTTTCAATTGCTCGTAATCAAAATCCCTAAATTTTTGTGGTAGGTTTATTTATTGTTATTACTATACATGCAAGGGTTTTGCGATACCATAGCAAATAAAGAGATATAAGGGTTTTCAATTTAATGAAAAAAATCCTTAATTTGTTGAAATAAAAAGACTATTTGTAAAATCATTGGAAATTTTGTAATATTTATCTTAAATTTCGGTCAATATTTAACTTGCATTTTTTAAATTTAAGGAAAAAAATTCTTATATTGTTAGAAGAAAAATATTTTTTGTAAAATCTTTGGATTTTTGTAAAAATTTTCTTCTATATCAGTCCAAATTTCTTTTGGATTTTTTCAAATTTAAGGAAAAAAATCCTTTAATTAAAGCCAAGCGAATATTTATCTTCAATTTCAGTCAAAAGTATCATGGGCTTTTCAAATTTCAGGAAAACAATTCTTATATTGTTAAAATAAATAGATTTATTGTAAAATCTTTGGATTTTTGTAATAATTATCATAAATAATATTCAAAATTTATCTTAGATATTTCATATTTAAGGAAAAAAACTTAATCCTCTAAGCCAAGCGAAGCTAGGCGAAGCCAAGCGAAGCCTAGCGAATCCAAGCAAAGCCAAGCGAAGCCAAGCGATGTCAAGCGAAGCCATGCGAATATTTATGTTAAATTTCAGTCAAAATTTATCTTGGATTTTTTAAATTTAAGGAAAAAAATCCTTATATTGTTGGAATAAAATGATTTATTGTTAAATCTTTGGATTTCCTTAATAATTATCTTCAATTTTAGTAAAAATTTATCTTGGATTCTTCAAATTTAAGGAAAAAAATCCTTAATTTGTTGAATTAAAATGATTTTTTGTAAAATCTTTGGACTTTTGTGATAATTATCTTCAATTTTAGTCAAAAAGTTTCATGGATTATACAAATTAAGGAATAAGATTCTTAATTTTTTAAATAAAAAGATTTTTTGTAAAATGTTTGAATTTTTTAATAATTATCTTCAATTTTAGTAAACATTTACCATGGATTCTTCAAATGAAAGGAAAAAAATCCTTAATTTGTTGAAATAAAAAGACTTTTTGTAAAATCATTGAAATTTTTGTAATATATAATCAGTCAAAATTTATCACGGATTTTTTAAATTTAAGGAAAAAATTCTTATATTGTTGAAATGGATAGATTTATTGTAAAATCTTTTGATTTTTGTAATAATTATCATCAATAATAGTCAAAATTAATCTTAAATATTTCATATCTAAGGAAAAAAATCCTTAATTTGTTGTAATATAAAGGCTTTTTGTAAATATCATCTTTAAATTAAATATATTTCTTTAAAAGAAAAAAAAGCGGAAAAAAACTATTCGTTTTTGTGCACTATATATAAAACTAAGATTATTCGTTTTTGTGTCTTTCTTCGATAATATCTCGATAAAATTTAAAAAAAGAGGAAAAAATTGAAATTTCGATAAAATTATTCGTTTTTGTTGCTTTTTTCGTTCATATCTAGATGAAATGAATAATATTAAGGAAAAAAAGGGGAAAACAATTAAAATTTTGCTAAAATTATTCGTTTTTGTTGCTTTTTTCGATTAATTCTCGATAAATGAGGAAAATTAAGGAAAAAAAAGGAAATAAAGTTCAAAATTCCCTAAAAATATTCGTTTTTTTTGCTTTTTTCGATCATATCTAGCTAAAATGAGGAAAATTTAGGAGAAAAAAGAGGAAAAAAAGAAGATTCACTAAAATTATTCATTTTTGTTGCTTTTTTTGATAATATTTCGATAAAATGAAGAAAATTAAGGGAGAAAAATTGAAATTTCGCTAAAATTATTCCTTTTTGTTGCTTTTTTCGATAATATCTCGATAAAATGAGGAAAATTTAGGAGAAAAAAGAGGAAATTGAAATTTCGCAAAACTTATTCCTTATTTTTGATTTTCTCGATAATATCTCGATAGAATGAGGAAAATTAAGGAAAATAAGTGGAAAAAAATTGAAATTTCGCTGGGAAATGAGGAAAATTTAGGAGAAAAAAGAGGAAATTGAAATTTCGCAAAACTTATTCGTTATTTTTGATTTTCTCGATAATATCTCGATAGAATGAGGAAAATTAAGGAAAATAAGTGGAAAAAAATTGAATTTTCGCTAAATTTATTCGTTTTTGTTGCTTTTTCGATAATATCTCGTAAAACTGAGGAAAATTAATAAACAAAAAGAGGAAAACAATTGAAATCTTGCTAAAATTATTCGTTTTTGTCGCTTATTTCGATCATATGTCGATAAAATGAGGAAGATTAAGGAAAAAAAGAGGGAAAAAAATGAAATTTCGCAAAAATTATTAGTTTTTGTTGCTTATGTCGATAATATCTTGATAAAATGAGGAAAATTAAGGAAAAAAATGAGGAAAAAAATTTAAAATTCGCAAAACGTATTCGTTATTTTTGCTTGTTTCGATAATATCTCGATAAATTGAGGAAAAGTAAGGAAAAAAACAAGAAAAAGATTGAAATTTCGCTAAAACTATTCGTTTATGTTGCTTTTTTCGGTCATATCTCGATAAAATGAGGAAAATAAAGGAAAAAAATCTGATGTGGCCAGCACATGACTTTCTCCATATATAAGATGTAAATATTTATCTACGACAGTAATTTCGAACTCTATATTCAATATAAACTTGAAGATGAGTGATTAATTTTTATATTATTATCATTTACGTCACAAAAATTATAAATAATGTTTTTCGGGACATGCTCGATTAAAAAAGATGAATTTGGCCTTTCGCCCATAGAGCCCAGAGCGCCCACAAAGTACATAATCAGCAACTTCCGGTTTATCAGTATTTCATGAATAACTCCTAAACAATCAGTGATAAAAAAATATGATTCAAACAAAAGTTTTAGTAAATTTTATTTTCTAAAACATTTATAATTAATAGTATATACCTAAATATCATATTTATGGAGATATTTTGAAAACCGGAAATAAGCTTTGAAGAATGAAGCTCAATTTCCGGGTGACCGATCTACTCCAAAAACTAATCAACTCTAACGACTGTACTAAAAGTAACATTTATGAAATTTGGTGTTGATCCGACAATTATTTTTCATGTGAGAGCGCCCACAAAGTACATAATCATCTTCTTCCGGTTTATCAGTATTTCACGAATAACTCCTAATCAACCGCAGATACAAAAATATATTAAATACAAAAGTTATAGTAAATTACATTATCTAAAACTTTTATAAGTAATACAATATACGTATATATCATATTTATGGAGATATTTTGAAAACCGGAAATGAGCTTTAATCAATAAAGCTCGACTTCCGGTTGACCGATTTACTCCAAAAACTAATGAACTCTGACAGCACACACACCACTACTATACATGAAGTTTGGTATTGATACGACCAATAGTTTTTACGTTAGAGCGCCCACTATCACACACACACATACACACACACACACACACAGACATCATTCCGAAAATGGTCAAAACGTGTTCTAGGGACCCCAAAACATGTATTTCCGTTGAAATCTCGAAGTCGAATTTTTTCATGAAAACAATACTTTCTCTATACTTCGTATATGGAGAAAGTAAAAAAACAAATTAATGCGTAGCTCTTTGTTACTATATTGAAACTATATCAACACATATTTACTCAGTGAGAATTAGTAAGGTATTCTGTGAACTGTAATAGCATTTTAAACATTATAGATTCATTCCTAAAATATTCAGTAAATCTTTAAAATACCTATGAATTATTTTATGTATAGGTGCTTAAAAATTGTTGAAATAATGTTTAGATAATTATTAAAATTTATTTCAGTAAATTTGGTAGCACTGCTAAAATTGCATACTTCTTATAACTTGACATTAAGAAAATCCTCAGATAATCATAACATGGACAACATTTTTACAAAACGAAAATTTGGTTGAAATATCTTCATTAGTTTCTGTGATCCCGACGGTAATATAGCGCCTGATGTCACATTGACCCCACGAGACTACTTAAGGTTTAATGGTGAAATGTTTCAAAAACGGAAATGAGCTTCCATAAATAAAGATCGACTTCTGGTAAACCGATATCCTCCAAAACCTAAACAACTCTGATGACACCCACCAAAATAAAATGTACGAAATTTGGTGTTGATACGACAAATAGTTTTCAGGTAAGAGCGCCCACAAAGTAAATAATCAGCAACTTCCGGTTTATCGGTATTTCACGAATAACTCCTAAACAATCAGTGATACAAAAATATGTTTAATACAAAAGGTGTAGTAGAGTAAATTTTCTAAAACTTTTAAAAATAATAGTATATACCTAAATATCATATTTATAGAGGTATTTTGCAAAATCGGAAATAAGCTTCGAAGAGTAAAGCTCAACTTCCGGTTCAATGATATACTCTAAAAAATAATAAACTCTAATCACAACAACCAAAGTAATATACATGAAATTTGGTGTTGAAACGACAAATAGTTTTCATGTGAGAGCGCCCACAAAGTACATACTAAGCAAATTCCGGTTTATCGGTATTTCATGAAGAACTCCTAAACAATCGGTGATATAAAAGTATGTTTCATACAAAAGTTATAGTAAGATAAATTTTCTAAAACATTTATAATTAATAGTATATACCTAAATATAATATTTATGGAGATATTTTGAAAACCGGAAATGAGCTTTATAGAATGAAGCTCGACTTCCGGTCAACCGATTTACTCCAAAAACTAATCAACTCTAACGACACCAACAAAAACACTATATGTGGAATTTAAAGTTGATACAACGAATGGTTTTCATGTTAGAGCGCCCACAATAGACATAACAGCTACTTCCCGGGTTATCGGTATTGCACGAATAACTCTTAACCCATAAGATGCGGGAGTATTTTTCTCTCGCGACAGTCGTGTGCGGGAGGCAAGTTAGAGAAACGGTCCCTTCTCCTGGTGGGTCAGACTAATTGCAGCAGGCAGAAAACCCCCATAATCTGGGTAGACCTTTTTCCGATGCCCGCGGTCAGCGGTTATTGTTCAAGAGTTTTGGTTGCTCCTCTAACGTGGAAGCAATTGCCAATGATTTAATTGTCTTATTTTTTCCCTTGCTTTTAGCTGATTAATTTGATACCAAACAGTTAGTAGATACATTGATTTTTAACGAGTGAGGAAAATATGAAATTACGACTGCACTACAAATCTTGGAATTACGCAGAGGCCGGAAAACCCCGGGGAAGGGTTTTCCACATTTAGGACAATGCAAAAGATTTTGTAAGGGTGCGTCTCATTCACAGGCACCGCCATAAAATTGAGGAAGGCCAAGCATGGGCAAGGAAGAGCAGGTCAAACGTTTAAAAACGTTTTTCCCGCAGTTCTCGCATTCTGGCAGGAAAACGTTTTAATACGTTCCCCGCAGTTTAAGGGTTAATCAACCGGTGATACAAAAATATATTAAATACAAAAGTTATAGTAAATTATATTATCTAAAACTTTTATAAGGAATACAATATACCAATATATCATATTTATGGATATATTTTGAAAACCAGAAATGAGCTTTACACAACGTACATAATCAGCAACTTCCGGTTTAACAGTATTTCATGGATAACTCCTAAACAATCAGTGATGCAAAAATATGTTTCATACAAAAGATATAGTAAATTAAATTTTAAACAACATTTATAAATAATAGTATATACCTAAATATCATATTTATGGAGATATTTTGAAAACCGGAAATGAGCTTTGAAGAATGAAGCTCGACTTCCGGTCAGCCGATTTACTCCAAAAACTAATCAACTCTAACGACTGTAATAAAAGTACTATGTATGAAATTTGGTGTTAATCCGACAAATAGTTTTCATGTTAGAGCGCCCACAAAGTACATAATCATCTTCTTCCGGTTTATCAGTATTTCACGAATAACTCCTAATGAACCGGTGATACAAAAATATGTTAAATACAAAAATTATAGTAAATTATACTATCTAAAACTTTTATAAGTAATACAATAGACGTATATATCATATTTATGGAGATATTTTGAAAACCGGAAATGAGCTTTAATGAATAAAGCTCGACTTCCGGTTAACGGATTTACTCCAAAAACTAATCAACTCTGACAGCACACACAACAGTACTATATATGAAGTTTGGTATTGATACGACTTTTAGTTTTCGAGTTAGAACGCCCATTATCACACACACACATACACATACACACACTCACACACACACACACACACACACACACACACACACTCACACACATACACACAGACATCATTCAGAAAATGGTCAAAACGTGTTCTAGGGACCCCAAAACGTGTATTTCCGTTGAAATCTCGAAGTCGAATTTTTTCATGAAAACAATACTTTCTCTATACTTCGTATATGGAGAAAGTAAAAATGAGGAAAAAGTTAAATTTCCCTAAAATTATTCGTTTTTCTTGGTTTTTTTCGGTCACAATTAAATAAAATGAGGAAAATTAAGGACAAAGAAAGAGGAAAAAAATTGAAATTTCGCAAAAATTAATCGTTATTTTGCTTTTTTTGCCATATCTCGATAGAATGAGGAAAATTAAGGAAAATAATTGGGAAAAAAATGGAAAATTCGCTAAAAGTATTCGTTTTGTTGCTTTTTTCGATAATATCTCCATAAAATGAGGAAGATGAAGGAAAAAAGAGGAAAAAAAATGAAATTTCGCTAATATTATTCGTTTTTGTTGCTTTTTTTGATAATATCATCATAAAGTGAGGAAAATTAAGGAAAAAATTGAGGAAAAAAATTTAAATTTCCTTAAAATTATTCGTTTTTGTTGCTTTTTTCGGTCATATTTATATAAAATGAGGAAAATTAAGGAAAAAGACAGAGGAAAAAAATTGAAATTTCGCAAAAATTATTCGTTATTGTTGCTTTATTTGACAATATCTCGATAAATTGAGGAAAATTAAGGAAAAAAAAGGAAAAGAATTGAAATTTCACAAAACTTATTCGTTACTTTTGCTTTTTTCGATAATATCTCTATAGAATGAGGAAAATTAAGGAAAATAATCGGAAAAAAATTGAAATTTCGATAAAATTATTCGTTATTGATGCTTTTTTCGATAATATCTCCATAATATGAGGAAAGTTAAGGAAAAAAAGAGGAAAAAATTGAAATTTCGTAAAACTATTTGTTTTTGTGTATTTTTTCAATAATATCACGATAAAATGACAAAATTTAAGGAAAGAAAAGAGGAAAAAAACTGAAATTTCGCTAAAATTATTCGTTTTTGTTTATTTTTTCCATATTATCTCGATATTATGAGGAAAATTTAGGGAAAAATAGAGGAAAAAATTTGCAATTTCACTGAAATTATTCATTATTGTTGCTTTTTTCGGTCATATCTTGATAAAAAGGGGAAAATTAAGGACAAAACTGGATAAAAATGGAAATTTCACTAAAATTATTCGTTTTTCTTGGTTTTTTTCGGTCATATCTCGATTAAATGAGGAAAATTAAGGAAAAAAAAGAGAAAAAAAATTGATATTTCGCAAAACTCAATCGTTATTTTGCTTTCTTCGATAATATCTCGATAGAATGAGGAAAATTAAGGAAAATAATTGGAAAAACAATGGAAAATTCGCTAAAAGTATTCGTTTTTGTTGCTTTTTCGATAATATCTCGTAAAACTGAGGAAAATTAATAAACAAAAAGAGGAAAACAATTGAAATCTTGCTAAAATTATTCGTTTTTGTCGCTTATTTCGATCATATGTCGATAAAATGAGGAAGATTAAGGAAAAAAAGAGGGAAAAAAATGAAATTTCGCAAAAATTATTAGTTTTTGTTGCTTATGTCGATAATATCTTGATAAAATGAGGAAAATTAAGGAAAAAAATGAGGAAAAAAATTTAAAATTCGCAAAACGTATTCGTTATTTTTGCTTGTTTCGATAATATCTCGATAAATTGAGGAAAAGTAAGGAAAAAAACAAGAAAAAGATTGAAATTTCGCTAAAACTATTCGTTTATGTTGCTTTTTTCGGTCATATCTCGATAAAATGAGGAAAATAAAGGAAAAAAATCTGATGTGGCCAGCACATGACTTTCTCCATATATAAGATGTAAATATTTATCTACGACAGTAATTTCGAACTCTATATTCAATATAAACTTGAAGATGAGTGATTAATTTTTATATTATTATCATTTACGTCACAAAAATTATAAATAATGTTTTTCGGGACATGCTCGATTAAAAAAGATGAATTTGGCCTTTCGCCCATAGAGCCCAGAGCGCCCACAAAGTACATAATCAGCAACTTCCGGTTTATCAGTATTTCATGAATAACTCCTAAACAATCAGTGATAAAAAAATATGATTCAAACAAAAGTTTTAGTAAATTTTATTTTCTAAAACATTTATAATTAATAGTATATACCTAAATATCATATTTATGGAGATATTTTGAAAACCGGAAATAAGCTTTGAAGAATGAAGCTCAATTTCCGGGTGACCGATCTACTCCAAAAACTAATCAACTCTAACGACTGTACTAAAAGTAACATTTATGAAATTTGGTGTTGATCCGACAATTATTTTTCATGTGAGAGCGCCCACAAAGTACATAATCATCTTCTTCCGGTTTATCAGTATTTCACGAATAACTCCTAATCAACCGCAGATACAAAAATATATTAAATACAAAAGTTATAGTAAATTACATTATCTAAAACTTTTATAAGTAATACAATATACGTATATATCATATTTATGGAGATATTTTGAAAACCGGAAATGAGCTTTAATCAATAAAGCTCGACTTCCGGTTGACCGATTTACTCCAAAAACTAATGAACTCTGACAGCACACACACCACTACTATACATGAAGTTTGGTATTGATACGACCAATAGTTTTTACGTTAGAGCGCCCACTATCACACACACACATACACACACACACACACACAGACATCATTCCGAAAATGGTCAAAACGTGTTCTAGGGACCCCAAAACATGTATTTCCGTTGAAATCTCGAAGTCGAATTTTTTCATGAAAACAATACTTTCTCTATACTTCGTATATGGAGAAAGTAAAAAAACAAATTAATGCGTAGCTCTTTGTTACTATATTGAAACTATATCAACACATATTTACTCAGTGAGAATTAGTAAGGTATTCTGTGAACTGTAATAGCATTTTAAACATTATAGATTCATTCCTAAAATATTCAGTAAATCTTTAAAATACCTATGAATTATTTTATGTATAGGTGCTTAAAAATTGTTGAAATAATGTTTAGATAATTATTAAAATTTATTTCAGTAAATTTGGTAGCACTGCTAAAATTGCATACTTCTTATAACTTGACATTAAGAAAATCCTCAGATAATCATAACATGGACAACATTTTTACAAAACGAAAATTTGGTTGAAATATCTTCATTAGTTTCTGTGATCCCGACGGTAATATAGCGCCTGATGTCACATTGACCCCACGAGACTACTTAAGGTTTAATGGTGAAATGTTTCAAAAACGGAAATGAGCTTCCATAAATAAAGATCGACTTCTGGTAAACCGATATCCTCCAAAACCTAAACAACTCTGATGACACCCACCAAAATAAAATGTACGAAATTTGGTGTTGATACGACAAATAGTTTTCAGGTAAGAGCGCCCACAAAGTAAATAATCAGCAACTTCCGGTTTATCGGTATTTCACGAATAACTCCTAAACAATCAGTGATACAAAAATATGTTTAATACAAAAGGTGTAGTAGAGTAAATTTTCTAAAACTTTTAAAAATAATAGTATATACCTAAATATCATATTTATAGAGGTATTTTGCAAAATCGGAAATAAGCTTCGAAGAGTAAAGCTCAACTTCCGGTTCAATGATATACTCTAAAAAATAATAAACTCTAATCACAACAACCAAAGTAATATACATGAAATTTGGTGTTGAAACGACAAATAGTTTTCATGTGAGAGCGCCCACAAAGTACATACTAAGCAAATTCCGGTTTATCGGTATTTCATGAAGAACTCCTAAACAATCGGTGATATAAAAGTATGTTTCATACAAAAGTTATAGTAAGATAAATTTTCTAAAACATTTATAATTAATAGTATATACCTAAATATAATATTTATGGAGATATTTTGAAAACCGGAAATGAGCTTTATAGAATGAAGCTCGACTTCCGGTCAACCGATTTACTCCAAAAACTAATCAACTCTAACGACACCAACAAAAACACTATATGTGGAATTTAAAGTTGATACAACGAATGGTTTTCATGTTAGAGCGCCCACAATAGACATAACAGCTACTTCCCGGGTTATCGGTATTGCACGAATAACTCTTAACCCATAAGATGCGGGAGTATTTTTCTCTCGCGACAGTCGTGTGCGGGAGGCAAGTTAGAGAAACGGTCCCTTCTCCTGGTGGGTCAGACTAATTGCAGCAGGCAGAAAACCCCCATAATCTGGGTAGACCTTTTTCCGATGCCCGCGGTCAGCGGTTATTGTTCAAGAGTTTTGGTTGCTCCTCTAACGTGGAAGCAATTGCCAATGATTTAATTGTCTTATTTTTTCCCTTGCTTTTAGCTGATTAATTTGATACCAAACAGTTAGTAGATACATTGATTTTTAACGAGTGAGGAAAATATGAAATTACGACTGCACTACAAATCTTGGAATTACGCAGAGGCCGGAAAACCCCGGGGAAGGGTTTTCCACATTTAGGACAATGCAAAAGATTTTGTAAGGGTGCGTCTCATTCACAGGCACCGCCATAAAATTGAGGAAGGCCAAGCATGGGCAAGGAAGAGCAGGTCAAACGTTTAAAAACGTTTTTCCCGCAGTTCTCGCATTCTGGCAGGAAAACGTTTTAATACGTTCCCCGCAGTTTAAGGGTTAATCAACCGGTGATACAAAAATATATTAAATACAAAAGTTATAGTAAATTATATTATCTAAAACTTTTATAAGGAATACAATATACCAATATATCATATTTATGGATATATTTTGAAAACCAGAAATGAGCTTTACACAACGTACATAATCAGCAACTTCCGGTTTAACAGTATTTCATGGATAACTCCTAAACAATCAGTGATGCAAAAATATGTTTCATACAAAAGATATAGTAAATTAAATTTTAAACAACATTTATAAATAATAGTATATACCTAAATATCATATTTATGGAGATATTTTGAAAACCGGAAATGAGCTTTGAAGAATGAAGCTCGACTTCCGGTCAGCCGATTTACTCCAAAAACTAATCAACTCTAACGACTGTAATAAAAGTACTATGTATGAAATTTGGTGTTAATCCGACAAATAGTTTTCATGTTAGAGCGCCCACAAAGTACATAATCATCTTCTTCCGGTTTATCAGTATTTCACGAATAACTCCTAATGAACCGGTGATACAAAAATATGTTAAATACAAAAATTATAGTAAATTATACTATCTAAAACTTTTATAAGTAATACAATAGACGTATATATCATATTTATGGAGATATTTTGAAAACCGGAAATGAGCTTTAATGAATAAAGCTCGACTTCCGGTTAACGGATTTACTCCAAAAACTAATCAACTCTGACAGCACACACAACAGTACTATATATGAAGTTTGGTATTGATACGACTTTTAGTTTTCGAGTTAGAACGCCCATTATCACACACACACATACACATACACACACTCACACACACACACACACACACACACACACACACACACACACTCACACACATACACACAGACATCATTCAGAAAATGGTCAAAACGTGTTCTAGGGACCCCAAAACGTGTATTTCCGTTGAAATCTCGAAGTCGAATTTTTTCATGAAAACAATACTTTCTCTATACTTCGTATATGGAGAAAGTAAAAATGAGGAAAAAGTTAAATTTCCCTAAAATTATTCGTTTTTCTTGGTTTTTTTCGGTCACAATTAAATAAAATGAGGAAAATTAAGGACAAAGAAAGAGGAAAAAAATTGAAATTTCGCAAAAATTAATCGTTATTTTGCTTTTTTTGCCATATCTCGATAGAATGAGGAAAATTAAGGAAAATAATTGGGAAAAAAATGGAAAATTCGCTAAAAGTATTCGTTTTGTTGCTTTTTTCGATAATATCTCCATAAAATGAGGAAGATGAAGGAAAAAAGAGGAAAAAAAATGAAATTTCGCTAATATTATTCGTTTTTGTTGCTTTTTTTGATAATATCATCATAAAGTGAGGAAAATTAAGGAAAAAATTGAGGAAAAAAATTTAAATTTCCTTAAAATTATTCGTTTTTGTTGCTTTTTTCGGTCATATTTATATAAAATGAGGAAAATTAAGGAAAAAGACAGAGGAAAAAAATTGAAATTTCGCAAAAATTATTCGTTATTGTTGCTTTATTTGACAATATCTCGATAAATTGAGGAAAATTAAGGAAAAAAAAGGAAAAGAATTGAAATTTCACAAAACTTATTCGTTACTTTTGCTTTTTTCGATAATATCTCTATAGAATGAGGAAAATTAAGGAAAATAATCGGAAAAAAATTGAAATTTCGATAAAATTATTCGTTATTGATGCTTTTTTCGATAATATCTCCATAATATGAGGAAAGTTAAGGAAAAAAAGAGGAAAAAATTGAAATTTCGTAAAACTATTTGTTTTTGTGTATTTTTTCAATAATATCACGATAAAATGACAAAATTTAAGGAAAGAAAAGAGGAAAAAAACTGAAATTTCGCTAAAATTATTCGTTTTTGTTTATTTTTTCCATATTATCTCGATATTATGAGGAAAATTTAGGGAAAAATAGAGGAAAAAATTTGCAATTTCACTGAAATTATTCATTATTGTTGCTTTTTTCGGTCATATCTTGATAAAAAGGGGAAAATTAAGGACAAAACTGGATAAAAATGGAAATTTCACTAAAATTATTCGTTTTTCTTGGTTTTTTTCGGTCATATCTCGATTAAATGAGGAAAATTAAGGAAAAAAAAGAGAAAAAAAATTGATATTTCGCAAAACTCAATCGTTATTTTGCTTTCTTCGATAATATCTCGATAGAATGAGGAAAATTAAGGAAAATAATTGGAAAAACAATGGAAAATTCGCTAAAAGTATTCGTTTTGTCGCTTTTTTCGATAATATCTCGATAAAATTTAGAAAAAAAGAGGAAAAAATTGAAATTTCGATAAAATTATTCGTTTTTGTTGCTTTTTTCGTTCATATCTGGATGAAATGAATAATATTAAGGAAAAAAAGGGGAAAACAATTAAAATTTTGCTAAAATTATTCGTTTTTGTTGCTTTTTTCGATTAATTCTCGATAAATGAGGAAAATTAAGGAAAAAAAAGGAAAATAAAGTTCAAATTTACCTAAAATATTCGTTTTTTTTTTGCTTTTTTCGATCATATCTAGCTAAAATGAGGAAAATTTAGGAGAAAAAAGAGGAAAAAAAGAAGATTCACTAAAATTATTCATTTTTGTTGCTTTTTTTGATAATATTTCGATAAAATGAAGAAAATTAAGGGAGAAAAATTGAAATTTTGCTAAAATTATTCCTTTTTGTTGCTTTTTTCGATAATATCTCGATAAAATGAGGAAAATTTAGGAGAAAAAAGAGGAAATTGAAATTTCGCAAAACTTATTCGTATTTCTGATTTTCTCGAAAATATCTCGATAGAATGAGGAAAATTAAGGAAAAAAAAGGAAAATAAAGTTCAAATTTACCTAAAATATTCGTTTTTTTTTGCTTTTTTCGATCATATCTAGCTAAAATGAGGAAAATTTAGGAGAAAAAAGAGGAAAAAAAGAAGATTCACTAAAATTATTCATTTTTGTTGCTTTTTTTGATAATATTTCGATAAAATGAAGAAAATTAAGGGAGAAAAATTGAAATTTTGCTAAAATTATTCCTTTTTGTTGCTTTTTTCGATAATATCTCGATAAAATGAGGAAAATTTAGGAGAAAAAAGAGGAAATTGAAATTTCGCAAAACTTATTCGTATTTCTGATTTTCTCGAAAATATCTCGATAGAATGAGGAAAATTAAGGAAAATAAGAGGAAAAAATTGAAATTTCGCTAAAATTATTCGTTTTTGTTGCTTTTTCGATAATATCTCGTAAAACTGAGGAAAATTAATAAACAAAAAGAGGAAAACAATTGAAATCTTGCTAAAATTATTCGTTTTGGCGCTTATTTCGATCATATGTCGATAAAATGAGGAAGATTAAGGAAAAAAAGAGGGAAAAAAATGAAATTTCGCAAAAATTATTAGTTTTTGTTGCTTATGTCGATAATATCTTGATAGAATGAGGAAAATTAAGGAAAAAAATGAGGAAAAAAATTTAAAATTCGCAAAACGTATTCGTTATTTTTGCTTGTTTCGATAATATCTCGATAAATTGAGGAAAAGTAAGGAAAAAAACAATAAAAAGATTGAAATTTCACTAAAATTATTCGTTTTTCTTGATTTTTTTCGGTCATATCTCGATTAAATGAGGAAAATTAAGGAAAAAAAAGAGAAAAAAATTGATATTTCGCAAAACTCAATCGTTATTTTGCTTTCTTCGATAATATCTCGATAGAATGAGGAAAATTAAGGAAAATAATTGGAAAAACAATGGAAAATTCGCTAAAAGTATTCGTTTTTGTTGCTTTTTTCGGTCATATCTCGATAGCATGAGGAAAATTTAGGAAAATAATTGGAAAAAAAATGGAAAATTCGCTAAAAGTATTCGTTTTGTTGCTTTTTTCGATAATATCTCGATAAAATGAGGAAGATGAAGGAAAAAAAGAGGAAAAAAAATGAAATTTCGCTAATATTATTCGTTTTTGTTGCTTTTTTTGATAATATCATGATAAAGTGAGGAAAATTAAGGAAAAAATGAGGAAAAAATTTAAATTTCCCTAAAATAATTCGTTTTTGTTGCTTTTTTTGCCATATCTCGTTTGAATGAGGAGAATTAAGGAAAAAAATGAGGAAAAAAATTTAAATTTCTTTAAAATTATTCGTTTTTGTTGCTTTTTTCGGTCATATTTAAATAAAATGAGGAAAATTAAGGAAAAAGACAGAGGAAAAAAATTGAAATTTCGCAAAAATTATTCGTTATTGTTGCTTTATATGACAATATCTCGATAAATTGAGGAAAATTAAGGAAAAAAAAGAATAAAAAAATTGAAATTTTGATAAAATTATTCGTTTTTGTTGCTTTTTTCGGTCATGTCTCGATAAAATGAGGAAAATTAAGGAAAAAAAAGGAAAAGAATTGAAATTTCACAAAACTTATTCGTTACTTTTGCTTTTTTTCGATAATATCTCGATAGAATGAGGAAAATTAAGGAAAATAATCGGAAAAAATTGAAATTTCGATAAAATTATTCGTTTTTGATGCTTTTTTCGATAATATCTCCATAATATGAGGAAAGTGAAGGAAAAAAAGAGGAAAAAATTGAAATTTCGTAAAATTATTTGTTTTTGTGTATTTTTTCAATAATATCACGATAAAATGACAAAATTTAAGGAAAGAAAAAAGGAAAAAAACTGAAATTTCGCTAAAATTATTCGTTTTTGTTTATTTTTTCCGTCATATCTCGATATTATGAGGAAAATGTAGGGAAAAATAGAGGAAAAAATTTGCAATTTCACTAAAATTATTCATTATTGTTGCTTTTTTCGGTCATATCTTGATAAAAAGGGGAAAATTTAGGATAAAAAATGGATAAAAATGGAAATTTCGCTAAAATTATTCGTTTTTGTTGCTTATTTCGGTTATATCTCGATAAAATGAGGAAAATAAAGGAAAAAATGAAGAAAAAATTTAAATTACCCTAAATTTATTCGTTTTTCTTGTTTTTTTTCGGTCTTATCTCGATTAAATGAGGAAAATTAAGGAAAAAAAAAGAGAAAAAAATTGAAATTTCGCAAAACTTAATCCTTATTTTGCTTTTTTCGATAATATCTCTATAGAATGAGGAAAATTAAGGAAAATAATTGGAAAAAAATGGAAAATTCGCTAAAAGTATTCGTTTTGTCGCTTTTTTCTATAATATCTCGATAAAATGAGGAAAAATAGGGAAAAAAAAGAATAAAAAATTGAAATATCGCTAAAATTATTCGTTTTTGTTGCTTTTTTCGGTCATATCTCGATAAAATGAGGAAAATTAAGGAAAAAAAGAGGAAAAAATTTTCAATTTCACTAAAACTGTTCATTATTGTTGCTTTTTCCGTCATATCTTGATAAAAAGGGGAAAATTAAGGATAAAAATGGATAAAAATGGAAATTTCGCTACAATTATTCGTTTTTGTTGATTTTTAGATAATTTTTCGATAAAATGAGGAAAATTAAGGAAAAAAAAGAGGAAAAAATTGAAATTTCGATAAAATTATTCGTTTTTGTTGCTTTTTCGATAATATCTCGTAAAACTGAGGAAAATTAATAAACAAAAAGAGTAAAAATATTGAAATATTTCAAAACTTATTCGTTATTGTTGCTTTTTTCTATCATATCTCGATAAAATGAGGAAGATTAAGGAAAAAAGAGGAAAAAAATGAAATTTCGCTAAAATTATTCGTTTTTGTTGCTTTTTTCAATAGTATCTTGAATAAATAGGAAAATTAATGAAAAAAATGAGGAAAAAAATTGAAATTTCGTAAAATTATTTGTTTTTGTGTCTTTTTTCAATAATATCACGATAAAATGACAAAATTTAAGGGTAAAAACAGGAAAAAATTTGCAATTTCACTAAAATTATTATTTATTGTTGTTTTTTTCGGTCATATCTTGATAAAAAGGGGAAAATTAAGGAAAAAAATGGAAAAAAATTGAAATTTCGATAAAATTATTCGTCATTGTTGCTTTTTCGATCATATCTCGATAAAATGAGGAAAATTAAGGGAAAACAGAAGAAAAAAATTAAAAATTCGCAAAATTGAGTCGTTATTTTTGCTTTTTTCGATAATATCTCGATAAAATGAGGAAAATTTAGGAAAATAAGTGGAAAAAAATTAAAATTTGCTAAAATGACTCGTTTTTGTTGCTTTCCTCGATAATATTTCGATTAAACGAGGAAAATTAAGGAAAAAGAAGAGGAAAAATATTGTAATTTCGCTAAAATTATTCATTATTGTTGCTTTTTTCGGTCATATCTTGATAAAAAGGGGAAAATTAAGGATAAAAAATGGATAAAAATGGAAATTTCGCTAAAATTATTCGTTTTTGTTGCTTTTTTCGGTTATATCTCGATAAAATGAGGAAAATAAAGGAAAAAATGAAGAAAAAATTTGAATTACCCTAAAATTATTCGTTTTTCTTGGTTTTTTTCGGTCTTATCTCGATTAAATGAGGAAAATTAAGGAAAAAAAAGAGGATAAAAATCGATATTTCGATAAAATTATTCGTTTTTCTTGCTTTTTACGGTCAAATCTGGTTAAATGAGGAGAATGAAGGAAAAAAAGAGGAAAAAAATTGAAATTTCGCTAAAATTATTCGTTTTTCTTGCTTTTTTCGGTCAAATCTCGATAAAATAAGGAAAATTAAGGGAAAAAAAGAGGATAAAAATTGATATTTCGATAAAATTATTCGTTTTTCTTGCTTTTTTCGGTCAAATCTCGTTAAATGAGGAGAATGAAGGAAAAAAAGAGGAAAAAATTTGAAATTTCGCTAAAATTTATTCGTTTTTCTTGCTTTTTTCGGTCAAATCTCGATAAAATAAGGAAAATAAAGGGAAAAAAAGAGGAAAAAAATTGAAATTTCGTTAAAATTATTCGTTTTTCTTGCTTTTTTCGGTCAAATCTCGATAAAATAAGGAAAATTAAGGGAAAAAGAGGATAAAAATTGATATTTCGCTAAAATTATTCGTTTTTCTTGCTTTTCTCGTCAAATCTCGATAAAATAAGGAAAATTAAGGGAAAAAAAGAGGAAAAAAATTGAAATTTCGCTAAAATTATTCGTTTTTCTTACTTTTTTCGGTCAAATCTCGATAAAAAAAGGAAAATTAAGAGAAAAAAAAAAAGGAAAAAAATTGAAATTTCGCTAAAATTATTCGTTTTTCTTGCTTTTTTCGGTCAAATGTCGATATAATAAGGAAAATTAAGGGAAAAAAAGAGGATAAAAATTGATATTTCGCTAAAATTATTCGTTTTTCTTGCTTTTTTCGGTCAAATCTCGATAAAATAAGGAAAATTAAGGAAAAAAAAGAGGATAAAAATTGAAATTTCTTTAAAATTATTCGTTTTTCTTGCTTTTTTCGGTCAAATCTCGATTAAATAAGGAAAATTAAGGGAAAAAAAGAGGAAAAAAATTGAAATTTCGCTAAAATTATTCGTTTATCTTGCTTTTTTCGGTCAAATCTCGAAAAAAATAAGGAAAATTAAGGGAAAAAAAGAGGAAACAAATTGAAATTTCTTTAAAATTATTCGTTTTTCTTGCTTTTTCGGTCAAATCTCGATAAAATAAGGAAAATCAAGGGAAAAAAGATGATAAAAAGTGAAATTTCGCTAAAATAATTTGTTTTTCTTGCTTTTTTCGGTCAAATCTCGATAAAATAAGGAAAATTAAGGGAAAAAAGAGGATAAAAATTGATATTTCGCTAAAATTATTCGTTTTTCTTGCTTTTTTCGGTCAAATCTCGATAAAATAAGGAAAATTAAGGGTAAAAAAGAGGAAAAAAATTGAAATTTCTTTAAAATTATTCGTTTTTCTTGCTTTTTTCGGTCAAATCTCGATTAAATAAGGAAAATTAAGGGAAAAAAAGAGGAAAAAAATTGAAATTTCTTTCAAATTATTCGTTTATCCTGCTTTTTTCGGTCAAATCTCGATAAAATAAGGAAAATTAAGGGAAAAAAAGACGAAAAAAATTGAAATTTCTTTAAAATTATTCGTTTTTCTTGCTTTTTCGGTCAAATCTCGATAAAATAAGGAAAATTAAGGGAAAAAAAGAGGATAAAATTGAAATTTCGCTAAAATTATTCGTTTTTCTTGCTTTTTTCGGTCAAATCTCGATAAAATAAGGAAAATTAAGGGAAAAAAGAGGAAGAAAATGTAAATTTCGCTAAAATTATTCTTTTTTCTTGCTTTTTTCGATCAAATCTCGATAAAATAAGGAAAATTAAGGGAAAAAAAGAGGAAAAAAATTGAAATTTCGCTAAAATTATTCGTTTTTCCTGCTTTTTTCGGTCAAATCTCGATAAAATAAGGAAAATCAAGGGAAAAAAATGATAAAAATTGAAATTTCGCTAAAATTATTCGTTTTTCTTGCTTTTTTCGGTCAAATCTCGATAAAATAAGGAAAATTAAGGGAAAAAAGAGGATTAAAATTGATATTTCGCTAAAATTATTCGTTTTTCTTGCTTTTTTCGGTCAAATCTCGATAAAATAAGGAAAATTAAGGGAAAAAAAGAGGAAAAAAATTGAAATTTCGCTAAAATTATTCGTTTTTCTTGCCTTTTTCGGTCAAATCTCGATAAAATAAGGAAAATTGAGGGAAAAAAGAGGAAGAAAATTGAAATTTCGCTAAAATTATTCGCTATTCTTGCTTTTTTCGGTCAAATCTCGATAAAATAAGGAAAATTAAGGGAAAAAAAGAGGAAAGAGATTGAAATTTCGCTAAAATTATTCGTTTTTCTTGCTGTTTTCGGTCAAATCTCTATAAAATAAGGAAAATTAAGGGAAAAAAAGAGGATAAAAATTGAAATTTCGCTAAAATTATTCGTTTTTCTTGCTTTTTTCGGTCAAATCTTGATAAAATAAGGAAAATTCAGGGAAAAAAAGAGGAAAAAAATTGAAATTTCTTTAAAATTATTCGTTTTTCTTTCTTTTTTCGGTCAAATCTCGATAAAATAAGGAAAATTAAGGGAAAAAAAGAGGAAAAAAATTGAAATTTCGCAAATATTATTCGTTTTTCTTGCTTTTTTCGGTCAAATCTCGTTAAATGAGGAGAATGAAGGAAAAAAAGAGGAAAAAAATTGAAATTTCGCTAAAATTATTCGTTTTTCTTGCTTTTTTCGGTCAAATCTCGATAAAATAAGGAAAATTAAGGGAAAAAAGAGGAAGAAAATTTAAATTTCGCTAAAATTATTCGTTTTTCTTGCTTTTTTCGGTCAAATCTCGATAAAATAAGGAAAATTAAGGGAAAAAAAGAGGAAAAAAATTGAAATTTCGCTAAAATTATTCGTTTTTCTTGCCTTTTTCGGTCAAATCTCGATAAAATAAGGAAAATTGAGGGAAAAAAGAGGAAGAAAATTGAAATTTCGCTAAAATTATTCGCTATTCTTGCTTTTTTCGGTCAAATCTCGATAAAATAAGGAAAATTAAGGGAAAAAAAGAGGAAAGAGATTGAAATTTCGCTAAAATTATTCGTTTTTCTTGCTTTTTTCGGTCAAATCTCTATAAAATAAGGAAAATAAAGGGAAAAAAAGAGGATAAAAATTGAAATTTCGCTAAAATTATTCGTTTTTCTTGCTTTTTTCGGTCAAATCTCGATAAAATAAGGAAAATTAAGAGAAAAAAAGAGGAAAAAAATTGAAATTTCTTTAAAATTATTCGTTTTTCTTTCTTTTTTCGGTCAAATCTCGATAAAATAAGGAAAATTAAGGGAAAAAAAGAGGAAAAAAATTGAAATTTCGCTAAAATTATTCGTTTTTCTTGCTTTTTTCGGTCAAATCTCGATAAAATAAGAAAAATTAAGGGAAAAAAATTGAAATTTCGCTAAAATTATTCGTTTTTCTTGCTTTTTTCGGTCAAATCTCGATAAAATAAGGAAAATTAAGGGAAAAAAAGAGAAAAAGATTGAAATTTCGCTGAAATTATTCGTTTTTCTTGCTTTTTTCGGTCAAATCTCGATAAAATAAGGAAAATTAAGGGAAAAAAAGAGGAAAAAAATTGAAATTTCGCTAAAATTATTCGTTTTTCCTGCTTTTTTCGGTCAAATCTCGATAAAATAAGGAAAATTAAGGGGAAAAAAGAGGAAAAAAATTGAAATTTCGCTAAAATTATTCGTTTTTCTTAATTTCTTCGGTCAAATCTCGATAAAATAAGGAAAATTAAGGGAAAAAAAGAGGAAAAAATTGAAATTTCGCTAATATTATTCGTTTTTCTTGCTTTTTTTGGTCAAATCTCGATAAAATAAGGAAAATTAAGGGAAAAAAGAGGAAGAAAATTTAAATTTCGCTGAAATTATTCGTTTTTCTTGCTTTTTTCGGTCAAATCTCGATAAAATAAGGAAAATTAAAGGAAAAAAAGAGGAAAAAATTGAAATTTCGCTAATATTATTCGTTTTTCTTGTTTTTTTTCGGTCAAATCTCGATAAAATAAGGAAAATTAAGGGAAAAAACAGGAAAAAAATTGAAATTTCGCTAAAATTATTCGTTTTTCTTGCTTTTTTCGGTCAAATCTCGATAAATTAAGAAAAGTAAGGGAAAAAAGAGGAAGAAAATATAAATTTCGCTAAAATTATTCGTTTTTCTTGCTTTTTTCGGTCATATCTCGATAAAATAAGGAAAATTAAGGGAAAAAACAGGAAAAAAAATTGAAATTTCGCTATAATTATTCGTTTTTCTTGCTTTTTTCGGTCAAATCTCGATAAATTAAGAAAAGTAAGGGAAAAAAGAGGAAGAAAATATAAATTTCGCTAAAATTATTCGTTTTTCTTGCTTTTTTCGGTCAAATCTCGATAAAATAAGGAAAATTAAGGGAAAAAAAGAGGAAAAAAATTGAAATTTCGCTAAAATTATTCGTTTTTCTTGCTTTTTTCGGTCAAATCTCGATAAAATAAGGAAAATTAAGGGAAAAAAAGAGGAAAAAAATTGAAATTTCGCAAAAATTATTCGTTTTTCTTGCTTTTTTCGGTCAAATCTCGTTAAATGAGGAGAATGAAGGAAAAAAAGAGGAAAAAAATTGAAATTTCGCTAAAATTATTCGTTTTTCTTGCTTTTTTCGGTCAAATCTCGATAAAATAAGGAAAATTAAGGGAAAAAAGAGGAAGAAAATTTAAATTTCGCTAAAATTATTCGTTTTTCTTGCTTTTTTCGGTCAAATCTCGATAAAATAAGGAAAATTAAGGGAAAAAAAGAGGAAAAAATTGAAATTCCGCTAAAATTATTCGTTTTTCTTGCTTTTTTCGGTCAAATCTCGATAAAATAAGGAAAATTAAGGGAAAAAAGAGGAAGAAAATTTAAATTTCGCTAAAATTATTCGTTTTTCTTGCTTTTTTTCGGTCAAATCTCGATAAAATAAGGAAAATTAAGGGAAAAAAAGAGGAAAAAATTGAAATTTCGCTAAAATTATTCGTTTTTCTTGCTTTTTTCGGTCAAATCTCGATAAAAAAAGGAAAATTAAGGGAAAAAACAATAAAAAAATTGAAATTTCGCTAAAATTATTCGATTTTCTTGCTTTTTTCGGTCAAATCTCGCTAAAATAAGGAAAATTAAGGGAAAAAACAGGAAAAAAATTGAAATTTCGCTAAAATTATTCGTTTTTCTTGCTTTTTTCGGTCAAATCTCGATAAAATAAGGAAAATTAAGGGAAAAAAGAGGAAGTAAATTTAAATTTCGCTAAAATTATTCGTTTTTTCTTGCTTTTTTCGGTCAAATCTCGATAAAATAAGGAAAATTAAGGGAAAAGAAAGGAAAAAAATTGAAATTTCGCTAAAATTATTCGTTTTTCTTGCTTTTTTTCGGTCAAATCTCGATAAATTAAGGAAAATCAAGGGAAAAAAGATGATAAAAATTGATAATTCGCTAAAATTATTCGTTTTTCTTGCTTTTTTTGGTCAAATCTCGATAAAGTAAGGAAAATTAATTGAAAAAAAGAGGAAAAAAATTGATATTTCGCTAAAATTATTCGTTTTTCTTGCTTTTTTCGGTCAAATCTCGATACAATAAGGAAAATTAAGGGAAGAAAAGAGGAAAAAAATTGAAATTTCGCTAAAATTATTCGTTTTTCTTGTTTTTTTCGGTCAAATCTCGATAAAATAAGGAAAATTAAGGGAAAAAGAGAGGATAAAAATTGAAATTTCGCTAAAATTATTCGTTTTTCTTGCTTTTTTCCGTCAAATCTCGATAAAATAAGGAAAATTAAGGGAAAAAAGAGGATAAAAATTGATATTTCGCTAAAATTATTCGTTTTTCTTGCTTTTTTCGGTCAAATTTCGATAAAATAAGGAAAATCAGGGGGAAAAAAGATGATAAAAATTGAAATTTCGCTAAAATTATTCGTTTTTCTTGCTTTTTTCGGTCAAATCTCGATAAATTAAGAAAAGTAAGGGAAAAAAGAGGAAGAAAATATAAATTTCGCTAAAATTATTCGTTTTTCTTGCTTTTTTCGGTCAAATCTCGATAAAATAAGGAAAATTAAGTGAAAAAAAGAGGAAAAAATGTGAAATTTCGCTAAAATTATTCGTTTTTCTTGCTTTTTTCGGTCAAATCTCGATAAAATAAGGAAAATTAAGGGAAAAAAAGAGGAAAAAAATTGAAATTTCGCTAAAATTATTCGTTTTTCTTGCTTTTTTCGGTCAAATCTCGATAAAATAAGGAAAATTAAGGGAACAAAAGAGGAAAAAAATTGAAATTTCGCTAAAATTATTCGTTTTTCTTGCTTTTTTCGGTCAAATCTCGATAAAATAAGGAATAATTAAGGGAAAAAAACAGGAAAAAAATTGAAATTTCGCTAAAATTATTCGTTTTTCTTGCTTTTTTCGGTCAAATCTCGATAAAATAAGGCAAATTAAGGAAAAAATTGAAATTTCGCTAAAATTATTCGTTTTTCTTGCTTTTTTCGGTCAAATCTCGATAAAATAGGGAAAATTAAGGGAAAAAAAGATGAAAAAAATTGAAATTTCGCTAAAATTATTCGTTTTTCTTGCTTTTTTCGGTCAAATCTCGATAAAATAAGGAAAATTAAGGGAAAAAAAGAGGAAAAAAATTGAAATTTCTTTAAAATTATTCGTTTTTCTTGCTTTTTTCGTCAAATCTCGATAAAATAAGGAAAATTAAGGGAAAAAAAGAGGAAAAAAATTGAAATTTCGCTTAAATTATTCGTTTTTCTTACTTTTTTCAGTCAAATCTCGATAAAAAAAGGAAAATTAAGCGAAAAAAAAAAGGAAAAAAATTGAAATTTCGCTAAAATTATTCGTTTTTCTTACTTTTTTCGGTCAAATGTCGATATAATAAGGAAAATTAAGGGAAAAAAAGAGGATAAAAATTGATATTTCGCTAAAATTATTCGTTTTTCTTGCTTTTTTCGGTCAAATCTCGAAAAAATAAGGAAAATCAAGGGAAAAAAGATGATAAAAATTGAAATTTCGCTAAAATTATTCGTTTTTCTTGCTTTTTTCGGTCAAATCTCGATAAAATAAGGAAAATTAAGGGAAAAAAGAGGATAAAAATTGATATTTCGCTAAAATTATTCGTTTTTCTTGCTTATTTCGGTCAAATCTCGATAAAATAAGGAAAATTAAGGGAAAAAAAGAGGAAAAAAATTGAAATTTCTTTAAAATTATTCGTTTTTCTTGCTTTTTTCGGTCAAATCTCGATTAAATAAGGAAAATTAAGGGAAAAAAAGAGGAAAAAAATTGAAATTTCTTTAAAATTATTCGTTTATCTTGCTTTTTTCGGTCAAATCTCGATAAAATAAGGAAAATTAAGGGAAAAAAAGAGGAAACAAATTGAAATTTCTTTAAAATTATTCGTTTTTCTTGCTTTTTCGGTCAAATCTCGATAAAATAAGGAAAATCAAGGGAAAAAAGATGATAAAAAGTGAAATTTCGCTAAAATTATTTGTTTTTCTTGCTTTTTTCGGTCAAATCTCGATAAAATAAGGAAAATTAAGGGAAAAAAGAGGATAAAAATTGATATTTCGCTAAAATTATTCGTTTTTCTTGCTTTTTTTCGGTCAAATCTCGATAAAATAAGGAAAATTAAGGGAAAAAAAGAGGAAAAAAATTGAAATTTCTTTAAAATTATTCGATTTTCTTGCTTTTTTCGGTCAAATCTCGATTAAATAAGGAAAATTAAGGGAAAAAAAGAGGAAAAAAATTGAAATTTCTTTAAAATTATTCGTTTATCTTGCTTTTTTCGGTCAAATCTCGATAAAATAAGGAAAATTAAGGGAAAAAAATAGGAAAAAAATTGAAATTTCTTTAAAATTATTCGTTTTTCTTGCTTTTTCGGTCAAATATCGATAAAATAAGGAAAATTAAGGGAAAAAAAGAGGATAAAATTGAAATTACACTAAAATTATTCGTTTTTCTTGCTTTTTTCGGTCAAATCTCGATAAAATAAGGAAAATTAAGGGAAAAAAGAGGAAGAAAATGTAAATTTCGCTAAAATTATTCGTTTTTCTTGCTTTTTTCGATCAAATCTCGATAAAATAAGGAAAATTAAGGGAAAAAAAGAGGAAAAAAATTGAAATTTCGCTAAAATTATTCGTTTTTCCTGCTTTTTTCGGTCAAATCTCGATAAAATAAGGAAAATCAAGGGAAAAAAATGATAAAAATTGAAATTTCGCTAAAATTATTCGTTTTTCTTGCTTTTTTCGGTCAAATCTCGATAAAATAAGGAAAATTAAGGGAAAAAAGAGGAAGAAAATGTAAATTTCGCTAAAATTATTCTTTTTTCTTGCTTTTTTCGATCAAATCTCGATAAAATAAGGAAAATTAAGGGAAAAAAAGAGGAAAAAAATTGAAATTTCGCTAAAATTATTCGTTTTTCCTGCTTTTTTCGGTCAAATCTCGATAAAATAAGGAAAATCAAGGGAAAAAAATGATAAAAATTGAAATTTCGCTAAAATTATTCGTTTTTCTTGCTTTTTTCGGTCAAATCTCGATAAAATAAGGAAAATTAAGGGAAAAAATGGGATTAAAATTGATATTTCGCTAAAATTATTCGTTTTTCTTGCTTTTTTCGGTCAAATCTCGATAAAATAAGGAAAATTAAGGGAAAAAAAGAGGAAAAAAATTGAAATTTCGCTAAAATTATTCGTTTTTCTTGCCTTTTTCGGTCAAATCTCGATAAAATAAGGAAAATTGAGGGAAAAAAGAGGAAGAAAATTGAAATTTCGATAAAATTATTCGCTATTCTTGCTTTTTTCGGTCAAATCTCGATAAAATAAGGAAAATTAAGGGAAAAAAAGAGGAAAGAGATTGAAATTTCGCTAAAATTATTCGTTTTTCTTGCTTTTTTCGGTCAAATCTCTATAAAATAAGGAAAATTAAGGGAAAAAAAGAGGATAAAAATTGAAATTTCGCTAAAATTATTCGTTTTTCTTGCTTTTTTCGGTCAAATCTTGATAAAATAAGGAAAATTCAGGGAAAAAAAGAGGAAAAAAATTGAAATTTCTTTAAAATTATTCGTTTTTCTTTCTTTTTTCGGTCAAATCTCGATAAAATAAGGAAAATTAAGGGAAAAAAAGAGGAAAAAAATTGAAATTTCACTAAAATTATTCGTTTTTCTTGCTTTTTTCGGTCAAATCTCGATAAAATAAGAAAAATTAAGGGAAAAAAATTGAAATTTCGCTAAAATTATTCGTTTTTCTTGCTTTTTTCGGTCAAATCTCGATAAAATAAGGAAAATCAAGGGAAAAAAAGAGGAAAAAGATTGAAATTTCGCTGAAATTATTCGTTTTTCTTGCTTTTTTCGGTCAAATCTCGATAAAATAAGGAAATTTAAGGGAAAAAAAGAGGAAAAAAATTGAAATTTCGCAAAAATTATTCGTTTTTCTTGCTTTTTTCGGTCAAATCTCGTTAAATGAGGAGAATGAAGGAAAAAAAGAGGAAAAAAATTTAAATTTCGCTAAAATTATTCGTTTTTCTTGCTTTTTTCGGTCAAATCTCGATAAAATAAGGAAAATTAAGGGAAAAAAAGAGGAAAAAAATTGAAATTTCGCTAAAATTATTCGTTTTTCTTGCCTTTTTCGGTCAAATCTCGATAAAATAAGGAAAATTGAGGGAAAAAAGAGGAAGAAAATTGAAATTTCGCTAAAATTATTCGCTATTCTAGCTTTTTTCGGTCAAATCTCGATAAAATAAGGAAAATTAAGGGAAAAAAAGAGGAAAAAAATTGAAATTTCGCTAAAATTATTCCTTTTTCATGCTTTTTTCGGTCAAATCTCGATAAAATAAGGAAAATTAAGGGAAAAAAAGAGGAAAAAAATTGAAATTTCGCTAAAATTATTCGTTTTTCTTGCTTTTTTCGGTCAAATCTCGATAAAATAAGGGAAAAAAAGAGGAAAAAAATTGAAATTTCGCTAAAATTATTCGTTTTTCTTGCTTTTATCGGTCAAATCTCGATAAAATAAGGAAAATTAAAGGAAAAAAAGACGAAAAAAATTGAAATTTCGCTAAAATTATTCGTTTTTCATGCTTTTTTCGGTCAAATCTCGATTAAATAAGGAAAATTAAGGAAAAAAAGGAAAAAAATTGAAATTTCGCTAAAATTATTCGTTTTTCTTGCTTTTTTCGGTCAAATCTCGATAAAATAAGGAAAATTAAGGGAAATAAATAGGAAAAAAATTGAAATTTCGCTAAGATTATTAGTTTTTCTTGCTTTTTTCCGTCAAATCTCGATAAAATAAGGAAAATTAAGGGAAAAAAGAGGATAAAAATTGATATTTCGCTAAAATTATTCGTTTTTCTTGCTTTTTTTCGGTCAAATTTCGATAAAATAAGGAAAATCAGGGGGAAAAAAGATGATAAAAATTGAAATTTCGCTAAAATTATTCGTTTTTCTTGCTTTTTTCGGTCAAATCTCGATAAATTAAGAAAAGTAAGGGAAAAAAGAGGAAGAAAATATAAATTTCGCTAAAATTATTCGTTTTTCTTGCTTTTTTCGGTCAAATCTCGATAAAATAAGGAAAATTAAGTGAAAAAAAGAGGAAAAAAATTGAAATTTCGCTGAAATTATTCGTTTTTCTTGCTTTTCTCGGTCAAATCTCGATAAAATAAGGAAAATTAAGGGAAAAAAAGAGGAAAAAAATTGAAATTTCGCTAAAATTATTCGTTTTTCTTGCTTTTTTCGGTCAAATCTCGATAAAATAAGGAAAATTAAGGGAACAAAAGAGGAAAAAAATTGAAATTTCGCTAAAATTATTCGTTTTTCTTGCTTTTTTCGGTCAAATCTCGATAAAATAAGGAATAATTAAGGGAAAAAAACAGGAAAAAAATTGAAATTTCGCTAAAATTATTCGTTTTTCTTGCTTTTTTCGGTCAAATCTCGATAAAATAAGGCAAATTAAGGAAAAAATTGAAATTTCGCTAAAATTATTCGTTTTTCTTGCTTTTTTCGGTCAAATCTCGATAAAATAGGGAAAATTAAGGGAAAAAAGATGAAAAAAATTGAAATTTCGCTAAAATTATTCGTTTTTCTTGCTTTTTTCGGTCAAATCTCGATAAAATAAGGAAAATTAAGGTAAAAAAAGAGGAAAAAAATTGAAATTTCTTTAAAATTATTCGTTTTTCTTGCTTTTTTCGTCAAATCTCGATAAAATAAGGAAAATTAAGGGAAAAAAAGAGGAAAAAAATTGAAATTTCGCTAAAATTATTCGTTTTTCTTACTTTTTTCGGTCAAATCTCGATAAAAAAAGGAAAATTAAGAGAAAAAAAAAAGGAAAAAAATTGAAATTTCGCTAAAATTATTCGTTTTTCTTGCTTTTTTCGGTCAAATGTCGATATAATAAGGAAAATTAAGGGAAAAAAAGAGGATAAAAATTGATATTTCGCTAAAATTATTCGTTTTTCTTGCTTTTTTCGGTCAAATCTCGAAAAAATAAGGAAAATCAAGGGAAAAAAGATGATAAAAATTGAAATTTCGCTAAAATTATTCGTTTTTCTTGCTTTTTTCGGTCAAATCTCGATAAAATAAGGAAAATTAAGGGAAAAAAGAGGATAAAAATTGATATTTCGCTAAAATTATTCGTTTTTCTTGCTTATTTCGGTCAAATCTCGATAAAATAAGGAAAATTAAGGGAAAAAAAGAGGAAAAAAATTGAAATTTCTTTAAAATTATTCGTTTTTCTTGCTTTTTTCGGTCAAATCTCGATTAAATAAGGAAAATTAAGGGAAAAAAAGAGGAAAAAAATTGAAATTTCTTTAAAATTATTCGTTTATCTTGCTTTTTTCGGTCAAATCTCGATAAAATAAGGAAAATTAAGGGAAAAAAAGAGGAAACAAATTGAAATTTCTTTAAAATTATTCGTTTTTCTTGCTTTTTCGGTCAAATCTCGATAAAATAAGGAAAATCAAGGGAAAAAAGATGATAAAAAGTGAAATTTCGCTAAAATTATTTATTTTTCTTGCTTTTTTCGGTCAAATCTCGATAAAATAAGGAAAATTAAGGGAAAAAAGAGGATAAAAATTGATATTTCGCTAAAATTATTCGTTTTTCTTGCTTTTTTCGGTCAAATCTCGATAAAATAAGGAAAATTAAGGGAAAAAAAGAGGAAAAAAATTGAAATTTCTTTAAAATTATTCGTTTTTCTTGCTTTTTTCGGTCAAATCTCGATTAAATAAGGAAAATTAAGGGAAAAAAAGAGGAAAAAAATTGAAATTTCTTTAAAATTATTCGTTTATCTTGCTTTTTTCGGTCAAATCTCGATAAAATAAGGAAAATTAAGGGAAAAAAAGAGGAAAAAAAATGAAATTTCTTTAAAATTATTCGTTTTTCTTGCTTTTTCGGTCAAATCTCGATAAAATAAGGAAAATTAAGGGAAAAAAAGAGGATAAAATTGAAATTTCGCTAAAATTATTCGTTTTTCATGCTTTTTTCGGTCAAATCTCGATAAAATAAGGAAAATTAAGGGAAAAAAGAGGAAGAAAATGTAAATTTCGCTAAAATTATTCGTTTTTCTTGCTTTTTTTCGATCAAATCTCGATAAAATAAGGAAAATTAAGGGAAAAAAAGAGGAAAAAAATTGAAATTTCGCTAAAATTATTCGTTTTTCCTGCTTTTTTCGGTCAAATCTCGATAAAATAAGGAAAATCAAGGGAAAAAAATGATAAAAATTGAAATTTCGCTAAAATTATTCGTTTTTCTTGCTTTTTTCGGTCAAATCTCGATAAAATAAGGAAAATTAAGGGAAAAAAGAGGAAGAAAATGTAAATTTCGCTAAAATTATTCTTTTTTCGATCAAATCTCGATAAAATAAGGAAAATTAAGGGAAAAAAAGAGGAAAAAAATTGAAATTTCGCTAAAATTATTCGTTTTTCCTGCTTTTTTCGGTCAAATCTCGATAAAATAAGGAAAATCAAGGGAAAAAAATGATAAAAACTGAAATTTCGCTAAAATTATTCGTTTTTCTTGCTTTTTTCGGTCAAATCTCGATAAAATAAGGAAAATTAAGGGAAAAAAGAGGATTAAAATTGATATTTCGCTAAAATTATTCGTTTTTCTTGCTTTTTTCGGTCAAATCTCGATAAAATAAGGAAAATTAAGGGAAAAAAAGAGGAAAAAAATTGAAATTTCGCTAAAATTATTCGTTTTTCTTGCCTTTTTCGGTCAAATCTCGATAAAATAAGGAAAATTGAGGGAAAAAAGAGGAAGAAAATTGAAATTTCGCTAAAATTATTCGCTATTCTTGCTTTTTTCGGTCAAATCTCGATAAAATAAGGAAAATTAAGGGAAAAAAGAGGATTAAAATTGATATTTCGCTAAAATTATTCGTTTTTCTTGCTTTTTTCGGTCAAATCTCTATAAAATAAGGAAAATTAAGGGAAAAAAAGAGGATAAAAATTGAAATTTCGCTAAAATTATTCGTTTTTCTTGCTTTTTTCGGTCAAATCTTGATAAAATTAGGAAAATTCAGGGAAAAAAAGAGGAAAAAAATTGAAATTTCTTTAAAATTATTCGTTTTTCTTTCTTTTTTCGGTCAAATCTCGATAAAATAAGGAAAATTAAGGGAAAAAAAGAGGAAAAAAATTGAAATTTCGCTAAAATTATTCGTTTTTCTTGCTTTTTTCGGTCAAATCTCGATAAAATAAGAAAAATTAAGGGAAAAAAATTGAAATTTCGCTAAAATTATTCGTTTTTCTTGCTTTTTTCGGTCAAATCTCGATAAAATAAGGAAAATTAAGGGAAAAAAAGAGGAAAAAGATTGAAATTTCGCTGAAATTATTCGTTTTTCTTGCTTTTTTCGGTCAAATCTCGATAAAATAAGGAAAATTAAAGGGAAAAAAAGAGGAAAAAAATTGAAATTTCGCAAAAATTATTCGTTTTTCTTGCTTTTTTCGGTCAAATCTCGTTAAATGAGGAGAATGAAGGAAAAAAAGAGGAAAAAAATTGAAATTTCGCTAAAATTATTCGTTTTTCTTGCTTTTTTCGGTCAAATCTCGATAAAATAAGGAAAATTAAGGGAAAAAAGAGGAAGAAAATTTAAATTTCGCTAAAATTATTCGTTTTTCTTGCTTTTTTCGGTCAAATCTCGATAAAATAAGGAAAATTAAGGGAAAAAAAGAGGATAAAAATTGAAATTTCGCTAAAATTATTCGTTTTTCTTGCTTTTTTCGGTCAAATCTCTATAAAATAAGGAAAATTAAGGGAAAAAAAGAGGATAAAAATTGAAATTTCGCTAAAATTATTCGTTTTTCTTGCTTTTTTCGGTCAAATCTCGATAAAATAAGGAAAATTAAGGGAAAAAAAGAGGAAAAAAATTGAAATTTCTTTAAAATTATTCGTTTTTCTTTCTTTTTTCGGTTAAATCTCGATAAAATAAGGAAAATTAAGGGAAAAAAAGAGGAAAAAAATTGAAATTTCGCTAAAATTATTCGTTTTTCTTGCTTTTTTCGGTCAAATCTCGATAAAATAAGAAAAATTAAGGGAAAAAAATTGAAATTTCGCTAAAATTATTCGTTTTTCTTGCTTTTTTCGGTCAAATCTCGATAAAATAAGGAAAATTAAGGGAAAAAAAAGATAAAAAGATTGAAATTTCGCTGAAATTATTCGTTTTTCTTGCTTTTTTCGGTCAAATCTTGATAAAATAAGGAAAATTAAGGGAAAAAAAGAGGAAAAAAATTGAAATTTCGCTAAAATTATTCGTTTTTCTTAATTTCTTCGGTCAAATCTCGATAAAATAAGGAAAATTAAGGGAAAAAAAGAGGAAAAAATTGAAATTTCGCTAATATTATTCGTTTTTCTTGCTTTTTTTGGTCAAATCTCGATAAAATAAGGAAAATTAAGGGAAAAAAGAGGAAGAAAATTTAAATTTCGCTGAAATTATTCGTTTTTCTTGCTTTTTTCGGCCAAATCTCGATAAAATAAGGAAAATTAAAGGAATAAAAGAGGAAAAAATTGAAATTTCGCTAAAATTATCCGTTTTTCTTGTTTTTTTCGGTCAAATCTCGATAAAATAAGGAAAATTAAGGCAAAAAACAGGAAAAAAATTGAAATTTCGCTAAAATTATTCGTTTTTCTTGCTTTTTTCAAACAAATCTCGATAAATTAAGAAAAGTAAGGGAAAAAAGAGGAAGAAAATATAAATTTCGCTAAAATTATTCGTTTTTCTTGCTTTTTTCGGTCATATCTCGATAAAATAAGGAAAATTAAGGGAAAAAACAGGAAAAAAATTGAAATTTCGCTAAAATTATTCGTTTTTCTTGCTTTTTTCGGTCAAATCTCGATAAATTAAGAAAAGTAAGGGAAAAAAGAGGAAGAAAATATAAATTTCGCTAAAATTATTCGTTTTTCTTGCTTTTTTCGGTCAAATCTCGATAAAATAAGGAAAATTAAGTGAAAAAAAGAGGAAAAAATTGAAATTTCGCTAATATTATTCGTTTTTCTTGCTTTTTTTGGTCAAATCTCGATAAAATAAGGAAAATTAAGGGAAAAAAGAGGAAGAAAATTTAAATTTCGCTGAAATTATTCGTTTTTCTTGCTTTTTTCGGTCAAATCTCGATAAAATAAGGAAAATTAAAGGAATAAAAGAGGAAAAAATTGAAATTTCGCTAAAATTATCCGTTTTTCTTGTTTTTTTCGGTCAAATCTCGATAAAATAAGGAAAATTAAGGGAAAAAAAGAGGAAAAAAATTGAAATTTCGCTAAAATTATTCGTTTTTCTTGCCTTTTTCGGTCAAATCTCGATAAAATAAGGAAAATTGAGGGAAAAAAGAGGAAGAAAATTGAAATTTCGCTAAAATTATTCGCTATTCTTGCTTTTTTCGGTCAAATCTCGATAAAATAAGGAAAATTAAGGGAAAAAAAGAGGAAAGAGATTGAAATTTCGCTAAATTATTCGTTTTTCTTGCTTTTTTCGGTCAAATCTCTATAAAATAAGGAAAATTAAGGGAAAAAAAGAGGATAAAAATTGAAATTTCGCTAAAATTATTCGTTGTTCTTGCTTTTTTCGGTCAAATCTTGATAAAATAAGGAAAATTCAGGGAAAAAAAGAGGAAAAAAATTGAAATTTCTTTAAAATTATTCGTTTTTCTTTCTTTTTTCGGTCAAATCTCGATAAAATAAGGAAAATTAAGGGAAAAAAAGAGGAAAAAAATTGAAATTTCGCTAAAATTATTCGTTTTTCTTGCTTTTTTCGGTCAAATCTCGATAAAATAAGAAAAATTAAGGGAAAAAAATTGAAATTTCGCTAAAATTATTCGTTTTTCTTGCTTTTTTCGGTCAAATCTCGATAAAATAAGGAAAATTAAGGGAAAAAAAGAGGAAAAAGATTGAAATTTCGCTGAAATTATTCGTTTTTCTTGCTTTTTTCGGTCAAATCTCGATAAAATAAGGAAAATTAAAGGAAAAAAAGAGGAAAGAGATTGAAATTTCGCTAAAATTATTCGTTTTTCTTGCTTTTTTCGGTCAAATCTCTATAAAATAAGGAAAATTAAGGGAAAAAAAGAGGATAAAAATTGAAATTTCGCTAAAATTATTCGTTGTTCTTGCTTTTTTCGGTCAAATCTTGATAAAATAAGGAAAATTCAGGGAAAAAAAGAGGAAAAAAATTGAAATTTCTTTAAAATTATTCGTTTTTCTTTCTTTTTTCGGTCAAATCTCGATAAAATAAGGAAAATTAAGGGAAAAAAAGAGGAAAAAAATTGAAATTTCGCTAAAATTATTCGTTTTTCTTGCTTTTTTCGGTCAAATCTCGATAAAATAAGAAAAATTAAGGGAAAAAAATTGAAATTTCGCTAAAATTATTCGTTTTTCTTGCTTTTTTCGGTCAAATCTCGATAAAATAAGGAAAATTAAGGGAAAAAAAGAGGAAAAAGATTGAAATTTCGCTGAAATTATTCGTTTTTCTTGCTTTTTTCGGTCAAATCTCGATAAAATAAGGAAAATTAAGGGAAAAAAAGAGGAAAAAAATTGAAATTTCGCAAAAATTATTCGTTTTTCTTGCTTTTTTCGGTCAAATCTCGTTAAATGAGGAGAATGAAGGAAAAAAAGAGGAAAAAAATTGAAATTTCGCTAAAATTATTCGTTTTTCTTGCTTTTTTCGGTCAAATCTCGATAAAATAAGGAAAATTAAGGGAAAAAAGAGGAAGAAAATTTAAATTTCGCTAAAATTATTCGTTTTTCTTGCTTTTTTCGGTCAAATCTCGATAAAATAAGGAAAATTAAGGGAAAAAAAGAGGAAAAAAATTGAAATTTCGCTAAAATTATTCGCTATTCTTGCTTTTTTCGGTCAAATCTCGATAAAATAAGGAAAATTAAGGGAAAAAAAGAGGAAAGAGATTGAAATTTCGCTAAAATTATTCGTTTTTCTTGCTTTTTTCGGTCAAATCTCTATAAAATAAGGAAAATTAAGGGAAAAAAAGAGGATAAAAATTGAAATTTCGCTAAAATTATTCGTTTTTCTTGCTTTTTTCGGGCAAATCTCGATAAAATAAGGAAAATTAAGGGAAAAAAGAGGAAAAAAATTGAAATTTCTTTAAAATTATTCGTTTTTCTTTCTTTTTTCGGTCAAATCTCGATAAAATAAGGAAAATTAAGGGAAAAAAAGAGGAAAAAAATTGAAATTTCGCTAAAATTATTCGTTTTTCTTGCTTTTTTCGGTCAAATCTCGATAAAATAAGAAAAATTAAGGGAAAAAAATTGAAATTTCGCTAAAATTATTCGTTTTTCTTGCTTTTTTCGGTCAAATCTCGATAAAATAAGGAAAATTAAGGGAAAAAAGAGGAAAAAAATTGATATTTCGCTAAAATTATTCGTTTTTCTTGCTTTTTTCGGTCAAATCTCGATAAAATAAGGAAAATTAAGGGAAAAAAAGATAAAAAGATTGAAATTTCGCTGAAATTATTCGTTTTTCTTGCTTTTTTCGGTCAAATCTGGATAAAATAAGGAAAATTAAGGGAAAAAAAGAGGAAAAAAAATTGAAATTTCGCTAAAATTATTCGTTTTTCTTAATTTCTTCGGTCAAATCTCGATAAAATAAGGAAAATTAAGGGAAAAAAAGAGGAAAAAATTGAAATTTCGCTAATATTATTCGTTTTTCTTGCTTTTTTTGGTCAAATCTCGATAAAATAAGGAAAATTAAGGGAAAAAAGAGGAAGAAAATTTAAATTTCGCTGAAATTATTCGTTTTTCTTGCTTTTTTCGGTCAAATCTCGATAAAATAAGGAAAATTAAAGGAATAAAAGAGGAAAAAATTGAAATTTCGCTAAAATTATCCGTTTTTCTTGTTTTTTTCGGTCAAATCTCGATAAAATAAGGAAAATTAAGGGAAAAAACAGGAAAAAAATTGAAATTTCGCTAAAATTATTCGTTTTTCTTGCTTTTTTCGGTCAAATCTCGATAAATTAAGAAAAGTAAGGGAAAAAAGAGGAAGAAAATATAAATTTCGCTAAAATTATTCGTTTTTCTTGCTTTTTTTCGGTCATATCTCGATAAAATAAGGAAAATTAAGGGAAAAAAACAGGAAAAAAATTGAAATTTCGCTAAAATTATTCGTTTTTCTTGCTTTTTTTCGGTCAAATCTCGATAAATTAAGAAAAGTAAGGGAAAAAAGAGGAAGAAAATATAAATTTCGCTAAAATTATTCGTTTTTCTTGCTTTTTTCGGTCAAATCTCGATAAAATAAGGAAAATTAAGTGAAAAAAAGAGGAAAAAAAGTGAAATTTCGCTAAAATTATTCGTTTTTCTTGCTTTTTTCGGTCAAATCTCGATAAAATAAGGAAAATTAAGGGAAAAAAAGAGGAAAAAAATTGAAATTTCGCTAAAATTATTCGTTTTTCTTGCTTTTTTCGGTCAAATCTCGATAAAATAAGGAAAATTAAGGGAAAAAAAGAGGAAAAAAATTGAAATTTCGCAAAAATTATTCGTTTTTCTTGCTTTTTTCGGTCAAATCTCGTTAAATGAGGAGAATGAAGGAAAAAAAGAGGAAAAAAATTGAAATTTCGCTAAAATTATTCGTTTTTCTTGCTTTTTTCGGTCAAATCTCGATAAAATAAGGAAAATTAAGGGAAAAAAAGAGGAAAAAATTGAAATTCCGCTAAAATTATTCGTTTTTCTTGCTTTTTTCGGTCAAATCTCGATAAAATAAGGAAAATTAAGGGAAAAAAGAGGAAGAAAATTTAAATTTCGCTAAAATTATTCGTTTTTCTTGCTTTTTTCGGTCAAATCTCGATAAAATAAGGAAAATTAAGGGAAAAAAAGAGGAAAAAATTGAAATTTCGCTAAAATTATTCGTTTTTCTTGTTTTTTCGGTCAAATCTCGATAAAAAAAGGAAAATTAAGGGAAAAAAACAATAAAAAAATTGAAATTTCGCTAAAATTATTCGATTTTCTTCTTTTTTTCGGTCAAATCTCGCTAAAATAAGGAAAATTAAGGGAAGAAACAGGGAAAAAAATTGAAATTTCGCTAAAATTATTCGTTTTTCTTGCTTTTTTCGGTCAAATCTCGATAAATTAAGAAAAGTAAGGAAAAAAGAGGAAGAAAATATAAATTTCGCTAAAATTATTCGTTTTTCTTGCTTTTTTTCGGTCAAATCTCGATAAAATAAGGAAAATTAAGGAAAAAAAGAGGAAAAAATTGAAATTTCGCTAATATTATTCGTTTTTCTTGCTTTTTTTGGTCAAATAACGATAAAATAAGGAAAATTAAGGGAAAAAAGAGGAAGAAAATTTAAATTTCGCTGAAATTATTCGTTTTTCTTGCTTTTTTCGGTCAAATCTCGATAAAATAAGGAAAATTAAAGGAATAAAAGAGGAAAAAATTGAAATTTCGCTAAAATTATCCGTTTTTCTTGTTTTTTTTCGGTCAAATCTCGATAAAATAAGGAAAAATAAGGGAAAAAAAGAGGAAAAAAATTGAAATTTCGCTAAAATTATTCGTTTTTCTTGCCTTTTTCGGTCAAATCTCGATAAAATAAGGAAAATTGAGGGAAAAAAAGAGGAAGAAAATTGAAATTTCGCTAAAATTATTCGCTATTCTTGCTTTTTTCGGTCAAATCTCGATAAAATAAGGAAAATTAAGGGAAAAAAAGAGGAAAGAGATTGAAATTTCGCTAAATTATTCGTTTTTCTTGCTTTTTTCGGTCAAATCTCTATAAAATAAGGAAAATTAAGGAAAAAAAGAGGATAAAAATTGAGATTTCGCTAAAATTATTCGTTTTTCTTGCTTTTTTCGGTCAAATCTTGATAAAATAAGGAAAATTCAGGGAAAAAAAGAGGAAAAAAATTGAAATTTCTTTAAAATTATTCGTTTTTCTTTCTTTTTTCGGTCAAATCTCGATAAAATAAGGAAAATTAAGGGAAAAAAAAAGGAAAAAAATTGAAATTTCGCTAAAATTATTCGTTTTTCTTGCTTTTTTCGGTCAAATCTCGATAAAATAAGAAAAATTAAGGGAAAAAAATTGAAATTTCGCTAAAATTATTCGTTTTTTCTGCTTTTTTCGGTCAAATCTCGATAAAATAAGGAAAATTAAGGGAAAAAAAGAGGAAAAAGATTGAAATTTCGCTGAAATTATTCGTTTTTCTTGCTTTTTTCGGTCAAATCTCGATAAAATAAGGAAAATTAAGGGAAAAAAAGAGGAAAAAAATTGAATTTCGCAAAAATTATTCGTTTTTCTGCTTTTTTCGGTCAAATCCTCGTTAATGAGGAGAATGAAGGAAAAAAAGAGGAAAAAAATTGAAATTTCGCTAAAATTATTCGTTTTTCTTGCTTTTTTTCGGTCAAATCTCGATAAAATAAGGAAAATTAAGGGAAAAAAGAGGAAGAAAATTTAAATTTTGCTAAAATTATTCGTTTTTCTTGCTTTTTTCGGTCAAATCTCGATAAAATAAGGAAAATTAAGGGAAAAAATGAGGAAAAAAATTGAAATTTCGCTAAAATTATTCGTTTTTCTTGCCTTTTCGGTCAATTTCGATAAAATAAGGAAAATTGAGGAAAAAAGAGGAAGAAAATTGAAATTTCGCTAAAATTATCGCTATTCTTGCTTTTTCGGTCAAATCTCGATAAAATAAGGAAAATTAAGGGAAAAAAAGAGGAAAGAGATTGAAATTCGCTAAAATTATTCGTTTTTCTTGCTTTTTTCGGTCAAATCTCTATAAAATAAGGAAAATTAAGGGAAAAAAAGAGGATAAAAATTGAAATTTCGCTAAAATTATTCGTTTTTTCTTGCTTTTTTCGGTCAAATCTCGATAAATAAGGAAAATTAAGGGAAAAAAGAGGAAAAAAATTGAAATTTCTTTAAAATTATTCGTTTTTCTTTCTTTTTTCGGTCAAATCTCGATAAAATAGGGAAAAAAAGAGGAAAAAAATTGAAATTTCGCTAAAATTATTCGTTTTTCTTGCTTTTTTCGGTCAAAATCTCGATAAAATAAGAAAAATTAAGGGAAAAAAAATTGAAATTTCGCTAAAATTATTCGTTTTTCTTGCTTTTTTCGGTCAAATCTCGATAAAATAAGGAAAATTAAGGGAAAAAAGAGGATTAAAATTGATATTTCGCTAAAATTATTCGTTTTTTCTTGCTTTTTTCGGTCAAATCTCGATAAATAAGGAAAATTAAGGGAAAAAAAGATAAAAAGATTGAAATTTCGCTGAAATTATTCGTTTTTCTTGCTTTTTTCGGTCAAATCTCGATAAAATAAGGAAAATTAAGGGAAAAAAAGAGGAAAAAAATTGAAATTTCGCTAAAATTATTCGTTTTTCTTAATTTCTTCGGTCAAATCTCGATAAAATAAGGAAAATTAAGGGAAAAAAAGAGGAAAAAATTGAAATTTCGCTAATATTATTCGTTTTTCTTGCTTTTTTTGGTCAAATCTCGATAAAATAAGGAAAATTAAGGAAAAAAGAGGAAGAAAATTTAATTTCGCTGAAATTATTCGTTTTTCTTGCTTTTTTCGGTAAATCTCGATAAAATAAGGAAAATTAAAGGAATAAAAGAGGAAAAAAATTGAAATTTCGCTAAAATTATCCGTTTTTCTTGTTTTTTTTCGGTCAAATCTCGATAAAATAAGGAAAATTAAGGGAAAAAACAGGAAAAAAAATTGAAATTTCGCTAAAATTATTCGTTTTTCTTGCTTTTTTCGGTCATATCTCGATAAAATAAGGAAAATTAAGGAAAAAACAGGAAAAAAATTGAAATTTCGCTAAAATTATTCGTTTTTCTTGCTTTTTTCGGTCAAATCTCGATAAATTAAGAAAAGTAAGGGAAAAAAGAGGAAGAAAATATAAATTTCGCTAAAATTATTCGTTTTTTCTTGCTTTTTCGGTCAAATCTCGATAAAATAAGGAAAATTAAGGAAAATTAAGCGAAGAAAAGAGGAAAAAAATTGAAATTTCGCTAAAATTATTCGTTTTTCTTGTTTTTTTTCGGTCAAATCTCGATAAAATAAGGAAAATTAAGGGAGAAAAGAGGAAAAAAATTGAAATTTCGCTAAAATTATTCGTTTTTCTTGCTTTTTCGGTCAAATCTCGATAAAATAAGGAAAATTAAGGGAAAAAAAGAGGAAAAAGATTGAAATTTCGCTGAAATTATTCGTTTTTCTTGCTTTTTTCGGTCAAATCTCGATAAAATAAGGAAAATTAAGGGAAAAAAAGAGGAAAAAAATTGAAATTTCGCAAAAATTATTCGTTTTTTCTTGCTTTTTTTCGGTCAAATCTCGTTAAATGAGGAGAATGAAGGAAAAAAAGAGGAAAAAAATGAAATTTCGCTAAAATTATTCGTTTTTCTTGCTTTTTTCGGTCAAATCTCGATAAAATAAGGAAAATTAAGGGAAAAAAAGGAAGAAAATTTAAATTTCGCTAAAATTATTCGTTTTTCTTGCTTTTTTCGGTCAAATCTCGATAAAATAAGGAAATTAAGGGAAAAAAAGAGGAAAAAAATTGAAATTTCGCTAAAATTATTCGTTTTTCTTGCCTTTTTCGGTCAAATCTCGATAAAATAAGGAAAATTGAGGGAAAAAAGAGGAAGAAAATTGAAATTTCGCTAAAATTATTCGCTATTCTTGCTTTTTTTCGGTCAAATCTCGATAAAATAAGGAAAATTAAGGGAAAAAAAGAGGAAAGAGATTGAAATTTCGCTAAAATTATTCGTTTTTCTTGCTTTTTTCGGTCAAATCTCTATAAAATAACGAAAATTAAGGGAAAAAAAGAGGATAAAAATTGAAATTTCGCTAAAATTATTCGTTTTTCTTGCTTTTTTCGGTCAAATCTCGATAAATTAAGAAAAGTAAGGGAAAAAAGAGGAAGAAAATATAAATTTCGCTAAAATTATTCGTTTTTCTTGCTTTTTTCGGTCATTTCTCGATAAAATAAGGAAAATTAAGGGAAAAAAAACAGGAAAAAAATTGAAATTTCGCTAAAATTATTCGTTTTTCTTGCTTTTTTCGGTCAAATCTCGATAAATTAAGAAAAGTAAGGGAAAAAAAGAGGAAGAAAATATAAATTTCGCTAAAAATTATTCGTTTTTCTTGCTTTTTTCGGTCAAATCTCGATAAAATAAGGAAAATTAAGTGAAAAAAAGAGGAAAAAAAGTGAAATTTCGCTAAAATTATTCGTTTTTCTTGCTTTTTTCGGTCAAATCTCGATAAAATAAGGAAAATTAAGGGAAAAAAAGAGGAAAAAAATTGAAATTTCGCTAAAATTATTCGTTTTTCTTGCTTTTTTCGGTCAAATCTCGATAAAATAAGGAAAATTAAGGGAAAAAAGAGGAAAAAAATTGAAATTTCGCAAAAATTATTCGTTTTTCTTGCTTTTTTCGGTCAAATCTCGTTAAATGAGGAGAATGAAGGAAAAAAAGAGGAAAAAAATTGAAATTTCGCTAAAATTATTCGTTTTTCTTGCTTTTTTTCGGTCAAATCTCGATAAAATAAGGAAAATTAAGGGAGAAAAAGAGGAAAAAAATTGAAATTTCGCTAAAAATATTCGTTTTTCTTGCTTTTTTCGGTCAAATCTCGATAAAATAGAAAAATTAAGGGAAAAAAATTGAAATTTCGCTAAAATTATTCGTTTTTCTTGCTTTTTTCGGTCAAATCTCGATAAAATAAGGAAAATTAAGGGAAAAAAAGAGGAAAAGATTGAAATTTCGCTGAAATTATTCGTTTTTCTTGCTTTTTTCGGTCAAATCTCGATAAAATAAGGAAAATTAGGGAAAAAAAGAGGAAAAAAATTGAAATTTCGCAAAAATTATTCGTTTTTCTTGCTTTTTTCGGTCAAATCTCGTTAAATGAGGAGAATGAAGGAAAAAAAGAGGAAAAAAATTGAAATTTCGCTAAAATTATTCGTTTTTCTTGCTTTTTTCGGTCAAATCTCGATAAAATAAGGAAAATTAAGGGAAAAAAAGAGGAAGAAAATTTAAATTTCGCTAAAATTATTCGTTTTTCTTGCTTTTTTCGGTCAAATCTCGATAAAATAAGGAAAATTAAGGGAAAAAAAGAGGAAAAAAATTGAAATTTCGCTAAAATTATTCGTTTTTCTTGCCTTTTTCGGTCAAATCTCGATAAAATAAGGAAAATTGAGGGAAAAAAGAGGAAGAAAATTGAAATTTCGCTAAAATTATTCGCTATTCTTGCTTTTTTCGGTCAAATCTCGATAAAATAAGGAAAATTAAGGGAAAAAAAGAGGAAAGAGATTGAAATTTCGCTAAAATTATTCGTTTTTCTTGCTTTTTTCGGTCAAATCTCTATAAAATAACGAAAATTAGGGAAAAAAAGAGGATAAAAATTGAAATTTCGCTAAATTATTCGTTTTTCTTGCTTTTTTCGGTCAAATCTCGATAAATTAAGAAAAGTAAGGGAAAAAAGAGGAAGAAAATATAAATTTCGCTAAATTATTCGTTTTTTCTTGCTTTTTTTCGGTCATTTCTCGATAAAATAAGGAAAATTAAGGGAAAAAACAGGAAAAAAATTGAAATTTCGCTAAAATTATTCGTTTTTCTTGCTTTTTTCGGTCAAATCTCGATAAATTAAGAAAAGTAAGGGAAAAAAGAGGAAGAAAATATAAATTTCGCTAAAATTATTCGTTTTTCTTGCTTTTTTCGGTCAAATCTCGATAAAATAAGGAAAATTAAGTGAAAAAAAGAGGAAAAAAAGTGAAATTTCGCTAAAATTATTCGTTTTTCTTGCTTTTTTCGGTCAAATCTCGATAAAATAAGGAAAATTAAGGGAAAAAAAGAGGAAAAAAATTGAAATTTCGCTAAAATTATTCGTTTTTCTTGCTTTTTTCGGTCAAATCTCGATAAAATAAGGAAAATTAAGGGAAAAAAAGAGGAAAAAAATTGAAATTTCGCAAAAATTATTCGTTTTTCTTGCTTTTTTCGGTCAAATCTCGTTAAATGAGGAGAATGAAGGAAAAAAAGAGGAAAAAAATTGAAATTTCGCTAAAATTATTCGTTTTTCTTGCTTTTTTCGGTCAAATCTCAATAAAATAAGGAAAATTAAGGGAAAAAAGAGGAAGAAAATTTAAATTTCGCTAAAATTATTCGTTTTTCTTGCTTTTTTCGGTCAAATCTCGATAAAATAAGGAAAATTAAGGGAAAAAAAGAGGAAAAAAATTGAAATTCCGCTAAAATTATTCGTTTTTCTTGCTTTTTTCGGTCAAATCTCGATAAAATAAGGAAAATTAAGGGAAAAAAGAGGAAGAAAATTTAAATTTCGCTAAAATTAATCGTTTTTCTTGCTTTTTTCGGTCAAATCTCGATAAAATAAGGAAAATTAAGGGAAAAAAAGAGGAAAAAATTGAAATTTCGATAAAATTATTCGTTTTTCTTGCTTTTTTCGGTCAAATCTCGATAAAAAAAGGAAAATTAAGGGAAAAAACAATAAAAAAATTGAAATTTCGCTAAAATTATTCGTTTTTCTTGCTTTTTTTCGGTCAAATCTCGATACAATAAGGAAAATTAAGGGAAGAAAAGAGGAAAAAAATTGAAATTTCGCTAAAATTATTCGTTTTTCTTGTTTTTTTCGGTCAAATCTCGATAAAATAAGGAAAATTAAGGGAAAAAGAGAGGATAAAAATTGAAATTTCGCTAAAATTATTCGTTTTTCTTGCTTTTTTCGGTCAAATCTCGATAAAATAAGGGAAAAAAAGAGGAAAAAAATTGAAATTTCGCTAAAATTATTCGTTTTTTCTTGCTTTTTTCGGTCAAATCTCGATAAAATAAGGAAAATTAAAGGAAAAAAAGAGGAAAAAAATTGAAATTTCGCTAAAATTATTCGTTTTTCATGCTTTTTTTCGGTCAAATCTCGATAAAATAAGGAAAATTAAGGAAAAAAAGGAAAAAAAATTGAAATTTCGCTAAAATTATTCGTTTTTCTTGCTTTTTTTCGGTCAAATCTCGATAAAATAAGGAAAATTAAGGGAAATAAATAGGAAAAAAATTGAAATTTCGCTATGATTATTAGTTTTTCTTGCTTTTTTCCGTCAAATCTCGATAAAATAAGGAAAATTAAGGGAAAAAAAGAGGATAAAAATTGATATTTCGCTAAAATTATTCGTTTTTCTTGCTTTTTTCGGTCAAATTTCGATAAAATAAGGAAAATCAGGGGGAAAAAAAGATGATAACAATTGAAATTTCGCTAACATTATTCGTTTTTCTTGCTTTTTTTCGGTCAAATCTCGATAAAATAAGGAAAATTAAGGGAAAAAAGAGGAAAAAAATTGAAATTTCGCTAAAATTATTCGTTTTTCCTGCTTTTTTTCGGTCAAATCTCGATAAAATAAGGAAAATTAAGGGGGAAAAAGAGGAAAAAAATTGAAATTTCGCTAAAATTATTCGTTTTTCTTAATTTCTTCGGTCAAATCTCGATAAAATAAGGAAAATTAAGGGAAAAAAAGAGGAAAAAATTGAAATTTCGCTAATATTATTCGTTTTTCTTGCTTTTTTTGGTCAAATCTCGATAAAATAAGGAAAATTAAGGGAAAAAAGAGGAAGAAAATTTAAATTTCACTGAAATTATTCGTTTTTTCTTGCTTTTTTCGGTCAAATCTCGATAAAATAAGGAAAATTAAAGGAAAAAAAAGAGGAAAAAATTGAAATTTCGCTAAAATTATCCGTTTTTCTTGTTTTTTTTCGGTCAAATCTCGATAAAATAAGGAAAATTAAGGGAAAAAACAGGAAAAAAATTGAAATTTCGCTAAAATTATTCGTTTTTCTTGCTTTTTTCGGTCAAATCTCGATAAATTAAGAAAAGTAAGGGAAAAAGGGGGAAGAAAATAAAAATTTCGCTAAAATTATTCGTTTTTTCTTGCTTTTTTCGGTCATATCTCGATAAAATAAGGAAAATTAAGGGAAAAAACAGGAAAAAAATTGAAATTTCGCTAAAATTATTCGTTTTTCTTGCTTTTTTCGGTCAAATCTCGATAAATTAAGAAAAGTAAGGGAAAAAAGAGGAAGAAAATATAAATTTCGCTAAAATTATTCGTTTTTCTTGCTTTTTTCGGTCAAATCTCGATAAAATAAGGAAAATTAAGTGAAAAAAAGAGGAAAAAAAGTGAAATTTCGCTAAAATTATTCGTTTTTCTTGCTTTTTTCGGTCATATCTCGATAAAATAAGGAAAATTAAGGGAAAAAACAGGAAAAAAATTGAAATTTCGCTAAAATTATTCGTTTTTCTTGCTTTTTTCGGTCAAATCTCGATAAATTAAGAAAAGTAAGGGAAAAAAGAGGAAGAAAATATAAATTTCGCTAAAATTATTCGTTTTTCTTGCTTTTTTCGGTCAAATCTCGATAAAATAAGGAAAATTAAGGGAAAAAAAGAGGAAAAAAATTGAAATTTCGCTAAAATTATTCGTTTTTCTTTCTTTTTTCGGTCAAATCTCGATAAAATAAGGAAAATTAAGGGAAAAAAAGAGGAAAAAAATTGAAATTTCGCAAAAATTATTCGTTTTTCTTGCTTTTTTCGGTCAAATCTCGTTAAATGAGGAGAATGAAGGAAAAAAAGAGGAAAAAAATTGAAATTTCGCTAAAATTATTCGTTTTTCTTGCTTTTTTCGGTCAAATCTCGATAAAATAAAGAAAATTAAGGGAAAAAAGAGGAAGAAAATTTAAATTTCGCTAAAATTATTCGTTTTTCTTGCTTTTTTCGGTCAAATCTCGATAAAATAAGGAAAATTAAGGGAAAAAAAGAGGAAAAAATTGAAATTCCGCTAAAATTATTCGTTTTTCTTGCTTTTTTCGGTCAAATCTCGATAAAATAAGGAAAATTAAGGGAAAAAAGAGAGAGAAAATTTAAATTTCGCTAAAATTATTCGTTTTTCTTGCTTTTTTCGGTCAAATCTCGATAAAATAAGGAAAATTAAGGGAAAAAAAGAGGAAAAAATTGAAATTTCGCTAAAATTATTCGTTTTTCTTGCTTTTTTCGGTCAAATCTCGATAAAAAAAGGAAAATTAAGGGAAAAAACATTAAAAAAATTGAAATTTCGCTAAAATTATTCGATTTTCTTGCTTTTTTCGGTCAAATCTCGCTAAAATAAGGAAAATTAAGGGAAAAAACAGGAAAAAAATTGAAATTTCGCTAAAATTATTCGTTTTTCTTGCTTTTTTCGGTCAAATCTCGATAAAATAAGGAAAATTAAGGGAAAAAAGAGGAAGAAAATTTAAATTTCGCTAAAATTATTCGTTTTTCTTGCTTTTTTCGGTCAAATCTCGATAAAATAAGGAAAATTAAGGGAAAAGAAAGGAAAAAAATTGAAATTTCGCTAAAATTATTCGTTTTTCTTGCTTTTTTCGGTCAAATCTCGATAAATTAAGGAAAATCAAGGGAAAAAAGATGATAAAAATTGATATTTCGCTAAAATTATTCGTTTTTCTTGCTTTTTTTGGTCAAATCTCGATAAAGTAAGAAAAATTAATGGAAAAAATGAGGAAAAAAATTGATATTTCGCTAAAATTATTCGTTTTTTCTTGCTTTTTTCGGTCAAATCTCGATACAATAAGGAAAATTAAGGGAAGAAAAGAGGAAAAAAATTGAAATTTCGCTAAAATTATTCGTTTTTCTTGTTTTTTTCGGTCAAATCTCGATAAAATAAGGAAAATTAAGGGAAAAAGAGAGGATAAAAATTGAAATTTCGCTAAAATTATTCGTTTTTCTTGCTTTTTTCGGTCAAATCTCGATAAAATAAGGGAAACAAAGAGGAAAAAAATTGAAATTTCGCTAAAATTATTCGTTTTTCTTGCTTTTTTCGGTCAAATCTCGATAAAATAAGGAAAATTAAAGGAAAAAAATTGAAATTTCGCTAAAATTATTCGTTTTTCATGCTTTTTTCGGTCAAATCTCGATAAAATAAGGAAAATTAAGGAAAAAAAGGAAAAAAATTGAAATTTCGCTAAAATTATTCGTTTTTCTTGCTTTTTTCGGTCAAATCTCGATAAAATAAGGAAAATTAAGGGAAATAAATAGGGAAAAAATTGAAATTTCGCTAAGATTATTAGTTTTTCTTGCTTTTTTCCGTCAAATCTCGATAAAATAAGGAAAATTAAGGGAAAAAAGAGGACAAAAATTGATATTTCGCTAAAATTATTCGTTTTTCTTGCTTTTTTCGGTCAAATTTCGATAAAATAAGGAAAATCAGGGGGAAAAAAGATGATAAAAATTGAAATTTCGCTAAAATTATTCGTTTTTCTTGCTTTTTTTCGGTCAAATCTCGATAAAATAAGGAAAATTAAGGGAAAAAAGAGGAAAAAAATTGAAATTTCGCTAAAATTATTCGTTTTTCCTGCTTTTTTCGGTCAAATCTCGATAAAATAAGGAAAATTAAGGGGAAAAAAGAGGAAAAAAATTGAAATTTCGCTAAAATTATTCGTTTTTCTTGCTTTTTTCGGTCAAATCTCGATAAAATAAGGAAAATTAAGGGAAAAAAGAGGAAAAAAATTGAAATTTCGCTAAAATTATTCGTTTTTCCTGCTTTTTTCGGTCAAATCTCGATAAAATAAGGAAAATTAAGGGGAAAAAAGAGGAAAAAAATTGAAATTTCGCTAAAATTATTCGTTTTTCTTAATTTCTTCGGTCAAATCTCGATAAAATAAGGAAAATTAAGGGAAAAAAAAGAGGAAAAAATTGAAATTTCGCTAATATTATTCGTTTTTCTTGCTTTTTTTGGTCAAATCTCGATAAAATAAGGAAAATTAAGGGAAAAAAGAGGAAGAAAATTTAAATTTCGCTGAAATTATTAGTTTTTCTTTCTTTTTTCGGTCAAATCTCGATAAAATAAGGAAAATTAAAGGAAAAAAAGAGGAAAAAATTGAAATTTCGCAAAAATTATCCGTTTTTCTTGTTTTTTTTCGGTCAAATCTCGATAAAATAAGGAAAATTAAGGGAAAAAAACAGGAAAAAAATTGAAATTTCGCTAAAATTATTCGTTTTTCTTGCTTTTTTTCGGTCAAATCTCGATAAATTAAGAAAAGTAAGGGAAAAAAAGAGGAAGAAAATATAAATTTCGCTAAAATTATTCGTTTTTCTTGCTTTTTTCGGTCATATCTCGATAAAATAAGGAAAATTAAGGGAAAAAAACAGGAAAAAAAATTGAAATTTCGCTAAAATTATTCGTTTTTCTTGCTTTTTTCGGTCAAATCTCGATAAATTAAGAAAAGTAAGGGAAAAAAAGAGGAAGAAAATATAAATTTCGCTAAAATTATTCGTTTTTCTTGCTTTCTTCGGTCAAATCTCGATAAAATAAGGAAAATTAAGGGAAAAAAAGAGGAAAAAAATTGAAATTTCTTTAAAATTATTCGTTTTTCTTGCTTTCTTCGGTCAAATCTCGATAAAAAAGGAAAATTAAGGGAAAAAAAGAGGAAAAAAATTGAAATTTCGCTAAAATTATTCGTTTTTTCTTGCTTTTTTCGGTCAAATCTCGATAAAATAAGGAAAATTAAGGGAAAAAAAGAGGAAAAAAATTGAAATTTCGCAAAAATTATTCGTTTTTCTTGCTTTTTTCGGTCAAATCTCGTTAAATGAGGAGAATGAAGGAAAAAAAGAGGAAAAAAATTGAAATTTCGCTAAAATTATTCGTTTTTCTTGCTTTTTTCGGTCAAATCTCGATAAAATAAGGAAAATTAAGGGAAAAAAGAGGAAGAAAATTTAAATTTCGCTAAAATTATTCGTTTTTCTTGCTTTTTTCGGTCAAATCTCGATAAAATAAGGAAAATTAAGGGAAAAAAAGAGGAAAAAATTGAAATTCCGCTAAAATTATTCGTTTTTCTTGCTTTTTTCGGTCAAATCTCGATAAAATAAGGAAAATTAAGGGAAAAAAGAGGAAGAAAATTTAAATTTCGCTAAAATTATTCGTTTTTCTTGCTTTTTTCGGTCAAATCTCGATAAAATAAGGAAAATTAAGGGAAAAAAAAGAGGAAAAAATTGAAATTTCGCTAAAATTATTCGTTTTTCTTGCTTTTTTCGGTCAAATCTCGATAAAAAAAGGAAAATTAAGGGAAAAAACAATAAAAAAATTGAAATTTCGCTAAAATTATTCGATTTTCTTGCTTTTTTCGGTCAAATCTCGCTAAAATAAGGAAAATTAAGGGAAAAAACAGGAAAAAAACTGAAATTTCGCTAAAATTATTCGTTTTTCTTGCTTTTTTCGGTCAAATCTCGATAAAATAAGGAAAATTAAGGGAAAAAAGAGGAAGAAAATTTAAATTTCGCTAAAATTATTCGTTTTTCTTGCTTTTTTCGGTCAAATCTCGATAAAATAAGGGAAAAAAAGAGGAAAAAAATTGAAATTTCGCTAAAATTATTCGTTTTTCTTGCTTTTTTCGGTCAAATCTCGATAAAATAAGGAAAATTAAGGGAAAAAAGAGGAAGAAAATTTAAATTTCGCTAAAATTATTCGTTTTTCTTGCTTTTTTCGGTCAAATCTCGATAAAATAAGGAAAATTAAGGGAAAAAAAGAGGAAATAAATTGAAATTTCGCTAAAATTATTCGTTTTTCTTGCCTTTTTCGGTCAAATCTCGATAAAATAAGGAAAATTGAGGGAAAAAAGAGGAAGAAAATTGAAATTTCGCTAAAATTATTCGCTATTCTTGCTTTTTTCGGTCATATCTCGATAAAATAAGGAAAATTAAGGGAAAAAAAGAGGAAAGAGATTGAAATTTCGCTAAAATTATTCGTTTTTCTTGCTTTTTTCGGTCAAATCTCTATAAAATAAGGAAAATTAAGGGAAAAAAAAGAGGATAAAAATTGAAATTTCGCTAAAATTATTCGTTTTTCTTGCTTTTTTCGGTCAAATCTCGATAAATTAAGAAAAGTAAGGGAAAAAAGAGGAAGAAAATATAAATTTCGCTAAAATTATTCGTTTTTCTTGCTTTTTTCGGTCATTTCTCGATAAAATAAGGAAAATTAAGGGAAAAAACAGGAAAAAAATTGAAATTTCGCTAAAATTATTCGTTTTTCTTGCTTTTTTCGGTCAAATCTCGATAAATTAAGAAAAGTAAGGGAAAAAAGAGGAAGAAAATATAAATTTCGCTAAAATTATTCGTTTTTCTTGCTTTTTTCGGTCAAATCTCGATAAAATAAGGAAAATTAAGTGAAAAAAAAGAGGAAAAAAAAGTGAAATTTCGCTAAAATTATTCGTTTTTCTTGCTTTTTTCGGTCAAATCTCGATAAAATAAGGAACATTAAGGGAAAAAAAGAGGAAAAAAATTGAAATTTCGCTAAAATTATTCGTTTTTCTTGCTTTTTTCGGTCAAATCTCGATAAAATAAGGAAAATTAAGGGAAAAAAAGAGGAAAAAAATTGAAATTTCGCAAAAATTATTCGTTTTTCTTGCTTTTTTCGGTCAAATCTCGTTAAATGAGGAGAATGAAGGAAAAAAATTGAAATTTCGCTAAAATTATTCGTTTTTCTTGCTTTTTTCGGTCAAATCTCGATAAAATAAGGAAAATTAAGGGAAAAAAAAGAGGAAAAAATTGAAATTCCGCTAAAATTATTCGTTTTTCTTGCTTTTTTCGGTCAAATCTCGATAAAATAAGGAAAATTAAGGGAAAAAAGAGGAAGAAAATTTAAATTTCGCTAAAATTATTCGTTTTTCTTGCTTTTTTCGGTCAAATCTCGATAAAATAAGGAAAATTAAGGGAAAAAAAGAGGAAAAAATTGAAATTTCGCTAAAATTATTCGTTTTTCTTGCTTTTTTCGGTCAAATCTCGATAAAATAAGGAAAATTAAGGGAAAAAAAGAGGAAAAAATTGAAATTCCGCTAAAATTATTCGTTTTTCTTGCTTTTTTCGGTCAAATCTCGATAAAATAAGGAAAATTAAGGGAAAAAAGAGGAAGAAAATTTAAATTTCGCTAAAATTATTCGTTTTTCTTGCTTTTTTCGGTCAAATCTCGATAAAATAAGGAAAATTAAGGGAAAAAAAAGAGGAAAAAATTGAAATTTCGCTAAAATTATTCGTTTTTCTTGCTTTTTTCGGTCAAATCTCGATAAAAAAAGGAAAATTAAGGGAAAAAACATTAAAAAAATTGAAATTTCGCTAAAATTATTCGATTTTCTTGCTTTTTTCGGTCAAATCTCGCTAAAATAAGGAAAATTAAGGGAAAAAACAGGAAAAAAATTGAAATTTCGCTAAAATTATTCGTTTTTCTTGCTTTTTTCGGTCAAATCTCGATAAAATAAGGAAAATTAAGGGAAAAAAGAGGAAGAAAATTTAAATTTCGCTAAAATTATTCGTTTTTCTTGCTTTTTTCGGTCAAATCTCGATAAAATAAGGAAAATTAAGGGAAAAGAAAGGAAAAAAATTGAAATTTCGCTAAAATTATTCGTTTTTCTTGCTTTTTTCGGTCAAATCTCGATAAATTAAGGAAAATCAAGGGAAAAAAGATGATAAAAATTGATATTTCGCTAAAATTATTCGTTTTTCTTGCTTTTTTTGGTCAAATCTCGATAAAGTAAGAAAAATTAATGGAAAAAAAGAGGAAAAAAATTGATATTTCGCTAAAATTATTCGTTTTTCTTGCTTTTTTCGGTCAAATCTCGATACAATAAGGAAAATTAAGGGAAGAAAAGAGGAAAAAAATTGAAATTTCGCTAAAATTATTCGTTTTTCTTGTTTTTTTCGGTCAAATCTCGATAAAATAAGGAAAATTAAGGGAAAAAGAGAGGATAAAAATTGAAATTTCGCTAAAATTATTCGTTTTTCTTGCTTTTTTCGGTCAAATCTCGATAAAATAAGGGAAACAAAGAGGAAAAAAATTGAAATTTCGCTAAAATTATTCGTTTTTCTTGCTTTTTTCGGTCAAATCTCGATAAAATAAGGAAAATTAAAGGAAAAAAATTGAAATTTCGCTAAAATTATTCGTTTTTCATGCTTTTTTCGGTCAAATCTCGATAAAATAAGGAAAATTAAGGAAAAAAAGGAAAAAAATTGAAATTTCGCTAAAATTATTCGTTTTTCTTGCTTTTTTCGGTCAAATCTCGATAAAATAAGGAAAATTAAGGGAAATAAATAGGGAAAAAATTGAAATTTCGCTAAGATTATTAGTTTTTCTTGCTTTTTTCCGTCAAATCTCGATAAAATAAGGAAAATTAAGGGAAAAAAGAGGATAAAAATTGATATTTCGCTAAAATTATTCGTTTTTCTTGCTTTTTTCGGTCAAATTTCGATAAAATAAGGAAAATCAGGGGGAAAAAAGATGATAAAAATTGAAATTTCGCTAAAATTATTCGTTTTTCTTGCTTTTTTCGGTCAAATCTCGATAAAATAAGGAAAATTAAGGGAAAAAAGAGGAAAAAAATTGAAATTTCGCTAAAATTATTCGTTTTTCCTGCTTTTTTCGGTCAAATCTCGATAAAATAAGGAAAATTAAGGGGAAAAAAGAGGAAAAAAATTGAAATTTCGCTAAAATTATTCGTTTTTCTTAATTTCTTCGGTCAAATCTCGATAAAATAAGGAAAATTAAGGGAAAAAAAGAGGAAAAAATTGAAATTTCGCTAATATTATTCGTTTTTCTTGCTTTTTTTGGTCAAATCTCGATAAAATAAGGAAAATTAAGGGAAAAAAGAGGAAGAAAATTTAAATTTCGCTGAAATTATTCGTTTTTCTTTCTTTTTTCGGTCAAATCTCGATAAAATAAGGAAAATTAAAGGAAAAAAAGAGGAAAAAATTGAAATTTCGCAAAAATTATCCGTTTTTCTTGTTTTTTTCGGTCAAATCTCGATAAAATAAGGAAAATTAAGGGAAAAAACAGGAAAAAAATTGAAATTTCGCTAAAATTATTCGTTTTTCTTGCTTTTTTCGGTCAAATCTCGATAAATTAAGAAAAGTAAGGGAAAAAAGAGGAAGAAAATATAAATTTCGCTAAAATTATTCGTTTTTCTTGCTTTTTTCGGTCATATCTCGATAAAATAAGGAAAATTAAGGGAAAAAAACAGGAAAAAAATTGAAATTTCGCTAAAATTATTCGTTTTTCTTGCTTTTTTCGGTCAAATCTCGATAAATTAAGAAAAGTAAGGGAAAAAAGAGGAAGAAAATATAAATTTCGCTAAAATTATTCGTTTTTCTTGCTTTCTTCGGTCAAATCTCGATAAAATAAGGAAAATTAAGGGAAAAAAGAGGAAAAAATTGAAATTTCTTTAAAATTATTCGTTTTTCTTGCTTTCTTCGGTCAAATCTCGATAAAAAAGGAAAATTAAGGGAAAAAAAGAGGAAAAAAATTGAAATTTCGCTAAAATTATTCGTTTTTCTTGCTTTTTTCGGTCAAATCTCGATAAAATAAGGAAAATTAAGGGAAAAAAAGAGGAAAAAAATTGAAATTTCGCAAAAATTATTCGTTTTTCTTGCTTTTTTCGGTCAAATCTCGTTAAATGAGGAGAATGAAGGAAAAAAAGAGGAAAAAAATTGAAATTTCGCTAAAATTATTCGTTTTTCTTGCTTTTTTCGGTCAAATCTCGATAAAATAAGGAAAATTAAGGGAAAAAAGAGGAAGAAAATTTAAATTTCGCTAAAATTATTCGTTTTTCTTGCTTTTTTCGGTCAAATCTCGATAAAATAAGGAAAATTAAGGGAAAAAAAGAGGAAAAAATTGAAATTCCGCTAAAATTATTCGTTTTTCTTGCTTTTTTCGGTCAAATCTCGATAAAATAAGGAAAATTAAGGGAAAAAAGAGGAAGAAAATTTAAATTTCGCTAAAATTATTCGTTTTTCTTGCTTTTTTCGGTCAAATCTCGATAAAATAAGGAAAATTAAGGGAAAAAAAGAGGAAAAAATTGAAATTTCGCTAAAATTATTCGTTTTTCTTGCTTTTTTCGGTCAAATCTCGATAAAAAAAGGAAAATTAAGGGAAAAAACAATAAAAAAATTGAAATTTCGCTAAAATTATTCGATTTTCTTGCTTTTTTCGGTCAAATCTCGCTAAAATAAGGAAAATTAAGGGAAAAAACAGGAAAAAAACTGAAATTTCGCTAAAATTATTCGTTTTTCTTGCTTTTTTCGGTCAAATCTCGATAAAATAAGGAAAATTAAGGGAAAAAAGAGGAAGAAAATTTAAATTTCGCTAAAATTATTCGTTTTTCTTGCTTTTTTCGGTCAAATCTCGATAAAATAAGGGAAAAAAAGAGGAAAAAAATTGAAATTTCGCTAAAATTATTCGTTTTTCTTGCTTTTTTCGGTCAAATCTCGATAAAATAAGGAAAATTAAGGGAAAAAAGAGGAAGAAAATTTAAATTTCGCTAAAATTATTCGTTTTTCTTGCTTTTTTCGGTCAAATCTCGATAAAATAAGGAAAATTAAGGGAAAAAAAGAGGAAATAAATTGAAATTTCGCTAAAATTATTCGTTTTTCTTGCCTTTTTCGGTCAAATCTCGATAAAATAAGGAAAATTGAGGGAAAAAAGAGGAAGAAAATTGAAATTTCGCTAAAATTATTCGCTATTCTTGCTTTTTTCGGTCATATCTCGATAAAATAAGGAAAATTAAGGGAAAAAAAGAGGAAAGAGATTGAAATTTCGCTAAAATTATTCGTTTTTCTTGCTTTTTTCGGTCAAATCTCTATAAAATAAGGAAAATTAAGGGAAAAAAAGAGGATAAAAATTGAAATTTCGCTAAAATTATTTGTTTTTCTTGCTTTTTTCGGTCAAATCTCGATAAATTAAGAAAAGTAAGGGAAAAAAGAGGAAGAAAATATAAATTTCGCTAAAATTATTCGTTTTTCTTGCTTTTTTCGGTCATTTCTCGATAAAATAAGGAAAATTAAGGGAAAAAACAGGAAAAAAATTGAAATTTCGCTAAAATTATTCGTTTTTCTTGCTTTTTTCGGTCAACTCTCTATAAAAAAAGGAAAATTAAGGGAAAAAACAATAAAAAAATTGAAATTTCGCTAAAATTATTCGATTTTCTTGCTTTTTTCGGTCAAATCTCGCTAAAATAAGGAAAATTAAGGGAAAAAACAGGAAAAAAATTGAAATTTCGCTAAAATTATTCGTTTTTCTTGCTTTTTTCGGTCAAATCTCGATAAAATAAGGAAAATTAAGGGAAAAAAGAGGAAGAAAATTTAAATTTCGCTAAAATTATTCGTTTTTCTTGCTTTTTTCGGTCAAATCTCGATAAATTAAGAAAAGTAAGGGAAAAAAGAGGAAGAAAATATAAATTTCGCTAAAATTATTCGTTTTTCTTGCTTTTTTCGGTCAAATCTCGATAAAATAAGGAAAATTAAATGAAAAAAAGAGGAAAAAAAGTGAAATTTCGCTAAAATTATTCATTTTTCTTGCTTTTTTCGGTCAAATCTCGATAAAATAAGGAACATTAAGGGAAAAAAAGAGGAAAAAAATAAAAATTTCGCAAAAATTATTCGTTTTTCTTGCTTTTTTCGGTCAAATCTCGTTAAATGAGGAGAATGAAGGAAAAAAAGAGGAAAAAAATTGAAATTTCGCTAAAATTATTCGTTTTTCTTGCTTTTTTCGGTCAAATCTCGATAAAATAAGGAAAATTAAGGGAAAAAAGAGGAAGAAAATTTAAATTTCGCTAAAATTATTCGTTTTTCTTGCTTTTTTCGGTCAAATCTCGATAAAATAAGGAAAATTAAGGGAAAAAAAGAGGAAAAAATTGAAATTTCGCTAAAATTATTCGTTTTTCTTGCTTTTTTCGGTCAAATCTCGACAAAAAAAGGAAAATTAAGGGAAAAAACAATAAAAAAATTGAAATTTCGCTAAAATTATTCGATTTTCTAGCTTTTTTCGGTCAAATCTCGCTAAAATAAGGAAAATTAAGGGAAAAAACAGGAAAAAAATTGAAATTTCGCTAAAATTATTCGTTTTTCTTGCTTTTTTCGGTCAAATCTCGATAAAATAAGGAAAATTAAGGGAAAAAAGAGGAAGAAAATTTAAATTTCGCTAAAATTATTCGTTTTTCTTGCTTTTTTCGGTCAAATCTCGATAAAATAAGGAAAATTAAGGGAAAAGAAAGGAAAAAAATTGAAATTTCGCTAAAATTATTCGTTTTTCTTGCTTTTTTCGGTCAAATCTCGATAAATTAAGGAAAATCAAGGGAAAAAAGATGATAAAAATTGATATATCGCTAAAATTATTCGTTTTTCTTGCTTTTTTTGGTCAAATCTCGATAAAGTAAGAAAAATTAATGGAAAAAAAGAGGAAAAAAATTTATATTTCGCTAAAATTATTCGTTTTTCTTGCTTTTTTCGGTCAAATCTCGATACAATAAGGAAAATTAAGGGAAGAAAAGAGGAAAAAAATTGAAATTTCGCTAAAATTATTCGTTTTTCTTGTTTTTTTCGGTCAAATCTCGATAAAATAAGGAAAATTAAGGGAAAAAGAGAGGATAAAAATTGAAATTTCGCTAAAATTATTCGTTTTTCTTGCTTTTTTCGGTCAAATCTCGATAAAATAAGGGAAACAAAGAGGAAAAAAATTGAAATTTCGCTAAAATTATTCGTTTTTCTTGCTTTTTTCGGTCAAATCTCGATAAAATAAGGAAAATTAAAGGAAAAAAATTGAAATTTCGCTAAAATTATTCGTTTTTCATGCTTTTTTCGGTCAAATCTCGATAAAATAAGGAAAATTAAGGAAAAAAAGGAAAAAAATTGAAATTTCGCTAAAATTATTCGTTTTTCTTGCTTTTTTCGGTCAAATCTCGATAAAATAAGGAAAATTAAGGGAAATAAATAGGGAAAAAATTGAAATTTCGCTAAGATTATTAGTTTTTCTTGCTTTTTTCCGTCAAATCTCGATAAAATAAGGAAAATTAAGGGAAAAAAGAGGATAAAAATTGATATTTCGCTAAAATTATTCGTTTTTCTTGCTTTTTTCGGTCAAATTTCGATAAAATAAGGAAAATCAGGGGGAAAAAAGATGATAAAAATTGAAATTTCGCTAAAATTATTCGTTTTTCTTGCTTTTTTCGGTCAAATCTCGATAAAATAAGGAAAATTAAGGGAAAAAAGAGGAAAAAAATTGAAATTTCGCTAAAATTATTCGTTTTTCCTGCTTTTTTCGGTCAAATCTCGATAAAATAAGGAAAATTAAGGGGAAAAAAGAGGAAAAAAATTGAAATTTCGCTAAAATTATTCGTTTTTCTTAATTTCTTCGGTCAAATCTCGATAAAATAAGGAAAATTAAGGGAAAAAAAGAGGAAAAAATTGAAATTTCGCTAATATTATTCGTTTTTCTTGCTTTTTTTGGTCAAATCTCGATAAAATAAGGAAAATTAAGGGAAAAAAGAGGAAGAAAATTTAAATTTCGCTGAAATTATTCGTTTTTCTTGCTTTTTTCGGTCAAATCTCGATAAAAAAAGGAAAATTAAAGGAAAAAAAGAGGAAAAAATTGAAATTTCGCTAAAATTATCCGTTTTTCTTGTTTTTTTCGGTCAAATCTCGATAAAATAAGGAAAATTAAGGGAAAAAACAGGAAAAAAATTGAAATTTCGCTAAAATTATTCGTTTTTCTTGCTTTTTTCGGTCAAATCTCGATAAATTAAGAAAAGTAAGGGAAAAAAGAGGAAGAAAATATAAATTTCGCTAAAATTATTCGTTTTTCTTGCTTTTTTCGGTCATATCTCGATAAAATAAGGAAAATTAAGGGAAAAAAACAGGAAAAAAATTGAAATTTCGCTAAAATTATTCGTTTTTCTTGCTTTTTTCGGTCAAATCTCGATAAATTAAGAAAAGTAAGGGAAAAAAGAGGAAGAAAATATAAATTTCGCTAAAATTATTCGTTTTTCTTGCTTTCTTCGGTCAAATCTCGATAAAATAAGGAAAATTAAGGGAAAAAAGAGGAAAAAAATTGAAATTTCTTTAAAATTATTCGTTTTTCTTGCTTTTTTCGGTCAAATCTCGATAAAAAAGGAAAATTAAGGGAAAAAAAGAGGAAAAAAATTGAAATTTCGCTAAAATTATTCGTTTTTCTTGCTTTTTTCGGTCAAATCTCGATAAAATAAGGAAAATTAAGGGAAAAAAAGAGGAAAAAAATTGAAATTTCGCAAAAATTATTCGTTTTTCTTGCTTTTTTCGGTCAAATCTCGTTAAATGAGGAGAATGAAGGAAAAAAAGAGGAAAAAATTGAAATTTCGCTAAAATTATTCGTTTTTCTTGCTTTTTTCGGTCAAATCTCGATAAAATAAGGAAAATTAAGGGAAAAAAGAGGAAGAAAATTTAAATTTCGCTAAAATTATTCGTTTTTCTTGCTTTTTTTCGGTCAAATCTCGATAAAATAAGGAAAATTAAGGGAAAAAAAGAGGAAAAAATTGAAATTTCGCTAAAATTATTCGTTTTTCTTGCTTTTTTCGGTCAAATCTCGATAAAAAAAGGAAAATTAAGGGAAAAAACAATAAAAAAATTGAAATTTCGCTAAAATTATTCGATTTTCTTGCTTTTTTCGGTCAAATCTCGCTAAAATAAGGAAAATTAAGGGAAAAAACAGGAAAAAAATTGAAATTTCGCTAAAATTATTCGTTTTTCTTGCTTTTTTCGGTCAAATCTCGATAAAATAAGGAAAATTAAGGGAAAAAAGAGGAAGAAAATTAAAATTTCGCTAAAATTATTCGTTTTTCTTGCTTTTTTCGGTCAAATCTCGATAAAATAAGGAAAATTAAGGGAAAAGAAAGGAAAAAAATTGAAATTTCGCTAAAATTTTTTGTTTTTCTTGCTTTTTTCGGTCAAATCTCGATAAATTAAGGAAAACCAAGGGAAAAAAGATGATAAAAATTGATATTTCGCTAAAATTATTCGTTTTTCTTGCTTTTTTTGGTGAAATCTCGATAAAGTAAGGAAAATTAATGGAAAAAAAGAGGAAAAAAATTGATATTTCGCTAAAATTATTCGTTTTTCTTGCTTTTTTCGGTCAAATCTCGATACAATAAGGAAAATTAAGGGAAGAAAAGAGGAAAAAAATTGAAATTTCGCTAAAATTATTCGTTTTTCTTGTTTTTTTCGGTCAAATCTCGATAAAATAAGGAAAATTAAGGGAAAAAGAGAGGATAAAAATTGAAATTTCGCTAAAATTTTTCGTTTTTCTTGCTTTTTTCGGTCAAATCTCGATAAAATAAGGGAAAAAAAGAGGAAAAAAATTGAAATTTCGCTAAAATTATTCGTTTTTCTTGCTTTTTTCGGTCAAATCTCGATAAAATAAGGAAAATTAAGGGAAAAAAGAGGAAGAAAATTTAAATTTCGCTAAAATTATTCGTTTTTCTTGCTTTTTTCGGTCAAATCTCGATAAAATAAGGAAAATTAAGGGAAAAAAAGAGGAAATAAATTGAAATTTCGCTAAAATTATTCGTTTTTCTTGCCTTTTTCGGTCAAATCTCGATAAAATAAGGAAAATTGAGGGAAAAAAGAGGAAGAAAATTGAAATTTCGCTAAAATTATTCGCTATTCTTGCTTTTTTCGGTCATATCTCGATAAAATAAGGAAAATTAAGGGAAAAAAAGAGGAAAGAGATTGAAATTTCGCTAAAATTATTCGTTTTTCTTGCTTTTTTCGGTCAAATCTCTATAAAATAAGGAAAATTAAGGGAAAAAAAGAGGATAAAAATTGAAATTTCGCTAAAATTATTCGTTTTTCTTGCTTTTTTCGGTCAAATCTCGATAAATTAAGAAAAGTAAGGGAAAAAAGAGGAAGAAAATATAAATTTCGCTAAAATTATTCGTTTTTCTTGCTTTTTTCGGTCATTTCTCGATAAAATAAGGAAAATTAAGGGAAAAAACAGGAAAAAAATTGAAATTTCGCTAAAATTATTCGTTTTTCTTGCTTTTTTCGGTCAAATCTCGATAAATTAAGAAAAGTAAGGGAAAAAAGAGGAAGAAAATATAAATTTCGCTAAAATTATTCGTTTTTCTTGCTTTTTTCGGTCAAATCTCGATAAAATAAGGAAAATTAAGTGAAAAAAAGAGGAAAAAAAGTGAAATTTCGCTAAAATTATTCGTTTTTCTTGCTTTTTTCGGTCAAATCTCGATAAAATAAGGAACATTAAGGGAAAAAAAGAGGAAAAAAATTGAAATTTCGCTAAAATTATTCGTTTTTCTTGCTTTTTTCGGTCAAATCTCGTTAAATGAGGAGAATGAAGGAAAAAAAGAGGAAAAAAATTGAAATTTCGCTAAAATTATTCGTTTTTCTTGCTTTTTTCGGTCAAATCTCGATAAAATAAGGAAAATTAAGGGAAAAAAGAGGAAGAAAATTTAAATTTCGCTAAAATTATTCGTTTTTCTTGCTTTTTTCGGTCAAATCTCGATAAAATAAGGAAAATTAAGGGAAAAAAAGAGGAAAAAATTGAAATTCCGCTAAAATTATTCGTTTTTCTTGCTTTTTTCGGTCAAATCTCGATAAAATAAGGAAAATTAAGGGAAAAAAGAGGAAGAAAATTTAAATTTCGCTAAAATTATTCGTTTTTCTTGCTTTTTTCGGTCAAATCTCGATAAAATAAGGAAAATTAAGGGAAAAAAAGAGGAAAAAATTGAAATTTCGCTAAAATTATTCGTTTTTCTTGCTTTTTTCGGTCAAATCTCGATAAAAAAAGGAAAATTAAGGGAAAAAACAATAAAAAAATTGAAATTTCGCTAAAATTATTCGATTTTCTTGCTTTTTTCGGTCAAATCTCGCTAAAATAAGGAAAATTAAGGGAAAAAACAGGAAAAAAATTGAAATTTCGCTAAAATTATTCGTTTTTCTTGCTTTTTTCGGTCAAATCTCGATAAAATAAGGAAAATTAAGGGAAAAAAGAGGAAGAAAATTTAAATTTCGCTAAAATTATTCGTTTTTCTTGCTTTTTTCGGTCAAATCTCGATAAAATAAGGAAAATTAAGGGAAAAGAAAGGAAAAAAATTGAAATTTCGCTAAAATTTTTCGTTTTTCTTGCTTTTTTCGGTCAAATCTCGATAAATTAAGGAAAACCAAGGGAAAAAAGATGATAAAAATTGATATTTCGCTAAAATTATTCGTTTTTCTTGCTTTTTTTGGTCAAATCTCGATAAAGTAAGGAAAATTAATGGAAAAAAAGAGGAAAAAAATTGATATTTCGCTAAAATTATTCGTTTTTCTTGCTTTTTTCGGTCAAATCTCGATACAATAAGGAAAATTAAGGGAAGAAAAGAGGAAAAAAATTGAAATTTCGCTAAAATTATTCGTTTTTCTTGTTTTTTTCGGTCAAATCTCGATAAAATAAGGAAAATTAAGGGAAAAAGAGAGGATAAAAATTGAAATTTCGCTAAAATTTTTCGTTTTTCTTGCTTTTTTCGGTCAAATCTCGATAAAATAAGGGAAAAAAAGAGGAAAAAAATTGAAATTTCGCTAAAATTATTCGTTTTTCTTGCTTTTTTTGGTCAAATCTCGATAAAATAAGGAAAATTAAGGGAAAAAAGAGGAAGAAAATTTAAATTTCGCTAAAATTATTCGTTTTTCTTGCTTTTTTCGGTCAAATCTCGATAAAATAAGGAAAATTAAGGGAAAAAAAGAGGAAATAAATTGAAATTTCGCTAAAATTATTCGTTTTTCTTGCCTTTTTCGGTCAAATCTCGATAAAATAAGGAAAATTGAGGGAAAAAAGAGGAAGAAAATTGAAATTTCGCTAAAATTATTCGCTATTCTTGCTTTTTTCGGTCATATCTCGATAAAATAAGGAAAATTAAGGGAAAAAAAGAGGAAAGAGATTGAAATTTCGCTAAAATTATTCGTTTTTCTTGCTTTTTTCGGTCAAATCTCTATAAAATAAGGAAAATTAAGGGAAAAAAAGAGGATAAAAATTGAAATTTCGCTAAAATTATTCGTTTTTCTTGCTTTTTTCGGTCAAATCTCGATAAATTAAGAAAAGTAAGGGAAAAAAGAGGAAGAAAATATAAATTTCGCTAAAATTATTCGTTTTTCTTGCTTTTTTCGGTCATTTCTCGATAAAATAAGGAAAATTAAGGGAAAAAACAGGAAAAAAATTGAAATTTCGCTAAAATTATTCGTTTTTCTTGCTTTTTTCGGTCAAATCTCGATAAATTAAGAAAAGTAAGGGAAAAAAGAGGAAGAAAATATAAATTTCGCTAAAATTATTCGTTTTTCTTGCTTTTTTCGGTCAAATCTCGATAAAATAAGGAAAATTAAGTGAAAAAAAGAGGAAAAAAAGTGAAATTTCGCTAAAATTATTCGTTTTTCTTGCTTTTTTCGGTCAAATCTCGATAAAATAAGGAACATTAAGGGAAAAAAAGAGGAAAAAAATTGAAATTTCGCTAAAATTATTCGTTTTTCTTGCTTTTTTCGGTCAAATCTCGATAAAATAAGGAAAATTAAGGGAAAAAAAGAGGAAAAAAATTGAAATTTCGCAAAAATTATTCGTTTTTCTTGCTTTTTTCGGTCAAATCTCGTTAAATGAGGAGAATGAAGGAAAAAAAGAGGAAAAAAATTGAAATTTCGCTAAAATTATTCGGTTTTCTTGCTTTTTTCGGTCAAATCTCGATAAAATAAGGAAAATTAAGGGAAAAAAGAGGAAGAAAATTTAAATTTCGCTAAAATTATTCGTTTTTCTTGCTTTTTTCGGTCAAATCTCGATAAAATAAGGAAAATTAAGGGAAAAAAAGAGGAAAAAATTGAAATTTCGCTAAAATTATTCGTTTTTCTTGCTTTTTTCGGTCAAATCTCGATAAAAAAAGGAAAATTAAGGGAAAAAACAATAAAAAAATTGAAATTTCGCTAAAATTATTCGATTTTCTTGCTTTTTTCGGTCAAATCTCGCTAAAATAAGGAAAATTAAGGGAAAAAACAGGAAAAAAATTGAAATTTCGCTAAAATTATTCGTTTTTCTTGCTTTTTTCGGTCAAATCTCGATAAAATAAGGAAAATTAAGGGAAAAAAGAGGAAGAAAATTTAAATTTCGCTAAAATTATTCGTTTTTCTTGCTTTTTTCGGACAAATCTCGATAAAATAAGGAAAATTAAGGGAAAAGAAAGGAAAAAAATTGAAATTTCGCTAAAATTATTCGTTTTTCTTGCTTTTTTCGGTCAAATCTCGATAAATTAAGGAAAATCAAGGGAAAAAAGATGATAAAAATTGATATTTCGCTAAAATTATTCGTTTTTCTTGCTTTTTTTGGTCAAATCTCGATAAAGTAAGAAAAATTAATGGAAAAAAAGAGGAAAAAAATTGATATATCGCTAAAATTATTCGTTTTTCTTGCTTTTTTCGGTCAAATCTCGATACAATAAGGAAAATTAAGGGAAGAAAAGAGGAAAAAAATTGAAATTTCGCTAAAATTATTCGTTTTTCTTGTTTTTTTCGGTCAAATCTCGATAAAATAAGGAAAATTAAGGGAAAAAGAGAGGATAAAAATTGAAATTTCGCTAAAATTATTCGTTTTTCTTGCTTTTTTCGATCAAATCTCGATAAAATAAGGGAAAAAAAGAGGAAAAAAATTGAAATTTCGCTAAAATTATTCGTTTTTCTTGCTTTTTTCGGTCAAATCTCGATAAAATAAGGAAAATTAAAGGAAAAAAATTGAAATTTCGCTAAAATTATTCGTTTTTCATGCTTTTTTCGGTCAAATCTCGATAAAATAAGGAAAATTAAGGAAAAAAAGGAAAAAAATTGAAATTTCGCTAAAATTATTCGTTTTTCTTGCTTTTTTCGGTCAAATCTCGATAAAATAAGGAAAATTAAGGGAAATAAATAGGGAAAAAATTGAAATTTCGCTAAGATTATTAGTTTTTCTTGCTTTTTTCCGTCAAATCTCGATAAAATAAGGAAAATTAAGGGAAAAAAGAGGATAAAAATTGATATTTCGCTAAAATTATTCGTTTTTCTTGCTTTTTTCGGTCAAATTTCGATAAAATAAGGAAAATCAGGGGGAAAAAAGATGATAAAAATTGAAATTTCGCTAAAATTATTCGTTTTTCTTGCTTTTTTCGGTCAAATCTCGATAAAATAAGGAAAATTAAGGGAAAAAAGAGGAAAAAAATTGAAATTTCGCTAAAATTATTCGTTTTTCCAGCTTTTTTCGGTCAAATCTCGATAAAATAAGGAAAATTAAGGGGAAAAAAGAGGAAAAAAATTGAAATTTCGCTAAAATTATTCGTTTTTCTTAATTTCTTCGGTCAAATCTCGATAAAATAAGGAAAATTAAGGGAAAAAAAGAGGAAAAAATTGAAATTTCGCTAATATTATTCGTTTTTCTTGCTTTTTTTGGTCAAATCTCGATAAAATAAGGAAAATTAAGGGAAAAAAGAGGAAGAAAATTTAAATTTCGCTGAAATTATTCGTTTTTCTTGCTTTTTTCGGTCAAATCTCGATAAAATAAGGAAAATTAACGGAAAAAAAGAGGAAAAAATTGAAATTTCGCTAAAATTATCCGTTTTTCTTGTTTTTTTCGGTCAAATCTCGATAAAATAAGGAAAATTAAGGGAAAAAACAGGAAAAAAATTGAAATTTCGCTAAAATTATTCGTTTTTCTTGCTTTTTTCGGTCAAATCTCGATAAATTAAGAAAAGTAAGGGAAAAAAAGAGGAAGAAAATATAAATTTCGCTAAAATTATTCGTTTTTCTTGCTTTTTTCGGTCATATCTCGATAAAATAAGGAAAATTAAGGTAAAAAACAGGAAAAAAATTGAAATTTCGCTAAAATTATTCGTTTTTCTTGCTTTTTTCGGTCAAATCTCGATAAATTAAGAAAAGTAAGGGAAAAAAAGAGGAAGAAAATATAAATTTCGCTAAAATTATTCGTTTTTCTTGCTTTCTTCGGTCAAATCTCGATAAAATAAGGAAAATTAAGGGAAAAAAGAGGAAAAAAATTGAAATTTCTTTAAAATTATTCGTTTTTCTTGCTTTTTTCGGTCAAATCTCGATAAAAAAGGAAAATTAAGGGAAAAAAAGAGGAAAAAAATTGAAATTTCGCTAAAATTATTCGTTTTTCTTGCTTTTTTCGGTCAAATCTCGATAAAATAAGGAAAATTAAGGGAAAAAAGAGGAAGAAAATTTAAATTTCGCTAAAATTATTCGTTTTTCTTGCTTTTTTCGGTCAAATCTCGATAAAATAAGGAAAATTAAGGGAAAAAAAAGAGGAAAAAATTGAAATTCCGCTAAAATTATTCGTTTTTCTTGCTTTTTTCGGTCAAATCTCGATAAAATAAGGAAAATTAAGGGAAAAAAGAGGAAGAAAATTTAAATTTCGCTAAAATTATTCGTTTTTCTTGCTTTTTTCGGTCAAATCTCGATAAAATAAGGAAAATTAAGGGAAAAAAAGAGGAAAAAATTGAAATTTCGCTAAAATTATTCGTTTTTCTTGCTTTTTTCGGACAAATCTCGATAAAAAAAGGAAAATTAAGGGAAAAAACAATAAAAAAATTGAAATTTCGCTAAAATTATTCGATTTTCTTGCTTTTTTCGGTCAAATCTCGCTAAAATAAGGAAAATTAAGGGAAAAAACAGGAAAAAAATTGAAATTTCGCTAAAATTATTCGTTTTTCTTGCTTTTTTCGGTCAAATCTCGATAAAATAAGGAAAATTAAGGGAAAAAAGAGGAAGAAAATTAAAATTTCGCTAAAATTATTCGTTTTTCTTGCTTTTTTCGGTCAAATCTCGATAAAATAAGGAAAATTAAGGGAAAAGAAAGGAAAAAAATTGAAATTTCGCTAAAATTTTTCGTTTTTCTTGCTTTTTTCGGTCAAATCTCGATAAATTAAGGAAAACCAAGGGAAAAAAGATGATAAAAATTGATATTTCGCTAAAATTATTCGTTTTTCTTGCTTTTTTTGGTCAAATCTCGATAAAATAAGGGAAAAAAAGAGGAAAAAAATTGAAATTTCGCTAAAATTATTCGTTTTTCTTGCTTTTTTCGGTCAAATCTCGATAAAATAAGGAAAATTAAAGGAAAAAAAGAGGAAAAAAATTGAAATTTCGCTAAAATTATTCGTTTTTCATGCTTTTTTCGGTCAAATCTCGATAAAATAAGGAAAATTAAGGAAAAAAAGGAAAAAAATTGAAATTTCGCTAAAATTATTCGTTTTTCTTGCTTTTTTCGGTCAAATCTCGATAAAATAAGGAAAATTAAGGGAAATAAATAGGAAAAAAATTGAAATTTCGCTAAGATTATTAGTTTTTCTTGCTTTTTTCCGTCAAATCTCGATAAAATAAGGAAAATTAAGGGAAAAAAGAGGATAAAAATTGATATTTCGCTAAAATTATTCGTTTTTCTTGCTTTTTTCGGTCAAATTTCGATAAAATAAGGAAAATCAGGGGGAAAAAAGATGATAAAAATTGAAATTTCGCTAAAATTATTCGTTTTTCTTGCTTTTTTCGGTCAAATCTCGATAAAATAAGGAAAATTAAGAGAAAAAAGAGGAAGAAAATTAAAATTTCGCTAAAATTATTCGTTTTTCTTGCTTTTTTCGGTCAAATCTCGATAAAATAAGGAAAATTAAGGGAAAAGAAAGGAAAAAAATTGAAATTTCGCTAAAATTTTTCGTTTTTCTTGCTTTTTTCGGTCAAATCTCGATAAATTAAGGAAAACCAAGGGAAAAAAGATGATAAAAATTGATATTTCGCTAAAATTATTCGTTTTTCTTGCTTTTTTTGGTCAAATCTCGATAAAATAAGGGAAAAAAAGAGGAAAAAAATTGAAATTTCGCTAAAATTATTCGTTTTTCTTGCTTTTTTCGGTCAAATCTCGATAAAATAAGGAAAATTAAAGGAAAAAAAGAGGAAAAAAATTGAAATTTCGCTAAAATTATTCGTTTTTCATGCTTTTTTCGGTCAAATCTCGATAAAATAAGGAAAATTAAGGAAAAAAAGGAAAAAAATTGAAATTTCGCTAAAATTATTCGTTTTTCTTGCTTTTTTCGGTCAAATCTCGATAAAATAAGGAAAATTAAGGGAAATAAATAGGAAAAAAATTGAAATTTCGCTAAGATTATTAGTTTTTCTTGCTTTTTTCCGTCAAATCTCGATAAAATAAGGAAAATTAAGGGAAAAAAGAGGATAAAAATTGATATTTCGCTAAAATTATTCGTTTTTCTTGCTTTTTTCGGTCAAATTTCGATAAAATAAGGAAAATCAGGGGGAAAAAAGATGATAAAAATTGATATTTCGCTAAAATTATTCGTTTTTCTTGCTTTTTTCGGTCAAATTTCGATAAAATAAGGAAAATCAAGGGAAAAAAGATGATAAAAATTGATATTTCGCTAAAATTATTCGTTTTTCTTGCTTTTTTCGGTCAAATCTCGATAAAATAAGGAAATTTAAGGGAAAAAAAGAGCATAAAAATTGAAATTTCGCTAAAATTATTCGTTTTTCTTGCTTTTTGCGGTCAAATCTCGATAAAGTAAGGAAAATTAAGGGAAAAAAAGAGGAAAAAAATTGAAATTTCGCTAAAATTATTCGTTTTTCTTGCTTTTTTCGGTCAAATCTCGATAAAATAAGGAAAATTAAGTGAAAAATAGAGGAAAAAATTGAAATTTCGCTAAAATTATTCGTTTTTCTTGCTTTTTTCGGTCAAATCTCGATAAAATAAGGAAAATTAAGGGAAAAAAAGAGGAAAAGAATTAAAATTTCGCTTAAATTATTCGTTTTTCTTGCTTTTTTCGGTCAAATCTCGATAAAATAAGGAAAATTAAGGGAAAAAAAAGAAAAAAAAATTGAAATTTCGCTAAAATTATTCGTTTTTCTTGCTTTTTTCGGTCAAATCTCGATAAAATAAGGAAAATTAAGGGAAAAAAAAGAAAAAAAAATTGAAATTTCGCTAAAATTATTCGTTTTTCTTTCTTTTTTAGGTCAAATCTCGTTAAATGAGGAGAATGAAGGAAAATAAGAGGAAAAAAATTGAAATTTCCATAAAATTTTTCGTTTTTCTTGCTTTTTTCGGTCAAATCTCGATAAAATAAGGAAAATTAAGGGAAAAAAACAGGAAAAAAATTGAAATTTCGCTAAAATTATTGGTTTTTCTTGCTTTATTCGGTCAAATCTCGATATGATAAGGAAAATTAAGTGAAAAAAGAGGAAGAAAATTTAAATTTCGCTAAAATTATTCGTTTTTCTTGCTTTTTTCGGTCAAATCTCGATAAAATAAGGAAAATTAAGGGAAAAAAAAGGAAAAAATTGAAATTTCGCTAAAATTATTCGTTTTTCTTGCTTTTTTCGGTCAAATTTCGATAAAATAAGGAAAATCAAGGGAAAAAAGATGATAAAAATTGATATTTCGCTAAAATTATTCGTTTTTCTTGCTTTTTGCGGTCAAATCTCGATAAAGTAAGGAAAATTAAGGGAAAAAAAAGGAAAAAAAATTGATATTTCGCTAAAATTATTCGTTTTTCTTGCTTTTTTCGGTCAAATCTCGATACAATAGGGAAAATTAAGGGATGAAAAGAGGAAAACAATTGAAATTTCGCTAAAATTATTCGTTTTTCTTGCTTTTTTCGGTCAAATCTCGATAAAATAAGGAAAATTAAGAGAAAAAAAGAGGAAAAAATTGAAATTTCGCTAAAACTATTCGTTTTTATTGCTTTCTTCGGTCAAATCTCGATAAAATAAGGAAAATTAAGGAAAAAAAGAGGAAAAAAATTGAAATTTCTTTAAAATTATACGTTTTTCTTGCTTTTTTCGGTCAAATCTCGATAAAAAAGGAAAATTAAGGGAAAAAAAGAGGAAAAAAATTGAAATTTCGCTAAAATTATTCGTTTTTCTTGCTTTTTTCGGTCAAATCTCGATAAAATAAGGAATATTAAGGGAAAAAAAGAGGAAAAAGATTGAAATTTCGCTAAAATTATTCGTTTTTCTCTTTTTTTTTCGGTCAAATCTCGATAAAATAAGGAAAATTAAGGGAAAAAGAGAGGATAAAAATTGAAATTTCGCTAAAATTATTCGTTTTTCTTGCTTTTTTCGGTCAAATCTCGATAAAATAAGGAAAATTAAGGGAAAAAAAGGGGAAAAAAATTGAAATTTCGCTAAAATTATTCGTTTTTCTTGCTTTTTTCGGTCAAATCTCGATAAAATAAGGAAAATGAAAGGAAAAAAAGGGGGAAAAAATTGAAATTTCGCTTAAATTATTCGTTTTTCTTGCTTTTTTCGGTCAAATCTCGATAAAATAAGGAAAATTAAGAGAAAAAAAGAGGAAAAAATTGAAATTTCGCTAAAATTATTCGTTTTTCTTGCTTTTTTCGGTCAAATCTCGTTAAATGAGGAGAATGAAGGAAAAAAAGAGGAAAAAAATTGAAATTTCGCTAAAATTATTCGTTTTTCTTGCTTTTTTCGGTCAAATCTCGATAAAATAAGGAAAATTAAGGGAAAAAAGAGGAAGAAAATTTAAATTTCGCTAAAATTATTCGTTTTTCTTGCTTTTTTCGGTCAAATCTCGATAAAATAAGGAAAATTAAAGGAAAAAAAGGGGGAAAAAATTAAAATTTCGCTAAAATTATTCGTTTTTCTTGCTTTTTTCGGTCAAATCTCGATAAAATAAGGAAAATTAAGAGAAAAAAAGAGGAAAAAATTGAAATTTCGCTAAAATTATTCGTTTTTCTTGCTTTTTTCGGTCAAATCTCGATAAAATAAGGAAAATTAAGGGGAAAAAAGAGGAAAAAAATTGAAATTTCGCTAAAATTATTCGTTTTTCTTGCTTTTTTCGGTCAAATCTCGATAAAATAAGGAAAATTAAGGGAAAAAAGAGGAAGGAAATTTAAATTTCGCTAAAATTATTCGTTTTTCTTGATTTTTTCGTCCTAATCTCGATAAAATAAGGAAAATTAAGGGAAAAAAAGAGGAAAAAATTGAAATATCGCTAGAATTATTCGTTTTTCTTGCTTTTTTCGGTCAAATCTCCATAAAATAAGGAAAATTAAGGGAAAAAAACAGGAAAAAAATTGAAATTTCGCTAAAATTATTCGTTTTTCTTGCTTTTTTCGGTCAAATCTCGATAAAATAAGAAAAATTAAGGGAAAAAACAGGAAAAAAATTGAAATTTCGCTAGAATTATTCGTTTTTCTTGCTTTTTTCAGTCAAATCTCGATAAAATAAGGAAAATTAAGGGAAAAAAAGAGGAAAAAATTGAAATTTCGCTAGAATTATTCGTTTTTCTTGATTTTTTCGGTCAAATCTCGATAAAATAAGGAAAATTAAGGGAAAAAACAGGAAAAAATTGAAATTTCGCTAGAATTATTCGTTTTTCTTGCTTTTTTCGGTCAAATCTCGATAAAATAAGGAAAATTAAGGGAAAAAACAGGAAAAAAATTGAAATTTCGCTAAAATTATTCGTTTTTCTTGCTTTTTTCGGTCAAATCTCGATAAAATAAGGAAAATTAAGAGAAAAATAGAGGAAAAAATTGAAATTTCGCAAAAATTATTCGTTTTTCTTGCTGTTTTCGGTCAAATCTCGATAAAATAAGGAATATTAAGGGAAAAAAAGAGGAAAAAAATTGAAATTTCTTTAAAATTATTCGTTTTTCTTGCTTTTTTCGGTCAAATCTCGATAAAATAAGGAAAATTAAGGAAAAAAAGATGAAAAAAATTGAAATTTCGCTAAAATTATTCGTTTTTCTTGCTTTTTTCGGTCAAATCTCGATAAAATAAGGAAAATTAAGGGAAAAAAAGAGGAAAAAAATTGAAATTTCGCTAAAATTATTCGTTTTTCTTGCTTTTTGCGGTCAAATCTCGATAAAGTAAGGAAAATTAAGGGAAAAAAAGAGGAAAAAATTGATATTTCGCTAAAAGTATTCGTTTTTCTTGCTTTTTTCGGTCAAATCTCGATAAAATAAGAAAAATTAAGGGAAAAAACAGGAAAAAAATTGAAATTTCGCTAGAATTATTCGTTTTTCTTGCTTTTTTCAGTCAAATCTCGATAAAATAAGGAAAATTAAGGGAAAAAAAGAGGAAAAAATTGAAATTTCGCTAGAATTATTCGTTTTTCTTGATTTTTTCGGTCAAATCTCGATAAAATAAGGAAAATTAAGGGAAAAAACAGGAAAAAATTGAAATTTCGCTAGAATTATTCGTTTTTCTTGCTTTTTTCGGTCAAATCTCGATAAAATAAGGAAAATTAAGGGAAAAAACAGGAAAAAAATTGAAATTTCGCTAAAATTATTCGTTTTTCTTGCTTTTTTCGGTCAAATCTCGATAAAATAAGGAAAATTAAGAGAAAAATAGAGGAAAAAATTGAAATTTCGCAAAAATTATTCGTTTTTCTTGCTGTTTTCGGTCAAATCTCGATAAAATAAGGAATATTAAGGGAAAAAAAGAGGAAAAAAATTGAAATTTCTTTAAAATTATTCGTTTTTCTTGCTTTTTTCGGTCAAATCTCGATAAAATAAGGAAAATTAAGGAAAATAAGATGAAAAAAATTGAAATTTCGCTAAAATTATTCGTTTTTCTTGCTTTTTTCGGTCAAATCTCGATAAAATAAGGAAAATTAAGGGAAAAAAAGAGGAAAAAAATTGAAATTTCGCTAAAATTATTCGTTTTTCTTGCTTTTTGCGGTCAAATCTCGATAAAGTAAGGAAAATTAAGGGAAAAAAAGAGGAAAAAATTGATATTTCGCTAAAAGTATTCGTTTTTCTTGCTTTTTTCGGTCAAATCTCGATACAATAGGGAAAATTAAGGGATGAAAAGAGGAAAACAATTGAAATATCGCTAAAATTATTCGTTTTTCTTGCTTTTATCGGTCAAATCTCGATAAAATAAGGAAAATTAAGAGAAAAAAAGAGGAAAAAATTTAAATTTTGCTAAAATTATTCGTTTTTCTTGCTTTCTTCGGTCAAATCTCGATAAAATAAGGAAAATTAAAGGAAAAAAAGAGGAAAAAAATTGAAATTTCTTTAAAATTATTCGTTTTTCTTGCTTTTTTCGGTCAAATCTCGATAAAAAAGGAAAATTAAGGGAAAAAAAGAGGAAAAAAATTGAAATTTCGCTAAAATTATTCGTTTTTCTTGCTTTTTTTGGTCAAATCTCGATAAAATAAGGAAAATTAAGGGAAAAAAAGAGGAAAAAGATTGAAATTTCGCTAAAATTATTCGTTTTTCTTGTTTTTTTCGGTCAAATCTCGATAAAATAAGGAAAATTAAGGGAAAAAGAGAGTATAAAAATTGAAATTTCGCTAAAATTATTCGTTTTTCTTGCTTTTTTCGGTCAAATCTCGATAAAATAAGGAAAATTAAGGGAAAAAAAAGGAAAAAAATGGAAATTTCGCTAAAATTATTCGTTTTTCTTGCTTTTTTCGGTCAAATCTCGATAAATTAAGGAAAATCAAGGGAAAAAAGATGATAAAAATTGATATTTCGCTAAAATTATTCGTTTTTCTTGCTTTTTTTGGTCAAATCTCGATAAAGTAAGGAAAATTAATGGAAAAAAAGAGGAAAAAAATTGATATTTCGCTAAAATTATTCCTTTTTCTTGCTTTTTTAGGACAAATCTCGATACAATAAGGAAAATTAAGGGAAGAAAAGAGGAAAAAAATTGAAATTTCGCTAAAATTATTCGTTTTTCTTGTTTTTTTCGGTCAAATCTCGATAAAATAAGGAAAATTAAGGGAAAAAGAGAGGATAAAAATTGAAATTTCGCTAAAATTATTCGTTTTTCTTGCTTTTTTCGGTCAAATCTCGATAAAATAAGGGAAAAAAAGAGGAAAAAAATTGAAATTTCGCTAAAATTATTCGTTTTTCTTGCTTTTTTCGGTCAAATCTCGATAAAATAAGGAAAATTAAAGGAAAAAAAGAGGAAAAAAATTGAAATTTCGCTAAAATTATTCGTTTTTCATGCTTTTTTCGGTCAAATCTCGATAAAATAAGGAAAATTAAGGAAAAAAAGGAAAAAAATTGAAATTTCGCTAAAATTATTCGTTTTTCTTGCTTTTTTCGGTCAAATCTCGATAAAATAAGGAAAATTAAGGGAAATAAATAGGAAAAAAATTGAAATTTCGCTAAAATTATTAGTTTTTCTTGCTTTTTTCCGTCAAATCTCGATAAAATAAGGAAAATTAAGGGAAAAAAGAGGATAAAAATTGATATTTCGCTAAAATTATTCGTTTTTCTTGCTTTTTTTGGTCAAATCTCGATAAAGTAAGGAAAATTAATGGAAAAAAAGAGGAAAAAAATTGATATTTCGCTAAAATTATTCCTTTTTCTTGCTTTTTTAGGTCAAATCTCGATACAATAAGGAAAATTAGGGGAAGAAAAGAGGAAAAAAATTGAAATTTCGCTAAAATTATTCGTTTTTCTTGTTTTTTTCGGTCAAATCTCGATAAAATAAGGAAAATTAAGGGAAAAAGAGAGGATAAAAATTGAAATTTCGCTAAAATTATTCGTTTTTCTTGCTTTTTTCGGTCAAATCTCGATAAAATAAGGGAAAAAAAGAGGAAAAAAATTGAAATTTCGCTAAAATTATTCGTTTTTCTTGCTTTTTTCGGTCAAATCTCGATAAAATAAGGAAAATTAAAGGAAAAAAAGAGGAAAAAAATTGAAATTTCGCTAAAATTATTCGTTTTTCATGCTTTTTTCGGTCAAATCTCGATAAAATAAGGAAAATTAAGGAAAAAAAGGAAAAAAATTGAAATTTCGCTAAAATTATTCGTTTTTCTTGCTTTTTTCGGTCAAATCTCGATAAAATAAGGAAAATCAAGGGAAATAAATAGGAAAAAAATTGAAATTTCGCTAAAATTATTAGTTTTTCTTGCTTTTTTCCGTCAAATCTCGATAAAATAAGGAAAATTAAGGGAAAAAAGAGGATAAAAATTGATATTTCGCTAAAATTATTCGTTTTTCTTGCTTTTTTCGGTCAAATTTCGATAAAATAAGGAAAATCAGGGGGAAAAAAGATGATAAAAATTGATATTTCGCTAAAATTATTCGTTTTTCTTGCTTTTTGCGGTCAAATCTCGATAAAGTAAGGCATATTAAGGGAAAAAAAGAGGAAAAAAATTGAAATTTCGCTAAAATTATTCGTTTTTCTTGCTTTTTTCGGTCAAATCTCGATAAAATAAGGAAAATTAAGAGAAAAATAGAGGAAAAAATTGAAATTTCGCTAAAATTATTCGTTTTTCTTGCTTTTTTCGGTCAAATCTCGATAAAATAAGGAGTATTAAGGGAAAAAAAGAGGAAAAAAATTGAAATTTCTTTAAAATTATTCGTTATTCTTGCTTTTTTTGGTAAAATCTCGATAAAGTAAGGAAAATTAATGGAAAAAAAGAGGAAAAAAATTGATATTTCGCTAAAATTATTCGTTTTTCTTGCTTTTTTCGGTCAAATCTCGATAAAGTAAGGAAAATTAATGGAAAAAAAGAGGAAAAAAATTGATATTTCGCTAAAATTATTCGTTTTTCTTGCTTTTTTCGGTCAAATCTCGATACAATAAGGAAAATTAAGGGATGAAAAGAGGAAAAAAATTGAAATTTCGCTAAAATTATTCGTTTTTCTTGTTTTTTTCGGTCAAATCTCGATAAAATAAGGAAAATTAATGGAAAAAGAGAGGATAAAAATTGAAATTTCGCTAAAATTATTCGTTTTTCTTGCTTTTTTCGGTCAAATCTCGATAAAATAAGGGAAAAAAAGAGGAAAAAAATTGAAATTTCGCTAAAATTATTCGTTTTTCTTGCTTTTTTCGGTCAAATCTCGATAAAATAAGGAAAATTAAAGGAAATAAATAGGAAAAAAATTGAAATTTCGCTAAGATTATTAGTTTTTCTTGCTTTTTTCCGTCAAATCTCGATAAAATAAGGAAAATTAAGGGAAAAAAGAGGATAAAAATTGATATTTCGCTAAAATTATTCGTTTTTCTTGCTTTTTTCGGTCAAATTTCGATAAAATAAGGAAAATCAGGGGGAAAAAAGATGATAAAAATTGAAATTTCGCTAAAATTATTCGTTTTTCTTGCTTTTTTCGGTCAAATCTCGATAAAATAAGGAAAATTAAGGGAAAAAAGAGGAAAAAAATTGAAATTTCGCTAAAATTATTCGTTTTTCCTGCTTTTTTCGGTCAAATCTCGATAAAATAAGGAAAATTAAGGGGAAAAAAGAGGAAAAAAATTGAAATTTCGCTAAAATTATTCGTTTTTCTTAATTTCTTCGGTCAAATCTCGATAAAATAAGGAAAATTAAGGGAAAAAAAGAGGAAAAAATTGAAATTTCGCTAAAAATATTCGTTTTTCTTGCTTTTTTCGGTCAAATCTCGATAAAATAAGGAAAATTAAGGGAAAAAACAGGAAAAAAATTGAAATTTCGCTAAAATTATTCGTTTTTCTTGCTTTTTTCGGTCAAATCTCGATAAATTAAGAAAAGTAAGGGAAAAAAGAGGAAGAAAATATAAATTTCGCTAAAATTATTCGTTTTTCTTGCTTTTTTCGGTCATATCTCGATAAAATAAGGAAAATTAAGGGAAAAAACAGGAAAAAAATTGAAATTTCGCTAAAATTATTCGTTTTTCTTGCTTTTTTCGGTCAAATCTCGATAAATTAAGAAAAGTAAGGGAAAAAAGAGGAAGAAAATATAAATTTCGCTAAAATTATTCGTTTTTCTTGCTTTTTTCGGTCAAATCTCGATAAAATAAGGAAAATTAAGTGAAAAAAAGAGGAAAAAAAGTGAAATTTCGCTAAAATTATTCGTTTTTCTTGCTTTTTTCGGTCAAATCTCGATAAAATAAGGAAAATTAAGGGAAAAAAAGAGGAAAAAAATTGAAATTTCGCTAAAATTATTCGTTTTTCTTGCTTTTTTCGGTCAAATCTCGATAAAATAAGGAAAATTAAGGGAAAAAAAGAGGAAAAAAATTGAAATTTCGCAAAAATTATTCGTTTTTCTTGCTTTTTTCGGTCAAATCTCGTTAAATGAGGAGAATGAAGGAAAAAAAGAGGAAAAAAATTGAAATTTCGCTAAAATTATTCGTTTTTCTTGCTTTTTTCGGTCAAATCTCGATAAAATAAGGAAAATTAAGGGAAAAAAGAGGAAGAATATTTAAATTTCGCTAAAATTATTCGTTTTTCTTGCTTTTTTCGGTCAAATCTCGATAAAATAAGGAAAATTAAGGGAACAAAAGAGGAAAAAATTGAAATTCCGCTAAAATTATTCGTTTTTCTTGCTTTTTTCGGTCAAATCTCGATAAAATAAGGAAAATTAAGGGAAAAAACAATAAAAAAATTGAAATTTCGCTAAAATTATTCGATTTTCTTGCTTTTTTCGGTCAAATCTCGCTAAAATAAGGAAAATTAAGGGAAAAAACAGGAAAAAAATTGAAATTTCGCTAAAATTATTCGTTTTTCTTGCTTTTTTCGGTCAAATCTCGATAAAATAAGGAAATTAAGGGAAAAAAGAGGAAGAAAATTTAAATTTCGCTAAAATTATTCGTTTTTCTTGCTTTTTTCGGTCAAATCTCGATAAAATAAGGAAAATTAAGGGAAAAGAAAGGAAAAAAATTGAAATTTCGCTAAAATTTTTCGTTTTTCTTGCTTTTTTCGGTCAAATCTCGATAAATTAAGGAAAATCAAGGGAAAAAAGATGATAAAAATTGATATTTCGCTAAAATTAATCGTTTTTCTTGCTTTTTTTGGTCAAATCTCGATAAAGTAAGGAAAATTAAGGGAAAAAAGAGGAAAAAAATTGAAATTTCTTTAAAATTATACGTTTTTCTTGCTTTTTTCGGTCAAATCTCGATAAAAAAGGAAAATTAAGGGAAAAAAAGAGGAAAAAAATTGAAATTTCGCTAAAATTATTCGTTTTTCTTGCTTTTTTCGGTCAAATCTCGATAAAATAAGGAATATTAAGGGAAAAAAAGAGGAAAAAGATTGAAATTTCGCTAAAATTATTCGTTTTTCTCTTTTTTTTTCGGTCAAATCTCGATAAAATAAGGAAAATTAAGGGAAAAAAAGAGGATAAAAATTGAAATTTCGCTAAAATTATTCGTTTTTCTTGCTTTTTTCGGTCAAATCTCGATAAAATAAGGAAAATTAAGGGAAAAAAAGGGGAAAAAAATTGAAATTTCGCTAAAATTATTCGTTTTTCTTGCTTTTTTCGGTCAAATCTCGATAAAATAAGGAAAATTAAAGGAAAAAAAGGGGGAAAAAATTGAAATTTCGCTTAAATTATTCGTTTTTCTTGCTTTTTTCGGTCAAATCTCGATAAAATAAGGAAAATTAAGAGAAAAAAAGAGGAAAAAATTGAAATTTCGCTAAAATTATTCGTTTTTCTTGCTTTTTTCGGTCAAATCTCGTTAAATGAGGAGAATGAAGGAAAAAAAGAGGAAAAAAATTGAAATTTCGCTAAAATTATTCGTTTTTCTTGCTTTTTTCGGTCAAATCTCGATAAAATAAGGAAAATTAAGGGAAAAAAGAGGAAGAAAATTTAAATTTCGCTAAAATTATTCGTTTTTCTTGCTTTTTTCGGTCAAATCTCGATAAAATAAGGAAAATTAAAGGAAAAAAAGGGGGAAAAAATTGAAATTTCGCTAAAATTATTCGTTTTTCTTGCTTTTTTCGGTCAAATCTCGATAAAATAAGGAAAATTAAGAGAAAAAAAGAGGAAAAAATTGAAATTTCGCTAAAATTATTCGTTTTTCTTGCTTTTTTCGGTCAAATCTCGATAAAATAAGGAAAATTAAGGGGAAAAAAGAGGAAAAAAAAATTGAAATTTCGCTAAAATTATTCGTTTTTCTTGCTTTTTTCGGTCAAATCTCGATAAAATAAGGAAAATTAAGGGAAAAAAGAGGAAGGAAATTTAAATTTCGCTAAAATTATTCGTTTTTCTTGATTTTTTCGTCCTAATCTCGATAAAATAAGGAAAATTAAGGGAAAAAAAGAGGAAAAAATTGAAATATCGCTAGAATTATTCGTTTTTCTTGCTTTTTTCGGTCAAATCTCCATAAAATAAGGAAAATTAAGGGAAAAAAACAGGAAAAAAATTGAAATTTCGCTAAAATTATTCGTTTTTCTTGCTTTTTTCGGTCAAATCTCGATAAAATAAGAAAAATTAAGGGAAAAAACAGGAAAAAAATTGAAATTTCGCTAGAATTATTCGTTTTTCTTGCTTTTTTCAGTCAAATCTCGATAAAATAAGGAAAATTAAGGGAAAAAAAGAGGAAAAAATTGAAATTTCGCTAGAATTATTCGTTTTTCTTGATTTTTTCGGTCAAATCTCGATAAAATAAGGAAAATTAAGGGAAAAAACAGGAAAAAATTGAAATTTCGCTAGAATTATTCGTTTTTCTTGCTTTTTTCGGTCAAATCTCGATAAAATAAGGAAAATTAAGGGGAAAAACAGGAAAAAAATTGAAATTTCGCTAAAATTATTCGTTTTTCTTGCTTTTTTCGGTCAAATCTCGATAAAATAAGGAAAATTAAGAGAAAAATAGAGGAAAAAATTGAAATTTCGCAAAAATTATTCGTTTTTCTTGCTGTTTTCGGTCAAATCTCGATAAAATACGGAATATTAAGGGAAAAAAAGAGGAAAAAAATTGAAATTTCTTTAAAATTATTCGTTTTTCTTGCTTTTTTCGGTCAAATCTCGATAAAATAAGGAAAATTAAGGAAAAAAAGATGAAAAAAATTGAAATTTCGCTAAAATTATTCGTTTTTCTTGCTTTTTTCGGTCAAATCTCGATAAAATAAGGAAAATTAAGGGAAAAAAAGAGGAAAAAAATTGAAATTTCGCTAAAATTATTCGTTTTTCTTGCTTTTTTCGGTCAAATCTCGATAAAATAAGGAAAATTAAAGGAGAAAAAGAGGAAAAAAATTTAAATTTCGCTAAAATTATTCGTTTTTCTTGCTTTTTTCGGTCAAATTTCGATAAAATAAGGAAAATCAAGGGAAAAAAGATGATAAAAATTGATATTTCGCTAAAAGTATTCGTTTTTCTTGCTTTTTTCGGTCAAATCTCGATACAATAGGGAAAATTAAGGGATGAAAAGAGGAAAACAATTGATATTTCGCTAAAATTATTCGTTTTTCTTGCTTTTATCGGTCAAATCTCGATAAAATAAGGAAAATTAAGAGAAAAAAAGAGGAAAAAATTTAAATTTTGCTAAAATTATTCGTTTTTCTTGCTTTCTTCGGTCAAATCTCGATAAAATAAGGAAAATTAAAGGAAAAAAAGAGGAAAAAAATTGAAATTTCTTTAAAATTATTCGTTTTTCTTGCTTTTTTCGGTCAAATCTCGATAAAAAAGGAAAATTAAGGGAAAAAAAGAGGAAAAAAATTGAAATTTCGCTAAAATTATTCGTTTTTCTTGCTTTTTTTGGTCAAATCTCGATAAAATAAGGAAAATTAAGGGAAAAAAAGAGGAAAAAGATTGAAATTTCGCTAAAATTATTCGTTTTTCTTGTTTTTTTCGGTCAAATCTCGATAAAATAAGGAAAATTAAGGGAAAAAGAGAGTATAAAAATTGAAATTTCGCTAAAATTATTCGTTTTTCTTGCTTTTTTCGGTCAAATCTCGATAAAATAAGGAAAATTAAGGGAAAAAAAAGGAAAAAAATGGAAATTTCGCTAAAATTATTCGTTTTTCTTGCTTTTTTCGGTCAAATCTCGATAAATTAAGGAAAATCAAGGGAAAAAAGATGATAAAAATTGATATTTCGCTAAAATTATTCGTTTTTCTTGCTTTTTTTGGTCAAATCTCGATAAAGTAAGGAAAATTAATGGAAAAAAAGAGGAAAAAAATTGATATTTCGCTAAAATTATTCCTTTTTCTTGCTTTTTTAGGACAAATCTCGATACAATAAGGAAAATTAAGGGAAGAAAAGAGGAAAAAAATTGAAATTTCGCTAAAATTATTCGTTTTTCTTGTTTTTTTCGGTCAAATCTCGATAAAATAAGGAAAATTAAGGGAAAAAGAGAGGATAAAAATTGAAATTTCGCTAAAATTAATCGTTTTTCTTGCTTTTTTCGGTCAAATCTCGATAAAATAAGGGAAAAAAAGAGGAAAAAAATTGAAATTTCGCTAAAATTATTCGTTTTTCTTGCTTTTTTCGGTCAAATCTCGATAAAATAAGGAAAATTAAGGGAAAAAAAGAGGAAAAAAATTGAAATTTCGCTAAAATTATTCGTTTTTCATGCTTTTTTCGGTCAAATCTCGATAAAATAAGGAAAATTAAGGGAAAAAAGAGGATAAAAATTGATATTTCGCTAAAATTATTCGTTTTTCTTGCTTTTTTTGGTCAAATCTCGATAAAGTAAGGAAAATTAATGGAAAAAAAGAGGAAAAAAATTGATATTTCGCTAAAATTATTCCTTTTTCTTGCTTTTTTTGGTCAAATCTCGATACAATAAGGAAAATTAGGGGAAGAAAAGAGGAAAAAAATTGAAATTTCGCTAAAATTATTCGTTTTTCTTGTTTTTTTCGGTCAAATCTCGATAAAATAAGGAAAATTAAGGGAAAAAGAGAGGATAAAAATTGAAATTTCGCTAAAATTATTCGTTTTTCTTGCTTTTTTCGGTCAAATCTCGATAAAATAAGGGAAAAAAAGAGGAAAAAAATTGAAATTTCGCTAAAATTATTCGTTTTTCTTGCTTTTTTCGGTCAAATCTCGATAAAATAAGGAAAATTAAAGGAAAAAAAGAGGAAAAAAATTGAAATTTCGCTAAAATTTTTCGTTTTTCATGCTTTTTTCGGTCAAATCTCGATAAAATAAGGAAAATTAAGGAAAAAAAGGAAAAAAATTGAAATTTCGCTAAAATTATTCGTTTTTCTTGCTTTTTTCGGTCAAATCTCGATAAAATAAGGAAAATCAAGGGAAATAAATATGAAAAAAATTGAAATTTCGCTAAAATTATTAGTTTTTCTTGCTTTTTTCCGTCAAATCTCGATAAAATAAGGAAAATTAAGGGAAAAAAGAGGATAAAAATTGATATTTCGCTAAAATTATTCGTTTTTCTTGCTTTTTTCGGTCAAATTTCGATAAAATAAGGAAAATCAGGGGGAAAAAAGATGATAAAAATTGATATTTCGCTAAAATTATTCGTTTTTCTTGCTTTTTGCGGTCAAATCTCGATAAAGTAAGGCAAATTAAGGGAAAAAAAGAGGAAAAAAATTGAAATTTCGCTAAAATTATTCGTTTTTCTTGCTTTTTTCGGTCAAATCTCGATAAAATAAGGAAAATTAAGAGAAAAATAGAGGAAAAAATTGAAATTTCGCTAAAATTATTCGTTTTTCTTGCTTTTTTCGGTCAAATCTCGATAAAATAAGGAGTATTAAGGGAAAAAAAGAGGAAAAAAATTGAAATTTCTTTAAAATTATTCGTTATTCTTGCTTTTTTCGGTCAAATCTCGATAAAATAAGGAAAATTAAGGAAAAAAAAGATGAAAAAAATTGAAATTTCGCTAAAATTATTTGTTTTTCTTGCTTTTTTCGGTCAAATCTCGATAAAATAAGGAAAATTAAGGGAAAAAAAGAGGAAAAGAATTAAAATTTCGCTTAAATTATTCGTTTTTCTTGCTTTTTTCGGTCAAATCTCGATAAAATAAGGAAAATTAAGGGAAAAAAAGAGGATAAAAATTGAAATTTCGCTAAAAATATTCGTTTTTCTTGCTTTTTTCGGTCAAATCTCGATAAAATAAGGAAAATTAAGGGAAAAGAAAGGAAAATAATTGAAATTTCGCTAAAATTATTCGTTTTTCTTGCTTTTTTCGGTCAAATCTCGATAAATTAAGGAAAATCAAGGGAAAAAAGATGATAAAAATTGATATTTCGCTAAAATTATTCGTTTTTCTTGCTTTTTTTGGTAAAATCTCGATAAAGTAAGGAAAATTAATGGAAAAAAAGAGGAAAAAAATTGATATTTCGCTAAAATTATTCGTTTTTCTTGCTTTTTTCGGTCAAATCTCGATACAATAAGGAAAATTAAGGGAAGAAAAGAGGAAAAAAATTGAAATTTCGCTAAAATTATTCGTTTTTCTTGTTTTTTTCGGTCAAATCTCGATAAAATAAGGAAAATTAAGGGAAAAAGAGAGGATAAAAATTGAAATTTCGCTAAAATTATTCGTTTTTCTTGCTTTTTTCGGTCAAATCTCGATAAAATAAGGGAAAAAAAGAGGAAAAAAATTGAAATTTCGCTAAAATTATTCGTTTTTCTTGCTTTTTTCGGTCAAATCTCGATAAAATAAGGAAAATTAAAGGAAATAAATAGGAAAAAAATTGAAATTTCGCTAAGATTATTAGTTTTTCTTGCTTTTTTCCGTCAAATCTCGATAAAATAAGGAAAATTAAGGGAAAAAAGAGGATAAAAATTGATATTTCGCTAAAATTATTCGTTTTTCTTGCTTTTTTCGGTCAAATTTCGATAAAATAAGGAAAATCAGGGGGAAAAAAGATGATAAAAATTGAAATTTCGCTAAAATTATTCGTTTTTCTTGCTTTTTTCGGTCAAATCTCGATAAAATAAGGAAAATTAAGGGAAAAAAGAGGAAAAAAATTGAAATTTCGCTAAAATTATTCGTTTTTCCTGCTTTTTTCGGTCAAATCTCGATAAAATAAGGAAAATTAAGGGGAAAAAAGAGGAAAAAAATTGAAATTTCGCTAAAATTATTCGTTTTTCTTAATTTCTTCGGTCAAATCTCGATAAAATAAGGAAAATTAAGGGAAAAAAAGAGGAAAAAATTGAAATTTCGCTAAAAATATTCGTTTTTCTTGCTTTTTTCGGTCAAATCTCGATAAAATAAAGAAAATTAAGGGAAAAAACAGGAAAAAAATTGAAATTTCGCTAAAATTATTCGTTTTTCTTGCTTTTTTCGGTCAAATCTCGATAAATTAAGAAAAGTAAGGGAAAAAAGAGGAAGAAAATATAAATTTCGCTAAAATTATTCGTTTTTCTTGCTTTTTTCGGTCATATCTCGATAAAATAAGGAAAATTAAGGGAAAAAAACAGGAAAAAAATTGAAATTTCGCTAAAATTATTCGTTTTTCTTGCTTTTTTCGGTCAAATCTCGATAAATTAAGAAAAGTAAGGGAAAAAAGAGGAAGAAAATATAAATTTCGCTAAAATTATTCGTTTTTCTTGCTTTTTTCGGTCAAATCTCGATAAAATAAGGAAAATTAAGTGAAAAAAAGAGGAAAAAAAGTGAAATTTCGCTAAAATTATTCGTTTTTCTTGCTTTTTTCGGTCAAATCTCGATAAAATAAGGAAAATTAAGGGAAAAAAAGAGGAAAAAAATTGAAATTTCGCTAAAATTATTCGTTTTTCTTGCTTTTTTCGGTCAAATCTCGATAAAATAAGGAAAATTAAGGGAAAAAAAGAGGAAAAAAATTGAAATTTCGCAAAAATTATTCGTTTTTCTTGCTTTTTTCGGTCAAATCTCGTTAAATGAGGAGAATGAAGGAAATAAAGAGGAAAAAAATTGAAATTTCGCCAAAATTATTCGTTTTTCTTGCTTTTTTCGGTCAAATCTCGATAAAATAAGGAAAATTAAGGGAAAAAAGAGGAAGAATATTTAAATTTCGCTAAAATTATTCGTTTTTCTTGCTTTTTTCGGTCAAATCTCGATAAAATAAGGAAAATTAAGGGAACAAAAGAGGAAAAAATTGAAATTCCGCTAAAATTATTCGTTTTTCTTGCTTTTTTCGGTCAAATCTCGATAAAATAAGGAAAATTAAGGGAAAAAAGAGGAAGAAAATTTAAATTTCGCTAAAATTATTCGTTTTTCTTGCTTTTTTCGGTCAAATCTCGATAAAAAAAGGAAAATTAAGGGAAAAAACAATAAAAAAATTAAAATTTCGCTAAAATTATTCGATTTTCTTGCTTTTTTCGGTCAAATCTCGCTAAAATAAGGAAAATTAAGGGAAAAAACAGGAAAAAAATTTAAATTTCGCTAAAATTATTCGTTTTTCTTGCTTTTTTCGGTCAAATCTCGATAAAATAAGGAAAATTAAGGGAAAAAAGAGGAAGAAAATTTAAATTTCGCTAAAATTATTCGTTTTTCTTGCTTTTTTCGGTCAAATCTCGATAAAATAAGGAAAATTAAGGGAAAAGAAAGGAAAAAAATTGAAATTTCGCTAAACTTTTTCGTTTTTCTTGCTTTTTTCGGTCAAATCTCGATAAATTAAGGAAAATCAAGGGAAAAAAGATGATAAAAATTGATATTTCGCTAAAATTATTCGTTTTTCTTCCTTTTTTTGGTCAAATCTCGATAAAGTAAGGAAAATTAATGGAAAAAAAGAGGAAAAAAATTGATATTTCGCTAAAATTATCCTTTTTTCTTGCTTTTTTCGGTCAAATCTCGATACAATAAGGAAAATTAAGGGAAGAAAAGAGGAAAAAAATTGAAATTTCGCTAAAATTATTCGTTTTTCTTGTTTTTTTCGGTCAAATCTCGATAAAATAAGGAAAATTAAGGGAAAAAGAGAGGATAAAAATTGAAATTTCGCTAAAATTTTTCGTTTTTCTTGCTTTTTTCGGTCAAATCTCGATAAAATAAGGGAAAAAAAGAGGAAAAAAATTGAAATTTCGCTAAAATTATTCGTTTTTCTTGCTTTTTTCGGTCAAATTTCGATAAAATATGGAAAATCAAGGGAAAAAAGATGATAAAAATTGATATTTCGCTAAAATTATTCGTTTTTCTTGCTTTTTTCGGTCAAATCTCGATAAAATAAGGAAAATTAAGGGAAAAAACAGGAAAAAAATTGAAATTTCGCTAAAATTATTCGTTTTTCTTGCTTTATTCGGTCAAATCTCGATATGATAAGGAAAATTAAGTGAAAAAAGAGGAAGAAAATTTAAATTTCGCTAAAATTATTCGTTTTTCTTGCTTTTTTCGGTCAAATCTCGATAAAATAAGGAAAATTAAGGGAAAAAAAAGGAAAAAAATTGAAATTTCGCTAAAATTATTCGTTTTTCTTGCTTTTTTCGGTCAAATTTCGATAAAATATGGAAAATCAAGGGAAAAAAGATGATAAAAATTGATATTTCGCTAAAATTATTCGTTTTTCTTGCTTTTTTCGGTCAAATCTCGATTAAATAAGGAAAATTAAGGGAAAAAAAAGGAAACAATTGAAATTTCGCTAAAATTATTCGTTTTTCTTGCTTTTTGCGGTCAAATCTCGATAAAGTAAGGAAAATTAAGGGAAAAAAAAGGAAAAAAATTGATATTTCGCTAAAATTATTCGTTTTTCTTGCTTTTTTCGGTCAAATCTCGATAAATTAAGAAAAGTAAGGGAAAAAAGAGGAAGAAAATATAAATTTCGCTAAAATTATTCGTTTTTCTTGCTTTTTTCGGTCATATCTCGATAAAATAAGGAAAATTAAGGGAAAAACCAGGAAAAAAATTGAAATTTCGCTAAAATTATTCGTTTTTCTTGCTTTTTTCGGTCAAATCTCGATAAATTAAGAAAAGTAAGGGAAAAAAGAGGAAGAAAATATAAATTTCGCTAAAATTATTCGTTTTTCTTGCTTTTTTCGGTCAAATCTCGATAAAATAAGGAAAATTAAGTGAAAAAAAGAGGAAAAAAAGTGAAATTTCGCTAAAATTATTCGTTTTTCTTGCTTTTTTCGGTCAAATCTCGATAAAATAAGGAAAATTAAGGGAAAAAAAGAGGAAAAAAATTGAAATTTCGCTTAAATTATTCGTTTTTCTTGCTTTTTTCGGTCAAATCTCGATAAAATAAGGAAAATTAAGGGAAAAAAAGAGGAAAAAAATTGAAATTTCGCAAAAATTATTCGTTTTTCTTGCTTTTTTCGGTCAAATCTCGTTAAATGAGGAGAATGAAGGAAAAAAAGAGGAAAAAAATTGAAATTTCGCTAAAATTATTCGTTTTTCTTGCTTTTTTCGGTCAAATCTCGATAAAATAAGGAAAATTAAGGGAAAAAAGAGGAAGAATATTTAAATTTCGCTAAAATTATTCGTTTTTCTAGCTTTTTTCGGTCAAATCTCGATAAAATAAGGAAAATTAAGGGAACAAAAGAGGAAAAAATTGAAATTCCGCTAAAATTATTAGTTTTTCTTGCTTTTTTCGGTCAAATCTCGATAAAATAAGGAAAATTAAGGGAAAAAAGAGGAAGAAAATTTAAATTTCGCTAAAATTATTCGTTTTTCTTGCTTTTTTCGGTCAAATCTCGATAAAAAAAGGAAAATTAAGGGAAAAAACAATAAAAAAATTGAAATTTCGCTAAAATTATTCGATTTTCTTGCTTTTTTCGGTCAAATCTCGCTAAAATAAGGAAAATTAAGGGAAAAAACAGGAAAAAAATTTAAATTTCGCTAAAATTATTCGTTTTTCTTGCTTTTTTCGGTCAAATCTCGATAAAATAAGGAAAATTAAGGGAAAAAAGAGGAAGAAAATTTAAATTTCGTTAAAATTATTCGTTTTTCTTGCTTTTTTCGGTCAAATCTCGATAAATTAAGGAAAATCAAGGGAAAAAAGATGATAAAAATTGATATTTCGCTAAAATTATTCGTTTTTCTTGCTTTTTTTGGTCAAATCTCGATAAAGTAAGGAAAATTAATGGAAAAAAAGAGGAAAAAAATTGATATTTCGCTAAAATTATTCGTTTTTCTTGCTTTTTTCGGTCAAATCTCGATACAATAAGGAAAATTAAGGGAAGAAAAGAGGAAAAAAATTGAAATTTCGCTAAAATTTTTCGTTTTTCTTGCTTTTTTCGGTCAAATCTCGATAAAATAAGGGAAAAAAAGAGGAAAAAAATTGAAATTTCGCTAAAATTATTCGTTTTTCTTGCTTTTTTCGGTCAAATCTCGATAAAATAAGGAAAATTAAAGGAAAAAAAGAGGAAAAAAATTGAAATTTCGCTAAAATTATTCGTTTTTCATGCTTTTTTCGGTCAAATCTCGATAAAATAAGGAAAATTAAGGAAAAAAAGGAAAAAAATTGAAATTTCGCTAAAATTATTCGTTTTTCTTGCTTTTTTCGGTCAAATCTCGATAAAATAAGGAAAATTAAGGGAAAAAAAAGAAAAAAAAATTGAAATTTCGCTAAAATTATTCGTTTTTCTTTCTTTTTTCGGTCAAATCTCGTTAAATGAGGAGAATGAAGGAAAAAAAGAGGAAAAAAATTGAAATTTCCATAAAATTTTTCGTTTTTCTTGCTTTTTTCGGTCAAATCTCGTTAAAATAAGGAAAATTAAGGGAAAAAACAGGAAAAAAATTGAAATTTCGCTAAAATTATTCGTTTTTCTTGCTTTATTCGGTCAAATCTCGATATGATAAGGAAAATTAAGTGAAAAAAGAGGAAGAAAATTTAAATTTCGCTAAAATTATTCGTTTTTCTTGCTTTTTTCGGTCAAATCTCGATAAAATAAGGAAAATTAAGGGAAAAAAAAGGAAAAAAATTGAAATTTCGCTAAAATTATTCGTTTTTCTTGCTTTTTTCGGTCAAATTTCGATAAAATAAGGAAAATCAAGGGAAAAAAGATGATAAAAATTGATATTTCGCTAAAATTATTCGTTTTTCTTGCTTTTTTCGGTCAAATCTCGATTAAATAAGGAAAATTAAGGGAAAAAAAAGGAAAAAATTGAAATTTCGCTAAAATTATTCGTTTTTCTTGCTTTTTGCGGTCAAATCTCGATAAAGTAAGGAAAATTAAGGGAAAAAAAAGGAAAAAAATTGATATTTCGCTAAAATTATTCGTTTTTCTTGCTTTTTTCGGTCAAATCTCGATACAATAGGGAAAATTAAGGGATGAAAAGAGGAAAACAATTGAAATTTCGCTAAAATTATTCGTTTTTCTTGCTTTTTTCGGTCAAATCTCGATAAAATAAGGAAAATTAAGGGAAAAAAGAGGAAAAAAATTGAAATTTCTTTAAAATTATTCGTTTTTCTTGCTTTTTTCGGTCAAATCTCGATAAAAAAGGAAAATTAAGGGAAAAAAAGAGGAAAAAAATTGAAATTTCGCTAAAATTATTCGTTTTTCTTGCTTTTTTCGGTCAAATCTCGATAAAATAAGGAATATTAAGGGAAAAAAAGAGGAAAAAGATTGAAATTTCGCTAAAATTATTCGTTTTTCTCTTTTTTTTTCGGTCAAATCTCGATAAAATAAGGAAAATTAAGGGAAAAAGAGAGGATAAAAATTGAAATTTCGCTAAAATTATTCGTTTTTCTTGCTTTTTTCGGTCAAATCTCGATAAAATAAGGAAAATTAAGGGAAAAAAAGGGGAAAAAAATTGAAATTTCGCAAAAATTATTCGTTTTTCTTGCTTTTTTCGGTCAAATCTCGATAAAATAAGGAAAATTAAATGAAAAAAAGGGGGAAAAAATTGAAATTTCGCTAAAATTATTCGTTTTTCTTGCTTTTTTCGGTCAAATCTCGATAAAATAAGGAAAATTAAGAGAAAAAAAGAGGAAAAAATTGAAATTTCGCTACAATTATTCGTTTTTCTTGCTTTTTTCGGTCAAATCTCGTTAAATGAGGAGAATGAAGGAAAAAAAGAGGAAAAAAATTGAAATTTCGCTAAAATTATTCGTTTTTCTTGCTTTTTTCGGTCAAATTTCGATAAAATATGGAAAATCAAGGGAAAAAAGATGATAAAAATTGATATTTCGCTAAAATTATTCGTTTTTCTTGCTTTTTTCGGTCAAATCTCGATTAAATAAGGAAAATTAAGGGAAAAAAAAGGAAAAAATTGAAATTTCGCTAAAATTATTCGTTTTTCTTGCTTTTTGCGGTCAAATCTCGATAAAGTAAGGAAAATTAAGGGAAAAAAAAGGAAAAAAATTGATATTTCGCTAAAATTATTCGTTTTTCTTGCTTTTTTCGGTCAAATCTCGATAAATTAAGAAAAGTAAGGGAAAAAAGAGGAAGAAAATATAAATTTCGCTAAAATTATTCGTTTTTCTTGCTTTTTTCGGTCATATCTCGATAAAATAAGGAAAATTAAGGGAAAAAACAGGAAAAAAATTGAAATTTCGCTAAAATTATTCGTTTTTCTTGCTTTTTTCGGTCAAATCTCGATAAATTAAGAAAAGTAAGGGAAAAAAGAGGAAGAAAATATAAATTTCGCTAAAATTATTCGTTTTTCTTGCTTTTTTCGGTCAAATCTCGATAAAATAAGGAAAATTAAGTGAAAAAAGAGGAAAAAAAGTGAAATTTCGCTAAAATTATTCGTTTTTCTTGCTTTTTTCGGTCAAATCTCGATAAAATAAGGAAAATTAAGGGAAAAAAAGAGGAAAAAAATTGAAATTTCGCTAAAATTATTCGTTTTTCTTGCTTTTTTCGGTCAAATCTCGATAAAATAAGGAAAATTAAGGGAAAAAAAGAGGAAAAAAATTGAAATTTCGCAAAAATTATTCGTTTTTCTTGCTTTTTTCGGTCAAATCTCGTTAAATGAGGAGAATGAAGGAAAAAAAGAGGAAAAAAATTGAAATTTCGCTAAAATTATTCGTTTTTCTTGCTTTTTTCGGTCAAATCTCGATAAAATAAGGAAAATTAAGGGAAAAAAGAGGAAGAATATTTAAATTTCGCTAAAATTATTCGTTTTTCTTGCTTTTTTCGGTCAAATCTCGATAAAATAAGGAAAATTAAGGGAACAAAAGAGGAAAAAATTGAAATTCCGCTAAAATTATTAGTTTTTCTTGCTTTTTTCGGTCAAATCTCGATAAAATAAGGAAAATTAAGGGAAAAAAGAGGAAGAAAATTTAAATTTCGCTAAAATTATTCGTTTTTCTTGCTTTTTTCGGTCAAATCTCGATAAAAAAAGGAAAATTAAGGGAAAAAACAATAAAAAGATTGAAATTTCGCTAAAATTATTCGTTTTTCTCTTTTTTTTTCGGTCAAATCTCGATAAAATAAGGAAAATTAAGGGAAAAAGAGAGGATAAAAATTGAAATTTCGCTAAAATTATTCGTTTTTCTTGCTTTTTTCGGTCAAATCTCGATAAAATAAGGAAAATTAAGGGAAAAAAAGGGGAAAAAAATTTAAATTTCGCAAAAATTATTCGTTTTTCTTGCTTTTTTCGGTCAAATCTCGATAAAATAAGGAAAATTAAGAGAAAAAAAGAGGAAAAAATTGAAATTTCGCTAAAATTATTCGTTTTTCTTGCTTTTTTCGGTCAAATCTCGATAAAATAAGGAAAATTAAGGGAACAAAAGAGGAAAAAATTGAAATTCCGCTAAAATTATTAGTTTTTCTTGCTTTTTTCGGTCAAATCTCGATAAAATAAGGAAAATTAAGGGAAAAAAGAGGAAGAAAATTTAAATTTCGCTAAAATTATTCGTTTTTCTTGCTTTTTTCGGTCAAATCTCGATAAAAAAAGGAAAATTAAGGGAAAAAACAATAAAAAAATTGAAATTTCGCTAAAATTATTCGATTTTCTTGCTTTTTTCGGTCAAATCTCGCTAAAATAAGGAAAATTAGGGAAAAAACAGGAAAAAAATTTAAATTTCGCTAAAATTATTCGTTTTTCTTGCTTTTTTCGGTCAAATCTCGATAAAATAAGGAAAATTAAGGGAAAAAAGAGGAAGAAAATTTAAATTTCGCTAAAATTATTCGTTTTTCTTGCTTTTTTCGGTCAAATCTCGATAAATTAAGGAAAATCAAGGGAAAAAAGATGATAAAAATTGATATTTCGCTAAAATTATTCGTTTTTCTTGCTTTTTTTGGTCAAATCTCGATAAAGTAAGGAAAATTAATGGAAAAAAAGAGGAAAAAAATTGATATTTCGCTAAAATTATTCGTTTTTCTTGCTTTTTTCGGTCAAATCTCGATACAATAAGGAAAATTAAGGGAAGAAAAGAGGAAAAAAATTGAAATTTCGCTAAAATTTTTCGTTTTTCTTGCTTTTTTCGGTCAAATCTCGATAAAATAAGGGAAAAAAAGAGGAAAAAAATTGAAATTTCGCTAAAGTTATTCGTTTTTCTTGCTTTTTTCGGTCAAATCTCGATAAAATAAGGAAAATTAAAGGAAAAAAAGAGGAAAAAATTGAAATTTCGCTAAAATTATTCGTTTTTCATGCTTTTTTCGGTCAAATCTCGATAAAATAAGGAAAATTAAGGAAAAAAAGGAAAAAAATTGAAATTTCGCTAAAATTATTCGTTTTTCTTGCTTTTTTCGGTCAAATCTCGATAAAATAAGGAAAATTAAGGGAAAAAAAAGAAAAAAAAATTGAAATTTCGCTAAAATTATTCGTTTTTCTTTCTTTTTTCGGTCAAATCTCGTTAAATGAGGAGAATGAAGGAAAAAAAGAGGAAAAAAATTGAAATTTCCATAAAATTTTTCGTTTTTCTTGCTTTTTTCGGTCAAATCTCGATAAAATAAGGAAAATTAAGGGAAAAAACAGGAAAAAAATTGAAATTTCGCTAAAATTATTCGTTTTTCTTGCTTTATTCGGTCAAATCTCGATATGATAAGGAAAATCAAGGGAAAAAAGATGATAAAAATTGATATTTCGCTAAAATTATTCGTTTTTCTTGCTTTTTTCGGTCAAATCTCGATTAAATAAGGAAAATTAAGGGAAAAAAAGGAAAAAATTGAAATTTCGCTAAAATTATTCGTTTTTCTTGCTTTTTTCGGTCAAATCTCGATACAATAGGGAAAATTAAGGGATGAAAAGAGGAAAACAATTGAAATTTCGCTAAAATTATTCGTTTTTCTTGCTTTTTTCGGTCAAATCTCGATAAAATAAGGAAAATTAAGAGAAAAAAAGAGGAAAAAATTGAAATTTCGCTAAAATTATTCGTTTTTCTTGCTTTCTTCGGTCAAATCTCGATAAAATAAGGAAAATTAAGGGAAAAAAGAGGAAAAAAATTGAAATTTCTTTAAAATTATTCGTTTTTCTTGCTTTTTTCGGTCAAATCTCGATAAAAAAGGAAAATTAAGGGAAAAAAATAGGAAAAAAATTGAAATTTCGCTAAAATTATTCGTTTTTCTTGCTTTTTTCGGTCAAATCTCGATAAAATAAGGAATATTAAGGGAAAAAAAGAGGAAAAAGATTGAAATTTCGCTAAAATTATTCGTTTTTCTCTTTTTTTTTCGGTCAAATCTCGATAAAATAAGGAAAATTAAGGGAAAAAGAGAGGATAAAAATTGAAATTTCGCTAAAATTATTCGTTTTTCTTGCTTTTTTCGGTCAAATCTCGATAAAATAAGGAAAATTAAGGGAAAAAAAGGGGAAAAAAATTGAAATTTCGCAAAAATTATTCGTTTTTCTTGCTTTTTTCGGTCAAATCTCGATAAAATAAGGAAAATTAAGAGAAAAAAAGAGGAAAAAATTGAAATTTCGCTAAAATTATTCGTTTTTCTTGCTTTTTTCGGTCAAATCTCGATAAAATAAGGAAAATTAAGGGAACAAAAGAGGAAAAAATTGAAATTCCGCTAAAATTATTAGTTTTTCTTGCTTTTTTCGGTCAAATCTCGATAAAATAAGGAAAATTAAGGGAAAAAAGAGGAAGAAAATTTAAATTTCGCTAAAATTATTCGTTTTTCTTGCTTTTTTCGGTCAAATCTCGATAAAAAAAGGAAAATTAAGGGAAAAAACAATAAAAAAATTGAAATTTCGCTAAAATTATTCGATTTTCTTGCTTTTTTCGGTCAAATCTCGCTAAAATAAGGAAAATTAGGGAAAAAACAGGAAAAAAATTTAAATTTCGCTAAAATTATTCGTTTTTCTTGCTTTTTTCGGTCAAATCTCGATAAAATAAGGAAAATTAAGGGAAAAAAGAGGAAGAAAATTTAAATTTCGCTAAAATTATTCGTTTTTCTTGCTTTTTTTGGTCAAATCTCGATAAATTAAGGAAAATCAAGGGAAAAAAGATGATAAAAATTGATATTTCGCTAAAATTATTCGTTTTTCTTGCTTTTTTTGGTCAAATCTCGATAAAGTAAGGAAAATTAATGGAAAAAAAGAGGAAAAAAATTGATATTTCGCTAAAATTATTCGTTTTTCTTGCTTTTTTCGGTCAAATCTCGATACAATAAGGAAAATTAAGGGAAGAAAAGAGGAAAAAAATTGAAATTTCGCTAAAATTTTTCGTTTTTCTTGCTTTTTTCGGTCAAATCTCGATAAAATAAGGGAAAAAAAGAGGAAAAAAATTGAAATTTCGCTAAAATTATTCGTTTTTCTTGCTTTTTTCGGTCAAATCTCGATAAAATAAGGAAAATTAAAGGAAAAAAAGAGGAAAAAATTGAAATTTCGCTAAAATTATTCGTTTTTCATGCTTTTTTCGGTCAAATCTCGATAAAATAAGGAAAATTAAGGAAAAAAAGGAAAAAAATTGAAATTTCGCTAAAATTATTCGTTTTTCTTGCTTTTTTCGGTCAAATCTCGATAAAATAAGGAAAATTAAGGGAAAAAAAAGAAAAAAAAATTGAAATTTCGCTAAAATTATTCGTTTTTCTTTCTTTTTTCGGTCAAATCTCGTTAAATGAGGAGAATGAAGGAAAAAAAGAGGAAAAAAATTGAAATTTCCATAAAATTTTTCGTTTTTCTTGCTTTTTTCGGTCAAATCTCGATAAAATAAGGAAAATTAAGGGAAAAAACAGGAAAAAAATTGAAATTTCGCTAAAATTATTCGTTTTTCTTGCTTTATTCGGTCAAATCTCGATATGATAAGGAAAATCAAGGGAAAAAAGATGATAAAAATTGATATTTCGCTAAAATTATTCGTTTTTCTTGCTTTTTTCGGTCAAATCTCGATTAAATAAGGAAAATTAAGGGAAAAAAAGGAAAAAATTGAAATTTCGCTAAAATTATTCGTTTTTCTTGCTTTTTTCGGTCAAATCTCGATACAATAGGGAAAATTAAGGGATGAAAAGAGGAAAACAATTGAAATTTCGCTAAAATTATTCGTTTTTCTTGCTTTTTTCGGTCAAATCTCGATAAAATAAGGAAAATTAAGAGAAAAAAAGAGGAAAAAATTGAAATTTCGCTAAAATTATTCGTTTTTCTTGCTTTCTTCGGTCAAATCTCGATAAAATAAGGAAAATTAAGGGAAAAAAGAGGAAAAAAATTGAAATTTCTTTAAAATTATTCGTTTTTCTTGCTTTTTTCGGTCAAATCTCGATAAAAAAGGAAAATTAAGGGAAAAAAATAGGAAAAAAATTGAAATTTCGCTAAAATTATTCGTTTTTCTTGCTTTTTTCGGTCAAATCTCGATAAAATAAGGAATATTAAGGGAAAAAAAGAGGAAAAAGATTGAAATTTCGCTAAAATTATTCGTTTTTCTCTTTTTTTTTCGGTCAAATCTCGATAAAATAAGGAAAATTAAGGGAAAAAGAGAGGATAAAAATTGAAATTTCGCTAAAATTATTCGTTTTTCTTGCTTTTTTCGGTCAAATCTCGATAAAATAAGGAAAATTAAGGGAAAAAAAGGGGAAAAAAATTGAAATTTCGCAAAAATTATTCGTTTTTCTTGCTTTTTTCGGTCAAATCTCGATAAAATAAGGAAAATTAAATGAAAAAAAGGGGGAAAAAATTGAAATTTCGCTAAAATTATTCGTTTTTCTTGCTTTTTTCGGTCAAATCTCGATAAAATAAGGAAAATTAAGAGAAAAAAAGAGGAAAAAATTGAAATTTCGCTAAAATTATTCGTTTTTCTTGCTTTTTTCGGTCAAATCTCGTTAAATGAGGAGAATGAAGGAAAAAAAGAGGAAAAAAATTGAAATTTCGCTAAAATTATTCGTTTTTCTTGCTTTTTTCGGTCAAATCTCGATGAAATAAGGAAAATTAAGGGAAAAAAGAGGAAGAAAATTTAAATTTCGCTAAAATTATTCGTTTTTCTTGCTCTTTTCGGTCAAATCTCGATAAAATAAGGAAAATTAAAGGAAAAAAAGGGGGAAAAAATTGAAATTTCGCTAAAATTATTCGTTTTTCTTGCTTTTTTCGGTCAAATCTCGATAAAATAAGGAAAATTAAGAGAAAAAAAGAGGAAAAAATTGAAATTTCGCTAAAATTATTCGTTTTTCTTGCTTTTTTCGGTCAAATCTCGATAAAATAAGGAAAATTAAGGGGGAAAAAGAGGAAAAAAATTGAAATTTCGCTAAAATTATTCGTTTTTCTTGCTTTTTTCGGTCAAATCTCGATAAAATAAGGAAAATTAAGGGAAAAAAGAGGAAGGAAATTTAAATTTCGCTAAAATTATTCGTTTTTCTTGATTTTTTCGTCCTAATCTCAACAAAATAAGGAAAATTAAGGGAAAAAAAGAGGAAAAAATTGAAATATCGCTAGAATTACTCGTTTTTCTTGCTTTTTTCGGTCAAATCTCGATAAAATAAGGAAAATTAAGGGAAAAAACAGGAAAAAAATTGAAATTTCGCTAAAATTATTCGTTTTTCTTGCTTTTTTCGGTCAAATCTCGATAAAATAAGAAAAATTAAGGGAAAAAACAGGAAAGAAATTGAAATTTCGATAGAATTATTCGTTTTTCTTGCTTTTTTCAGTCAAATCTCGATAAAATAAAGAAAATTAAGGGAAAAAAAGAGGAAAAAATTGAAATTTCGCTAGAATTATTCGTTTTTCTTGATTTTTTCGGTCAAATCTCGATAAAATAAGGAAAATTAAGGGAAAAAACAGGAAAAAATTGAAATTTCGCTAGAATTATTCGTTTTTCTTGCTTTTTTCGGTCAAATCTCGATAAAATAAGGAAAATTAAGGGAAAAAACAGGAAAAAAATTGAAATTTCGCTAAAATTATTCGTTTTTCTTGCTTTTTTCGGTCAAATCTCGATAAAATAAGGAAAATTAAGAGAAAAATAGAGGAAAAAATTGAAATTTCGCAAAAATTATTCGTTTTTCTTGCTGTTTTCGGTCAAATCTCGATAAAATAAGGAATATTAAGGGAAAAAAAGAGGAAAAAAATTGAAATTCCTTTAAAATTATTCGTTTTTCTTGCTTTTTTCGGTCAAATCTCGATAAAATAAGGAAAATTAAGGAAAAGAAGATGAAAAAAATTGAAATTTCGCTAAAATTATTCGTTTTTCTTGCTTTTTTCGGTCAAATCTCGATAAAATAAGGAAAATTAAGGGAAAAAAAGAGGAAAAAAATTGAAATTTCGATAAAATTATTCGTTTTTCTTGCTTTTTTCGGTCAAATCTCGATAAAATAAGGAAAATTAAAGGAGAAAAAGAGGAAAAAAATTTAAATTTCGCTAAAATTATTCGTTTTTCTTGCTTTTTTCGGTCAAATTTCGATAAAATAAGGAAAATCAAGGGAAAAAAGATGATAAAAATTGATATTTCGCTAAAATTATTCGTTTTTCTTGCTTTTATCGGTCAAATCTCGATTAAATAAGGAAAATTAAGGGAAAAAAAGGAAAAAATTGATATTTCGCTAAAAGTATTCGTTTTTCTTGCTTTTTTCGGTCAAATCTCGATACAATAGGGAAAATTAAGGGATGAAAAGAGGAAAACAATTGAAATTTCGCTAAAATTATTCGTTTTTCTTGCTTTTATCGGTCAAATCTCGATAAAATAAGGAAAATTAAGAGAAAAAAAGAGGAAAAAATTTAAATTTCGCTAAAATTTTTCGTTTTTCTTGCTTTTTTCGGTCAAATCTCGATAAAAAAGGAAAATTAAGGGGAAAAAAGAGGAAAAAAATTGAAATTTCGCTAAAATTATTCGTTTTTCTTGCTTTTTTTGGTCAAATCTCGATAAAATAAGGAAAATTAAGGGTAAAAAAGAGGAAAAAGATTGAAATTTCGCTAAAATTATTCGTTTTTCTTGTTTTTTTCGGTCAAATCTCGATAAAATAAGGAAAATTAAGGGAAAAAGAGAGTATAAAAATTGAAATTTCGCTAAAATTATTCGTTTTTCTTGCTTTTTTCGGTCAAATCTCGATAAAATAAGGAAAATTAAGGGAAAAAAAAGGAAAAAAATGGAAATTTCGCTAAAATTATTCGTTTTTCTTGCTTTTTTCGGTCAAATCTCGATAAATTAAGGAAAATCAAGGGAAAAAAGATGATAAAAATTGATATTTCGCTAAAATTATTCGTTTTTCTTGCTTTTTTTGGTCAAATCTCGATAAAGTAAGGAAAATTAATGGAAAAAAAGAGGAAAAAAATTGATATTTCGCTAAAATTATTCCTTTTTCTTGCTTTTTTAGGACAAATCTCGATACAATAAGGAAAATTAAGGGAAGAAAAGAGGAAAAAAATTGAAATTTCGCTAAAATTATTCGTTTTTCTTGTTTTTTTCGGTCAAATCTCGATAAAATAAGGAAAATTAAGGGAAAAAGAGAGGATAAAAATTGAAATTTCGCTAAAATTATTCGTTTTTCTTGCTTTTTTCGGTCAAATCTCGATAAAATAAGGGAAAAAAAGAGGAAAAAAATTGAAATTTCGCTAAAATTATTCGTTTTTCTTGCTTTTTTCGGTCAAATCTCGATAAAATAAGGAAAATTAAAGGAAAAAAAGAGGAAAAAAATTGAAATTTCGCTAAAATTATTCGTTTTTCATGCTTTTTTCGGTCAAATCTCGATAAAATAAGGAAAATTAAGGGAAATAAATAGGAAAAAATTGAAATTTCGCTAAAATTATTAGTTTTTCTTGCTTTTTTCCGTCAAATCTCGATAAAATAAGGAAAATTAAGGGAAAAAAGAGGATAAAAATTGATATTTCGCTAAAATTATTCGTTTTTCTTGCTTTTTTTGGTCAAATCTCGATAAAGTAAGGAAAATTAATGGAAAAAAAGAGGAAAAAAATTGATATTTCGCTAAAATTATTCCTTTTTCTTGCTTTTTTAGGTCAAATCTCGATACAATAAGGAAAATTAGGGGAAGAAAAGAGGAAAAAAATTGAAATTTCGCTAAAATTATTCGTTTTTCTTGTTTTTTTCGGTCAAATCTCGATAAAATAAGGAAAATTAAGGGAAAAAGAGAGGATAAAAATTGAAATTTCGCTAAAATTATTCGTTTTTCTTGCTTTTTTCGGTCAAATCTCGATAAAATAAGGGAAAAAAAGAGGAAAAAAATTGAAATTTCGCTAAAATTATTCGTTTTTCTTGCTTTTTTCGGTCAAATCTCGATAAAATAAGGAATATTAAGGGAAAAAAAGAGGAAAAAGATTGAAATTTCGCTAAGATTATTCGTTTTTCTTGTTTTTTTCGGTCAAATCTCGATAAAATAAGGAAAATTAAGGGAAAAAGAGAGGATAAAAATTGAAATTTCGCTAAAATTATTCGTTTTTCTTGCTTTTTTCGGTCAAATCTCGATAAAATAAGGAAAATTAAGAGAAAAAAAGAGGAAAAAATTGAAATTTCGCTAAAATTATTCGTTTTTCTTGCTTTTTTCGGTCAAATCTCGTTAAAGGAGGAGAATGAAGGAAAAAAAGAGGAAAAAAATTGAAATTTCGCTAAAATTATTCGTTTTTCTTGCTTTTTTCGGTCAAATCTCGATAAAATAAGGAAAATTAAGGGAAAAAAGAGGAAGAAAATTTAAATTTCGCTAAAATTATTCGTTTTTTTTGCTATTTTCGGTCAAATCTCGATAAAATAAGGAAAATTAAGGGAAAAAAAGAGGAAAAATTGAAATTGTGCTAAAATTATTCGTTTTTCTTGCTTTATTCGGTCAAATCTCGATAAAATAAGGAAAGTTAAGGGGAAAAAAAAGGAAAAAAATTGAAATTTCTTTAAAATTATTCGTTTTTCTTGCTTTTTTCGGTCAAATCTTGATAAAAAAGGAAAATTAAGGGAAAAAAAGAGGAAAAAAATTGAAATTTCGCTAAAATTATTCGTTTTTCTTGCTTTTTTCGGTCAAATCTCGATAAAATAAGGAATATTAAGGGAAAAAAAGAGGAAAAAGATTGAAATTTCGCTAAGATTATTCGTTTTTCTTGTTTTTTTCGGTCAAATCTCGATAAAATAAGGAAAATTAAGGGAAAAAGAGAGGATAAAAATTGAAATTTCGCTAAAATTATTCGTTTTTCTTGCTTTTTTCGGTCAAATCTCGATAAAATAAGGAAAATTAAAGGAAAAAAAGGGGGAAAAAATTGAAATTTCGCTAAAATTATTCGTTTTTCTTGCTTTTTTCGGTCAAATCTCGATAAAATAAGGAAAATTAAGAGAAAAAAAGAGGAAAAAATTGAAATTTCGCTAAAATTATTCGTTTTTCTTGCTTTTTTCGGTCAAATCTCGTTAAAGGAGGAGAATGAAGGAAAAAAAGAGGAAAAAAATTGAAATTTCGCTAAAATTATTCGTTTTTCTTGCTTTTTTCGGTCAAATCTCGATAAAATAAGGAAAATTAAGGGAAAAAAGAGGAAGAAAATTTAAATTTCGCTAAAATTATTCGTTTTTTTTGCTATTTTCGGTCAAATCTCGATAAAATAAGGAAAATTAAGGGAAAAAAAGAGGAAAAATTGAAATTTCGCTAAAATTATTCGTTTTTCTTGCTTTATTCGGTCAAATCTCGATAAAATAAGGAAAGTTAAGGGGAAAAAAAGGAAAAAAATTGAAATTTCGCTAAAATTATTCGTTTTTCTTGCTTTTTTCGGTCAAATCTCGATAAAAAAGGAAAATTAAGGGAAAAAAATTGAAATTTCGCTAAAATTATTCGTTTTTCTTGCTTTTTTTGGTCAAATCTCGATAAAATAAGGAAAATTAAGGGAAAAAAAGAGGAAAAAGATTGAAATTTCGCTAAAATTATTCGTTTTTCTTGTTTTTTTCGGTCAAATCTGGATAAAATAAGGAAAATTAAGGGTAAAAGAGAGTATAAAAATTGAAATTTCGCTAAAATTATTCGTTTTTCTTGCTTTTTTCGGTAAAATCTCGATATGATAAGGAAAATTTAGTGAAAAAAGAGGAAGAAAATTTAAATTTCGCTAAAATTATTCGTTTTTCTTGCATTTTCGGTCAAATCTCGATAAAATAAGGAAAATTAAGGGAAAAAAAAGGAAAAAAATTGAAATTTCGCTAAAATTATTCGTTTTTCTTGCATTTTCGGTCAAATCTCGATAAAATAAGGAAAATTAAGGGAAAAAAAAGGGAAAAAATTGAAATTTCGCTAAAATTATTCGTTTTTCTTGCTTTTTTCGGTCAAATCTCGATAAAATAAGGAAAATTAAGAGAAAAAAAGAGGAAAAAATTGAAATTTCGCTAAAATTATTCGTTTTTCTTGCTTTTTTCGGTCAAATCTCGTTAAAGGAGGAGAATGAAGGAAAAAAAGAGGAAAAAAATTGAAATTTCGCTAAAATTATTCGTTTTTCTTGCTTTTTTCGGTCAAATCTCGATAAAATAAGGAAAATTAAGGGAAAAAAGAGGAAGAAAATTTAAATTTCGCTAAAATTATTCGTTTTTTTTGCTATTTTCGGTCAAATCTCGATAAAATAAGGAAAATGAAGGGAAAAAAAGAGGAAAAATTGAAATTTCGCTAAAATTATTCGTTTTTCTTGCTTTTTTCGGTAAAATCTCGATAAAATAAGGAAAATTAGGGGAAAAAACAGGAAAAAAATTGAAATTTCGCTAAAATTATTCGTTTTTCTTGCTTTATTCGGTCAAATCTCGATATGATAAGGAAAATTAAGTGAAAAAAGAGGAAGAAAATTTAAATTTCGCTAAAATTATTCGTTTTTCTTGCTTTTTCGGTCAAATCTCGATAAAATAAGGAAAATTAAGGGAAAAAAAAGGAAAAAAATTGAAATTTCGCTAAAATTATTCGTTTTTCTTCCTTTTTTCGGTCAAATTTCGATAAAATAAGGAAAATCAAGGGAAAAAAGATGATAAAAATTGATATTTCGCTAAAATTATTCGTTTTTCTTGCTTTTTTCGGTCAAATCTCGATAAAATAAGGAAAATTAAGGGAAAAAAAGAGGAAAAAAATTGAAATTTCGCTAAAATTATTCGTTTTTATTGCTTTTTTCGGTCAAATCTCGATAAAATAAGGAAAATTAAGGGAAAAAAAGAGGATAAAAATTTAAATTTCGCTAAAAATATTCGTTTTTCTTGCTTTTTTCGGTCAAATCTCGATACAATAGGGAAAATTAAGGGATGAAAAGAGGAAAACAATTGAAATTTCGCTAAAATTATTCGTTTTTCTTGCTTTTTTCGGTCAAATCTCGATAAAATAAGGAAAATTAAGGGAAAAAAAAGGAAAAAAATTGAAATTTCGCTAAAATTATTCGTTTTTCATGCTTTGTTCGGTCAAATCTCGATGAAATAAGGAAAATTAAGGGAAAAAAAAGGAAAAAAATTGAAATTTCGCTAAAATTATTCGTTTTTCTTGCTTTTTTCGGTCAAATCTCGATAAAATAAGGAAAATGAAGGGAAATAAATAGGAAAAAAATTGAAATTTCGCTAAAATTATTCGTTTTTCTTGCTTTTTTCGGTCAAATATCGATAAAATAAGGAAAATTAAGGGAAAAAAAGAGGAAAAAAATTGAAATTTCGCTAAAATTATTCGTTTTTATTGCTTTTTTCGGTCAAATCTCGATAAAATAAGGAAAATTAAGGGAAAAAAAGAGGAAAATAAATGGAAATTTCGCTAAAATTATTCGTTTTTCTTAATTTTTTCGGTCAAATCTCGATAAAATAAGGAAAATTAAAGGAAGAAAAGAGGAAAAAAATTGAAATTTCGCTAAAATTATTCGTTTTTCATGCTTTTTTCGGTCAAATCTCGATGAAATAAGGAAAATTAAGGGAAAAAAAAGGAAAAAAATTGAAATTTCGCTAAAATTATTCGTTTTTCTTGCTTTTTTCGGTCAAATCTCGATAAAATAAGGAAAATTAAGGGAAAAAAAGAGTATAAAAATTGAAATTTCGCTAAAATTATTCGTTTTTCTTGCTTTTTTCGGTAAAATCTCGATAAAATAAGGAAAATTAAGGGAAAAAAAGAGGAAAATAAATGGAAATTTCGCTAAAATTATTCGTTTTTCTTAATTTTTTCGGTCAAATCTCGATAAAATAAGGAAAATTAAAGGAAGAAAAGAGGAAAAAAATTGAAATTTCGCTAAAATTATTCGTTTTTCATGCTTTTTTCGGTCAAATCTCGATGAAATAAGGAAAATTAAGGGAAAAAAAAGGAAAAAAATTGAAATTTCGCTAAAATTATTCGTTTTTCTTGCTTTTTTCGGTCAAATCTCGATAAAATAAGGAAAATTAAGGGAAAAAAAGAGTATAAAAATTGAAATTTCGCTAAAATTATTCGTTTTTCTTGCTTTTTTCGGTCAAATCTCGATAAAAAAGGAAAATTAAGGGAAAAAAATTGAAATTTCGCTAAAATTATTCGTTTTTCTTGCTTTTTTTGGTCAAATCTCGATAAAATAAGGAAAATTAAGGGAAAAAAAGAGGAAAAAGATTGAAATTTCGCTAAAATTATTCGTTTTTCTTGTTTTTTTCGGTCAAATCTGGATAAAATAAGGAAAATTAAGGGTAAAAGAGAGTATAAAAATTGAAATTTCGCTAAAATTATTCGTTTTTCTTGCTTTTTTCGGTAAAATCTCGATATGATAAGGAAAATTTAGTGAAAAAAGAGGAAGAAAATTTAAATTTCGCTAAAATTATTCGTTTTTCTTGCATTTTCGGTCAAATCTCGATAAAATAAGGAAAATTAAGGGAAAAAAAAGGAAAAAAATTGAAATTTCGCTAAAATTATTCATTTTTCTTGCTTTTTTCGGTCAAATCTCGATAAAATAAGGAAAATTAAAGGAAAAAAAGGGGGAAAAAATTGAAATTTCGCTAAAATTATTCGTTTTTCTTGCTTTTTTCGGTCAAATCTCGATAAAATAAGGAAAATTAAGAGAAAAAAAGAGGAAAAAATTGAAATTTCGCTAAAATTATTCGTTTTTCTTGCTTTTTTCGGTCAAATCTCGTTAAAGGAGGAGAATGAAGGAAAAAAAGAGGAAAAAAATTGAAATTTCGCTAAAATTATTCGTTTTTCTTGCTTTTTTCGGTCAAATCTCGATAAAATAAGGAAAATTAAGGGAAAAAAGAGGAAGAAAATTTAAATTTCGCTAAAATTATTCGTTTTTTTTGCTATTTTCGGTCAAATCTCGATAAAATAAGGAAAATGAAGGGAAAAAAAGAGGAAAAATTGAAATTTCGCTAAAATTATTCGTTTTTCTTGCTTTTTTCGGTAAAATCTCGATAAAATAAGGAAAATTAGGGGAAAAAACAGGAAAAAAATTGAAATTTCGCTAAAATTATTCGTTTTTCTTGCTTTATTCGGTCAAATCTCGATATGATAAGGAAAATTAAGTGAAAAAAGAGGAAGAAAATTTAAATTTCGCTAAAATTATTCGTTTTTCTTGCTTTTTCGGTCAAATCTCGATAAAATAAGGAAAATTAAGGGAAAAAAAAGGAAAAAAATTGAAATTTCGCTAAAATTATTCGTTTTTCTTCCTTTTTTCGGTCAAATTTCGATAAAATAAGGAAAATCAAGGGAAAAAAGATGATAAAAATTGATATTTCGCTAAAATTATTCGTTTTTCTTGCTTTTTTCGGTCAAATCTCGATAAAATAAGGAAAATTAAGGGAAAAAAAGAGGAAAAAAATTGAAATTTCGCTAAAATTATTCGTTTTTATTGCTTTTTTCGGTCAAATCTCGATAAAATAAGGAAAATTAAGGGAAAAAAAGAGGATAAAAATTTAAATTTCGCTAAAAATATTCGTTTTTCTTGCTTTTTTCGGTCAAATCTCGATACAATAGGGAAAATTAAGGGATGAAAAGAGGAAAACAATTGAAATTTCGCTAAAATTATTCGTTTTTCTTGCTTTTTTCGGTCAAATCTCGATAAAATAAGGAAAATTAAGGGAAAAAAAGGAAAAAAATTGAAATTTCGCTAAAATTATTCGTTTTTCATGCTTTTTTCGGTCAAATCTCGATGAAATAAGGAAAATTAAGGGAAAAAAAAGGAAAAAAATTGAAATTTCGCTAAAATTATTCGTTTTTCTTGCTTTTTTCGGTCAAATCTCGATAAAATAAGGAAAATGAAGGGAAATAAATAGGAAAAAAATTGAAATTTCGCTAAAATTATTCGTTTTTCTTGCTTTTTTCGGTCAAATCTCGATAAAATAAGGAAAATTAAGGGAAAAAAAGAGGAAAAAAATTGAAATTTCGCTAAAATTATTCGTTTTTATTGCTTTTTTCGGTCAAATCTCGATAAAATAAGGAAAATTAAGGGAAAAAAAGAGGAAAATAAATGGAAATTTCGCTAAAATTATTCGTTTTTCTTAATTTTTTCGGTCAAATCTCGATAAAATAAGGAAAATTAAAGGAAGAAAAGAGGAAAAAAATTGAAATTTCGCTAAAATTATTCGTTTTTCATGCTTTTTTCGGTCAAATCTCGATGAAATAAGGAAAATTAAGGGAAAAAAAAGGAAAAAAATTGAAATTTCGCTAAAATTATTCGTTTTTCTTGCTTTTTTCGGTCAAATCTCGATAAAATAAGGAAAATTAAGGGAAAAAAAGAGTATAAAAATTGAAATTTCGCTAAAATTATTCGTTTTTCTTGCTTTTTTCGGTAAAATCTCGATAAAATAAGGAAAATTAAGGGAAAAAAAGAGGAAAATAAATGGAAATTTCGCTAAAATTATTCGTTTTTCTTAATTTTTTCGGTCAAATCACGATAAAATAAAAAAAAATTAAAGGAAGAAAAGAGGAAAAAAATTGAAATTTCGCTAAAATTATTCGTTTTTCATGCTTTTTTCGGTCAAATCTCGATGAAATAAGGAAAATTAAGGGAAAAAAAGGAAAAAAATTGAAATTTCGCTAAAATTATTCGTTTTTCTTGCTTTTTTCGGTCAAATCTCGATAAAATAAGGAAAATGAAGGGAAATAAATAGGAAAAAAATTGAAATTTCGCTAAAATTATTCGTTTTTCTTGCTTTTTTCGGTCAAATCTCGATAAAATAAGGAAAATTAAGGGAAAAAAAGAGGAAAAAAATTGAAATTTCGCTAAAATTATTCGTTTTTATTGCTTTTTTCGGTCAAATCTCGATAAAATAAGGAAAATTAAGGGAAAAAAAGAGGATAAAAATTTAAATTTCGCTAAAAATATTCGTTTTTCTTGCTTTTTTCGGTCAAATCTCGATACAATAGGGAAAATTAAGGGATGAAAAGAGGAAAACAATTGAAATTTCGCTAAAATTATTCGTTTTTCTTGCTTTTTTCGGTCAAATCTCGATAAAATAAGGAAAATTAAAGGAAGAAAAGAGGAAAAAAATTGAAATTTCGCTAAAATTAATCGTTTTTCATGCTTTTTTCGGTCAAATCTCGATGAAATAAGGAAAATTAAGGGAAAAAAAAGGAAAAAAAATTGAAATTTCGCTAAAATTATTTGTTTTTCTTGCTTTTATCGGTCAAATCTCGATAAAATAAGGAAAATGAAGGGAAATAAATAGGAAAAAATTGAAATTTCGCTAAAATTATTCGTTTTTCTTGCTTTTTTCGGTCAAATCTCGATAAAATAAGGAAAATTAAGGGAAAAAAAGGGGAAAAAAATTGAAATTTCGCTAAAATTATTCGTTTTGCTTGCTTTTTTCGGTCAAATCTCGATAAAATAAGGAAAATTAAAGGAGAAAAAGAGGAAAAAAATTTAAATTTCGCTAAAATTATTCGTTTTTCTTGCTTTTTGCGGTCAAATCTCGATAAAGTAAGGAATATTAAGGGAAAAAAAGAGGAAAAAATTTATATTTGGCTACAAGTATTCGTTTTTCTTGCTTTTTTCGGTCAAATCTCGATACAATAGGGAAAATTAAGGGATGAAAAGAGGAAAACAATTGAAATTTCGCTAAAATTATTCGTTTTTCTTGCTTTTATCGGTCAAATCTCGATAAAATAAGGAAAATTAAGTGAAAAAAAGAGGAAAAAATTTAAATTTCGCTAAAATTATTCGTTTTTCTTGCTTTCTTCGGTCAAATCTCGATAAAATAAGGAAAATTAAGGGAAAAAAAGAGGAAAAAAATTGAAATTTCTTTAAAATTATTCGTTTTTCTTGGTTTTTTCGGTCAAATCTCGATAAAAAAGGAAAATTAAGAGAAAAAAACAGGAAAAAGATTGAAATTTCGCTAAAATTATTCGTTTTTCTTGCTTTTTTGGTCAAATCTCGATAAAATAAGGAAAATTAGGGGAAAAAACAGGAAAAAAATTGAAATTTCGCTAAAATTATTCGTTTTTCTTGCTTTATTCGGTCAAATCTCGATATGATAAGGAAAATTAAGTGAAAAAAGAGGAAGAAAATTTAAATTTCGCTAAAATTATTCGTTTTTCTTGCTTTTTCGGTCAAATCTCGATAAAATAAGGAAAATTAAGGGAAAAAAAAGGAAAAAAATTGAAATTTCGCTAAAATTATTCGTTTTTCTTCCTTTTTTCGGTCAAATTTCGATAAAATAAGGAAAATCAAGGGAAAAAAGATGATAAAAATTGATATTTCGCTAAAATTATTCGTTTTTCTTGCTTTTTTCGGTCAAATCTCGATAAAATAAGGAAAATTAAGGGAAAAAAAGAGGAAAAAAATTGAAATTTCGCTAAAATTATTCGTTTTTATTGCTTTTTTCGGTCAAATCTCGATAAAATAAGGAAAATTAAGGGAAAAAAAGAGGATAAAAATTTAAATTTCGCTAAAAATATTCGTTTTTCTTGCTTTTTTCGGTCAAATCTCGATACAATAGGGAAAATTAAGGGATGAAAAGAGGAAAACAATTGAAATTTCGCTAAAATTATTCGTTTTTCTTGCTTTTTTCGGTCAAATCTCGATAAAATAAGGAAAATTAAGGGAAAAAAAGGAAAAAAATTGAAATTTCGCTAAAATTATTCGTTTTTCATGCTTTTTTTCGGTCAAATCTCGATGAAATAAGGAAAATTAAGGGAAAAAAAAGGAAAAAAATTGAAATTTCGCTAAAATTATTCGTTTTTCTTGCTTTTTTCGGTCAAATCTCGATAAAATAAGGAAAATGAAGGGAAATAAATAGGAAAAAAATTGAAATTTCGCTAAAATTATTCGTTTTTCTTGCTTTTTTCGGTCAAATATCGATAAAATAAGGAAAATTAAGGGAAAAAAAGAGGAAAAAAATTGAAATTTCGCTAAAATTATTCGTTTTTATTGCTTTTTTCGGTCAAATCTCGATAAAATAAGGAAAATTAAGGGAAAAAAAGAGGAAAATAAATGGAAATTTCGCTAAAATTATTCGTTTTTCTTAATTTTTTCGGTCAAATCTCGATAAAATAAGGAAAATTAAAGGAAGAAAAGAGGAAAAAAATTGAAATTTCGCTAAAATTATTCGTTTTTCATGCTTTTTTCGGTCAAATCTCGATGAAATAAGGAAAATTAAGGGAAAAAAAAGGAAAAAAATTGAAATTTCGCAAAAATTATTCGTTTTTCTTGCTTTTTTCGGTCAAATCTCGATAAAATAAGGAAAATTAAGGGAAAAAAAGAGTATAAAAATTGAAATTTCGCTAAAATTATTCGTTTTTCTTGCTTTTTTCGGTAAAATCTCGATAAAATAAGGAAAATTAAGGGAAAAAAAGAGGAAAATAAATGGAAATTTCGCTAAAATTATTCGTTTTTCTTAATTTTTTCGGTCAAATCTCGATAAAATAAAAAAAAATTAAAGGAAGAAAAGAGGAAAAAAATTGAAATTTCGCTAAAATTATTCGTTTTTCATGCTTTTTTCGGTCAAATCTCGATGAAATAAGGAAAATTAAGTGAAAAAAAGGAAAAAAATTGAAATTTCGCTAAAATTATTCGTTTTTCTTGCTTTTTTCGGTCAAATCTCGATAAAATAAGGAAAATGAAGGGAAATAAATAGGAAAAAAATTGAAATTTCGCTAAAATTATTCGTTTTTCTTGCTTTTTTCGGTCAAATCTCGATAAAATAAGGAAAATTAAGGGAAAAAAAGAGGAAAAAAATTGAAATTTCGCTAAAATTATTCGTTTTTATTGCTTTTTCGGTCAAATCTCGATAAAATAAGGAAAATTAAGGGAAAAAAAGAGGATAAAAATTTAAATTTCGCTAAAAATATTCGTTTTTCTTGCTTTTTTCGGTCAAATCTCGATACAATAGGGAAAATTAAGGGATGAAAAGAGGAAAACAATTGAAATTTCGCTAAAATTATTCGTTTTTCTTGCTTTTTTCGGTCAAATCTCGATAAAATAAGGAAAATTAAAGGAAGAAAAGAGGAAAAAAATTGAAATTTCGCTAAAATTAATCGTTTTTCATGCTTTTTTCGGTCAAATCTCGATGAAATAAGGAAAATTAAGGGAAAAAAAAAGGAAAAAAAATTGAAATTTCGCTAAAATTATTTGTTTTTCTTGCTTTTATCGGTCAAATCTCGATAAAATAAGGAAAATGAAGGGAAATAAATAGGAAAAAAATTGAAATTTCGCTAAAATTATTCGTTTTTCTTGCTTTTTTTCGGTCAAATCTCGATAAAATAAGGAAAATTAAGGGAAAAAAAAAAGAAAAAAATTGAAATTTCGCTAAAATTATTCGTTTTGCTTGCTTTTTTCGGTCAAATCTCGATAAAAATAAGGAAAATTAAAGGAGAAAAAGAGGAAAAAAATTTAAATTTCGCTAAAATTATTCGTTTTTCTTGCTTTTTGCGGTCAAATCTCGATAAAGTAAGGAAAATTAAGGGAAAAAAAGAGGAAAAAATTTATATTTGGCTACAAGTATTCGTTTTTCTTGCTTTTTTCGGTCAAATCTTGATACAATAGGGAAAATTAAGGGATGAAAAGAGGAAAACAATTGAAATTTCGCTAAAATTATTCGTTTTTCTTGCTTTTATCGGTCAAATCTCGATAAAATAAGGAAAATTAAGTGAAAAAAAGAGGAAAAAATTTAAATTTCGCTAAAATTATTCGTTTTTCTTGCTTTCTTCGGTCAAATCTCGATAAAATAAGGAAAATTAAGGGAAAAAAAGAGGAAAAAAATTGAAATTTCTTTAAAATTATTCGTTTTTCTTGGTTTTTTTCGGTCAAATCTCGATAAAAAAGGAAAATTAAGAGAAAAAAACAGGAAAAAAAATTGAAATTTCGCTAAAATTATTCGTTTTTCTTGCTTTTTTTGGTCAAATCTCGATAAAATAAGGAAAATTAAGGGAAAAAAAGAGGAAAAAGATTGAAATTTCGCTAAAATTATTCGTTTTTCTTGTTTTTTTTCGGTCAAATCTCGGTAAAATAAGGAAAATTAAGGGAAAAAGAGAGTATAAAAATTGAAATTTCGCTAAAATTATTCGTTTTTCTTGCTTTTTTCGGTAAAATCTCGATAAAATAAGGAAAATTAAGGGAAAAAAAGAGGAAAATAAATGGAAATTTCGCTAAAATTATTCGTTTTTCTTGCTTTTTTCGGTCAAATCTCGATAAAATAAGGAAAATTAAAGGAAGAAAAGAGGAAAAAAATTGAAATTTCGCTAAAATTATTCGTTTTTCATGCTTTTTTCGGTCAAATCTCGATGAAATAAGGGAAATTAAGGGAAAAAAAAGGAAAAAAAATTGTAATTTCGCTAAAATTATTCGTTTTTCTTGCTTTTTTCGGTCAAATCTCGATAAAATAAGGAAAATGAAGGGAAATAAATAGGAAAAAAATTGAAATTTCGCTAAAATTATTCGTTTTTCTTGCTTTTTTCGGTCAAATCTCGATAAAATAAGGAAAATTAAGGGAAAAAAAGAGGAAAAAAATTGAAATTTCGCTAAAATTATTCGTTTTTATTGCTTTTTTCGGTCAAATCTCGATAAAATAAGGAAAATTAAGGGAAAAAAAGAGGATAAAAATTTAAATTTCGCTAAAAATATTCGTTTTTCTTGCTTTTTTCGGTCAAATCTCGATACAATAGGGAAAATTAAGGGATGAAATGAGGAAAACAATTGAAATTTCGCTAAAATTATTCGTTTTTCTTGCTTTTTTCGGTCAAATCTCGATAAAATAAGGAAAATTAAAGGAAGAAAAGAGGAAAAAAATTGAAATTTCGCTAAAATTATTCGTTTTTCATGCTTTTTTCGGTCAAATCTCGATGAAATAAGGAAAATTAAGGGAAAAAAAAGGAAAAAAATTGAAATTTCGCTAAAATTATTTGTTTTTCTTGCTTTTATCGGTCAAATCTCGATAAAATAAGGAAAATGAAGGGAAATAAATAGGAAAAAAATTGAAATTTCGCTAAAATAATTCGTTTTTCTTGCTTTTTTCGGTCAAATCTCGATAAAATAAGGAAAATTAAGGGAAAAAAAGAGGAAAAAAATTGAAATTTCGCTAAAATTATTCGTTTTTATTGCTTTTTTCGGTCAAATCTCGATAAAATAAGGAAAATTAAGGGAAAAATAGAGGAAAAAATTGAAATTTCGCTAAAATTATTCGTTTTTCTTGCTTTTTTCGGTCAAATCTCGATAAAATAAGGAATATTAAGGGAAAAAAAGAGGAAAAAAATTGAAATTTCTTTAAAATTATTCGTTTTTCTTGCTTTTTTCGGTCAAATCTCGATAAAATAAGGAAAATTAAGGAAAAAAAAGATGAAAAAAATTGAAATTTCGCTAAAATTATTCGTTTTTCTTGCTTTTTTCGGTCAAATCTCGATAAAATAAGGAAAATTAAGGGAAAAAAAGAGGAAAAAAATTGAAATTTCGCTAAAATTATTCGTTTTGCTTGCTTTTTTCGGTCAAATCTCGATAAAATAAGGAAAATTAAAGGAGAAAAAGAGGAAAAAAATTTAAATTTCGCTAAAATTATTCGTTTTTCTTGCTTTTTGCGGTCAAATCTCGATAAAGTAAGGAAAATTAAGGGAAAAAAAGAGGAAAAAATTGATATTTCGCTAAAAGTAATCGTTTTTTCTTGCTTTTTTCGGTCAAATCTCGATACAATAGGGAAAATTAAGGGATGAAAAGAGGAAAACAATTGAAATTTTGCTAAAATTATTCGTTTTTCTTGCTTTTATCGGTCAAATCTCGATAAAATAAGGAAAATTAAGAGAAAAAAAGAGGAAAAAATTTAAATTTCGCTAAAATTATTCGTTTTTCTTGCTTTCTTCGGTCAAATCTCGATAAAATAAGGAAAATTAAGGGAAAAAAAAGGAAAAAAATTGAAACTTCGCTAAAATTATTCGTTTTTCTTGCTTTTTCGGTCAAATTTCGATAAAATAAGGAAAATCAAGGGAAAAAAGATGATAAAAATTGATATTTCGCTAAAATTATTCGTTTTTCTTGCTTTTTTCGGTCAAATCTCGATAAAATAAGGAAAATTAAGGGAAAAAAAGAGGATAAAAATTTAAATTTCGCTAAAAATATTCGTTTTTCTTGCTTTTTTCGGTCAAATCTCGATACAATAGGGAAAATTAAGGGATGAAAAGAGGAAAACAATTGAAATTTCGCTAAAATTATTCGTTTTTCTTGCTTTTTTTCGGTCAAATCTCGATAAAATAAGGAAAATTAAAGGAAGAAAAGAGGAAAAAAATTGAAATTTCGCTAAAATTATTCGTTTTTCATGCTTTTTTCGGTCAAATCTCGATGAAATAAGGAAAATTAAGGGAAAAAAAAGGAAAAAAATTGAAATTTCGCTAAAATTATTCGTTTTTCTTGCTTTTTTCGGTCAAATCTCGATAAAATAAGGAAAATGAAGGGAAATAAATAGGAAAAAAAATTGAAATTTCGCTAAAATTATTCGTTTTTCTTGCTTTTTTCGGTCAAATCTCGATAAAATAAGGAAAATTAAGGGAAAAAAAGAGGAAAAAAATTGAAATTTCGCTAAAATTATTCGTTTTTATTGCTTTTTTCGGTCAAATCTCGATAAAATAAGGAAAATTAAGGGAAACATAGAGGAAAAAATTGAAATTTCGCAAAAATTATTCGTTTTTTCTTGCTTTCTTCGGTCAAATCTCGATAAAATAAGGAAAATTAAGGGAAAAAAAGAGGAAAAAAATTGAAATTTCCTAAAAATTATTCGTATTTCTTGGTTTTTTTCGGTCAAATCTCGATAAAAAAGGAAAATTAAGGGAAAAAAAGAGGAAAAAAATTGAAATTCCGCTAAAATTATTCGTTTTTCTTGCTTTTTTTGGTCAAATCTCGATACAATAGGGAAAATTAAGGGATGAAAAGAGGAAAACAATTGAAATTTCGCTAAAATTATTCGTTTTTCTTGCTTTTATCGGTCAAATCTCGATAAAATAAGGAAAATTAAGTGAAAAAAGAGGAAAAAATTTAAATTTCGCTAAAATTATTCGTTTTTCTTGCTTTCTTCGGTCAAATCTCGATAAAATAAGGAAAATTAAGGGAAAAAAAGAGGAAAAAAATTGAAATTTCTTTAAAATTATTCGTTTTTCTTGGTTTTTTCGGTCAAATCTCGATAAAAAAGGAAAATTAAGAGAAAAAACAGGAAAAAAATTGAAATTTCGCTAAAATTATTCGTTTTTCTTGCTTTTTTTGGTCAAATCTCGATAAAATAAGGAAAATTATGGGAAAAAAAGAGGAAAAAGATTGAAATTTCGCTAAAATTATTCGTTTCTCTTGTTTTTTTCGGTCAAATCACGGTAAAATAAGGAAAATTAAGGGAAAAAGAGAGTATAAAAATTGAAATTTCGCTAAAATTATTCGTTTTTCTTGCTTTTTTCGGTAAAATCTCGATAAAATAAGGAAAATTAAGGGAAAAAAAGAGGAAAATAAATGGAAATTTCGCTAAAATTATTCGTTTTTCTTGCTTTTTTCGGTCAAATCTCGATAAAATAAGGAAAATTAAAGGAAGAAAAGAGGAAAAAAATTGAAATTTCGCTAAAATTATTCGTTTTTCATGCTTTTTTCGGTCAAATCTCGATGAAATAAAGGAAATTAAGGGAAAAAAAAGGAAAAAAATTGTAATTTCGCTAAAATTATTCGTTTTTCTTGCTTTTTTCGGTCAAATCTCGATAAAATAAGGAAAATGAAGGGAAATAAATAGGAAAAAAATTGAAATTTCGCTAAAATTATTCGTTTTTCTTGCTTTTTTCGGTCAAATCTCGATAAAATAAGGAAAATTTAGGGGAAAAAAGAGGAAAAAAATTGAAATTTCGCTAAAATTATTCGTTTTTATTGCTTTTTTCGGTCAAATCTCGATAAAATAAGGAAAATTAAGGGAAAAAAAGAGGATAAAAATTTAAATTTCGCTAAAAATATTCGTTTTTCTTGCTTTTTTCGGTCAAATCTCGATACAATAGGGAAAATTAAGGGATGAAATGAGGAAAACAATTGAAATTTCGCTAAAATTATTCGTTTTTATTGCTTTTTTCGGTCAAATCTCGATAAAATAAGGAAAATTAAAGGAAGAAAAGAGGAAAAAAATTGAAATTTCGCTAAAATTATTCGTTTTTCATGCTTTTATCGGTCAAATCTCGATGAAATAAGGAAAATTAAGGGAAAAAAAAGGAAAAAAATTGAAATTTCGCTAAAATTATTTGTTTTTCTTGCTTTTATCGGTCAAATTTCGATAAAATAAGGAAAATGAAGGGAAATATATAGGAAAAAAAATTGAAATTTCGCTAAAATTATTCGTTTTTCTTGCTTTTTTCGGTCAAATCTCGATAAAATAAGGAAAATTAAGGGAAAAAAAGAGGAAAAAAATTGAAATTTCGCTAAAATTATTCGTTTTTATTGCTTTTTTCGGTCAAATCTCGATAAAATAAGGAAAATTAAGGGAAAAATAGAGGAAAAAATTGAAATTTCGCTAAAATTATTCGTTTTTCTTGCTTTTTTCGGTCAAATCTCGATAAAATAAGGAATATTAAGGTAAAAAAAGAGGAAAAAAATTGAAATTTCCTTAAAATTATTCGTTTTTCTTGCTTTTTTCGGTCAAATCTCGATAAAATAAGGAAAATTAAGGAAAAAAAAGATGAAAAAAATTGAAATTTCGCTAAAATTATTCGTTTTTCTTGCTTTTTTCGGTCAAATCTCGATAAAATAAGGAAAATTAAGGGAAAAAAAGAGGAAAAAAATTGAAATTTCGCTAAAATTATTCGTTTTGCTTGCTTTTTTCGGTCAAATCTCGATAAAATAAGGAAAATTAAAGGAGAAAAAGAGGAAAAAAATTTAAATTTCGCTAAAATTATTCGTTTTTCTTGCTTTTTGCGGTCAAATCTCGATAAAGTAAGGAAAATTAAGGGAAAAAAAGAGGAAAAAATTGATATTTCGCTAAAAGTAATCGTTTTTCTTGCTTTTTTCGGTCAAATCTCGATACAATAGGGAAAATTAAGGGATGAAAAGAGGAAAACAATTGAAATTTCGCTAAAATTATTCGTTTTTCTTGCTTTTATCGGTCAAATCTCGATAAAATAAGGAAAATTAAGAGAAAAAAAGAGGAAAAAATTTAAATTTCGCTAAAATTATTCGTTTTTCTTGCTTTCTTCGGTCAAATCTCGATAAAATAAGGAAAATTAAGGGAAAAAGAGAGTATAAAATTTGAAATTTCGCTAAAATTATTCGTTTTTCTTGCTTTTTTCGGTAAAATCTCGATAAAATAAGGAAAATTAGGGGAAAAAACAGGAAAAAAATTGAAATTTCGCTAAAATTATTCGTTTTTCTTGCTTTATTCGGTCAAATCTCGATATGATAAGGAAAATTAAGTGAAAAAAGAGGAAGAAAATTTAAATTTCGCTAAAATTATTCGTTTTTCTTGCTTTTTCGGTCAAATCTCGATAAAATAAGGAAAATTAAGGGAAAAAAAAAGGAAAAAAATTGAAATTTCGCTAAAATTATTCGTTTTTCTTGCTTTTTTTCGGTCAAATTTCGATAAAATAAGGAAAATCAAGGGAGAAAAGATGATAAAAATTGATATTTCGCTAAAATTATTCGTTTTTCTTGCTTTTTTTCGGTCAAATCTCGATAAAATAAGGAAAATTAAGGGAAAAAAAGAGGAAAAAAATTGAAATTTCGCTAAAATTATTCGTTTTTATTGCTTTTTTTCGGTCAAATCTCGATAAAATAAGGAAAGTTAAGGGAAAAAAAGAGGATAAAAATTTAAATTTCGCTAAAAATATTCGTTTTTCTTGCTTTTTTCGGTCAAATCTCGATACAATAGGGAAAATTAAGGGATGAAAAGAGGAAAACAATTGAAATTTCGCTAAAATTATTCGTTTTTCTTGCTTTTTTCGGTCAAATCTCGATAAAATAAGGAAAATTAAAGGAAGAAAAGAGGAAAAAAATTGAAATTTCGCTAAAATTATTCGTTTTTCATGCTTTTTTCGGTCAAATCTCGATGAAATAAGGAAAATTAAGGGAAAAAAAGGAAAAAATTTGAAATTTCGCTAAAATTATTCGTTTTTCTTGCTTTTTTCGGTCAAATCTCGATAAAATAAGGAAAATGAAGGGAAATAAATAGGAAAAAAATTGAAATTTCGCTAAAATTATTCGTTTTTCTTGCTTTTTTCGGTCAAATCTCGATAAAATAAGGAAAATTAAGGGAAAAAAAGAGGAAAAAAATTGAAATTTCGCTAAAATTATTCGTTTTTCTTGCTTTTCTCGGTCAAATCTCGATAAAATAAGGAAAATTAAGGGAAAAAAAGGAAAAAAATTGAAATTTCGCTAAAATTATTCGTCTTTCTTGCTTTTTTCGGTCAAATCTCGATAAAATAAGTAAAATTAAGGGAAATAAATAGGAAAAAAATTGAAATTTCGCTAAAATTATTCGTTTTTCATGCTCTTTTCGGTCAAATCTCGATGAAATAAGGAAAATTAAGGGAAAAAAGATGATAAAAATTGATATTTCGCTAAAATTATTCGTTTTTCTTGCTTTTTTCGGTCAAATTTCGATAAAATAAGGAAAATGAAGGGAAATAAATAGGAAAAAAATTGAAATTTCGCTAAAATTATTCGTTTTTCTTGCTTTTTTCGGTCAAATCTCGATAAAATAAGGAAAATTAAGGGAAAAAAAGAGGAAAAAAATTGAAATTTCGCTAAAATTATTCGTTTTTCTTGCTTTTTTCGGTCAAATCTCGATAAAATAAGGAAAATTAAAGGAAGAAAAGAGGAAAAAAATTGAAATTTCGCTAAAATTATTCGTTTTTCATGCTCTTTTCGGTCAAATCTCGATGAAATAAGGAAAATTAAGGGAAAAAAAAGGAAAAAAATTGAAATTTCGCTAAAATTATTTGTTTTTCTTGCTTTTATCGGTCAAATCTCAATAAAATAAGGAAAATGAAGGGAAATAAATAGGAAAAAAATTGAAATTTCGCTAAAATTATTCGTTTTTCTTGCTTTTTTCGGTCAAATCTCGATAAAATAAGGAAAATTAAGGGAAAAAAGAGGAAAAAAATTGAAATTTCGCTAAAATTATTCGTTTTGCTTGCTTTTTTCGGTCAAATCTCGATAAAATAAGGAAAATTAAAGGAGAAAAAGAGGAAAAAAATTTAAATTTCGCTAAAATTATTCGTTTTTCTTGCTTTTTGCGGTCAAATCTCGATAAAGTAAGGAAAATTAAGGGAAAAAAAGAGGAAAAAATTGATATTTGGCTACAAGTTTTCGTTTTTCTTGCTTTTTTCGGTCAAATCTCGATACAATAGGGAAAATTAAGGGATGAAAAGAGGAAAACAATTGAAATTTCGCTAAAATTATTCGTTTTTCTTGCTTTTATCGGTCAAATCTCGATAAAATAAGGAAAATTAAGACAAAAAAAGAGGAAAAAATTTAAATTTCGCTAAAATTATTCGTTTTTCTTGCTTTCTTCGGTCAAATCTCGATAAAATAAGGAAAATTAAGGGAAAAAAAGAGGAAAAAAATTGAAATTTCTTTAAAATTATTCGTTTTTCTTGGTTTTTTCGGTCAAATCTCGATAAAAAAGGAAAATTAAGGGAAAAAAACAGGAAAAAAATTGAAATTTCGCTAAAATTATTCGTTTTTCTTGCTTTTTTTTGGTCAAATCTCGATAAAATAAGGAAAATTAAGGGAAAAAAAGAGGAAAAAGATTGAAATTTCGCTAAAATTATTCGTTTTTCTTGTTTTTTTCGGTCAAATCTCGGTATAATAAGGAAAATTAAGGGAAAAAGAGAGTATAAAAATTGAAATTTCGCTAAAATTATTCGTTTTTCTTGCTTTTTTCGGTAAAATCTCGATAAAATAAGGAAAATTAAGGGAAAAAAAGAGGAAAATAAATGGAAAATTCGCTAAAATTATTCGTTTTTCTTGCTTTTTTCGGTCAAATCTCGATAAAATAAGGAAAATTAAAGGAAGAAAAGAGGAAAAAAATTGAAATTACGCTAAAATTATTCGTTTTTCTTGCTTCTTTCGGTCAAATCTCGATAAAATAAGGAAAATTAAGGGAAAAAAAGAGGAAAAAAATTGAAATTTCGCTAAAATTATTCGTTTTTATTGCTTTTTTCGGTCAAATCTCGATAAAATAAGGAAAATTAGGGAAAAAAAGAGGATAAAAATTTAAATTTCGCTAAAAATATTCGTTTTTCTTGCTTTTTTCGGTCAAATCTTCATAAAATAAGGAAAATTAAGGGAAAAAAAGAGGAAAAAAATTGAAATTTCGCTTAAATTATTCGTTTTTCTTGCTTTTATCGGTCAAATCTCGATAAAATAAGGAAAATTAAGGGAAAAAAAGAGGATAAAAATTGAAATTTCGCTAAAATAATTCGTTTTTCTTGCTTTTTTCGGTCAAATCTCGATAAAATAAGGAAAATTAAGGGAAAAAAAGAGGAAAAAAATTGAAATTTCGCTAAAATTATTCGTTTTTCTTGCTTTTTTCGGTCAAATCTCGATTAAATAAGAAAAATTAAGGGAAAAAAAGGGAAAAAATTGAAATTTCGCTAAAATTATTCGTTTTTCTTGCCTTTTGCGGTCAAATCTCGATAAAGTAAGGAAAATTAAGGGAAAAAAAGAGGAAAAAAATTGATATTTCGCTAAAATTATTCGTTTTTCTTGCTTTTTTCGGTCAAATCTCGATACAATAGGGAAAATTAAGGGATGAAAAGAGGAAAACAATTGAAATTTCGCTAAAATTATTCGTTTTTCTTGCTTTTTTCGGTCAAATCTCGATAAAATAAGGAAAATTAAGCGAAAAAAAGAGGAAAAAATTTAAATTTCGCTAAAATTATTCGTTTTTCTTGCTTTCTACGGTCAAATCTCGATAAAATAAGGAAAATTAAGGGAAAAAAAGAGGAAAAAAAATTGAAATTTCTTTAAAATTATTCGTTTTTCTTGCTTTTTTCGGTCAAATCTCGATAAAAAAGGAAAATTGAGGGAAAAAAAGAGGAAAAAATTGAAATTTCGCTAAAATTATTCGTTTTTCTTGCTTTTTTCGGTCAAATCTCGATAAAATAAGGAAAAATAAGGGAAAAAAATTGAAATTTCGCTAAAATTATTCGTTTTTCTTGCTTTTCTCGGTCAAATCTCGATAAAATAAGGAAAATTAAGGGAAAAAAAGGAAAAAAATTGAAATTTCGCTAAAATTATTCGTCTTTCTTGCTTTTTTCGGTCAAATCTCGATAAAATAAGTAAAATTAAGGGAAATAAATAGGAAAAAAATTGAAATTTCGCTAAAATTATTAGTTTTTCTTGCTTTTTTCCGTCAAATCTCGATAAAATAAGGAAAATTAAGGGAAAAAAGAGGATAAAAATTGATATTTCGCTAAAATTATTCGTTTTTCTTGCTTTTTTCGGTCAAATTTTGATAAAATAAGGAAAATCAAGGGAAAAAAGATGATAAAAATTGATATTTCGCTAAAATTATTCGTTTTTCTTGCTTTTTTCGGTCAAATTTCGATAAAATAAGGAAAATCAAGGGAAAAAAGATGATAAAAATTGATATTTCGCTAAAATTATTCGTTTTTCTTGCTTTTTTCGGTCAAATATCGATAAAATAAGGAAAATTAAGGGAAAAAAAGAGGAAAAAAATTGAAATTTCGCTAAAATTATTCGTTTTTCTTGCTTTTTTCGGTCAAATCTCGATAAAGTAAGGAAAATTAAGGGAAAAAAAGAGGAAAAAAATTGAAATTTCGCTAAAATTATTCGTTTTTCTTGCTTTTTTCGATCAAATCTCGATAAAATAAGGAAAATTAAGAGAAAAATAGAGGAAAAAATTGAAATTACGCTAAAATTATTCGTTTTTCTTGCTTTTTTCGGTCAAATCTCGATAAAATAAGGAATATTAAGGGAAAAAAAGAGGAAAAAAATTGAAATTTCTTTAAAATTATACGTTTTTCTTGCTTTTTTCGGTCAAATCTCGATAAAATAAGGAAAATTAAGGGAAAAATGAGGAAAAAAATTGAAATTTCGCTAAAATTATCTGTTTTTCTTGCTTTTTTCGGTCAAATCTCGATAAAATAAGGAAAATTAAGGTAAAAAAAGAGGAAAAAAATTGAAATTTCGCTAAAATTATTCGTTTTTCTTGCTTTTTTCGGTCAAATCTCGATAAAATAAGGAAAATTAAGAGAAAAAAAGAGGAAAAAATTGAAATTTCGCTAAAATTATTCGTTTTTCTTGCTTTTTTCGGTCAAATGTCGATAAATAAGGAAAATTAAGGGAAAAAAAGAGGAAAAAGATTGAAATTTCGCTAAAATTATTCGTTTTTCTTGTTTTTTTCGGTCAAATCTCGATAAAATCAGGAAAATTAAGGGAAAAAGAGAGGATAAAAATTGAAATTTCGCTAAAATTATTCGTTTTTCTTGCTCTTTTCGGTCAAATCTCGATAAAATAAGGAAAATTAAGGGGAAAAAAGAGGAAAAAAATTGAAATTTCGCTAAAATTATTCGTTTTTCTTGCTTTTTTCAGTCAAATCTCGATAAAATAAGGATAATTAAAGGAAAAAAATAGGAAAAAAATTGAAATTTCGCTAAAATTATTCGTTTTTCATGCTTTTTTCGGTCAAATCTCGATAAAATAAGGAAAATTAAGAGAAAAAAAGGAAAAAAATTGAAATTTCTTAAAAATTATTCGTTTTTCTTGCTTTTTTCGGTCAAATCTCGATAAAATAAGGAAAATTAAGGGAAAAAAAGAGGAAAAAAATTAAAATTTCGCTATAATTATTCGTTTTTCTTGCTTTTTTCGGTCAAATCTCGATAAAATAAGGAAAATTAAGGGAAAAAAAGAGGAAAAAAATTGAAATTTCGCTAAAATTATTCGTTTTTCTTGCTTTTTTCGGTCAAATCTCGATAAAATAAGGAAAATTAAGGGAAAAAAAGAGGAATAAAATTGAAATTTCGCTAAAATTATTCGTTTTTCTTGCTTTATTCGGTCAAATCTCGATAAAATAAGGAAAATTAAGGGAAAAAAAGAGGATAAAATTGAAATTTCGCTAAAATTATTCGTTTTTCTTGCTTTTTTCGGTCAAATCTCGATAAAATAAGGAAAATTAAGGGAAAAAAAGAGGAAAAAAATTGAAATTTCTTTAAAATTATTCGTTTTTCTTGCTTTTTTCGGTCAAATCTCGATAAAATAAGGAAAATTAAGGGAAAAAAAGAGGAAAAAAATTGAAATTTCGCTAAAATTATTAGTTTTTCTTGCTTTTTTCCGTGAAATCTCGATAAAATAAGGAAAATTAAGGGAAAAAATAGGAAAAAAATTGAAATTTCGCTAAAGTTATTCGTTTTTCTTGCTTTTTTCGGTCAAATCTCGTTAAATAAGGGAAAAAAGAGGAAGAAAATTTAAATTTCGCTAAAATTATTCGTTTTTTTGCTTTTTTCGGTCAAATCTCGATAAAATAAGGAAAATTAAGGGAAAAAAAAGGAAAAAAATTGAAATTTCGCTAAAATTATTCGTTTTTCTTGCTTTTTTCGGACAAATTTCGATAAAATAAGGAAAATCAAGGGAAGAAAGATGATAAAAATTGATATTTCGCTAAAATTATTCGTTTTTCTTGCTTTTTTCGGTCAAATCTCGATTACATAAGGAAAATTAAGGGAAAAAAAGAGGAAAAAATTGAAATTTCGCTAAAATTATTCGTTTTTCTTGCTTTTTGCGGTCAAATCTCGATAAAGTAAGGAAAATTAAGGGAAAAAAAGAGGAAAAAAATTGATATTTCGCTAAAATTATTCGTTTTTCTTGCTTTTTTCGGTCAAATCTCGATACAATAAGGAAAATTAAGGGAAGAAAAGAGGAAAAAAATTGAAATTTCGCTAAAATTATTCTTTTTTCTTGCTTTTTTCAGTCAAATCTCGATAATATAAGGAAAATTAAGGGAAAAAAAGAGGAAAAAATTGAAATTTCGCTAAAATTATTCGTTTTTCTTGCTTTTTTCGGTCAAATCTCGATAAAATAAGGAAAATTAAGGGAAAAAAAGAGGAAAAAAATTGAAATTTCGCTAAAATTATTCGTTTTGCTTGCTTTTTTCGGTCAAATCTCGATAAAATAAGGAAAATTAAAGGAAAAAAAGAGGAAAAAAATTGAAATTTCGCTTAAATTATTCGTTTTTCTTGCTTTTTTCGGTCAAATCTCGATAAAATAAGGAAAATTAAGGGAAAAAAAGAGGAAAAAAATTGAAATTTCGCTAAAATTATTCGTTTTTCTTGCTTTTTTTGGTCAAATCTCGATAAAATAAGGAAAATTAAGGGAAAAAACAGGAAAAAAATTGAAATTTCGCTAAAATTATTCGTTTTGCTTGCTTTTTTCGGTCAAATCTCGATAAAATAAGGAAAATTAAAGGAAAAAAAGAGGATAAAAATTGAAATTTCGCTAAAATTATTCGTTTTTCTTGCTTTTTTCGGTCAAATCTCGATAAAATAAGGAAAATTAAGGGAAAAAAAGAGGAAAAAAATTGAAATTTCGCTAAAATTATTCGTTTTTCTAGCTTTTTTCGGTCAAATCTCGATAAAATAAGGAAAATTAAGGGAAAAAACAGGAAAAAAATTGAAATTTCGCTAAAATTATTCGTTTTTCTTGCTTTATTCGGTCAAATCTCGATAAGATAAGGAAAATTAAGGGAAAAAAGAGGAAGAAAATTTAAATTTCGCTAAAATTATTCGTTTTTCTTGCTTTTTTCGGTCAAATCTCGAAAAAATAAGGAAAATTAAGGGAAAAAAAAGGAAAAAATTTGAAATTTCGCTAAAATTATTCGTTTTTCTTGCTTTTTTCGGTCAAATCTCGATTAAATAAGAAAAATTAAGGGAAAAAAAGGGAAAAAATTGAAATTTCGCTAAAATTATTCGTTTTTCTTGCCTTTTGCGGTCAAATCTCGATAAAGTAAGGAAAATTAAGGGAAAAAAAGAGGAAAAAAATTGATATTTCGCTAAAATTATTCGTTTTTCTTGCTTTTTTCGGTCAAATCTCGATACAATAGGGAAAATTAAGGGATGAAAAGAGGAAAACAATTGAAATTTCGCTAAAATTATTCGTTTTTCTTGCTTTTTTCGGTCAAATCTCGATAAAATAAGGAAAATTAAGCGAAAAAAAGAGGAAAAAATTTAAATTTCGCTAAAATTATTCGTTTTTCTTGCTTTCTACGGTCAAATCTCGATAAAATAAGGAAAATTAAGGGAAAAAAAGAGGAAACAAAATTGAAATTTCTTTAAAATTATTCGTTTTTCTTGCTTTTTTCGGTCAAATCTCGATAAAAAAGGAAAATTGAGGGAAAAAAAGAGGAAAAAATTGAAATTTCGCTAAAATTATTCGTTTTTCTTGCTTTTTTCGGTCAAATCTCGATAAAATAAGGAAAATTAAGGGAAATAAATAGGAAAAAAAATTGAAAGTTCGCTAAAATTATTCGTTTTTCTTGCTTTTTTCGGTCAAATCTCGATAAAATAAGGAAAATTAAGGGAAAAAAAGGAAAAAAATTGAAATTTCGCTAAAATTATTCGTTTTTCTTGCTTTTTTCGGTCAAATCTCGATAAAATAAGTAAAATTAAGGGAAATAAATAGGAAAAAAATTGAAATTTCGCTAAAATTATTAGTTTTTCTTGCTTTTTTCCGTCAAATCTCGATAAAATAAGGAAAATTAAGGGAAAAAAATGGAAAAAAATTAAATTTCGCTTAAATTATTCGTTTTTCTTGCTTTTTTCGGTCAAATCTCGATAAAATAAGGAAAATTAAGGGAAAAAAAGGAAAAAAATTGAAATTTCGCTAAAATTATTCGTTTTTCTTGCTTTTTTCGGTCAAATTTCGATAAAATAAGGAAAATCAAGGGAAAAAAGATGATAAAAATTGATATTTCGCTAAAATTATTCGTTTTTCTTGCTTTTTTCGGTCAAATCTCGATTAAATAAGGAAAATTAAGGGAAAAAAAGAGGAAAAAGATTGAAATTTTGCTAAAATTATTCGTTTTTCTTGCTTTTTTCGGTCAAATCTCGATAAAAAAGGATAATTAAGGGAAAAAAAGAGGAAAAAAATTGATATTTCGCTAAAATTACTCGTTTTTCTTGCTTTTTTCGGTCAAATCTCGATACAATAAGGAAAATTAAGGGAAAAAAAGAGGAAAAAAAATGAAATTTCGCTAAAATTATTCGTTTTTCTTGCTTTTTTCGGTCAAATCTCGATAAAATAAGGAAAATTAAGGGTAAAAAGAGGATAAAAATTGAAATTTCGCTAAATTATTCGTTTTTTTTCTTGCTTTTTTCGGTAAAATCTCGATAAAAAAGGATAATTAAGGGAAAAAAAGAGGAAAAAAATTGATATTTCGCTAAAATTACTCGTTTTTCTTGCTTTTTTTCGGTCAAATCTCGATACAATAAGGAAAATTAAGGGAAAAAAGAGGAAAAAAAATGAAATTTTGCTAAAATTATTCGTTTTTCTTGCTTTTTTCGGTCAAATCTCGATAAAATAAGGAAAATTAAGGGTAAAAAGAGGATAAAAATTGAAATTTCGCTAAATTATTCGTTTTTCTTGCTTTTTTCGGTCAAATCTCGATAAAATAAGGAAAATTAAGGGAAAAAAAGAGGAAAAAAATTGAAATTTCGCTAAAATTATTAGTTTTTCTTGCTTTTTTCCGTCAAATCTCGATAAAATAAGGAAAATTAAGGGAATAAACAGGAAAAAAATTGAAATTTCGCTAAAGTTATTCGTTTTTCTTGCTTTTTTCGGTCAAATCTCGATAAAATAAGGAAAATTAAGGGAAATAAATAGGAAAAAAATTGAAATTTCGCTAAAATTATTAGTTTTTCTTGCTTTTTTCCGTCAAATCTCGATAAAATAAGGAAAATTAAGGGAAAAAAGAGGATAAAAATTGATATTTCGCTAAAATTATTCGTTTTTCTTGCTTTTTTCGGTCAAATTTTGATAAAATAAGGAAAATCAAGGGAAAAAAGATGATAAAAATTGATATTTCGCTAAAATTATTCGTTTTTCTTGCTTTTTTCGGTCAAATTTCGATAAAATAAGGAAAATCAAGGGAAAAAAGATGATAAAAATTGATATTTCGCTGAAATTATGCGTTTTTCTTGCTTTTTTCGGTCAAATATCGATAAAATAAGGAAAATTAAGGGAAAAAAAGAGGAAAAAAATTGAAATTTCGCTAAAATTATTCGTTTTTCTTGCTTTTTTCGGTCAAATCTCGATAAAGTAAGGAAAATTAAGGGAAAAAAAGAGGAAAAAAATTGAAATTTCGCTAAAATTATTCGTTTTTCTTGCTTTTTTCGGTCAAATCTCGATAAAATAAGGAAAATTAAGAGAAAAATAGAGGAAAAAATTGAAATTACGTTAAAATTATTCGTTTTTCTTGCTTTTTTCGGTCAAATCTCGATAAAAAAGGAAAATTGAGGGAAAAAAAGAGGAAAAAATTGAAATTTCGCTAAAATTATTCGTTTTTCTTGCTTTTTTCGGTCAAATCTCGATAAAATAAGGAAAATTAAGGGAAATAAATAGGAAAAAAAATTGAAATTTCGCTAAAATTATTCGTTTTTCTTGCTTTTTTCGGTCAAATCTCGATAAAATAAGGAAAATTAAGGGAAAAAAAGGAAAAAAATTGAAATTTCGCTAAAATTATTCGTTTTTCTTGCTTTTTTCGGTCAAATCTCGATAAAATAAGTAAAATTAAGGGAAATAAATAGGAAAAAAATTGAAATTTCGCTAAAATTATTAGTTTTTCTTGCTTTTTTCCGTCAAATCTCGATAAAATAAGGAAAATTAAGGGAAAAAAATGGAAAAAAATTTAAATTTCGCTTAAATTATTCGTTTTTCTTGCTTTTTTCGGTCAAATCTCGATAAAATAAGGAAAATTAAGGGAAAAAAAGGAAAAAAATTGAAATTTCGCTAAAATTATTCGTTTTTCTTGCTTTTTTCGGTCAAATTTCGATAAAATAAGGAAAATCAAGGGAAAAAAGATGATAAAAATTGATATTTCGCTAAAATTATTCGTTTTTCTTGCTTTTTTCGGTCAAATCTCGATTAAATAAGGAAAATTAAGGGAAAAAAAGAGGAAAAAGATTGAAATTTTGCTAAAATTATTCGTTTTTCTTGTTTTTTTCGGTCAAATCTTGATAAAATAAGGAAAATGAAGGGAAATAAATAGGAAAAAAATTGAAATTTCGCTAAAATTATTCGTTTTTCTTGCTTTTTTCGATCAAATCTCGATAAAATAAGGAAAACTAAGGGAAAAAAAGAGGAAAAAAATTGAAATTTCGCTAAGATTATTCGTTTTTATTGCTGTTTTCGGTCAAATCTCGATAAAATAAGGAAAATTAAGGGAAAAAAAGAGGAAAAAAATTGAAATTTCTTTAAAATTATTCGTTTTTCTGGTTTTTTTGGTCAAATCTTGATAAAAAAGGATAATTAAGGGAAAAAAAGAGGAAAAAAATTGATATTTCGCTAAAATTACTCGTTTTTCTTGCTTTTTTCGGTCAAATCTCGATACAATAAGGAAAATTAAGGGAAAAAAAGAGGAAAAAAAATGAAATTTCGCTAAAATTATTCGTTTTTCTTGCTTTTTTCGGTCAAATCTCGATAAAATAAGGAAAATTAAGGGTAAAAAGAGGATAAAAATTGAAATTTCGCTAAATTATTCGTTTTTCTTGCTTTTTTCGGTCAAATCTCGATAAAATAAGGAAAATTAAGGGAAAAAAAGAGGAAAAAAATTGAAATTTCGCTAAAGTTATTCGTTTTTCTTGCTTTTTTCGGTCAAATCTCGATAAAATAAGGAAAATTAAGGGAAATAAATAGGAAAAAAATTGAAATTTCGCTAAAATTATTAGTTTTTCTTGCTTTTTTCCGTCAAATCTCGATAAAATAAGGAAAATTAAGGGAAAAAAGAGGATAAAAATTGATATTTCGCTAAAATTATTCGTTTTTCTTGCTTTTTTTGGTCAAATTTTGATAAAATAAGGAAAATCAAGGGAAAAAAGATGATAAAAATTGATATTTCGCTAAAATTATTCGTTTTTCTTGCTTTTTTCGGTCAAATTTCGATAAAATAAGGAAAATCAAGGGAAAAAAGATGATAAAAATTGATATTTCGCTAAAATTATTCGTTTTTCTTCCTTTTTTAGGTCAAATATCGATAAAATAAGGAAAATTAAGGGAAAAAAAGAGGAAAAAAATTGAAATTTCGCTAAAATTATTCGTTTTTCTTGCTTTTTTCGGTCAAATCTCGATAAAATAAGGAATATTAAGGGAAAAAAAGAGGAAAAAAATTGAAATTTCTTTAAAATTATACGTTTTTCTTGCTTTTTTCGGTCAAATCTCGATAAAATAAGGAAAATTAAGGGAAAAAAGAGGAAAAATATTGAAATTTCGCTAAAATTATCTGTTTTTCTTGCTTTTTTCGGTCAAATCTCGATAAAATAAGGAAAATTAAGGTAAAAAAAGAGGAAAAAAATTGAAATTTCGCTAAAATTATTCGTTTTTCTTGTTTTTTTCGGTCAAATCTCGATAAAATAAGGAAAATTAAGAGAAAAAATTGAAATTTCGCTAAAATTATTCGTTTTTCTTGCTTTTTTCGGTCAAATGTCGATAAATAAGGAAAATTAAGGGAAAAAAAGAGGAAAAAGATTGAAATTTCGCTAAAATTCTTCGTTTTTCTTGTTTTTTTCGGTCAAATCTCGATAAAATCAGGAAAATTAAGGGAAAAAGAGAGGATAAAAATTGAAATTTCGCTAAAATTATTCGTTTTTCTTGCTCTTTTCGGTCAAATCTCGATAAAATAGGAAAATTAAGGGGAAAAAAGAGGAAAAAAATTGAAATTTCGCTAAAATTATTCGTTTTTCTTGCTTTTTTCGGTCAAATCTCGATAAAATAAGGATAATTAAAGGAAAAAAAGAGGAAAAAAATTGAAATTTCGCTAAAATTATTCGTTTTTCATGCTTTTTTCGGTCAAATCTCGATAAAATAAGGAAAATTAAGAGAAAAAAAGGAAAAAAATTGAAATTTCTTAAAAATTATTCGTTTTTCTTGCTTTTTTCGGTCAAATCTCGATAAAATAAGGAAAATTAAGGGAAAAAAAGAGGAAAAAAATTAAAATTTCGCTAAAATTATTCGTTTTTCTTGCTTTTTTCGGTCAAATCTCAATAAAATAAGGAAAATTAAGGGAAAAAAAGAGGAAAAAAATTGAAATTTCGCTAAAATTATTCGTTTTTCTTGCTTTTTTCGGTCAAATCTCGATAAAATAAGGAAAATTAAGGGAAAAAAAGAGGAAAAAAATTGAAATTTCGCTAAAATTATTCGTTTTTCTTGCTTTTTTCGGTCAAATCTCGATAAAGTAAGGAAAATTAAGGGAAAAAAAGAGGAAAAAAATTGAAATTTCGCTAAAATTATTCGTTTTTCTTGCTTTTTTCGGTCAAATCTCGATAAAATAAGGAAAATTAAGAGAAAAATAGAGGAAAAAATTGAAATTACGTTAAAATTATTCGTTTTTCTTGCTTTTTTCGGTCAAATCTCGATAAAAAAGGAAAATTGAGGGAAAAAAAGAGGAAAAAATTGAAATTTCGCTAAAATTATTCGTTTTTCTTGCTTTTTTCGGTCAAATCTCGATAAAATAAGGAAAATTAAGGGAAATAAATAGGAAAAAAAATTGAAATTTCGCTAAAATTATTCGTTTTTCTTGCTTTTTTCGGTCAAATCTCGATAAAATAAGGAAAATTAAGGGAAAAAAAGGAAAAAAATTGAAATTTCGCTAAAATTATTCGTTTTTCTTGCTTTTTTCGGTCAAATCTCGATAAAATAAGTAAAATTAAGGGAAATAAATAGGAAAAAAATTGAAATTTCGCTAAAATTATTAGTTTTTCTTGCTTTTTTCCGTCAAATCTCGATAAAATAAGGAAAATTAAGGGAAAAAAATGGAAAAAAATTTAAATTTCGCTTAAATTATTCGTTTTTCTTGCTTTTTTCGGTCAAATCTCGATAAAATAAGGAAAATTAAGGGAAAAAAAGGAAAAAAATTGAAATTTCGCTAAAATTATTCGTTTTTCTTGCTTTTTTCGGTCAAATTTCGATAAAATAAGGAAAATCAAGGGAAAAAAGATGATAAAAATTGATATTTCGCTAAAATTATTCGTTTTTCTTGCTTTTTTCGGTCAAATCTCGATTAAATAAGGAAAATTAAGGGAAAAAAAGAGGAAAAAGATTGAAATTTTGCTAAAATTATTCGTTTTTCTTGTTTTTTTCGGTCAAATCTTGATAAAATAAGGAAAATGAAGGGAAATAAATAGGAAAAAAATTGAAATTTCGCTAAAATTATTCGTTTTTCTTGCTTTTTTCGATCAAATCTCGATAAAATAAGGAAAACTAAGGGAAAAAAAGAGGAAAAAAATTGAAATTTCGCTAAGATTATTCGTTTTTATTGCTGTTTTCGGTCAAATCTCGATAAAATAAGGAAAATTAAGGGAAAAAAAGAGGAAAAAAATTGAAATTTCTTTAAAATTATTCGTTTTTCTGGTTTTTTTGGTCAAATCTTGATAAAAAAGGATAATTAAGGGAAAAAAAGAGGAAAAAAATTGATATTTCGCTAAAATTACTCGTTTTTCTTGCTTTTTTCGGTCAAATCTCGATACAATAAGGAAAATTAAGGGAAAAAAAGAGGAAAAAAAATGAAATTTCGCTAAAATTATTCGTTTTTCTTGCTTTTTTCGGTCAAATCTCGATAAAATAAGGAAAATTAAGGGTAAAAAGAGGATAAAAATTGAAATTTCGCTAAATTATTCGTTTCTCTTGCTTTTTTCGGTCAAATCTCGATAAAATAAGGAAAATTAAGGGAAAAAAAGAGGAAAAAAATTGAAATTTCGCTAAAATTATTAGTTTTTCTTGCTTTTTTCCGTCAAATCTCGATAAAATAAGGAAAATTAAGGGAATAAACAGGAAAAAAATTGAAATTTCGCTAAGGTTATTCGTTTTTCTTGCTTTTTTCGGTCAAATCTCGATAAAATAAGGAAAATTAAGGGAAATAAATAGGAAAAAAATTGAAATTTCGCTAAAATTATTAGTTTTTCTTGCTTTTTTCCGTCAAATCTCGATAAAATAAGGAAAATTAAGGGAAAAAAGAGGATAAAAATTGATATTTCGCTAAAATTATTCGTTTTTCTTGCTTTTTTTGGTCAAATTTTGATAAAATAAGGAAAATCAAGGGAAAAAAGATGATAAAAATTGATATTTCGCTAAAATTATTCGTTTTTCTTGCTTTTTTCGGTCAAATTTCGATAAAATAAGGAAAATCAAGGGAAAAAAGATGATAAAAATTGATATTTCGCTAAAATTATTCGTTTTTCTTGCTTTATTCGGTCAAATATCGATAAAATAAGGAAAATTAAGGGAAAAAAAGAGGAAAAAAATTGAAATTTCGCTAAAATTATTCGTTTTTCTTGCTTTTTTCGGTCAAATGTCGATAAATAAGGAAAATTAAGGGAAAAAAAGAGGAAAAAGATTGAAATTTCGCTAAAATTCTTCGTTTTTCTTGTTTTTTTCGGTCAAATCTCGATAAAATCAGGAAAATTAAGGGAAAAAGAGAGGATAAAAATTGAAATTTCGCTAAAATTATTCGTTTTTCTTGCTCTTTTCGGTCAAATCTCGATAAAATAGGAAAATTAAGGGGAAAAAAGAAGAAAAAAATTGAAATTTCGCTAAAATTATTCGTTTTTCTTGCTTTTTTCGGTCAAATCTCGATAAAATAAGGATAATTAAAGGAAAAAAAGAGGAAAAAAATTGAAATTTCGCTAAAATTATTCGTTTTTCATGCTTTTTTCGGTCAAATCTCGATAAAATAAGGAAAATTAAGAGAAAAAAAGGAAAAAAATTGAAATTTCTTAAAAATTATTCGTTTTTCTTGCTTTTTTCGGTCAAATCTCGATAAAATAAGGAAAATTAAGGGAAAAAAAGAGGAAAAAAATTAAAATTTCGCTAAAATTATTCGTTTTTCTTGCTTTTTTCGGTCAAATCTCGATAAAATAAGGAAAATTAAGGGAAAAAAAGAGGAAAAAAATTGAAATTTCGCTAAAATTATTCGTTTTTCTTGCTTTTTTCGGTCAAATCTCGATAAAATAAGGAAAATTAAGGGAAAAAAAGAGGAATAAAATTGAAATTTCGCTAAAATTATTCGTTTTTCTTGCTTTTTTCGGTCAAATCTCGATAAAATAAGGAAAATTAAGGGAAAAAAAGAGGATAAAATTGAAATTTCGCTAAAATTATTCGTTTTTCTTGCTTTTTTCGGTCAAATCTCGATAAAATAAGGAAAATTAAGGGAAAAAAAGAGGAAAAAAATTGAAATTTCTTTAAAATTATTCGTTTTTCTTGCTTTTTTCGGTCAAATCTCGATAAAATAAGGAAAATTAAGGGAAAAAAAGAGGAAAAAAATTGAAATTTCGCTAAAATTATTAGTTTTTCTTGCTTTTTTCCGTGAAATCTCAATAAAATAAGGAAAATTAAGGGAAAAAATAGAAAAAAATTGAAATTTCGCTAAAGTTATTCGTTTTTCTTGCTTATTTCGGTCAAATCTCGATAAAATAAGGGAAAAAAGAGGAAGAAAATTTAAATTTCGCTAAAATTATTCGTTTTTTTGCTTTTTTCGGTCAAATCTCGATAAAATAAGGAAAATTAAGGGAAAAAAAGGAAAAAAATTGAAATTTCGCTAAAATTATTCGTTTTTCTTGCTTTTTTCGGACAAATTTCGATAAAATAAGGAAAATCAAGGGAAGAAAGATGATAAAAATTGATATTTCGCTAAAATTATTCGTTTTTCTTGCTTTTTTCGGTCAAATCTCGATTACATAAGGAAAATTAAGGGAAAAAAAGAGGAAAAAATTGAAATTTCGCTAAAATTATTCGTTTTTCTTGCTTTTTGCGGTCAAATCTCGATAAAGTAAGGAAAATTAAGGGAAAAAAAGAGGAAAAAAATTGATATTTCGCTAAAATTATTCGTTTTTCTTGCTTTTTTCGGTCAAATCTCGATACAATAAGGAAAATTAAGGGAAAAAGAGAGGATAAAAATTGAAATTTCGCTAAAATTATTCGTTTTTCTTGCTTTTTTCGGTCAAATCTCGATAAAATAAGGAAAATTAAGGGAAAAAAAGTGGAAAAAAAATGAAATTTCGCTAAAATTATTCGTTTTTCTTGCTTTTTTCGGTCAAATCTCGATAAAATAAGGAAAATTAAGGGAAAAAAGAGGATAAAAATTGAAATTTCGCTAAATTATTCGTTTTTCTTGCTTTTTTCGGTCAATTCTCGATAAAATAAGGAAAATTAAGGGAAAAAATGAGGAAAAAAATTGAAATTTCGCTAAAATTATTAGTTTTTCTTGCTTTTTTCCGTCAAATCTCGATAAAATAAGGAAAATTAAGGGAAAAAAATTGAAATTTCGCAAAAGTTATTCGTTTTTCTTGCTTTTTTCGGTCAAATCTCGATAAAATAAGGAAAATTAAGGGAAAAAAGAGGAAGAAAATTTAAATTTCGCTAAAATTATTCGTTTTTCTTGCTTTTTTCGGTCAAATCTCGATAAAATAAGGAAAATTAAAAAAAAAAGGAAAAAAATTGAAAATTCGCTAAAATTATTCGTTTTTCTTGCTTTTTTCGGTCAAAATTCGATAAAATAAGGAAAATCAAGGGTAAAAAGATGATAAAAATTGATATTTCGCTAAAATTATTCGTTTTTCTTGCTTTTTTCGGTCAAATCTCGATTAAATAAGGAAAATTAAGGGAAAAAAAGAGGAAAAAATTGAAATTTCGCTAAAATTATTCGTTTTTCTTGCTTTTTGCGGTCAAATCTCGATAATGTAAGGAAAATTAAGGGAAAAAAAAGAGGAAAAAAATTGATATTTTGCTAAAACTATTCGTTTTTCTTGCTTTTTTCGGTCAAATCACGATACAATAAGGAAAATTAAGGGAAGAAAAGAGGATAAAAATCGAAATTTCGCTAATATTATTCGTTTTTCTTGCTTTTTTCGGTCAAATCTCGATAAAATAAGGAAAATTAAGAGAAAAAAAGAGGAAAAAATTGAAATTTCGCTAAAATTATTCGTTTTTCTTGCTTTTTTCGGTCAAATCTCGATAAAATAAGGAAAATTAAGGGAAAAAAAGAGGAAAAAGATTGAAATTTCTTTAAAATTATTCGTTTTTCTTGCTTTTTTCGGTCAAATGTCGATAAATAAGGAAAATTAAGGGAAAAACAGAGGAAAAATATTGAAATTTCGCTAAAATTATTAGTTTTTCTTGCTTTTTTCCGTCAAATCTCGATAAAATAAGGAAAATTAAGGGAAAAAACAGGAAAAAAATTGAAATTTCGCTAAAGTTATTCGTTTTTCTTGCTTTTTTCGGTCAAATCTCGATAAAATAAGGAAAATTAAGGGAAAAAAGAGGAAGAAAATTTAAATTTCGCTAAAATTATTCGTTTTTCTTGCTTTTTTCGGTCAAATCTCGATAAAATATAGAAAATTAAGGGAAAAAAAGGAAAAAAATTGAAATTTCGCTAGAATTATTCGTTTTTCTTGCTTTTTTCGGTCAAATTTCGATTAAATAAGGAAAATGAAGGGAAAAAGATGATAAAAATTGATATTTCGCTAAAATTATTCGTTTTTCTTGCTTTTTTCGGTCAAATCTCGATTAAATAAGGAAAATTAAGGGAAAAAAAGAGGAAAAAGATTGAAATTTGGCTAAAATTATTCGTTTTTCTTGTTTTTTTCGGTCAAACCTCGATAAAATAAGGAAAATTAAGGGAAAAAGAGAGGATAAAAATTGAAATTTCGCTAAAATTATTCGTTTTTCTTGCTTTTTTCGGTCAAATCTCGATACAATAAGGAAAATTAAGGGAAGAAAAGAGGAAAAAAATTGAAATTTCGCTAAAATTATTCTTTTTTCTTGCTTTTTTCAGTCAAATCTCGATAATATAAGGAAAATTAAGGGAAAAAAAGAGGAAAAAATTGAAATTTCGCTAAAATTATTCGTTTTTCTTGCTTTTTTCGGTCAAATCTCGATAAAATAAGGAAAATTAAGGGAAAAAAAGAGGAAAAAAATTGAAATTTCTTTAAAATTATTGGTTTTTCTTGCTTTTTTCGGTCAAATCTCGGTAAAATAAGGAAAATTAAGGGAAAATAAGAGGAAAATAATTGAAATTTCGCTAAAAATATTCGTTTTTCTTGTTTTTTTCGGTCAAATCTCGATAAAATAATGAAAATTAAGGGAAAAAAAGAGGAAAAAGATTGAAATTTCGCTAAAATTATTCGTTTTTCTTGTTTTTTTCTGTCAAATTTCGATAAAATAAGGAAAATTAAGGGAAAAAGAGAGGATAAAAATTGAAATTTCGCTAAAATTATTCGTTTTTCTTGCTTTTTTCGGTCAAATCTCGATAAAATAAGGAAAATTAAGGGAAAAAAAGTGGAAAAAAAATGAAATTTCGCTAAAATTATTCGTTTTTCTTGCTTTTTTCGGTCAAATCTCGATAAAATAAGGAAAATTAAGGGAAAAAAGAGGATGAAAATTGAAATTTCGCTAAATTATTCGTTTTTCTTGCTTTTTTTGGGTCAATTCTCGATAAAATAAGGAAAATTAAGGGAAAAAATGAGGAAAAAAATTGAAATTTCGCTAAAATTATTAGTTTTTCTTGCTTTTTTCCGTCAAATCTCGATAAAATAAGGAAAATTAAGGGAAAAAAATTGAAATTTCGCAAAAGTTATTCGTTTTTCTTGCTTTTTTCGGTCAAATCTCGATAAAATAAGGAAAATTAAGGGAAAAAAGAGGAAGAAAATTTAAATTTCGCTAAACTTATTCGTTTTTCTTGCTTTTTTCGGTCAAATCTCGATAAAATAAGGAAAATTAAAAAAAAAAGGAAAAAAATTGAAAATTCGCTAAAATTATTCGTTTTTCTTGCTTTTTTCGGTCAAAATTCGATAAAATAAGGAAAATCAAGGGTAAAAAGATGATAAAAATTGATATTTCGCTAAAATTATTCGTTTTTCTTGCTTTTTTCGGTCAAATCTCGATTAAATAAGGAAAATTAAGGGAAAAAAAGAGGAAAAAATTGAAATTTCGCTAAAATTATTCGTTTTTCTTGCTTTTTGCGGTCAAATCTCGATAATGTAAGGAAAATTAAGGGAAAAAAAAGAGGAAAAAAATTGATATTTTGCTAAAACTATTCGTTTTTCTTGCTTTTTTCGGTCAAATCACGATACAATAAGGAAAATTAAGGGAAGAAAAGAGGATAAAAATCGAAATTTCGCTAAAATTATTCGTTTTTTTTTGCTTTTTTCGGTCAAATCTCGATAAAATAAGGAAAATTAAGAGAAAAAAAGAGGAAAAAATTGAAATTTCGCTAAAATTATTCGTTTTTCTTGCTTTTTTCGGTCAAATCTCGATAAAATAAGGAAAATTAAGGGAAAAAAAGAGGAAAAAGATTGAAATTTCTTTAAAATTATTCGTTTTTCTTGCTTTTTTCGGTCAAATGTCGATAAATAAGGAAAATTAAGGGAAAAACAGAGGAAAAATATTGAAATTTCGCTAAAATTATTAGTTTTTCTTGCTTTTTTCCGTCAAATCTCGATAAAATAAGGAAAATTAAGGGAAAAAACAGGAAAAAAATTGAAATTTCGCTAAAGTTATTCGTTTTTCTTGCTTTTTTCGGTCAAATCTCGATAAAATAAGGAAAATTAAGGGAAAAAAGAGGAAGAAAATTTAAATTTCGCTAAAATTATTCGTTTTTCTTGCTTTTTTCGGTCAAATCTCGATAAAATATAGAAAATTAAGGGAAAAAAAGGAAAAAAATTGAAATTTCGCTAGAATTATTCGTTTTTCTTGCTTTTTTCGGTCAAATTTCGATTAAATAAGGAAAATCAAGGGAAAAAGATGATAAAAATTGATATTTCGCTAAAATTATTCGTTTTTCTTGCTTTTTTCGGTCAAATCTCGATTAAATAAGGAAAATTAAGGGAAAAAAAGAGGAAAAAGATTGAAATTTGGCTAAAATTATTCGTTTTTCTTGTTTTTTTCGGTCAAACCTCGATAAAATAAGGAAAATTAAGGGAAAAAGAGAGGATAAAAATTGAAATTTCGCTAAAATTATTCGTTTTTCTTGCTTTTTTCGGTCAAATCTCGATAAAATAAGGAAAATTAAGGGAAAAAAAGAGGAAAAAAATTGAAATTTCGCTAAAATTATTCGTTTTTCTTGCTTTTTTCGGTCAAATCTCGATAAAATAAGGAAAATTAAGGGAAAAAAAGAGGAAAAAGATTGAAATTTCGCTAAAATTATTCGTTTTTCTTGCTTTTTTCGTTCAAATTTTGATAAAATAAGGAAAATCAAGGGAAGAAAGATGATAAAAATTGATATTTCGCTAAAATTATTCGTTTTTCTTGCTTTTTTCGGTCAAATTTCGATAAAATAAGGAAAACAAGGGAAAAAAGATGATAAAAATTGATATTTCGCAAAAATTATTCGTTTTTCTTGCTTTTTTCGGTCAAATCTCGATAAAATAAGGAAAATTAAGGGAAAAAAAGAGGAAAAAAATTGAAATTTCGCTAAAATTATTCTTTTTTCTTGATTTTTGCGGTCAAATCTCGATAAAGTAAGGAAAATTAAGGGAAAAAAAGAGGAAAAAAATTGAAATTTCGCTAAAATTATTCGTTTTTCTTGCTTTTTTCGGTCAAATCTCGATAAAATAAGGAAAATTAAGAGAAAAAAAGAGGAAAAAATTAAAATTTCGCTAAAATTATTCGTTTTTCTTGCTTTTTTTGGTCATATCTCGATAAAATAAGGAATATTAAGGGAAAAAAAGAGGAAAGAAATTGAAATTTCGCTAAAATTATTCTTTTTGCTTACTTTTTTCGGTCAAATCTCGATAAAATAAGGAAAATTAAAGGAAAAAAAGAGGAAAGAAATTGAAATTTCGCTAAAATTATTCGTTTTTCTTGCTTTTTTCGGTCAAATCTCGATAAAATAAGGAAAATTAAGGGAAAAAAAGAGGAAAAAAATTGAAATTTCGCTTAAATTATTCGTTTTTCTTGCTTTTTCGGTCAAATCTCGATAAAATAAGGAAATTTAAGGGAAAAAAAGAGGATAAAAATTGAAATTTCGCTAAAATTATTCGTTTTTCTTGCTTTTTTCGGTCAAATCTCGATAAAATAAGGAAAATCAAGGGAAAAAAGATGATAAAAATTTTATATTTCACTAAAATATTTCGTTTTTCTTGCTTTTTTTGGTCAAATCTCGATAATATAAGGAAAATTAAGGGAAAAAAATTGAAATTTCACTAAAATTATTCGTTTTTCTTGCTTTTTGCGGTCAAATCTCGATAAAGTAAGGAAAATTAAGGGAAAAAGGAGGAAAAAAATTGATATTTCGCTAAAATTATTCGTTTTTCTTGCTTTTTTCGGTCAAATCTCGATACAATAAGGAAAATTAAGGGAAAAAAAGTGGAAAAAAATTGAAATTTCGCTAAAATTATTCGTTTTTCTTGCTTTTTTCGGTCAAATCTCGATAAAATAAGGAAAATTAAGAGAAAAAAAGAGGAAAAAATTTAAATTTCGCTAAAATTATTCGTTTTTCTTGCTTTTTTCGGTCAAATCTCGATAAAATAAGGAAAATTAAGGGAAAAAAAGAGGAAAAAAATTTAAATTTCTTTAAAATTATTCGTTTTTCTTGCTTTTTTCGGTCAAATCTCGATAAAATAAGGAAAATTAAGGGAAAAAAGATTATAAAAATTGAAATTTCGCTAAAAATATTCGATTTTCTTGCTTTTTTCGGTCAAATCTCGATAAAATAAGGAAAATTAAGGGAAAAAAAGAGGAAAAAATTGAAATTTCGCTAAAATTAATCGTTTTGCTTGCTTTTTTCGGTCAAATCTCGGTAAAATAAGGAAAATTAAGGGAAAATAAGAGGAAAAAAATTGAAATTTCGCTAAAATTATTCGTTTTTCTTGCTTTTTTCGGTCAAATCTCGATAAAATAAGGAAAATTAAGGGAAAAAAGAGGATAAAAATTAAAATTTCGCTAAATTATTCGTTTTTCTTGCTTTTTTCGGTCAATTCTCGATAAAATAAGGAAAATTAAGGGAAGAAATGAGGAAAAAAATTGAAATTTCGCTAAAATTATTAGTTTTTCTTGCTTTTTTCCGTCAAATCTCGATAAAATAAGGAAAATTAAGGGAAAAAACAGGAAAAAAATTGAAATTTCGCAAAAGTTATTCGTTTTTCTTGCTTTTTTCGGTCAAATCTCGATAAAATAAGGAAAATTAAGGGAAAAAAGAGGAAGAAAATTTAAATTTCGCTAAAATTATTCGTTTTTCTTGCTTTTTTCGGTCAAATCTCGATAAAATAAGGAAAATTAAAAAAAAAAGGAAAAAAATTGAAAATTCGCTAAAATTATTCGTTTTTCTTGCTTTTTTCGGTCAAAATTCGATAAAATAAGGAAAATCAAGGGAAAAAAGATGATAAAAATTGATATTTCGCTAAAATTTTTCGTTTTTCTTGCTTTTTTCGGTCAAATCTCGATTAAATAAGGAAAATTAAGGGAAAAAAAGAGGAAAAAATTGAAATTTCGCTAAAATTATTCGTTTTTCTTGCTTTTTCGGTCAAATCTCGATAATGTAAGGAAAATTAAGGGAAAAAAAAGAGGAAAAAAATTGATATTTTGCTAAAATTATTCGTTTTTCTTGCTTTTTTCGGTCAAATCACGATACAATAAGGAAAATTAAGGGAAGAAAAGAGGATAAAAATCGAAATTTCGCTAAAATTATTCGTTTTTCTTGCTATTTTCGGTCAAATCTCGATAAAATAAGGAAAATTAAGAGAAAAAAAGAGGAAAAAATTGAAATTTCGCTAAAATTATTCGTTTTTCTTGCTTTTTTCGGTCAAATCTCGATAAAATAAGGAAAATTAAGGGAAAAAAAGAGGAAAAAGATTGAAATTTCTTTAAAATTATTCGTTTTTCTTGCTTTTTTCGGTCAAATGTCGATAAATAAGGAAAATTAAGGGAAAAAAAGAGGAAAAAGATTGAAATTTTGCTAAAATTATTAGTTTTTCTTGCTTTTTTCCGTCAAATCGCGATAAAATAAGGAAAATTAAGGGAAAAAACAGGAAAAAAATTGAAATTTCGCTAAAGTTATTCGTTTTTCTTGCTTTTTTCGGTCAAATCTCGATAAAATAAGGAAAATTAAGGGAAAAAAGAGGAAGAAAATTTAAATTTCGCTAAAATTATTCGTTTTTCTTGCTTTTTTCGGTCAAATCTCGATAAAATAAGGAAAATTAAGGGAAAAAAAGGAAAAAAATTGAAATTTCGCTAGAATTATTCGTTTTTCTTGCTTTTTTCGGTCAAATTTCGATAAAATAAGGAAAATCAAGGGAAAAAAGATGATAAAAATTGATATTTCGCTAAAATTATTCGTTTTTCTTGCTTTTTTCGGTCAAATCTCGATTAAATAAGGAAAATTAAGGGAAAAAAAGAGGAAAAAGATTGAAATTTGGCTAAAATTATTCGTTTTTCTTGTTTTTTTCGGTCAAACCTCGATAAAATAAGGAAAATTAAGGGAAAAAGAGAGGATAAAAATTGAAATTTCGCTAAAATTATTCGTTTTTCTTGCTTTTTTCGGTCAAATCTCGATAAAATAAGGAAAATTAAGGGAAAAAATTGAAATTTCGCTTAAATTATTCGTTTTTCTTGCTTTTTTCGGTCAAATCTCGATAAAATAAGGAAAATTAAGGGAAAAAAAGAGGAAAAAGATTGAAATTTCGCTAAAATTATTCGTTTTTCTTGCTTTTTTCGTTCAAATTTTGATAAAATAAGGAAAATCAAGGGAAGAAAGATGATAAAAATTGATATTTCGCTAAAATTATTCGTTTTTCTTGCTTTTTTCGGTCAAATCTCGATAAAATAAGGAAAACAAGGGAAAAAAGATGATAAAAATTGATATTTCGCAAAAATTATTCGTTTTTCTTGCTTTTTTCGGTCAAATCTCGATAAAATAAGGAAAATTAAGGGAAAAAAAGAGGAAAAAAATTGAAATTTCGCTAAAATTATTCTTTTTTCTTGCTTTTTGCGGTCAAATCTCGATAAAGTAAGGAAAATTAAGGGAAAAAAAGAGGAAAAAAATTGAAATTTCGCTAAAATTATTCGTTTTTCTTGCTTTTTTCGGTCAAATCTCGATAAAATAAGGAAAATTAAGAGAAAAAAAGAGGAAAAAATTAAAATTTCGCTAAAATTATTCGTTTTTCTTGCTTTTTTTGGTCATATCTCGATAAAATAAGGAATATTAAGGGAAAAAAAGAGGAAAGAAATTGAAATTTCGCTAAAATTATTCTTTTTTCTTGCTTTTTTCGGTCAAATCTCGATAAAATAAGGAAAATTAAGGGAAAAAAAGAGGAAAGAAATTGAAATTTCGCTAAAATTATTCGTTTTTCTTGCTTTTTTCGGTCAAATCTCGATAAAATAAGGAAAATTAAGGGAAAAAAAGAGGAAAAAATTTGAAATTTCGCTTAAATTATTCATTTTTCTTGCTTTTTCGGTCAAATCTCGATAAAATAAGGAAATTTAAGGGAAAAAAAGAGGATAAAAATTGAAATTTCGCTAAAATTATTCGTTTTTCTTGCTTTTTTCGGTCAAATCTCGATAAAATAAGGAAAATCAAGGGAAAAAAGATGATAAAAATTTTATATTTCACTAAAATATTTCGTTTTTCTTGCTTTTTTCGGTCAAATCTCGATAATATAAGGAAAATTAAGGGAAAAAAATTGAAATTTCACTAAAATTATTCGTTTTTCTTGCTTTTTGCGGTCAAATCTCGATAAAGTAAGGAAAATTAAGGGAAAAAGGAGGAAAAAAATTGACATTTCGCTAAAATTATTCGTTTTTCTTGCTTTTTTCGGTCAAATCTCGATACAATAAGGAAAATTAAGGGAAGAAAAGTGGAAAAAAATTGAAATTTCGCTAAAATTATTCGTTTTTCTTGCTTTTTTCGGTCAAATCTCGATAAAATAAGGAAAATTAAGAGAAAAAAAGAGGAAAAAATTTAAATTTCTCTAAAATTATTCGTTTTTCTTGCTTTTTTCGGTCAAATCTCGATAAAATAAGGAAAATTAAGGGAAAAAAAGAGGAAAAAAATTGATATTTCTTTAAAATTATTCGTTTTTCTTGCTTTTTTCGGTCAAATCTCGATAAAATAAGGAAAATTTAGGGAAAAAAAGAGGAAAAAAAAAAAATTTCGCTAAAATTATTCGTTTTTCTTGCTTTTTTTCGGTCAAATCTCGATAAAATAAGGAAAATTAAGGGAAAAAAGAGGATAAAAATTGAAATTTCGCTAAAAATATTCGATTTTCTTGCTTTTTTCGGTCAAATCTCGATAAAATAAGGAAAATTAAGGGAAAAAAGAGCAAAGAAATTGAAATTTCGCTAAAATTATTCGTTTTTCTTGCTTTTTTTGGTCAAATCTCGATAAAATAAGGAAAATTAAGGGAAAAAAGAGGATAAAAATTGATATTTCGCTAAAATTATTCGTTTTTCTTGCTTTTTTTCGGTCAAATCTCGATAAAATAAGGAAAATTTAGGGAAAAAAATTGAAATTTCGCTAAAATTATTCGTTTTTTCTTGCTTTTTCGGTCAAATCTCGATAAAATAAGGAAAATTAAGGGAAAAAAAGAGGAAAAAAATTGAAATTTCGCTAAAATTATTCCTTTTTCTTCCTTTTTTCGGTCAAATCTCGATAAAAAAGGAAACCTAAGGGAAAAAAAGAGGAAAAAAATTGAAATTTCGCTAAAATTATTCGTTTTTCTTGCTTTTTTTGGTCAAATCTCGATAAAATAAGGAAAATTAAGGGAAAAAAGAGGAAAAAAAATATAAATTTCGCTAAAATTATTCGTTTTTCTTGCTTTTTTCGGTCAAATCTCGATAAAATAAGGAAAATTAAGGGGAAAAAAGAGGAAAAAGATTGAAATGTCGCTAAATTATTCGTTTTTCTTGCTTTTTTTCGGTCAAATCTCGATAAAATAAGAAAAATTAAGGGAAAAAAAGGGGATAAAAATTGAAATTTCGCTAAAATTATTCGTTTTTCTTGCTTTTTTCGGTCAAATCTCGATAAAATAAGGAAAATTAAGGGAAAAAAGAGGATAAAAATTGTTATTTCGCTAAAATTATTCGTTTTTCTTTTTTTTTTCGGTCAAATCTCGATAAAATAAAAAAAATTAAGGGAAAAAAAGAGGATAAAAATTGAAATTTCGCTAAAACTATTCGTTTTTCTTGCTTTTTTCGGTCAAATCTAGATAAAATAAGGAAAATTAAGGGAAAAAAGAGGATAAAAACTGATATTTCGCTAAAACTATTCGTTTTTCTTGCTTTTTTCGGTCAAATCTCGATAAAATAAGGAAAATTAAGGGAAAAAAAGAGGAAAAAAATTGAAATTTCGCTAAAATTAATCGTTTTGCTTGCTTTTTTAAGTCAAATCTCGATAAAATAAGGAAAATTTAGGGAAAAAAATTGAAATTTCGCTAAAATTATTCGTTTTTCTTGCTTTTTTCGGTCAAATCTCGTTAAAATAAGGAAAATTAAGGGAAAAAAAGAGGAAAAAAATTGAAATTTCGCTAAAATTATTCCTTTTTCTTGCTTTTTTCGGTCAAATCTCGATAAAAAAGGAAAATTAACGGAAAAAAAGAGGAAAAAAATTGAAATTTCGCTAAAATTATTTGTTTTTCTTGCTTTTTTCGGTCAAATCTCGATAAAATAAGGAAAATTAAGGGAAAAAAGAGGAAAAAAATATAAATTTCGCTAAAATTATTCGTTTTTCTTGCTTTTTTCGGTCAAATCTCGATAAAATAAGGAAAATTAAGGGAAAAAAGAGGATAAAAATTGAAATTTCGCTAAAATTATTCGTTTTTCTTGCTTTTTCGGTCAAATCTCGATAAAATAAGGAAAATTTAGGGAAAAAAATTTAAATTTCGCTAAAATTATTCGTTTTTCTTGCTTTTTTCGGTCAAATCTCGATAAAATAAGGAAAATTTAGAAAAAAATAATTGAAATTTCGCTAAAATTATTCGTTTTTCTTGCTTTTTTCGGTCAAATCTCGATAAAATAAGGAAAATTAAGGGAAAAAAAGGAAAAAAATTGAAATTTCGCTAAAATTATTCGTATTTCTTGCTTTTTTCGGTCAAATCTCCATAAAATAAGGAAAATTAAGGGAAAAAAAGAGGAAGAAAATTGAAATTTCGCTAAAATTATTCGTTTTTCTTGCTTTTTTCGGTCAAATCTCGATAAAATAAGGAAAATTAAGGGAAAAAAAGAGGAAAAAAATTGAAATTTCGCAAAAAATATTCGTTTTTCTTGCTTTTTTCGGTCAAATCTCGATAAAATAAGGAAAATTAAGGGAAAAAAAGAGGAAAAATATTGAAATTTCGCTAAAATTATTCGTTTTTTCTTGCTTTTTTCGGTCAAATCTCGATAAAATAAGGAAAATTAAGGGAAAAAAAGAGGAAAAATATTGAAATTTCGCTAAAATTATTCGTTTTTCTTGCTTTTTTCGGTCAAATCTCGATAAAATAAGGAAAATTAAGGGAAAAAAAGAGGATAAAAATTGAAATTTCGCTAAAATTATTCGTTTTTCTTGCTTTTTTCGGTCAAATCACGATAAAATAAGGAAAATTAAGGGAAAAAAAGTGGAAAAAAATTGAAATTTCAGTAAAATTATTCGTTTTTCTTGCTTTTTTCGGTCAAATCTCGATGAAATAAGGAAAATTAAGGGAAAAAAAGAGGAAAAAAATTGAAATTTCGCTAAAATTATTCGTTTTTCTTGCTTTTTTCGGTCAAATCTCGATAAAATAAGGAAAATCAAGGGAAAAAAGATGATAAAAATTTTATATTTCACTAAAATATTTCGTTTTTCTTGCTTTTTTCGGTCAAATCTCGATAATATAAGGAAAATTAAGGGAAAAAAATTGAAATTTCACTAAAATTATTCGTTTTTCTTGCTTTTTGCGGTCAAATCTCGATAAAGTAAGGAAAATTAAGGGAAAAAGGAGGAAAAAAATTGACATTTCGCTAAAATTATTCGTTTTTCTTGCTTTTTTCGGTCAAATCTCGATACAATAAGGAAAATTAAGGGAAGAAAAGTGGAAAAAAATTAAAATTTCGCTAAAATTATTCGTTTTTCTTGCTTTTTTCGGTCAAATCTCGATAAAATAAGGAAAATTAAGAGAAAAAAAGAGGAAAAAATTTAAATTTCGCTAAAATTATTCGTTTTTCTTGCTTTTTTCGGTCAAATCTCGATAAAATAAGGAAAATTAAGGGAAAAAAAGAGGAAAAAAATTGAAATTTCTTTAAAATTATTCGTTTTTCTTGCTTTTTTCGGTCAAATCTCGATAAAATAAGGAAAATTTAGGGAAAAAAAGATGAAAAAAAGAGAAATTTCGCTAAAATTATTCGTTTTTCTTGCTTTTTTCGGTCAAATCTCGATAAAATAAGGAAAATTAAGGGAAAAAAGAGGATAAAAATTGAAATTTCGCTAAAAATATTCGATTTTCTTGCTTTTTTTCGGTCAAATCTCGATAAAATAAGGAAAATTAAGGGAAAAAAAGAGCAAAGAAATTGAAATTTCGCTAAAATTATTCGTTTTTCTTGCTTTTTTTGGTCAAATCTCGATAAAATAAGGAAAATTAAGGGAAAAAAGAGGATAAAAATTGATATTTCGCTAAAATTATTCGTTTTTCTTGCTTTTTTCGGTCAAATCTCGATAAAATAAGGAAAATTTAGGGAAAAAAATTGAAATTTCGCTAAAATTATTCGTTTTTCTTGCTTTTTTCGGTCAAATCTCGATAAAATAAGGAAAATTAAGGGAAAAAAAGAGGAAAAAAATTGAAATTTCGCAAAAAATATTCGTTTTTCTTGCTTTTTTCGGTCAAATCTCGATAAAATAAGGAAAATTAAGGGAAAAAAAGAGGAAAAATATTGAAATTTCGCTAAAATTATTCGTTTTTCTTGCTTTTTTCGGTCAAATCTCGATAAAATAAGGAAAATTAAGGGAAAAAAAGAGGAAAAATATTGAAATTTCGCTAAAATTATTCGTTTTTCTTGCTTTTTTCGGTCAAATCTCGATAAAATAAGGAAAATTAAGGGAAAAAAAGAGGATAAAAATTGAAATTTCGCTAAAATTATTCGTTTTTCTTGCTTTTTTCGGTCAAATCACGATAAAATAAGGAAAATTAAGGGAAAAAAAGTGGAAAAAAATTGAAATTTCAGTAAAATTATTCGTTTTTCTTGCTTTTTTCGGTCAAATCTCGATGAAATAAGGAAAATTAAGGGAAAAAAAGAGGAAAAAAATTGAAATTTCGCTAAAATTATTCGTTTTTCTTGCTTTTTTCGGTCAAATCTCGATAAAATAAGGAAAATCAAGGGAAAAAAGATGATAAAAATTTTATATTTCACTAAAATATTTCGTTTTTCTTGCTTTTTTCGGTCAAATCTCGATAATATAAGGAAAATTAAGGGAAAAAAATTGAAATTTCACTAAAATTATTCGTTTTTCTTGCTTTTTGCGGTCAAATCTCGATAAAGTAAGGAAAATTTAAAATTATTCGTTTTTCTTGCTTTTTTCGGTCAAATCTCGATAAAATAAGGAAAATTAAGAGAAAAAAAGAGGAAAAAATTTAAATTTCGCTAAAATTATTCGTTTTTCTTGCTTTTTTCGGTCAAATCTCGATAAAATAAGGAAAATTAAGGGAAAAAAAGAGGAAAAAAATTGAAATTTCTTTAAAATTATTCGTTTTTCTTGCTTTTTTCGGTCAAATCTCGATAAAATAAGGAAAATTTAGGGAAAAAAAGATGAAAAAAAGAGAAATTTCGCTAAAATTATTCGTTTTTCTTGCTTTTTTCGGTCAAATCTCGATAAAATAAGGAAAATTAAGGGAAAAAAGAGGATAAAAATTGAAATTTCGCTAAAAATATTCGATTTTCTTGCTTTTTTCGGTCAAATCTCGATAAAATAAGGAAAATTAAGGGAAAAAAAGAGCAAAGAAATTGAAATTTCGCTAAAATTATTCGTTTTTCTTGCTTTTTTTGGTCAAATCTCGATAAAATAAGGAAAATTAAGGGAAAAAAGAGGATAAAAATTGATATTTCGCTAAAATTATTCGTTTTTCTTGCTTTTTTCGGTCAAATCTCGATAAAATAAGGAAAATTTAGGGAAAAAAATTGAAATTTCGCTAAAATTATTCGTTTTTCTTGCTTTTTTCGGTCAAATCTCGATAAAATAAGGAAAATTAAGGGAAAAAAAGAGGAAAAAAATTGAAATTTCGCTAAAATTATTCCTTTTTCTTCCTTTTTTCGGTCAAATCTCGATAAAAAAGGAAACCTAAGGGAAAAAAAGAGGAAAAAAATTGAAATTTCGCTAAAATTATTCGTTTTTCTTGCTTTTTTTGGTCAAATCTCGATAAAATAAGGAAAATTAAGGGAAAAAAGAGGAAAAAAATATAAATTTCGCTAAAATTATTCGTTTTTCTTGCTTTTTTCGGTCAAATCTCGATAAAATAAGGAAAATTAAGGGGAAAAAAGAGGAAAAAGATTGAAATGTCGCTAAAATTATTCGTTTTTCTTGCTTTTTTCGGTCAAATCTCGATAAAATAAGAAAAATTAAGGGAAAAAAAGGGGATAAAAATTGAAATTTCGCTAAAATTATTCGTTTTTCTTGCTTTTTTCGGTCAAATCTCGATAAAATAAGGAAAATTAAGGGAAAAAAGAGGATAAAAATTGTTATTTCGCTAAAATTATTCGTTTTTCTTTTTTTTTTCGGTCAAATCTCGATAAAATAAAAAAAATTAAGGGAAAAAAAAGAGGATAAAAATTGAAATTTCGCTAAAACTATTCGTTTTTCTTGCTTTTTTCGGTCAAATCTAGATAAAATAAGGAAAATTAAGGGAAAAAAGAGGATAAAAACTGATATTTCGCTAAAACTATTCGTTTTTCTTGCTTTTTTCGGTCAAATCTCGATAAAATAAGGAAAATTAAGGGAAAAAAAGAGGAAAAAAATTGAAATTTCGCTAAAATTAATCGTTTTGCTTGCTTTTTTAAGTCAAATCTCGATAAAATAAGGAAAATTTAGGGAAAAAAATTGAAATTTCGCTAAAATTATTCGTTTTTCTTGCTTTTTTCGGTCAAATCTCGTTAAAATAAGGAAAATTAAGGGAAAAAAAGAGGAAAAAAATTGAAATTTCGCTAAAATTATTCCTTTTTCTTGCTTTTTTCGGTCAAATCTCGATAAAAAAGGAAAATAAACGGAAAAAAAGAGGAAAAAAATTGAAATTTCGCTAAAATTATTTGTTTTTCTTGCTTTTTTCGGTCAAATCTCGATAAAATAAGGAAAATTAAGGGAAAAAAGAGGAAAAAAATATAAATTTCGCTAAAATTATTCGTTTTTCTTGCTTTTTTCGGTCAAATCTCGATAAAATAAGGAAAATTAAGGGAAAAAAGAGGATAAAAATTGAAATTTCGCTAAAATTATTCGTTTTTCTTGCTTTTTTCGGTCAAATCTCGATAAAATAAGGAAAATTTAGGGAAAAAAATTTAAATTTCGCTAAAATTATTCGTTTTTCTTGCTTTTTTCGGTCAAATCTCGATAAAATAAGGAAAATTTAGAAAAAAATAATTGAAATTTCGCTAAAATTATTCGTTTTTCTTGCTTTTTTCGGTCAAATCTCGATAAAATAAGGAAAATTAAGGGATAAAAAGAGGAAAAAAATTGAAATTTCGCTAAAATTATTCGTTTTTCTTGCTTTTTTCGGTCAAATCTCGATAAAATAAGGAAAATTAAGGGAAAAAAAGGAAAAAAATTGAAATTTCGCTAAAATTATTCGTATTTCTTGCTTTTTTCGGTCAAATCTCCATAAAATAAGGAAAATTAAGGGAAAAAAAGAGGAAGAAAATTGAAATTTCGCTAAAATTATTCGTTTTTCTTGCTTTTTTCGGTCAAATCTCGATAAAATAAGGAAAATTAAGGGAAAAAAAGAGGAAAAAAATTGAAATTTCGCAAAAATTATTCGTTTTTCTTGCTTTTTTCGGTCAAATCTCGATAAAATAAGGAAAATTAAGGGAAAAAAAGAGGAAAAATATTGAAATTTCGCTAAAATTATTCGTTTTTCTTGCTTTTTTCGGTCAAATCTCGATAAAATAAGGAAAATTAAGGGAAAAAAAGAGGAAAAATATTGAAATTTCGCTAAAATTATTCGTTTTTCTTGCTTTTTTCGGTCAAATCTCGATAAAATAAGGAAAATTAAGGGAAAAAAAGAGGATAAAAATTGAAATTTCGCTAAAATTATTCGTTTTTCTTGCTTTTTTCGGTCAAATCACGATAAAATAAGGAAAATTAAGGGAAAAAAAGTGGAAAAAAATTGAAATTTCAGTAAAATTATTCGTTTTTCTTGCTTTTTTCGGTCAAATCTCGATGAAATAAGGAAAATTAAGGGAAAAAAAGAGGAAAAAAATTGAAATTTCGCTAAAATTATTCGTTTTTCTTGCTTTTTTCGGTCAAATCTCGATAAAATAAGGAAAATTAAGGGAAAAAAAGAGGATAAAAATTGAAATTTCGCAAAAATTATTCGTTTTTCTTGCTTTTTTCGGTCAAATCACGATAAAATAAGGAAAATTAAGGGAAAAAAAGTGGAAAAAAATTTAAATTTCAGTAAAATTATTCGTTTTTCTTGCTTTTTTCGGTCAAATCTCGATGAAATAAGGAAAATTAAGGGAAAAATAGAGGAAAAAATTGAAATTTCGCTAAAATTATTCGTTTTTCTTGCTTTTTTCGGTCAAATCTCGATAAAATAAGGAAAATTAAGGGAAAAAAAGAGGATAAAAATTGAAATTTCGCTCAAATTATTCGTTTTTCTTGCTTTTTTCGGTCAAATCTCGATAAAATAAGGAAAATTAAGGGAAAAAAAGAGGAAAAAAATTGAAATTTCGCTAAAATTATTCGTTTTTCTTGCTTTTTGCGGTCAAATCTCGATAAAGTAAGGAAAATTAAGGGAAACAAAGGAAAAAAATTGAAATTTCGCTAAAATTATTCGTTTTTCTTGCTTTTTTCGGTCAAATCTCGATTAAATAAGGAAAATTAAGGGAAAAAAAGAGGAAAAAAATTGAAATTTCGCTAAAATTATTCGTTTATCTTGCTTTTTTCGGTCAAATCTCGATAAAATAAGGAATATTAAGGGAAAAAAAGAGGAAAAATATTGAAATTTCGCTAAAATTATTCGTTTTTCTTGCTTTTTTTGGTCAAATCTCGATAAAATAAGGTAAACTAAGGGAAAAAAAGAGGAAAAAATTGAAATTTCGCTAAAATTATTCGTTTTTCTTGCTTTTTTCGGTCAAATCTCGTTAAAATAAGGAAAATTAAGGGAAAAAAAGAGGATAAAAATTGATATTTCGCTAAAATTATTCGTTTTTCTTGCTTTTTTCGGTCAAATCTCGATAAAATAACTACAATTAAGGGAAAAAAAGAGGATAAGAATTGAAATATCGCTAAAATTATTCGTTTTTATTCCTTTTTTCGGTCAAATCTCGATATAATAAGGAAAATTAGTGGAAGAAAAGAGGATAAAAATTGAAATTTCGCTAAAATTATTCGTTTTTCTTGCTTTTTTCGGTCAAATCTCGATAAAATAAGGAAAATTAAGGGGAAAATAGGATAAAAATTGATATTTCGCTAAAATTATTCGTTTTTCTTGCTTTTTTCGGTCAAATCTCGATAAAATAAGGAAAATTAAGGGAAAAAAAGAGGAAAAAAATTGAAATTTCGCTAAAATTATTCTTTTTTCTTGCTTTTTTCGGTCAAGTCTCGATAAAATAAGGAAAATTAAGGGAAAAGGGGGGTAAAAAAATTGAAATTTCGCTAAAATTATTAGTTTTTCTTGCTTTTTTCGGTCAAATCTCGATAAAATAAGGAAAATTAAGGGAAGAAAAGAGGAAAAAAATTGAAATTTCGCTAAAATTATTCGTTTTTCTTGCTTTTTTTGGTCAAATCTCGATAAATTAAGGAAAATTAAGGGAAAAAAAGAGGAAAAAAATAGAAATTTCGCTAAAATTATTCGTTTTTCTTGCTTTTTTCGGTCAAATCTCGATAAAATAAGGAAAATTAAGGGAAAAAAAGAGGATAAAATTAAAATTTCACTAATATTATTTGTTTTTCTTGCCTTTTTCGGTCAAATCTCGATATAATAAGGAAAATTAAGGGAAGAAAAGAGGATAAAAATTGAAATTTCGCTAAAATTATTCGTTTTTCTTGCTTTTATCGGTCAAATCTCGATTAAATAAGGAAAATTAAGGGAAAAAAGAGGACAAAAATAGAAATTTCGCTAAAATTATTCGCTTTTCTTGCTTTTTTCGGTCAAATCTCGATAAAATAAGGAAAATTAAGGGAAATAAGAGGAAAAAAATTGAAATTTCGCTAAAATTATTCTTTTTTCTTGCTTTTTTCGGTCAAATCTCGATTAAATAAGGAAAATTAAGGGAAAAAAAGAGGACAAAAATTGAAATTTCGCTAAAATTATTCGTTTTTCTTGCTTTTTTCGGTCAAATCTCGATAAAATAAGGAAAATTACGGGAAAAAAAGAGGAAAAAAATTGATCTTTCGCTAAAATTATTTGTTTTTCTTGCTTTTTTCGGTCAAATCTCGATGAAATAAGGAAAATTAAGGGAACAAAGAGGATAAAAATAGAAATTTCGCTAAAATTATTCGTTTTTCTTGCTTTTTTCGGTCAAATCTCGATAAAATAAGGAAAATTATGGGAAAAAAGAGGAAAAAAATTGAAATTTCGCAAAAATTATTCGTTTTTCTTGCTTTTTTCGGTCAAATCTCGATGAAACAAGGAAAATTAAGGGAACAAAGAGGATAAAAATAGAAATTTCGCAAAAATTATTCGTTTTTCTTGCTTTTTTCGGTCAAATCTCGATGAAATAAGGAAAATTAAGGGAACAAAGAGGATAAAAATAGAAATTTCGCTAAAATTATTCGTTTTTGTTGCATTTTTTGTTCAAATCTCGATAAAATAAGGAAAATTAAGGGAAAAAAGAGGAAAAAAATTGAAATTTCGCTAAAATTATTCGTTTTTCTTGCTTTTTTCGGTCAAATCTCGATAAAATAAGGAAAATTAAGGGAAAAAAAGAGGATAAAAATTGATATTTCGCTAAAATTATTCTTTTTTCTTGCTTTTTTCGGTCAAATCTCGATTAAATAAGGAAAATTAAGGGAAAAAAAGAGGATAAAAATTGAAATTTCGCTAAAATTATTCGTTTTTCTTGCTTTTTTCGGTCAAATCTCGATAAAATAAGGAAAATTACGGGAAAAAAAGAGGAAAAAAATTGAACTTTCGCTAAAATTATTTGTTTTTCTTGCTTTTTTCGGTCAAATCTCGAATAAATAAGGAAAATTAAGGGATAAAAAGAGGAAAAAAATTAAAATTTTGCTAAAATTGTTCGTTTTTCTTGCTTTTTTCGGTCAAATCTCGATTAAATAAGGAAAATTAAGGGAAAAAAGAGGATAAAAATTGAAATTTCGGTAAAATTATTCGTTTTTCTTGCTTTTTTCGGTCAAATCTCGATAAAATAAGGAAAATTAAGGGAAAAAAAGAGGATAAAATTAAAATTTCGCTAATATTATTTGTTTTTCTTGCCTTTTTCGGTCAGATCTCGATATAATAAGGAAAATTAAGGGAAGAAAAGAGGATAAAAATTGAAATTTCGCTAAAATTATTAGTTTTTCTTGCTTTTATCGGTCAAATCTCGATTAAATAAGGAAAATTAAGGGAAAAAAAGAGGACAAAAATAGAAATTTCGCTAAAATTATTCGCTTTTCTTGCTTTTTTCGGTCAAATCTCGATAAAATAAGGAAAATTAAGGGAAATAAGAGGAAAAAAATTGAAATTTCGCTAAAATTATTCGTTTTTCTTGCTTTTTTCGGTCAAATCTCGATAAAATAATGAAAATTAAGGGAAAAAAAGAGGATAAAAATTGATATTTCGCTAAAATTATTCTTTTTTCTTGCTTTTTTCGGTCAAATCTCGATTAAATAAGGAAAATTAAGGGAAAAAAAGAGGATAAAAATTGAAATTTCGCTAAAATTATTCGTTTTTCTTGCTTTTTTCGGTCAAATCTCGATAAAATTAGGAAAATTACGGGAAAAAAAGAAGAAAAAAATTTATATTTATTAAAAATTATTCGTTTTTTTTTGCTTTTTCGACTATATCTCGATAAAATGAGGAAAATTAAGGAAAAAAAGAGGAAAAAAATGAAAAGACGCATAAATTATTTGTTTTTATAGATTTTTTCGGTCAAATCTCGATAAAATAAGGAAAATTAAGGGAAAAAAAGAGGATAAAAATAGATATTTCGCTTAAATTATTCGTTTTTCTTGCTTTTTTCGTTCGAATCTCGATAAAATAAGGAAAATTAAGGGAAAAAAAGAGGAAAAAAATTGAAACTTCGCTAAAATTATTCGTTTTTCTTGCTTTTTTCGGTCAAATCTCGATGAAATAAGGAAAATTAAGGGAAAAAAGAGGATAAAAATAGAAATTTCGCTAAAATTATTCGTTTTTCTTGCTTTTTTCGGTCAAATCTCGATAAAATAAGGAAAATTAAGGGAAAAAAAGAGGATAAAATTAAAATTTCGCTAATATTATTTGTTTTTCTTGCCTTTTTCGGTCAGATCTCGATATAATAAGGAAAATTAAGGGAAGAAAAGAGGATAAAAATTGAAATTTCGCTAAAATTATTAGTTTTTCTTGCTTTTATCGGTCAAATCTCGATTAAATAAGGAAAATTAAGGGAAAAAAAGAGGACAAAAATAGAAATTTCGCTAAAATTATTCGCTTTTCTTGCTTTTTTCGGTCAAATCTCGATAAAATAAGGAAAATTAAGGGAAATAAGAGGAAAAAAATTGAAATTTCGCTAAAATTATTCGTTTTTCTTGCTTTTTTCGGTCAAATCTCGATAAAATAATGAAAATTAAGGGAAAAAAAGAGGATAAAAATTGATATTTCGCTAAAATTATTCTTTTTTCTTGCTTTTTTCGGTCAAATCTCGATTAAATAAGGAAAATTAAGGGAAAAAAAGAGGATAAAAATTGAAATTTCGCTAAAATTATTCGTTTTTCTTGCTTTTTTCGGTCAAATCTCGATAAAATTAGGAAAATTACGGGAAAAAAAGAAGAAAAAAATTTATATTTATTAAAAATTATTCGTTTTTTTTTGCTTTTTCGACTATATCTCGATAAAATGAGGAAAATTAAGGAAAAAAAGAGGAAAAAAATGAAAAGACGCATAAATTATTTGTTTTTATAGATTTTTTCGGTCAAATCTCGATAAAATAAGGAAAATTAAGGGAAAAAAAGAGGATAAAAATAGATATTTCGCTTAAATTATTCGTTTTTCTTGCTTTTTTCGTTCGAATCTCGATAAAATAAGGAAAATTAAGGGAAAAAAAGAGGAAAAAAATTGAAACTTCGCTAAAATTATTCGTTTTTCTTGCTTTTTTCGGTCAAATCTCGATGAAATAAGGAAAATTAAGGGAAAAAAGAGGATAAAAATAGAAATTTCGCTAAAATTATTCGTTTTTCTTGCTTTTTTTGGTCAAATCTCGATAAAATTAGGAAAATTAATGAAAATAGAGGAAAAAAATTGAAATTTCGCAAAAATTATTCGTTTTTCTTGCTTTTTTCGGTCAAATCTCGATAAAATAAGGAAAATTAAGGGAAAAAAAGAGGATAAAAATTGATATTTCGCTAAAATTATTCTTTTTTCTTGCTTTTTTTGGTCAAATCTCGATTAAATAAGGAAAATTAAGGGAAAAAAAAGAGGATAAAAATTGAAATTTCGCTAAAATTATTCGTTTTTCTTGCTTTTTTCGGTCAAATCTCGATAAATTAAGGAAAATTAAGGGAAAAAAAGAGGAAAAAAATTGAAATTTCGCTAAAATTATTCGTTTTTCTTGCTTTTTTTGGTCAAATCTCGATAAAATAAGGAAAATTAAGGGAAAAAAAGAGGAAAAAAATTGAAATTTCGCTAAAATTATTCGTTTTTCTTGCTTTTTTTGGTCAAATCTCGATAAAATAAGGAAAATTAAGGGAAAAAAAGAGGATAAAAATTGAAATTTAGCTGAAATTATTCGTTTTTCTTGCTTTTTTCGGTCAAATCTCGATAAAATATGGAAAATTATGGGGAAAAAGAGGAAGAAAATTTAAATTTCGCTAAAATTATTCGTTTTTCTTGCTTTTTTCGGTCAAATCTCGATAAAATAAGGAAAATTAAGGGAAAAATCTGATGTGGCCAGCACATGACTTTCTCCATATTTTAGATGTAAATATTTATCTACGACAGTAATTTCGAACTCTATATTCCATCTAAACTTAGATGATGAGTGATTAATTTAGATATTATTATCTTTGACGTCACAAACTTTATAAATAATGTTTTTCGGGACATGTTCGATGAAAAATGATGAAATTGGCCTTTCGCCCCAGCGCCCAGAGCTCCCACAACGTACATAATCTGCAACTTCCGGTTTATCAGTATTTTACAAATAACTCCTATACAATCAGTGATACAAAAATATGTTTTTTACAAAAGTTATAGAAAAATATATTTTCTAAAACTTTTATAAATAATTGTATATACCTAAATATCATATTTATGGAGATATTTTGAAAACCGGAAATGAGCTTTGAAGAATGAAGCTCGACTTCTGGTTCACTGATTTTCTCCAAAATCTAATCAACTCTAAAGACACAAACCAAAATACTATACATGAGATTAGGTGTTGATCCGACAAATACTTTTTATGTTAGAGCGCCCACAAAGTACATAATCAGCTACTTCCGTTTGATCAGTATTTCACGAATAACTCCTAATCAACCGGTGATACAAAAATATGTTAAATACAAAAGTTATAGTAAAACACATTATTTAAAACTTTTATTCAGTACACAATATACCTATATATTATATTTATGGAGATATTTTGAAAACCGGAAATGAGCTTTGATGAATGAAGCTCGACTTCCGGTTTACCGATTCACTTGAAAAACTAATCAACTCTGACAGCACAAACTACAGTACTAAATATGAATTTTGGTATTGATACGACTTATAGTTTTCACGTTAGAGCGCCCACTGTCACACACACACATACACACACACACACACACACACACGCACACACACACACACACACACACACACACACACATACACACAGACATCATTCCGAAAATGGTCAAAACGTGTTCTAGGGACCCCAAAACATGTATTTCCGTTGAAATCTCGAAGTCGATTTTTTTCATGAAAACAATACTTTCTCTATACTTCGTATATGGAGAAAGTAAATAAGAGGATAAAAATTGATATTTCGCTAAAATTATTCGTTTTTTTGCTTTTTTTCGGTCAAATCTCGATAAAATAAGGAAAATTAAGGAAAAAAAAGGAAAAAAATTGAAATTTCGCTAAAATTATTCGTTTTTCTTGCTTTTTTCGGTCAAATCTCGATAAAATAAGGAAAATTAAGGGAAAAAAAGAGGAAAAATATTGAAATTTCGCTAAAATTATTCGTTTCTCTTGCTTTTTTCGGTCAAATCTCGATAAAATAAGGAAAATTAAGGGAAAAAAAGAGGATAAAAATTGATATTTCGCTAAAATTATTCGTTTTTCTTGCTTTTTTCGGTCAAATCACGATAAAATAAGGAAAATTAAGGGAAAAAAAGTGGAAAAAAATTGAAATTTCAGTAAAATTATTCGTTTTTCTTGCTTTTTTTGGTCAAATCTCGATGAAATAAGGAAAATTAAGGGAAAAAAAGAGGAAAAAAATTGAAATTTTGCTAAAATTATTCGTTTTTCTTGCTTTTTTCGGTCAAATCTCGATAAAATAAGGAAAATTAAGGGAAAAAAAGAGGAAAAAAATTGAAATTTCGCTAAAATTATTCGTTTTTCTTGCTTTTTGCGGTCAAATCTCGATAAAGTAAGGAAAATTAAGGGAAAAAAGAGGATAAAAATTGAAATTTCGGTAAAATTATTCGTTATTCTTGCTTTTTTCGGTCAAATCTCGATAAAATAAGGAAAATTACGGGAAAAAAAGAGGAAAAAAATTGAACTTTCGCTAAAATTATTTGTTTTTCTTGCTTTTTTCGGTCAAATCTCGAATAAATAAGGAAAATTAAGGGAAAAAAAGAGGAAAAAAATTAAAATTTTGCTAAAATTGTTCGTTTTTCTTGCTTTTTTCGGTCAAATCTCGATGAAATAAGGAAAATTAAGGGAACAAAGAGGATAAAAATAGAAATTTCGCTAAAATTATTCGTTTTTCTTGGTTTTTTTAGTTCAAATCTCGATAAAATAAGGAAAATTAAGGGAAAAAAGAGGATAAAAATTGATATTTCGCTAAAATTATTCTTTTTTCCTGCTTTTTTTGGTCAAATCTCGATTAAATAAGGAAAATTAAGGGAAAAAAAGAGGATAAAAATTGAAATTTCGCTAAAATTATTCGTTTTTCTTGCTTTTTTCGGTCAAATCTCGATAAAATAAGGAAAATTACGGGAAAAAAAGAGGAAAAAAATTGAACTTTCGCTAAAATTATTTGTTTTTCTTGCTTTTTTCGGTCAAATCTCGAATAAATAAGGAAAATTAAGGGAAAAAAAGAGGAAAAAAATTAAAATTTTGCTAAAATTGTTCGTTTTTCTTGCTTTTTTCGGTCAAATCTCGATTAAATAAGGAAAATTAAGGGAAAAAAGAGGAAAAAAATTGAAATTTCGGTAAAATTATTCGTTTTTCTTGCTTTTTTCGGTCAAATCTCGATAAAATAAGGAAAATTAAGGGAAAAAAAGAGGATAAAATTAAAATTTCGCTAATATTATTTGTTTTTCTTGCCTTTTTCGGTCAAATCTCGATATAATAAGGAAAATTAAGGGAAGAAAAGAGGATAAAAATTGAAATTTCGCTAAAATTATTCGTTTTTCTTGCTTTTATCGGTCAAATCTCGATTAAATAAGGAAAATTAAGGGAAAAAAAGAGGATAAAAATAGAAATTTCGCTAAAATTATTCGCTTTTCTTGCTTTTTTTGGTCAAATCTCGATAAAATAAGGAAAATTAAGGGAAATAAGAGGAAAAAAATTGAAATTTCGCTAAAATTATTCGTTTTTCTTGCTTTTTTCGGTCAGATCTCGATAAAATAAGGAAAATTAAGGGAAAAAAAGAGGATAAAAATTGATATTTCGCTAAAATTATTCTTTTTTCTTGCTTTTTTCGGTCAAATCTCGATTAAATAAGGAAAATTAAGGGAAAAAAAGAGGATAAAAATTGAAATTTCGCTAAAATTATTCGTTTTTCTTGCTTTTTTTGGTCAAATCTCGATAAAATAAGGAAAATTACGGGAAAAAAAGAGGAAAAAAATTGAACTTACGCTAAAATTATTTGTTTTTCTTGCTTTTTTCGGTCAAATCTCGATTAAATAAGGAAAATTAAGGGAAAAAAGAGGAAAAAAATTGAAATTTCGGTAAAATTATTCGTTTTTCTTGCTTTTTTCGGTCAAATCTCGATAAAATAAGGAAAATTAAGGGAAAAAAAGAGGAAAAAAATTTATATTTATTAAAAATTATTCGTTTTTTTTTTGCTTTTTCGACTATATCTCGATAAAATGAGGAAAATTAAGGAAAAAAAGAGGAAAAAAATGAAAAGACGCATAAATTATTTGTTTTTATAGATTTTTTCGGTCAAATCTCAATAAGGAAAATTAAGGGAAAAAAAGAGGATAAAAATAGATATTTCGCTAAAATTATTCGTTTTTCTTGCTTTTTTTGGTCAAATCTCGAAAAAATTAGGAAAATTAAGGGAAAAAAGAGGAAAAAAATTGAAATTTCGCAAAGATTATTCGTTTTTCTTGCTTTTTTCGGTCAAATCTCGATAAAATAAGGAAAATTAAGGGAAAAAAAGAGGATAAAAATTGATATTTCGCTAAAATTATTCTTTTTTCTTGCTTTTTTCGGTCAAATCTCGATAAAATAAGGAAAATTAAGGGAAAAAAAGAGGAAAAAAATTTATATTTATTAAAAATTATTCGTTTTTTTTTTGCTTTTTCGACTATATCTCGATAAAATGAGGAAAATTAAGGAAAAAAAGAGGAAAAAAATGAAAAGACGCATAAATTATTTGTTTTTATGGATTTTTTCGGTCAAATCTCGATAAAGTAAGGAAAATTAAGGGAAAAAAAGAGGATAAAAATAGATATTTCGCTAAAATTATTCGTTTTTCTTGCTTTTTTTGGTCAAATCTAGATTAAATAAGGAAAATTAAGGGAAAATAAGAGGAAAAAATAGAAATTTCGCCAAAATTATTCGTTTTTTTTGTTTTTTCGAAAACATCTCGTTAAATGAGGAGAATGAAGGAAAAAAAGAGGAAAAAAATTGAAATTTCGCTAAAATTATTCATTTTTCTTGCTTTTTTCGGTCAAATCTCGATAAAATAAGGAAAATTAAGGGAAAAAAGAGGAAAAAAATTGAAATTTCGCTAAAATTATTCGTTTTTCTTGCTTTTATCGGTCAAATCTCGATTAAATAAGGAAAATTAAGGGAAAAAAGAGGAAAAAAATTAAAATTTGTTAAAATTATTCGTTTTTTCTGCTTTTTTCGGTCAAATCTCGATTAAACAAGTAAAATTAAGGGAAAAAAAGAGGATAAAAATTGAAATTTTGCTAAAATTATTCGTATTTCTTGCTTTTTTCGGTCAAATCTCGACTAATTAAGGAAAATTAAGGGGAAAAAAGAGGATAAAAATTGAAATTTCGCTAAAATTATTCGTTATTCTAGCTTTTTTCGGTCAAATCTCGAAAAAATAAGTAAAATTAAGGAAAAAAGAGAGGAAATAAATTGAAATATCGCAAAAATTATTCGTTTTTTTTTTGCTTTTTTCGGTCAAATCTCGATTAAATAAGGAAAATTAAGGGAAAAAAAGAGGAAAAAAATTGAAATTTCGCTTAAATTAAACGTTTTTCTTGCTTTTTTCGGTGAAATCTCGATAAAATATGGAAAATTAAGGGAAAAAAAGAGGAAAAAAATTAAATTTCGCTAAAATTATTCGTTTTTCTTGCTTTTTTCGGTCAAATATGGATAAAATAAGGAAAATTAAAGGAAAAAAAGAGGATAATAATTGAAATTTCGCTAAAATTATTCGTTTTTCTTGCTTTTTTCGGTCAAATCTCGATAAAATAAGGAAAATTAAGGGAAAAAAAGAGGATAAAATTGAAATTTCACTAATATTATTTGTTTTTCTTTCTTTTTTCGGTCAAATCTCGATATAATAAGGAAAATTAAGGGAAGAAAAGAGGATAAAAATTGAAATTTCGCTAAAATTATTCGTTTTTCTTGCTTTTATCGGTCAAATCTCGATTAAATAAGGAAAATTAAGGGAAAAAAATAGGATAAAAATAGAAATTTCGCTAAAATTATTTGTTTTTCTTGCTTTTTTCGGTCAAATCTCGATATAATAAGGAAAATTAAGGGAAGAAAAGAGGATAAAAATTGAAATTTCGCTAAAATTATTCGTGTTTCTTGCTTTTTTCGGTCAAATCTCGATTAAATAAGGAAAATTAAGGGAAAAAAGAGGAAAAAAATTAAAATTTTGTTAAAATTATTCGTTTTTTCTGCTTTTTTCGGTCAAATCTCGATTAAATAAGGAAAATTAAGGGAAAAAAAAGAGGATAAAAATTGAAATTTTGCTAAAATTATTCGTATTTCTTGCTTTTTTTGTCAAATCTCGACTATATAAGGAAAATTAAGGGGAAAAAAGGGGATAAAAATTGAAATTTCGCTAAAATTATTCGTTATTCTTGCTTTTTTCGGTCAAATCTCGATTAAATAAGGAAAATTAAGGGAAAAAAAGAGGAAAAAAATTAAAATTTTGTTAAAATTATTCGTTTTTTCTGCTTTTTTCGGTCAAATCTCGATTAAATAAGGAAAATTAAGGGAAAAAAAGAGGAAAAATATTGAAATTTCGCTAAAATTATTCGTTTTTCTTGCTTTTTTCGGTCAAATCTCGATAAAATAAGGAAAATTAAGGGAAAAAAAGAGGAAAAATATTGAAATTTCGCTAAAATTATTCGTTTTTCTTGCTTTTTTCGGTCAAATCTCGATAAAATAAGGAAAATTAAGGGAAAAAAAGAGGATAAAAATTGAAATTTCGCTAAAATTATTCGTTTTTCTTGCTTTTTTCGGTCAAATCACGATAAAATAAGGAAAATTAAGGGAAAAAAAGTGGAAAAAAATTGAAATTTCAGTAAAATTATTCGTTTTTCTTGCTTTTTTCGGTCAAATCTCGATGAAATAAGGAAAATTAAGGGAAAAAAAGAGGAAAAAAATTGAAATTTCGCTAAAATTATTCGTTTTTCTTGCTTTTTTCGGTCAAATCTCGATAAAATAAGGAAAATCAAGGGAAAAAAGATGATAAAAATTTTATATTTCACTAAAATATTTCGTTTTTCTTGCTTTTTTCGGTCAAATCTCGATAATATAAGGAAAATTAAGGGAAAAAAATTGAAATTTCACTAAAATTATTCGTTTTTCTTGCTTTTTGCGGTCAAATCTCGATAAAGTAAGGAAAATTAAGGGAAAAAGGAGGAAAAAAATTGACATTTCGCTAAAATTATTCGTTTTTCTTGCTTTTTTCGGTCAAATCTCGATACAATAAGGAAAATTAAGGGAAGAAAAGTGGAAAAAAATTAAAATTTCGCTAAAATTATTCGTTTTTCTTGCTTTTTTCGGTCAAATCTCGATAAAATAAGGAAAATTAAGAGAAAAAAAGAGGAAAAAATTTAAATTTCGCTAAAATTATTCGTTTTTCTTGCTTTTTTCGGTCAAATCTCGATAAAATAAGGAAAATTAAGGGAAAAAAAGAGGAAAAAAATTGAAATTTCTTTAAAATTATTCGTTTTTCTTGCTTTTTTCGGTCAAATCTCGATAAAATAAGGAAAATTTAGGGAAAAAAAGATGAAAAAAAGAGAAATTTCGCTAAAATTATTCGTTTTTCTTGCTTTTTTCGGTCAAATCTCGATAAAATAAGGAAAATTAAGGGAAAAAAGAGGATAAAAATTGAAATTTCGCTAAAAATATTCGATTTTCTTGCTTTTTTCGGTCAAATCTCGATAAAATAAGGAAAATTAAGGGAAAAAAAGAGCAAAGAAATTGAAATTTCGCTAAAATTATTCGTTTTTCTTGCTTTTTTTGGTCAAATCTCGATAAAATAAGGAAAATTAAGGGAAAAAAGAGGATAAAAATTGATATTTCGCTAAAATTATTCGTTTTTCTTGCTTTTTTCGGTCAAATCTCGATAAAATAAGGAAAATTTAGGGAAAAAAATTGAAATTTCGCTAAAATTATTCGTTTTTCTTGCTTTTTTCGGTCAAATCTCGATAAAATAAGGAAAATTAAGGGAAAAAAAGAGGAAAAAAATTGAAATTTCGCAAAAAATATTCGTTTTTCTTGCTTTTTTCGGTCAAATCTCGATAAAATAAGGAAAATTAAGGGAAAAAAAGAGGAAAAATATTGAAATTTCGCTAAAATTATTCGTTTTTCTTGCTTTTTTCGGTCAAATCTCGATAAAATAAGGAAAATTAAGGGAAAAAAAGAGGAAAAATATTGAAATTTCGCTAAAATTATTCGTTTTTCTTGCTTTTTTCGGTCAAATCTCGATAAAATAAGGAAAATTAAGGGAAAAAAAGAGGATAAAAATTGAAATTTCGCTAAAATTATTCGTTTTTCTTGCTTTTTTCGGTCAAATCACGATAAAATAAGGAAAATTAAGGGAAAAAAAGTGGAAAAAAATTGAAATTTCAGTAAAATTATTCGTTTTTCTTGCTTTTTTCGGTCAAATCTCGATGAAATAAGGAAAATTAAGGGAAAAAAAGAGGAAAAAAATTGAAATTTCGCTAAAATTATTCGTTTTTCTTGCTTTTTTCGGTCAAATCTCGATAAAATAAGGAAAATCAAGGGAAAAAAGATGATAAAAATTTTATATTTCACTAAAATATTTCGTTTTTCTTGCTTTTTTCGGTCAAATCTCGATAATATAAGGAAAATTAAGGGAAAAAAATTGAAATTTCACTAAAATTATTCGTTTTTCTTGCTTTTTGCGGTCAAATCTCGATAAAGTAAGGAAAATTTAAAATTATTCGTTTTTCTTGCTTTTTTCGGTCAAATCTCGATAAAATAAGGAAAATTAAGAGAAAAAAAGAGGAAAAAATTTAAATTTCGCTAAAATTATTCGTTTTTCTTGCTTTTTTCGGTCAAATCTCGATAAAATAAGGAAAATTAAGGGAAAAAAAGAGGAAAAAAATTGAAATTTCTTTAAAATTATTCGTTTTTCTTGCTTTTTTCGGTCAAATCTCGATAAAATAAGGAAAATTTAGGGAAAAAAAGATGAAAAAAAGAGAAATTTCGCTAAAATTATTCGTTTTTCTTGCTTTTTTCGGTCAAATCTCGATAAAATAAGGAAAATTAAGGGAAAAAAGAGGATAAAAATTGAAATTTCGCTAAAAATATTCGATTTTCTTGCTTTTTTCGGTCAAATCTCGATAAAATAAGGAAAATTAAGGGAAAAAAAGAGCAAAGAAATTGAAATTTCGCTAAAATTATTCGTTTTTCTTGCTTTTTTTGGTCAAATCTCGATAAAATAAGGAAAATTAAGGGAAAAAAGAGGATAAAAATTGATATTTCGCTAAAATTATTCGTTTTTCTTGCTTTTTTCGGTCAAATCTCGATAAAATAAGGAAAATTTAGGGAAAAAAATTGAAATTTCGCTAAAATTATTCGTTTTTCTTGCTTTTTTCGGTCAAATCTCGATAAAATAAGGAAAATTAAGGGAAAAAAAGAGGAAAAAAATTGAAATTTCGCTAAAATTATTCCTTTTTCTTCCTTTTTTCGGTCAAATCTCGATAAAAAAGGAAACCTAAGGGAAAAAAAGAGGAAAAAAATTGAAATTTCGCTAAAATTATTCGTTTTTCTTGCTTTTTTTGGTCAAATCTCGATAAAATAAGGAAAATTAAGGGAAAAAAGAGGAAAAAAATATAAATTTCGCTAAAATTATTCGTTTTTCTTGCTTTTTTCGGTCAAATCTCGATAAAATAAGGAAAATTAAGGGGAAAAAAGAGGAAAAAGATTGAAATGTCGCTAAAATTATTCGTTTTTCTTGCTTTTTTCGGTCAAATCTCGATAAAATAAGAAAAATTAAGGGAAAAAAAGGGGATAAAAATTGAAATTTCGCTAAAATTATTCGTTTTTCTTGCTTTTTTCGGTCAAATCTCGATAAAATAAGGAAAATTAAGGGAAAAAAGAGGATAAAAATTGTTATTTCGCTAAAATTATTCGTTTTTCTTTTTTTTTTCGGTCAAATCTCGATAAAATAAAAAAAATTAAGGGAAAAAAAAGAGGATAAAAATTGAAATTTCGCTAAAACTATTCGTTTTTCTTGCTTTTTTCGGTCAAATCTAGATAAAATAAGGAAAATTAAGGGAAAAAAGAGGATAAAAACTGATATTTCGCTAAAACTATTCGTTTTTCTTGCTTTTTTCGGTCAAATCTCGATAAAATAAGGAAAATTAAGGGAAAAAAAGAGGAAAAAAATTGAAATTTCGCTAAAATTAATCGTTTTGCTTGCTTTTTTAAGTCAAATCTCGATAAAATAAGGAAAATTTAGGGAAAAAAATTGAAATTTCGCTAAAATTATTCGTTTTTCTTGCTTTTTTCGGTCAAATCTCGTTAAAATAAGGAAAATTAAGGGAAAAAAAGAGGAAAAAAATTGAAATTTCGCTAAAATTATTCCTTTTTCTTGCTTTTTTCGGTCAAATCTCGATAAAAAAGGAAAATAAACGGAAAAAAAGAGGAAAAAAATTGAAATTTCGCTAAAATTATTTGTTTTTCTTGCTTTTTTCGGTCAAATCTCGATAAAATAAGGAAAATTAAGGGAAAAAAGAGGAAAAAAATATAAATTTCGCTAAAATTATTCGTTTTTCTTGCTTTTTTCGGTCAAATCTCGATAAAATAAGGAAAATTAAGGGAAAAAAGAGGATAAAAATTGAAATTTCGCTAAAATTATTCGTTTTTCTTGCTTTTTTCGGTCAAATCTCGATAAAATAAGGAAAATTTAGGGAAAAAAATTTAAATTTCGCTAAAATTATTCGTTTTTCTTGCTTTTTTCGGTCAAATCTCGATAAAATAAGGAAAATTTAGAAAAAAATAATTGAAATTTCGCTAAAATTATTCGTTTTTCTTGCTTTTTTCGGTCAAATCTCGATAAAATAAGGAAAATTAAGGGATAAAAAGAGGAAAAAAATTGAAATTTCGCTAAAATTATTCGTTTTTCTTGCTTTTTTCGGTCAAATCTCGATAAAATAAGGAAAATTAAGGGAAAAAAAGGAAAAAAATTGAAATTTCGCTAAAATTATTCGTATTTCTTGCTTTTTTCGGTCAAATCTCCATAAAATAAGGAAAATTAAGGGAAAAAAAGAGGAAGAAAATTGAAATTTCGCTAAAATTATTCGTTTTTCTTGCTTTTTTCGGTCAAATCTCGATAAAATAAGGAAAATTAAGGGAAAAAAAGAGGAAAAAAATTGAAATTTCGCAAAAATTATTCGTTTTTCTTGCTTTTTTCGGTCAAATCTCGATAAAATAAGGAAAATTAAGGGAAAAAAAGAGGAAAAATATTGAAATTTCGCTAAAATTATTCGTTTTTCTTGCTTTTTTCGGTCAAATCTCGATAAAATAAGGAAAATTAAGGGAAAAAAAGAGGAAAAATATTGAAATTTCGCTAAAATTATTCGTTTTTCTTGCTTTTTTCGGTCAAATCTCGATAAAATAAGGAAAATTAAGGGAAAAAAAGAGGATAAAAATTGAAATTTCGCTAAAATTATTCGTTTTTCTTGCTTTTTTCGGTCAAATCACGATAAAATAAGGAAAATTAAGGGAAAAAAAGTGGAAAAAAATTGAAATTTCAGTAAAATTATTCGTTTTTCTTGCTTTTTTCGGTCAAATCTCGATGAAATAAGGAAAATTAAGGGAAAAAAAGAGGAAAAAAATTGAAATTTCGCTAAAATTATTCGTTTTTCTTGCTTTTTTCGGTCAAATCTCGATAAAATAAGGAAAATTAAGGGAAAAAAAGAGGATAAAAATTGAAATTTCGCAAAAATTATTCGTTTTTCTTGCTTTTTTCGGTCAAATCACGATAAAATAAGGAAAATTAAGGGAAAAAAAGTGGAAAAAAATTTAAATTTCAGTAAAATTATTCGTTTTTCTTGCTTTTTTCGGTCAAATCTCGATGAAATAAGGAAAATTAAGGGAAAAATAGAGGAAAAAATTGAAATTTCGCTAAAATTATTCGTTTTTCTTGCTTTTTTCGGTCAAATCTCGATAAAATAAGGAAAATTAAGGGAAAAAAAGAGGATAAAAATTGAAATTTCGCTCAAATTATTCGTTTTTCTTGCTTTTTTCGGTCAAATCTCGATAAAATAAGGAAAATTAAGGGAAAAAAAGAGGAAAAAAATTGAAATTTCGCTAAAATTATTCGTTTTTCTTGCTTTTTGCGGTCAAATCTCGATAAAGTAAGGAAAATTAAGGGAAACAAAGGAAAAAAATTGAAATTTCGCTAAAATTATTCGTTTTTCTTGCTTTTTTCGGTCAAATCTCGATTAAATAAGGAAAATTAAGGGAAAAAAAGAGGAAAAAAATTGAAATTTCGCTAAAATTATTCGTTTATCTTGCTTTTTTCGGTCAAATCTCGATAAAATAAGGAATATTAAGGGAAAAAAAGAGGAAAAATATTGAAATTTCGCTAAAATTATTCGTTTTTCTTGCTTTTTTTGGTCAAATCTCGATAAAATAAGGTAAACTAAGGGAAAAAAAGAGGAAAAAATTGAAATTTCGCTAAAATTATTCGTTTTTCTTGCTTTTTTCGGTCAAATCTCGTTAAAATAAGGAAAATTAAGGGAAAAAAAGAGGATAAAAATTGATATTTCGCTAAAATTATTCGTTTTTCTTGCTTTTTTCGGTCAAATCTCGATAAAATAACTACAATTAAGGGAAAAAAAGAGGATAAGAATTGAAATATCGCTAAAATTATTCGTTTTTATTCCTTTTTTCGGTCAAATCTCGATATAATAAGGAAAATTAGTGGAAGAAAAGAGGATAAAAATTGAAATTTCGCTAAAATTATTCGTTTTTCTTGCTTTTTTCGGTCAAATCTCGATAAAATAAGGAAAATTAAGGGGAAAATAGGATAAAAATTGATATTTCGCTAAAATTATTCGTTTTTCTTGCTTTTTTCGGTCAAATCTCGATAAAATAAGGAAAATTAAGGGAAAAAAAGAGGAAAAAAATTGAAATTTCGCTAAAATTATTCTTTTTTCTTGCTTTTTTCGGTCAAGTCTCGATAAAATAAGGAAAATTAAGGGAAAAGGGGGGTAAAAAAATTGAAATTTCGCTAAAATTATTAGTTTTTCTTGCTTTTTTCGGTCAAATCTCGATAAAATAAGGAAAATTAAGGGAAGAAAAGAGGAAAAAAATTGAAATTTCGCTAAAATTATTCGTTTTTCTTGCTTTTTTTGGTCAAATCTCGATAAATTAAGGAAAATTAAGGGAAAAAAAGAGGAAAAAAATAGAAATTTCGCTAAAATTATTCGTTTTTCTTGCTTTTTTCGGTCAAATCTCGATAAAATAAGGAAAATTAAGGGAAAAAAAGAGGATAAAATTAAAATTTCACTAATATTATTTGTTTTTCTTGCCTTTTTCGGTCAAATCTCGATATAATAAGGAAAATTAAGGGAAGAAAAGAGGATAAAAATTGAAATTTCGCTAAAATTATTCGTTTTTCTTGCTTTTATCGGTCAAATCTCGATTAAATAAGGAAAATTAAGGGAAAAAAGAGGACAAAAATAGAAATTTCGCTAAAATTATTCGCTTTTCTTGCTTTTTTCGGTCAAATCTCGATAAAATAAGGAAAATTAAGGGAAATAAGAGGAAAAAAATTGAAATTTCGCTAAAATTATTCTTTTTTCTTGCTTTTTTCGGTCAAATCTCGATTAAATAAGGAAAATTAAGGGAAAAAAAGAGGACAAAAATTGAAATTTCGCTAAAATTATTCGTTTTTCTTGCTTTTTTCGGTCAAATCTCGATAAAATAAGGAAAATTACGGGAAAAAAAGAGGAAAAAAATTGATCTTTCGCTAAAATTATTTGTTTTTCTTGCTTTTTTCGGTCAAATCTCGATGAAATAAGGAAAATTAAGGGAACAAAGAGGATAAAAATAGAAATTTCGCTAAAATTATTCGTTTTTCTTGCTTTTTTCGGTCAAATCTCGATAAAATAAGGAAAATTATGGGAAAAAAGAGGAAAAAAATTGAAATTTCGCAAAAATTATTCGTTTTTCTTGCTTTTTTCGGTCAAATCTCGATGAAACAAGGAAAATTAAGGGAACAAAGAGGATAAAAATAGAAATTTCGCAAAAATTATTCGTTTTTCTTGCTTTTTTCGGTCAAATCTCGATGAAATAAGGAAAATTAAGGGAACAAAGAGGATAAAAATAGAAATTTCGCTAAAATTATTCGTTTTTGTTGCATTTTTTGTTCAAATCTCGATAAAATAAGGAAAATTAAGGGAAAAAAGAGGAAAAAAATTGAAATTTCGCTAAAATTATTCGTTTTTCTTGCTTTTTTCGGTCAAATCTCGATAAAATAAGGAAAATTAAGGGAAAAAAAGAGGATAAAAATTGATATTTCGCTAAAATTATTCTTTTTTCTTGCTTTTTTCGGTCAAATCTCGATTAAATAAGGAAAATTAAGGGAAAAAAAGAGGATAAAAATTGAAATTTCGCTAAAATTATTCGTTTTTCTTGCTTTTTTCGGTCAAATCTCGATAAAATAAGGAAAATTACGGGAAAAAAAGAGGAAAAAAATTGAACTTTCGCTAAAATTATTTGTTTTTCTTGCTTTTTTCGGTCAAATCTCGAATAAATAAGGAAAATTAAGGGATAAAAAGAGGAAAAAAATTAAAATTTTGCTAAAATTGTTCGTTTTTCTTGCTTTTTTCGGTCAAATCTCGATTAAATAAGGAAAATTAAGGGAAAAAAGAGGATAAAAATTGAAATTTCGGTAAAATTATTCGTTTTTCTTGCTTTTTTCGGTCAAATCTCGATAAAATAAGGAAAATTAAGGGAAAAAAAGAGGATAAAATTAAAATTTCGCTAATATTATTTGTTTTTCTTGCCTTTTTCGGTCAGATCTCGATATAATAAGGAAAATTAAGGGAAGAAAAGAGGATAAAAATTGAAATTTCGCTAAAATTATTAGTTTTTCTTGCTTTTATCGGTCAAATCTCGATTAAATAAGGAAAATTAAGGGAAAAAAAGAGGACAAAAATAGAAATTTCGCTAAAATTATTCGCTTTTCTTGCTTTTTTCGGTCAAATCTCGATAAAATAAGGAAAATTAAGGGAAATAAGAGGAAAAAAATTGAAATTTCGCTAAAATTATTCGTTTTTCTTGCTTTTTTCGGTCAAATCTCGATAAAATAATGAAAATTAAGGGAAAAAAAGAGGATAAAAATTGATATTTCGCTAAAATTATTCTTTTTTCTTGCTTTTTTCGGTCAAATCTCGATTAAATAAGGAAAATTAAGGGAAAAAAAGAGGATAAAAATTGAAATTTCGCTAAAATTATTCGTTTTTCTTGCTTTTTTCGGTCAAATCTCGATAAAATTAGGAAAATTACGGGAAAAAAAGAAGAAAAAAATTTATATTTATTAAAAATTATTCGTTTTTTTTTTGCTTTTTCGACTATATCTCGATAAAATGAGGAAAATTAAGGAAAAAAAGAGGAAAAAAATGAAAAGACGCATAAATTATTTGTTTTTATAGATTTTTTCGGTCAAATCTCGATAAAATAAGGAAAATTAAGGGAAAAAAAGAGGATAAAAATAGATATTTCGCTTAAATTATTCGTTTTTCTTGCTTTTTTCGTTCGAATCTCGATAAAATAAGGAAAATTAAGGGAAAAAAAGAGGAAAAAAATTGAAACTTCGCTAAAATTATTCGTTTTTCTTGCTTTTTTCGGTCAAATCTCGATGAAATAAGGAAAATTAAGGGAAAAAAGAGGATAAAAATAGAAATTTCGCTAAAATTATTCGTTTTTCTTGCTTTTTTCGGTCAAATCTCGATAAAATAAGGAAAATTAAGGGAAAAAAAGAGGATAAAATTAAAATTTCGCTAATATTATTTGTTTTTCTTGCCTTTTTCGGTCAGATCTCGATATAATAAGGAAAATTAAGGGAAGAAAAGAGGATAAAAATTGAAATTTCGCTAAAATTATTAGTTTTTCTTGCTTTTATCGGTCAAATCTCGATTAAATAAGGAAAATTAAGGGAAAAAAAGAGGACAAAAATAGAAATTTCGCTAAAATTATTCGCTTTTCTTGCTTTTTTCGGTCAAATCTCGATAAAATAAGGAAAATTAAGGGAAATAAGAGGAAAAAAATTGAAATTTCGCTAAAATTATTCGTTTTTCTTGCTTTTTTCGGTCAAATCTCGATAAAATAATGAAAATTAAGGGAAAAAAAGAGGATAAAAATTGATATTTCGCTAAAATTATTCTTTTTTCTTGCTTTTTTCGGTCAAATCTCGATTAAATAAGGAAAATTAAGGGAAAAAAAGAGGATAAAAATTGAAATTTCGCTAAAATTATTCGTTTTTCTTGCTTTTTTCGGTCAAATCTCGATAAAATTAGGAAAATTACGGGAAAAAAAGAAGAAAAAAATTTATATTTATTAAAAATTATTCGTTTTTTTTTGCTTTTTCGACTATATCTCGATAAAATGAGGAAAATTAAGGAAAAAAAGAGGAAAAAAATGATAAGACGCATAAATTATTTGTTTTTATAGATTTTTTCGGTCAAATCTCGATAAAATAAGGAAAATTAAGGGAAAAAAAGAGGATAAAAATAGATATTTCGCTTAAATTATTCGTTTTTCTTGCTTTTTTCGTTCGAATCTCGATAAAATAAGGAAAATTAAGGGAAAAAAAGAGGAAAAAAATTGAAACTTCGCTAAAATTATTCGTTTTTCTTGCTTTTTTCGGTCAAATCTCGATGAAATAAGGAAAATTAAGGGAAAAAAGAGGATAAAAATAGAAATTTCGCTAAAATTATTCGTTTTTCTTGCTTTTTTTGGTCAAATCTCGATAAAATTAGGAAAATTAATGAAAATAGAGGAAAAAAATTGAAATTTCGCAAAAATTATTCGTTTTTCTTGCTTTTTTCGGTCAAATCTCGATAAAATAAGGAAAATTAAGGGAAAAAAAGAGGATAAAAATTGATATTTCGCTAAAATTATTCTTTTTTCTTGCTTTTTTTGGTCAAATCTCGATTAAATAAGGAAAATTAAGGGAAAAAAAAGAGGATAAAAATTGAAATTTCGCTAAAATTATTCGTTTTTCTTGCTTTTTTCGGTCAAATCTCGATAAATTAAGGAAAATTAAGGGAAAAAAAGAGGAAAAAAATTGAAATTTCGCTAAAATTATTCGTTTTTCTTGCTTTTTTTGGTCAAATCTCGATAAAATAAGGAAAATTAAGGGAAAAAAAGAGGAAAAAAATTGAAATTTCGCTAAAATTATTCGTTTTTCTTGCTTTTTTTGGTCAAATCTCGATAAAATAAGGAAAATTAAGGGAAAAAAAGAGGATAAAAATTGAAATTTAGCTGAAATTATTCGTTTTTCTTGCTTTTTTCGGTCAAATCTCGATAAAATATGGAAAATTATGGGGAAAAAGAGGAAGAAAATTTAAATTTCGCTAAAATTATTCGTTTTTCTTGCTTTTTTCGGTCAAATCTCGATAAAATAAGGAAAATTAAGGGAAAAATCTGATGTGGCCAGCACATGACTTTCTCCATATTTTAGATGTAAATATTTATCTACGACAGTAATTTCGAACTCTATATTCCATCTAAACTTAGATGATGAGTGATTAATTTAGATATTATTATCTTTGACGTCACAAACTTTATAAATAATGTTTTTCGGGACATGTTCGATGAAAAATGATGAAATTGGCCTTTCGCCCCAGCGCCCAGAGCTCCCACAACGTACATAATCTGCAACTTCCGGTTTATCAGTATTTTACAAATAACTCCTATACAATCAGTGATACAAAAATATGTTTTTTACAAAAGTTATAGAAAAATATATTTTCTAAAACTTTTATAAATAATTGTATATACCTAAATATCATATTTATGGAGATATTTTGAAAACCGGAAATGAGCTTTGAAGAATGAAGCTCGACTTCTGGTTCACTGATTTTCTCCAAAATCTAATCAACTCTAAAGACACAAACCAAAATACTATACATGAGATTAGGTGTTGATCCGACAAATACTTTTTATGTTAGAGCGCCCACAAAGTACATAATCAGCTACTTCCGTTTGATCAGTATTTCACGAATAACTCCTAATCAACCGGTGATACAAAAATATGTTAAATACAAAAGTTATAGTAAAACACATTATTTAAAACTTTTATTCAGTACACAATATACCTATATATTATATTTATGGAGATATTTTGAAAACCGGAAATGAGCTTTGATGAATGAAGCTCGACTTCCGGTTTACCGATTCACTTGAAAAACTAATCAACTCTGACAGCACAAACTACAGTACTAAATATGAATTTTGGTATTGATACGACTTATAGTTTTCACGTTAGAGCGCCCACTGTCACACACACACATACACACACACACACACACACACACGCACACACACACACACACACACACACACACACACATACACACAGACATCATTCCGAAAATGGTCAAAACGTGTTCTAGGGACCCCAAAACATGTATTTCCGTTGAAATCTCGAAGTCGATTTTTTTCATGAAAACAATACTTTCTCTATACTTCGTATATGGAGAAAGTAAATAAGAGGATAAAAATTGATATTTCGCTAAAATTATTCGTTTTTTTGCTTTTTTCGGTCAAATCTCGATAAAATAAGGAAAATTAAGGAAAAAAAAGGAAAAAAATTGAAATTTCGCTAAAATTATTCGTTTTTCTTGCTTTTTTCGGTCAAATCTCGATAAAATAAGGAAAATTAAGGGAAAAAAAGAGGAAAAATATTGAAATTTCGCTAAAATTATTCGTTTCTCTTGCTTTTTTCGGTCAAATCTCGATAAAATAAGGAAAATTAAGGGAAAAAAAGAGGATAAAAATTGATATTTCGCTAAAATTATTCGTTTTTCTTGCTTTTTTCGGTCAAATCACGATAAAATAAGGAAAATTAAGGGAAAAAAAGTGGAAAAAAATTGAAATTTCAGTAAAATTATTCGTTTTTCTTGCTTTTTTTGGTCAAATCTCGATGAAATAAGGAAAATTAAGGGAAAAAAAGAGGAAAAAAATTGAAATTTTGCTAAAATTATTCGTTTTTCTTGCTTTTTTCGGTCAAATCTCGATAAAATAAGGAAAATTAAGGGAAAAAAAGAGGAAAAAAATTGAAATTTCGCTAAAATTATTCGTTTTTCTTGCTTTTTGCGGTCAAATCTCGATAAAGTAAGGAAAATTAAGGGAAAAAAGAGGATAAAAATTGAAATTTCGGTAAAATTATTCGTTATTCTTGCTTTTTTCGGTCAAATCTCGATAAAATAAGGAAAATTACGGGAAAAAAAGAGGAAAAAAATTGAACTTTCGCTAAAATTATTTGTTTTTCTTGCTTTTTTCGGTCAAATCTCGAATAAATAAGGAAAATTAAGGGAAAAAAAGAGGAAAAAAATTAAAATTTTGCTAAAATTGTTCGTTTTTCTTGCTTTTTTCGGTCAAATCTCGATGAAATAAGGAAAATTAAGGGAACAAAGAGGATAAAAATAGAAATTTCGCTAAAATTATTCGTTTTTCTTGGTTTTTTTAGTTCAAATCTCGATAAAATAAGGAAAATTAAGGGAAAAAAGAGGATAAAAATTGATATTTCGCTAAAATTATTCTTTTTTCCTGCTTTTTTTGGTCAAATCTCGATTAAATAAGGAAAATTAAGGGAAAAAAAGAGGATAAAAATTGAAATTTCGCTAAAATTATTCGTTTTTCTTGCTTTTTTCGGTCAAATCTCGATAAAATAAGGAAAATTACGGGAAAAAAAGAGGAAAAAAATTGAACTTTCGCTAAAATTATTTGTTTTTCTTGCTTTTTTCGGTCAAATCTCGAATAAATAAGGAAAATTAAGGGAAAAAAAGAGGAAAAAAATTAAAATTTTGCTAAAATTGTTCGTTTTTCTTGCTTTTTTCGGTCAAATCTCGATTAAATAAGGAAAATTAAGGGAAAAAAGAGGAAAAAAATTGAAATTTCGGTAAAATTATTCGTTTTTCTTGCTTTTTTCGGTCAAATCTCGATAAAATAAGGAAAATTAAGGGAAAAAAAGAGGATAAAATTAAAATTTCGCTAATATTATTTGTTTTTCTTGCCTTTTTCGGTCAAATCTCGATATAATAAGGAAAATTAAGGGAAGAAAAGAGGATAAAAATTGAAATTTCGCTAAAATTATTCGTTTTTCTTGCTTTTATCGGTCAAATCTCGATTAAATAAGGAAAATTAAGGGAAAAAAAGAGGATAAAAATAGAAATTTCGCTAAAATTATTCGCTTTTCTTGCTTTTTTTGGTCAAATCTCGATAAAATAAGGAAAATTAAGGGAAATAAGAGGAAAAAAATTGAAATTTCGCTAAAATTATTCGTTTTTCTTGCTTTTTTCGGTCAAATCTCGATAAAATAAGGAAAATTAAGGGAAAAAAAGAGGATAAAAATTGATATTTCGCTAAAATTATTCTTTTTTCTTGCTTTTTTCGGTCAAATCTCGATTAAATAAGGAAAATTAAGGGAAAAAAAGAGGATAAAAATTGAAATTTCGCTAAAATTATTCGTTTTTCTTGCTTTTTTTGGTCAAATCTCGATAAAATAAGGAAAATTACGGGAAAAAAAGAGGAAAAAAATTGAACTTACGCTAAAATTATTTGTTTTTCTTGCTTTTTTCGGTCAAATCTCGATTAAATAAGGAAAATTAAGGGAAAAAAGAGGAAAAAAATTGAAATTTCGGTAAAATTATTCGTTTTTCTTGCTTTTTTCGGTCAAATCTCGATAAAATAAGGAAAATTAAGGGAAAAAAAGAGGAAAAAAATTTATATTTATTAAAAATTATTCGTTTTTTTTTTGCTTTTTCGACTATATCTCGATAAAATGAGGAAAATTAAGGAAAAAAAGAGGAAAAAAATGAAAAGACGCATAAATTATTTGTTTTTATAGATTTTTTCGGTCAAATCTCAATAAGGAAAATTAAGGGAAAAAAAGAGGATAAAAATAGATATTTCGCTAAAATTATTCGTTTTTCTTGCTTTTTTTGGTCAAATCTCGAAAAAATTAGGAAAATTAAGGGAAAAAAGAGGAAAAAAATTGAAATTTCGCAAAGATTATTCGTTTTTCTTGCTTTTTTCGGTCAAATCTCGATAAAATAAGGAAAATTAAGGGAAAAAAAGAGGATAAAAATTGATATTTCGCTAAAATTATTCTTTTTTCTTGCTTTTTTCGGTCAAATCTCGATAAAATAAGGAAAATTAAGGGAAAAAAAGAGGAAAAAAATTTATATTTATTAAAAATTATTCGTTTTTTTTTTTGCTTTTTCGACTATATCTCGATAAAATGAGGAAAATTAAGGAAAAAAAGAGGAAAAAAATGAAAAGACGCATAAATTATTTGTTTTTATGGATTTTTTCGGTCAAATCTCGATAAAGTAAGGAAAATTAAGGGAAAAAAAGAGGATAAAAATAGATATTTCGCTAAAATTATTCGTTTTTCTTGCTTTTTTTGGTCAAATCTAGATTAAATAAGGAAAATTAAGGGAAAATAAGAGGAAAAAATAGAAATTTCGCCAAAATTATTCGTTTTTTTTGTTTTTTCGAAAACATCTCGTTAAATGAGGAGAATGAAGGAAAAAAAGAGGAAAAAAATTGAAATTTCGCTAAAATTATTCATTTTTCTTGCTTTTTTCGGTCAAATCTCGATAAAATAAGGAAAATTAAGGGAAAAAAGAGGAAAAAAATTGAAATTTCGCTAAAATTATTCGTTTTTCTTGCTTTTATCGGTCAAATCTCGATTAAATAAGGAAAATTAAGGGAAAAAAGAGGAAAAAAATTAAAATTTGTTAAAATTATTCGTTTTTTCTGCTTTTTTCGGTCAAATCTCGATTAAACAAGTAAAATTAAGGGAAAAAAAGAGGATAAAAATTGAAATTTTGCTAAAATTATTCGTATTTCTTGCTTTTTTCGGTCAAATCTCGACTAATTAAGGAAAATTAAGGGGAAAAAAGAGGATAAAAATTGAAATTTCGCTAAAATTATTCGTTATTCTAGCTTTTTTCGGTCAAATCTCGAAAAAATAAGTAAAATTAAGGAAAAAAGAGAGGAAATAAATTGAAATATCGCAAAAATTATTCGTTTTTTTTTTTGCTTTTTTCGGTCAAATCTCGATTAAATAAGGAAAATTAAGGGAAAAAAAGAGGAAAAAAATTGAAATTTCGCTTAAATTAAACGTTTTTCTTGCTTTTTTCGGTGAAATCTCGATAAAATATGGAAAATTAAGGGAAAAAAAGAGGAAAAAAATTAAATTTCGCTAAAATTATTCGTTTTTCTTGCTTTTTTCGGTCAAATATGGATAAAATAAGGAAAATTAAAGGAAAAAAAGAGGATAATAATTGAAATTTCGCTAAAATTATTCGTTTTTCTTGCTTTTTTCGGTCAAATCTCGATAAAATAAGGAAAATTAAGGGAAAAAAAGAGGATAAAATTGAAATTTCACTAATATTATTTGTTTTTCTTTCTTTTTTCGGTCAAATCTCGATATAATAAGGAAAATTAAGGGAAGAAAAGAGGATAAAAATTGAAATTTCGCTAAAATTATTCGTTTTTCTTGCTTTTATCGGTCAAATCTCGATTAAATAAGGAAAATTAAGGGAAAAAAATAGGATAAAAATAGAAATTTCGCTAAAATTATTTGTTTTTCTTGCTTTTTTCGGTCAAATCTCGATATAATAAGGAAAATTAAGGGAAGAAAAGAGGATAAAAATTGAAATTTCGCTAAAATTATTCGTGTTTCTTGCTTTTTTCGGTCAAATCTCGATTAAATAAGGAAAATTAAGGGAAAAAAGAGGAAAAAAATTAAAATTTTGTTAAAATTATTCGTTTTTTCTGCTTTTTTCGGTCAAATCTCGATTAAATAAGGAAAATTAAGGGAAAAAAAAGAGGATAAAAATTGAAATTTTGCTAAAATTATTCGTATTTCTTGCTTTTTTTGTCAAATCTCGACTAAATAAGGAAAATTAAGGGGAAAAAAGGGGATAAAAATTGAAATTTCGCTAAAATTATTCGTTATTCTTGCTTTTTTCGGTCAAATCTCGATTAAATAAGGAAAATTAAGGGAAAAAAAGAGGAAAAAAATTAAAATTTTGTTAAAATTATTCGTTTTTTCTGCTTTTTTCGGTCAAATCTCGATTAAATAAGGAAAATTAAGGGAAAAAAAAGAGGACAAAAATTTAAATATCGCAAAAATTCGTTTTTCCTGCTTTTTTCGGTCAAACCTCGATTAAATAAGGAAAATTAAGGGAAAAAAAGAGGAAAAAAATTGAAATTTCGCTTAAATTAAACGTTTTTCTTGCTTTTTTCGGTCGAATCTCGATAAAATATGGAAAATTAAGGGAAAAAAAGAGGAAAAAAATTGAAATTTCGCTAAAATTATTTGTTTTTCTTGCTTTTTTCGGTCAAATATCGATGAAATAAGGAAAATTAAAGGAAAAAAAGAGGAAAAAAATTGAAATTTCGCTAAAATTATTCGTTTTTCTTGCTTTATTCGATAATATCTCGATAAAATAAGGATAATTAAGGGAACAAAATAGGAAAAAATAGTAATTTCGCTAAAATTATTCGTTTTTTTTGCTTTTTTCGAAAACATCTCGTTAAATGAGGAGAATGAAGGAAAAAAAGAGGAAAAAAATTGATATTTCCCTAAAAATTATTCGTTTTTTTTGCTTTTTTCGAAACATCTCGTTAAATGAGGAGAATGAAGGAAAAAAATAGGAAAAAAATTGAAATTTCGCCAAAATTATTCGTTTTTCTTGCTTTTTTCGGTCAAATCTCGATTAAATAAGGAAAATTAAGGGAAAAAAAGAGGAAAAAAATTGAAATTTCTCTAAAATTATTCGTTTTTCTTGCTTTTTTCGGTCAAATCTCGATAAAATAAGGAAAATTAAGGGAAAAATAGGGGATAAAAATTGAAATTTCGCTAAAATTATTCATTTTTCTTGCTTTTTTCGAAAACATCTCGTTAAATGAGGAGAATGAAGGAAAAAAAGAGGATAAAAATTGAAATTTCGCTAAAATTATTCGTTTTTCTTGCTTTTTCGGTCAAATCTCAATTAAATAAGGAAAATTAAGGGAAAAAAGAGGAAAAAAATTAAAATTTTGCTAAAATTATTCATTTTTCTGGCTTTTTTCGGTCAAATCTCGATTAAATAAGGAAAATTAAGGGAAAAAAAGAGGATAAGAATTGAAATTTCGATAAAATTATTCGTTTACAATGCTTTTTTCGGTCAAATCTCGATAAAATAAGGAAAATTAAGGGGAAAAAGAGGAAAAAAATTGAAATTTTGCTAATATTATTCGTTTTTCTTGCTTTATTCGGTCAAATCTCGATAAAATAAGGAAAATTATGGGAAAAAAAGAGGATAAAAATTGAAATTTCGCTAAAATTATTCGTTTTTCTTGCTTTTTTCGGTCAAATCTCGATAAAATAAGGAAAATTACGGGAAAAAAAGAGGAAAAAAATTAAAATTTTGCTAAAATTATTCATTTTTCTGGCTTTTTTCGGTCAAATCTCGATTAAATAAGGAAAATTAAGGGAAAAAAAGAGGAAAAGAATTGAAATTTCGATAAAATTATTCGTTTACAATGCTTTTTTCGGTCAAATCTCGATAAAATAAGGAAAATTAAGGGGAAAAAGAGGAAAAAAATTGAAATTTTGCTAATATTTTTCGTTTTTCTTGCTTTATTCGGTCAAATCTCGATAAAATAAGGAAAATTATGGGAAAAAAAGAGGATAAAAATTGAAATTTCGCTTAAATTAAACGTTTTTCTTGCTTTTTTCGGTGAAATCTCGATAAAATATGGAAAATTAAGGGAAAAAAAGAGGAAAAAAATTAAATTTCGCTAAAATTATTCGTTTTTCTTGCTTTTTTCGGTCAAATATGGATAAAATAAGGAAAATTAAAGGAAAAAAAGAGGATAATAATTGAAATTTCGCTAAAATTATTCGTTTTTCTTGCTTTTTTCGGTCAAATCTCGATAAAATAAGGAAAATTACGGGAAAAAAAGAGGAAAAAAATTGAACTTACGCTAAAATTATTTGTTTTTCTTGCTTTTTTCGGTCAAATCTCGATTAAATAAGGAAAATTAAGGGAAAAAAGAGGAAAAAAATTGAAATTTCGGTAAAATTATTCGTTTTTCTTGCTTTTTTCGGTCAAATCTCGATAAAATAAGGAAAATTAAGGGAAAAAAAGAGGAAAAAAATTTATATTTATTAAAAATTATTCGTTTTTTTTTTGCTTTTTCGACTATATCTCGATAAAATGAGGAAAATTAAGGAAAAAAAGAGGAAAAAAATGAAAAGACGCATAAATTATTTGTTTTTATAGATTTTTTCGGTCAAATCTCAATAAGGAAAATTAAGGGAAAAAAAGAGGATAAAAATAGATATTTCGCTAAAATTATTCGTTTTTCTTGCTTTTTTTGGTCAAATCTCGAAAAAATTAGGAAAATTAAGGGAAAAAAGAGGAAAAAAATTGAAATTTCGCAAAGATTATTCGTTTTTCTTGCTTTTTTCGGTCAAATCTCGATAAAATAAGGAAAATTAAGGGAAAAAAAGAGGATAAAAATTGATATTTCGCTAAAATTATTCTTTTTTCTTGCTTTTTTCGGTCAAATCTCGATAAAATAAGGAAAATTAAGGGAAAAAAAGAGGAAAAAAATTTATATTTATTAAAAATTATTCGTTTTTTTTTTGCTTTTTCGACTATATCTCGATAAAATGAGGAAAATTAAGGAAAAAAAGAGGAAAAAAATGAAAAGACGCATAAATTATTTGTTTTTATGGATTTTTTCGGTCAAATCTCGATAAAGTAAGGAAAATTAAGGGAAAAAAAGAGGATAAAAATAGATATTTCGCTAAAATTATTCGTTTTTCTTGCTTTTTTTGGTCAAATCTAGATTAAATAAGGAAAATTAAGGGAAAATAAGAGGAAAAAATAGAAATTTCGCCAAAATTATTCGTTTTTTTTGTTTTTTCGAAAACATCTCGTTAAATGAGGAGAATGAAGGAAAAAAAGAGGAAAAAAATTGAAATTTCGCTAAAATTATTCATTTTTCTTGCTTTTTTCGGTCAAATCTCGATAAAATAAGGAAAATTAAGGGAAAAAAAGAGGAAAAAAATTGAAATTTCGCTAAAATTATTCGTTTTTCTTGCTTTTATCGGTCAAATCTCGATTAAATAAGGAAAATTAAGGGAAAAAAGAGGAAAAAAATTAAAATTTGTTAAAATTATTCGTTTTTTCTGCTTTTTTCGGTCAAATCTCGATTAAACAAGTAAAATTAAGGGAAAAAAAGAGGATAAAAATTGAAATTTTGCTAAAATTATTCGTATTTCTTGCTTTTTTCGGTCAAATCTCGACTAATTAAGGAAAATTAAGGGGAAAAAAGAGGATAAAAATTGAAATTTCGCTAAAATTATTCGTTATTCTAGCTTTTTTCGGTCAAATCTCGAAAAAATAAGTAAAATTAAGGAAAAAAGAGAGGAAATAAATTGAAATATCGCAAAAATTATTCGTTTTTTTTTTGCTTTTTTCGGTCAAATCTCGATTAAATAAGGAAAATTAAGGGAAAAAAAGAGGAAAAAAATTGAAATTTCGCTTAAATTAAACGTTTTTCTTGCTTTTTTCGGTGAAATCTCGATAAAATATGGAAAATTAAGGGAAAAAAAGAGGAAAAAAATTAAATTTCGCTAAAATTATTCGTTTTTCTTGCTTTTTTCGGTCAAATATGGATAAAATAAGGAAAATTAAAGGAAAAAAAGAGGATAATAATTGAAATTTCGCTAAAATTATTCGTTTTTCTTGCTTTTTTCGGTCAAATCTCGATAAAATAAGGAAAATTAAGGGAAAAAAAGAGGATAAAATTGAAATTTCACTAATATTATTTGTTTTTCTTTCTTTTTTCGGTCAAATCTCGATATAATAAGGAAAATTAAGGGAAGAAAAGAGGATAAATATTGAAATTTCGCTAAAATTATTCGTTTTTCTTGCTTTTATCGGTCAAATCTCGATTAAATAAGGAAAATTAAGGGAAAAAAATAGGATAAAAATAGAAATTTCGCTAAAATTATTTGTTTTTCTTGCTTTTTTCGGTCAAATCTCGATATAATAAGGAAAATTAAGGGAAGAAAAGAGGATAAAAATTGAAATTTCGCTAAAATTATTCGTTTTTCTTGCTTTTATCGGTCAAATCTCGATTAAATAAGGAAAATTAAGGGAAAAAAATAGGATAAAAATAGAAATTTCGCTAAAATTATTCTTTTTTCTTGCTTTTTTCGGTCAAATCTCGATTAAATAAGGAAAATTAAGGGAAAAAAAGAGGATAAAAATTGAAATTTCGCTAAAATTATTCGTTTTTCTTGCTTTTTTCGGTCAAATCTCGATAAAATAAGGAAAATTACGGGAAAAAAAGAGGAAAAAAATTGAACTTTCGCTAAAATTATTTGTTTTTTTTGCTTTTTCGACTATATCTCGATAAAATGAGGAAAATTAAGAAAAAAAAGAGGAAAAAATTGAATCTTCGCTAAAATTATTCGTTTTTCTTGCTTTTTTCGGTCAAATCTCGATAAAATAAGGAAAATTAAGGGAAATAAGAGGAACAAAATTGAAATTTCGCTAAAATTATTCGTTTTTCTTGCTTTTTTCGGTCAAATCTCGATGAAATAAGGAAAATTAAGGGAAATAAGAGGAAAAAATTGAAATTTCGCTAAAATTATTCGTTTTTCTTGCTTTTTTCGGTAAAATCTCGATGAAATAAGGAAAATTAAGGGAACAAAGAGGATAAAAATAGAAATTTCGCTAAAAATATTCGTTTTTCTTGCTTTTTTTGTTCAAATCTCGATAAAATATGGAAAATTAAGGGAAAAAAGAGGAAAAAAATTGAAATTTCGCAAAAATTATTCGTTTTTCTTGCTTTTTTCGGTCAAATCTCGATAAAATAAGGAAAATTAATGGAAAAAGGAGGATAAAAATTGATATTTCGCTAGAATTATTCTTTTTTCTTGCTTTTTTCGGTCAAATCTCGATTAAATAAGGAAAACTAAGGGAAAAAAAGAGGATAAAAATTGAAATTTCGCTAAAATTATTCGTTTTTCTTGCTTTTTTCGGTCAAATCTCGATAAAATAAGGAAAATTACGGGAAAAAAAGAGGAAAAAAATTGAACTTTCGCTAAAATTATTTGTTTTTCTTGCTTTTTTCGGTCAAATCTCGAATAAATAAGGAAAATTAAGCGAAAAAAAGAGGAAAAAAATTAGAATTTTGCTAAAATTGTTCGTTTTTCTTGCTTTTTTCGGTCAAATCTCGATTAAATAAGGAAAATTAAGGGAAAAAAGAGGATAAAAATTGAAATTTCGGTAAAATTATTCGTTTTTCTTGCTTTTTTCGGTCAAATCTCGATAAAATAAGGAAAATTAAGGGAAAAAAAGAGGATAAAATTAAAATTTCGCTAATATTATTTGTTTTTCTTGCCTTTTTCGGTCAAATCTCGATATAATAAGGAAAATTAAGGGAAGAAAAGAGGATAAAAATTGAAATTTCGCTAAAATTATTCGCTTTTCTTGCTTTTTTCGGTCAAATCTCGATAAAATAAGAAAAATTAAGGGAAAAAAAGGGGAAAAAAATTGAAATTTCGCTAAAATTATTCGTGTTTCTTGCTTTTTTCGGTCAAATCTCGATTAAATAAGGAAAATTAAGGGAAAAAAGAGGAAAAAAATTAAAATTTTGTTAAAATTATTCGTTTTTTCTGCTTTTTTCGGTCAAATCTCGATTAAATAAGGAAAATTAAGGGAAAAAAAAGAGGATAAAAATTGAAATTTTGCTAAAATTATTCGTATTTCTTGCTTTTTTTGTCAAATCTCGACTAAATAAGGAAAATTAAGGGGAAAAAAGGGGATAAAAATTGAAATTTCGCTAAAATTATTCGTTATTCTTGCTTTTTTCGGTCAAATCTCGATTAAATAAGGAAAATTAAGGGAAAAAAAGAGGAAAAAAATTAAAATTTTGTTAAAATTATTCGTTTTTTCTGCTTTTTTCGGTCAAATCTCGATTAAATAAGGAAAATTAAGGGAAAAAAAAGAGGACAAAAATTTAAATATCGCAAAAATTCGTTTTTCTTGCTTTTTTCGGTCAAATCTCGATTAAATAAGGAAAATTAAGGGAAAAAAAGAGGAAAAAAATTGAAATTTCGCTTAAATTAAACGTTTTTCTTGCTTTTTTCGGTCGAATCTCGATAAAATATGGAAAATTAAGGGAAAAAAAGAGGAAAAAAATTGAAATTTCGCTAAAATTATTTGTTTTTCTTGCTTTTTTCGGTCAAATATCGATGAAATAAGGAAAATTAAAGGAAAAAAAGAGGAAAAAAATTGAAATTTCGCTAAAATTATTCGTTTTTCTTGCTTTATTCGATAATATCTCGATAAAATAAGGATAATTAAGGGAACAAAATAGGAAAAAATAGTAATTTCGCTAAAATTATTCGTTTTTTTTGCTTTTTTCGAAAACATCTCGTTAAATGAGGAGAATGAAGGAAAAAAAGAGGAAAAAAATTGATATTTCCCTAAAAATTATTCGTTTTTTTTGCTTTTTTCGAAACATCTCGTTAAATGAGGAGAATGAAGGAAAAAAATAGGAAAAAAATTGAAATTTCGCCAAAATTATTCGTTTTTCTTGCTTTTTTCGGTCAAATCTCGATTAAATAAGGAAAATTAAGGGAAAAAAAGAGGAAAAAAATTGAAATTTCTCTAAAATTATTCGTTTTTCTTGCTTTTTTCGGTCAAATCTCGATAAAATAAGGAAAATTAAGGGAAAAATAGGGGATAAAAATTGAAATTTCGCTAAAATTATTCATTTTTCTTGCTTTTTTCGAAAACATCTCGTTAAATGAGGAGAATGAAGGAAAAAAAGAGGATAAAAATTGAAATTTCGCTAAAATTATTCGTTTTTCTTGCTTTTTTCGGTCAAATCTCAATTAAATAAGGAAAATTAAGGGAAAAAAGAGGAAAAAAATTAAAATTTTGCTAAAATTATTCATTTTTCTGGCTTTTTTCGGTCAAATCTCGATTAAATAAGGAAAATTAAGGGAAAAAAAGAGGATAAGAATTGAAATTTCGATAAAATTATTCGTTTACAATGCTTTTTTCGGTCAAATCTCGATAAAATAAGGAAAATTAAGGGGAAAAAGAGGAAAAAAATTGAAATTTTGCTAATATTATTCGTTTTTCTTGCTTTATTCGGTCAAATCTCGATAAAATAAGGAAAATTATGGGAAAAAAAGAGGATAAAAATTGAAATTTCGCTAAAATTATTCGTTTTTCTTGCTTTTTTCGGTCAAATCTCGATAAAATAAGGAAAATTACGGGAAAAAAAGAGGAAAAAAATTAAAATTTTGCTAAAATTATTCATTTTTCTGGCTTTTTTCGGTCAAATCTCGATTAAATAAGGAAAATTAAGGGAAAAAAAGAGGATAAGAATTGAAATTTCGATAAAATTATTCGTTTACAATGCTTTTTTCGGTCAAATCTCGATAAAATAAGGAAAATTAAGGGGAAAAAGAGGAAAAAAATTGAAATTTTGCTAATATTATTCGTTTTTCTTGCTTTATTCGGTCAAATCTCGATAAAATAAGGAAAATTATGGGAAAAAAAGAGGATAAAAATTGAAATTTCGCTTAAATTAAACGTTTTTCTTGCTTTTTTCGGTGAAATCTCGATAAAATATGGAAAATTAAGGGAAAAAAAGAGGAAAAAAATTAAATTTCGCTAAAATTATTCGTTTTTCTTGCTTTTTTCGGTCAAATATGGATAAAGTAAGGAAAATTAAAGGAAAAAAAGAGGATAATAATTGAAATTTCGCTAAAATTATTCGTTTTTCTTGCTTTTTTCGGTCAAATCTCGATAAAATAAGGAAAATTAAGGGAAAAAAAGAGGATAAAATTGAAATTTCACTAATATTATTTGTTTTTTTTTCTTTTTTCGGTCAAATCTCGATATAATAAGGAAAATTAAGGGAAGAAAAGAGGATAAAAATTGAAATTTCGCTAAAATTATTCGTTTTTCTTGCTTTTATCGGTCAAATCTCGATTAAATAAGGAAAATTAAGGGAAAAAAATAGGATAAAAATAGAAATTTCGCTAAAATTATTTGTTTTTCTTGCTTTTTTCGGTCAAATCTCGATATAATAAGGAAAATTAAGGGAAGAAAAGAGGATAAAAATTGAAATTTCGCTAAAATTATTCGTTTTTCTTGCTTTTATCGGTCAAATCTCGATTAAATAAGGAAAATTAAGGGAAAAAAATAGGATAAAAATAGAAATTTCGCTAAAATTATTCTTTTTTCTTGCTTTTTTCGGTCAAATCTCGATTAAATAAGGAAAATTAAGGGAAAAAAAGAGGATAAAAATTGAAATTTCGCTAAAATTATTCGTTTTTCTTGCTTTTTTCGGTCAAATCTCGATAAAATAAGGAAAATTACGGGAAAAAAAGAGGAAAAAAATTGAACTTTCGCTAAAATTATTTGTTTTTTTTGCTTTTTCGACTATATCTCGATAAAATGAGGAAAATTAAGAAAAAAAAGAGGAAAAAATTGAATCTTCGCTAAAATTATTCGTTTTTCTTGCTTTTTTCGGTCAAATCTCGATAAAATAAGGAAAATTAAGGGAAATAAGAGGAACAAAATTGAAATTTCGCTAAAATTATTCGTTTTTCTTGCTTTTTTCGGTCAAATCTCGATGAAATAAGGAAAATTAAGGGAAATAAGAGGAAAAAATTGAAATTTCGCTAAAATTATTCGTTTTTCTTGCTTTTTTCGGTAAAATCTCGATGAAATAAGGAAAATTAAGGGAACAAAGAGGATAAAAATAGAAATTTCGCTAAAAATATTCGTTTTTCTTGCTTTTTTTGTTCAAATCTCGATAAAATATGGAAAATTAAGGGAAAAAAGAGGAAAAAAATTGAAATTTCGCAAAAATTATTCGTTTTTCTTGCTTTTTTCGGTCAAATCTCGATAAAATAAGGAAAATTAAGGGAAAAAGGAGGATAAAAATTGATATTTCGCTAGAATTATTCTTTTTTCTTGCTTTTTTCGGTCAAATCTCGATTAAATAAGGAAAACTAAGGGAAAAAAAGAGGATAAAAATTGAAATTTCGCTAAAATTATTCGTTTTTCTTGCTTTTTTCGGTCAAATCTCGATAAAATAAGGAAAATTACGGGAAAAAAAGAGGAAAAAAATTGAACTTTCGCTAAAATTATTTGTTTTTCTTGCTTTTTTCGGTCAAATCTCGAATAAATAAGGAAAATTAAGCGAAAAAAAGAGGAAAAAAATTAGAATTTTGCTAAAATTGTTCGTTTTTCTTGCTTTTTTCGGTCAAATCTCGATTAAATAAGGAAAATTAAGGGAAAAAAGAGGATAAAAATTGAAATTTCGGTAAAATTATTCGTTTTTCTTGCTTTTTTCGGTCAAATCTCGATAAAATAAGGAAAATTAAGGGAAAAAAAGAGGATAAAATTAAAATTTCGCTAATATTATTTGTTTTTCTTGCCTTTTTCGGTCAAATCTCGATATAATAAGGAAAATTAAGGGAAGAAAAGAGGATAAAAATTGAAATTTCGCTAAAATTATTCGCTTTTCTTGCTTTTTTCGGTCAAATCTCGATAAAATAAGAAAAATTAAGGGAAAAAAAGGGGAAAAAAATTGAAATTTCGCTAAAATTATTCGTGTTTCTTGCTTTTTTCGGTCAAATCTCGATTAAATAAGGAAAATTAAGGGAAAAAAGAGGAAAAAAATTAAAATTTTGTTAAAATTATTCGTTTTTTCTGCTTTTTTCGGTCAAATCTCGATTAAATAAGGAAAATTAAGGGAAAAAAAAGAGGATAAAAATTGAAATTTTGCTAAAATTATTCGTATTTCTTGCTTTTTTTGTCAAATCTCGACTAAATAAGGAAAATTAAGGGGAAAAAAGGGGATAAAAATTGAAATTTCGCTAAAATTATTCGTTATTCTTGCTTTTTTCGGTCAAATCTCGATTAAATAAGGAAAATTAAGGGAAAAAAAGAGGAAAAAAATTAAAATTTTGTTAAAATTATTCGTTTTTTCTGCTTTTTTCGATCAAATCTCGATTAAATAAGGAAAATTAAGGGAAAAAAAAGAGGACAAAAATTTAAATATCGCAAAAATTCGTTTTTCTTGCTTTTTTCGGTCAAATCTCGATTAAATAAGGAAAATTAAGGGAAAAAAAGAGGAAAAAAATTGAAATTTCGCTTAAATTAAACGTTTTTCTTGCTTTTTTCGGTCGAATCTCGATAAAATATGGAAAATTAAGGGAAAAAAAGAGGAAAAAAATTGAAATTTCGCTAAAATTATTTGTTTTTCTTGCTTTTTTCGGTCAAATATCGATGAAATAAGGAAAATTAAAGGAAAAAAAGAGGAAAAAAATTGAAATTTCGCTAAAATTATTCGTTTTTCTTGCTTTATTCGATAATATCTCGATAAAATAAGGATAATTAAGGGAACAAAATAGGAAAAAATAGTAATTTCGCTAAAATTATTCGTTTTTTTTGCTTTTTTCGAAAACATCTCGTTAAATGAGGAGAATGAAGGAAAAAAAGAGGAAAAAAATTGATATTTCCCTAAAAATTATTCGTTTTTTTTGCTTTTTCTGAAACATCTCGTTAAATGAGGAGAATGAAGGAAAAAAATAGGAAAAAAATTGAAATTTCGCCAAAATTATTCGTTTTTCTTGCTTTTTTCGGTCAAATCTCGATTAAATAAGGAAAATTAAGGGAAAAAAAGAGGAAAAATATTGAAATTTCTCTAAAATTATTCGTTTTTCTTGCTTTTTTCGGTCAAATCTCGATAAAATAAGGAAAATTAAGGGAAAAATAGGGGATAAAAATTGAAATTTCGCTAAAATTATTCATTTTTCTTGCTTTTTTCGAAAACATCTCGTTAAATGAGGAGAATGAAGGAAAAAAAGAGGATAAAAATTGAAATTTCGCTAAAATTATTCGTTTTTCTTGCTTTTTTCGGTCAAATCTCAATTAAATAAGGAAAATTAAGGGAAAAAAGAGGAAAAAAATTAAAATTTTGCTAAAATTATTCATTTTTCTGGCTTTTTTCGGTCAAATCTCGATTAAATAAGGAAAATTAAGGGGAAAAAAGAGGATAAGAATTGAAATTTCGATAAAATTATTCGTTTACAATGCTTTTTTCGGTCAAATCTCGATAAAATAAGGAAAATTAAGGGGAAAAAGAGGAAAAAAATTGAAATTTTGCTAATATTATTCGTTTTTCTTGCTTTATTCGGTCAAATCTCGATAAAATAAGGAAAATTATGGGAAAAAAAGAGGATAAAAATTGAAATTTCGCTAAAATTATTCGTTTTTCTTGCTTTTTTCGGTCAAATCTCGATAAAATAAGGAAAATTACGGGAAAAAAAGAGGAAAAAAATTAAAATTTTGCTAAAATTATTCATTTTTCTGGCTTTTTTCGGTCAAATCTCGATTAAATAAGGAAAATTAAGGGAAAAAAAGAGGATAAGAATTGAAATTTCGATAAAATTATTCGTTTACAATGCTTTTTTCGGTCAAATATCGATAAAATAAGGAAAATTAAGGGGAAAAAGAGGAAAAAAATTGAAATTTTGCTAATATTATTCGTTTTTCTTGCTTTATTCGGTCAAATCTCGATAAAATAAGGAAAATTATGGGAAAAAAAGAGGATAAAAATTGAAATTTCGCTAAAATTATTTGTTTTTCTTGCTTTTTTCGGTCAAATCTCGAATAAATAAGGAAAATTAAGGGAAAAAAAGAGGAAAAAAATTAAAATTTTGCTAAAATTGTTCGTTTTTCTTGCTTTTTTCGGTCAAATCTCGATTAAATAAGGAAAATTAAGGGAAAAAAGAGGATAAAAATTGAAATTTCGGTAAAATTATTCGTTTTTCTTGCTTTTTTCGGTCAAATCTCGATAAAATAAGGAAAATTAAGGGAAAAAAAGAGGATAAAATTAAAATTTCGCTAATATTATTTGTTTTTCTTGCCTTTTTCGGTCAAATCTCGATATAATAAGGAAAATTAAGGGAAGAAAAGAGGATAAAAATTGAAATTTCGCTAAAATTATTCGCTTTTCTTGCTTTTTTCGGTCAAATCTCGATAAAATAAGAAAAATTAAGGGAAAAAAAGAGGAAAAAAATTGAAATTTCGCAAAAATTATTCATTTTTATTGCTTTTTTCGGTCAAATCTCGATAAAATAAGGAAAATTAAGGGAAAAAAAGAGGAAAAAAATTGAAATTTCGCTAAAATTATTCGTGTTTCTTGCTTTTTTCGGTCAAATCTCGATTAAATAAGGAAAATTAAGGGAAAAAAAGAGGAAAAAAATTAAAATTTTGTTAAAATTATTCGTTTTTTCTGCTTTTTTCGGTCAAATCTCGATTAAATAAGGAAAATTAAGGGAAAAAAAAGAGGATAAAAATTGAAATTTTGCTAAAATATTCGTATTTCTTGCTTTTTTTGTCAAATCTCGACTAAATAAGGAAAATTAAGGGGAAAAAAGAGGATAAAAATTGAAATTTCGCTAAAATTATTCGTTATTCTTGCTTTTTTCGGTCAAATCTCGATTAAATAAGGAAAATTAAGGGAAAAAAAGAGGAAAAAAATTAAAATTTTGTTAAAATTATTCGTTTTTTCTGCTTTTTTCGGTCAAATCTCGATTAAATAAGGAAAATTAAGGGAAAAAAAAGAGGACAAAAATTTAAATATCGCAAAAATTCGTTTTTCTTGCTTTTTTCGGTCAAATCTCGATTAAATAAGGAAAATTAAGGGAAAAAAAGAGGAAAAAAATTGAAATTGCGCTTAAATTAAACGTTTTTCTTGCTTTTTTCGGTCGAATCTCGATAAAATATGGAAAATTAAGGGAAAAAAAGAGGAAAAAAATTGAAATTTCGCTAAAATTATTTGTTTTTCTTGCTTTTTTCGGTCAAATATCGATGAAATAAGGAAAATTAAAGGAAAAAAAGAAGATAAAAATTGAAATTTCGCTAAAATTATTCGTTTTTCTTGCTTTATTCGATAATATCTCGATAAAATAAGGATAATTAAGGGAACAAAATAGGAAAAAATAGTAATTTCGCTAAAATTATTCGTTTTTTTTGCTTTTTTCGAAAACATCTCGTTAAATGAGGAGAATGAAGGAAAAAAAGAGGAAAAAAATTGATATTTCCCTAAAAATTATTCTTTTTTTTTGCCTTTTTTGAAACATCTCGTTAAATGAGGAGAATGAAGGAAAAAAATAGGAAAAAAATTGAAATTTCGCCAAAATTATTCGTTTTTCTTGCTTTTTTCGGTCAAATCTCGATTAAATAAGGAAAATTAAGGGAAAAAAAGAGGAAAAAAATTGAAATTTCTCTAAAATTATTCGTTTTTCTTGCTTTTTTCGGTCAAATCTCGATAAAATAAGGAAAATTAAGGGAAAAATAGGGGATAAAAATTGAAATTTCGCTAAAATTATTCATTTTTCTTGCTTTTTTCGAAAACATTTCGTTAAATGAGGAGAATGAAGGAAAAAAAGAGGATAAAAATTGAAATTTCGCTAAAATTATTCGTTTTTCTTGCTTTTTTCGGTCAAATCTCGATTAAATAAGGAAAATTAAGGGAAAAAAAGAGGAAAAAAATTAAAATTTTGCTAAAATTATTCATTTTTCTGGCTTTTTTCGGTGAAATCTCGATTAAATAAGGAAAATTAAGGGAAAAAAAGAGGATAAGAATTGAAATTTCGATAAAATTATTCGTTTACAATGCTTTTTTCGGTCAAATCTCGATAAAATAAGGAAAATTAAGGGGAAAAAGAGGAAAAAAATTGAAATTTTGCTAATATTATTCGTTTTTCTTGCTTTATTCGGTCAAATCTCGATAAAATAAGGAAAATTATGGGAAAAAAAGAGGATAAAAATTGAAATTTCGCTAAAATTATTCGTTTTTCTTGCTTTTTTCGGTCAAATCTCGATAAAATAAGGAAAATTACGGGAAAAAAAGAGGAAAAAAATTGAACTTTCGCTAAAATTATTTGTTTTTCTTGCTTTTTTCGGTCAAATCTCGAATAAATAAGGAAAATTAAGGGAAAAAAAGAGGAAAAAAATTAAAATTTTGCTAAAATTGTTCGTTTTTCTTGTTTTTTTCGGTCAAATCTCGATTAAATAAGGAAAATTAAGGGAAAAAAGAGGATAAAAATTGAAATTTCGGTAAAATTATTCGTTTTTCTTGCTTTTTTCGGTCAAATCTCGATAAAATAAGGAAAATTAAGGGAAAAAAAGAGGATAAAATTAAAATTTCGCTAATATTATTTGTTTTTCTTGCCTTTTTCGGTCAAATCTCGATATAATAAGGAAAATTAAGGGAAGAAAAGAGGATAAAAATTGAAATTTCGCTAAAATTATTCGCTTTTCTTGCTTTTTTCGGTCAAATCTCGATAAAATAAGAAAAATTAAGGGAAAAAAAGAGGAAAAAAATTGAAATTTCGCAAAAATTATTCATATTTCTTGCTTTTTTCGGTCAAATCTCGATAAAATAAGGAAAATTAAGGGAAAAAAAAAGGAAAAAAATAGAAATTTCGCTAAAATTATTCGTGTTTCTTGCTTTTTTCGGTCAAATCTCGATAAAATAAGGAAAATTAAGGGAAAAAAAGAGGAAAAAAATTGAAATTTCGCTATAATTATTCGTTTTTCTTGCTTTTTTCGATGAAATCTCGATAAAATAAGGAAAATTAAGGGAAAAAAGAGGATAAAAATTGATATATCGCTAAAATTATTCGTTTTTCTTGCTTTTATCGGTCAAATCTCGTTAAATGAGAAGAATGAAGGAAAAAAAGAGGAAAAAAATTGAAATTTCGCTAAAATTATTCGTTTTTCTTGCTTTTTTCGGTCAAATCTCGATAAAATAAGGAAAAAAAAGAGGAAAAAAATTGAAATTTCGCTAAAATTATTCATTTTTCTTGCTTTTTTCGGTCAAATCTCGATAAAATAAGGAAAATAAAGGGAAAAATATACGAAAAAAATTGAAATTTCGCTAAAATTATTCGTTTTTCTTGCCTTTTTCGGTCAAATCTCGATAAAATAAGGAAAATTAAGGGAAAAAAAGAGGAAAAAAATTAAAATTTTGTTAAAATTATTCGTTTTTTCTGCTTTTTTCGGTCAAATCTCGATTAAATAAGGAAAATTAAGGGAAAAAAACAGGATAAAAATTGAAATTTTGCTAAAATTATTCGTATTTCTTGCTTTTTTTGTCAAATCTCGACTAAATAAGGAAAATTAAGGGGAAAAAAGAGGATAAAAATTGAAATTTCGCTAAAATTATTCGTTATTCTTGCTTTTTTCGGTCAAATCTCGATTAAATAAGGAAAATTAAGGGAAAAAAAGAGGAAAAAAATTAAAATTTTGTTAAAATTATTCGTTTTTTCTGCTTTTTTCGGTCAAATCTCGATTAAATAAGGAAAATTAAGGGAAAAAAAAGAGGACAAAAATTTAAATATCGCAAAAATTCGTTTTTCTTGCTTTTTTCGGTCAAATCTCGATTAAATAAGGAAAATTAAGGGAAAAAAAGAGGAAAAAAATTGAAATTTCGCTTAAATTAAACGTTTTTCTTGCTTTTTTCGGTCGAATCTCGATAAAATATGGAAAATTAAGGGAAAAAAAGAGGAAAAAAATTGAAATTTCGCTAAAATTATTTGTTTTTCTTGCTTTTTTCGGTCAAATATCGATGAAATAAGGAAAATTAAAGGAAAAAAAGAGGATAAAAATTGAAATTTCGCTAAAATTATTCGTTTTTCTTGCTTTATTCGATAATATCTCGATAAAATAAGGATAATTAAGGGAACAAAATAGGAAAAAATAGTAATTTCGCTAAAATTATTCGTTTTTTTTGCTTTTTTCGAAAACATCTCGTTAAATGAGGAGAATGAAGGAAAAAAAGAGGAAAAAAATTGATATTTCCCTAAAAATTATTCGTTTTTTTTGCTTTTTTCGAAACATCTCGTTAAATGAGGAGAATGAAGGAAAAAAATAGGAAAAAAATTGAAATTTCGCCAAAATTATTCGTTTTTCTTGCTTTTTTCGGTCAAATCTCGATTAAATAAGGAAAATTAAGGGAAAAAAAGAGGAAAAAAATAGAAATTTCTCTAAAATTATTCGTTTTTCTTGCTTTTTTCGGTCAAATCTCGATAAAATAAGGAAAATTAAGGGAAAAATAGGGGATAAAAATTGAAATTTCGCTAAAATTATTCATTTTTCTTGCTTTTTTCGAAAACATCTCGTTAAATGAGGAGAATGAAGGAAAAAAAGAGGATAAAAATTGAAATTTCGCTAAAATTATTCGTTTTTCTTGCTTTTTTCGGTCAAATCTCGATTAAATAAGGAAAATTAAGGGAAAAAGAGAGGAAAAAAATTAAAATTTTGCTAAAATTATTCATTTTTCTGGCTTTTTTCGGTCAAATCTCGATTAAATAAGGAAAATTAAGGGAAAAAAGAGGATAAGAATTGAAATTTCGATAAAATTATTCGTTTACAATGCTTTTTTCGGTCAAATCTCGATAAAATAAGGAAAATTAAGGGGAAAAAGAGGAAAAAAATTGAAATTTTGCTAATATTATTCGTTTTTCTTGCTTTATTCGGTCAAATCTCGATAAAATAAGGAAAATTATGGGAAAAAAAGAGGATAAAAATTGAAATTTCGCTAAAATTATTCGTTTTTCTTGCTTTTTTCGGTCAAATCTCGATAAAATAAGGAAAATTACGGGAAAAAAAGAGGAAAAAAATTGAACTTTCGCTAAAATTATTTGTTTTTCTTGCTTTTTTCGGTAAAATCTCGAATAAATAAGGAAAATTAAGGGAAAAAAAGAGGAAAAAAATTAAAATTTTGCTAAAATTGTTCGTTTTTCTTGCTTTTTTCGGTCAAATCTCGATTAAATAAGCAAAATTAAGGGAAAAAAGAGGATAAAAATTGAAATTTCGGTAAAATTATTCGTTTTTCTTGCTTTTTTCGGTCAAATCTCGATAAAAATTAAGGGAAAAAAAGAGGATAAAATTAAAATTTCGCTAATATTATTTGTTTTTCTTGCCTTTTTCGGTCAAATCTCGATATAATAAGGAAAATTAAGGGAAGAAAAGAGGATAAAAATTGAAATTTCGCTAAAATTATTCGCTTTTCTTGCTTTTTTCGGTCAAATCTCGATAAAATAAGAAAAATTAAGGGAAAAAAAGAGGAAAAAAATTGAAATTTCGCAAAAATTATTCATTTTTCTTGCTTTTTTCGGTCAAATCTCGATAAAATAAGGAAAATTAAGGGAAAAAAAGAGGAAAAAAATTGAAATTTCGCTAAAATTAATAGTGTTTCTTGCTTTTTTCGGTCAAATCTCGATTAAATAAGGAAAATTAAGGGAAAAAAAGAGGAAAAAAAGTAAAATTTTGTTAAAATTATTCGTTTTTTCTGCTTTTTTCGGTCAAATCTCGATTAAATAAGGAAAATTAAGGGAAAAAAAAGAGGAACAAAATTGAAATTTCGCTAAAATTATTCGTTTTTCTTGCTTTTTTCGGTCAAATCTCGATGAAATAAGGAAAATTAAGGGAAATAAGAGGAAAAAATTGAAATTTCGCTAAAATTATTCGTTTTTCTTGCTTTTTTCGGTAAAATCTCGATGAAATAAGGAAAATTAAGGGAACAAAGAGGATAAAAATAGAAATTTCGCTAAAAATATTCGTTTTTCTTGCTTTTTTTGTTCAAATCTCGATAAAATATGGAAAATTAAGGGAAAAAAGAGGAAAAAAATTGAAATTTCGCAAAAATTATTCGTTTTTCTTGCTTTTTTCGGTCAAATCTCGATAAAATAAGGAAAATTAAGGGAAAAAGGAGGATAAAAATTGATATTTCGCTAGAATTATTCTTTTTTCTTGCTTTTTTCGGTCAAATCTCGATTAAATAAGGAAAACTAAGGGAAAAAAAGAGGATAAAAATTGAAATTTCGCTAAAATTATTCGTTTTTCTTGCTTTTTTCGGTCAAATCTCGATAAAATAAGGAAAATTACGGGAAAAAAAGAGGAAAAAAATTGAACTTTCGCTAAAATTATTTGTTTTTCTTGCTTTTTTCGGTCAAATCTCGAATAAATAAGGAAAATTAAGCGAAAAAAAGAGGAAAAAAATTAGAATTTTGCTAAAATTGTTCGTTTTTCTTGCTTTTTTCGGTCAAATCTCGATTAAATAAGGAAAATTAAGGGAAAAAAGAGGATAAAAATTGAAATTTCGGTAATATTATTCGTTTTTCTTGCTTTTTTCGGTCAAATCTCGATAAAATAAGGAAAATTAAGGGAAAAAAAGAGGATAAAATTAAAATTTCGCTAATATTATTTGTTTTTCCCTTCCTTTTTCGGTCAAATCTCGATATAATAAGGAAAATTAAGGGAAGAAAAGAGGATAAAAATTGAAATTTCGCTAAAATTATTCGCTTTTCTTGCTTTTTTCGGTCAAATCTCGATAAAATAAGAAAAATTAAGGGAAAAAAAGGGGAAAAAAATTGAAATTTCGCTAAAATTATTCGTGTTTCTTGCTTTTTTCGGTCAAATCTCGATTAAATAAGGAAAATTAAGGGAAAAAAGAGGAAAAAAATTAAAATTTTGTTAAAATTATTCGTTTTTTCTGCTTTTTTCGGTCAAATCTCGATTAAATAAGGAAAATTAAGGGAAAAAAAAGAGGATAAAAATTGAAATTTTGCTAAAATTATTCGTATTTCTTGCTTTTTTTGTCAAATCTCGACTAAATAAGGAAAATTAAGGGGAAAAAAGGGGATAAAAATTGAAATTTCGCTAAAATTATTCGTTATTCTTGCTTTTTTCGGTCAAATCTCGATTAAATAAGGAAAATTAAGGGAAAAAAAGAGGAAAAAAATTAAAATTTTGTTAAAATTATTCGTTTTTTCTGCTTTTTTCGGTCAAATCTCGATTAAATAAGGAAAATTAAGGGAAAAAAAAGAGGACAAAAATTTAAATATCGCAAAAATTCGTTTTTCTTGCTTTTTTCGGTCAAATCTCGATTAAATAAGGAAAATTAAGGGAAAAAAAGAGGAAAAAAATTGAAATTTCGCTTAAATTAAACGTTTTTCTTGCTTTTTTCGGTCGAATCTCGATAAAATATGGAAAATTAAGGGAAAAAAAGAGGAAAAAAATTGAAATTTCGCTAAAATTATTTGTTTTTCTTGCTTTTTTCGGTCAAATATCGATGAAATAAGGAAAATTAAAGGAAAAAAAGAGGAAAAAAATTGAAATTTCGCTAAAATTATTCGTTTTTCTTGCTTTATTCGATAATATCTCGATAAAATAAGGATAATTAAGGGAACAAAATAGGAAAAAATAGTAATTTCGCTAAAATTATTCGTTTTTTTTGCTTTTTTCGAAAACATCTCGTTAAATGAGGAGAATGAAGGAAAAAAAGAGGAAAAAAATTGATATTTCCCTAAAAATTATTCGTTTTTTTTGCTTTTTTCGAAACATCTCGTTAAATGAGGAGAATGAAGGAAAAAAATAGGAAAAAAATTGAAATTTCGCCAAAATTATTCGTTTTTCTTGCTTTTTTCGGTCAAATCTCGATTAAATAAGGAAAATTAAGGGAAAAAAAGAGGAAAAAAATTGAAATTTCTCTAAAATTATTCGTTTTTCTTGCTTTTTTGGTCAAATCTCGATAAAATAAGGAAAATTAAGGGAAAAATAGGGGATAAAAATTGAAATTTCGCTAAAATTATTCATTTTTCTTGCTTTTTTCGAAAACATCTCGTTAAATGAGGAGAATGAAGGAAAAAAAGAGGATAAAAATTGAAATTTCGCTAAAATTATTCGTTTTTCTTGCTTTTTTCGGTCAAATCTCAATTAAATAAGGAAAATTAAGGGAAAAAAGAGGAAAAAAATTAAAATTTTGCTAAAATTATTCATTTTTCTGGCTTTTTTCGGTCAAATCTCGATTAAATAAGGAAAATTAAGGGAAAAAAAGAGGATAAGAATTGAAATTTCGATAAAATTATTCGTTTACAATGCTTTTTTCGGTCAAATCTCGATAAAATAAGGAAAATTAAGGGGAAAAAGAGGAAAAAAATTGAAATTTTGCTAATATTATTCGTTTTTCTTGCTTTATTCGGTCAAATCTCGATAAAATAAGGAAAATTATGGGAAAAAAAGAGGATAAAAATTGAAATTTCGCTAAAATTATTCGTTTTTCTTGCTTTTTTCGGTCAAATCTCGATAAAATAAGGAAAATTACGGGAAAAAAAGAGGAAAAAAATTAAAATTTTGCTAAAATTATTCATTTTTCTGGCTTTTTTCGGTCAAATCTCGATTAAATAAGGAAAATTAAGGGAAAAAAAGAGGATAAGAATTGAAATTTCGATAAAATTATTCGTTTACAATGCTTTTTTCGGTCAAATCTCGATAAAATAAGGAAAATTAAGGGGAAAAAGAGGAAAAAAATTGAAATTTTGCTAATATTATTCGTTTTTCTTGCTTTATTCGGTCAAATCTCGATAAAATAAGGAAAATTATGAGAAAAAAAGAGGATAAAAATTGAAATTTCGCTAAAATTATTTGTTTTTCTTGCTTTTTTCGGTCAAATCTCGAATAAATAAGGAAAATTAAGGGAAAAAAAGAGGAAAAAAATTAAAATTTTGCTAAAATTGTTCGTTTTTCTTGCTTTTTTCGGTCAAATCTCGATTAAATAAGGAAAATTAAGGGAAAAAAGAGGATAAAAATTGAAATTTCGGTAAAATTATTCGTTTTTCTTGCTTTTTTCGGTCAAATCTCGATAAAATAAGGAAAATTAAGGGAAAAAAAGAGGATAAAATTAAAATTTCGCTAATATTATTTGTTTTTCTTGCCTTTTTCGGTCAAATCTCGATATAATAAGGAAAATTAAGGGAAGAAAAGAGGATAAAAATTGAAATTTCGCTAAAATTATTCGCTTTTCTTGCTTTTTTCGGTCAAATCTCGATAAAATAAGAAAAATTAAGGGAAAAAAAGAGGAAAAAAATTGAAATTTCGCAAAAATTATTCATTTTTATTGCTTTTTTCGGTCAAATCTCGATAAAATAAGGAAAATTAAGGGAAAAAAAGAGGAAAAAAATTGAAATTTCGCTAAAATTATTCGTGTTTCTTGCTTTTTTCGGTCAAATCTCGATTAAATAAGGAAAATTAAGGGAAAAAAAGAGGAAAAAAATTAAAATTTTGTTAAAATTATTCGTTTTTTCTGCTTTTTTCGGTCAAATCTCGATTAAATAAGGAAAATTAAGGGAAAAAAAAGAGGATAAAAATTGAAATTTTGCTAAAATATTCGTATTTCTTGCTTTTTTTGTCAAATCTCGACTAAATAAGGAAAATTAAGGGGAAAAAAGAGGATAAAAATTGAAATTTCGCTAAAATTATTCGTTATTCTTGCTTTTTTCGGTCAAATCTCGATTAAATAAGGAAAATTAAGGGAAAAAAAGAGGAAAAAAATTAAAATTTTGTTAAAATTATTCGTTTTTTCTGCTTTTTTCGGTCAAATCTCGATTAAATAAGGAAAATTAAGGGAAAAAAAAGAGGACAAAAATTTAAATATCGCAAAAATTCGTTTTTCTTGCTTTTTTCGGTCAAATCTCGATTAAATAAGGAAAATTAAGGGAAAAAAAGAGGAAAAAAATTGAAATTTCGCTTAAATTAAACGTTTTTCTTGCTTTTTTCGGTCGAATCTCGATAAAATATGGAAAATTAAGGGAAAAAAAGAGGAAAAAAATTGAAATTTCGCTAAAATTATTTGTTTTTCTTGCTTTTTTCGGTCAAATATCGATGAAATAAGGAAAATTAAAGGAAAAAAAGAAGATAAAAATTGAAATTTCGCTAAAATTATTCGTTTTTCTTGCTTTATTCAATAATATCTCGATAAAATAAGGATAATTAAGGGAACAAAATAGGAAAAAATAGTAATTTCGCTAAAATTATTCGTTTTTTTTGCTTTTTTCGAAAACATCTCGTTAAATGAGGAGAATGAAGGAAAAAAAGAGGAAAAAAATTGATATTTCCCTAAAAATTATTCGTTTTTTTTGCTTTTTTTGAAACATCTCGTTAAATGAGGAGAATGAAGGAAAAAAATAGGAAAAAAATTGAAATTTCGCCAAAATTATTCGTTTTTCTTGCTTTTTTCGGTCAAATCTCGATTAAATAAGGAAAATTAAGGGAAAAAAAGAGGAAAAAAATTGAAATTTCTCTAAAATTATTCGTTTTTCTTGCTTTTTTCGGTCAAATCTCGATAAAATAAGGAAAATTAAGGGAAAAATAGGGGATAAAAATTGAAATTTCGCTAAAATTATTCATTTTTCTTGCTTTTTTCGAAAACATTTCGTTAAATGAGGAGAATGAAGGAAAAAAAGAGGATAAAAATTGAAATTTCGCTAAAATTATTCGTTTTTCTTGCTTTTTTCGGTCAAATCTCGATTAAATAAGGAAAATTAAGGGAAAAAAAGAGGAAAAAAATTAAAATTTTGCTAAAATTATTCATTTTTCTGGCTTTTTTCGGTCAAATCTCGATTAAATAAGGAAAATTAAGGGAAAAAAAGAGGATAAGAATTGAAATTTCGATAAAATTATTCGTTTACAATGCTTTTTTCGGTCAAATCTCGATAAAATAAGGAAAATTAAGGGGGAAAAGAGGAAAAAAATTGAAATTTTGCTAATATTATTCGTTTTTCTTGCTTTATTCGGTCAAATCTCGATAAAATAAGGAAAATTATGGGAAAAAAAGAGGATAAAAATTGAAATTTCGCTAAAATTATTCGTTTTTCTTGCTTTTTTCGGTCAAATCTCGATAAAATAAGGAAAATTACGGGAAAAAAAGAGGAAAAAAATTGAACTTTCGCTAAAATTATTTGTTTTTCTTGCTTTTTTCGGTCAAATCTCGAATAAATAAGGAAAATTAAGGGAAAAAAAGAGGAAAAAAATTAAAATTTTGCTAAAATTGTTCAATTTTCTTGTTTTTTTCGGTCAAATCTCGATTAAATAAGGAAAATTAAGGGAAAAAAGAGGATAAAAATTGAAATTTCGGTAAAATTATTCGTTTTTCTTGCTTTTTTCGGTCAAATCTCGATAAAATAAGGAAAATTAAGGGAAAAAAAGAGGATAAAATTAAAATTTCGCTAATATTATTTGTTTTTCTTGCCTTTTTCGGTCAAATCTCGATATAATAAGGAAAATTAAGGGAAGAAAAGAGGATAAAAATTGAAATTTCGCTAAAATTATTCGCTTTTCTTGCTTTTTTCGGTCAAATCTCGATAAAATAAGAAAAATTAAGGGAAAAAAAGAGGAAAAAAATTGAAATTTCGCAAAAATTATTCATATTTCTTGCTTTTTTCGGTCAAATCTCGATAAAATAAGGAAAATTAAGGGAAAAAAAAAGGAAAAAAATAGAAATTTCGCTAAAATTATTCGTGTTTCTTGCTTTTTTCGGTCAAATCTCGATAAAATAAGGAAAATTAAGGGAAAAAAAGAGGAAAAAAATTGAAATTTCGCTATAATTATTCGTTTTTCTTGCTTTTTTCGATGAAATCTCGATAAAATAAGGAAAATTAAGGGAAAAAAGAGGATAAAAATTGATATATCGCTAAAATTATTCGTTTTTCTTGCTTTTATCGGTCAAATCTCGTTAAATGAGAAGAATGAAGGAAAAAAAGAGGAAAAAAAATGAAATTTCGCTAAAATTATTCGTTTTTCTTGCTTTTTTCGGTCAAATCTCGATAAAATAAGGAAAAAAAAGAGGAAAAAAATTGAAATTTCGCTAAAATTATTCATTTTTCTTGCTTTTTTCGGTCAAATCTCGATAAAATAAGGAAAATAAAGGGAAAAATATACGAAAAAAATTGAAATTTCGCTAAAATTATTCGTTTTTCTTGCCTTTTTCGGTCAAATCTCGATAAAATAAGGAAAATTAAGGGAAAAAAAGAGGAAAAAAATTAAAATTTTGTTAAAATTATTCGTTTTTTCTGCTTTTTTCGGTCAAATCTCGATTAAATAAGGAAAATTAAGGGAAAAAAACAGGATAAAAATTGAAATTTTGCTAAAATTATTCGTATTTCTTGCTTTTTTTGTCAAATCTCGACTAAATAAGGAAAATTAAGGGGAAAAAAGAGGATAAAAATTGAAATTTCGCTAAAATTATTCGTTATTCTTGCTTTTTTCGGTCAAATCTCGATTAAATAAGGAAAATTAAGGGAAAAAAAGAGGAAAAAAATTAAAATTTTGTTAAAATTATTCGTTTTTTTCTGCTTTTTTCGGTCAAATCTCGATTAAATAAGGAAAATTAAGGGAAAAAAAAGAGGACAAAAATTTAAATATCGCAAAAATTCGTTTTTCTTGCTTTTTTCGGTCAAATCTCGATTAAATAAGGAAAATTAAGGGAAAAAAAGAGGAAAAAAATTGAAATTTCGCTTAAATTAAACGTTTTTCTTGCTTTTTTCGGTCGAATCTCGATAAAATATGGAAAATTAAGGGAAAAAAAGAGGAAAAAAATTGAAATTTCGCTAAAATTATTTGTTTTTCTTGCTTTTTTCGGTCAAATATCGATGAAATAAGGAAAATTAAAGGAAAAAAAGAGGATAAAAATTGAAATTTCGCTAAAATTATTCGTTTTTCTTGCTTTATTCGATAATATCTCGATAAAATAAGGATAATTAAGGGAACAAAATAGGAAAAAATAGTAATTTCGCTAAAATTATTCGTTTTTTTTGCTTTTTTCGAAAACATCTCGTTAAATGAGGAGAATGAAGGAAAAAAAGAGGAAAAAAAAATGATATTTACCTAAAAATTATTCGTTTTTTTTTGCTTTTTTCGAAACATCTCGTTAAATGAGGAGAATGAAGGAAAAAAATAGGAAAAAAATTGAAATTTCGCCAAAATTATTCGTTTTTCTTGCTTTTTTCGGTCAAATCTCGATTAAATAAGGAAAATTAAGGGAAAAAAAGAGGAAAAAAATTGAAATTTCTCTAAAATTATTCGTTTTTCTTGCTTTTTTCGGTCAAATCTCGATAAAATAAGGAAAATTAAGGGAAAAATAGGGGATAAAAATTGAAATTTCGCTAAAATTATTCATTTTTCTTGCTTTTTTCGAAAACATCTCGTTAAATGAGGAGAATGAAGGAAAAAAAGAGGATAAAAATTGAAATTTCGCTAAAATTATTCGTTTTTCTTGCTTTTTTCGGTCAAATCTCGATTAAATAAGGAAAATTAAGGGAAAAAAAGAGGAAAAAAATTAAAATTTTGCTAAAATTATTCATTTTTCTGGCTTTTTTCGGTCAAATCTCGATAAAATAAGGAAAATTATGGGAAAAAAGGAGGATAAAAATTGAAATTTCGCTAAAATTATTCGTTTTTCTTGCTTTTTTCGGTCAAATCTCGATAAAATAAGGAAAATTACGGGAAAAAAAGAGGAAAAAAATTGAACTTTCGCTAAAATTATTTGTTTTTCTTGCTTTTTTCGGTCAAATCTCGAATAAATAAGGAAAATTAAGGGAAAAAAAGAGGAAAAAAATTAAAATTTTGCTAAAATTGTTCGTTTTTCTTGCTTTTTTCGGTCAAATCTCGATTAAATAAGGAAAATTAAGGGAAAAAAGAGGATAAAAATTGAAATTTCGGTAAAATTATTCGTTTTTCTTGCTTTTTTCGGTCAAATCTCGATAAAATAAGGAAAATTAAGGGAAAAAAAGAGGATAAAATTGAAATTTCGCTAATATTATTTGTTTTTCTTGCTTTTTTCGGTCAAATCTCGATATAATAAGGAAAATTAAGGGAAGAAAAGAGGATAAAAATTGAAATTTCGCTAAAATTATTCGTTTTTCTTGCTTTTATCGGTCAAATCTCGATTAAATAAGGAAAATTAAGGGAAAAAAAGAGGATAAAAATAGAAATTTCGCTAAAATTATTCGTTTTTCTTGCTTTTTTCGGTCAAATCTCGATAAAATATGGAAAATTAAAGGGAAATAAGAGGAAAAAAATTGAAATTTCGCTAAAATTATTCGTTTTTCATGCTTTTTTCGGTCAAATCTCGATAAAATAAGGAAAATTAAGGGAAAAAAAGAGGATAAAAATTGATATTTCGCTAAAATTATTCTTTTTTCTTGCTTTTTTCGGTCAAATCTCGATTAAATAAGGAAAATTAAGGGAAAAAAAGAGGATAAAAATTGAAATTTCGCTAAAATTATTCGTTTTTCTTGCTTTTTTCGGTCAAATCTCGATAAAATAAGGAAAATTACGGGAAAAAAAGAGGAAAAAAATTGAACTTTCGCTAAAATTATTTGTTTTTCTTGCTTTTTTCGGTCAAATCTCGATTAAATAAGGAAAATTAAGGGAAAAAAGAGGATAAAAATTGAAATTTCGCTAAAATTATTCGTTATTCTAGCTTTTTTCGGTCAAATCTCGATAAAATAAGGAAAATTAAGGGAAAAAAAGAGGATAAAAATTGAAATTTCGCTAAAATTATTCGTTTTTCTTGCTTTTCTCGGTCAAATCTCGATAAAATAAGGAAAATTAAGGGAAAAAAGAGGAAAAAAATTGAACTTTCGCTAAAATTATTTGTTTTTCTTGCTTTTTTCGGTCAAATCTCGATTAAATAAGGAAAATTAAGGGAAAAAAGAGGATAAAAATTGAAATTCCGGTAAAATTATTCGTTTTTCTTGCTTTTTTCGGTCAAATCTCGATGAAATAAGGAAAATTAAGGGAAAAAAGAGGAAAAAAATTGAACTTTCGCTAAAATTATTTGTTTTTCTTGCTTTTTTCGGTCAAATCTCGATTAAATAAGGAAAATTAAGGGAAAAAAGAGGAAAAAAATTAAAATTTTGTTAAAATTATTCGTTTTTTCTGCTTTTTTCGGTCAAATCTCGATTAAATAAGGAAAATTAAGGGAAAAAAAAGAGGATAAAAATTGAAATTTTGCTAAAATTATTCGTTTTTCTTGCTTATTTCGGTCAAATCTCGATTAAATAAGGAAAATTAAGGGGAAAAAAGAGGATAAAAATTGAAATTTCGCTAAAATTATTCGTTATTCTAGCTTTTTTCGGTCAAATCTCGATAAGATAAGTAAAATTAAGGGAAAAAGAGAGGAAATAAATTGAAATATCGCAAAAATTATTCGTTTTTCTTGCTTTTTTCGGTCAAATCTCGATTAAATAAGGAAAATTAAGGGAAAAAAAGAGGAAAGAAATTGAAATTTCGCTTAAATTAAACGTTTTTCTTGCTTTTTTCGGTCAAATATCGATAAAATATGGAAAATTAAGGGAAAAAAAGAGGATAAAAATTGAAATTTCGCTAAAATTATTCGTTTTTCTTGCTTTATTCGATAATATCTCGATAAAATAAGGATAATTAAGGGAACAAAATAGGAAAGAATAGTAATTTCGCTAAAATTATTCGTTTTTTTTGCTTTTTTCGAAATCATCTCGTTAAATGAGGAGAATGAAGGAAAAAAAGAGGAAAAAAATTGATATTTCCCTAAAAATTATTCGTTTTTTTTGCTTTTTTCGAAACATCTCGTTAAATGAAGAGAATGAAGGAAAAAAAGAGGAAAAAAATTGAAATTTCGCTAAAATTATTCGTTTTTCTTGCTTTTTTCGGTCAAATCTCGATTAAATAAGGAAAATTAAGGGAAAAAAAGAGGAAAAAAATTGAAATTTCTCTAAAATTATTCGTTTTTCTTGCTTTTTTCGGTCAAATCTCGATTAAATAAGGAAAATTAAGGGAAAAAAAGAGGAAAAAAAATTAAAATTTTGCTAAAATTATTCGTTTTTCTGTTTTTTTTCGGTCAAATCTCGATTAAATAAGGAAAATTAAGGGAAAAAAAGAGGATAAGAATTGAAATTTCGATAAAATTATTCGTTTTCAATGCTTTTTTCGGTCAAATCTCGATAAAATAAGGAAAATTAAGGGGAAAAAGAGGAAAAAAATTGAAATTTTGCTAAAATTATTCGTTTTTCTTGCTTTATTCGGTCAAATCTCGATAAAATAAGGAAAATTAAGGGAAAAAAAGAGGATAAAAATTGAAATTTCGCTAAAATTATTCGTTTTTCTTGCTTTTCTCGGTCAAATCTCGATAAAGTAAGGAAAATTAAGGGAAAAAAAGAGGAAAAAGTTGAAATTTCGCTAAAATTATTCGTTTTTCTTGCTTTTTTCGGTCAAATCTCGATAAAATAAGGAAAATTAAGGGAAAAAAGAGGATAAAAATTAAAATTTCGCTAAAATTATTCGTTTTTCTTGCTTTTTTCGGTCAAATCTCGATAAAATAAGGAAAATTAAGGGAAAAAGAGGAAAAAAATTGAAATTTCGCTAAAATTATTCGTTTTTTCTTGCTTTTTTCGTTCAAATCTCGATTAAAAAAGGAAAATTAAGGGAAAAAAGAGGAAAAAAATTGAAATTTCGCTAAAATTATTCGTTTTTCTTGCTTTTTTCGGTCATATCTCGATTAAATAAGGAAAATTAAGGGATAAAAAGAGGTTAAAAATTGAAATTTCGCTAAAATTATTCGTTTTTCTTGCTTTTATTGGTCAAATCTCGATAAAATAAGGAAAATTAAGGGAAAAAAGAGGATAAAAATTGAAATTTCGCTAAAATTATTCGTTTTTCTTGCTTTTTTCGGTCAAATCTCGATAAAATAAGGAAAATTAAGGGAAAAAGAGGAAAAAAATTGAAATTTCGCTAAAATTATTCGTGTTTCTTGCTTTTTTCGTTCAAATCTCGATTAAAAAAGGAAAATTAAGGGAAAAAAGAGGAAAAAAATTGAAATTTCGCTAAAATTATTCGTTTTTCTTGCTTTTTTCGGTCATATCTCGATTAAATAAGGAAAATTAAGGGATAAAAAGAGGTTAAAAATTGAAATTTCGCTAAAATTATTCGTTATTCTTGCTTTTATTGGTCAAATCTCGATTTAATAAGGAAAATTAAGGGAAAAAAAAGGATAAAAATAGAAATTTCGCTAAAATTATTCGTTTTTCTTGCTTTTTTTGGTCAAATCTCGATAAAATATGGAAAATTAAAGGGAAATAAGAGGAAAAAAATTGAAATTTAGCTAAAATTATTCGTTTTTCATGCTTTTTTCGGTCAAATCTCGATAAAATAAGGAAAATTAAGGGAAAAAAAGAGGATAAAAATTGAAATTTCGCTAAAATTATTCGTTTTTCTTGCTTTTTTCGGTCAAATCTCGATAAAATAAGGAAAATTACGGGAAAAAAAGAGGAAAAAAATTGAACTTTCGCTAAAATTATTTGTTTTTATTTGCTTTTTTCGGTCAAATCTCGATTAAATAAGGAAAATTTAGGGAAAAAAGAGGATAAAAATTGAAATTCCGGTAAAATTATTCGTTTTTCTTGCTTTTTTCGGTCAAATCTCGATAAAATAAGGAAAATTAAGGGAAAAAAAGAGGAAAAAAATTAAAATTTTGTTAAAATTATTCGTTTTTTCTGCTTTTTTCGATCAAATCTCGATTAAATAAGGAAAATTAAGGGAAAAAAAAGAGGATAAAAATTGAAATTTTGGTAAAATTATTCGTTTTTCTTGCTTATTTCGGTCAAATCTCGATTAAATAAGGAAAATTAAGGGAAAAAAAGGGGATAAGAATTGAAATTTCGATAAAATTATTCGTTTTCAATGCTTTTTTCGGTCAAATCTCGATAAAATAAGGAAAATTAAGGGGAAAAAGAAGAAAAAAATTGAAATTTTGCTAAAATTATTCGTTTTTCTTGCTTTATTCGGTCAAATCTCGATAAAATAAGGAAAATTAAGGGAAAAAAGGAGGATAAAAATTGAAATTTCGCTAAAATTATTCGTTTTTCTTGCTTTTCTCGGTCAAATCTCGATAAAATAAGGAAAATTAAGGGAAAAAAAGAGGAAAAAGTTGAAATTTCGCTAAAATTATTCGTTTTTCTTGCTTTTTTCGGTCAAATCTCGATAAAATAAGGAAAATTAAGGGAAAAAAGAGGATAAAAATTGAAATTTCGCTAAAATTATTCGTTTTTCTTGCTTTTTTCAGTCAAATCTCGATAAAATAAGGAAAATTAAGGGAAAAAGAGGAAAAAAATTGAAATTTCACTAAAATTATTCGTTTTTCTTGCTTTTTTCGTTCAAATCTCGATTAAAAAAGGAAAATTAAGGGAAAAAAAGAGGAAAAAAATTGAAATTTCGCTAAAATTATTCGTTTTTCTTGCTTTTTTCGGTCATATCTCGATTAAATAAGGAAAATTAAGGGAAAAAAAGAGGATAAAAATTGAAATTTCGCTAAAATTATTCGTTTTTCTTGCTTTTTTCGGTCAAATCTCGATAAAATAAGGAAAATTAAGGGAAAAAAAGAGGAAGAAAATTGAAATTTCGCTAAAATTATTCGTTTTTCTTGCTTTTTTCGGTCAAATCTCGATTAAATAAGGAAAATTAAGGGAAAAAAAGAGGATAAAAATGAAATTTCGCTTAAATTATTTGTCTTTCTTGCTTTTTTCGGTCAAATCTCGATAAAATAAGGAAAATTAAGCGAAAAAAAGAGGTGAAAATTGATATTTCGCTAAAATTATTCGTTTTTCTTGCTTTTTTCGGCCAAATCTCGATAAAATAAGGACAATTAAGGGAAAAAAAGAGGATAAGAATTGAAATTTCGCTAAAATTATTCGTTTTTATTGCTTTTTTCGGTCAAATCTCGATATAATAAGGAAAATTAAGGGAAGAAAAGAGGATAAAAATTGAAATTTCGCTAATATTATTCGTTTTTCTTGCTTTTTTCGGTCAAATCTCGATAAAATAAGGAAAATTAAGGGGAAAAAGAGGATAAAGATTGATATTTCGCTATAATTATTCGTTTTTCTTGCTTTTTTCGGTCAAATCTCGATAAAATAAGGAAAATTAAGGGAAAAAAAGAGGAAAAAAATTGAAATTTCACTAAAATTATTCGTTTTTCTTGCTCTTTTCGGTCAAATCTCGATAAAATAAGGAAAATTAAGGGAAAAATGGGGGAAAAAAATTGAAATTTCGCTATAATTATTCGTTTTTCTTGCTTTTTTCGGTCAAATCTCAATAAAATAAGGAAAATTAAGGAAAGAAAAGAGGAAAAAAATTGAAATTTCGCTAAAATTATTCGTTTTTCTTGCTCTTTTCGGTCAAATCTCGATAAAATAAGGAAATTTAGGGAAAAAAGAGGATAAAAATTGATATTTCGCCAAAATTATTCGTTTTTCTTGCTTTTTCGGTCAAATCTCGTTAAATGAGGAGAATGAAGGAAAAAAAGAGGAAAAAAATTGAAATTTCGCAATATTTATTCGTTTTTCTTGCTTTTTTCGATGAAATCTCGATAAAATAAGGAAAATTTAGGGAAAAAAGAGGATAAAAATTGATATTTCGCCAAAATTATTCGTTTTTCTTGCTTTTTCGGTCAAATCTCGTTAAATGAGGAGAATGAAGGAAAAAAAGAGGATAAAAATTGAAATTTTGCTATAATTATTCGTTTTTCTTGCTTTTTTCGGTCAAATCTCGATAAAATAAGGAAAATTAAGGGAAAAAAAGAGGAGAAAAATTGAAATTTCGCTAAAATTATTCGTTTTTCTTGCTTTTGTCGGTCAAATCTCGATAAAATAAGGAAAATTAAGGGAAAAAAAGAGGAGAAAAATTGAAATTTCGCTAAAATTATTCGTTTTTCTTGCTTTTGTCGGTCAAATCTCGATAAAATAAGGAAAATTAAGGAAAGAAAAGAGGAAAAAAATTGAAATTTCGCTAAAATTATTCGTTTTTCTTGCTTTTTTCGGTCAAATCTCGATAAAATAACGAAAATTAAGGGAAAAAAAGAGGAAAAAATTGAAATTTCGCTATAATTATTCGTTTTTCTTGCTTTTTTCGATGAAATCTCGATAAAATAAGGAAAATTAAGGGAAAAAAGAGGATAAAAATTGATATTTCGCTAAAATCATTCGTTTTTCTTGCTTTTTTCGGTCAAATCTCGTTAAATGAGAAGTATGAAGGAAAAAAAGAGGAAAAAAATTGAAATTTCGCTATAATTATTCGTTTTTCTTGCTTTTTTCGGTCAAATCTCGATAAAATAAGGAAAATAAAGGGAAAAAAATAGGAAAAAAATTGAAATTTCGCTATAATTATTCGTTTTTCTTGCTTTTTTCGATGAAATCTCGATAAAATAAGGAAAATTAAGGGAAAAAAGAGGATAAAAATTGATATTTCGCTAAAATTATTCGTTTTTCTTGCTTTTTTCGGTCAAATCTCGTTAAATGAGGAGAATGAAGCAAAAAAAGAGGAAAAAAATTGAAATTTCGCAATAATTATTCGTTTTTCTTGCTTTTTTCGATGAAATCTCGATAAAATAAGGGAAATTTAGGGAAAAAAGAGGATAAAAATTGATATTTCGCCAAAATTATTCGTTTTTCTTGCTTTTTCGGTCAAATCTCGTTAAATGAGGAGAATGAAGGAAAAAAAGAGGAAAAAAATTGAAATTTCGCAATATTTATTCGTTTTTCTTGCTTTTTTCGATGAAATCTCGATAAAATAAGGAAAATTTAGGGAAAAAAGAGGATAAAAATTGATATTTCGCCAAAATTATTCGTTTTTCTTGCTTTTTCGGTCAAATCTCGTTAAATGAGGAGAATGAAGGAAAAAAAGAGGATAAAAATTGAAATTTTGCTATAATTATTCGTTTTTCTTGCTTTTTTCGGTCAAATCTCGATAAAATAAGGAAAATTAAGGGAAAAAAAGAGGAGAAAAATTGAAATTTCGCTAAAATTATTCGTTTTTCTTGCTTTTGTCGGTCAAATCTCGATAAAATAAGGAAAATTAAGGGAAAAAAAGAGGAGAAAAATTGAAATTTCGCTAAAATTATTCGTTTTTCTTGCTTTTGTCGGTCAAATCTCGATAAAATAAGGAAAATTAAGGAAAGAAAAGAGGAAAAAAATTGAAATTTCGCTAAAATTATTCGTTTTTCTTGCTTTTTTCGGTCAAATCTCGATAAAATAACGAAAATTAAGGGAAAAAAAGAGGAAAAAATTGAAATTTCGCTATAATTATTCGTTTTTCTTGCTTTTTTCGATGAAATCTCGATAAAATAAGGAAAATTAAGGGAAAAAAGAGGATAAAAATTGATATTTCGCTAAAATCATTCGTTTTTCTTGCTTTTTTCGGTCAAATCTCGTTAAATGAGAAGTATGAAGGAAAAAAAGAGGAAAAAAATTGAAATTTCGCTATAATTATTCGTTTTTCTTGCTTTTTTCGGTCAAATCTCGATAAAATAAGGAAAATAAAGGGAAAAAATAGGAAAAAAATTGAAATTTCGCTAAAATTATACGTTTTTCTTGCTTTTTTCGGTCAAATCTCGATAAAATAAGGAAAATTAAGGGAGAAAAAGAGGAAAAAAATTGAAATTTCGCTAAAATTATTCGTTTTTCTTGCTTTTTTCGGTCAAATCTCGATAAAATAAGGAAAATTAAGGGAAAAAAAGAGGAAAAAATTTGAAATTTCGCTAAAATTATTCGTTTTTCTTGCTTTTTTCGGTCAAATCTCGATAAAATAAGGAAAATTAAGGGAAAAAAAGTGGAAAAAAATTGAAATTTCGCAATAATTATTCGTTTTTCTTGCTTTTTTCGATGAAATCTCGATAAAATAAGGGAAATTTAGGGAAAAAAGAGGATAAAAATTGATATTTCGCCAAAATTATTCGTTTTTCTTGCTTTTTCGGTCAAATCTCGTTAAATGAGGAGAATGAAGGAAAAAAAGAGGAAAAAAATTGAAATTTCGCAATATTTATTCGTTTTTCTTGCTTTTTTCGATGAAATCTCGATAAAATAAGGAAAATTTAGGGAAAAAAGAGGATAAAAATTGATATTTCGCCAAAATTATTCGTTTTTCTTGCTTTTTCGGTCAAATCTCGTTAAATGAGGAGAATGAAGGAAAAAAAGAGGATAAAAATTGAAATTTTGCTATAATTATTCGTTTTTCTTGCTTTTTTCGGTCAAATCTCGATAAAATAAGGAAAATTAAGGGAAAAAAAGAGGAGAAAAATTGAAATTTCGCTAAAATTATTCGTTTTTCTTGCTTTTGTCGGTAAAATCTCGATAAAATAAGGAAAATTAAGGGAAAAAAAGAGGAGAAAAATTGAAATTTCGCTAAAATTATTCGTTTTTCTTGCTTTTGTCGGTCAAATCTCGATAAAATAAGGAAAATTAAGGAAAGAAAAGAGGAAAAAAATTGAAATTTTGCTAAAATTATTCGTTTTTCTTGCTTTTTTCGGTCAAATCTCGATAAAATAACGAAAATTAAGGGAAAAAAAGAGGAAAAAATTGAAATTTCGCTATAATTATTCGTTTTTCTTGCTTTTTTCGATGAAATCTCGATAAAATAAGGAAAATTAAGGGAAAAAAGAGGATAAAAATTGATATTTCGCTAAAATCATTCGTTTTTCTTGCTTTTTTCGGTCAAATCTCGTTAAATGAGAAGTATGAAGGAAAAAAAGAGGAAAAAAATTGAAATTTCGCTATAATTATTCGTTTTTCTTGCTTTTTTCGGTCAAATCTCGATAAAATAAGGAAAATAAAGGGAAAAAAATAGGAAAAAAATTGAAATTTCGCTAAAATTATACGTTTTTCTTGCTTTTTTCGGTCAAATCTCGATAAAATAAGGAAAATTAAGGGAGAAAAAGAGGAAAAAAATTGAAATTTCGCTAAAATTATTCGTTTTTCTTGCTTTTTTCGGTCAAATCTCGATAAAATAAGGAAAATTAAGGGAAAAAAAGAGGAAAAAATTTGAAATTTTGCGAAAATTATTCGTTTTTCTTGCTTTTTTCGGTCAAATCTCGATAAAATAAGGAAAATTAAGGGAAAAAAAGAGGAGAAAAATTGAAATTTCGCTAAAATTATTCGTTTTTCTTGCTTTTTTCGGTCATATCTCGATAAAATAAGGAAAATTAAGGGAAAAAAAGAGGAAAAAAATTGAAATTTCGCTATAATTATTCGTTTTTCTTGCTTTTTTCGATGAAATCTCGATAAAATAAGGAAAATTAAGGGAAAAAAGAGGATAAAAATTGATATATCGCTAAAATTATTCGTTTTTCTTGCTTTTATCGGTCAAATCTCGTTAAATGAGAAGAATGAAGAAAAAAAAGAGGAAAAAAATTGAAATTTCGCTAAAATTATTCGTTTTTCTTGCTTTTTTCGGTCAAATCTCGATAAAATAAGGAAAAAAAAGAGGAAAAAAATTGAAATTTCGCTAAAATTATTCATTTTTCTTGCTTTTTTCGGTCAAATCTCGATAAAATAAGGAAAATAAAGGGAAAAATATACGAAAAAAATTGAAATTTCGCTAAAATTATTCGTTTTTCTTGCCTTTTTCGGTCAAATCTCGATAAAATAAGGAAAATTAAGGGAAAAAAAGAGGAAAAAAATTGAAATTTCGCAAAAATTATTCGTTTTTCTTACTTTTTTCGGTCAAATCTCGATAAAATAAGGAAAATTAAGGAAAAAAAAGAGGAACAAGATTGAAATTTCGCTAAAATTATTCGTTTTTCTTGCTTTTTTCGGTCAAATCTCGATAAAATAAGGAAAATTAAGGGAAAAAAAGAGGATAAAAATTGAAATTTCGCAAAAATTATTCGTTTTTCATGCTTTTTTTGGTCAAATCTCGATTAAACAAGGAAAATTAAGGGAAAAAAATAGGTAAAAAATAGAAATTTCGCTAAAATTATTCGTTTTTCTTGATTTTTCCGGTCAAATCTCGATAAAATAAGGAAAATTAAGGGAAAAAAGAGGAAAAAATTTGAAATTTCGCGAAAATTATTCGTTTTTCTTGCTTTTTTCGGTCAAATCTCGATAAAATAAGGAAAATTAAGGGAAAAAAAAGAGGATAAAAATTGAAATTTCGCTAAAATATTCGTTTTTCTTGCTTTTTTCGGTCAAATCTCGATAAAATAAGGAAAATTAACGGAAGAAAAGAGGAAAAAAAATTGAAATTTCGCTAAAATTATTCGTTTTTCTTGCTTTTTTCGGTCAAATCTCGATAAAATAAGGAAAATTAAGGGAAAAAAAGAGGAAAAAAATTGAAATTTCGCTATAATTATTCGTTTTTCTTGCTTGTATCGGTCAAATCTCGATAAAATAAGGAAAATTAAGGGAAAAAAAGAGGAAAAAAATTGAAATTTCGCTAAAATTATTCGTTTTTCTTGCTTTTTTCGGTCAAATCTCGATAAAATAAGGAAAATAAAGGGAAAAAAAGAGGAAAAAAATTGAAATTTCGCTGAAATTATTCGTTTTTCTTGCCTTTTTCGGTCAAATCTCGATAAAATAAGGAAAATTAAGGGAAAAAAAGAGGAAAAAAATTGAAATTTCGCAAAAATTATTCGTTTTTCTTGCTTTTTTCGGTCAAATCTCGATAAAATAAGGAAAATTAAGGAAAAAAAAAGAGGAAAAAGATTGAAATTTCGCTAAAATTATTCGTTTTTCTTGCTTTTTTCGGTCAAATCTCGATAAAATAAGTTAAATAAGGGAAAAAAAGAGGATAAAAATTGAAATTTCGCTAAAATTATTCGTTTTTCTTGCTTTTTTCGGTCGAATCTCGATTAAACAAGGAAAATTAAGGGAAAAAAAGAGGTAAAAAATAGAAACTTCGCTAAAATTATTCGTTTTTCTTGCTTTTTCCGGTCAAATCTCGATAAAATAAGGAAAATTAAGGGAAAAAAAGAGGAAAAAATTTGAAAATTCACGAAAATTATTCGTTTTTCTTGCATTTTTCGGTCAAATCTCGATAAAATAAGGAACATTAAGGGAAAAAAAGTGGAAAAAAATTGAAATTACGCTATAATTATTCGTTTTTCTAGCTTTTTTCGATGAAATCTCGATAAAATAAGGAAAATTAAGGGAAAAAAGAGGATAAAAATTGATATTTCGCTAAAATTATTCGTTTTTCTTGCTTTTTTCGGTCAAATCTCGTTAAATAAGGAGAATGAAGGAAAAAAAGAGGAAAAAAATTGAAATTTTGCTATAATTATTCGTTTTTCTTGCTTTTTTCGGTCAAATCTCGATGAAATTAGGAAAATGAAGGGAAAAAAAGAGGAAAAAAATTGAAATTTCGCAAAAACTATTCGTTTTTCTTGCTTTTTTCGGTCAAATCTATATAAAATAAGGAAAATTAAGGAAAAAAAAGAGGAAAAAGATTGAAATTTCGCTAAAATTATTCGTTTTTCTTGCTTTTTTCGGTCAAATCTCGATTAAATAAGGAAAATTAAGGGAAAAAAAGAGGATAAAAATTGAAATTTCGCTAAAATTATTCGTTTTTCTTGCTTTTTTTGGTCAAATCTCGATTAAATAAGGAAAATTAAGGGAAAAAAAGAGGATAAAAATTGAAATTTCGCTAAAATTATTCGTTTTTCTTGCTTTTTTTGGTCAAATCTCGATTAAACAAGGAAAATTAAGGGAAAAAAATAGGTAAAAATAGAAATTTCGCTAAAATTATTCGTTTTTCTTGCTTTTTTCGGTCAAATCTCGATAAAATAAGGAAAATTAACGGAAAAAAAGAGGAAAAAAATTGAAATTTCGCTAAAATTATTCGTTTTTCTTGCTTTTTTCGGTCAAATCTCGATAAAATAAGGAACATTAAGGGAAAAAAAGTGGAAAAAAATTGAAATTTCGCTATAATTATTCGTTTTTCTTGCTTTTTTCGATGAAATCTCGATAAAATAAGGAAAATTAAGGGAAAAAAGAGGATAAAAATTGATATTTCGCTAAAATTATTCGTTTTTCTTGCTTTTTTCGGTCAAATCTCGTTAAATGAGGAGAATGAAGGAAAAAAAGAGGATAAAAATTGAAATTTTGCTATAATTATTCGTTTTTCTTGCTTTTTTCGGTCAAATCTCGATGAAATTAGGAAAATGAAGGGAAAAAAAGAGGAAAAAAATTGAAATTTCGCAAAAACTATTCGTTTTTCTTGCTTTTTTCGGTCAAATCTATATAAAATAAGGAAAATTAAGGAAAAAAAAGAGGAAAAAGATTGAAATTTCGCTAAAATTATTCGTTTTTCTTGCTTTTTTCGGTCAAATCTCGATTAAATAAGGAAAATTAAGGGAAAAAAAGAGGAAAAAAATTGAAATTTCGCTAAAATTATTCGTTTTTCTTGCTTTTTTCGGTCAAATCTCGATAAAATAAGGAAAATTAAGGGAAAAAAAGAGGTGAAAATTGATATTTCGCTAAAATTATTCGTTTTTCTTGCTTTTTTCGGTCAAATCTCGATAAAATAAGGAAAATTAAAGAAAAAAAAATGGAAAAAAATTGAAATTTCGCTATAATTATTCGTTTTTCTTGCTTTTTTCGATGAAATCTCGATAAAATAAGGAAAATTAAGGGAAAAAAGAGGATAAAAATTGATATTTCGCTAAAATTATTCGTTTTTCTTGCTTTTTTCGGTCAAATCTCGATAAAATAAGGAAAATTAAGGGAAAAAAAGTTGAAATTTTGCGAAAATTATTCGTTTTTCTTGCTTTTTTCGGTCAAATCTCGATAAAATAAGGAAAATTAAGGGAAAAAAAGAGGAGAAAAATTGAAATTTCGCTAAAATTATTCGTTTTTCTTGCTTTTTTCGGTCATATCTCGATAAAATAAGGAAAATTAAGGGAAAAAAAGAGGAAAAAAATTGAAATTTCTCTATAATTATTCGTTTTTCTTGCTTTTTTCGATGAAATCTCGATAAAATAAGGAAAATTAAGGGAAAAAAGAGGATAAAAATTGATATATCGCAAAAATTATTCGTTTTTCTTGCTTTTATCGGTCAAATCTCGTTAAATGAGAAGAATGAAGCAAAAAAAGAGGAAAAAAATTGAAATTTTGCTATAATTATTCGTTTTTCTTGCTTTTTTCGATCAAATCTCGATAAAATAATTAAAATAAAGGGAAAAAAGAGGAAAAAAATTGAAATTTCGCTAAAATTATACGATTTTCTTGCCTTTTTCGGTCAAATCTCGATAAAATAAGGAAAATTAAGGGAAAAAAAGAGGAAAAAAATTGAAATTTCGCAAAAATTATTCGTTTTTCTTGCTTTTTTCGGTCAAATCTCGATAAAATAAGGAAAATTAAGGGAAAAAAAGAGGAAAAAGAGTGAAATTTCGCTAAAATTATTCGTTTTTCTTGCTTTTTTCGCTCAAATCTCGATAAAATAAGGAAAATTAAGGGAAAAGAAGAGGATAAAAATTGAAATTTCGCTAAAATTATTCGATTTTCTTGCTTTTTTCGGTCAAATCTCGATAAAACAAGGAATTCTTAGGGAAAAAAAGAGGTAAAAAATAGAAATTATGCTAAAATTATTCGTTTTTCTTGCTTTTTTTCGGTCAAATCTCGATAAAATAAGGAAAATTAAGGGAAAAAAAGAGGAAAAAAATTGAAATTTCGCTATCATTATTCGTTTTTCTTGCTTTTTTCGATGAAATCTCGATAATATAAGGAAAATTAAGGGAAAAAAGAAGATAAAAATTGATATTTCGCTAAAATTATTCGTTTTTCTTGCTTTTTTCGGTCAAATCTCGTAGAATGAGGAGAATGAAGGAAAAAAAGAGGAAAACAAATGTAATTTTGCTAAAATTATTCGTTTTTCTTGCTTTTTTCGGTCAAATCTCGATAAAATAAGGAAAATTACGGGAAAAAAAGAGGAAAAAAATTGAAATTTCGCTAAAATTATTCGTTTTTCTTGCTTTTTTCGGTCAAATCTCGTAGAATGAGGAGAATGAAGGAAAAAAAGAGGAAAAAAATTGAAATTTTGCTATAATTATTCATTTTTCTTGCTTTTTTCGGTCAAATCTCGATAAAATAAGGAAAATTAAGGGAAAAAAAGAGGAAAAAAATTGAAATTTCGCTAAAACTATTCGTTTTTCTTGCTTTTTTCGGTCAAATCTCGATAAAATAAGGAAAATAAAGGGAAAAAAAGAGGAAAAAAATTGAAATTTCGCTAAAATTATACGTTTTTCTTGCCTTTTTCGGTCAAATCTCGATAAAATAAGGAAAATTAAGGGAAAAAAAGAGGAAAAAAATTGAAATTTCGCTAAAATTATTCGTTTTTCTTGCTTTTTTCGGTCAAATCTCGATAAAATAAGGAAAATTAAGGGAAAAAAAGAGGAAAAAATTTGAAATTTCGCGAAAATTATTCGTTTTTCTTGCTTTTTTCGGTCAAATCTCGATAAAATAAGGAAAATTAAGGGAAAAAAAGAGGAGAAAAATTGAAATTTCGCTAAAATTATTCGTTTTTCTTGCTTTTTTCGGTCAAATCTCGATAAAATAAGGAAAATTAAGGAAAGAAAAGAGGAAAAAAATTGAAATTTCGCTAAAATTATTCGTTTTTCTTGCTTTTTTCGGTCAAATCTCGATAAAATAACGAAAATTAAGGGAAAAAAAGACGAAAATATTGAAATTTCGCTATAATTATTCGTTTTTCTTGCTTTTTTCGATGAAATCTCGATAAAATAAGGAAAATTAAGGGAAAAAAGAGGATAAAAATTGATATTTCGCTAAAATCATTCGTTTTTCTTGCTTTTTTCGGTCAAATCTCGTAAATGAGAAGTATGAAAGAAAAAAAGAGGAAAAAAATTGAAATTTCGCTATAATTATTCGTTTTTCTTGCTTTTTTCGGTCAAATCTCGATAAAATAAGGAAAATTAAGGAATGAAAAGAGGAAAAAAATTGAAATTTCGCTAAAATTATTCGTTTTTCTTGCTTTTTTCGGTCAAATCTCGATAAAATAAGGAAAATTAAGGGAAAAAAAGAGGAAAATAATTGAAATTTCGCTATAATTATTCGTTTTTCTTGCTTTTTTTCGATGAAATCTCGATAAAATAAGGAAAATTAAGGGAAAAAAGAGGATAAAAATTGATATTTCGCTAAAATTATTCGTTTTTCTTGCTTTTTTCGGTCAAATCTCGTTAAATGAGAAGAATGAAGGAAAAAAAGAGGAAAAAAATTGAAATTTCGCTATAATTATTCGTTTTTATTGCTTTTTTCGGTCAAATCTCGATAAAATAAGGAAAATTAAGGGAAAAAAAGAGGAAAAAAATTGAAATTTCGCTAAAATTATTCGTTTTCCTTGCTTTTTTCGGTCAAATCTCGATAAAATAAGGAAAATAAAGGGAAAAAAATAGGAAAAAAATTGAAATTTCGCTAAAATTATTCGTTTTTCTTGCTTTTTTCGGTCAAATCTCGATAAAATAAGGAAAATTAAGGGAAAAAAAGTGGAAAAAAAATAAAATTTCGCTATAATTATTCGTTTTTCTTGGTTTTTTCCATGAAATCTCGATAAAATAAGGAAAATTAAGGGAAAAAAGAGGATAAAAATTGATATTTCGCTAAAATTATTCGTTTTTCTTGCTTTTTTCGGTCAAATCTCGTTAAATGAGGAGAATGAAGCAAAAAAAGAGGAAAAAAATTGAAATTTTGCTATAATTATTCGTTTTTCTTGCTTTTTTCGGTCAAATCTCGATAAAATAAGGAAAATAAAGGGAAAAAAAGAAAAAAAAATTGAAATTTCGCTAAAATTATACGTTTTTCTTGCCTTTTTCGGTCAAATCTCGATAAAATAAGGAAAATTAAGGGAAAAGAAGAGGATAAAAATTGAAATTTCGCTAAAATTATTCGATTTTCTTGCTTTTTTCGGTCAAATCTCGATAAAACAAGGAAATCTTAGGGAAAAAAAGAGGTAAAAAATAGAAATTATGCTAAAATTATTCGTTTTTCTTCCTTTTTTTCGGTCAAATCTCGATAAAATAAGGAAAATTAAGGGAAAAAAAGAGGAAAAAAATTGAAATTTCGCTAAAATTACACGTTTTTCTTGCCTTTTTCGGTCAAATCTCGATAAAATAAGGAAAATTAAGGGAAAAAAAGAGGAAAAAAATTGAAATTTCGCTAAAATTATTCGTTTTTCTTGCTTTTTTCGGTCAAATCTCGATAAAATAAGGAAAATTAAGGGAAAAAAAGAGGAAAAAATTTGAAATTTCGCGAAAATTATTCGTTTTTCTTGCTTTTTTCGGTCAAATCTCGATAAAATAAGGAAAATTAAGGGAAAAAAAGAGGAGAAAAATTGAAATTTCGCTAAAATTATTCGTTTTTCTTGCTTTTTTCGGTCAAATCTCGATAAAATAAGGAAAATTAAGGAAAGAAAAGAGGAAAAAAATTGAAATTTCGCTAAAATTATTCGTTTTTCTTGCTTTTTTCGGTCAAATCTCGATAAAATAACGAAAATTAAGGGAAAAAAAGACCAAAATATTGAAATTTCGCTATAATTATTCGTTTTTCTTGCTTTTTTCGATGAAATCTCGATAAAATAAGGAAAATTAAGGGAAAAAAGAGGATAAAAATTGATATTTCGCTAAAATCATTCGTTTTTCTTGCTTTTTTCGGTCAAATCTCGTTAAATGAGAAGTATGAAGGAAAAAAAGAGGAAAAAAATTGAAATTTCGCTATAATTATTCGTTTTTCTTGCTTTTTTCGGTCAAATCTCGATAAAATAAGGAAAATTAAGGAATGAAAAGAGGAAAAAAATTGAAATTTCGCTAAAATTATTCGTTTTTCTTGCTTTTTTCGGTCAAATCTCGATAAAATAAGGAAAATTAAGGGAAAAAAAGAGGAAAATAATTGAAATTTCGCTATAATTATTCGTTTTTCTTGCTTTTTTCGATGAAATCTCGATAAAATAAGGAAAATTAAGGGAAAAAAGAGGATAAAAATTGATATTTCGCTAAAATTATTCGTTTTTCTTGCTTTTTTCGGTCAAATCTCGTTAAATGAGAAGAATGAAGGAAAAAAAGAGGAAAAAAATTGAAATTTCGCTATAATTATTCGTTTTTATTGCTTTTTTCGGTCAAATCTCGATAAAATAAGGAAAATTAAGGGAAAAAAGAGGATAAAAATTGATATTTCGCTAAAATTATTCGTTTTTCTTGCTTTTTTCGGTCAAATCTCGTTAAATGAGGAGAATGAAGCAAAAAAAGAGGAAAAAAATTGAAATTTTGCTATAATTATTCGTTTTTCTTGCTTTTTTCGGTCAAATCTCGATAAAATAAGGAAAATAAAGGGAAAAAAAGAAAAAAAAATTGAAATTTCGCTAAAATTATACGTTTTTCTTGCCTTTTTCGGTCAAATCTCGATAAAATAAGGAAAATTAAGGGAAAAGAAGAGGATAAAAATTGAAATTTCGCTAAAATTATTCGATTTTCTTGCTTTTTTCGGTCAAATCTCGATAAAACAAGGAAATCTTAGGGAAAAAAAGAGGTAAAAAATAGAAATTATGCTAAAATTATTCGTTTTTCTTCCTTTTTTTCGGTCAAATCTCGATAAAATAAGGAAAATTAAGGGAAAAAAAGAGGAAAAAAATTGAAATTTCGCTAAAATTACACGTTTTTCTTGCCTTTTTCGGTCAAATCTCGATAAAATAAGGAAAATTAAGGGAAAAAAAGAGGAAAAAAATTGAAATTTCGCTAAAATTATTCGTTTTTCTTGCTTTTTTCGGTCAAATCTCGATAAAATAAGGAAAATTAAGGGAAAAAAAGAGGAAAAAATTTGAAATTTCGCGAAAATTATTCGTTTTTCTTGCTTTTTTCGGTCAAATCTCGATAAAATAAGGAAAATTAAGGGAAAAAAAGAGGAGAAAAATTGAAATTTCGCTAAAATTATTCGTTTTTCTTGCTTTTTTCGGTCAAATCTCGATAAAATAAGGAAAATTAAGGAAAGAAAAGAGGAAAAAAATTGAAATTTCGCTAAAATTATTCGTTTTTCTTGCTTTTTTCGGTCAAATCTCGATAAAATAACGAAAATTAAGGGAAAAAAAGACCAAAATATTGAAATTTCGCTATAATTATTCGTTTTTCTTGCTTTTTTCGATGAAATCTCGATAAAATAAGGAAAATTAAGGGAAAAAAGAGGATAAAAATTGATATTTCGCTAAAATCATTCGTTTTTCTTGCTTTTTTCGGTCAAATCTCGTTAAATGAGAAGTATGAAGGAAAAAAAGAGGAAAAAAATTGAAATTTCGCTATAATTATTCGTTTTTCTTGCTTTTTTCGGTCAAATCTCGATAAAATAAGGAAAATTAAGGAATGAAAAGAGGAAAAAAATTGAAATTTCGCTAAAATTATTCGTTTTTCTTGCTTTTTTCGGTCAAATCTCGATAAAATAAGGAAAATTAAGGGAAAAAAAGAGGAAAATAATTGAAATTTCGCTATAATTATTCGTTTTTCTTGCTTTTTTCGATGAAATCTCGATAAAATAAGGAAAATTAAGGGAAAAAAGAGGATAAAAATTGATATTTCGCTAAAATTATTCGTTTTTCTTGCTTTTTTCGGTCAAATCTCGTTAAATGAGAAGAATGAAGGAAAAAAAGAGGAAAAAAATTGAAATTTCGCTATAATTATTCGTTTTTATTGCTTTTTTCGGTCAAATCTCGATAAAATAAGGAAAATTAAGGGAAAAAAAGAGGAAAAAAATTGAAATTTCGCTAAAATTATTCGTTTTCCTTGCTTTTTTCGGTCAAATCTCGATAAAATAAGGAAAATAAAGGGAAAAAAATAGGAAAAAAATTGAAATTTCGCAAAAATTATTCGTTTAGCATACTTTTTTCGGTCAAATCTAGATAAAATAAGGAAAATTAAGGAAAAAAAAGAGGAAAAAGATTGAAATTTCGCTAAAATTATTCGTTTTTCTTGCTTTTTTCGGTCAAATCTCGATTAAATAAGGAAAATTAAGGGAAAAAAAGAGGATAAAAATTGAAATTTCGCTAAAATTATTCGTTTTTCTTGCTTTTTTTGGTCAAATCTCGATTAAACAAGGAAAATTAAGGGAAAAAAATAGGTAAAAAAGAGAAATTTCGCTAAAATTATTCGTTTTTCTTGCTTTTTTCGGTCAAATCTCGATAAAATAAGGAAAATTAACGGAAAAAAAGAGGAAAAAAATTGAAATTTCGCTAAAATTATTCGTTTTTCTTGCTTTTTTCGGTCAAATCTCGATAAAATAAGGAAAATTAAGGGAAAAAAAGTGGAAAAAAATTGAAATTTCGCTATAATTATTCGTTTTTCTTGGTTTTTTCCATGAAATCTCGATAAAATAAGGAAAATTAAGGGAAAAAAGAGGATAAAAATTGATATTTCGCTAAAATTATTCGTTTTTCTTGCTTTTTTCGGTCAAATCTCGTTAAATGAGGAGAATGAAGCAAAAAAAGAGGAAAAAAATTGAAATTTTGCTATAATGATTCGTTTTTCTTGCTTTTTTCGGTCAAATCTCGATAAAATAAGGAAAATAAAGGGAAAAAAAGAAAAAAAAATTGAAATTTCGCTAAAATTATACGTTTTTCTTGCCTTTTTCGGTCAAATCTCGATAAAATAAGGAAAATTAAGCGAAAAAAAGAGGAAAAAAATTGAAATTTCGCAAAAATTATTCGTTTTTCTTGCTTTTTTCGGTCAAATCACGATAAAATAAGGAAAATTAAGGGAAAAAAAGAGGAAAAAGATTGAAATTTCGCAAAAATTATTCGTTTTTCTTGCTTTTTTCGCTCAAATCTCGATAAAATAAGGAAAATTAAGGGAAAAGAAGAGGATAAAAATTGAAATTTCGCTAAAATTATTCGATTTTCTTGCTTTTTTCGGTCAAATCTCGATAAAACAAGGAAATCTTAGGGAAAAAAAGAGGTAAAAAATAGAAATTATGCTAAAATTATTCGTTTTTCTTCCTTTTTTTCGGTCAAATCTCGATAAAATAAGGAAAATTAAGGGAAAAAAAGAGGAAAAAAATTGAAATTTCGCTATCATTATTCGTTTTTCTTGCTTTTTTCGATGAAATCTCGATAATATAAGGAAAATTAAGGGAAAAAAGAAGATAAAAATTGATATTTCGCAAAAATTATTCGTTTTTCTTGCTTTTTTCGGTCAAATCTCGATAAAATAACGAAAATTAAGGGAAAAAAAGAGGAAAAAATTGAAATTTCGCTATAATTATTCGTTTTTCTTGCTTTTTTCGGTCAAATCTCGATAAAATAAGGAAAATTAAGGAATGAAAAGAGGAAAAAAATTGAAATTTCGCTAAAATTATTCGTTTTTCTTGCTTTTTTCGGTCAAATCTCGAAAAAATAAGGAAAATTAAGGGAAAAAAAGAGGAAAAAAATTGAAATTTCGCTATAATTATTCGTTTTTCTTGCTTTTTTCGATGAAATCTCGATAAAATAAGGAAAATTAAGGGAAAAAAGAGGATAAAAATTGAAATTTCGCTAAAATTATTCGTTTTTCTTGCTTTTTTTGGTCAAATCTCGTTAAATGAGAAGAATGAAGGAAAAAATAGGTAAAAAATAGAAATTTCGCTAAAATTATTCGTTTTTCTTGCTTTTTTCGGTCAAATCTCGATAAAATAAGGAAAATTAACGGAAAAAAAGAGGAAAAAAATTGAAATTTCGCTAAAATTATTCGTTTTTCTTGCTTTTTTCGGTCAAATCTCGATAAAATAAGAAAAATTAAGGGAAAAAAAGTGGAAAAAAATTGAAATTTCGCTATAATTATTCGTTTTTCTTGCTTTTTTCGATGAAATCTCGATAAAATAAGGAAAATAAAGGGAAAAAAAGAGGAAAAAAATTGAAATTTCGCTAAAATTATACGTTTTTCTTGCCTTTTTCGGTCAAATCACGATAAAATAAGGAAAATTAAGGGAAAAAAAGAGGAAAAAAATTGAAATTTCGCAAAAATTATTCGTTTTTCTTGCTTTTTTCGGTCAAATCTCGATAAAATAAGGAAAATTAAGGGAAAAAAAGAGGAAAAAGATTGAAATTTCGCAAAAATTATTCGTTTTTCTTGCTTTTTTCGCTCAAATCTCGATAAAATAAGGAAAATTAAGGGAAAAGAAGAGGATAAAAATTGAAATTTCGCTAAAATTATTCGATTTTCTTGCTTTTTTCGGTCAAATCTCGATAAAACAAGGAAATCTTAGGGAAAAAAAGAGGTAAAAAATAGAAATTATGCTAAAATTATTCGTTTTTCTTCCTTTTTTTCGGTCAAATCTCGATAAAATAAGGAAAATTAAGGGAAAAAAAGAGGAAAAAAATTGAAATTTCGCTATCATTATTCGTTTTTCTTGCTTTTTTCGATGAAATCTCGATAATATAAGGAAAATTAAGGGAAAAAAGAAGATAAAAATTGATATTTCGCAAAAATTATTCGTTTTTCTTGCTTTTTTCGGTCAAATCTCGATAAAATAACGAAAATTAAGGGAAAAAAAGAGGAAAAAATTGAAATTTCGCTATAATTATTCGTTTTTCTTGCTTTTTTCGGTCAAATCTCGATAAAATAAGGAAAATTAAGGAATGAAAAGAGGAAAAAAATTGAAATTTCGCTAAAATTATTCGTTTTTCTTGCTTTTTTCGGTCAAATCTCGAAAAAATAAGGAAAATTAAGGGAAAAAAAGAGGAAAAAAATTGAAATTTCGCTATAATTATTCGTTTTTCTTGCTTTTTTCGATGAAATCTCGATAAAATAAGGAAAATTAAGGGAAAAAAGAGGATAAAAATTGAAATTTCGCTAAAATTATTCGTTTTTCTTGCTTTTTTTGGTCAAATCTCGTTAAATGAGAAGAATGAAGGAAAAAATAGGTAAAAAATAGAAATTTCGCTAAAATTATTCGTTTTTCTTGCTTTTTTCGGTCAAATCTCGATAAAATAAGGAAAATTAACGGAAAAAAAGAGGAAAAAAATTGAAATTTCGCTAAAATTATTCGTTTTTCTTGCTTTTTTCGGTCAAATCTCGATAAAATAAGAAAAATTAAGGGAAAAAAAGTGGAAAAAAATTGAAATTTCGCTATAATTATTCGTTTTTCTTGCTTTTTTCGATGAAATCTCGATAAAATAAGGAAAATAAAGGGAAAAAAAGAGGAAAAAAATTGAAATTTCGCTAAAATTATACGTTTTTCTTGCCTTTTTCGGTCAAATCACGATAAAATAAGGAAAATTAAGGGAAAAAAAGAGGAAAAAAATTGAAATTTCGCAAAAATTATTCGTTTTTCTTGCTTTTTTCGGTCAAATCTCGATAAAATAAGGAAAATTAAGGGAAAAAAAGAGGAAAAAGATTGAAATTTCGCAAAAATTATTCGTTTTTCTTGCTTTTTTCGCTCAAATCTCGATAAAATAAGGAAAATTAAGGGAAAAGAAGAGGATAAAAATTGAAATTTCGCTAAAATTATTCGATTTTCTTGCTTTTTTCGGTCAAATCTCGATAAAACAAGGAAATCTTAGAAAAAAAAGAGGTAAAAAATAGAAATTATGCTAAAATTATTCGTTTTTCTTCCTTTTTTCGGTCAAATCTCGATAAAATAAGGAAAATTAAGGGAAAAAAAGAGGAAAAAAATTGAAATTTCGCTATCATTATTCGTTTTTCTTGCTTTTTTCGATGAAATCTCGATAATATAAGGAAAATTAAGGGAAAAAAGAAGATAAAAATTGATATTTCGCTAAAATTATTCGTTTTTCTTGCTTTTTTCGGTCAAATCTCGATAAAATAAGGAAAATTAAGGGAAAAAATCTGATGTGGCCAACACATGACTTTCTCCATATATAAGATGTAAATATTTATCTACGACAGTAATTTCGAACTCTATATTCCATCTAAACTTTGAAGATGAGTGATTAATTTATATATATTATTATCTTTTACGTCACAAACATTATAAATAATGTTTTTCAGGACATGTTCGATGAAAAACGATGAAGTGGCCTTTCGCCCCAGCGCCCAGAGCGCCCACAACGTACATAATCAGCAACTTCCGGTTTATCAGTATTTCACAAATAACTCCTAAACAATCCGTGATACAAAAATATGTTTCATACAAAAGTCATAGTAAATTACATTTCCAAAAACTTTTATTTTTACTACTATATACCTAAATATCATATTTAAGGAGATATTTTGAAAACCGGAAATGAGCTTTGAAGAATGAAGCTCGACTTTCGGTTGACCGATTTACTCCAAAATCTAATCAACTCTAAACGCACAAACCAAAATACTATATATAAAATTTGGTGTTGATCCGACAAACAATTTTCATGTTAGAGCGCCCACAAAGTACATAATCAGATACTTCCGGTTTATCGGTATTACACGAATAACTCCTAATCAAGTGGTGATACAAAAATATATTAAATACAAAAGTTATAGTAAATTACATTATCTAAAACTTTTATAAGAAATACAATGTACGTATATATCATATTTATGGAGATATTTTGAAAACCGGAAATGAGCTTTAATGAATAAAGCTCGACTTCCGGTTGACCGATTTACTCCAAAAACTAATCAACTCTGACAGCACCCACACCACTACTATATATGAAGTTTGGTATTGATACGACTAATAGTTTTCACGTTAGAGTGCCCACTATCACACACACACACACACACACACACACACACACACACACACATACACACAGACATCATTCCGAAAATGGTCAAAACGTGTTCTAGGGACCCCAAAATATTTCCGTTGAAATCTAGAAGTCGAATTTTTTCATGAAAACAATACTTTCTCTATACTTCGTATATGGAGAAAGTAAAAAAGAGGAAAAAAATTGAAATTTCGCTAAAATTATTCGTTTTTCTTGCTTTTTTCGGTCAAATCTCGATAAAATAAGGAACATTAAAGGAAAAAAAGAGGAAAAAAATTGAAATTTCGCTATAATTATTCGTTTTTCTTGCTTTTTCGATGAAATCTCGATAAAATAAGGAAAATTAAGGGAAAAAAAGAGGAAAAAAATTGATATTTCGCTAAAATTATTCGTTTTCCTTGCTTTTTTCGGTCAAATCTCGATAAAATAAGGAAAATAAAGGGAAAAAAATAGGAAAAAAATTGAAATTTCGCTAAAGTTATTCGTTTTTCTAGCCTTTTTCGGTCAAATCTCGATAAAATAAGGAAAATTATGGGAAAAAAAGAGGAAAAAAATTGAAATTTCGCTAAAATTATTCGTTTTTCTTGCTTTTTTCGATCAAATCTCGATTAAATAAGGAAAATTAAGCGAAAAAAAGAGGATAAAAATTGAAATTTCGCTAAAATTATTCGTTTTTCTTGCTTTTTTTGGTCAAATCTCGATTAAACAAGGAAAATTAAGGGAAAAAAATAGGTAAAAAATAGAAATTTCGCTAAAATTATTCGTTTTTCTTGCTTTTTTCGGTCAAATCTCGATAAAATAAGGAAAATTAACGGAAAAAAAGAGGAAAAAAATTGAAATTTCGCTAAAATTATTCGTTTTTCTTGCTTTTTTCGATCAAATCTCGATTAAATAAGGAAAATTAAGGGAAAAAAAGAGGATAAAAATTGAAATTTCGCTGAAATTATTCGTTTTTCTTGCCTTTTTCGGTCAAATCTCGATAAAATAAGGAAAATTATGGGAAAAAAAGAGGAAAAAAATTGAAATTTCGCTAAAATTATTCGTTTTTCTTGCTTTTTTCGATCAAATCTCGATTAAATAAGGAAAATTAAGGGAAAAAAAGAGGATAAAAATTGAAATTTCGCTAAAATTATTCGTTTTTCTTGCTTTTTTTGGTCAAATCTCGATTAAACAAGGAAAATTAAGGGAAAAAAATAGGTAAAAAATAGAAATTTCGCTAAAATTATTCGTTTTTCTTGCTTTTTTCGGTCAAATCTCGATAAAATAAGGAAAATTAACGGAAAAAAAGAGGAAAAAAATTGAAATTTCGCTAAAATTATTCGTTTTTCTTGCTTTTTTCGATCAAATCTCGATTAAATAAGGAAAATTAAGGGAAAAAAGAGGATAAAAATTGAAATTTCGCTAAAATTATTCGTTTTTCTTGCTTTTTTTGGTCAAATCTCGATTAAACAAGGAAAATTAAGGGAAAAAATTAGGTAAAAAATAGAAATTTCGCTAAAATTAATCGTTTTTCTTGCTTTTTTCGGTCAAATCTCGATAAAATAAGGAAAATTAACGGAAAAAAAGAGGAAAAAAATTGAAATTTCGCCAAAATTATTCGTTTTTCTTGCTTTTTTCGGTCAAATCTCGATAAAATAAGGAAAATTAAGGGAAAAAAAGTGGAAAAAAATTGAAATTTCGCTATAATTATTCGTTTTTCTTGCTTTTTTCGATGAAATCTCGATAAAATAAGGAAAATTAAGGGAAAAAAGAGGATAAAAATTGATATTTCGCTAAAATTATTCGTTTTTCTTGCTTTTTTCGGTCAAATCTCGTTAAATGAGCAGAATCAAGCAAAAAAAGAGGAAAAAAATTGAAATTTTGCTATAATTATTCGTTTTTCTTGCTTTTTTCGGTCAAATCTCGATAAAATAAGGAAAATAAAGGGAAAAAAAGAGGAAAAAAATTGAAATTTCGCTAAAATTATACGTTTTTCTTGCCTTTTTCCGTCAAATCTCGATAAAATAAGGAAAATTAAGGGAAAAAAAGAGGAAAAAAATTGAAATTTCGCAAAAATTATTCGTTTTTCTTGCTTTTTTCGGTCAAATCTCGATAAAATAAGGAAAATTAAGGGAAAAAAAGAGTAAAAAGATTGAAATTTCGCAAAAATTATTCGTTTTTCTTGCTTTTTTCGCTCAAATCTCGATAAAATAAGGAAAATTAAGGGAATAGAAGAGGATAAAAATTGAAATTTCACTAAAATTATTCGATTTTCTTGCTTTTTTCGGTCAAATCTCGATAAAACAAGGAAATCTTAGGGAAAAAAAGAGGTAAAAAATAGAAATTATGCTAAAATTATTCGTTTTTCTTCCTTTTTTCGGTCAAATCTCGATAAAATTAAGGGAAAAAAAGTGGAAAAAAATTGAAATTTCGCTATCATTATTCGTTTTTCTTGCTTTTTTCGATGAAATCTCGATAATATAAGGAAAATTAAGGGAAAAAAGAAGATAAAAATTGATATTTCGCTAAAATTATTCGTTTTTCTTGCTTTTTTCGGTCAAATCTCGTAGAATGAGGAGAATGAAGGAAAAAAAGAGGAAAAAAAATGTAATTTTGCTAAAATTATTCGTTTTTCTTGCTTTTTTCGGTCAAATCTCGATAAAATAAGGAAAATTACGGGAAAAAAAGAGGAAAAAAATTGAAATTTCGCTAAAATTATTCGTTTTTCTTGCTTTTTTCGGTCAAATCTCGTAGAATGAGGAGAATGAAGGAAAAAAAGAGGAAAAAAATTGAAATTTTGCTATAATTATTCGTTTTTCTTGCTTTTTTCGGTCAAATCTCGATAAAATAAGGAAAATTAAGGGAAAAAGAGAGGAAAAAAATTGAAATTTCGCTAAAACTATTCGTTTTTCTTGCTTTTTTCGGTCAAATCTCGATAAAATAAGGAAAATAAAGGAAAAAAAAGAGGAAAAAAATTGAAATTTCGCTAAAATTATACGTTTTTCTTGCCTTTTTCGGTCAAATCTCGATAAAATAAGGAAAATTAAGGGAAAAAAAGAGGAAAAAAATTGAAATTTCGCTAAAATTATTCGTTTTTCTTGCTTTTTTCGGTCAAATCTCGATAAAATAAGGAAAATTAAGGGAAAAAAAGAGGAAAAAATTTGAAATTTCGCGAAAATTATTCGTTTTTCTTGCTTTTTTCGGTCAAATCTCGATAAAATAAGGAAAATTAAGGGAAAAAAAGAGGAGAAAAATTGAAATTTCGCTAAAATTATTCGTTTTTCTTGCTTTTTTCGGTCAAATCTCGATAAAATAAGGAAAATTAAGGAAAGAAAAGAGGAAAAAAATTGAAATTTCGCTAAAATTATTCGTTTTTCTTGCTTTTTTCGGTCAAATCTCGATAAAATAACGAAAATTAAGGGAAAAAAAGAGGAAAAAATTGAAATTTCGCTATAATTATTCGTTTTTCTTGCTTTTTTCGGTCAAATCTCGATAAAATAAGGAAAATTAAGGAATGAAAAGAGGAAAAAAATTGAAAATTCGCTAAAATTATTCGTTTTTCTTGCTTTTTTCGGTCAAATCTCGAAAAAATAAGGAAAATTAAGGGAAAAAAAGAGGAAAAAAATTGAAATTTCGCTATAATTATTCGTTTTTCTTGCTTTTTTCGTTGAAAACTCGATAAAATAAGGAAAATTAAGGGAAAAAAGAGGATAAAAATTGAAATTTCGCTAAAATTATTCGTTTTTCTTGCTTTTTTTGGTCAAATCTCGTTAAATTAGAAGAATGATGGAAAAAAATAGGTAAAAAATAGAAATTTCGCTAAAATTATTCGTTTTTCTTGCTTTTTTCGGTCAAATCTCGATAAAATAAGGAAAATTAACGGAAAAAAAGAGGAAAAAAATTGAAATTTTGCTAAAATTATTCGTTTTTCTTGCTTTTTTCGGTCAAATCTCGATAAAATAAGGAAAATTAAGGGAAAAAAAGTGGAAAAAAATTGAAATTTCGCTATAATTATTCGTTTTTCTTGCTTTTTTCGATGAAATCTCGATAAAATAAGGAAAATAAAGGGAAAAAAAGAGGAAAAAAATTGAAATTTCGCTAAAATTATACGTTTTTCTTGCCTTTTTCGGTCAAATCTCGATAAAATAAGGAAAATTAAGGGAAAAAAAGAGGAAAAAAATTGAAATTTCGCAAAAATTATTCGTTTTTCTTGCTTTTTTCGGTCAAATCTCGATAAAATAAGGAAAATTAAGGGAAAAAAAGAGGAAAAAGATTGAAATTTCGCAAAAATTATTCGTTTTTCTTGCTTTTTTCGCTCAAATCTCGATAAAATAAGGAAAATTAAGGGAAAAGAAGAGGATAAAAATTGAAATTTCGCTAAAATTATTCGATTTTCTTGCTTTTTTCGGTCAAATCTCGATAAAACAAGGAAATCTTAGGGAAAAAAAGAGGTAAAAAATAGAAATTATGCTAAAATTATTCGTTTTTCTTCCTTTTTTCGGTCAAATCTCGATAAAATAAGGAAAATTAAGGGAAAAAAAGAGGAAAAAAATTGAAATTTCGCTATCATTATTCGTTTTTCTTGCTTTTTTCGATGAAATCTCGATAATATAAGGAAAATTAAGGGAAAAAAGAAGATAAAAATTGATATTTCGCTAAAATTATTCGTTTTTCTTGCTTTTTTCGGTCAAATCTCGATAAAATAAGGAAAATTAAGGGAAAAAATCTGATGTGGCCAACACATGACTTTCTCCATATATAAGATGTAAATATTTATCTACGACAGTAATTTCGAACTCTATATTCCATCTAAACTTTGAAGATGAGTGATTAATTTATATATATTATTATCTTTTACGTCACAAACATTATAAATAATGTTTTTCAGGACATGTTCGATGAAAAACGATGAAGTGGCCTTTCGCCCCAGCGCCCAGAGCGCCCACAACGTACATAATCAGCAACTTCCGGTTTATCAGTATTTCACAAATAACTCCTAAACAATCCGTGATACAAAACTTTGTTTCATACAAAAGTCATAGTAAATTACATTTCCAAAAACTTATATTTTTAATACTATATACCTAAATATCATATTTAAGGAGATATTTTGAAAACCGGAAATGAGCTTTGAAGAATGAAGCTCGACTTTCGGTTGACCGATTTACTCCAAAATCTAATCAACTCTAAACGCACAAACCAAAATACTATACATAAAATTTGGTGTTGATCCGACAAACAATTTTCATGTTAGAGCGCCCACAATGTACATAATCAGATACTTCCGGTTTATCGGTATTACACGAATAACTCCTAATCAAGTGGTGATACAAAAATATATTAAATACAAAATTTATAGTAAATTACATTATCTAAAACTTTTATAAGAAATACAATGTACGTATATATCATATTTATGGAGATATTTTGAAAACCGGAAATGAGCTTTAATGAATAAAGCTCGACTTCCGGTTGACCGATTTACTCCAAAAACTAATCAACTCTGACAGCACCCACACCACTACTATATATGAAGTTTGGTATTGATACGACTAATAGTTTTCACGTTAGAGCGCCCATTATCACACACACACACACACACACACACACACACACACATACACACAGACATCATTCCGAAAATGGTCAAAACGTGTTCTAGGGACCCCAAAACATGTATTTCCGTTGAAATCTAGAAGTCGAATTTTTTCATGAAAACAATACTTTCTCTATACTTCGTATATGGAGAAAGTAAAAAAGAGGAAAAAAATTGAAATTTCGCTAAAATTATTCGTTTTTCTTGCTTTTTTCGGTCAAATCTCGATAAAATAAGGAAAATAAAGGGAAAAAAAGAGGAAAAAAATTGAAATTTCGCTAAAATTATACGTTTTTCTTGCCTTTTTCGGTCAAATCTCGATAAAATAAGGAAAATTAAGGGAAAAAAAGAGGAAAAAAATTGAAATTTCGCTAAAATTATTCGTTTTTCTTGCTTTTTTCGGTCAAATCTCGATAATATAAGGAAAATTAAGGGAAAAAAAGAGGAAAAAGATTGAAATTTCGCTAAAATTATTCGTTTTTCTTGCTTTTTTCGCTCAAATCTCGATAAAATAAGGAAAATTAAGGGAAAAAAAGAGGATAAAAATTGAAATTTCGCTATAATTATTCGTTTTTCTTGCTTTTTTCGGTCAAATCTCGATAAAATAAGGAAAATTAAGGGAAAAAAAGAGGAAAAAAATTGAAATTTCGCTAAAATTATACGTTTTTCTTGCCTTTTTCGGTCAAATCTCGATAAAATAAGGAAAATTAAGGGAAAAAAAGAGGAAAAAAATTGAAATTTCGCAAAAATTATTCGTTTTTCTTGCTTTTTTCGGTCAAATCTCGATAAAATAAGGAAAATTAAGGGAAAAAAAGAGGAAAAAAATTGAAATTTCGCTAAAATTATTCGTTTTCCTTGCTTTTTTCGGTCAAATCTCGATAAAATAAGGAAAATAAAGGGAAAAAAATAGGAAAAAAATTGAAATTTCGCTAAAATTATTCGTTTTTCTTGCTTTTTTCGCTCAAATCTCGATAAAATAAGGAAAATTAAGGGAAAAAAAGAGGATAAAAATTGAAATTTCGCTAAAATTATTCGTTTTTCTTCCTTTTTTCGGTCAAATCTCGTAGAATGAGGATAATGAAGGAAAAAAAGAGGAAAAAAATTGAAATTTTGCTATAATTATTCGTTTTTCTTGCTTTTTTTCGGTCAAATCTCGATAAAATAAGGAACATTAAGGGAAAAAGAGAGGAAAAAAATTGAAATTTCGCTAAAACTATTCGTTTTTCTTGCTTTTTTCGGTCAAATCTCGATAAAATAAGGAAAATAAAGGGAAAAAAAGAGGAAAAAAATTGAAATTTCGCTGAAATTATACGTTTTTCTTGCCTTTTTCGGTCAAATCTCGATAAAATAAGGAAAATTAAGGGAAAAAAAGAGGAAAAAAATTGAAATTTCGCTAAAATTATACGTTTTTCATGCTTTTTTCGGTCAAATCTCGATAAAATAAGGAAAATTAAGGGAAAAAAAGAGGAAAAAATTTGAAATTTCGCGAAAATTATTCGTTTTTCTTGCTTTTTTCGGTCAAATCTCGATAAAATAAGGAAAATTAAGGGAAAAAAAGAGGAGAAAAATTGAAATTTCGCTAAAATTATTCGTTTTTCTTGCTTTTGTCGGTCAAATCTCGATAAAATAAGGAAAATTAAGGAAAGAAAAGAGGAAAAAAATTGAAATTTCGCTAAAATTATTCGTTTTTCTTGCTTTTTTCGGTCAAATCTCGATAAAATAACGAAAATTAAGGGAAAAAAAGAGGAAAAAATTGAAATTTCGCTATAATTATTCGTTTTTCTTGCTTTTTTCGATGAAATCTCGATAAAATAAGGAAAATTAAGGGAAAAAAGAGGATAAAAATTGATATTTCGCTAAAATCATTCGTTTTTCTTGCTTTTTTCGGTCAAATCTCGTTAAATGAGAAGTATCAAGGAAAAAAAGAGGAAAAAAATTGAAATTTCGCTATAATTATTCGTTTTTCTTGCTTTTTTCGGTCAAATCTCGATAAAATAAGGAAAATTAAGGAAGGAAAAGAGGAAAAAAATTGAAATTTCGCTAAAATTATTCGTTTTTCTTGCTTTTTTCGGTCAAATCTCGATAAAATAAGGAAAATTAAGGGAAAAAAAGAGGAAAAAAATTGAAATTTCGCTATAATTAATCGTTTTTCTTGCTTTTTTCGATGAAATCTCGATAAAATAAGGAAAATTAAGGGAAAAAAGAGGATAAAAATTGATATTTCGCTAAAATTATTCGTTTTTCTTGCTTTTTTCGGTCAAATCTCGTTAAATGAGAAGAATGAAGGAAAAAAAGAGGAAAAAAATTGAAATTTCGCTATAATTATTCGTTTTTATTGCTTTTTTCGGTCAAATATCGATAAAATAAGGAAAATTAAGGGAAAAAAAGAGGAAAAAAATAGAAATTTCGATAAAATTATTCGTTTTCCTTGCTTTTTTCGGTCAAATCTCGATAAAATAAGGAAAATAAAGGGAAAAAAATATGAAAAAAATTGAAATTTCGCTAAAATTATTCGTTTTTCTTGCCTTTTTCGGTCAAATCTCGATAAAATAAGGAAAATTAAGGGAAAAAAAGAGGAAAAAAATTGAAATTTCGCAAAAATTATTCGTTTATCTTACTTTTTTCGGTCAAATCTCGATAAAATAAGGAAAATTAAGGAAAAAAAAGAGGAAAAAGATTGAAATTTCGCTAAAATTATTCGTTTTTCTTGCTTTTTTCGGTCAAATCTCGATTAAATAAGGAAAATTAAGGGAAAAAAAGAGGATAAAAATTGAAATTTCGCTAAAATTATTCGTTTTTCTTGCTTTTTTTGGTCAAATCTCGATTAAACAAGGAAAATTAAGGGAAAAAAATAGGTAAAAAATAGAAATTTCGCTAAAATTATTCGTTTTTCTTGCTTTTTTCGGTCAAATCTCGATAAAATAAGGAAAATTAACGGAAAAAAAGAGGAAAAAAATTGAAATTTCGCTAAAATTATTCGTTTTTCTTGCTTTTTTTCGGTCAAATCTCGATAATATAAGGAAAATTAAGGGAAAAAAAATGGAAAAAAATTGAAATTTCGCTATAATTATTCGTTTTTCTTGCTTTTTTCGATGAAATCTTGATAAAATAAGGAAAATTAAGGGAAAAAAGAGGATAAAAATTGATATTTCAATAAAATTATTCGTTTTTCTTGCTTTTTTCGGTCAAATCTCGTTAAATGAGGAGAATGAAGCAAAAAAAGAGGAAAAAAATTGAAATTTTGCTATAATTATTCGTTTTTCTTGCTTTTTTCGGTCAAATCTCGATAAAATAAGGAAAATAAAGGGAAAAAAAGAGGAAAAAAATTGAAATTTCGCTAAAATTATACGTTTTTCTTGCCTTTTTCGGTCAAATCTCGTTAAAATAAGGAAAATTAAGGGAAAAAAAGAGGAAAAAAATTGAAATTTCGCAAAAATTATTCGTTTTTCTTGCTTTTTTCGGTCAAATCTCGATAAAATAAGGAAAATTAAGGGAAAAAAAGAGGAAAAAGATTGAAATTTCGTAAAAATTATTCGTTTTTCTTGCTTTTTTCGCTCAAATCTCGATAAAATAAGGAAAATTAAGGGAAAAGAAGAGGATAAAAATTGAAATTTCGCTAAAATTATTCGATTTTCTTGCTTTTTTCGGTCAAATCTCGATAAAACATGGAAATCTTAGGAAAAAAAAGAGGTAAAAAATAGAAATTATGCTAAAATTATTCGTTTTTCTTCCTTTTTTCGGTCAAATCTCGATAAAATAAGGAAAATTAAGGGAAAAAAAGAGGAAAAAAATTGAAATTTCGCTATCATTATTCGTTTTTCTTGCTTTTTTCGATGAAATCTCGATAATATAAGGAAAATTAAGGGAAAAAAGAAGATAAAAATTGATATTTCGCTAAAATTATTCGTTTTTCTTGCTTTTTTCGGTCAAATCTCGTAGAATGAGGAGAATGAAGGAAAAAAAGAGGAAAAAAAATGTAATTTTGCTAAAATTATTCGTTTTTCTTGCTTTTTTCGGTCAAATCTCGATAAAATAAGGAAAATTAAGGGAAAAAATCTGATGTGGCCATGACTTTCTCCATATATAAGATGTAAATATTTATCTACGACAGTAATTTCGAACTCTATATTCCATCTAAACTTTGAAGATGAGTGATTAATTTATATATATTATTATCTTTTACGTCACAAACATTATAAATAATGTTTTTCAGGACATGTTCGATGAAAAACGATGAAGTGGCCTTTCGCCCCAGCGCCCAGAGCGCCCACAACGTACATAATCAGCAACTTCCGGTTTATCAGTATTTCACAAATAACTCCTAAACAATCCGTGATACAAAAATATGTTTCATACAAAAGTCATAGTCAATTACATTTCCAAAAACTTTTATTTTTAATACTATATACCTAAATATCATATTTAAGGAGATATTTTGAAAACCGGAAATGAGCTTTGAAGAATGAAGCTCGACTTTCGGTTGACCGATTTACTCCAAAATCTAATCAACTCTAAACGCACAAACCAAAATACTATACATAAAATTTGGTGTTGATCCGACAAACAATTTTTATGTTAGAGCGCCCACAAAGTACATAATCAGATACTTCCGGTTTATCGGTATTACACGAATAACTCCTAATCAAGTGGTGATACAAAAATATATTAAATACAAAAGTTATAGTAAATTACATTATCTAAAACGTTTATAAGAAATACAATGTACGTATATATCATATTTATGGAGATATTTTGAAAACCGGAAATGAGCTTTAATGAATAAAGCTCGACTTCCGGTTGACCGATTTACTCCAAAAACTAATCAACTCTGACAGCACCCACACCACTACTATATATGAAGTTTGGTATTGATACGACTTATAGTTTTCACGTTAGAGCGCCCACTATCACACACGCACACACACACACACACACACACACACATACACACAGACATCATTCCGAAAATGGTCAAAACGTGTTCTAGGGACCCCAAAACATGTATTTCCGTTGAAATCTAGAAGTCGAATTTTTTCATGAAAACAATACTTTCTCTATACTTCGTATATGGAGAAAGTAAAAAAGAGAAAAAAATTGAAATTTCGCTAAAATTATTCGTTTTTCTTGCTTTTTTCGGTCAAATCTCGATAAAATAAGGAAAATAAAGGGAAAAAAAGAGGAAAAAAATTGAAATTTCGCTAAAATTATACGTTTTTCTTGCCTTTTTCGGTCAAATCTCGATAAAACAAGGAAATCTTAGGGAAAAAAAGAGGTAAAAAATAGAAATTATGCTAAAATTATTCGTTTTTCTTCCTTTTTTCGGTCAAATCTCGATAAAATAAGGAAAATTAAGGGAAAAAAAGAGGAAAAAAATTGAAATTTCGCTATCATTATTCGTTTTTCTTGCTTTTTTCGATGAAATCTCGATAATATAAGGAAAATTAAGGGAAAAAAGAAGATAAAAATTGATATTTCGCTAAAATTATTCGTTTTTCATGCTTTTATCGGTCAAATCTCTTAGAATGAGGAGAATGAAGGAAAAAAAGAGGAAAAAAAATGTAATTTTGCTAAAATTATTCGTTTTTCTTGCTTTTTTCGGTCAAATCTCGATTAAATAAGGAAAATTAAGGGAAAAAATCTGATGTGGCCATGACTTTCTCCATATATAAGATGTAAATATTTATCTACGACAGTAATTTCGAACTCTATATTCCATCTAAACTTTGAAGATGAGTGATTAATTTATATATATTATTATCTTTTACGTCACAAACATTATAAATAATGTTTTTCAGGACATGTTCGATGAAAAACGATGAAGTGGCCTTTCGCCCCAGCGCCCAGAGCGCCCACAACGTACATAATCAGCAACTTCCGGTTTATCAGTATTTCACAAATAACTCCTAAACAATCCGTGATACAAAAATATGTTTCATACAAAAGTCATAGTCAATTACATTTCCAAAAACTTTTATTTTTAATACTATATACCTAAATATCATATTTAAGGAGATATTTTGAAAACCGGAAATGAGCTTTGAAGAATGAAGCTCGACTTTCGGTTGACCGATTTACTCCAAAATCTAATCAACTCTAAACGCACAAACCAAAATACTATATATAAAATTTGGTGTTGATCCGACAAACAATTTTTATGTTAGAGCGCCCACAAAGTACATAATCAGATACTTCCGGTTTATCGGTATTACACGAATAACTCCTAATCAAGTGGTGATACAAAAATATATTAAATACAAAAGTTATAGTAAATTACATTATCTAAAACTTTTATAAGAAATACAATGTACGTATATATCATATTTATGGAGATATTTTGAAAACCGGAAATGAGCTTTAATGAATAAAGCTCGACTTCCGGTTGACCGGTTTACTCCAAAAACTAATCAACTCTGACAGCACCCACACCACTACTATATATGAAGTTTGGTATTGATACGACTAATAGTTTTCACGTTAGAGCGCCCACTATCACACACACACACACACACACACACACACACACATACACACAGACATCATTCCGAAAATGGTCAAAACGTGTTCTAGGGACCCCAAAACATGTATTTCCGTTGAAATCTAGAAGTCGAATTTTTTCATGAAAACAATACTTTCTCTATACTTCGTATATGGAGAAAGTAAAAAAGAGGAAAAAAATTGAAATTTCGCTAAAATTATTCGTTTTTCTTGCTTTTTTCGGTCAAATCTCGATAAAATAAGGAAAATAAAGGGAAAAAAAGAGGAAAAAAATTAAAATTTCGCTAAAATTATACGTTTTTCTTGCCTTTTTCGGTCAAATCTCGATAAAATAAGGAAAATTAAGGGAAAAAAAGAGGAAAAAAATTGAAATTTCGCTAAAATTATTCGTTTTTCTTGCTTTTTTCGGTCAAATCTCGATAAAATAAGGAAAATTAAGGGAAAAAAAGAGGAAAAAGATTGAAATTTCGCTAAAATTATTCGTTTTTCTTGCTTTTTTCGCTCAAATCTCGATAAAATAAGGAAAATTAAGGGAAAAAAAGAGGATAAAAATTGAAATTTCGCTAAAATTATTCGTTTTTCTTGCTTTTTTCGGTCAAATCTCGATAAAATAAGGAAAATTAAGGGAAAAAAACAGGAAAAAAATTGAAATTTCGCTAAAATTATACGTTTTTCTTGCCTTTTTCGGTCAAATCTCGATAAAATAAGGAAAATTAAGGGAAAAAAAGAGGAAAAAATTGAAATTTCGCAAAAATTATTCGTTTTTCTTGCTTTTTTCGCTCAAATCTCGATAAAATAAGGAAAATTAAGGGAAAAGAAGAGGATAAAAATTGAAATTTCGCTAAAATTATTCGATTTTCTTTCTTTTTTCGGTCAAATCTCGATAAAACAAGGAAATCTTAGGGAAAAAAAAAGGTAAAAAATAGAAATTATGCTAAAATTATTCGTTTTTCTTCCTTTTTTCGGTCAAATCTCGATAAAATAAGGAAAATTAAGGGAAAAAAAGTGGAAAAAAATTGAAATTTCGCTATCATTATTCGTTTTTCTTGCTTTTTTCGATGAAATCTCGATAATATAAGGAAAATTAAGGCAAAAAGAAAGTAAAAATTGATATTTCGCTAAAATTATTCGTTTTTCTTGCTTTTTTCGGTCAAATCTCGTAGAATGAGGAGAATGAAGGAAAAAAAGAGGAAAAAAAAATGTAATTTTGCTAAAATTATTCGTTTTTCTTGCTTTTTTCGGTCAAATCTCGATAAAATAAGGAAAATTGAGGGAAAAAATCTGATGTGGCCAACACATGACTTTCTCCATATATAAGATGTAAATATTTATCTACGACAGTAATTTCGAACTCTATATTCCATCTAAACTTTGAAGATGAGTGATTAATTTATATATATTATTATCTTTTACGTCACAAACATTATAAATAATGTTTTTCAGGACATGTTCGATGAAAAACGATGAAGTGGCCTTTCGCCCCAGCGCCCAGAGCGCCCACAACGTACATAATCAGCAACTTCCGGTTTATCAGTATTTCACAAATAACTCCTAAACAATCCGTGATACAAAAATATGTTTCATACAAAAGTCATAGTCAATTACATTTCCAAAAACTTTTATTTTTAATACTATATACCTAAATATCATATTTAAGGAGATATTTTGAAAACCGGAAATGAGCTTTGAAGAATGAAGCTCGACTTTCGGTTGACCGATTTACTCCAAAATCTAATCAACTCTAAACGCACAAACCAAAATACTATATATAAAATTTGGTGTTGATCCGACAAACAATTTTCATGTTAGAGCGCCCACAAAGTACATAATCAGATACTTCCGGTTTATCGGTATTACACGAATAACTCCTAATCAAGTGGTGATACAAAAATATATTAAATACAAAAGTTATAGTAAATTACATTATCTAAAACTTTTATAAGAAATACAATGTACGTATATATCATATTTATGGAGATATTTTGAAAACCGGAAATGAGCTTTAATGAATAAAGCTCGACTTCCGGTTGACCGATTTACTCCAAAAACTAATCAACTCTGACAGCACCCACACCACTACGATATATGAAGTTTGGTATTGATACGACTAATAGTTTTCACGTTAGAGCGCCCACTATCACACACACACACACACACACACACACACACACACACACATACACACAGACATCATTCCGAAAATGGTCAAAACGTGTTCTAGGGACCCCAAAACATGTATTTCCGTTGAAATCTAGAAGTCGAATTTTTTCATGAAAACAATACTTTCTCTATACTTCGTATATGGAGAAAGTAAAAAAGAGGAAAAAAATTGAAATTTCGCTAAAATTATTCGTTTTTCTTGCTTTTTTCGGTCAAATCTCGATAAAATAAGGAAAATAAAGGGAAAAAAAGAGGAAAAAAATAGTAATTTCGCTAAAATTATTCGTTTTTTTTTGCTTTTTTCGAAAACATCTCGTTAAATGAGGAGAATGAAGGAAAAAAAGAGGAAAAAAATTGAAATTTCTTTAAAATTATTGGTTTTTCTTGCTTTTTTTCGGTCAAATCTCGGTAAAATAAGGAAAATTAAGGGAAAATAAGAGGAAAAAAATTGAAATTTCGCTAAAAATATTCGTTTTTCTTGTTTTTTTCGGTCAAATCTCGATAAAATAATGAAAATTAAGGGAAAAAAAGAGGAAAAAGATTGAAATTTCGCTAAAATTATTCGTTTTTCTTGTTTTTTTCTGTCAAATTTCGATAAAATAAGGAAAATTAAGGGAAAAAGAGAGGATAAAAATTGAAATTTCGCTAAAATTATTCGTTTTTCTTGCTTTTTTCGGTCAAATCTCGATAAAATAAGGAAAATTAAGGGAAAAAAAGTGGAAAAAAAATGAAATTTCGCTAAAATTATTCGTTTTTCTTGCTTTTTTCGGTCAAATCTCGATAAAATAAGGAAAATTAAGGGAAAAAAGAGGATAAAAATTGAAATTTCGCTAAATTATTCGTTTTTCTTGCTTTTTTTGGGTCAATTCTCGATAAAATAAGGAAAATTAAGGGAAAAAATGAGGAAAAAAATTGAAATTTCGCTAAAATTATTAGTTTTTCTTGCTTTTTTCCGTCAAATCTCGATAAAATAAGGAAAATTAAGGGAAAAAAATTGAAATTTCGCAAAAGTTATTCGTTTTTCTTGCTTTTTTCGGTCAAATCTCGATAAAATAAGGAAAATTAAGGGAAAAAAGAGGAAGAAAATTTAAATTTCGCTAAACTTATTCGTTTTTCTTGCTTTTTTCGGTCAAATCTCGATAAAATAAGGAAAATTAAAAAAAAAAGGAAAAAAAATTGAAAATTCGCTAAAATTATTCGTTTTTCTTGCTTTTTTCGGTCAAATCTCGATTAAATAAGGAAAATTAAGGGAAAAAAAGAGGAAAAAATTGAAATTTCGCTAAAATTATTCGTTTTTCTTGCTTTTTGCGGTCAAATCTCGATAATGTAAGGAAAATTAAGGGAAAAAAAAGAGGAAAAAAATTGATATTTTGCTAAAACTATTCGTTTTTCTTGCTTTTTTCGGTCAAATCACGATACAATAAGGAAAATTAAGGGAAGAAAAGAGGATAAAAATCGAAATTTCGCTAAAATTATTCGTTTTTTTTTGCTTTTTTTCGGTCAAATCTCGATAAAATAAGGAAAATTAAGAGAAAAAAAGAGGAAAAAATTGAAATTTCGCTAAAATTATTCGTTTTTCTTGCTTTTTTTCGGTCAAATCTCGATAAAATAAGGAAAATTAAGGGAAAAAAAGAGGAAAAAGATTGAAATTTCTTTAAAATTATTCGTTTTTCTTGCTTTTTTCGGTCAAATGTCGATAAATAAGGAAAATTAAGGGAAAAACAGAGGAAAAATATTGAAATTTCGCTAAAATTATTAGTTTTTCTTGCTTTTTTCCGTCAAATCTCGATAAAATAAGGAAAATTAAGGGAAAAAAACAGGAAAAAAATTGAAATTTCGCTAAAGTTATTCGTTTTTCTTGCTTTTTTCGGTCAAATCTCGATAAAATAAGGAAAATTAAGGGAAAAAAGAGGAAGAAAATTTAAATTTCGCTAAAATTATTCGTTTTTCTTGCTTTTTTCGGTCAAATCTCGATAAAATATAGAAAATTAAGGGAAAAAAAGGAAAAAAAATTGAAATTTCGCTAGAATTATTCGTTTTTCTTGCTTTTTTCGGTCAAATTTCGATTAAATAAGGAAAATCAAGGGAAAAAGATGATAAAAATTGATATTTCGCTAATATTATTCGTTTTTTCTTGCTTTTTTTCGGTCAAATTTCGATAAAATAAGGAAAACAAGGGAAAAAAGATGATAAAAATTGATATTTCGCAAAAATTATTCGTTTTTCTTGCTTTTTTCGGTCAAATCTCGATAAAATAAGGAAAATTAAGGGAAAAAAAGAGGAAAAAAATTGAAATTTCGCTAAAATTATTCTTTTTTCTTGCTTTTTGCGGTCAAATCTCGATAAAGTAAGGAAAATTAAGGGAAAAAAAGAGGAAAAAAATTGAAATTTCGCTAAAATTATTCGTTTTTCTTGCTTTTTTCGGTCAAATCTCGATAAAATAAGGAAAATTAAGAGAAAAAAAAGAGGAAAAAATTAAAATTTCGCTAAAATTATTCGTTTTTCTTGCTTTTTTTGGTCATATCTCGATAAAATAAGGAATATTAAGGGAAAAAAAGAGGAAAGAAATTGAAATTTCGCTAAAATTATTCTTTTTGCTTGCTTTTTTCGGTCAAATCTCGATAAAATAAGGAAAATTAAAGGAAAAAAAGAGGAAAGAAATTGAAATTTCGCTAAAATTATTCGTTTTTCTTGCTTTTTTTCGGTCAAATCTCGATAAAATAAGGAAAATTAAGGGAAAAAAAGAGGAAAAAAATTGAAATTTCGCTTAAATTATTCGTTTTTCTTGCTTTTTCGGTCAAATCTCGATAAAATAAGGAAATTTAAGGGAAAAAAAGAGGATAAAAATTGAAATTTCGCTAAAATTATTCGTTTTTCTTGCTTTTTTTCGGTCAAATCTCGATAAAATAAGGAAAATCAAGGGAAAAAAGATGATAAAAATTTTATATTTCACTAAAATATTTCGTTTTTCTTGCTTTTTTTGGTCAAATCTCGATAATATAAGGAAAATTAAGGGAAAAAAATTGAAATTTCACTAAAATTATTCGTTTTTCTTGCTTTTTGCGGTCAAATCTCGATAAAGTAAGGAAAATTAAGGGAAAAAGGAGGAAAAAAATTGATATTTCGCTAAAATTATTCGTTTTTCTTGCTTTTTTCGGTCAAATCTCGATACAATAAGGAAAATTAAGGGAAAAAAAGTGGAAAAAAATTGAAATTTCGCTAAAATTATTCGTTTTTCTTGCTTTTTTCGGTCAAATCTCGATAAAATAAGGAAAATTAAGAGAAAAAAAGAGGAAAAAATTTAAATTTCGCTAAAATTATTCGTTTTTCTTGCTTTTTTCGGTCAAATCTCGATAAAATAAGGAAAATTAAGGGAAAAAAAGAGGAAAAAAATTAAATTTCTTTAAAATTATTCGTTTTTCTTGCTTTTTTCGGTCAAATCTCGATAAAATAAGGAAAATTAAGGGAAAAAAGATTATAAAAATTGAAATTTCGCTAAAAATATTCGATTTTCTTGCTTTTTTCGGTCAAATCTCGATAAAATAAGGAAAATTAAGGGAAAAAAAGAGGAAAAAATTGAAATTTCGCTAAAATTAATCGTTTTGCTTGCTTTTTTCGGTCAAATCTCGGTAAAATAAGGAAAATTAAGGGAAAATAAGAGGAAAAAAATTGAAATTTCGCTAAAATTATTCGTTTTTCTTGCTTTTTTTCGGTCAAATCTCGATAAAATAAGGAAAATTAAGGGAAAAAAAGAGGATAAAAATTAAAATTTCGCTAAATTATTCGTTTTTCTTGCTTTTTTCGGTCAATTCTCGATAAAATAAGGAAAATTAAGGGAAGAAATGAGGAAAAAAATTGAAATTTCGCTAAAATTATTAGTTTTTCTTGCTTTTTTCCGTCAAATCTCGATAAAATAAGGAAAATTAAGGGAAAAAACAGGAAAAAAATTGAAATTTCGCAAAAGTTATTCGTTTTTCTTGCTTTTTTCGGTCAAATCTCGATAAAATAAGGAAAATTAAGGGAAAAAAGAGGAAGAAAATTTAAATTTCGCTAAAATTATTCGTTTTTCTTGCTTTTTTTCGGTCAAATCTCGATAAAATAAGGAAAATTAAAAAAAAAAGGAAAAAAATTGAAAATTCGCTAAAATTATTCGTTTTTCTTGCTTTTTTTCGGTCAAAATTCGATAAAATAAGGAAAATCAAGGGAAAAAAGATGATAAAAATTGATATTTCGCTAAAATTATTCGTTTTTCTTGCTTTTTTCGGTCAAATCTCGATTAAATAAGGAAAATTAAGGGAAAAAAAGAGGAAAAAATTGAAATTTCGCTAAAATTATTCGTTTTTCTTGCTTTTTCGGTCAAATCTCGATAATGTAAGGAAAATTAAGGGAAAAAAAAGAGGAAAAAAATTGATATTTTGCTAAAATTATTCGTTTTTCCTTGCTTTTTTCGGTCAAATCACGATACAATAAGGAAAATTAAGGGAAGAAAAGAGGATAAAAATCGAAATTTCGCTAAAATTAATCGTTTTTCTTGCTATTTTCGGTCAAATCTCGATAAAATAAGGAAAATTAAGAGAAAAAAAAGAGGAAAAAATTGAAATTTCGCTAAAATTATTCGTTTTTCTTGCTTTTTTCGGTCAAATCTCGATAAAATAAGGAAAATTAAGGGAAAAAAAGAGGAAAAAGATTGAAATTTCTTTAAAATTATTCGTTTTTCTTGCTTTTTTCGGTCAATGTCGATAAATAAGGAAAATTAAGGGAAAAAAAGAGGAAAAAGATTGAAATTTTGCTAAAAATTATTAGTTTTTCTTGCTTTTTTCCGTCAAATCGCGATAAAAATAAGGAAAATTAAGGGAAAAAACAGGAAAAAAATTGAAATTTCGCTAAAGTTATTCGTTTTCTTGCTTTTTTCGGTCAAATCTCGATAAAATAAGGAAAATTAAGGGAAAAAAGAGGAAGAAAATTTAAATTTCGCTAAAATTATTCGTTTTTCTTGCTTTTTTCGGTCAAATCTCGATAAAATAAGGAAAATTAAGGGAAAAAAAGGAAAAAAATTGAAATTTCGCTAGAATTATTCGTTTTTCCTTGCTTTTTTTCGGTCAAATTTCGATAAAATAAGGAAAATCAAGGGAAAAAAGATGATAAAAATTGATATTTCGCTAAAATTATTCGTTTTTCTTGCTTTTTTCGGTCAAATCTCGATTAAATAAGGAAAATTAAGGGAAAAAAAGAGGAAAAAGATTGAAATTTGGCTAAAATTATTCGTTTTTCTTGTTTTTTTTCGGTCAAACCTCGATAAAATAAGGAAAATTAAGGGAAAAAGAGAGGATAAAAATTGAAATTTCGCTAAAATTATTCGTTTTTCTTGCTTTTTTCGGTCAAATCTCGATAAAATAAGGAAAATTAAGGGAAAAAATTGAAATTTCGCTTAAATTATTCGTTTTTTCTTGCTTTTTTCGGTCAAATCTCGATAAAATAAGGAAAATTAAGGGAAAAAAAGAGGAAAAAGATTGAAATTTCGCTAAAATTATTCGTTTTTCTTGCTTTTTTCGTTCAAATTTTGATAAAATAAGGAAAATCAAGGGAAGAAAGATGATAAAAATTGATATTTCGCTAAAATTATTCGTTTTTCTTGCTTTTTTCGGTCAAATTTCGATAAAATAAGGAAAACAAGGGAAAAAAGATGATAAAAATTGATATTTCGCAAAAATTATTCGTTTTTCTTGCTTTTTTCGGTCAAATCTCGATAAAATAAGGAAAATTAAGGGAAAAAAAGAGGAAAAAAATTGAAATTTCGCTAAAATTATTCTTTTTTCTTGCTTTTTGCGGTCAAATCTCGATAAAGTAAGGAAAATTAAGGGAAAAAAAGAGGAAAAAAATTGAAATTTCGCTAAAATTATTCGTTTTTCTTGCTTTTTTCGGTCAAATCTCGATAAAATAAGGAAAATTAAGAGAAAAAAAGAGGAAAAAATTAAATTTCGCTAAAATTATTCGTTTTTCTTGCTTTTTTTTGGTCATATCTCGATAAAATAAGGAATATTAAGGGAAAAAAAGAGGAAAGAAATTGAAATTTCGCTAAAATTATTCTTTTTTCTTGCTTTTTTCGGTCAAATCTCGATAAAATAAGGAAAATTAAGGGAAAAAAGAGGAAAGAAATTGAAATTTTCGCTAAAATTATTCGTTTTTTCTTGCTTTTTTCGGTCAAATCTCGATAAAATAAGGAAAATTAAGTGAAAAAAAGAGGAAAAAATTTGAAATTTCGCTTAAATTATTCATTCTTTCTTGCTTTTTCGGTCAAATCTCGATAAAATAAGGAAATTTAAGGGAAAAAAAGAGGATAAAAAATTGAAATTTCGCTAAAATTATTCGTTTTTCTTGCTTTTTTTCGGTCAAATCTCGATAAAATAAGGAAAATCAAGGGAAAAAAGATGATAAAAATTTTATATTTCACTAAAATATTTCGTTTTTCTTGCTTTTTTCGGTCAAATCTCGATAATATAAGGAAAATTAAGGGAAAAAAATTGAAATTTCACTAAATTTATTCGTTTTTCTTGCTTTTTGCGGTCAAATCTCGATAAAGTAAGGAAAATTAAGGGAAAAAGGAGGAAAAAATTGACATTTCGCTAAAATTATTCGTTTTTCTTGCTTTTTTTCGGTCAAATCTCGATACAATAAGGAAAATTAAGGGAAGAAAAGTGGAAAAAAATTGAAATTTCGCTAAAATTATTCGTTTTCTCTTGCTTTTTTCGGTCAAAATCTCGATAAAATAAGGAAAATTAAGAGAAAAAAAGAGGAAAAAATTTAAATTTCTCTAAAATTATTCGTTTTTCTTGCTTTTTTTCGGTCAAATCTCGATAAAATAAGGAAAATAAGGGAAAAAAAGAGGAAAAAAATTGAAATTTCTTTAAAATTATTCGTTTTTCTTGCTTTTTTCGGTCAAATCTCGATAAAATAAGGAAAATTTAGGGAAAAAAAGAGGAAAAAAAGAGAAATTTCGCTAAAATTATTCGTTTTTCTTGCTTTTTTCGGTCAAATCTCGATAAAATAAGGAAAATTAAGGGAAAAAAGAGGATAAAAATTGAAATTTCGCTAAAAATATTTCGATTTTCTTGCTTTTTTTCGGTCAAATCTCGATAAAATAAGGAAAATTAAGGGAAAAAAAGAGAGCAAAGAAATGAAATTTCGCTAAAATTATTCCGTTTTTCTGCTTTTTTTGGTCAAATCTCGATAAAATAAGGAAAATTAAGGGAAAAAAGAGGATAAAAATTGATATTTCGCTAAAATTATTCGTTTTTCCTTGCTTTTTTTCGGTCAAATCTCGATAAAATTAAGGAAAATTTAGGGAAAAAAATTGAAATTTCGCTAAAATTATTCGTTTTTCTTGCTTTTTTTCGGTCAAATCTCGATAAATTAAGGGAAAAAAAGAGGAAAAAAATTGAAATTTCGCTAAAATTATTCCTTTTTCTTCCTTTTTTCGGTCAAATCTCGATAAAAAAGGAAACCTAAGGGAAAAAAAGAGGAAAAACATTGAAATTTCGCTAAAATTATTCGTTTTTCTTGCTTTTTTTGGTCAAATCTCGATAAAATGAGGAAAATTAAGGGAAAAAAGAGGAAAAAAATATAAATTTCGCTAAAATTATTCGTTTTTCTTGCTTTTTTCGGTCAAATCTCGATAAAATAAGGAAAATTAAGGGGAAAAAAGAGGAAAAAGATTGAAATGTCGCTAAAATTATTCGTTTTTCTTGCTTTTTTCGGTCAAATCTCGATAAAATAAGAAAAATTAAGGGAAAAAAAGGGGATAAAAATTGAAATTTCGCTAAAATTATTCGTTTTTCTTGCTTTTTTCGGTCAAATCTCGATAAAATAAGGAAAATTAAGGGAAAAAAGAGGATAAAAATTGTTATTTCGCTAAAATTATTCGTTTTTCTTTTTTTTTTCGGTCAAATCTCGATAAAATAAAAAAAATTAAGGGAAAAAAAAGAGGATAAAAATTGAAATTTCGCTAAAACTATTCGTTTTTCTTGCTTTTTTCGGTCAAATCTAGATAAAATAAGGAAAATTAAGGGAAAAAAGAGGATAAAAACTGATATTTCGCTAAAACTATTCGTTTTTCTTGCTTTTTTCGGTCAAATCTCGATAAAATAAGGAAAATTAAGGGAAAAAAAGAGGAAAAAAATTGAAATTTCGCTAAAATTAATCGTTTTGCTTGCTTTTTTAAGTCAAATCTCGATAAAATAAGGAAAATTTAGGGAAAAAAATTGAAATTTCGCTAAAATTATTCGTTTTTCTTGCTTTTTTCGGTCAAATCTCGTTAAAATAAGGAAAATTAAGGGAAAAAAAGAGGAAAAAAATTGAAATTTCGCTAAAATTATTCCTTTTTCTTGCTTTTTTCGGTCAAATCTCGATAAAAAAGGAAAATTAACGGAAAAAAAGAGGAAAAAAATTGAAATTTCGCTAAAATTATTTGTTTTTCTTGCTTTTTTCGGTCAAATCTCGATAAAATAAGGAAAATTAAGGGAAAAAAGAGGAAAAAAATATAAATTTCGCTAAAATTATTCGTTTTTCTTGCTTTTTTCGGTCAAATCTCGATAAAATAAGGAAAATTAAGGGAAAAAAGAGGATAAAAATTGAAATTTCGCTAAAATTATTCGTTTTTCTTGCTTTTTTTCGGTCAAATCTCGATAAAATAAGGAAAATTTAGGGAAAAAAATTTAAATTTCGCTAAAATTATTCGTTTTTCTTGCTTTTTTCGGTCAAATCTCGATAAAATAAGGAAAATTTAGAAAAAAAAATTGAAATTTCGCTAAAATTATTCGTTTTTCTTGCTTTTTTCGGTCAAATCTCCATAAAATAAGGAATATTAAGGGAAAAAAAGAGGAAGAAAATTTAAATTTCGCTAAAATTATTCGTTTTTCTTGCTTTTTTCGGTCAAATCTCGATAAAATAAGGAAAATTAAGGGAAAAAAAGAGGAAAAAAATTGAAATTTCGCAAAAAATATTCGTTTTTCTTGCTTTTTTCGGTCAAATCTCGATAAAATAAGGAAAATTAAGGGAAAAAAAGAGGAAAAATATTGAAATTTCGCTAAAATTATTCGTTTTTCTTGCTTTTTTCGGTCAAATCTCGATAAAATAAGGAAAATTAAGGGAAAAAAAGAGGAAAAATATTGAAATTTCGCTAAAATTATTCGTTTTTCTTGCTTTTTTCGGTCAAATCTCGATAAAATAAGGAAAATTAAGGGAAAAAAAGAGGATAAAAATTGAAATTTCGCTAAAATTATTCGTTTTTCTTGCTTTTTTCGGTCAAATCACGATAAAATAAGGAAAATTAAGGGAAAAAAAGTGGAAAAAAATTGAAATTTCAGTAAAATTATTCGTTTTTCTTGCTTTTTTCGGTCAAATCTCGATGAAATAAGGAAAATTAAGGGAAAAAAAGAGGAAAAAAATTGAAATTTCGCTAAAATTATTCGTTTTTCTTGCTTTTTTCGGTCAAATCTCGATAAAATAAGGAAAATCAAGGGAAAAAAGATGATAAAAATTTTATATTTCACTAAAATATTTCGTTTTTCTTGCTTTTTTCGGTCAAATCTCGATAATATAAGGAAAATTAAGGGAAAAAAATTGAAATTTCACTAAAATTATTCGTTTTTCTTGCTTTTTGCGGTCAAATCTCGATAAAGTAAGGAAAATTAAGGGAAAAAGGAGGAAAAAAATTGACATTTCGCTAAAATTATTCGTTTTTCTTGCTTTTTTCGGTCAAATCTCGATACAATAAGGAAAATTAAGGGAAGAAAAGTGGAAAAAAATTAAAATTTCGCTAAAATTATTCGTTTTTCTTGCTTTTTTCGGTCAAATCTCGATAAAATAAGGAAAATTAAGAGAAAAAAAGAGGAAAAAATTTAAATTTCGCTAAAATTATTCGTTTTTCTTGCTTTTTTCGGTCAAATCTCGATAAAATAAGGAAAATTAAGGGAAAAAAAGAGGAAAAAAATTGAAATTTCTTTAAAATTATTCGTTTTTCTTGCTTTTTTCGGTCAAATCTCGATAAAATAAGGAAAATTTAGGGAAAAAAAGATGAAAAAAAGAGAAATTTCGCTAAAATTATTCGTTTTTCTTGCTTTTTTCGGTCAAATCTCGATAAAATAAGGAAAATTAAGGGAAAAAAGAGAATAAAAATTGAAATTTCGCTAAAAATATTCGATTTTCTTGCTTTTTTCGGTCAAATCTCGATAAAATAAGGAAAATTAAGGGAAAAAAAGAGCAAAGAAATTGAAATTTCGCTAAAATTATTCGTTTTTCTTGCTTTTTTTGGTCAAATCTCGATAAAATAAGGAAAATTAAGGGAAAAAAGAGGATAAAAATTGATATTTCGCTAAAATTATTCGTTTTTCTTGCTTTTTTCGGTCAAATCTCGATAAAATAAGGAAAATTTAGGGAAAAAAATTGAAATTTCGCTAAAATTATTCGTTTTTCTTGCTTTTTTCGGTCAAATCTCGATAAAATAAGGAAAATTAAGGGAAAAAAAGAGGAAAAAAATTGAAATTTCGCTAAAATTATTCCTTTTTCTTCCTTTTTTCGGTCAAATCTCGATAAAAAAGGAAACCTAAGGGAAAAAAAGAGGAAAAAAATTGAAATTTCGCTAAAATTATTCGTTTTTCTTGCTTTTTTTGGTCAAATCTCGATAAAATAAGGAAAATTAAGGGAAAAAAGAGGAAAAAAATATAAATTTCGCTAAAATTATTCGTTTTTCTTGCTTTTTTCGGTCAAATCTCGATAAAATAAGGAAAATTAAGGGGAAAAAAGAGGAAAAAGATTGAAATGTCGCTAAAATTATTCGTTTTTCTTGCTTTTTTCGGTCAAATCTCGATAAAATAAGAAAAATTAAGGGAAAAAAAGGGGATAAAAATTGAAATTTCGCTAAAATTATTCGTTTTTCTTGCTTTTTTCGGTCAAATCTCGATAAAATAAGGAAAATTAAGGGAAAAAAGAGGATAAAAATTGTTATTTCGCTAAAATTATTCGTTTTTCTTTTTTTTTTCGGTCAAATCTCGATAAAATAAAAAAAATTAAGGGAAAAAAAAGAGGATAAAAATTGAAATTTCGCTAAAACTATTCGTTTTTCTTGCTTTTTTCGGTCAAATCTAGATAAAATAAGGAAAATTAAGGGAAAAAAGAGGATAAAAACTGATATTTCGCTAAAACTATTCGTTTTTCTTGCTTTTTTCGGTCAAATCTCGATAAAATAAGGAAAATTAAGGGAAAAAAAGAGGAAAAAAATTGAAATTTCGCTAAAATTAATCGTTTTGCTTGCTTTTTTAAGTCAAATCTCGATAAATTAAGGAAAATTTAGGGAAAAAATTGAAATTTCGCTAAAATTATTCGTTTTTCTTGCTTTTTTCGGTCAAATCTCGTTAAAATAAGGAAAATTAAGGGAAAAAAAGAGGAAAAAAATTGAAATTTCGCTAAAATTATTCCTTTTTCTTGCTTTTTTCGGTCAAATCTCGATAAAAAAGGAAAATAAACGGAAAAAAAGAGGAAAAAAATTGAAATTTCGCTAAAATTATTTGTTTTTCTTGCTTTTTTCGGTCAAATCTCGATAAAATAAGGAAAATTAAGGGAAAAAAGAGGAAAAAAATATAAATTTCGCTAAAATTATTCGTTTTTCTTGCTTTTTTCGGTCAAATCTCGATAAAATAAGGAAAATTAAGGGAAAAAAGAGGATAAAAATTGAAATTTCGCTAAAATTATTCGTTTTTCTTGCTTTTTTCGGTCAAATCTCGATAAAATAAGGAAAATTTAGGGAAAAAAATTTAAATTTCGCTAAAATTATTCGTTTTTCTTGCTTTTTTCGGTCAAATCTCGATAAAATAAGGAAAATTTAGAAAAAAATAATTGAAATTTCGCTAAAATTATTCGTTTTTCTTGCTTTTTTCGGTCAAATCTCGATAAAATAAGGAAAATTAAGGGATAAAAAGAGGAAAAAAATTGAAATTTCGCTAAAATTATTCGTTTTTCTTGCTTTTTTCGGTCAAATCTCGATAAAATAAGGAAAATTAAGGGAAAAAAAGGAAAAAAATTGAAATTTCGCTAAAATTATTCGTATTTCTTGCTTTTTTCGGTCAAATCTCCATAAAATAAGGAAAATTAAGGGAAAAAAAGAGGAAGAAAATTGAAATTTCGCTAAAATTATTCGTTTTTCTTGCTTTTTTCGGTCAAATCTCGATAAAATAAGGAAAATTAAGGGAAAAAAAGAGGAAAAAAATTGAAATTTCGCAAAAATTATTCGTTTTTCTTGCTTTTTTCGGTCAAATCTCGATAAAATAAGGAAAATTAAGGGAAAAAAAGAGGAAAAATATTGAAATTTCGCTAAAATAATTCGTTTTTCTTGCTTTTTTCGGTCAAATCTCGATAAAATAAGGAAAATTAAGGGAAAAAAAGAGGAAAAATATTGAAATTTCGCTAAAATTATTCGTTTTTCTTGCTTTTTTCGGTCAAATCTCGATAAAATAAGGAAAATTAAGGGAAAAAAAGAGGATAAAAATTGAAATTTCGCTAAAATTATTCGTTTTTCTTGCTTTTTTCGGTCAAATCACGATAAAATAAGGAAAATTAAGGGAAAAAAAGTGGAAAAAAATTGAAATTTCAGTAAAATTATTCGTTTTTCTTGCTTTTTTCGGTCAAATCTCGATGAAATAAGGAAAATTAAGGGAAAAAAAGAGGAAAAAAATTGAAATTTCGCTAAAATTATTCGTTTTTCTTGCTTTTTTCGGTCAAATCTCGATAAAATAAGGAAAATTAAGGGAAAAAAAGAGGATAAAAATTGAAATTTCGCAAAAATTATTCGTTTTTCTTGCTTTTTTCGGTCAAATCACGATAAAATAAGGAAAATTAAGGGAAAAAAAGTGGAAAAAAATTTAAATTTCAGTAAAATTATTCGTTTTTCTTGCTTTTTTCGGTCAAATCTCGATGAAATAAGGAAAATTAAGGGAAAAATAGAGGAAAAAATTGAAATTTCGCTAAAATTATTCGTTTTTCTTGCTTTTTTCGGTCAAATCTCGATAAAATAAGGAAAATTAAGGGAAAAAAAGAGGATAAAAATTGAAATTTCGCTCAAATTATTCGTTTTTCTTGCTTTTTTCGGTCAAATCTCGATAAAATAAGGAAAATTAAGGGAAAAAAAGAGGAAAAAAATTGAAATTTCGCTAAAATTATTCGTTTTTCTTGCTTTTTGCGGTCAAATCTCGATAAAGTAAGGAAAATTAAGGGAAACAAAGGAAAAAAATTGAAATTTCGCTAAAATTATTCGTTTTTCTTGCTTTTTTCGGTCAAATCTCGATTAAATAAGGAAAATTAAGGGAAAAAAAGAGGAAAAAAATTGAAATTTCGCTAAAATTATTCGTTTATCTTGCTTTTTTCGGTCAAATCTCGATAAAATAAGGAATATTAAGGGAAAAAAAGAGGAAAAATATTGAAATTTCGCTAAAATTATTCGTTTTTCTTGCTTTTTTTGGTCAAATCTCGATAAAATAAGGTAAACTAAGGGAAAAAAAGAGGAAAAAATTGAAATTTCGCTAAAATTATTCGTTTTTCTTGCTTTTTTCGGTCAAATCTCGTTAAAATAAGGAAAATTAAGGGAAAAAAAGAGGATAAAAATTGATATTTCGCTAAAATTATTCGTTTTTCTTGCTTTTTTCGGTCAAATCTCGATAAAATAACTACAATTAAGGGAAAAAAAGAGGATAAGAATTGAAATATCGCTAAAATTATTCGTTTTTATTCCTTTTTTCGGTCAAATCTCGATATAATAAGGAAAATTAGTGGAAGAAAAGAGGATAAAAATTGAAATTTCGCTAAAATTATTCGTTTTTCTTGCTTTTTTCGGTCAAATCTCGATAAAATAAGGAAAATTAAGGGGAAAAAGAGGATAAAAATTGATATTTCGCTAAAATTATTCGTTTTTCTTGCTTTTTTCGGTCAAATCTCGATAAAATAAGGAAAATTAAGGGAAAAAAAGAGGAAAAAAATTGAAATTTCGCTAAAATTATTCTTTTTTCTTGCTTTTTTCGGTCAAGTCTCGATAAAATAAGGAAAATTAAGGGAAAAGGGGGGTAAAAAAATTGAAATTTCGCTAAAATTATTCGTTTTTCTTGCTTTTTTCGGTCAAATCTCGATAAAATAAGGAAAATTAAGGGAAGAAAAGAGGAAAAAAATTGAAATTTCGCTAAAATTATTCGTTTTTCTTGCTTTTTTTGGTCAAATCTCGATAAATTAAGGAAAATTAAGGGAAAAAAAGAGGAAAAAAATAGAAATTTCGCTAAAATTATTCGTTTTTCTTGCTTTTTTCGGTCAAATCTCGATAAAATAAGGAAAATTAAGGGAAAAAAAGAGGATAAAATTAAAATTTCACTATTATTATTTGTTTTTCTTGCCTTTTTCGGTCAAATCTCGATATAATAAGGAAAATTAAGGGAAGAAAAGAGGATAAAAATTGAAATTTCGCTAAAATTATTCGTTTTTCTTGCTTTTATCGGTCAAATCTCGATTAAATAAGGAAAATTAAGGGAAAAAAGAGGACAAAAATAGAAATTTCGCTAAAATTATTCGCTTTTCTTGCTTTTTTCGGTCAAATCTCGATAAAATAAGGAAAATTAAGGGAAATAAGAGGAAAAAAATTGAAATTTCGCTAAAATTATTCTTTTTTCTTGCTTTTTTCGGTCAAATCTCGATTAAATAAGGAAAATTAAGGGAAAAAAAGAGGACAAAAATTGAAATTTCGCTAAAATTATTCGTTTTTCTTGCTTTTTTCGGTCAAATCTCGATAAAATAAGGAAAATTACGGGAAAAAAAGAGGAAAAAAATTGATCTTTCGCTAAAATTATTTGTTTTTCTTGCTTTTTTCGGTCAAATCTCGATGAAATAAGGAAAATTAAGGGAACAAAGAGGATAAAAATAGAAATTTCGCTAAAATTATTCGTTTTTCTTGCTTTTTTCGGTCAAATCTCGATAAAATAAGGAAAATTAAGGGAAAAAAGAGGAAAAAAATTGAAATTTCGCAAAAATTATTCGTTTTTCTTGCTTTTTTCGGTCAAATCTCGATGAAACAAGGAAAATTAAGGGAACAAAGAGGATAAAAATAGAAATTTCGCAAAAATTATTCGTTTTTCTTGCTTTTTTCGGTCAAATCTCGATGAAATAAGGAAAATTAAGGGAACAAAGAGGATAAAAATAGAAATTTCGCTAAAATTATTCGTTTTTGTTGCATTTTTTGTTCAAATCTCGATAAAATAAGGAAAATTAAGGGAAAAAAGAGGAAAAAAATTGAAATTTCGCTAAAATTATTCGTTTTTCTTGCTTTTTTCGGTCAAATCTCGATAAAATAAGGAAAATTAAGGGAAAAAAAGAGGATAAAAATTGATATTTCGCTAAAATTATTCTTTTTTCTTGCTTTTTTCGGTCAAATCTCGATTAAATAAGGAAAATTAAGGGAAAAAAAGAGGATAAAAATTGAAATTTCGCTAAAATTATTCGTTTTTCTTGCTTTTTTCGGTCAAATCTCGATAAAATAAGGAAAATTACGGGAAAAAAAGAGGAAAAAAATTGAACTTTCGCTAAAATTATTTGTTTTTCTTGCTTTTTTCGGTCAAATCTCGAATAAATAAGGAAAATTAAGGGATAAAAAGAGGAAAAAAATTAAAATTTTGCTAAAATTGTTCGTTTTTCTTGCTTTTTTCGGTCAAATCTCGATTAAATAAGGAAAATTAAGGGAAAAAAGAGGATAAAAATTGAAATTTCGGTAAAATTATTCGTTTTTCTTGCTTTTTTCGGTCAAATCTCGATAAAATAAGGAAAATTAAGGGAAAAAAAGAGGATAAAATTAAAATTTCGCTAATATTATTTGTTTTTCTTGCCTTTTTCGGTCAGATCTCGATATAATAAGGAAAATTAAGGGAAGAAAAGAGGATAAAAATTGAAATTTCGCTAAAATTATTAGTTTTTCTTGCTTTTATCGGTCAAATCTCGATTAAATAAGGAAAATTAAGGGAAAAAAAGAGGACAAAAATAGAAATTTCGCTAAAATTATTCGCTTTTCTTGCTTTTTTCGGTCAAATCTCGATAAAATAAGGAAAATTAAGGGAAATAAGAGGAAAAAAATTGAAATTTCGCTAAAATTATTCGTTTTTCTTGCTTTTTTCGGTCAAATCTCGATAAAATAATGAAAATTAAGGGAAAAAAAGAGGATAAAAATTGATATTTCGCTAAAATTATTCTTTTTTCTTGCTTTTTTCGGTCAAATCTCGATTAAATAAGGAAAATTAAGGGAAAAAAAGAGGATAAAAATTGAAATTTCGCTAAAATTATTCGTTTTTCTTGCTTTTTTCGGTCAAATCTCGATAAAATAAGGAAAATTACGGGAAAAAAAGAAGAAAAAAATTTATATTTATTAAAAATTATTCGTTTTTTTTTGCTTTTTCGACTATATCTCGATAAAATGAGGAAAATTAAGGAAAAAAAGAGGAAAAAAATGAAAAGACGCATAAATTATTTGTTTTTATAGATTTTTTCGGTCAAATCTCGATAAAATAAGGAAAATTAAGGGAAAAAAAGAGGATAAAAATAGATATTTCGCTTAAATTATTCGTTTTTCTTGCTTTTTTCGTTCGAATCTCGATAAAATAAGGAAAATTAAGGGAAAAAAAGAGGAAAAAAATTGAAACTTCGCTAAAATTATTCGTTTTTCTTGCTTTTTTCGGTCAAATCTCGATGAAATAAGGAAAATTAAGGGAAAAAAGAGGATAAAAATAGAAATTTCGCTAAAATTATTCGTTTTTCTTGCTTTTTTTGGTCAAATCTCGATAAAATTAGGAAAATTAATGAAAAAAGAGGAAAAAAATTGAAATTTCGCAAAAATTATTCGTTTTTCTTGCTTTTTTCGGTCAAATCTCGATAAAATAAGGAAAATTAAGGGAAAAAAAGAGGATAAAAATTGATATTTCGCTAAAATTATTCTTTTTTCTTGCTTTTTTTGGTCAAATCTCGATTAAATAAGGAAAATTAAGGGAAAAAAAAGAGGATAAAAATTGAAATTTCGCTAAAATTATTCGTTTTTCTTGCTTTTTTCGGTCAAATCTCGATAAATTAAGGAAAATTAAGGGAAAAAAAGAGGAAAAAAATTGAAATTTCGCTAAAATTATTCGTTTTTCTTGCTTTTTTTGGTCAAATCTCGATAAAATAAGGAAAATTAAGGGAAAAAAAGAGGAAAAAAATTGAAATTTCGCTAAAATTATTCGTTTTTCTTGCTTTTTTTGGTCAAATCTCGATAAAATAAGGAAAATTAAGGGAAAAAAAGAGGATAAAAATTGAAATTTAGCTGAAATTATTCGTTTTTCTTGCTTTTTTCGGTCAAATCTCGATAAAATATGGAAAATTATGGGGAAAAAGAGGAAGAAAATTTAAATTTCGCTAAAATTATTCGTTTTTCTTGCTTTTTTCGGTCAAATCTCGATAAAATAAGGAAAATTAAGGGAAAAATCTGATGTGGCCAGCACATGACTTTCTCCATATTTTAGATGTAAATATTTATCTACGACAGTAATTTCGAACTCTATATTCCATCTAAACTTAGATGATGAGTGATTAATTTAGATATTATTATCTTTGACGTCACAAACTTTATAAATAATGTTTTTCGGGACATGTTCGATGAAAAATGATGAAATTGGCCTTTCGCCCCAGCGCCCAGAGCTCCCACAACGTACATAATCTGCAACTTCCGGTTTATCAGTATTTTACAAATAACTCCTATACAATCAGTGATACAAAAATATGTTTTTTACAAAAGTTATAGAAAAATATATTTTCTAAAACTTTTATAAATAATTGTATATACCTAAATATCATATTTATGGAGATATTTTGAAAACCGGAAATGAGCTTTGAAGAATGAAGCTCGACTTCTGGTTCACTGATTTTCTCCAAAATCTAATCAACTCTAAAGACACAAACCAAAATACTATACATGAGATTAGGTGTTGATCCGACAAATACTTTTTATGTTAGAGCGCCCACAAAGTACATAATCAGCTACTTCCGTTTGATCAGTATTTCACGAATAACTCCTAATCAACCGGTGATACAAAAATATGTTAAATACAAAAGTTATAGTAAAACACATTATTTAAAACTTTTATTCAGTACACAATATACCTATATATTATATTTATGGAGATATTTTGAAAACCGGAAATGAGCTTTGATGAATGAAGCTCGACTTCCGGTTTACCGATTCACTTGAAAAACTAATCAACTCTGACAGCACAAACTACAGTACTAAATATGAATTTTGGTATTGATACGACTTATAGTTTTCACGTTAGAGCGCCCACTGTCACACACACACATACACACACACACACACACACACACGCACACACACACACACACACACACACACACACACATACACACAGACATCATTCCGAAAATGGTCAAAACGTGTTCTAGGGACCCCAAAACATGTATTTCCGTTGAAATCTCGAAGTCGATTTTTTTCATGAAAACAATACTTTCTCTATACTTCGTATATGGAGAAAGTAAATAAGAGGATAAAAATTGATATTTCGCTAAAATTATTCGTTTTTTTGCTTTTTTCGGTCAAATCTCGATAAAATAAGGAAAATTAAGGAAAAAAAAGGAAAAAAATTGAGTTTTCGCTAAAATTATTCGTTTTTCTTGCTTTTTTCGGTCAAATCTCGATAAAATAAGGAAAATTAAGGGAAAAAAAGAGGAAAAATATTGAAATTTCGCTAAAATTATTCGTTTCTCTTGCTTTTTTCGGTCAAATCTCGATAAAATAAGGAAAATTAAGGGAAAAAAAGAGGAAAAAAATTGAAATTTCGCTAAAATTATTCGTTTTTCTTGCTTTTTGCGGTCAAATCTCGATAAAGTAAGGAAAATTAAGGGAAAAAAGAGGATAAAAATTGAAATTTCGGTAAAATTATTCGTTATTCTTGCTTTTTTCGGTCAAATCTCGATAAAATAAGGAAAATTACGGGAAAAAAAGAGGAAAAAAATTGAACTTTCGCTAAAATTATTTGTTTTTCTTGCTTTTTTCGGTCAAATCTCGAATAAATAAGGAAAATTAAGGGAAAAAAAGAGGAAAAAAATTAAAATTTTGCTAAAATTGTTCGTTTTTCTTGCTTTTTTCGGTCAAATCTCGATGAAATAAGGAAAATTAAGGGAACAAAGAGGATAAAAATAGAAATTTCGCTAAAATTATTCGTTTTTCTTGGTTTTTTTAGTTCAAATCTCGATAAAATAAGGAAAATTAAGGGAAAAAAGAGGAAAAAAATTGAAATTTCGCAAAAATTATTCGTTTTTCTTGCTATTTTCGGTCAAATCTCGATAAAATAAGGAAAATTAAGGGAAAAAAAGAGGATAAAAATTGATATTTCGCTAAAATTATTCTTTTTTCCTGCTTTTTTTGGTCAAATCTCGATTAAATAAGGAAAATTAAGGGAAAAAAAGAGGATAAAAATTGAAATTTCGCTAAAATTATTCGTTTTTCTTGCTTTTTTCGGTCAAATCTCGATAAAATAAGGAAAATTACGGGAAAAAAAGAGGAAAAAAATTGAACTTTCGCTAAAATTATTTGTTTTTCTTGCTTTTTTCGGTCAAATCTCGAATAAATAAGGAAAATTAAGGGAAAAAAAGAGGAAAAAAATTGAAATTTCGCTAAAATTATTCTTTTTTCTTGCTTTTTTCGGTCAAGTCTCGATAAAATAAGGAAAATTAAGGGAAAAGGGGGGTAAAAAAATTGAAATTTCGCTAAAATTATTCGTTTTTCTTGCTTTTTTCGGTCAAATCTCGATAAAATAAGGAAAATTAAGGGAAAAAAAGAGGAAAAAAATTGAAATTTCGCTAAAATTATTCTTTTTTCTTGCTTTTTTCGGTCAAGTCTCGATAAAATAAGGAAAATTAAGGGAAAAGGGGGGTAAAAAAATTGAAATTTCGCTAAAATTATTCGTTTTTCTTGCTTTTTTCGGTCAAATCTCGATAAAATAAGGAAAATTAAGGGAAGAAAAGAGGAAAAAAATTGAAATTTCGCTAAAATTATTCGTTTTTCTTGCTTTTTTTGGTCAAATCTCGATAAATTAAGGAAAATTAAGGGAAAAAAAGAGGAAAAAAATAGAAATTTCGCTAAAATTATTCGTTTTTCTTGCTTTTTTCGGTCAAATCTCGATAAAATAAGGAAAATTAAGGGAAAAAAAGAGGATAAAATTAAAATTTCACTATTATTATTTGTTTTTCTTGCCTTTTTCGGTCAAATCTCGATATAATAAGGAAAATTAAGGGAAGAAAAGAGGATAAAAATTGAAATTTCGCTAAAATTATTCGTTTTTCTTGCTTTTATCGGTCAAATCTCGATTAAATAAGGAAAATTAAGGGAAAAAAGAGGACAAAAATAGAAATTTCGCTAAAATTATTCGCTTTTCTTGCTTTTTTCGGTCAAATCTCGATAAAATAAGGAAAATTAAGGGAAATAAGAGGAAAAAAATTGAAATTTCGCTAAAATTATTCTTTTTTCTTGCTTTTTTCGGTCAAATCTCGATTAAATAAGGAAAATTAAGGGAAAAAAAGAGGACAAAAATTGAAATTTCGCTAAAATTATTCGTTTTTCTTGCTTTTTTCGGTCAAATCTCGATAAAATAAGGAAAATTACGGGAAAAAAAGAGGAAAAAAATTGATCTTTCGCTAAAATTATTTGTTTTTCTTGCTTTTTTCGGTCAAATCTCGATGAAATAAGGAAAATTAAGGGAACAAAGAGGATAAAAATAGAAATTTCGCTAAAATTATTCGTTTTTCTTGCTTTTTTCGGTCAAATCTCGATAAAATAAGGAAAATTAAGGGAAAAAAGAGGAAAAAAATTGAAATTTCGCAAAAATTATTCGTTTTTCTTGCTTTTTTCGGTCAAATCTCGATGAAACAAGGAAAATTAAGGGAACAAAGAGGATAAAAATAGAAATTTCGCAAAAATTATTCGTTTTTCTTGCTTTTTTCGGTCAAATCTCGATGAAATAAGGAAAATTAAGGGAACAAAGAGGATAAAAATAGAAATTTCGCTAAAATTATTCGTTTTTGTTGCATTTTTTGTTCAAATCTCGATAAAATAAGGAAAATTAAGGGAAAAAAGAGGAAAAAAATTGAAATTTCGCTAAAATTATTCGTTTTTCTTGCTTTTTTCGGTCAAATCTCGATAAAATAAGGAAAATTAAGGGAAAAAAAGAGGATAAAAATTGATATTTCGCTAAAATTATTCTTTTTTCTTGCTTTTTTCGGTCAAATCTCGATTAAATAAGGAAAATTAAGGGAAAAAAAGAGGATAAAAATTGAAATTTCGCTAAAATTATTCGTTTTTCTTGCTTTTTTCGGTCAAATCTCGATAAAATAAGGAAAATTACGGGAAAAAAAGAGGAAAAAAATTGAACTTTCGCTAAAATTATTTGTTTTTCTTGCTTTTTTCGGTCAAATCTCGAATAAATAAGGAAAATTAAGGGATAAAAAGAGGAAAAAAATTAAAATTTTGCTAAAATTGTTCGTTTTTCTTGCTTTTTTCGGTCAAATCTCGATTAAATAAGGAAAATTAAGGGAAAAAAGAGGATAAAAATTGAAATTTCGGTAAAATTATTCGTTTTTCTTGCTTTTTTCGGTCAAATCTCGATAAAATAAGGAAAATTAAGGGAAAAAAAGAGGATAAAATTAAAATTTCGCTAATATTATTTGTTTTTCTTGCCTTTTTCGGTCAGATCTCGATATAATAAGGAAAATTAAGGGAAGAAAAGAGGATAAAAATTGAAATTTCGCTAAAATTATTAGTTTTTCTTGCTTTTATCGGTCAAATCTCGATTAAATAAGGAAAATTAAGGGAAAAAAAGAGGACAAAAATAGAAATTTCGCTAAAATTATTCGCTTTTCTTGCTTTTTTCGGTCAAATCTCGATAAAATAAGGAAAATTAAGGGAAATAAGAGGAAAAAAATTGAAATTTCGCTAAAATTATTCGTTTTTCTTGCTTTTTTCGGTCAAATCTCGATAAAATAATGAAAATTAAGGGAAAAAAAGAGGATAAAAATTGATATTTCGCTAAAATTATTCTTTTTTCTTGCTTTTTTCGGTCAAATCTCGATTAAATAAGGAAAATTAAGGGAAAAAAAGAGGATAAAAATTGAAATTTCGCTAAAATTATTCGTTTTTCTTGCTTTTTTCGGTCAAATCTCGATAAAATAAGGAAAATTACGGGAAAAAAAGAAGAAAAAAATTTATATTTATTAAAAATTATTCGTTTTTTTTTGCTTTTTCGACTATATCTCGATAAAATGAGGAAAATTAAGGAAAAAAAGAGGAAAAAAATGAAAAGACGCATAAATTATTTGTTTTTATAGATTTTTTCGGTCAAATCTCGATAAAATAAGGAAAATTAAGGGAAAAAAAGAGGATAAAAATAGATATTTCGCTTAAATTATTCGTTTTTCTTGCTTTTTTCGTTCGAATCTCGATAAAATAAGGAAAATTAAGGGAAAAAAAGAGGAAAAAAATTGAAACTTCGCTAAAATTATTCGTTTTTCTTCCTTTTTTCGGTCAAATCTCGATGAAATAAGGAAAATTAAGGGAAAAAAGAGGATAAAAATAGAAATTTCGCTAAAATTATTCGTTTTTCTTGCTTTTTTTGGTCAAATCTCGATAAAATTAGGAAAATTAATGAAAAAAGAGGAAAAAAATTGAAATTTCGCAAAAATTATTCGTTTTTCTTGCTTTTTTCGGTCAAATCTCGATAAAATAAGGAAAATTAAGGGAAAAAAAGAGGATAAAAATTGATATTTCGCTAAAATTATTCTTTTTTCTTGCTTTTTTTGGTCAAATCTCGATTAAATAAGGAAAATTAAGGGAAAAAAAAGAGGATAAAAATTGAAATTTCGCTAAAATTATTCGTTTTTCTTGCTTTTTTCGGTCAAATCTCGATAAATTAAGGAAAATTAAGGGAAAAAAGAGGAAAAAAATTGAAATTTCGCAAAAATTATTCGTTTTTCTTGCTATTTTCGGTCAAATCTCGATAAAATAAGGAAAATTAAGGGAAAAAAAGAGGATAAAAATTGATATTTCGCTAAAATTATTCTTTTTTCCTGCTTTTTTTGGTCAAATCTCGATTAAATAAGGAAAATTAAGGGAAAAAAAGAGGATAAAAATTGAAATTTCGCTAAAATTATTCGTTTTTCTTGCTTTTTTCGGTCAAATCTCGATAAAATAAGGAAAATTACGGGAAAAAAAGAGGAAAAAAATTGAACTTTCGCTAAAATTATTTGTTTTTCTTGCTTTTTTCGGTCAAATCTCGAATAAATAAGGAAAATTAAGGGAAAAAAAGAGGAAAAAAATTGAAATTTCGCTAAAATTATTCTTTTTTCTTGCTTTTTTCGGTCAAGTCTCGATAAAATAAGGAAAATTAAGGGAAAAGGGGGGTAAAAAAATTGAAATTTCGCTAAAATTATTCGTTTTTCTTGCTTTTTTCGGTCAAATCTCGATAAAATAAGGAAAATTAAGGGAAAAAAAGAGGAAAAAAATTGAAATTTCGCTAAAATTATTCTTTTTTCTTGCTTTTTTCGGTCAAGTCTCGATAAAATAAGGAAAATTAAGGGAAAAGGGGGGTAAAAAAATTGAAATTTCGCTAAAATTATTCGTTTTTCTTGCTTTTTTCGGTCAAATCTCGATAAAATAAGGAAAATTAAGGGAAGAAAAGAGGAAAAAAATTGAAATTTCGCTAAAATTATTCGTTTTTCTTGCTTTTTTTGGTCAAATCTCGATAAATTAAGGAAAATTAAGGGAAAAAAAGAGGAAAAAAATAGAAATTTCGCTAAAATTATTCGTTTTTCTTGCTTTTTTCGGTCAAATCTCGATAAAATAAGGAAAATTAAGGGAAAAAAAGAGGATAAAATTAAAATTTCACTATTATTATTTGTTTTTCTTGCCTTTTTCGGTCAAATCTCGATATAATAAGGAAAATTAAGGGAAGAAAAGAGGATAAAAATTGAAATTTCGCTAAAATTATTCGTTTTTCTTGCTTTTATCGGTCAAATCTCGATTAAATAAGGAAAATTAAGGGAAAAAAGAGGACAAAAATAGAAATTTCGCTAAAATTATTCGCTTTTCTTGCTTTTTTCGGTCAAATCTCGATAAAATAAGGAAAATTAAGGGAAATAAGAGGAAAAAAATTGAAATTTCGCTAAAATTATTCTTTTTTCTTGCTTTTTTCGGTCAAATCTCGATTAAATAAGGAAAATTAAGGGAAAAAAAGAGGACAAAAATTGAAATTTCGCTAAAATTATTCGTTTTTCTTGCTTTTTTCGGTCAAATCTCGATAAAATAAGGAAAATTACGGGAAAAAAAGAGGAAAAAAATTGATCTTTCGCTAAAATTATTTGTTTTTCTTGCTTTTTTCGGTCAAATCTCGATGAAATAAGGAAAATTAAGGGAACAAAGAGGATAAAAATAGAAATTTCGCTAAAATTATTCGTTTTTCTTGCTTTTTTCGGTCAAATCTCGATAAAATAAGGAAAATTAAGGGAAAAAAGAGGAAAAAAATTGAAATTTCGCAAAAATTATTCGTTTTTCTTGCTTTTTTCGGTCAAATCTCGATGAAACAAGGAAAATTAAGGGAACAAAGAGGATAAAAATAGAAATTTCGCAAAAATTATTCGTTTTTCTTGCTTTTTTCGGTCAAATCTCGATGAAATAAGGAAAATTAAGGGAACAAAGAGGATAAAAATAGAAATTTCGCTAAAATTATTCGTTTTTGTTGCATTTTTTGTTCAAATCTCGATAAAATAAGGAAAATTAAGGGAAAAAAGAGGAAAAAAATTGAAATTTCGCTAAAATTATTCGTTTTTCTTGCTTTTTTCGGTCAAATCTCGATAAAATAAGGAAAATTAAGGGAAAAAAAGAGGATAAAAATTGATATTTCGCTAAAATTATTCTTTTTTCTTGCTTTTTTCGGTCAAATCTCGATTAAATAAGGAAAATTAAGGGAAAAAAAGAGGATAAAAATTGAAATTTCGCTAAAATTATTCGTTTTTCTTGCTTTTTTCGGTCAAATCTCGATAAAATAAGGAAAATTACGGGAAAAAAAGAGGAAAAAAATTGAACTTTCGCTAAAATTATTTGTTTTTCTTGCTTTTTTCGGTCAAATCTCGAATAAATAAGGAAAATTAAGGGATAAAAAGAGGAAAAAAATTAAAATTTTGCTAAAATTGTTCGTTTTTCTTGCTTTTTTCGGTCAAATCTCGATTAAATAAGGAAAATTAAGGGAAAAAAGAGGATAAAAATTGAAATTTCGGTAAAATTATTCGTTTTTCTTGCTTTTTTCGGTCAAATCTCGATAAAATAAGGAAAATTAAGGGAAAAAAAGAGGATAAAATTAAAATTTCGCTAATATTATTTGTTTTTCTTGCCTTTTTCGGTCAGATCTCGATATAATAAGGAAAATTAAGGGAAGAAAAGAGGATAAAAATTGAAATTTCGCTAAAATTATTAGTTTTTCTTGCTTTTATCGGTCAAATCTCGATTAAATAAGGAAAATTAAGGGAAAAAAAGAGGACAAAAATAGAAATTTCGCTAAAATTATTCGCTTTTCTTGCTTTTTTCGGTCAAATCTCGATAAAATAAGGAAAATTAAGGGAAATAAGAGGAAAAAAATTGAAATTTCGCTAAAATTATTCGTTTTTCTTGCTTTTTTCGGTCAAATCTCGATAAAATAATGAAAATTAAGGGAAAAAAAGAGGATAAAAATTGATATTTCGCTAAAATTATTCTTTTTTCTTGCTTTTTTCGGTCAAATCTCGATTAAATAAGGAAAATTAAGGGAAAAAAAGAGGATAAAAATTGAAATTTCGCTAAAATTATTCGTTTTTCTTGCTTTTTTCGGTCAAATCTCGATAAAATAAGGAAAATTACGGGAAAAAAAGAAGAAAAAAATTTATATTTATTAAAAATTATTCGTTTTTTTTTGCTTTTTCGACTATATCTCGATAAAATGAAGAAAATTAAGGAAAAAAAGAGGAAAAAAATGAAAAGACGCATAAATTATTTGTTTTTATAGATTTTTTCGGTCAAATCTCGATAAAATAAGGAAAATTAAGGGAAAAAAAGAGGATAAAAATAGATATTTCGCTTAAATTATTCGTTTTTCTTGCTTTTTTCGTTCGAATCTCGATAAAATAAGGAAAATTAAGGGAAAAAAAGAGGAAAAAAATTGAAACTTCGCTAAAATTATTCGTTTTTCTTCCTTTTTTCGGTCAAATCTCGATGAAATAAGGAAAATTAAGGGAAAAAAGAGGATAAAAATAGAAATTTCGCTAAAATTATTCGTTTTTCTTGCTTTTTTTGGTCAAATCTCGATAAAATTAGGAAAATTAATGAAAAAAGAGGAAAAAAATTGAAATTTCGCAAAAATTATTCGTTTTTCTTGCTTTTTTCGGTCAAATCTCGATAAAATAAGGAAAATTAAGGGAAAAAAAGAGGATAAAAATTGATATTTCGCTAAAATTATTCTTTTTTCTTGCTTTTTTTGGTCAAATCTCGATTAAATAAGGAAAATTAAGGGAAAAAAAAGAGGATAAAAATTGAAATTTCGCTAAAATTATTCGTTTTTCTTGCTTTTTTCGGTCAAATCTCGATAAATTAAGGAAAATTAAGGGAAAAAAAGAGGAAAAAAATTGAAATTTCGCTAAAATTATTCGTTTTTCTTGCTTTTTTTGGTCAAATCTCGATAAAATAAGGAAAATTAAGGGAAAAAAAGAGGAAAAAAATTGAAATTTCGCTAAAATTATTCGTTTTTCTTGCTTTTTTTGGTCAAATCTCGATAAAATAAGGAAAATTAAGGGAAAAAAAGAGGATAAAAATTGAAATTTAGCTGAAATTATTCGTTTTTCTTGCTTTTTTCGGTCAAATCTCGATAAAATATGGAAAATTATGGGGAAAAAGAGGAAGAAAATTTAAATTTCGCTAAAATTATTCGTTTTTCTTGCTTTTTTCGGTCAAATCTCGATAAAATAAGGAAAATTAAGGGAAAAATCTGATGTGGCCAGCACATGACTTTCTCCATATTTTAGATGTAAATATTTATCTACGACAGTAATTTCGAACTCTATATTCCATCTAAACTTAGATGATGAGTGATTAATTTAGATATTATTATCTTTGACGTCACAAACTTTATAAATAATGTTTTTCGGGACATGTTCGATGAAAAATGATGAAATTGGCCTTTCGCCCCAGCGCCCAGAGCTCCCACAACGTACATAATCTGCAACTTCCGGTTTATCAGTATTTTACAAATAACTCCTATACAATCAGTGATACAAAAATATGTTTTTTACAAAAGTTATAGAAAAATATATTTTCTAAAACTTTTATAAATAATTGTATATACCTAAATATCATATTTATGGAGATATTTTGAAAACCGGAAATGAGCTTTGAAGAATGAAGCTCGACTTCTGGTTCACTGATTTTCTCCAAAATCTAATCAACTCTAAAGACACAAACCAAAATACTATACATGAGATTAGGTGTTGATCCGACAAATACTTTTTATGTTAGAGCGCCCACAAAGTACATAATCAGCTACTTCCGTTTGATCAGTATTTCACGAATAACTCCTAATCAACCGGTGATACAAAAATATGTTAAATACAAAAGTTATAGTAAAACACATTATTTAAAACTTTTATTCAGTACACAATATACCTATATATTATATTTATGGAGATATTTTGAAAACCGGAAATGAGCTTTGATGAATGAAGCTCGACTTCCGGTTTACCGATTCACTTGAAAAACTAATCAACTCTGACAGCACAAACTACAGTACTAAATATGAATTTTGGTATTGATACGACTTATAGTTTTCACGTTAGAGCGCCCACTGTCACACACACACATACACACACACACACACACACACACGCACACACACACACACACACACACACACACACACATACACACAGACATCATTCCGAAAATGGTCAAAACGTGTTCTAGGGACCCCAAAACATGTATTTCCGTTGAAATCTCGAAGTCGATTTTTTTCATGAAAACAATACTTTCTCTATACTTCGTATATGGAGAAAGTAAATAAGAGGATAAAAATTGATATTTCGCTAAAATTATTCGTTTTTTTGCTTTTTTCGGTCAAATCTCGATAAAATAAGGAAAATTAAGGAAAAAAAAGGAAAAAAATTGAGTTTTCGCTAAAATTATTCGTTTTTCTTGCTTTTTTCGGTCAAATCTCGATAAAATAAGGAAAATTAAGGGAAAAAAAGAGGAAAAATATTGAAATTTCGCTAAAATTATTCGTTTCTCTTGCTTTTTTCGGTCAAATCTCGATAAAATAAGGAAAATTAAGGGAAAAAAAGAGGAAAAAAATTGAAATTTCGCTAAAATTATTCGTTTTTCTTGCTTTTTTGCGGTCAAATCTCGATAAAGTAAGGAAAATTAAGGGAAAAAAGAGGATAAAAATTGAAATTTCGGTAAAATTATTCGTTATTCTTGCTTTTTTCGGTCAAATCTCGATAAAATAAGGAAAATTACGGGAAAAAAAGAGGAAAAAAATTGAACTTTCGCTAAAATTATTTGTTTTTCTTGCTTTTTTCGGTCAAATCTCGAATAAATAAGGAAAATTAAGGGAAAAAAAGAGGAAAAAAATTAAAATTTTGCTAAAATTGTTCGTTTTTCTTGCTTTTTTCGGTCAAATCTCGATGAAATAAGGAAAATTAAGGGAACAAAGAGGATAAAAATAGAAATTTCGCTAAAATTATTCGTTTTTCTTGGTTTTTTTAGTTCAAATCTCGATAAAATAAGGAAAATTAAGGGAAAAAAGAGGAAAAAAATTGAAATTTCGCAAAAATTATTCGTTTTTCTTGCTATTTTCGGTCAAATCTCGATAAAATAAGGAAAATTAAGGGAAAAAAAGAGGATAAAAATTGATATTTCGCTAAAATTATTCTTTTTTCCTGCTTTTTTTGGTCAAATCTCGATTAAATAAGGAAAATTAAGGGAAAAAAAGAGGATAAAAATTGAAATTTCGCTAAAATTATTCGTTTTTCTTGCTTTTTTCGGTCAAATCTCGATAAAATAAGGAAAATTACGGGAAAAAAAGAGGAAAAAAATTGAACTTTCGCTAAAATTATTTGTTTTTCTTGCTTTTTTCGGTCAAATCTCGAATAAATAAGGAAAATTAAGGGAAAAAAAGAGGAAAAAAATTAAAATTTTGCTAAAATTGTTCGTTTTTCTTGCTTTTTTCGGTCAAATCTCGATTAAATAAGGAAAATTAAGGGAAAAAAGAGGAAAAAAATTGAAATTTCGGTAAAATTATTCGTTTTTCTTGCTTTTTTCGGTCAAATCTCGATAAAATAAGGAAAATTAAGGGAAAAAAAGAGGATAAAATTAAAATTTCGCTAATATTATTTGTTTTTCTTGCCTTTTTCGGTCAAATCTCGATATAATAAGGAAAATTAAGGGAAGAAAAGAGGATAAAAATTGAAATTTCGCTAAAATTATTCGTTTTTCTTGCTTTTATCGGTCAAATCTCGATTAAATAAGGAAAATTAAGGGAAAAAAAGAGGATAAAAATAGAAATTTCGCTAAAATTATTCGCTTTTCTTGCTTTTTTTGGTCAAATCTCGATAAAATAAGGAAAATTAAGGGAAATAAGAGGAAAAAAATTGAAATTTCGCTAAAATTATTCGTTTTTCTTGCTTTTTTCGGTCAAATCTCGATAAAATAAGGAAAATTAAGGGAAAAAAAGAGGATAAAAATTGATATTTCGCTAAAATTATTCTTTTTTCTTGCTTTTTTCGGTCAAATCTCGATTAAATAAGGAAAATTAAGGGAAAAAAAGAGGATAAAAGTTGAAATTTCGCTAAAATTATTCGTTTTTCTTGCTTTTTTTGGTCAAATCTCGATAAAATAAGGAAAATTACGGGAAAAAAAGAGGAAAAAAATTGAACTTACGCTAAAATTATTTGTTTTTCTTGCTTTTTTCGGTCAAATCTCGATTAAATAAGGAAAATTAAGGGAAAAAAGAGGAAAAAAATTGAAATTTCGGTAAAATTATTCGTTTTTCTTGCTTTTTTCGGTCAAATCTCGATAAAATAAGGAAAATTAAGGGAAAAAAAGAGGAAAAAAATTTATATTTATTAAAAATTATTCGTTTTTTTTTTGCTTTTTCGACTATATCTCGATAAAATGAGGAAAATTAAGGAAAAAAAGAGGAAAAAAATGAAAAGACGCATAAATTATTTGTTTTTATAGATTTTTTCGGTCAAATCTCAATAAGGAAAATTAAGGGAAAAAAAGAGGATAAAAATAGATATTTCGCTAAAATTATTCGTTTTTCTTGCTTTTTTTGGTCAAATCTCGAAAAAATTAGGAAAATTAAGGGAAAAAAGAGGAAAAAAATTGAAATTTCGCAAAGATTATTCGTTTTTCTTGCTTTTTTCGGTCAAATCTCGATAAAATAAGGAAAATTAAGGGAAAAAAAGAGGATAAAAATTGATATTTCGCTAAAATTATTCTTTTTTCTTGCTTTTTTCGGTCAAATCTCGATAAAATAAGGAAAATTAAGGGAAAAAAAGAGGAAAAAAATTTATATTTATTAAAAATTATTCGTTTTTTTTTTGCTTTTTCGACTATATCTCGATAAAATGAGGAAAATTAAGGAAAAAAAGAGGAAAAAAATGAAAAGACGCATAAATTATTTGTTTTTATGGATTTTTTCGGTCAAATCTCGATAAAGTAAGGAAAATTAAGGGAAAAAAAGAGGATAAAAATAGATATTTCGCTAAAATTATTCGTTTTTCTTGCTTTTTTTGGTCAAATCTAGATTAAATAAGGAAAATTAAGGGAAAATAAGAGGAAAAAATAGAAATTTCGCCAAAATTATTCGTTTTTTTTGTTTTTTTCGAAAACATCTCGTTAAATGAGGAGAATGAAGGAAAAAAAGAGGAAAAAAATTGAAATTTCGCTAAAATTATTCATTTTTCTTGCTTTTTTCGGTCAAATCTCGATAAAATAAGGAAAATTAAGGGAAAAAAAGAGGAAAAAAATTGAAATTTCGCTAAAATTATTCGTTTTTCTTGCTTTTATCGGTCAAATCTCGATTAAATAAGGAAAATTAAGGGAAAAAAGAGGAAAAAAATTAAAATTTGTTAAAATTATTCGTTTTTTCTGCTTTTTTCGGTCAAATCTCGATTAAACAAGTAAAATTAAGGGAAAAAAAGAGGATAAAAATTGAAATTTTGCTAAAATTATTCGTATTTCTTGCTTTTTTCGGTCAAATCTCGACTAATTAAGGAAAATTAAGGGGAAAAAAGAGGATAAAAATTGAAATTTCGCTAAAATTATTCGTTATTCTAGCTTTTTTCGGTCAAATCTCGAAAAAATAAGTAAAATTAAGGAAAAAAGAGAGGAAATAAATTGAAATATCGCAAAAATTATTCGTTTTTTTTTTGCTTTTTTCGGTCAAATCTCGATTAAATAAGGAAAATTAAGGGAAAAAAAGAGGAAAAAAATTGAAATTTCGCTTAAATTAAACGTTTTTCTTGCTTTTTTCGGTGAAATCTCGATAAAATATGGAAAATTAAGGGAAAAAAAGAGGAAAAAAATTAAATTTCGCTAAAATTATTCGTTTTTCTTGCTTTTTTCGGTCAAATATGGATAAAATAAGGAAAATTAAAGGAAAAAAAGAGGATAATAATTGAAATTTCGCTAAAATTATTCGTTTTTCTTGCTTTTTTCGGTCAAATCTCGATAAAATAAGGAAAATTAAGGGAAAAAAAGAGGATAAAATTGAAATTTCACTAATATTATTTGTTTTTCTTTCTTTTTTCGGTCAAATCTCGATATAATAAGGAAAATTAAGGGAAGAAAAGAGGATAAAAATTGAAATTTCGCTAAAATTATTCGTTTTTCTTGCTTTTATCGGTCAAATCTCGATTAAATAAGGAAAATTAAGGGAAAAAAATAGGATAAAAATAGAAATTTCGCTAAAATTATTTGTTTTTCTTGCTTTTTTCGGTCAAATCTCGATATAATAAGGAAAATTAAGGGAAGAAAAGAGGATAAAAATTGAAATTTCGCTAAAATTATTCGTTTTTCTTGCTTTTATCGGTCAAATCTCGATTAAATAAGGAAAATTAAGGGAAAAAAATAGGATAAAAATAGAAATTTCGCTAAAATTATTCTTTTTTCTTGCTTTTTTCGGTCAAATCTCGATTAAATAAGGAAAATTAAGGGAAAAAAAGAGGATAAAAATTGAAATTTCGCTAAAATTATTCGTTTTTCTTGCTTTTTTCGGTCAAATCTCGATAAAATAAGGAAAATTACGGGAAAAAAAGAGGAAAAAAATTGAACTTTCGCTAAAATTATTTGTTTTTTTTGCTTTTTCGACTATATCTCGATAAAATGAGGAAAATTAAGAAAAAAAAGAGGAAAAAATTGAATCTTCGCTAAAATTATTCGTTTTTCTTGCTTTTTTCGGTCAAATCTCGATAAAATAAGGAAAATTAAGGGAAATAAGAGGAACAAAATTGAAATTTCGCTAAAATTATTCGTTTTTCTTGCTTTTTTCGGTCAAATCTCGATGAAATAAGGAAAATTAAGGGAAATAAGAGGAAAAAATTGAAATTTCGCTAAAATTATTCGTTTTTCTTGCTTTTTTCGGTAAAATCTCGATGAAATAAGGAAAATTAAGGGAACAAAGAGGATAAAAATAGAAATTTCGCTAAAAATATTCGTTTTTCTTGCTTTTTTTGTTCAAATCTCGATAAAATATGGAAAATTAAGGGAAAAAAGAGGAAAAAAATTGAAATTTCGCAAAAATTATTCGTTTTTCTTGCTTTTTTTCGGTCAAATCTCGATAAAATAAGGAAAATTAATGGAAAAAGGAGGATAAAAATTGATATTTCGCTAGAATTATTCTTTTTTCTTGCTTTTTTCGGTCAAATCTCGATTAAATAAGGAAAACTAAGGGAAAAAAAGAGGATAAAAATTGAAATTTCGCTAAAATTATTCGTTTTTCTTGCTTTTTTCGGTCAAATCTCGATAAAATAAGGAAAATTACGGGAAAAAAAGAGGAAAAAAATTGAACTTTCGCTAAAATTATTTGTTTTTCTTGCTTTTTTCGGTCAAATCTCGAATAAATAAGGAAAATTAAGCGAAAAAAAGAGGAAAAAAATTAGAATTTTGCTAAAATTGTTCGTTTTTCTTGCTTTTTTCGGTCAAATCTCGATTAAATAAGGAAAATTAAGGGAAAAAAGAGGATAAAAATTGAAATTTCGGTAAAATTATTCGTTTTTCTTGCTTTTTTCGGTCAAATCTCGATAAAATAAGGAAAATTAAGGGAAAAAAAGAGGATAAAATTAAAATTTCGCTAATATTATTTGTTTTTCTTGCCTTTTTCGGTCAAATCTCGATATAATAAGGAAAATTAAGGGAAGAAAAGAGGATAAAAATTGAAATTTCGCTAAAATTATTCGTTTTTCTTGCTTTTATCGGTCAAATCTCGATTAAATAAGGAAAATTAAGGGAAAAAAAGAGGATAAAAATAGAAATTTCGCTAAAATTATTCGCTTTTCTTGCTTTTTTTGGTCAAATCTCGATAAAATAAGGAAAATTAAGGGAAATAAGAGGAAAAAAATTGAAATTTCGCTAAAATTATTCGTTTTTCTTGCTTTTTTCGGTCAAATCTCGATAAAATAAGGAAAATTAAGGGAAAAAAAGAGGATAAAAATTGATATTTCGCTAAAATTATTCTTTTTTCTTGCTTTTTTCGGTCAAATCTCGATTAAATAAGGAAAATTAAGGGAAAAAAAGAGGATAAAAGTTGAAATTTCGCTAAAATTATTCGTTTTTCTTGCTTTTTTTGGTCAAATCTCGATAAAATAAGGAAAATTACGGGAAAAAAAGAGGAAAAAAATTGAACTTACGCTAAAATTATTTGTTTTTCTTGCTTTTTTCGGTCAAATCTCGATTAAATAAGGAAAATTAAGGGAAAAAAGAGGAAAAAAATTGAAATTTCGGTAAAATTATTCGTTTTTTCTTGCTTTTTTCGGTCAAATCTCGATAAAATAAGGAAAATTAAGGGAAAAAAAGAGGAAAAAAATTTATATTTATTAAAAATTATTCGTTTTTTTTTTGCTTTTTCGACTATATCTCGATAAAATGAGGAAAATTAAGGAAAAAAAGAGGAAAAAAATGAAAAGACGCATAAATTATTTGTTTTTATAGATTTTTTCGGTCAAATCTCAATAAGGAAAATTAAGGGAAAAAAAGAGGATAAAAATAGATATTTCGCTAAAATTATTCGTTTTTCTTGCTTTTTTTGGTCAAATCTCGAAAAAATTAGGAAAATTAAGGGAAAAAAGAGGAAAAAAATTGAAATTTCGCAAAGATTATTCGTTTTTCTTGCTTTTTTCGGTCAAATCTCGATAAAATAAGGAAAATTAAGGGAAAAAAAGAGGATAAAAATTGATATTTCGCTAAAATTATTCTTTTTTCTTGCTTTTTTCGGTCAAATCTCGATAAAATAAGGAAAATTAAGGGAAAAAAAGAGGAAAAAAATTTATATTTATTAAAAATTATTCGTTTTTTTTTTGCTTTTTCGACTATATCTCGATAAAATGAGGAAAATTAAGGAAAAAAAGAGGAAAAAAATGAAAAGACGCATAAATTATTTGTTTTTATGGATTTTTTCGGTCAAATCTCGATAAAGTAAGGAAAATTAAGGGAAAAAAAGAGGATAAAAATAGATATTTCGCTAAAATTATTCGTTTTTCTTGCTTTTTTTGGTCAAATCTAGATTAAATAAGGAAAATTAAGGGAAAATAAGAGGAAAAAATAGAAATTTCGCCAAAATTATTCGTTTTTTTTGTTTTTTTCGAAAACATCTCGTTAAATGAGGAGAATGAAGGAAAAAAAGAGGAAAAAAATTGAAATTTCGCTAAAATTATTCATTTTTCTTGCTTTTTTCGGTCAAATCTCGATAAAATAAGGAAAATTAAGGGAAAAAAAGAGGAAAAAAATTGAAATTTCGCTAAAATTATTCGTTTTTCTTGCTTTTATCGGTCAAATCTCGATTAAATAAGGAAAATTAAGGGAAAAAAGAGGAAAAAAATTAAAATTTGTTAAAATTATTCGTTTTTTCTGCTTTTTTCGGTCAAATCTCGATTAAACAAGTAAAATTAAGGGAAAAAAAGAGGATAAAAATTGAAATTTTGCTAAAATTATTCGTATTTCTTGCTTTTTTCGGTCAAATCTCGACTAATTAAGGAAAATTAAGGGGAAAAAAGAGGATAAAAATTGAAATTTCGCTAAAATTATTCGTTATTCTAGCTTTTTTCGGTCAAATCTCGAAAAAATAAGTAAAATTAAGGAAAAAAGAGAGGAAATAAATTGAAATATCGCAAAAATTATTCGTTTTTTTTTGCTTTTTTCGGTCAAATCTCGATTAAATAAGGAAAATTAAGGGAAAAAAAGAGGAAAAAAATTGAAATTTCGCTTAAATTAAACGTTTTTCTTGCTTTTTTTCGGTGAAATCTCGATAAAATATGGAAAATTAAGGGAAAAAAAGAGGAAAAAAATTAAATTTCGCTAAAATTATTCGTTTTTCTTGCTTTTTTCGGTCAAATATGGATAAAATAAGGAAAATTAAAGGAAAAAAAGAGGATAATAATTGAAATTTCGCTAAAATTATTCGTTTTTCTTGCTTTTTTCGGTCAAATCTCGATAAAATAAGGAAAATTAAGGGAAAAAAAGAGGATAAAATTGAAATTTCACTAATATTATTTGTTTTTCTTTCTTTTTTCGGTCAAATCTCGATATAATAAGGAAAATTAAGGGAAGAAAAGAGGATAAAAATTGAAATTTCGCTAAAATTATTCGTTTTTCTTGCTTTTATCGGTCAAATCTCGATTAAATAAGGAAAATTAAGGGAAAAAAATAGGATAAAAATAGAAATTTCGCTAAAATTATTTGTTTTTCTTGCTTTTTTCGGTCAAATCTCGATATAATAAGGAAAATTAAGGGAAGAAAAGAGGATAAAAATTGAAATTTCGCTAAAATTATTCGTTTTTCTTGCTTTTATCGGTCAAATCTCGATTAAATAAGGAAAATTAAGGGAAAAAAATAGGATAAAAATAGAAATTTCGCTAAAATTATTCTTTTTTCTTGCTTTTTTCGGTCAAATCTCGATTAAATAAGGAAAATTAAGGGAAAAAAAGAGGATAAAAATTGAAATTTCGCTAAAATTATTCGTTTTTCTTGCTTTTTTCGGTCAAATCTCGATAAAATAAGGAAAATTACGGGAAAAAAAGAGGAAAAAAATTGAACTTTCGCTAAAATTATTTGTTTTTTTTGCTTTTTCGACTATATCTCGATAAAATGAGGAAAATTAAGAAAAAAAAGAGGAAAAAATTGAATCTTCGCTAAAATTATTCGTTTTTCTTGCTTTTTTCGGTCAAATCTCGATAAAATAAGGAAAATTAAGGGAAATAAGAGGAACAAAATTGAAATTTCGCTAAAATTATTCGTTTTTCTTGCTTTTTTCGGTCAAATCTCGATGAAATAAGGAAAATTAAGGGAAATAAGAGGAAAAAATTGAAATTTCGCTAAAATTATTCGTTTTTCTTGCTTTTTTCGGTAAAATCTCGATGAAATAAGGAAAATTAAGGGAACAAAGAGGATAAAAATAGAAATTTCGCTAAAAATATTCGTTTTTCTTGCTTTTTTTGTTCAAATCTCGATAAAATATGGAAAATTAAGGGAAAAAAGAGGAAAAAAATTGAAATTTCGCAAAAATTATTCGTTTTTCTTGCTTTTTTCGGTCAAATCTCGATAAAATAAGGAAAATTACGGGAAAAAAAGAGGAAAAAAATTGAACTTTCGCTAAAATTATTTGTTTTTCTTGCTTTTTTCGGTCAAATCTCGAATAAATAAGGAAAATTAAGCGAAAAAAAGAGGAAAAAAATTAGAATTTTGCTAAAATTGTTCGTTTTTCTTGCTTTTTTCGGTCAAATCTCGATTAAATAAGGAAAATTAAGGGAAAAAAGAGGATAAAAATTGAAATTTCGGTAAAATTATTCGTTTTTCTTGCTTTTTTCGGTCAAATCTCGATAAAATAAGGAAAATTAAGGGAAAAAAAGAGGATAAAATTAAAATTTCGCTAATATTATTTGTTTTTCTTGCCTTTTTCGGTCAAATCTCGATATAATAAGGAAAATTAAGGGAAGAAAAGAGGATAAAAATTGAAATTTCGCTAAAATTATTCGCTTTTCTTGCTTTTTTCGGTCAAATCTCGATAAAATAAGAAAAATTAAGGGAAAAAAAGGGGAAAAAAATTGAAATTTCGCTAAAATTATTCGTGTTTCTTGCTTTTTTCGGTCAAATCTCGATTAAATAAGGAAAATTAAGGGAAAAAAGAGGAAAAAAATTAAAATTTTGTTAAAATTATTCGTTTTTTCTGCTTTTTTCGGTCAAATCTCGATTAAATAAGGAAAATTAAGGGAAAAAAAAGAGGATAAAAATTGAAATTTTGCTAAAATTATTCGTATTTCTTGCTTTTTTTGTCAAATCTCGACTAAATAAGGAAAATTAAGGGGAAAAAAGGGGATAAAAATTGAAATTTCGCTAAAATTATTCGTTATTCTTGCTTTTTTCGGTCAAATCTCGATTAAATAAGGAAAATTAAGGGAAAAAAAGAGGAAAAAAATTAAAATTTTGTTAAAATTATTCGTTTTTTCTGCTTTTTTCGGTCAAATCTCGATTAAATAAGGAAAATTAAGGGAAAAAAAAGAGGACAAAAATTTAAATATCGCAAAAATTCGTTTTTCTTGCTTTTTTCGGTCAAATCTCGATTAAATAAGGAAAATTAAGGGAAAAAAAGAGGAAAAAAATTGAAATTTCGCTTAAATTAAACGTTTTTCTTGCTTTTTTCGGTCAAATATCGATGAAATAAGGAAAATTAAAGGAAAAAAAGAGGAAAAAAATTGAAATTTCGCTAAAATTATTCGTTTTTCTTGCTTTATTCGATAATATCTCGATAAAATAAGGATAATTAAGGGAACAAAATAGGAAAAAATAGTAATTTCGCTAAAATTATTCGTTTTTTTTGCTTTTTTCGAAAACATCTCGTTAAATGAGGAGAATGAAGGAAAAAAAGAGGAAAAAAATTGATATTTCCCTAAAAATTATTCGTTTTTTTTGCTTTTTTCGAAACATCTCGTTAAATGAGGAGAATGAAGGAAAAAAATAGGAAAAAAATTGAAATTTCGCCAAAATTATTCGTTTTTCTTGCTTTTTTCGGTCAAATCTCGATTAAATAAGGAAAATTAAGGGAAAAAAAGAGGAAAAAAATTGAAATTTCTCTAAAATTATTCGTTTTTCTTGCTTTTTTCGGTCAAATCTCGATAAAATAAGGAAAATTAAGGGAAAAATAGGGGATAAAAATTGAAATTTCGCTAAAATTATTCATTTTTCTTGCTTTTTTCGAAAACATCTCGTTAAATGAGGAGAATGAAGGAAAAAAAGAGGATAAAAATTGAAATTTCGCTAAAATTATTCGTTTTTCTTGCTTTTTTCGGTCAAATCTCAATTAAATAAGGAAAATTAAGGGAAAAAAGAGGAAAAAAATTAAAATTTTGCTAAAATTATTCATTTTTCTGGCTTTTTTCGGTCAAATCTCGATTAAATAAGGAAAATTAAGGGAAAAAAAGAGGATAAGAATTGAAATTTCGATAAAATTATTCGTTTACAATGCTTTTTTCGGTCAAATCTCGATAAAATAAGGAAAATTAAGGGGAAAAAGAGGAAAAAAATTGAAATTTTGCTAATATTATTCGTTTTTCTTGCTTTATTCGGTCAAATCTCGATAAAATAAGGAAAATTATGGGAAAAAAAGAGGATAAAAATTGAAATTTCGCTAAAATTATTCGTTTTTCTTGCTTTTTTCGGTCAAATCTCGATAAAATAAGGAAAATTACGGGAAAAAAAGAGGAAAAAAATTAAAATTTTGCTAAAATTATTCATTTTTCTGGCTTTTTTCGGTCAAATCTCGATTAAATAAGGAAAATTAAGGGAAAAAAAGAGGATAAGAATTGAAATTTCGATAAAATTATTCGTTTACAATGCTTTTTTCGGTCAAATCTCGATAAAATAAGGAAAATTAAGGGGAAAAAGAGGAAAAAAATTGAAATTTTGCTAATATTATTCGTTTTTCTTGCTTTATTCGGTCAAATCTCGATAAAATAAGGAAAATTATGGGAAAAAAAGAGGATAAAAATTGAAATTTCGCTTAAATTAAACGTTTTTCTTGCTTTTTTCGGTGAAATCTCGATAAAATATGGAAAATTAAGGGAAAAAAAGAGGAAAAAAATTAAATTTCGCTAAAATTATTCGTTTTTCTTGCTTTTTTCGGTCAAATATGGATAAAATAAGGAAAATTAAAGGAAAAAAAGAGGATAATAATTGAAATTTCGCTAAAATTATTCGTTTTTCTTGCTTTTTTCGGTCAAATCTCGATAAAATAAGGAAAATTAAGGGAAAAAAAGAGGATAAAATTGAAATTTCACTAATATTATTTGTTTTTCTTTCTTTTTTCGGTCAAATCTCGATATAATAAGGAAAATTAAGGGAAGAAAAGAGGATAAAAATTGAAATTTCGCTAAAATTATTCGTTTTTCTTGCTTTTATCGGTCAAATCTCGATTAAATAAGGAAAATTAAGGGAAAAAAATAGGATAAAAATAGAAATTTCGCTAAAATTATTTGTTTTTCTTGCTTTTTTCGGTCAAATCTCGATATAATAAGGAAAATTAAGGGAAGAAAAGAGGATAAAAATTGAAATTTCGCTAAAATTATTCGTTTTTCTTGCTTTTATCGGTCAAATCTCGATTAAATAAGGAAAATTAAGGGAAAAAAATAGGATAAAAATAGAAATTTCGCTAAAATTATTCTTTTTTCTTGCTTTTTTCGGTCAAATCTCGATTAAATAAGGAAAATTAAGGGAAAAAAAGAGGATAAAAATTGAAATTTCGCTAAAATTATTCGTTTTTCTTGCTTTTTTCGGTCAAATCTCGATAAAATAAGGAAAATTACGGGAAAAAAAGAGGAAAAAAATTGAACTTTCGCTAAAATTATTTGTTTTTTTTGCTTTTTCGACTATATCTCGATAAAATGAGGAAAATTAAGAAAAAAAAGAGGAAAAAATTGAATCTTCGCTAAAATTATTCGTTTTTCTTGCTTTTTTCGGTCAAATCTCGATAAAATAAGGAAAATTAAGGGAAATAAGAGGAACAAAATTGAAATTTCGCTAAAATTATTCGTTTTTCTTGCTTTTTTCGGTCAAATCTCGATGAAATAAGGAAAATTAAGGGAAATAAGAGGAAAAAATTGAAATTTCGCTAAAATTATTCGTTTTTCTTGCTTTTTTCGGTAAAATCTCGATGAAATAAGGAAAATTAAGGGAACAAAGAGGATAAAAATAGAAATTTCGCTAAAAATATTCGTTTTTCTTGCTTTTTTTGTTCAAATCTCGATAAAATATGGAAAATTAAGGGAAAAAAGAGGAAAAAAATTGAAATTTCGCAAAAATTATTCGTTTTTCTTGCTTTTTTCGGTCAAATCTCGATAAAATAAGGAAAATTAAGGGAAAAAGGAGGATAAAAATTGATATTTCGCTAGAATTATTCTTTTTTCTTGCTTTTTTCGGTCAAATCTCGATTAAATAAGGAAAACTAAGGGAAAAAAAGAGGATAAAAATTGAAATTTCGCTAAAATTATTCGTTTTTCTTGCTTTTTTCGGTCAAATCTCGATAAAATAAGGAAAATTACGGGAAAAAAAGAGGAAAATAATTGAACTTTCGCTAAAATTATTTGTTTTTCTTGCTTTTTTCGGTCAAATCTCGAATAAATAAGGAAAATTAAGCGAAAAAAAGAGGAAAAAAATTAGAATTTTGCTAAAATTGTTCGTTTTTCTTGCTTTTTTCGGTCAAATCTCGATTAAATAAGGAAAATTAAGGGAAAAAAGAGGATAAAAATTGAAATTTCGGTAAAATTATTCGTTTTTCTTGCTTTTTTCGGTCAAATCTCGATAAAATAAGGAAAATTAAGGGAAAAAAAGAGGATAAAATTAAAATTTCGCTAATATTATTTGTTTTTCTTGCCTTTTTCGGTCAAATCTCGATATAATAAGGAAAATTAAGGGAAGAAAAGAGGATAAAAATTGAAATTTCGCTAAAATTATTCGCTTTTCTTGCTTTTTTCGGTCAAATCTCGATAAAATAAGAAAAATTAAGGGAAAAAAAGGGGAAAAAAATTGAAATTTCGCTAAAATTATTCGTGTTTCTTGCTTTTTTCGGTCAAATCTCGATTAAATAAGGAAAATTAAGGGAAAAAAGAGGAAAAAAATTAAAATTTTGTTAAAATTATTCGTTTTTTCTGCTTTTTTCGGTCAAATCTCGATTAAATAAGGAAAATTAAGGGAAAAAAAAGAGGATAAAAATTGAAATTTTGCTAAAATTATTCGTATTTCTTGCTTTTTTTGTCAAATCTCGACTAAATAAGGAAAATTAAGGGGAAAAAAGGGGATAAAAATTGAAATTTCGCTAAAATTATTCGTTATTCTTGCTTTTTTCGGTCAAATCTCGATTAAATAAGGAAAATTAAGGGAAAAAAAGAGGAAAAAAATTAAAATTTTGTTAAAATTATTCGTTTTTTCTGCTTTTTTCGGTCAAATCTCGATTAAATAAGGAAAATTAAGGGAAAAAAAAGAGGACAAAAATTTAAATATCGCAAAAATTCGTTTTTCTTGCTTTTTTCGGTCAAATCTCGATTAAATAAGGAAAATTAAGGGAAAAAAAAGGAAAAAAATTGAAATTTCGCTTAAATTAAACGTTTTTCTTGCTTTTTTCGGTCGAATCTCGATAAAATATGGAAAATTAAGGGAAAAAAAGAGGAAAAAAATTGAAATTTCGCTAAAATTATTTGTTTTTCTTGCTTTTTTTCGGTCAAATATCGATGAAATAAGGAAAATTAAAGGAAAAAAAGAGGAAAAAAATTGAAATTTCGCTAAAATTATTCGTTTTTCTTGCTTTATTCGATAATATCTCGATAAAATAAGGATAATTAAGGGAACAAAATAGGAAAAAATAGTAATTTCGCTAAAATTATTCGTTTTTTTTGCTTTTTTCGAAAACATCTCGTTAAATGAGGAGAATGAAGGAAAAAAAGAGGAAAAAAATTGATATTTCCCTAAAAATTATTCGTTTTTTTTGCTTTTTTCGAAACATCTCGTTAAATGAGGAGAATGAAGGAAAAAAATAGGAAAAAAATTGAAATTTCGCCAAAATTATTCGTTTTTCTTGCTTTTTTCGGTCAAATCTCGATTAAATAAGGAAAATTAAGGGAAAAAAAGAGGAAAAAAATTGAAATTTCTCTAAAATTATTCGTTTTTCTTGCTTTTTTCGGTCAAATCTCGATAAAATAAGGAAAATTAAGGGAAAAATAGGGGATAAAAATTGAAATTTCGCTAAAATTATTCATTTTTCTTGCTTTTTTCGAAAACATCTCGTTAAATGAGGAGAATGAAGGAAAAAAAGAGGATAAAAATTGAAATTTCGCTAAAATTATTCGTTTTTCTTGCTTTTTTCGGTCAAATCTCAATTAAATAAGGAAAATTAAGGGAAAAAAGAGGAAAAAAATTAAAATTTTGCTAAAATTATTCATTTTTCTGGCTTTTTTCGGTCAAATCTCGATTAAATAAGGAAAATTAAGGGAAAAAAAGAGGATAAGAATTGAAATTTCGATAATATTATTCGTTTACAATGCTTTTTTCGGTCAAATCTCGATAAAATAAGGAAAATTAAGGGGAAAAAGAGGAAAAAAATTGAAATTTTGCTAATATTATTCGTTTTTCTTGCTTTATTCGGTCAAATCTCGATAAAATAAGGAAAATTATGGGAAAAAAAGAGGATAAAAATTGAAATTTCGCTAAAATTATTCGTTTTTCTTGCTTTTTTCGGTCAAATCTCGATAAAATAAGGAAAATTACGGGAAAAAAAGAGGAAAAAAATTAAAATTTTGCTAAAATTATTCATTTTTCTGGCTTTTTTCGGTCAAATCTCGATTAAATAAGGAAAATTAAGGAAAAAAAGAGGATAAGAATTGAAATTTCGATAAAATTATTCGTTTACAATGCTTTTTTCGGTCAAATCTCGATAAAATAAGGAAAATTAAGGGGAAAAAGAGGAAAAAAATTGAAATTTTGCTAATATTATTCGTTTTTCTTGCTTTATTCGGTCAAATCTCGATAAAATAAGGAAAATTATGGGAAAAAAAGAGGATAAAAATTGAAATTTCGCTAAAATTATTTGTTTTTCTTGCTTTTTTCGGTCAAATCTCGAATAAATAAGGAAAATTAAGGGAAAAAAAGAGGAAAAAAATTAAAATTTTGCTAAAATTGTTCGTTTTTCTTGCTTTTTTCGGTCAAATCTCGATTAAATAAGGAAAATTAAGGGAAAAAAGAGGATAAAAATTGAAATTTCGGTAAAATTATTCGTTTTTCTTGCTTTTTTCGGTCAAATCTCGATAAAATAAGGAAAATTAAGGGAAAAAAAGAGGATAAAATTAAAATTTCGCTAATATTATTTGTTTTTCTTGCCTTTTTCGGTCAAATCTCGATATAATAAGGAAAATTAAGGGAAGAAAAGAGGATAAAAATTGAAATTTCGCTAAAATTATTCGCTTTTCTTGCTTTTTTCGGTCAAATCTCGATAAAATAAGAAAAATTAAGGGAAAAAAAGAGGAAAAAAATTGAAATTTCGCAAAAATTATTCATTTTTATTGCTTTTTTCGGTCAAATCTCGATAAAATAAGGAAAATTAAGGGAAAAAAAGAGGAAAAAAATTGAAATTTCACTAAAATTATTCGTGTTTCTTGCTTTTTTCGGTCAAATCTTGATTAAATAAGGAAAATTAAGGGAAAAAAAGAGGAAAAAAATTAAAATTTTGTTAAAATTATTCGTTTTTTCTGCTTTTTTCGGTCAAATCTCGATTAAATAAGGAAAATTAAGGGAAAAAAAAGAGGATAAAAATTGAAATTTTGCTAAAATATTCGTATTTCTTGCTTTTTTTGTCAAATCTCGACTAAATAAGGAAAATTAAGGGGAAAAAAGAGGATAAAAATTGAAATTTCGCTAAAATTATTCGTTATTCTTGCTTTTTTCGGTCAAATCTCGATTAAATAAGGAAAATTAAGGGAAAAAAAGAGGAAAAAAATTAAAATTTTGTTAAAATTATTCGTTTTTTCTGCTTTTTTCGGTCAAATCTCGATTAAATAAGGAAAATTAAGGGAAAAAAAAGAGGACAAAAATTTAAATATCGCAAAAATTCGTTTTTCTTGCTTTTTTCGGTCAAATCTCGATTAAATAAGGAAAATTAAGGGAAAAAAAGAGGAAAAAAATTGAAATTTCGCTTAAATTAAACGTTTTTCTTGCTTTTTTCGGTCGAATCTCGATAAAATATGGAAAATTAAGGGAAAAAAAGAGGAAAAAAATTGAAATTTCGCTAAAATTATTTGTTTTTCTTGCTTTTTTCGGTCAAATATCGATGAAATAAGGAAAATTAAAGGAAAAAAAGAAGATAAAAATTGAAATTTCGCTAAAATTATTCGTTTTTCTTGCTTTATTCGATAATATCTCGATAAAATAAGGATAATTAAGGGAACAAAATAGGAAAAAATAGTAATTTCGCTAAAATTATTCGTTTTTTTTGCTTTTTTCGAAAACATCTCGTTAAATGAGGAGAATGAAGGAAAAAAAGAGGAAAAAAATTGATATTTCCCTAAAAATTATTCGTTTTTTTTGCTTTTTTTGAAACATCTCGTTAAATGAGGAGAATGAAGGAAAAAAATAGGAAAAAAATTGAAATTTCGCCAAAATTATTCGTTTTTCTTGCTTTTTTCGGTCAAATCTCGATTAAATAAGGAAAATTAAGGGAAAAAAAGAGGAAAAAAATTGAAATTTCTCTAAAATTATTCGTTTTTCTTGCTTTTTTCGGTCAAATCTCGATAAAATAAGGAAAATTAAGGGAAAAATAGGGGATAAAAATTGAAATTTCGCTAAAATTATTCATTTTTCTTGCTTTTTTCGAAAACATTTCGTTAAATGAGGAGAATGAAGGAAAAAAAGTGGATAAAAATTGAAATTTCGCTAAAATTATTCGTTTTTCTTGCTTTTTTCGGTCAAATCTCGATTAAATAAGGAAAATTAAGGGAAAAAAAGAGGAAAAAAATTAAAATTTTGCTAAAATTATTCATTTTTCTGGCTTTTTTCGGTCAAATCTCGATTAAATAAGGAAAATTAAGGGAAAAAAAGAGGATAAGAATTGAAATTTCGATAAAATTATTCGTTTACAATGCTTTTTTCGGTCAAATCTCGATAAAATAAGGAAAATTAAGGGGAAAAAGAGGAAAAAAATTGAAATTTTGCTAATATTATTCGTTTTTCTTGCTTTATTCGGTCAAATCTCGATAAAATAAGGAAAATTATGGGAAAAAAAGAGGATAAAAATTGAAATTTCGCTAAAATTATTCGTTTTTCTTGCTTTTTTCGGTCAAATCTCGATAAAATAAGGAAAATTACGGGAAAAAAAGAGGAAAAAAATTGAACTTTCGCTAAAATTATTTGTTTTTCTTGCTTTTTTCGGTCAAATCTCGAATAAATAAGGAAAATTAAGGGAAAAAAAGAGGAAAAAAATTAAAATTTTGCTAAAATTGTTCGTTTTTCTTGTTTTTTTCGGTCAAATCTCGATTAAATAAGGAAAATTAAGGGAAAAAAGAGGATAAAAATTGAAATTTCGGTAAAATTATTCGTTTTTCTTGCTTTTTTCGGTCAAATCTCGATAAAATAAGGAAAATTAAGGGAAAAAAAGAGGATAAAATTAAAATTTCGCTAATATTATTTGTTTTTCTTGCCTTTTTCGGTCAAATCTCGATATAATAAGGAAAATTAAGGGAAGAAAAGAGGATAAAAATTGAAATTTCGCTAAAATTATTCGCTTTTCTTGCTTTTTTCGGTCAAATCTCGATAAAATAAGAAAAATTAAGGGAAAAAAAGAGGAAAAAAATTGAAATTTCGCAAAAATTATTCATATTTCTTGCTTTTTTCGGTCAAATCTCGATAAAATAAGGAAAATTAAGGGAAAAAAAAAGGAAAAAAATAGAAATTTCGCTAAAATTATTCGTGTTTCTTGCTTTTTTCGGTCAAATCTCGATAAAATAAGGAAAATTAAGGGAAAAAAAGAGGAAAAAAATTGAAATTTCGCTATAATTATTCGTTTTTCTTGCTTTTTTCGATGAAATCTCGATAAAATAAGGAAAATTAAGGGAAAAAAGAGGATAAAAATTGATATATCGCTAAAATTATTCGTTTTTCTTGCTTTTATCGGTCAAATCTCGTTAAATGAGAAGAATGAAGGAAAAAAAGAGGAAAAAAATTGAAATTTCGCTAAAATTATTCGTTTTTCTTGCTTTTTTCGGTCAAATCTCGATAAAATAAGGAAAAAAAAGAGGAAAAAAATTGAAATTTCGCTAAAATTATTCATTTTTCTTGCTTTTTTCGGTCAAATCTCGATAAAATAAGGAAAATAAAGGGAAAAATATACGAAAAAAATTGAAATTTCGCTAAAATTATTCGTTTTTCTTGCCTTTTTCGGTCAAATCTCGATAAAATAAGGAAAATTAAGGGAAAAAAAGAGGAAAAAAATTAAAATTTTGTTAAAATTATTCGTTTTTTCTGCTTTTTTCGGTCAAATCTCGATTAAATAAGGAAAATTAAGGGAAAAAAACAGGATAAAAATTGAAATTTTGCTAAAATTATTCGTATTTCTTGCTTTTTTTGTCAAATCTCGACTAAATAAGGAAAATTAAGGGGAAAAAAGAGGATAAAAATTGAAATTTCGCTAAAATTATTCGTTATTCTTGCTTTTTTCGGTCAAATCTCGATTAAATAAGGAAAATTAAGGGAAAAAAAGAGGAAAAAAATTAAAATTTTGTTAAAATTATTCGTTTTTTCTGCTTTTTTCGGTCAAATCTCGATTAAATAAGGAAAATTAAGGGAAAAAAAAGAGGACAAAAATTTAAATATCGCAAAAATTCGTTTTTCTTGCTTTTTTCGGTCAAATCTCGATTAAATAAGGAAAATTAAGGGAAAAAAAGAGGAAAAAAATTGAAATTTCGCTTAAATTAAACGTTTTTCTTGCTTTTTTCGGTCGAATCTCGATAAAATAAGGAAAATTAAGGGAAAAAAAGAGGAAAAAAATTGAAATTTCGCTAAAATTATTTGTTTTTCTTGCTTTTTTCGGTCAAATATCGATGAAATAAGGAAAATTAAAGGAAAAAAAGAGGATAAAAATTGAAATTTCGCTAAAATTATTCGTTTTTCTTGCTTTATTCGATAATATCTCGATAAAATAAGGATAATTAAGGGAACAAAATAGGAAAAAATAGTAATTTCGCTAAAATTATTCGTTTTTTTTGCTTTTTTCGAAAACATCTCGTTAAATGAGGAGAATGAAGGAAAAAAAGAGGAAAAAAATTGATATTTCCCTAAAAATTATTCGTTTTTTTTGCTTTTTTCGAAACATCTCGTTAAATGAGGAGAATGAAGGAAAAAAATAGGAAAAAAATTGAAATTTCGCCAAAATTATTCGTTTTTCTTGCTTTTTTCGGTCAAATCTCGATTAAATAAGGAAAATTAAGGGAAAAAAAGAGGAAAAAAATAGAAATTTCTCTAAAATTATTCGTTTTTCTTGCTTTTTTCGGTCAAATCTCGATAAAATAAGGAAAATTAAGGGAAAAATAGGGGATAAAAATTGAAATTTCGCTAAAATTATTCATTTTTCTTGCTTTTTTCGAAAACATCTCGTTAAATGAGGAGAATGAAGGAAAAAAAGAGGATAAAAATTGAAATTTCGCTAAAATTATTCGTTTTTCTTGCTTTTTTCGGTCAAATCTCGATTAAATAAGGAAAATTAAGGGAAAAAAAGAGGAAAAAAATTAAAATTTTGCTAAAATTATTCATTTTTCTGGCTTTTTTCGGTCAAATCTCGATTAAATAAGGAAAATTAAGGGAAAAAAAGAGGATAAGAATTGAAATTTCGATAAAATTATTCGTTTACAATGCTTTTTTCGGTCAAATCTCGATAAAATAAGGAAAATTAAGGGGAAAAAGAGGAAAAAAATTGAAATTTTGCTAATATTATTCGTTTTTCTTGCTTTATTCGGTCAAATCTCGATAAAATAAGGAAAATTATGGGAAAAAAAGAGGATAAAAATTGAAATTTCGCTAAAATTATTCGTTTTTCTTGCTTTTTTCGGTCAAATCTCGATAAAATAAGGAAAATTACGGGAAAAAAAGAGGAAAAAAATTGAACTTTCGCTAAAATTATTTGTTTTTCTTGCTTTTTTCGGTCAAATCTCGAATAAATAAGGAAAATTAAGGGAAAAAAAGAGGAAAAAAATTAAAATTTTGCTAAAATTGTTCGTTTTTCTTGTTTTTTTCGGTCAAATCTCGATTAAATAAGGAAAATTAAGGGAAAAAAGAGGATAAAAATTGAAATTTCGGTAAAATTATTCGTTTTTCTTGCTTTTTTCGGTCAAATCTCGATAAAATAAGGAAAATTAAGGGAAAAAAAGAGGATAAAATTAAAATTTCGCTAATATTATTTGTTTTTCTTGCCTTTTTCGGTCAAATCTCGATATAATAAGGAAAATTAAGGGAAGAAAAGAGGATAAAAATTGAAATTTCGCTAAAATTATTCGCTTTTCTTGCTTTTTTCGGTCAAATCTCGATAAAATAAGAAAAATTAAGGGAAAAAAAGAGGAAAAAAATTGAAATTTCGCAAAAATTATTCATATTTCTTGCTTTTTTCGGTCAAATCTCGATAAAATAAGGAAAATTAAGGGAAAAAAAAAGGAAAAAAATAGAAATTTCGCTAAAATTAATAGTGTTTCTTGCTTTTTTCGGTCAAATCTCGATTAAATAAGGAAAATTAAGGGAAAAAAAGAGGAAAAAAATTGAAATTTTGTTAAAATTATTCGTGTTTTCTGCTTTTTTCGGTCAAATCTCGATTAAATAAGGAAAATTAAGGGAAAAAAAAGAGGAACAAAATTGAAATTTCGCTAAAATTATTCGTTTTTCTTGCTTTTTTCGGTCAAATCTCGATGAAATAAGGAAAATTAAGGGAAATAAGAGGAAAAAATTGAAATTTCGCTAAAATTATTCGTTTTTCTTGCTTTTTTCGGTAAAATCTCGATGAAATAAGGAAAATTAAGGGAACAAAGAGGATAAAAATAGAAATTTCGCTAAAAATATTCGTTTTTCTTGCTTTTTTTGTTCAAATCTCGATAAAATATGGAAAATTAAGGGAAAAAAGAGGAAAAAAATTGAAATTTCGCAAAAATTATTCGTTTTTCTTGCTTTTTTCGGTCAAATCTCGATAAAATAAGGAAAATTAAGGGAAAAAGGAGGATAAAAATTGATATTTCGCTAGAATTATTCTTTTTTCTTGCTTTTTTCGGTCAAATCTCGATTAAATAAGGAAAACTAAGGGAAAAAAAGAGGATAAAAATTGAAATTTCGCTAAAATTATTCGTTTTTCTTGCTTTTTTCGGTCAAATCTCGATAAAATAAGGAAAATTACGGGAAAAAAAGAGGAAAAAAATTGAACTTTCGCTAAAATTATTTGTTTTTCTTGCTTTTTTCGGTCAAATCTCGAATAAATAAGGAAAATTAAGCGAAAAAAAGAGGAAAAAAATTAGAATTTTGCTAAAATTGTTCGTTTTTCTTGCTTTTTTCGGTCAAATCTCGATTAAATAAGGAAAATTAAGGGAAAAAAGAGGATAAAAATTGAAATTTCGGTAAAATTATTCGTTTTTCTTGCTTTTTTCGGTCAAATCTCGATAAAATAAGGAAAATTAAGGGAAAAAAAGAGGATAAAATTAAAATTTCGCTAATATTATTTGTTTTTCTTGCCTTTTTCGGTCAAATCTCGATATAATAAGGAAAATTAAGGGAAGAAAAGAGGATAAAAATTGAAATTTCGCTAAAATTATTCGCTTTTCTTGCTTTTTTCGGTCAAATCTCGATAAAATAAGAAAAATTAAGGGAAAAAAAGGGGAAAAAAATTGAAATTTCGCTAAAATTATTCGTGTTTCTTGCTTTTTTCGGTCAAATCTCGATTAAATAAGGAAAATTAAGGGAAAAAAGAGGAAAAAAATTAAAATTTTGTTAAAATTATTCGTTTTTTCTGCTTTTTTCGGTCAAATCTCGATTAAATAAGGAAAATTAAGGGAAAAAAAAGAGGATAAAAATTGAAATTTTGCTAAAATTATTCGTATTTCTTGCTTTTTTTGTCAAATCTCGACTAAATAAGGAAAATTAAGGGGAAAAAAGGGGATAAAAATTGAAATTTCGCTAAAATTATTCGTTATTCTTGCTTTTTTCGGTCAAATCTCGATTAAATAAGGAAAATTAAGGGAAAAAAAGAGGAAAAAAATTAAAATTTTGTTAAAATTATTCGTTTTTTCTGCTTTTTTCGGTCAAATCTCGATTAAATAAGGAAAATTAAGGGAAAAAAAAGAGGACAAAAATTTAAATATCGCAAAAATTCGTTTTTCTTGCTTTTTTCGGTCAAATCTCGATTAAATAAGGAAAATTAAGGGAAAAAAAGAGGAAAAAAATTGAAATTTCGCTTAAATTAAACGTTTTTCTTGCTTTTTTCGGTCGAATCTCGATAAAATATGGAAAATTAAGGGAAAAAAAGAGGAAAAAAATTGAAATTTCGCTAAAATTATTTGTTTTTCTTTCTTTTTTCGGTCAAATATCGATGAAATAAGGAAAATTAAAGGAAAAAAAGAGGAAAAAAATTGAAATTTCGCTAAAATTATTCGTTTTTCTTGCTTTATTCGATAATATCTCGATAAAATAAGGATAATTAAGTGAACAAAATAGGAAAAAATAGTAATTTCGCTAAAATTATTCGTTTTTTTTGCTTTTTTCGAAAACATCTCGTTAAATGAGGAGAATGAAGGAAAAAAAGAGGAAAAAAATTGATATTTCCCTAAAAATTATTCGTTTTTTTTGCTTTTTTCGAAACATCTCGTTAAATGAGGAGAATGAAGGAAAAAAATAGGAAAAAAATTGAAATTTCGCCAAAATTATTCGTTTTTCTTGCTTTTTTCGGTCAAATCTCGATTAAATAAGGAAAATTAAGGGAAAAAAAGAGGAAAAAAATTGAAATTTCTCTAAAATTATTCGTTTTTCTTGCTTTTTACGGTCAAATCTCGATAAAATAAGGAAAATTAAGGGAAAAATAGGGGATAAAAATTGAAATTTCGCTAAAATTATTCATTTTTCTTGCTTTTTTCGAAAACATCTCGTTAAATGAGGAGAATGAAGGAAAAAAAGAGGATAAAAATTGAAATTTCGCTAAAATTATTCGTTTTTCTTGCTTTTTTCGGTCAAATCTCAATTAAATAAGGAAAATTAAGGGAAAAAAGAGGAAAAAAATTAAAATTTTGCTAAAATTATTCATTTTTCTGGCTTTTTTCGGTCAAATCTCGATTAAATAAGGAAAATTAAGGGAAAAAAAGAGGATAAGAATTGAAATTTCGATAAAATTATTCGTTTACAATGCTTTTTTCGGTCAAATCTCGATAAAATAAGGAAAATTAAGGGGAAAAAGAGGAAAAAAATTGAAATTTTGCTAATATTATTCGTTTTTCTTGCTTTATTCGGTCAAATCTCGATAAAATAAGGAAAATTATGGGAAAAAAAGAGGATAAAAATTGAAATTTCGCTAAAATTATTCGTTTTTCTTGCTTTTTTCGGTCAAATCTCGATAAAATAAGGAAAATTACGGGAAAAAAAGAGGAAAAAAATTAAAATTTTGCTAAAATTATTCATTTTTCTGGCTTTTTTCGGTCAAATCTCGATTAAATAAGGAAAATTAAGGGAAAAAAAGAGGATAAGAATTGAAATTTCGATAAAATTATTCGTTTACAATGCTTTTTTCGGTCAAATCTCGATAAAATAAGGAAAATTAAGGGGAAAAAGAGGAAAAAAATTGAAATTTTGCTAATATTATTCGTTTTTCTTGCTTTATTCGGTCAAATCTCGATAAAATAAGGAAAATTATGGGAAAAAAAGAGGATAAAAATTGAAATTTCGCTAAAATTATTTGTTTTTCTTGCTTTTTTCGGTCAAATCTCGAATAAATAACGAAAATTAAGGGAAAAAAAGAGGAAAAAAATTAAAATTTTGCTAAAATTGTTCGTTTTTCTTGCTTTTTTCGGTCAAATCTCGATTAAATAAGGAAAATTAAGGGAAAAAAGAGGATAAAAATTGAAATTTCGGTAAAATTATTCGTTTTTCTTGCTTTTTTCGGTCAAATCTCGATAAAATAAGGAAAATTAAGGGAAAAAAAGAGGATAAAATTAAAATTTCGCTAATATTATTTGTTTTTCTTGCCTTTTTCGGTCAAATCTCGATATAATAAGGAAAATTAAGGGAAGAAAAGAGGATAAAAATTGAAATTTCGCTAAAATTATTCGCTTTTCTTGCTTTTTTCGGTCAAATCTCGATAAAATAAGAAAAATTAAGGGAAAAAAAGAGGAAAAAAATTGAAATTTCGCAAAAATTATTCATTTTTATTGCTTTTTTCGGTCAAATCTCGATAAAATAAGGAAAATTAAGGGAAAAAAAGAGGAAAAAAATTGAAATTTCGCTAAAATTATTCGTGTTTCTTGCTTTTTTCGGTCAAATCTCGATTAAATAAGGAAAATTAAGGGAAAAAAAGAGGAAAAAAATTAAAATTTTGTTAAAATTATTCGTTTTTTCTGCTTTTTTCGGTCAAATCTCGATTAAATAAGGAAAATTAAGGGAAAAAAAAGAGGATAAAAATTGAAATTTTGCTAAAATATTCGTATTTCTTGCTTTTTTTGTCAAATCTCGACTAAATAAGGAAAATTAAGGGGAAAAAAGAGGATAAAAATTGAAATTTCGCTAAAATTATTCGTTATTCTTGCTTTTTTCGGTCAAATCTCGATTAAATAAGGAAAATTAAGGGAAAAAAAGAGGAAAAAAATTAAAATTTTGTTAAAATTATTCGTTTTTTCTGCTTTTTTCGGTCAAATCTCGATTAAATAAGGAAAATTAAGGGAAAAAAAAGAGGACAAAAATTTAAATATCGCAAAAATTCGTTTTTCTTGCTTTTTTCGGTCAAATCTCGATTAAATAAGGAAAATTAAGGGAAAAAAAGAGGAAAAAAATTGAAATTTCGCTTAAATTAAACGTTTTTCTTGCTTTTTTCGGTCGAATCTCGATAAAATATGGAAAATTAAGGGAAAAAAAGAGGAAAAAAATTGAAATTTCGCTAAAATTATTTGTTTTTCTTGCTTTTTTCGGTCAAATATCGATGAAATAAGGAAAATTAAAGGAAAAAAAGAAGATAAAAATTGAAATTTCGCTAAAATTATTCGTTTTTCTTGCTTTATTCGATAATATCTCGATAAAATAAGGATAATTAAGGGAACAAAATAGGAAAAAATAGTAATTTCGCTAAAATTATTCGTTTTTTTTGCTTTTTTCGAAAACATCTCGTTAAATGAGGAGAATGAAGGAAAAAAAGAGGAAAAAAATTGATATTTCCCTAAAAATTATTCGTTTTTTTTGCTTTTTTTGAAACATCTCGTTAAATGAGGAGAATGAAGGAAAAAAATAGGAAAAAAATTGAAATTTCGCCAAAATTATTCGTTTTTCTTGCTTTTTTCGGTCAAATCTCGATTAAATAAGGAAAATTAAGGGAAAAAAGAGGATAAAAATTGAAATTTCGGTAAAATTATTCGTTTTTCTTGCTTTTTTCGGTCAAATCTCGATAAAATAAGGAAAATTAAGGGAAAAAAAGAGGATAAAATTAAAATTTCGCTAATATTATTTGTTTTTCTTGCCTTTTTCGGTCAAATCTCGATATAATAAGGAAAATTAAGGGAAGAAAAGAGGATAAAAATTGAAATTTCGCTAAAATTATTCGCTTTTCTTGCTTTTTTCGGTCAAATCTCGATAAAATAAGAAAAATTAAGGGAAAAAAAGGGGAAAAAAATTGAAATTTCGCTAAAATTATTCGTGTTTCTTGCTTTTTTCGGTCAAATCTCGATTAAATAAGGAAAATTAAGGGAAAAAAGAGGAAAAAAATTAAAATTTTGTTAAAATTATTCGTTTTTTCTGCTTTTTTCGGTCAAATCTCGATTAAATAAGGAAAATTAAGGGAAAAAAAAGAGGATAAAAATTGAAATTTTGCTAAAATTATTCGTATTTCTTGCTTTTTTTGTCAAATCTCGACTAAATAAGGAAAATTAAGGGGAAAAAAGGGGATAAAAATTGAAATTTCGCTAAAATTATTCGTTATTCTTGCTTTTTTCGGTCAAATCTCGATTAAATAAGGAAAATTAAGGGAAAAAAAGAGGAAAAAAATTAAAATTTTGTTAAAATTATTCGTTTTTTTCTGCTTTTTTCGGTCAAATCTCGATTAAATAAGGAAAATTAAGGGAAAAAAAAGAGGACAAAAATTTAAATATCGCAAAAATTCGTTTTTCTTGCTTTTTTCGGTCAAATCTCGATTAAATAAGGAAAATTAAGGGAAAAAAAGAGGAAAAAAATTGAAATTTCGCTTAAATTAAACGTTTTTCTTGCTTTTTTCGGTCGAATCTCGATAAAATATGGAAAATTAAGGGAAAAAAAGAGGAAAAAAATTGAAATTTCGCTAAAATTATTTGTTTTTCTTTCTTTTTTCGGTCAAATATCGATGAAATAAGGAAAATTAAAGGAAAAAAAGAGGAAAAAAATTGAAATTTCGCTAAAATTATTCGTTTTTCTTGCTTTATTCGATAATATCTCGATAAAATAAGGATAATTAAGTGAACAAAATAGGAAAAAATAGTAATTTCGCTAAAATTATTCGTTTTTTTTGCTTTTTTCGAAAACATCTCGTTAAATGAGGAGAATGAAGGAAAAAAAGAGGAAAAAAATTGATATTTCCCTAAAAATTATTCGTTTTTTTTGCTTTTTTCGAAACATCTCGTTAAATGAGGAGAATGAAGGAAAAAAATAGGAAAAAAATTGAAATTTCGCCAAAATTATTCGTTTTTCTTGCTTTTTTCGGTCAAATCTCGATTAAATAAGGAAAATTAAGGGAAAAAAAGAGGAAAAAAATTGAAATTTCTCTAAAATTATTCGTTTTTCTTGCTTTTTACGGTCAAATCTCGATAAAATAAGGAAAATTAAGGGAAAAATAGGGGATAAAAATTGAAATTTCGCTAAAATTATTCATTTTTCTTGCTTTTTTCGAAAACATCTCGTTAAATGAGGAGAATGAAGGAAAAAAAGAGGATAAAAATTGAAATTTCGCTAAAATTATTCGTTTTTCTTGCTTTTTTCGGTCAAATCTCAATTAAATAAGGAAAATTAAGGGAAAAAAGAGGAAAAAAATTAAAATTTTGCTAAAATTATTCATTTTTCTGGCTTTTTTCGGTCAAATCTCGATTAAATAAGGAAAATTAAGGGAAAAAAAGAGGATAAGAATTGAAATTTCGATAAAATTATTCGTTTACAATGCTTTTTTCGGTCAAATCTCGATAAAATAAGGAAAATTAAGGGGAAAAAGAGGAAAAAAATTGAAATTTTGCTAATATTATTCGTTTTTCTTGCTTTATTCGGTCAAATCTCGATAAAATAAGGAAAATTATGGGAAAAAAAGAGGATAAAAATTGAAATTTCGCTAAAATTATTCGTTTTTCTTGCTTTTTTCGGTCAAATCTCGATAAAATAAGGAAAATTACGGGAAAAAAAGAGGAAAAAAATTAAAATTTTGCTAAAATTATTCATTTTTCTGGCTTTTTTCGGTCAAATCTCGATTAAATAAGGAAAATTAAGGGAAAAAAAGAGGATAAGAATTGAAATTTCGATAAAATTATTCGTTTACAATGCTTTTTTCGGTCAAATCTCGATAAAATAAGGAAAATTAAGGGGAAAAAGAGGAAAAAAATTGAAATTTTGCTAATATTATTCGTTTTTCTTGCTTTATTCGGTCAAATCTCGATAAAATAAGGAAAATTATGGGAAAAAAAGAGGATAAAAATTGAAATTTCGCTAAAATTATTTGTTTTTCTTGCTTTTTTCGGTCAAATCTCGAATAAATAACGAAAATTAAGGGAAAAAAAGAGGAAAAAAATTAAAATTTTGCTAAAATTGTTCGTTTTTCTTGCTTTTTTCGGTCAAATCTCGATTAAATAAGGAAAATTAAGGGAAAAAAGAGGATAAAAATTGAAATTTCGGTAAAATTATTCGTTTTTCTTGCTTTTTTCGGTCAAATCTCGATAAAATAAGGAAAATTAAGGGAAAAAAAGAGGATAAAATTAAAATTTCGCTAATATTATTTGTTTTTCTTGCCTTTTTCGGTCAAATCTCGATATAATAAGGAAAATTAAGGGAAGAAAAGAGGATAAAAATTGAAATTTCGCTAAAATTATTCGCTTTTCTTGCTTTTTTCGGTCAAATCTCGATAAAATAAGAAAAATTAAGGGAAAAAAAGAGGAAAAAAATTGAAATTTCGCAAAAATTATTCATTTTTATTGCTTTTTTCGGTCAAATCTCGATAAAATAAGGAAAATTAAGGGAAAAAAAGAGGAAAAAAATTGAAATTTCGCTAAAATTATTCGTGTTTCTTGCTTTTTTCGGTCAAATCTCGATTAAATAAGGAAAATTAAGGGAAAAAAAGAGGAAAAAAATTAAAATTTTGTTAAAATTATTCGTTTTTTCTGCTTTTTTCGGTCAAATCTCGATTAAATAAGGAAAATTAAGGGAAAAAAAAGAGGATAAAAATTGAAATTTTGCTAAAATATTCGTATTTCTTGCTTTTTTTGTCAAATCTCGACTAAATAAGGAAAATTAAGGGGAAAAAAGAGGATAAAAATTGAAATTTCGCTAAAATTATTCGTTATTCTTGCTTTTTTCGGTCAAATCTCGATTAAATAAGGAAAATTAAGGGAAAAAAAGAGGAAAAAAATTAAAATTTTGTTAAAATTATTCGTTTTTTCTGCTTTTTTCGGTCAAATCTCGATTAAATAAGGAAAATTAAGGGAAAAAAAAGAGGACAAAAATTTAAATATCGCAAAAATTCGTTTTTCTTGCTTTTTTCGGTCAAATCTCGATTAAATAAGGAAAATTAAGGGAAAAAAAGAGGAAAAAAATTGAAATTTCGCTTAAATTAAACGTTTTTCTTGCTTTTTTCGGTCGAATCTCGATAAAATATGGAAAATTAAGGGAAAAAAAGAGGAAAAAAATTGAAATTTCGCTAAAATTATTTGTTTTTCTTGCTTTTTTCGGTCAAATATCGATGAAATAAGGAAAATTAAAGGAAAAAAAGAAGATAAAAATTGAAATTTCGCTAAAATTATTCGTTTTTCTTGCTTTATTCGATAATATCTCGATAAAATAAGGATAATTAAGGGAACAAAATAGGAAAAAATAGTAATTTCGCTAAAATTATTCGTTTTTTTTGCTTTTTTCGAAAACATCTCGTTAAATGAGGAGAATGAAGGAAAAAAAGAGGAAAAAAATTGATATTTCCCTAAAAATTATTCGTTTTTTTTGCTTTTTTTGAAACATCTCGTTAAATGAGGAGAATGAAGGAAAAAAATAGGAAAAAAATTGAAATTTCGCCAAAATTATTCGTTTTTCTTGCTTTTTTCGGTCAAATCTCGATTAAATAAGGAAAATTAAGGGAAAAAAAGAGGAAAAAAATTGAAATTTCTCTAAAATTATTCGTTTTTCTTGCTTTTTTCGGTCAAATCTCGATAAAATAAGGAAAATTAAGGGAAAAATAGGGGATAAAAATTGAAATTTCGCTAAAATTATTCATTTTTCTTGCTTTTTTCGAAAACATTTCGTTAAATGAGGAGAATGAAGGAAAAAAAGAGGATAAAAATTGAAATTTCGCTAAAATTATTCGTTTTTCTTGCTTTTTTCGGTCAAATCTCGATTAAATAAGGAAAATTAAGGGAAAAAAAGAGGAAAAAAATTAAAATTTTGCTAAAATTATTCATTTTTCTGGCTTTTTTCGGTCAAATCTCGATTAAATAAGGAAAATTAAGGGAAAAAAAGAGGATAAGAATTGAAATTTCGATAAAATTATTCGTTTACAATGCTTTTTTCGGTCAAATCTCGATAAAATAAGGAAAATTAAGGGGAAAAAGAGGAAAAAAATTGAAATTTTGCTAATATTATTCGTTTTTCTTGCTTTATTCGGTCAAATCTCGATAAAATAAGGAAAATTATGGGAAAAAAAGAGGATAAAAATTGAAATTTCGCTAAAATTATTCGTTTTTCTTGCTTTTTTCGGTCAAATCTCGATAAAATAAGGAAAATTACGGGAAAAAAAGAGGAAAAAAATTGAACTTTCGCTAAAATTATTTGTTTTTCTTGCTTTTTTCGGTCAAATCTCGAATAAATAAGGAAAATTAAGGGAAAAAAAGAGGAAAAAAATTAAAATTTTGCTAAAATTGTTCGTTTTTCTTGTTTTTTTCGGTCAAATCTCGATTAAATAAGGAAAATTAAGGGAAAAAAGAGGATAAAAATTGAAATTTCGGTAAAATTATTCGTTTTTCTTGCTTTTTTCGGTCAAATCTCGATAAAATAAGGAAAATTAAGGGAAAAAAAGAGGATAAAATTAAAATTTCGCTAATATTATTTGTTTTTCTTGCCTTTTTCGGTCAAATCTCGATATAATAAGGAAAATTAAGGGAAGAAAAGAGGATAAAAATTGAAATTTCGCTAAAATTATTCGCTTTTCTTGCTTTTTTCGGTCAAATCTCGATAAAATAAGAAAAATTAAGGGAAAAAAAGAGGAAAAAAATTGAAATTTCGCAAAAATTATTCATATTTCTTGCTTTTTTCGGTCAAATCTCGATAAAATAAGGAAAATTAAGGGAAAAAAAAGGAAAAAAATAGAAATTTCGCTAAAATTATTCGTGTTTCTTGCTTTTTTCGGTCAAATCTCGATAAAATAAGGAAAATTAAGGGAAAAAAAGAGGAAAAAAATTGAAATTTCGCTATAATTATTCGTTTTTCTTGCTTTTTTCGATGAAATCTCGATAAAATAAGGAAAATTAAGGGAAAAAAGAGGATAAAAATTGATATATCGCTAAAATTATTCGTTTTTCTTGCTTTTATCGGTCAAATCTCGTTAAATGAGAAGAATGAAGGAAAAAAAGAGGAAAAAAATTGAAATTTCGCTAAAATTATTCGTTTTTCTTGCTTTTTTCGGTCAAATCTCGATAAAATAAGGAAAAAAAAGAGGAAAAAAATTGAAATTTCGCTAAAATTATTCATTTTTCTTGCTTTTTTCGGTCAAATCTCGATAAAATAAGGAAAATAAAGGGAAAAATATACGAAAAAAATTGAAATTTCGCTAAAATTATTCGTTTTTCTTGCCTTTTTCGGTCAAATCTCGATAAAATAAGGAAAATTAAGGGAAAAAAAGAGGAAAAAAATTAAAATTTTGTTAAAATTATTCGTTTTTTCTGCTTTTTTCGGTCAAATCTCGATTAAATAAGGAAAATTAAGGGAAAAAAACAGGATAAAAATTGAAATTTTGCTAAAATTATTCGTATTTCTTGCTTTTTTTGTCAAATCTCGACTAAATAAGGAAAATTAAGGGGAAAAAAGAGGATAAAAATTGAAATTTCGCTAAAATTATTCGTTATTCTTGCTTTTTTCGGTCAAATCTCGATTAAATAAGGAAAATTAAGGGAAAAAAAGAGGAAAAAAATTAAAATTTTGTTAAAATTATTCGTTTTTTCTGCTTTTTTCGGTCAAATCTCGATTAAATAAGGAAAATTAAGGGAAAAAAAAGAGGACAAAAATTTAAATATCGCAAAAATTCGTTTTTCTTGCTTTTTTCGGTCAAATCTCGATTAAATAAGGAAAATTAAGGGAAAAAAAGAGGAAAAAAATTGAAATTTCGCTTAAATTAAACGTTTTTCTTGCTTTTTTCGGTCGAATCTCGATAAAATATGGAAAATTAAGGGAAAAAAAGAGGAAAAAAATTGAAATTTCGCTAAAATTATTTGTTTTTCTTGCTTTTTTCGGTCAAATATCGATGAAATAAGGAAAATTAAAGGAAAAAAAGAGGATAAAAATTGAAATTTCGCTAAAATTATTCGTTTTTCTTGCTTTATTCGATAATATCTCGATAAAATAAGGATAATTAAGGGAACAAAATAGGAAAAAATAGTAATTTCGCTAAAATTATTCGTTTTTTTTGCTTTTTTCGAAAACATCTCGTTAAATGAGGAGAATGAAGGAAAAAAAGAGGAAAAAAATTGATATTTCCCTAAAAATTATTCGTTTTTTTTGCTTTTTTCGAAACATCTCGTTAAATGAGGAGAATGAAGGAAAAAAATAGGAAAAAAATTGAAATTTCGCCAAAATTATTCGTTTTTCTTGCTTTTTTCGGTCAAATCTCGATTAAATAAGGAAAATTAAGGGAAAAAAAGAGGAAAAAAATAGAAATTTCTCTAAAATTATTCGTTTTTCTTGCTTTTTTCGGTCAAATCTCGATAAAATAAGGAAAAAAAAGAGGAAAAAAATTGAAATTTCGCTAAAATTATTCATTTTTCTTGCTTTTTTCGAAAACATCTCGTTAAATGAGGAGAATGAAGGAAAAAAAGAGGATAAAAATTGAAATTTCGCTAAAATTATTCGTTTTTCTTGCTTTTTTCGGTCAAATCTCGATTAAATAAGGAAAATTAAGGGAAAAAGAGAGGAAAAAAATTAAAATTTCGCTAAAATTATTTGTTTTTCTTGCTTTTTTCGGTCAAATCTCGAATAAATAAGGAAAATTAAGGGAAAAAAAGAGGAAAAAAATTAAAATTTTGCTAAAATTGTTCGTTTTTCTTGCTTTTTTCGGTCAAATCTCGATTAAATAAGGAAAATTAAGGGAAAAAAGAGGATAAAAATTGAAATTTCGGTAAAATTATTCGTTTTTCTTGCTTTTTTCGGTCAAATCTCGATAAAATAAGGAAAATTAAGGGAAAAAAAGAGGATAAAATTAAAATTTCGCTAATATTATTTGTTTTTCTTGCCTTTTTCGGTCAAATCTCGATATAATAAGGAAAATTAAGGGAAGAAAAGAGGATAAAAATTGAAATTTCGCTAAAATTATTCGCTTTTCTTGCTTTTTTCGGTCAAATCTCGATAAAATAAGAAAAATTAAGGGAAAAAAAGAGGAAAAAAATTGAAATTTCGCAAAAATTATTCATTTTTCTTGCTTTTTTCGGTCAAATCTCGATAAAATAAGGAAAATTAAGGGAAAAAAAGAGGAAAAAAATTGAAATTTCGCTAAAATTAATAGTGTTTCTTGCTTTTTTCGGTCAAATCTCGATTAAATAAGGAAAATTAAGGGAAAAAAAGAGGAAAAAAAGTAAAATTTTGTTAAAATTATTCGTTTTTTCTGCTTTTTTCGGTCAAATCTCGATTAAATAAGGAAAATTAAGGGAAAAAAAAGAGGATAAAAATTGAAATTTTGCTAAAATTATTCGTATTTCTTGCTTTTTTTGTCAAATCTCGACTAAATAAGGAAAATTAAGGGGAAAAAAGAGGATAAAAATTGAAATTTCGCTAAAATTATTCGTTATTCTTGCTTTTTTCGGTCAAATCTCGATTAAATAAGGAAAATTAAGGGAAAAAAAGAGGAAAAAAATTAAAATTTTGTTAAAATTATTCGTTTTTTCTGCTTTTTTCGGTCAAATCTCGATTAAATAAGGAAAATTAAGGGAAAAAAAAGAGGACAAAAATTTAAATATCGCAAAAATTCGTTTTTATTGCTTTTTTCGGTCAAATCTCGATTAAATAAGGAAAATTAAGGGAAAAAAAGAGGAAAAAAATTGAAATTTCGCTTAAATTAAACGTTTTTCTTGCTTTTTTCGGTCGAATCTCGATAAAATATGGAAAATTAAGGGAAAAAAAGAGGAAAAAAATTGAAATTTCGCTAAAATTATTTGTTTTTCTTGCTTTTTTCGGTCAAATATCGATGAAATAAGGAAAATTAAAGGAAAAAAAGAGGATAAAAATTGAAATTTCGCTAAAATTATTCGTTTTTCTTGCTTTATTCGATAATATCTCGATAAAATAAGGATAATTAAGGGAACAAAATAGGAAAAAATAGTAATTTCGCTAAAATTATTCGTTTTTTTTGCTTTTTTCGAAAACATCTCGTTAAATGAGGAGAATGAAGGAAAAAAAGAGGAAAAAAAAATGATATTTACCTAAAAATTATTCGTTTTTTTTGCTTTTTTCGAAACATCTCGTTAAATGAGGAGAATGAAGGAAAAAAATAGGAAAAAAATTGAAATTTCGCCAAAATTATTCGTTTTTCTTGCTTTTTTCGGTCAAATCTCGATTAAATAAGGAAAATTAAGGGAAAAAAAGAGGAAAAAAATTGAAATTTCTCTAAAATTATTCGTTTTTCTTGCTTTTTTCGGTCAAATCTCGATAAAATAAGGAAAATTAAGGGAAAAATAGGGGATAAAAATTGAAATTTCGCTAAAATTATTCATTTTTCTTGCTTTTTTCGAAAACATCTCGTTAAATGAGGAGAATGAAGGAAAAAAAGAGGATAAAAATTGAAATTTCGCTAAAATTATTCGTTTTTCTTGCTTTTTTCGGTCAAATCTCGATTAAATAAGGAAAATTAAGGGAAAAAAAGAGGAAAAAAATTAAAATTTTGCTAAAATTATTCATTTTTCTGGCTTTTTTCGGTCAAATCTCGATAAAATAAGGAAAATTATGGGAAAAAAGGAGGATAAAAATTGAAATTTCGCTAAAATTATTCGTTTTTCTTGCTTTTTTCGGTCAAATCTCGATAAAATAAGGAAAATTACGGGAAAAAAAGAGGAAAAAAATTGAACTTTCGCTAAAATTATTTGTTTTTCTTGCTTTTTTCGGTCAAATCTCGAATAAATAAGGAAAATTAAGGGAAAAAAAGAGGAAAAAAATTAAAATTTTGCTAAAATTGTTCGTTTTTCTTGCTTTTTTCGGTCAAATCTCGATTAAATAAGGAAAATTAAGGGAAAAAAGAGGATAAAAATTGAAATTTCGGTAAAATTATTCGTTTTTCTTGCTTTTTTCGGTCAAATCTCGATAAAATAAGGAAAATTAAGGGAAAAAAAGAGGATAAAATTGAAATTTCGCTAATATTATTTGTTTTTCTTGCTTTTTTCGGTCAAATCTCGATATAATAAGGAAAATTAAGGGAAGAAAAGAGGATAAAAATTGAAATTTCGCTAAAATTATTCGTTTTTCTTGCTTTTATCGGTCAAATCTCGATTAAATAAGGAAAATTAAGGGAAAAAAAGAGGATAAAAATAGAAATTTCGCTAAAATTATTCGTTTTTCTTGCTTTTTTCGGTCAAATCTCGATAAAATATGGAAAATTAAAGGGAAATAAGAGGAAAAAAATTGAAATTTCGCTAAAATTATTCGTTTTTCATGCTTTTTTCGGTCAAATCTCGATAAAATAAGGAAAATTAAGGGAAAAAAAGAGGATAAAAATTGATATTTCGCTAAAATTATTCTTTTTTCTTGCTTTTTTCGGTCAAATCTCGATTAAATAAGGAAAATTAAGGGAAAAAAAGAGGATAAAAATTGAAATTTCGCTAAAATTATTCGTTTTTCTTGCTTTTTTCGGTCAAATCTCGATAAAATAAGGAAAATTACGGGAAAAAAAGAGGAAAAAAATTGAACTTTCGCTAAAATTATTTTTTTTTCTTGCTTTTTTCGGTCAAATCTCGATTAAATAAGAAAAATTAAGGGAAAAAAGAGGATAAAAATTGAAATTCCGGTAAAATTATTCGTTTTTCTTGCTTTTTTCGGTCAAATCTCGATGAAATTAGGAAAATTAAGGGAAAAAAAGAGGAAAAAAATTAAAATTTTGTTAAAATTATTCGTTTTTTCTGCTTTTTTCGGTCAAATCTCGATTAAATAAGGAAAATTAAGGGAAAAAAAAGAGGATAAAAATTGAAATTTTGCTAAAATTATTCGTTTTTCTTGCTTATTTCGGTCAAATCTCGATTAAATAAGTAAAATTAAGGGAAAAAGAGAGGAAATAAATTGAAATATTGCAAAAATTATTCGTTTTTCTTGCTTTTTTCGGTCAAATCTCGATTAAATAAGGAAAATTAAGGGAAAAAAAGAGGAAAAAAATTGAAATTTCGCTTAAATTAAACGTTTTTCTTGCTTTTTTCGGTCAAATCTCGATAAAATATGGAAAATTAAGGGAAAAAAAGAGGATAAAAATTGAAATTTCGCTAAAATTATTCGTTTTTCTTGCTTTTTTCGGTCAAATCTCGATTAAATAAGGAAAATTAAGGGAAAAAAAGAGGAAAAAAATTAAAATTTTGCTAAAATTATTCGTTTTTCTGGCTTTTTTCGGTCAAATCTCGATTAAATAAGGAAAATTAAGGGAAAAAAAGAGGATAAGAATTGAAATTTCGATAAAATTATTCGTTTTCAATGCTTTTTTCGGTCAAATCTCGATAAAATAAGGAAAATTAAGGGGAAAAAGAGGAAAAAAATTGAAATTTTGCTAAAATTATTCGTTTTTCTTGCTTTATTCGGTCAAATCTCGATAAAATAAGGAAAATTAAGGGAAAAAAAGAGGATAAAAATTGATATTTCGCTAAAATTATTCTTTTTTCTTGCTTTTTTCGGTCAAATCTCGATTAAATAAGGAAAATTAAGGGAAAAAAAGAGGATAAAAATTGAAATTTCGCTAAAATTATTCGTTTTTCTTGCTTTTTTCGGTCAAATCTCGATAAAATAAGGAAAATTACGGGAAAAAAAGAGGAAAAAAATTGAACTTTCGCTAAAATTATTTGTTTTTCTTGCTTTTTTCGGTCAAATCTCGATTAAATAAGGAAAATTAAGGGAAAAAAGAGGATAAAAATTGAAATTCCGGTAAAATTATTCGTTTTTCTTGCTTTTTTCGGTCAAATCTCGATGAAATAAGGAAAATTAAGGGAAAAAAAGAGGAAAAAAATTAAAATTTTGTTAAAATATTTCGTTTTTTCAGCTTTTTTCGGTCAAATCTCGATTAAATAAGGAAAATTAAGGGAAAAAAAAGGATAAAAATTGAAATTTTGCTAAAATTATTCGTTTTTCTTGCTTATTTCGGTCAAATCTCGATTAAATAAGGAAAATTAAGGGGAAAAAAGAGGATAAAAATTGAAATTTCGCTAAAATTATTCGTTATTCTAGCTTTTTTCGGTCAAATCTCGATAAAATAAGGAAAATTAAGGGAAAAAAAGAGGATAAAAATTGAAATTTCGCTAAAATTATTCGTTTTTCTTGCTTTTCTCGGTCAAATCTCGATAAAATAAGGAAAATTAAGGGAAAAAAGAGGAAAAAAATTGAACTTTCGCTAAAATTATTTGTTTTTCTTGCTTTTTTCGGTCAAATCTCGATTAAATAAGGAAAATTAAGGGAAAAAAGAGGATAAAAATTGAAATTCCGGTAAAATTATTCGTTTTTCTTGCTTTTTTCGGTCAAATCTCGATGAAATAAGGAAAATTAAGGGAAAAAAAGAGGAAAAAAATTAAAATTTTGTTAAAATTATTCGTTTTTTCTGCTTTTTTCGGTCAAATCTCGATTAAATAAGGAAAATTAAGGGAAAAAAAAGAGGATAAAAATTGAAATTTTGCTAAAATTATTCGTTTTTCTTGCTTATTTCGGTCAAATCTCGATTAAATAAGGAAAATTAAGGGGAAAAAAGAGGATAAAAATTGAAATTACGCTAAAATTATTCGTTATTCTAGCTTTTTTCGGTCAAATCTCGATAAGATAAGTAAAATTAAGGGAAAAAGAGAGGAAATAAATTGAAATATCGCAAAAATTATTCGTTTTTCTTGCTTTTTTCGGTCAAATCTCGATTAAATAAGGAAAATTAAGGGAAAAAAAGAGGAAAGAAATTGAAATTTCGCTTAAATTAAACGTTTTTCTTGCTTTTTTTCGGTCAAATATCGATAAAATATGGAAAATTAAGGGAAAAAAAGAGGATAAAAATTGAAATTTCGCTAAAATTATTCGTTTTTCTTGCTTTATTCGATAATATCTCGATAAAATAAGGATAATTAAGGGAACAAAATAGGAAAGAATAGTAATTTCGCTAAAATTATTCGTTTTTTTTGCTTTTTTCGAAATCATCTCGTTAAATGAGGAGAATGAAGGAAAAAAAGAGGAAAAAAATTGATATTTCCCTAAAAATTATTCGTTTTTTTTGCTTTTTTCGAAACATCTCGTTAAATGAGGAGAATGAAGGAAAAAAAGAGGAAAAAAATTGAAATTTCGCTAAAATTATTCGTTTTTCTTGCTTTTTTCGGTCAAATCTCGATTAAATAAGGAAAATTAAGGGAAAAAAAGAGGAAAAAAATTGAAATTTCTCTAAAATTATTCGTTTTTCTTGCTTTTTTCGGTCAAATCTCGATTAAATAAGGAAAATTAAGGGAAAAAAAGAGGAAAAAAATTAAAATTTTGCTAAAATTATTCGTTTTTCTGTTTTTTTTCGGTCAAATCTCGATTAAATAAGGAAAATTAAGGGAAAAATGAGGATAAGAATTGAAATTTCGATAAAATTATTCGTTTTCAATGCTTTTTTCGGTCAAATCTCGATAAAAAAAGGAAAATTAAGGGGAAAAAGAGGAAAAAAATTGAAATTTTGCTAAAATTATTCGTTTTTCTTGCTTTATTCGGTCAAATCTCGATAAAATAAGGAAAATTAAGGGAAAAAAAGAGGATAAAAATTGAAATTTCGCTAAAATTATTCGTTTTTCTTGCTTTTCTCGGTCAAATCTCGATAAAATAAGGAAAATTAAGGGAAAAAAAGAGGAAAAAGTTGAAATTTCGCTAAAATTATTCGTTTTTCTTGCTTTTTTCGGTCAAATCTCGATAAAATAAGGAAAATTAAGGGAAAAAAGAGGATAAAAATTAAAATTTCGCTAAAATTATTCGTTTTTCTTGCTTTTTTCGGTCAAATCTCGATAAAATAAGGAAAATTAAGGGAAAAAGAGGAAAAAAATTGAAATTTCGCTAAAATTATTCGTTTTTCTTGCTTTTTTCGTTCAAATCTCGATTAAAAAAGGAAAATTAAGGGAAAAAAGAGGAAAAAAATTGAAATTTCGCTAAAATTATTCGTTTTTCTTGCTTTTTTCGGTCATATCTCGATTAAATAAGGAAAATTAAGGGATAAAAAGAGGTTAAAAATTGAAATTTCGCTAAAATTATTCGTTTTTCTTGCTTTTATTGGTCAAATCTCGATAAAATAAGGAAAATTAAGGGAAAAAAGAGGATAAAAATTGAAATTTCGCTAAAATTATTCGTTTTTCTTGCTTTTTTCGGTCAAATCTCGATAAAATAAGGAAAATTAAGGGAAAAAGAGGAAAAAAATTGAAATTTCGCTAAAATTATTCGTGTTTCTTGCTTTTTTCGTTCAAATCTCGATTAAAAAAGGAAAATTAAGGGAAAAAAGAGGAAAAAAATTGAAATTTCGCTAAAATTATTCGTTTTTCTTGCTTTTTTCGGTCATATCTCGATTAAATAAGGAAAATTAAGGGATAAAAAGAGGTTAAAAATTGAAATTTCGCTAAAATTATTCGTTATTCTTGCTTTTATTGGTCAAATCTCGATTTAATAAGGAAAATTAAGGGAAAAAAAAGGATAAAAATAGAAATTTCGCTAAAATTATTCGTTTTTCTTGCTTTTTTTGGTCAAATCTCGATAAAATATGGAAAATTAAAGGGAAATAAGAGGAAAAAAATTGAAATTTCGCTAAAATTATTCGTTTTTCATGCTTTTTTCGGTCAAATCTCGATAAAATAAGGAAAATTAAGGGAAAAAAAGAGGATAAAAATTGAAATTTCGCTAAAATTATTCGTTTTTCTTGCTTTTTTCGGTCAAATCTCGATAAAATAAGGAAAATTACGGGAAAAAAAGAGGAAAAAAATTGAACTTTCGCTAAAATTATTTGTTTTTATTTGCTTTTTTCGGTCAAATCTCGATTAAATAAGGAAAATTTAGGGAAAAAAGAGGATAAAAATTGAAATTCCGGTAAAATTATTCGTTTTTCTTGCTTTTTTCGGTCAAATCTCGATAAAATAAGGAAAATTAAGGGAAAAAAAGAGGAAAAAAATTAAAATTTTGTTAAAATTATTCGTTTTTTCTGCTTTTTTCGATCAAATCTCGATTAAATAAGGAAAATTAAGGGAAAAAAAAGAGGATAAAAATTGAAATTTTGGTAAAATTATTCGTTTTTCTTGCTTATTTCGGTCAAATCTCGATTAAATAAGGAAAATTAAGGGAAAAAAAGGGGATAAGAATTGAAATTTCGATAAAATTATTCGTTTTCAATGCTTTTTTCGGTCAAATCTCGATAAAATAAGGAAAATTAAGGGGAAAAAGAAGAAAAAAATTGAAATTTTGCTAAAATTATTCGTTTTTCTTGCTTTATTCGGTCAAATCTCGATAAAATAAGGAAAATTAAGGGAAAAAAGGAGGATAAAAATTGAAATTTCGCTAAAATTATTCGTTTTTCTTGCTTTTCTCGGTCAAATCTCGATAAAATAAGGAAAATTAAGGGAAAAAAAGAGGAAAAAGTTGAAATTTCGCTAAAATTATTCGTTTTTCTTGCTTTTTTCGGTCAAATCTCGATAAAATAAGGAAAATTAAGGGAAAAAAGAGGATAAAAATTGAAATTTCGCTAAAATTATTCGTTTTTCTTGCTTTTTTCAGTCAAATCTCGATAAAATAAGGAAAATTAAGGGAAAAAGAGGAAAAAAATTGAAATTTCACTAAAATTATTCGTTTTTCTTGCTTTTTTCGTTCAAATCTCGATTAAAAAAGGAAAATTAAGGGAAAAAAAGAGGAAAAAAATTGAAATTTCGCTAAAATTATTCGTTTTTCTTGCTTTTTTCGGTCATATCTCGATTAAATAAGGAAAATTAAGGGAAAAAAAGAGGATAAAAATTGAAATTTCGCTAAAATTATTCGTTTTTCTTGCTTTTTTCGGTCAAATCTCGATAAAATAAGGAAAATTAAGGGAAAAAAAGAGGAAGAAAATTGAAATTTCGCTAAAATTATTCGTTTTTCTTGCTTTTTTCGGTCAAATCTCGATTAAATAAGGAAAATTAAGGGAAAAAAAGAGGATAAAAATGAAATTTCGCTTAAATTATTTGTCTTTCTTGCTTTTTTCGGTCAAATCTCGATAAAATAAGGAAAATTAAGCGAAAAAAAGAGGTGAAAATTGATATTTCGCTAAAATTATTCGTTTTTCTTGCTTTTTTCGGCCAAATCTCGATAAAATAAGGACAATTAAGGGAAAAAAAGAGGATAAGAATTGAAATTTCGCTAAAATTATTCGTTTTTATTGCTTTTTTCGGTCAAATCTCGATATAATAAGGAAAATTAAGGGAAGAAAAGAGGATAAAAATTGAAATTTCGCTAATATTATTCGTTTTTCTTGCTTTTTTCGGTCAAATCTCGATAAAATAAGGAAAATTAAGGGGAAAAAGAGGATAAAGATTGATATTTCGCTATAATTATTCGTTTTTCTTGCTTTTTTCGGTCAAATCTCGATAAAATAAGGAAAATTAAGGGAAAAAAAGAGGAAAAAAATTGAAATTTCACTAAAATTATTCGTTTTTCTTGCTCTTTTCGGTCAAATCTCGATAAAATAAGGAAAATTAAGGGAAAAATGGGGGAAAAAAATTGAAATTTCGCTATAATTATTCGTTTTTCTTGCTTTTTTCGGTCAAATCTCAATAAAATAAGGAAAATTAAGGAAAGAAAAGAGGAAAAAAATTGAAATTTCGCTAAAATTATTCGTTTTTCTTGCTTTTTTCGGTCAAATCTCGATAAAATAAGGAAAATTAAGGGAAAAAAAGTGGAAAAAAATTGAAATTTCGCAATAATTATTCGTTTTTCTTGCTTTTTTCGATGAAATCTCGATAAAATAAGGGAAATTTAGGGAAAAAAGAGGATAAAAATTGATATTTCGCCAAAATTATTCGTTTTTCTTGCTTTTTCGGTCAAATCTCGTTAAATGAGGAGAATGAAGGAAAAAAAGAGGAAAAAAATTGAAATTTCGCAATATTTATTCGTTTTTCTTGCTTTTTTCGATGAAATCTCGATAAAATAAGGAAAATTTAGGGAAAAAAGAGGATAAAAATTGATATTTCGCCAAAATTATTCGTTTTTCTTGCTTTTTCGGTCAAATCTCGTTAAATGAGGAGAATGAAGGAAAAAAAGAGGATAAAAATTGAAATTTTGCTATAATTATTCGTTTTTCTTGCTTTTTTCGGTCAAATCTCGATAAAATAAGGAAAATTAAGGGAAAAAAAGAGGAGAAAAATTGAAATTTCGCTAAAATTATTCGTTTTTCTTGCTTTTGTCGGTCAAATCTCGATAAAATAAGGAAAATTAAGGGAAAAAAAGAGGAGAAAAATTGAAATTTCGCTAAAATTATTCGTTTTTCTTGCTTTTGTCGGTCAAATCTCGATAAAATAAGGAAAATTAAGGAAAGAAAAGAGGAAAAAAATTGAAATTTCGCTAAAATTATTCGTTTTTCTTGCTTTTTTCGGTCAAATCTCGATAAAATAACGAAAATTAAGGGAAAAAAAGAGGAAAAAATTGAAATTTCGCTATAATTATTCGTTTTTCTTGCTTTTTTCGATGAAATCTCGATAAAATAAGGAAAATTAAGGGAAAAAAGAGGATAAAAATTGATATTTCGCTAAAATCATTCGTTTTTCTTGCTTTTTTCGGTCAAATCTCGTTAAATGAGAAGTATGAAGGAAAAAAAGAGGAAAAAAATTGAAATTTCGCTATAATTATTCGTTTTTCTTGCTTTTTTCGGTCAAATCTCGATAAAATAAGGAAAATAAAGGGAAAAAAATAGGAAAAAAATTGAAATTTCGCTATAATTATTCGTTTTTCTTGCTTTTTTCGATGAAATCTCGATAAAATAAGGAAAATTAAGGGAAAAAAGAGGATAAAAATTGATATTTCGCTAAAATTATTCGTTTTTCTTGCTTTTTTCGGTCAAATCTCGTTAAATGAGGAGAATGAAGCAAAAAAAGAGGAAAAAAATTGAAATTTCGCAATAATTATTCGTTTTTCTTGCTTTTTTCGATGAAATCTCGATAAAATAAGGGAAATTTAGGGAAAAAAGAGGATAAAAATTGATATTTCGCCAAAATTATTCGTTTTTCTTGCTTTTTCGGTCAAATCTCGTTAAATGAGGAGAATGAAGGAAAAAAAGAGGAAAAAAATTGAAATTTCGCAATATTTATTCGTTTTTCTTGCTTTTTTCGATGAAATCTCGATAAAATAAGGAAAATTTAGGGAAAAAAGAGGATAAAAATTGATATTTCGCCAAAATTATTCGTTTTTCTTGCTTTTTCGGTCAAATCTCGTTAAATGAGGAGAATGAAGGAAAAAAAGAGGATAAAAATTGAAATTTTGCTATAATTATTCGTTTTTCTTGCTTTTTTCGGTCAAATCTCGATAAAATAAGGAAAATTAAGGGAAAAAAAGAGGAGAAAAATTGAAATTTCGCTAAAATTATTCGTTTTTCTTGCTTTTGTCGGTAAAATCTCGATAAAATAAGGAAAATTAAGGGAAAAAAAGAGGAGAAAAATTGAAATTTCGCTAAAATTATTCGTTTTTCTTGCTTTTGTCGGTCAAATCTCGATAAAATAAGGAAAATTAAGGAAAGAAAAGAGGAAAAAAATTGAAATTTTGCTAAAATTATTCGTTTTTCTTGCTTTTTTCGGTCAAATCTCGATAAAATAACGAAAATTAAGGGAAAAAAAGAGGAAAAAATTGAAATTTCGCTATAATTATTCGTTTTTCTTGCTTTTTTCGATGAAATCTCGATAAAATAAGGAAAATTAAGGGAAAAAAGAGGATAAAAATTGATATTTCGCTAAAATCATTCGTTTTTCTTGCTTTTTTCGGTCAAATCTCGTTAAATGAGAAGTATGAAGGAAAAAAAGAGGAAAAAAATTGAAATTTCGCTATAATTATTCGTTTTTCTTGCTTTTTTCGGTCAAATCTCGATAAAATAAGGAAAATAAAGGGAAAAAAATAGGAAAAAAATTGAAATTTCGCTAAAATTATACGTTTTTCTTGCTTTTTTCGGTCAAATCTCGATAAAATAAGGAAAATTAAGGGAGAAAAAGAGGAAAAAAATTGAAATTTCGCTAAAATTATTCGTTTTTCTTGCTTTTTTCGGTCAAATCTCGATAAAATAAGGAAAATTAAGGGAAAAAAAGAGGAAAAAATTTGAAATTTTGCGAAAATTATTCGTTTTTCTTGCTTTTTTCGGTCAAATCTCGATAAAATAAGAAAAATTAAGGGAAAAAAAGAGGAGAAAAATTGAAATTTCGCTAAAATTATTCGTTTTTCTTGCTTTTTTCGGTCATATCTCGATAAAATAAGGAAAATTAAGGGAAAAAAAGAGGAAAAAAATTGAAATTTCGCTATAATTATTCGTTTTTCTTGCTTTTTTCGATGAAATCTCGATAAAATAAGGAAAATTAAGGGAAAAAAGAGGATAAAAATTGATATATCGCTAAAATTATTCGTTTTTCTTGCTTTTATCGGTCAAATCTCGTTAAATGAGAAGAATGAAGGAAAAAAAGAGGAAAAAAATTGAAATTTCGCTAAAATTATTCGTTTTTCTTGCTTTTTTCGGTCAAATCTCGATAAAATAAGGAAAAAAAAGAGGAAAAAAATTGAAATTTCGCTAAAATTATTCATTTTTCTTGCTTTTTTCGGTCAAATCTCGATAAAATAAGGAAAATAAAGGGAAAAATATACGAAAAAAATTGAAATTTCGCTAAAATTATTCGTTTTTCTTGCCTTTTTCGGTCAAATCTCGATAAAATAAGGAAAATTAAGGGAAAAAAAGAGGAAAAAAATTGAAATTTCGCAAAAATTATTCGTTTTTCTTACTTTTTTCGGTCAAATCTCGATAAAATAAGGAAAATTAAGGAAAAAAAAGAGGAAAAAGATTGAAATTTCGCTAAAATTATTCGTTTTTCTTGCTTTTTTTCGGTCAAATCTCGATAAAATAAGGAAAATTAAGGGAAAAAAAGAGGATAAAAATTGAAATTTCGCAAAAATTATTCGTTTTTCATGCTTTTTTTGGTCAAATCTCGATTAAACAAGGAAAATTAAGGGAAAAAAATAGGTAAAAAATAGAAATTTCGCTAAAATTATTCGTTTTTCTTGATTTTTCCGGTCAAATCTCGATAAAATAAGGAAAATTAAGGGAAAAAAGAGGAAAAAATTTGAAATTTCGCGAAAATTATTCGTTTTTTCTTGCTTTTTTCGGTCAAATCTCGATAAAATAAGGAAAATTAAGGGAAAAAAAAGAGGATAAAAATTGAAATTTCGCTAAAATATTCGTTTTTCTTGCTTTTTTCGGTCAAATCTCGATAAAATAAAGAAAATTAACGGAAGAAAAGAGGAAAAAAAATTGAAATTTCGCTAAAATTATTCGTTTTTCTTGCTTTTTTCGGTCAAATCTCGATAAAATAAGGAAAATTAAGGGAAAAAAAGAGGAAAAAAATTGAAATTTCGCTATAATTATTCGTTTTTCTTGCTTGTATCGGTCAAATCTCGATAAAATAAGGAAAATTAAGGGAAAAAAAGAGGAAAAAAATTGAAATTTCGCTAAAATTATTCGTTTTTCTTGCTTTTTTCGGTCAAATCTCGATAAAATAAGGAAAATAAAGGGAAAAAAAGAGGAAAAAAATTGAAATTTCGCTGAAATTATTCGTTTTTCTTGCCTTTTTCGGTCAAATCTCGATAAAATAAGGAAAATTAAGGGAAAAAAAGAGGAAAAAAATTGAAATTTCGCAAAAATTATTCGTTTTTCTTGCTTTTTTCGGTCAAATCTCGATAAAATAAGGAAAATTAAGGAAAAAAAAGAGGAAAAAGATTGAAATTTCGCTAAAATTATTCGTTTTTCTTGCTTTTTTCGGTCAAATCTCGATAAAATAAGTAAAATAAGGGAAAAAAAGAGGATAAAAATTGAAATTTCGCTAAAATTATTCGTTTTTCTTGCTTTTTTCGGTCGAATCTCGATTAAACAAGGAAAATTAAGGGAAAAAAAGAGGTAAAAAATAGAAACTTCGCTAAAATTATTCGTTTTTCTTGCTTTTTCCGGTCAAATCTCGATAAAATAAGGAAAATTAAGGGAAAAAAAGAGGAAAAAATTTGAAAATTCACGAAAATTATTCGTTTTTCTTGCATTTTTCGGTCAAATCTCGATAAAATAAGGAACATTAAGGGAAAAAAAGTGGAAAAAAATTGAAATTACGCTATAATTATTCGTTTTTTCTAGCTTTTTTCGATGAAATCTCGATAAAATAAGGAAAATTAAGGGAAAAAAGAGGATAAAAATTGATATTTCGCTAAAATTATTCGTTTTTCTTGCTTTTTTCGGTCAAATCTCGTTAAATAAGGAGAATGAAGGAAAAAAAGAGGAAAAAAATTGAAATTTTGCTATAATTATTCGTTTTTCTTGCTTTTTTCGGTCAAATCTCGATGAAATTAGGAAAATGAAGGGAAAAAAAGAGGAAAAAAATTGAAATTTCGCAAAAACTATTCGTTTTTCTTGCTTTTTTCGGTCAAATCTATATAAAATAAGGAAAATTAAGGAAAAAAAAGAGGAAAAAGATTGAAATTTCGCTAAAATTATTCGTTTTTCTTGCTTTTTTCGGTCAAATCTCGATTAAATAAGGAAAATTAAGGGAAAAAAAGAGGATAAAAATTGAAATTTCGCTAAAATTATTCGTTTTTCTTGCTTTTTTTGGTCAAATCTCGATTAAATAAGGAAAATTAAGGGAAAAAAAGAGGATAAAAATTGAAATTTCGCTAAAATTATTCGTTTTTCTTGCTTTTTTTGGTCAAATCTCGATTAAACAAGGAAAATTAAGGGAAAAAAATAGGTAAAAATAGAAATTTCGCTAAAATTATTCGTTTTTCTTGCTTTTTTCGGTCAAATCTCGATAAAATAAGGAAAATTAACGGAAAAAAAGAGGAAAAAAATTGAAATTTCGCTAAAATTATTCGTTTTTCTTGCTTTTTTCGGTCAAATCTCGATAAAATAAGGAACATTAAGGGAAAAAAAGTGGAAAAAAATTGAAATTTCGCTATAATTATTCGTTTTTCTTGCTTTTTTCGATGAAATCTCGATAAAATAAGGAAAATTAAGGGAAAAAAGAGGATAAAAATTGATATTTCGCTAAAATTATTCGTTTTTCTTGCTTTTTTCGGTCAAATCTCGTTAAATGAGGAGAATGAAGGAAAAAAAGAGGATAAAAATTGAAATTTTGCTATAATTATTCGTTTTTCTTGCTTTTTTCGGTCAAATCTCGATGAAATTAGGAAAATGAAGGGAAAAAAAGAGGAAAAAAATTGAAATTTCGCAAAAACTATTCGTTTTTCTTGCTTTTTTCGGTCAAATCTATATAAAATAAGGAAAATTAAGGAAAAAAAAGAGGAAAAAGATTGAAATTTCGCTAAAATTATTCGTTTTTCTTGCTTTTTTCGGTCAAATCTCGATTAAATAAGGAAAATTAAGGGAAAAAAAGAGGAAAAAAATTGAAATTTCGCTAAAATTATTCGTTTTTCTTGCTTTTTTCGGTCAAATCTCGATAAAATAAGGAAAATTAAGGGAAAAAAAGAGGTGAAAATTGATATTTCGCTAAAATTATTCGTTTTTCTTGCTTTTTTCGGTCAAATCTCGATAAAATAAGGAAAATTAAGGGAAAAAAAGTGGAAAAAAATTGAAATTTCGCTATAATTATTCGTTTTTCTTGCTTTTTTCGATGAAATCTCGATAAAATAAGGAAAATTAAGGGAAAAAAGAGGATAAAAAATTGATATTTCGCTAAAATTATTCGTTTTTCTTGCTTTTTTCGGTCAAATCTCGATAAAATAAGGAAAATTAAGGGAAAAAAAGAGGAAAAAATTTGAAATTTTGCGAAAATTATTCGTTTTTCTTGCTTTTTTTCGGTCAAATCTCGATAAAATAAGGAAAATTAAGGGAAAAAAAGAGGAGAAAAATTGAAATTTCGCTAAAATTATTCGTTTTTCTTGCTTTTTTCGGTCATATCTCGATAAAATAAGGAAAATTAAGGGAAAAAAAGAGGAAAAAAATTGAAATTTCTCTATAATTATTCGTTTTTCTTGCTTTTTTCGATGAAATCTCGATAAAATAAGGAAAATTAAGGGAAAAAAGAGGATAAAAATTGATATATCGCTAAAATTATTCGTTTTTCTTGCTTTTATCGGTCAAATCTCGTTAAATGAGAAGAATGAAGCAAAAAAAGAGGAAAAAAAATTGAAATTTTGCTATAATTATTCGTTTTTCTTGCTTTTTTCGATCAAATCTCGATAAAATAATTAAAATAAAGGGAAAAAAGAGGAAAAAAATTGAAATTTCGCTAAAATTATACGATTTTCTTGCCTTTTTCGGTCAAATCTCGATAAAATAAGGAAAATTAAGGGAAAAAAAGAGGAAAAAAATTGAAATTTCGCAAAAATTATTCGTTTTTCTTGCTTTTTTCGGTCAAATCTCGATAAAATAAGGAAAATTAAGGGAAAAAAAGAGGAAAAAGAGTGAAATTTCGCTAAAATTATTCGTTTTTCTTGCTTTTTTCGCTCAAATCTCGATAAAATAAGGAAAATTAAGGGAAAAGAAGAGGATAAAAATTGAAATTTCGCTAAAATTATTCGATTTTCTTGCTTTTTTCGGTCAAATCTCGATAAAACAAGGAATTCTTAGGGAAAAAAAGAGGTAAAAAATAGAAATTATGCTAAAATTATTCGTTTTTCTTGCTTTTTTCGGTCAAATCTCGATAAAATAAGGAAAATTAAGGGAAAAAAAGAGGAAAAAAATTGAAATTTCGCTATCATTATTCGTTTTTCTTGCTTTTTTCGATGAAATCTCGATAATATAAGGAAAATTAAGGGAAAAAAGAAGATAAAAATTGATATTTCGCTAAAATTATTCGTTTTTCTTGCTTTTTTCGGTCAAATCTCGTAGAATGAGGAGAATGAAGGAAAAAAAGAGGAAAACAAATGTAATTTTGCTAAAATTATTCGTTTTTCTTGCTTTTTTCGGTCAAATCTCGATAAAATAAGGAAAATTACGGGAAAAAAAAGAGGAAAAAAATTGAAATTTCGCTAAAATTATTCGTTTTTCTTGCTTTTTTCGGTCAAATCTCGTAGAATGAGGAGAATGAAGGAAAAAAAGAGGAAAAAAATTGAAATTTTGCTATAATTATTCATTTTTCTTGCTTTTTTCGGTCAAATCTCGATAAAATAAGGAAAATTAAGGGAAAAAAAGAGGAAAAAAATTGAAATTTCGCTAAAACTATTCGTTTTTCTTGCTTTTTTCGGTCAAATCTCGATAAAATAAGGAAAATAAAGGGAAAAAAAGAGGAAAAAAATTGAAATTTCGCTAAAATTATACGTTTTTCTTGCCTTTTTCGGTCAAATCTCGATAAAATAAGGAAAATTAAGGGAAAAAAAGAGGAAAAAAATTGAAATTTCGCTAAAATTATTCGTTTTTCTTGCTTTTTTCGGTCAAATCTCGATAAAATAAGGAAAATTAAGGGAAAAAAAGAGGAAAAAATTTGAAATTTCGCGAAAATTATTCGTTTTTCTTGCTTTTTTCGGTCAAATCTCGATAAAATAAGGAAAATTAAGGGAAAAAAAATAGGAGAAAAATTGAAATTTCGCTAAAATTATTCGTTTTTCTTGCTTTTTTCGGTCAAATCTCGATAAAATAAGGAAAATTAAGGAAAGAAAAGAGGAAAAAAATTGAAATTTCGCTAAAATTATTCGTTTTTCTTGCTTTTTTCGGTCAAATCTCGATAAAATAACGAAAATTAAGGGAAAAAAAGACGAAAATATTGAAATTTCGCTATAATTATTCGTTTTTCTTGCTTTTTTCGATGAAATCTCGATAAAATAAGGAAAATTAAGGGAAAAAAAGAGGATAAAAATTGATATTTCGCTAAAATCATTCGTTTTTCTTGCTTTTTTCGGTCAAATCTCGTAAATGAGAAGTATGAAAGAAAAAAAGAGGAAAAAAATTGAAATTTCGCTATAATTATTCGTTTTTCTTGCTTTTTTCGGTCAAATCTCGATAAAATAAGGAAAATTAAGGAATGAAAAGAGGAAAAAAATTGAAATTTCGCTAAAATTATTCGTTTTTCTTGCTTTTTTCGGTCAAATCTCGATAAAATAAGGAAAGTTAAGGGAAAAAAAGAGGAAAATAATTGAAATTTCGCTATAATTATTCGTTTTTCTTGCTTTTTTCGATGAAATCTCGATAAAATAAGGAAAATTAAGGGAAAAAAGAGGATAAAAATTGATATTTCGCTAAAATTATTCGTTTTTCTTGCTTTTTTCGGTCAAATCTCGTTAAATGAGAAGAATGAAGGAAAAAAAGAGGAAAAAAATTGAAATTTCGCTATAATTATTCGTTTTTATTGCTTTTTTCGGTCAAATCTCGATAAAATAAGGAAATTAAGGGAAAAAAAGAGGAAAAAAATTGAAATTTCGCTAAAATTATTCGTTTTCCTTGCTTTTTTCGGTCAAATCTCGATAAAATAAGGAAAATAAAGGGAAAAAAATAGGAAAAAAATTGAAATTTCGCTAAAATTATTCGTTTTTCTTGCTTTTTTCGGTCAAATCTCGATAAAATAAGGAAAATTAAGGGAAAAAAAGTGGAAAAAAAAATGAAATTTCGCTATAATTATTCGTTTTTCTTGGTTTTTTCCATGAAATCTCGATAAAATAAGGAAAATTAAGGGAAAAAAGAGGATAAAAATTGATATTTCGCTAAAATTATTCGTTTTTCTTGCTTTTTTCGGTCAAATCTCGTTAAATGAGGAGAATGAAGCAAAAAAAGAGGAAAAAAATTGAAATTTTGCTATAATTATTCGTTTTTCTTGCTTTTTTCGGTCAAATCTCGATAAAATAAGGAAAATAAAGGGAAAAAAAGAAAAAAAAATTGAAATTTCGCTAAAATTATACGTTTTTCTTGCCTTTTTCGGTCAAATCTCGATAAAATAAGGAAAATTAAGGGAAAAGAAGAGGATAAAAATTGAAATTTCGCTAAAATTATTCGATTTTCTTGCTTTTTTCGGTCAAATCTCGATAAAACAAGGAAATCTTAGGGAAAAAAAGAGGTAAAAAATAGAAATTATGCTAAAATTATTCGTTTTTCTTCCTTTTTTTCGGTCAAATCTCGATAAAATAAGGAAAATTAAGGGAAAAAAAGAGGAAAAAAATTGAAATTTCGCTAAAATTACACGTTTTTCTTGCCTTTTTCGGTCAAATCTCGATAAAATAAGGAAAATTAAGGGAAAAAAAGAGGAAAAAAATTGAAATTTCGCTAAAATTATTCGTTTTTCTTGCTTTTTTCGGTCAAATCTCGATAAAATAAGGAAAATTAAGGGAAAAAAAGAGGAAAAAATTTGAAATTTCGCGAAAATTATTCGTTTTTCTTGCTTTTTTCGGTCAAATCTCGATAAAATAAGGAAAATTAAGGGAAAAAAAGAGGAGAAAAATTGAAATTTCGCTAAAATTATTCGTTTTTCTTGCTTTTTTCGGTCAAATCTCGATAAAATAAGGAAAATTAAGGAAAGAAAAGAGGAAAAAAATTGAAATTTCGCTAAAATTATTCGTTTTTCTTGCTTTTTTCGGTCAAATCTCGATAAAATAACGAAAATTAAGGGAAAAAAAGACGAAAATATTGAAATTTCGCTATAATTATTCGTTTTTCTTGCTTTTTTCGATGAAATCTCGATAAAATAAGGAAAATTAAGGGAAAAAAGAGGATAAAAATTGATATTTCGCTAAAATCATTCGTTTTTCTTGCTTTTTTCGGTCAAATCTCGTTAAATGAGAAGTATGAAGGAAAAAAAGAGGAAAAAAATTGAAATTTCGCTATAATTATTCGTTTTTCTTGCTTTTTTCGGTCAAATCTCGATAAAATAAGGAAAATTAAGGAATGAAAAGAGGAAAAAAATTGAAATTTCGCTAAAATTATTCGTTTTTCTTGCTTTTTTCGGTCAAATCTCGATAAAATAAGGAAAATTAAGGGAAAAAAAGAGGAAAATAATTGAAATTTCGCTATAATTATTCGTTTTTCTTGCTTTTTTCGATGAAATCTCGATAAAATAAGGAAAATTAAGGGAAAAAAGAGGATAAAAATTGATATTTCGCTAAAATTATTCGTTTTTCTTGCTTTTTTCGGTCAAATCTCGTTAAATGAGAAGAATGAAGGAAAAAAAGAGGAAAAAAATTGAAATTTCGCTATAATTATTCGTTTTTATTGCTTTTTTCGGTCAAATCTCGATAAAATAAGGAAAATTAAGGGAAAAAAAGAGGAAAAAAATTGAAATTTCGCTAAAATTATTCGTTTTCCTTGCTTTTTTCGGTCAAATCTCGATAAAATAAGGAAAATAAAGGGAAAAAAATAGGAAAAAAATTGAAATTTCGCAAAAATTATTCGTTTAGCATACTTTTTTCGGTCAAATCTAGATAAAATAAGGAAAATTAAGGAAAAAAAAGAGGAAAAAGATTGAAATTTCGCTAAAATTATTCGTTTTTCTTGCTTTTTTCGGTCAAATCTCGATTAAATAAGGAAAATTAAGGGAAAAAAAGAGGATAAAAATTGAAATTTCGCTAAAATTATTCGTTTTTCTTGCTTTTTTTGGTCAAATCTCGATTAAACAAGGAAAATTAAGGGAAAAAAATAGGTAAAAAAGAGAAATTTCGCTAAAATTATTCGTTTTTCTTGCTTTTTTCGGTCAAATCTCGATAAAATAAGGAAAATTAACGGAAAAAAAGAGGAAAAAAATTGAAATTTCGCTAAAATTATTCGTTTTTCTTGCTTTTTTCGGTCAAATCTCGATAAAATAAGGAAAATTAAGGGAAAAAAAGTGGAAAAAAATTGAAATTTCGCTATAATTATTCGTTTTTCTTGGTTTTTTCCATGAAATCTCGATAAAATAAGGAAAATTAAGGGAAAAAAGAGGATAAAAATTGATATTTCGCTAAAATTATTCGTTTTTCTTGCTTTTTTCGGTCAAATCTCGTTAAATGAGGAGAATGAAGCAAAAAAAGAGGAAAAAAATTGAAATTTTGCTATAATGATTCGTTTTTCTTGCTTTTTTCGGTCAAATCTCGATAAAATAAGGAAAATAAAGGGAAAAAAAGAAAAAAAAATTGAAATTTCGCTAAAATTATACGTTTTTCTTGCCTTTTTCGGTCAAATCTCGATAAAATAAGGAAAATTAAGCGAAAAAAAGAGGAAAAAAATTGAAATTTCGCAAAAATTATTCGTTTTTCTTGCTTTTTTCGGTCAAATCACGATAAAATAAGGAAAATTAAGGGAAAAAAAGAGGAAAAAGATTGAAATTTCGCAAAAATTATTCGTTTTTCTTGCTTTTTTCGCTCAAATCTCGATAAAATAAGGAAAATTAAGGGAAAAGAAGAGGATAAAAATTGAAATTTCGCTAAAATTATTCGATTTTCTTGCTTTTTTCGGTCAAATCTCGATAAAACAAGGAAATCTTAGGGAAAAAAAGAGGTAAAAAATAGAAATTATGCTAAAATTATTCGTTTTTCTTCCTTTTTTTCGGTCAAATCTCGATAAAATAAGGAAAATTAAGGGAAAAAAAGAGGAAAAAAATTGAAATTTCGCTATCATTATTCGTTTTTCTTGCTTTTTTCGATGAAATCTCGAGAATATAAGGAAAATTAAGGGAAAAAAGAAGATAAAAATTGATATTTCGCAAAAATTATTCGTTTTTCTTGCTTTTTTCGGTCAAATCTCGATAAAATAACGAAAATTAAGGGAAAAAAAGAGGAAAAAATTGAAATTTCGCTATAATTATTCGTTTTTCTTGCTTTTTTCGGTCAAATCTCGATAAAATAAGGAAAATTAAGGAATGAAAAGAGGAAAAAAATTGAAATTTCGCTAAAATTATTCGTTTTTCTTGCTTTTTTCGGTCAAATCTCGAAAAAATAAGGAAAATTAAGGGAAAAAAAGAGGAAAAAAATTGAAATTTCGCTATAATTATTCGTTTTTCTTGCTTTTTTCGATGAAATCTCGATAAAATAAGGAAAATTAAGGGAAAAAAGAGGATAAAAATTGAAATTTCGCTAAAATTATTCGTTTTTCTTGCTTTTTTTGGTCAAATCTCGTTAAATGAGAAGAATGAAGGAAAAAAATAGGTAAAAAATAGAAATTTCGCTAAAATTATTCGTTTTTCTTGCTTTTTTCGGTCAAATCTCGATAAAATAAGGAAAATTAACGGAAAAAAAGAGGAAAAAAATTGAAATTTCGCTAAAATTATTCGTTTTTCTTGCTTTTTTCGGTCAAATCTCGATAAAATAAGAAAAATTAAGGGAAAAAAAGTGGAAAAAAATTGAAATTTCGCTATAATTATTCGTTTTTCTTGCTTTTTTCGATGAAATCTCGATAAAATAAGGAAAATAAAGGGAAAAAAAGAGGAAAAAAATTGAAATTTCGCTAAAATTATACGTTTTTCTTGCCTTTTTCGGTCAAATCACGATAAAATAAGGAAAATTAAGGGAAAAAAAGAGGAAAAAAATTGAAATTTCGCAAAAATTATTCGTTTTTCTTGCTTTTTTCGGTCAAATCTCGATAAAATAAGGAAAATTAAGGGAAAAAAAGAGGAAAAAGATTGAAATTTCGCAAAAATTATTCGTTTTTCTTGCTTTTTTCGCTCAAATCTCGATAAAATAAGGAAAATTAAGGGAAAAGAAGAGGATAAAAATTGAAATTTCGCTAAAATTATTCGATTTTCTTGCTTTTTTCGGTCAAATCTCGATAAAACAAGGAAATCTTAGAAAAAAAAGAGGTAAAAAATAGAAATTATGCTAAAATTATTCGTTTTTCTTCCTTTTTTCGGTCAAATCTCGATAAAATAAGGAAAATTAAGGGAAAAAAAGAGGAAAAAAATTGAAATTTCGCTATCATTATTCGTTTTTCTTGCTTTTTTCGATGAAATCTCGATAATATAAGGAAAATTAAGGGAAAAAAGAAGATAAAAATTGATATTTCGCTAAAATTATTCGTTTTTCTTGCTTTTTTCGGTCAAATCTCGATAAAATAAGGAAAATTAAGGGAAAAAATCTGATGTGGCCAACACATGACTTTCTCCATATATAAGATGTAAATATTTATCTACGACAGTAATTTCGAACTCTATATTCCATCTAAACTTTGAAGATGAATGATTAATTTATATATATTATTATCTTTTACGTCACAAACATTATAAATAATGTTTTTCAGGACATGTTCGATGAAAAACGATGAAGTGGCCTTTCGCCCCAGCGCCCAGAGCGCCCACAACGTACATAATCAGCAACTTCCGGTTTATCAGTATTTCACAAATAACTCCTAAACAATCCGTGATACAAAAATATGTTTCATACAAAAGTCATAGTAAATTACATTTCCAAAAACTTATATTTTTAATACTATATACCTAAATATCATATTTAAGGAGATATTTTGAAAACCGGAAATGAGCTTTGAAGAATGAAGCTCGACTTTCGGTTGACCGATTTACTCCAAAATCTAATCAACTCTAAACGCACAAACCAAAATACTATATATAAAATTTGGTGTTGATCCGACAAACAATTTTCATGTTAGAGCGCCCACAAAGTACATAATCAGATACTTCCGGTTTATCGGTATTACACGAATAACTCCTAATCAAGTGGTGATACAAAAATATATTAAATACAAAAGTTATAGTAAATTACATTATCTAAAACTTTTATAAGAAATACAATGTACGTATATATCATATTTATGGAGATATTTTGAAAACCGGAAATGAGCTTTAATGAATAAAGCTCGACTTCCGGTTGACCGATTTACTCCAAAAACTAATCAACTCTGACAGCACCCACACCACTACTATATATGAAGTTTGGTATTGATACGACTAATAGTTTTCACGTTAGAGTGCCCACTATCACACACACACACACACACACACACACACACACACACACATACACACAGACATCATTCCGAAAATGGTCAAAACGTGTTCTAGGGACCCCAAAATATTTCCGTTGAAATCTAGAAGTCGAATTTTTTCATGAAAACAATACTTTCTCTATACTTCGTATATGGAGAAAGTAAAAAAGAGGAAAAAAATTGAAATTTCGCTAAAATTATTCGTTTTTCTTGCTTTTTTCGGTCAAATCTCGATAAAATAAGGAACATTAAAGGAAAAAAAGAGGAAAAAAATTGAAATTTCGCTATAATTATTCGTTTTTCTTGCTTTTTCGATGAAATCTCGATAAAATAAGGAAAATTAAGGGAAAAAAAGAGGAAAAAAATTGATATTTCGCTAAAATTATTCGTTTTCCTTGCTTTTTTCGGTCAAATCTCGATAAAATAAGGAAAATAAAGGGAAAAAAATAGGAAAAAAATTGAAATTTCGCTAAAGTTATTCGTTTTTCTAGCCTTTTTCGGTCAAATCTCGATAAAATAAGGAAAATTATGGGAAAAAAAGAGGAAAAAAATTGAAATTTCGCTAAAATTATTCGTTTTTCTTGCTTTTTTCGATCAAATCTCGATTAAATAAGGAAAATTAAGCGAAAAAAAGAGGATAAAAATTGAAATTTCGCTAAAATTATTCGTTTTTCTTGCTTTTTTTGGTCAAATCTCGATTAAACAAGGAAAATTAAGGGAAAAAAATAGGTAAAAAATAGAAATTTCGCTAAAATTATTCGTTTTTCTTGCTTTTTTCGGTCAAATCTCGATAAAATAAGGAAAATTAACGGAAAAAAAGAGGAAAAAAATTGAAATTTCGCTAAAATTATTCGTTTTTCTTGCTTTTTTCGATCAAATCTCGATTAAATAAGGAAAATTAAGGGAAAAAAAGAGGATAAAAATTGAAATTTCGCTGAAATTATTCGTTTTTCTTGCCTTTTTCGGTCAAATCTCGATAAAATAAGGAAAATTATGGGAAAAAAAGAGGAAAAAAATTGAAATTTCGCTAAAATTATTCGTTTTTCTTGCTTTTTTCGATCAAATCTCGATTAAATAAGGAAAATTAAGGGAAAAAAAGAGGATAAAAATTGAAATTTCGCTAAAATTATTCGTTTTTCTTGCTTTTTTCGGTCAAATCTCGATTAAACAAGGAAAATTAAGGGAAAAAAATAGGTAAAAAATAGAAATTTCGCTAAAATTATTCGTTTTTCTTGCTTTTTTCGGTCAAATCTCGATAAAATAAGGAAAATTAACGGAAAAAAAGAGGAAAAAAATTGAAATTTCGCTAAAATTATTCGTTTTTCTTGCTTTTTTCGATCAAATCTCGATTAAATAAGGAAAATTAAGGGAAAAAAAGAGGATAAAAATTGAAATTTCGCTAAAATTATTCGTTTTTCTTGCTTTTTTTGGTCAAATCTCGATTAAACAAGGAAAATTAAGGGAAAAAATTAGGTAAAAAATAGAAATTTCGCTAAAATTAATCGTTTTTCTTGCTTTTTTCGGTCAAATCTCGATAAAATAAGGAAAATTAACGGAAAAAAAGAGGAAAAAAATTGAAATTTCGCCAAAATTATTCGTTTTTCTTGCTTTTTTCGGTCAAATCTCGATAAAATAAGGAAAATTAAGGGAAAAAAAGTGGAAAAAAATTGAAATTTCGCTATAATTATTCGTTTTTCTTGCTTTTTTCGATGAAATCTCGATAAAATAAGGAAAATTAAGGGAAAAAAGAGGATAAAAATTGATATTTCGCTAAAATTATTCGTTTTTCTTGCTTTTTTCGGTCAAATCTCGTTAAATGAGCAGAATCAAGCAAAAAAAGAGGAAAAAAATTGAAATTTTGCTATAATTATTCGTTTTTCTTGCTTTTTTCGGTCAAATCTCGATAAAATAAGGAAAATAAAGGGAAAAAAAGAGGAAAAAAATTGAAATTTCGCTAAAATTATACGTTTTTCTTGCCTTTTTCCGTCAAATCTCGATAAAATAAGGAAAATTAAGGGAAAAAAAGAGGAAAAAAATTGAAATTTCGCAAAAATTATTCGTTTTTCTTGCTTTTTTCGGTCAAATCTCGATAAAATAAGGAAAATTAAGGGAAAAAAAGAGTAAAAAGATTGAAATTTCGCAAAAATTATTCGTTTTTCTTGCTTTTTTCGCTCAAATCTCGATAAAATAAGGAAAATTAAGGGAATAGAAGAGGATAAAAATTGAAATTTCACTAAAATTATTCGATTTTCTTGCTTTTTTCGGTCAAATCTCGATAAAACAAGGAAATCTTAGGGAAAAAAAGAGGTAAAAAATAGAAATTATGCTAAAATTATTCGTTTTTCTTCCTTTTTTCGGTCAAATCTCGATAAAATTAAGGGAAAAAAAGTGGAAAAAAATTGAAATTTCGCTATCATTATTCGTTTTTCTTGCTTTTTTCGATGAAATCTCGATAATATAAGGAAAATTAAGGGAAAAAAGAAGATAAAAATTGATATTTCGCTAAAATTATTCGTTTTTCTTGCTTTTTTCGGTCAAATCTCGTAGAATGAGGAGAATGAAGGAAAAAAAGAGGAAAAAAAATGTAATTTTGCTAAAATTATTCGTTTTTCTTGCTTTTTTCGGTCAAATCTCGATAAAATAAGGAAAATTACGGGAAAAAAAGAGGAAAAAAATTGAAATTTCGCTAAAATTATTCGTTTTTCTTGCTTTTTTCGGTCAAATCTCGTAGAATGAGGAGAATGAAGGAAAAAAAGAGGAAAAAAATTGAAATTTTGCTATAATTATTCGTTTTTCTTGCTTTTTTCGGTCAAATCTCGATAAAATAAGGAAAATTAAGGGAAAAAGAGAGGAAAAAAATTGAAATTTCGCTAAAACTATTCGTTTTTCTTGCTTTTTTCGGTCAAATCTCGATAAAATAAGGAAAATAAAGGAAAAAAAAGAGGAAAAAAATTGAAATTTCGCTAAAATTATACGTTTTTCTTGCCTTTTTCGGTCAAATCTCGATAAAATAAGGAAAATTAAGGGAAAAAAAGAGGAAAAAAATTGAAATTTCGCTAAAATTATTCGTTTTTCTTGCTTTTTTCGGTCAAATCTCGATAAAATAAGGAAAATTAAGGGAAAAAAAGAGGAGAAAAATTGAAATTTCGCTAAAATTATTCGTTTTTCTTGCTTTTTTCGGTCAAATCTCGATAAAATAAGGAAAATTAAGGAAAGAAAAGAGGAAAAAAATTGAAATTTCGCTAAAATTATTCGTTTTTCTTGCTTTTTTCGGTCAAATCTCGATAAAATAACGAAAATTAAGGGAAAAAAAGAGGAAAAAATTGAAATTTCGCTATAATTATTCGTTTTTCTTGCTTTTTTCGGTCAAATCTCGATAAAATAAGGAAAATTAAGGAATGAAAAGAGAAAAAAATTGAAAATTCGCTAAAATTATTCGTTTTTCTTGCTTTTTTCGGTCAAATCTCGAAAAAATAAGGAAAATTAAGGGAAAAAAAGAGGAAAAAAATTGAAATTTCGCTATAATTATTCGTTTTTCTTGCTTTTTTCGATGAAAACTCGATAAAATAAGGAAAATTAAGGGAAAAAAGAGGATAAAAATTGAAATTTCGCTAAAATTATTCGTTTTTCTTGCTTTTTTTGGTCAAATCTCGTTAAATGAGAAGAATGAAGGAAAAAAATAGGTAAAAAATAGAAATTTCGCTAAAATTATTCGTTTTTCTTGCTTTTTTCGGTCAAATCTCGATAAAATAAGGAAAATTAACGGAAAAAAAGAGGAAAAAAATTGAAATTTCGCTAAAATTATTCGTTTTTCTTGCTTTTTTCGGTCAAATCTCGATAAAATAAGGAAAATTAAGGGAAAAAAAGTGGAAAAAAATTGAAATTTCGCTATAATTATTCGTTTTTCTTGCTTTTTTCGATGAAATCTCGATAAAATAAGGAAAATAAAGGGAAAAAAAGAGGAAAAAAATTGAAATTTCGCTAAAATTATACGTTTTTCTTGCCTTTTTCGGTCAAATCTCGATAAAATAAGGAAAATTAAGGGAAAAAAAGAGGAAAAAAATTGAAATTTCGCAAAAATTATTCGTTTTTCTTGCTTTTTTCGGTCAAATCTCGATAAAATAAGGAAAATTAAGGGAAAAAAAGAGGAAAAAGATTGAAATTTCGCAAAAATTATTCGTTTTTCTTGCTTTTTTCGCTCAAATCTCGATAAAATAAGGAAAATTAAGGGAAAAGAAGAGGATAAAAATTGAAATTTCGCTAAAATTATTCGATTTTCTTGCTTTTTTCGGTCAAATCTCGATAAAACAAGGAAATCTTAGGGAAAAAAAGAGGTAAAAAATAGAAATTATGCTAAAATTATTCGTTTTTCTTCCTTTTTTCGGTCAAATCTCGATAAAATAAGGAAAATTAAGGGAAAAAAAGAGGAAAAAAATTGAAATTTCGCTATCATTATTCGTTTTTCTTGCTTTTTTCGATGAAATCTCGATAATATAAGGAAAATTAAGGGAAAAAAGAAGATAAAAATTGATATTTCGCTAAAATTATTCGTTTTTCTTGCTTTTTTCGGTCAAATCTCGATAAAATAAGGAAAATTAAGGGAAAAAATCTGATGTGGCCAACACATGACTTTCTCCATATATAAGATGTAAATATTTATCTACGACAGTAATTTCGAACTCTATATTCCATCTAAACTTTGAAGATGAGTGATTAATTTATATATATTATTATCTTTTACGTCACAAACATTATAAATAATGTTTTTCAGGACATGTTCGATGAAAAACGATGAAGTGGCCTTTCGCCCCAGCGCCCAGAGCGCCCACAACGTACATAATCAGCAACTTCCGGTTTATCAGTATTTCACAAATAACTCCTAAACAATCCGTGATACAAAAATTTGTTTCATACAAAAGTCATAGTAAATTACATTTCCAAAAACTTATATTTTTAATACTATATACCTAAATATCATATTTAAGGAGATATTTTGAAAACCGGAAATGAGCTTTGAAGAATGAAGCTCGACTTTCGGTTGACCGATTTACTCCAAAATCTAATCAACTCTAAACGCACAAACCAAAATACTATACATAAAATTTGGTGTTGATCCGACAAACAATTTTCATGTTAGAGCGCCCACAAAGTACATAATCAGATACTTCCGGTTTATCGGTATTACACGAATAACTCCTAATCAAGTGGTGATACAAAAATATATTAAATACAAAATTTATAGTAAATTACATTATCTAAAACTTTTATAAGAAATACAATGTACGTATATATCATATTTATGGAGATATTTTGAAAACCGGAAATGAGCTTTAATGAATAAAGCTCGACTTCCGGTTGACCGATTTACTCCAAAAACTAATCAACTCTGACAGCACCCACACCACTACTATATATGAAGTTTGGTATTGATACGACTAATAGTTTTCACGTTAGAGCGCCCATTATCACACACACACACACACACACACACACACACACACATACACACAGACATCATTCCGAAAATGGTCAAAACGTGTTCTAGGGACCCCAAAACATGTATTTCCGTTGAAATCTAGAAGTCGAATTTTTTCATGAAAACAATACTTTCTCTATACTTCGTATATGGAGAAAGTAAAAAAGAGGAAAAAAATTGAAATTTCGCTAAAATTATTCGTTTTTCTTGCTTTTTTCGGTCAAATCTCGATAAAATAAGGAAAATAAAGGGAAAAAAAGAGGAAAAAAATTGAAATTTCGCTAAAATTATACGTTTTTCTTGCCTTTTTCGGTCAAATCTCGATAAAATAAGGAAAATTAAGGGAAAAAAAGAGGAAAAAAATTGAAATTTCGCAAAAATTATTCGTTTTTCTTGCTTTTTTCGGTCAAATCTCGATAAAATAAGGAAAATTAAGGGAAAAAAAGAGGAAAAAAATTGAAATTTCGCTAAAATTATTCGTTTTCCTTGCTTTTTTCGGTCAAATCTCGATAAAATAAGGAAAATAAAGGGAAAAAAATAGGAAAAAAATTGAAATTTCGCTAAAATTATTCGTTTTTCTTGCTTTTTTCGCTCAAATCTCGATAAAATAAGGAAAATTAAGGGAAAAAAAGAGGATAAAAATTGAAATTTCGCTAAAATTATTCGTTTTTCTTCCTTTTTTCGGTCAAATCTCGTAGAATGAGGATAATGAAGGAAAAAAAGAGGAAAAAAATTGAAATTTTGCTATAATTATTCGTTTTTCTTGCTTTTTTCGGTCAAATCTCGATAAAATAAGGAACATTAAGGGAAAAAGAGAGGAAAAAAATTGAAATTTCGCTAAAACTATTCGTTTTTCTTGCTTTTTTCGGTCAAATCTCGATAAAATAAGGAAAATAAAGGGAAAAAAAGAGGAAAAAAATTGAAATTTCGCTAAAATTATACGTTTTTCTTGCCTTTTTCGGTCAAATCTCGATAAAATAAGGAAAATTAAGGGAAAAAAAGAGGAAAAAAATTGAAATTTCGCTAAAATTATACGTTTTTCATGCTTTTTTCGGTCAAATCTCGATAAAATAAGGAAAATTAAGGGTAAAAAAGAGGAAAAAATTTGAAATTTCGCGAAAATTATTCGTTTTTCTTGCTTTTTTCGGTCAAATCTCGATAAAATAAGGAAAATTAAGGGAAAAAAAGAGGAGAAAAATTGAAATTTCGCTAAAATTATTCGTTTTTCTTGCTTTTGTCGGTCAAATCTCGATAAAATAAGGAAAATTAAGGAAAGAAAAGAGGAAAAAAATTGAAATTTCGCTAAAATTATTCGTTTTTCTTGCTTTTTTCGGTCAAATCTCGATAAAATAACGAAAATTAAGGGAAAAAAAGAGGAAAAAATTGAAATTTCGCTATAATTATTCGTTTTTCTTGCTTTTTTCGATGAAATCTCGATAAAATAAGGAAAATTAAGGGAAAAAAGAGGATAAAAATTGATATTTCGCTAAAATCATTCGTTTTTCTTGCTTTTTTCGGTCAAATCTCGTTAAATGAGAAGTATGAAGGAAAAAAAGAGGAAAAAAATTGAAATTTCGCTATAATTATTCGTTTTTCTTGCTTTTTTCGGTCAAATCTCGATAAAATAAGGAAAATTAAGGGAAAAAAGAGGATAAAAATTGATATTTCGCTAAAATTATTCGTTTTTCTTGCTTTTTTTGGTCAAATCTCGATAAAATAAGGAAAATTAAGGGAAAAAAAGAGGAAAAAAATAGAAATTTCGCTAAAATTATTCGTTTTCCTTGCTTTTTTCGGTCAAATCTCGATAAAATAAGGAAAATAAAGGGAAAAAAATAGGAAAAAAATTGAAATTTCGCTAAAATTATTCGTTTTTCTTGCCTTTTTCGGTCAAATCTCGATAAAATAAGGAAAATTAAGGGAAAAAAAGAGGAAAAAAATTGAAATTTCGCAAAAATTATTCGTTTATCTTACTTTTTTCGGTCAAATCTCGATAAAATAAGGAAAATTAAGGAAAAAAAAGAGGAAAAAGATTGAAATTTCGCTAAAATTATTCGTTTTTCTTGCTTTTTTCGGTCAAATCTCGATTAAATAAGGAAAATTAAGGGAAAAAAAGAGGATAAAAATTGAAATTTCGCTAAAATTATTCGTTTTTCTTGCTTTTTTTGGTCAAATCTCGATTAAACAAGGAAAATTAAGGGAAAAAAATAGGTAAAAAATAGAAATTTCGCTAAAATTATTCGTTTTTCTTGCTTTTTTCGGTCAAATCTCGATAAAATAAGGAAAATTAACGGAAAAAAAGAGGAAAAAAATTGAAATTTCGCTAAAATTATTCGTTTTTCTTGCTTTTTTCGGTCAAATCTCGATAATATAAGGAAAATTAAGGGAAAAAAAAATGGAAAAAAATTGAAATTTCGCTATAATTATTCGTTTTTCTTGCTTTTTTCGATGAAATCTTGATAAAATAAGGAAAATTAAGGGAAAAAAGAGGATAAAAATTGATATTTCAATAAAATTATTCGTTTTTCTTGCTTTTTTCGGTCAAATCTCGTTAAATGAGGAGAATGAAGCAAAAAAAGAGGAAAAAAATTGAAATTTTGCTATAATTATTCGTTTTTCTTGCTTTTTTCGGTCAAATCTCGATAAAATAAGGAAAATAAAGGGAAAAAAAGAGGAAAAAAATTGAAATTTCGCTAAAATTATACGTTTTTCTTGCCTTTTTCGGTCAAATCTCGTTAAAATAAGGAAAATTAAGGGAAAAAAAGAGGAAAAAAATTGAAATTTCGCAAAAATTATTCGTTTTTCTTGCTTTTTTCGGTCAAATCTCGATAAAATAAGGAAAATTAAGGGAAAAAAAGAGGAAAAAGATTGAAATTTCGTAAAAATTATTCGTTTTTCTTGCTTTTTTCGCTCAAATCTCGATAAAATAAGGAAAATTAAGGGAAAAGAAGAGGATAAAAATTGAAATTTCGCTAAAATTATTCGATTTTCTTGCTTTTTTCGGTCAAATCTCGATAAAACATGGAAATCTTAGGAAAAAAAAGAGGTAAAAAATAGAAATTATGCTAAAATTATTCGTTTTTTCTTCCTTTTTTCGGTCAATCTCGATAAAATAAGGAAAATTAAGGGAAAAAAAGAGGAAAAAAATTGAAATTTCGCTATCATTATTCGTTTTTCTTGCTTTTTTCGATGAAATCTCGATAATATAAGGAAAATTAAGGGAAAAAAGAAGATAAAAATTGATATTTCGCTAAAATTATTCGTTTTTCTTGCTTTTTTCGGTCAAATCTCGTAGAATGAGGAGAATGAAGGAAAAAAAGAGGAAAAAAAATGTAATTTTGCTAAAATTATTCGTTTTTCTTGCTTTTTTCGGTCAAATCTCGATAAAATAAGGAAAATTAAGGGAAAAAATCTGATGTGGCCATGACTTTCTCCATATATAAGATGTAAATATTTATCTACGACAGTAATTTCGAACTCTATATTCCATCTAAACTTTGAAGATGAGTGATTAATTTATATATATTATTATCTTTTACGTCACAAACATTATAAATAATGTTTTTCAGGACATGTTCGATGAAAAACGATGAAGTGGCCTTTCGCCCCAGCGCCCAGAGCGCCCACAACGTACATAATCAGCAACTTCCGGTTTATCAGTATTTCACAAATAACTCCTAAACAATCCGTGATACAAAAATATGTTTCATACAAAAGTCATAGTCAATTACATTTCCAAAAACTTTTATTTTTAATAATATATACCTAAATATCATATTTAAGGAGATATTTTGAAAACCGGAAATGAGCTTTGAAGAATGAAGCTCGACTTTCGGTTGACCGATTTACTCCAAAATCTAATCAACTCTAAACGCACAAACCAAAATACTATACATAAAATTTGGTGTTGATCCGACAAACAATTTTTATGTTAGAGCGCCCACAAAGTACATAATCAGATACTTCCGGTTTATCGGTATTACACGAATAACTCCTAATCAAGTGGTGATACAAAAATATATTAAATACAAAAGTTATAGTAAATTACATTATCTAAAACGTTTATAAGAAATACAATGTACGTATATATCATATTTATGGAGATATTTTGAAAACCGGAAATGAGCTTTAATGAATAAAGCTCGACTTCCGGTTGACCGATTTACTCCAAAAACTAATCAACTCTGACAGCACCCACACCACTACTATATATGAAGTTTGGTATTGATACGACTAATAGTTTTCACGTTAGAGCGCCCACTATCACACACGCACACACACACACACACACACACACATACACACAGACATCATTCCGAAAATGGTCAAAACGTGTTCTAGGGACCCCAAAACATGTATTTCCGTTGAAATCTAGAAGTCGAATTTTTTCATGAAAAACAATACTTTCTCTATACTTCGTATATGGAGAAAGTAAAAAAGAGAAAAAAATTGAAATTTCGCTAAAATTATTCGTTTTTCTTGCTTTTTTTCGGTCAAATCTCGATAAAATAAGGAAAATAAAGGGAAAAAAAGAGGAAAAAAATTGAAATTTCGCTAAAATTATACGTTTTTCTTGCCTTTTTCGGTCAAATCTCGATAAAACAAGGAAATCTTAGGGAAAAAAAGAGGTAAAAAATAGAAATTATGCTAAAATTATTCGTTTTTCTTCCTTTTTTCGGTCAAATCTCGATAAAATAAGGAAAATTAAGGGAAAAAAAGAGGAAAAAAATTGAAATTTCGCTATCATTATTCGTTTTTCTTGCTTTTTTCGATGAAATCTCGATAATATAAGGAAAATTAAGGGAAAAAAGAAGATAAAAATTGATATTTCGCTAAAATTATTCGTTTTTCTTGCTTTTATCGGTCAAATCTCGTAGAATGAGGAGAATGAAGGAAAAAAAGAGGAAAAAAAATGTAATTTTGCTAAAATTATTCGTTTTTCTTGCTTTTTTCGGTCAAATCTCGATTAAATAAGGAAAATTAAGGGAAAAAATCTGATGTGGCCAACACATGACTTTCTCCATATATAAGATGTAAATATTTATCTACGACAGTAATTTCGAACTCTATATTCCATCTAAACTTTGAAGATGAGTGATTAATTTATATATATTATTATCTTTTACGTCACAAACATTATAAATAATGTTTTTCAGGACATGTTCGATGAAAAACGATGAAGTGGCCTTTCGCCCCAGCGCCCAGAGCGCCCACAACGTACATAATCAGCAACTTCCGGTTTATCAGTATTTCACAAATAACTCCTAAACAATCCGTGATACAAAAATATGTTTCATACAAAAGTCATAGTCAATTACATTTCCAAAAACTTTTATTTTTAATACTATATACCTAAATATCATATTTAAGGAGATATTTTTGAAAACCGGAAATGAGCTTTGAAGAATGAAGCTCGACTTTCGGTTGACCGATTTACTCCAAAATCTAATCACTCTAAACGCACAAACCAAAATACTATATATAAAATTTGGTGTTGATCCGACAAACAATTTTTATGTTAGAGCGCCCACAAAGTACATAATCAGATACTTCCGGTTTATCGGTATTACACGAATAACTCCTAATCAAGTGGTGATACAAAAATATATTAAATACAAAAGTTATAGTAAATTACATTATCTAAAACTTTTATAAGAAATACAATGTACGTATATATCATATTTATGGAGATATTTTGAAAACCGGAAATGAGCTTTAATGAATAAAGCTCGACTTCCGGTTGACCGATTTACTCCAAAAACTAATCAACTCTGACAGCACCCACACCACTACTATATATGAAGTTTGGTATTGATACGACTAATAGTTTTCACGTTAGAGCGCCCACTATCACACACACACACACACACACACACACACACACATACACACAGACATCATTCCGAAAATGGTCAAAACGTGTTCTAGGGACCCCAAAACATGTATTTCCGTTGAAATCTAGAAGTCGAATTTTTTCATGAAAACAATACTTTCTCTATACTTCGTATATGGAGAAAGTAAAAAGAGGAAAAAAATTGAAATTTCGCTAAAATTATTCGTTTTTCTTGCTTTTTTCGGTCAAATCTCGATAAAATAAGGAAAATAAAGGGAAAAAAAGAGGAAAAAAATTAAAATTTCGCTAAAATTATACGTTTTTCTTGCCTTTTTCGGTCAAATCTCGATAAAATAAGGAAAATTAAGGGAAAAAAAGAGGAAAAAATTGAAATTTCGCTAAAATTATTCGTTTTTCTTGCTTTTTTCGGTCAAATCTCGATAAAATAAGGAAAATTAAGGGAAAAAAAGAGGAAAAAGATTGAAATTTCGCTAAAATTATTCGTTTTTCTTGCTTTTTTCGCTCAAATCTCGATAAAATAAGGAAAATTAAGGAAAAAAAGAGGATAAAAATTGAAATTTCGCTAAAATTATTCGTTTTTCTTGCTTTTTTCGGTCAAATCTCGATAAAATAAGGAAAATTAAGGGAAAAAAACAGGAAAAAATTGAAATTTCGCTAAAATTATACGTTTTTCTTGCCTTTTTCGGTCAAATCTCGATAAAATAAGGAAAATTAAGGGAAAAAAAGAGGAAAAAATTGAAATTTCGCAAAAATTATTCGTTTTTCTTGCTTTTTTCGCTCAAATCTCGATAAAATAAGGAAAATTAAGGGAAAAGAAGAGGATAAAAATTGAAATTTCGCTAAAATTATTCGATTTTCTTTCTTTTTTCGGTCAAATCTCGATAAAACAAGGAAATCTTAGGGAAAAAAAAAGGTAAAAAAATAGAAATTATGCTAAAATTATTCGTTTTTCTTCCTTTTTTCGGTCAAATCTCGATAAAATAAGGAAAATTAAGGGAAAAAAAGTGGAAAAAAATTGAAATTTCGCTATCATTATTCGTTTTTCTTGCTTTTTCGATGAAATCTCGATAATATAAGGAAAATTAAGGCAAAAAGAAAGTAAAAATTGATATTTCGCTAAAATTATTCGTTTTTCTTGCTTTTTTCGGTCAAATCTCGTAGAATGAGGAGAATGAAGGAAAAAAAGAGGAAAAAAAATGTAATTTTGCTAAAATTATTCGTTTTTCTTGCTTTTTTCGGTCAAATCTCGATAAAATAAGGAAAATTGAGGGAAAAAATCTGATGTGGCCAACACATGACTTTCTCCATATATAAGATGTAAATATTTATCTACGACAGTAATTTCGAACTCTATATTCCATCTAAACTTTGAAGATGAGTGATTAATTTATATATATTATTATCTTTTACGTCACAAACATTATAAATAATGTTTTTCAGGACAAGTTCGATGAAAAACGATGAAGTGGCCTTTCGCCCCAGCGCCCAGAGCGCCCACAACGTACATAATCAGCAACTTCCGGTTTATCAGTATTTCACAAATAACTCCTAAACAATCCGTGATACAAAAATATGTTTCATACAAAAGTCATAGTCAATTACATTTCCAAAAACTTTTAATTTTAATACTATATACCTAAATATCATATTTAAGGAGATATTTTGAAAACCGGAAATGAGCTTTGAAGAATGAAGCTCGACTTTCGGTTGACCGATTTACTCCAAAATCTAATCAACTCTAAACGCACAAACCAAAATACTATATATAAAATTTGGTGTTGATCCGACAAACAATTTTCATGTTAGAGCGCCCACAAAGTACATAATCAGATACTTCCGGTTTATCGGTATTACACGAATAACTCCTAATCAAGTGGTGATACAAAAATATATTAAATACAAAAGTTATAGTAAATTACATTATCTAAAACTTTTATAAGAAATACAATGTACGTATATATCATATTTATGGAGATATTTTGAAAACCGGAAATGAGCTTTAATGAATAAAGCTCGACTTCCGGTTGACCGATTTACTCCAAAAACTAATCAACTCTGACAGCACCCACACCACTACGATATATGAAGTTTGGTATTGATACGACTAATAGTTTTCACGTTAGAGCGCCCACTATCACACACACACACACACACACACACACACACACACACATACACACAGACATCATTCCGAAAATGGTCAAAACGTGTTCTAGGGACCCCAAAACATGTATTTCCGTTGAAATCTAGAAGTCGAATTTTTTCATGAAAACAATACTTTCTCTATACTTCGTATATGGAGAAAGTAAAAAAGAGGAAAAAAATTGAAATTTCGCTAAAATTATTCGTTTTTCTTGCTTTTTTCGGTCAAATCTCGATAAAATAAGGAAAATAAAGGGAAAAAAAGGGGAAATAAATTGAAATTTCGCTAAAATTATACGTTTTTCTTGCCTTTTTCGGTCAAATCTCGATAAAATAAGGAAAATTAAGGGAGAAAAAGAGGAAAAAAATAGAAATTTCGCTAAAATTATTCGTTTTTCTTGCTTTTTTCGGTCAAATCTCGATAAAATAAGGAAAATTAAGGGAAAAAAAGAGGAAAAAGATTGAAATTTCGCTAAAATTATTCGTTTTTCTTGCTTTTTTCGCTCAAATCTCGATAAAATAAGGAAAATTAAGGGAAAAAAACAGGAAAAAAATTGAAATTTCGCTTAAATTATACGTTTTTCTTGCCTTTTTCGGTCAAATCTCGATAAAATAAGGAAAATTAAGGGAAAAAAAGAGGAAAAAATTGAAATTTCGCAAAAATTATTCGTTTTTCTTGCTTTTTTCGGTCAAATCTCGATAAAATAAGGAAAATTAAGGGAAAAAAAGAGGAAAAAGATTGAAATTTCGCAAAAATTATTCGTTTTTCTTGCTTTTTTCGCTCAAATCTCGATAAAATAAGGAAAATTAAGGGAAAAGAAGAGGATAAAAATTGAAATTTCGCTAAAATTATTCGATTTTCTTGCTTTTTTCGGTCAAATCTCGATAAAACAAGGAAATCTTAGGGAAAAAAAGAGGTAAAAAATAGAAATTATGCTAAAATTATTCGTTTTTCTTCCTTTTTTCGGTCAAATCTCGATAAAATAAGGAAAATTAAGGGAAAAAAAGTGGAAAAAAATTGAAATTTCGCTATCATTTATCGTTTTTCTTGCTTTTTTCGATGAAATCTCGATAATATAAGGAAAAGTAAGGGAAAAAAGAAGATAAAAATTGATATTTCGCTAAAATTATTCGTTTTTCTTGCTTTTTTCGGTCAAATCTCGTAGAATGAGGAGAATGAAGGAAAAAAAGAGGAAAAAAAATGTAATTTTGCTAAAATTATTCGTTTTTCTTGCTTTTTTCGGTCAAATCTCGATAAAATAAGGAAAATTAAGGGAAAAAATCTGATGTGGCCAACACATGACTTTCTCCATATACTTTCTCCATATATAAGATGTAAATATTTATCTACGACAGTAATTTCGAACTCTATATTCCATCTAAACTTTGAAGATGAGTGATTAATTTATATATATTATTATCTTTTACGTCACAAACATTATAAATAATGTTTTTCAGGACATGTTCGATGAAAAACGATGAAGTGGCCTTTCGCCCCAGCGCCCAGAGCGCCCACAACGTACATAATCAGCCACTTCCGGTTTATCAGTATTTCACAAATAACTCCTAAACAATCCGTGATACAAAAATATGTTTCATACAAAAGTCATAGTCAATTACATTTCCAAAAACTTTTATTTTTAATACTATATACCTAAATATCATATTCAAGGAGATATTTTGAAAACCGGAAATGAGCTTTGAAGAATGAAGCTCGACTTTCGGTTGACCGATTTACTCCAAAATCTAATCAACTCTAAACGCACAAACCAAAATACTATATATAAAATTTGGTGTTGATCCGACAAACAATTTTCATGTTAGAGCGCCCACAAAGTACATAATCAGATACTTCCGGTTTATCGGTATTACACGAATAACTCCTAATCAAGTGGTGATACAAAAATATATTAAATACAAAAGTTATAGTAAATTACATTATCTAAAACTTTTATAAGAAATACAATGTACGTATATATCATATTTATGGAGATATTTTGAAAACCGGAAATGAGCTTTAATGAATAAAGCTCGACTTCCGGTTGACCGATTTACTCCAAAAACTAATCAACTCTGACAGCACGCACACCACTACTATATATGAAGTTTGGTATTGATACGACTAAAAGTTTTCACGTTAGAGCGCCCACTATCACACACACACACACACACACACACACACACACATACACACAGACATCATTCCGAAAATGGTCAAAACGTGTTCTAGGGACCCCAAAACATGTATTTCCGTTGAAATCTAGAAGTCGAATTTTTTCATGAAAACAATACTTTCTCTATACTTCGTATATGGAGAAAGTAAAAAAGAGAAAAAAATTGAAATTTCGCTAAAATTATTCGTTTTTCTTGCTTTTTTCGGTCAAATCTCGATAAAATAAGGAAAATAAAGGGAAAAAAAGAGGAAAAAAATTGAAATTTCGCTAAAATTATACGTTTTTCTTGCCTTTTTCGGTCAAATCTCGATAAAACAAGGAAATCTTAGGGAAAAAAAGAGGTAAAAAATAGAAATTATGCTAAAATTATTCGTTTTTCTTCCTTTTTTCGGTCAAATCTCGATAAAATAAGGAAAATTATGGGAAAAAAAGAGGAAAAATTTGAAATTTCGCTATCATTATTCGTTTTTCTTGCTTATTTCGATGAAATCTCGATAATATAAGGAAAATTAAGGGAAAAAAGAAGATAAAAATTGATATTTCGCTTAAAATTATTCGTTTTTCTTGCTTTTTTCGGTCAAATCTCGTAGAATGAGGAGAATGAAGGAAAAAAAGAGGAAAAAAAATGTAATTTTGCTAAAATTATTCGTTTTTCTTGCTTTTTTCGGTCAAATCTCGATAAAATAAGGAAAATTAAGGGAAAAAATCTGATGTGGCCAACACATGACTTTCTCCATATATAAGATGTAAATATTTATCTACGACAGTAATTTCGAACTCTATATTCCATCTAAACTTTGAAGATGAGTGATTAATTTATATATATTATTATCTTTTACGTCACAAACATTATAAATAATGTTTTTCAGGACATGTTCGATGAAAAACGATGAAGTGGCCTTTCGCCCCAGCGCCCAGAGCGCCCACAACGTACATAATCAGCAACTTCCGGTTTATCAGTATTTCACAAATAACTCCTAAACAATCCGTGATACAAAAATATGTTTCATACAAAAGTCATAGTCAATTACATTTCCAAAAACTTTTATTTTTAATACTATATACCTAAATATCATATTTAAGGAAATATTTTGAAAACCGGAAATGAGCTTTGAAGAATGAAGCTCAACTTTCGGTTGACCGATTTACTCCAAAATCTAAATAACTCTAAACGCACAAACCAAAATACTATACATAAAATTTGGTGTTGATCCGACAAACAATTTTCATGTTAGAGCGCCCACAAAGTACATAATCAGATACTTCCGGTTTATCGGTATTACACGAATAACTCCTAATCAAGTGGTGATACAAAAATATATTAAATACAAAAGTTATAGTAAATTACATTATCTAAAACTTTTATAAGAAATACAATGTACGTATATATCATATTTATGGAGATATTTTGAAAACCGGAAATGAGCTTTAATGAATAAAGCTCGACTTCCGGTTGACCGATTTACTCCAAAAACTAATCAACTCTGACAGCACCCACACCACTACTATATATGAAGTTTGGTATTGATACGACTAATAGTTTTCACGTTAGAGCGCCCACTATCACACACACACACACACACACACACACACACACATACACACAGACATCATTCCGAAAATGGTCAAAACGTGTTCTAGGGACCCCAAAACATGTATTTCCGTTGAAATCTAGAAGTCGAATTTTTTCATGAAAACAATACTTTCTCTATACTTCGTATATGGAGAAAGTAAAAAAGAGGAAAAAAATTGAAATTTCGCTAAAATTATTCGTTTTTCTTGCTTTTTTCGGTCAAATCTCGATAAAATAAGGAAAATAAAGGGAAAAAAAGAGGAAAAAAATTGAAATTTCGCTAAAATTATACGTTTTTCTTGCCTTTTTCGGTCAAATCTCGATAAAATAAGGAAAATTAAGGGAAAAAAAGAGGAAAAAAATTGAAATTTCGCTAAAATTATTCGTTTTTATTGCTTTTTTCGGTCAAATCTCGATAAAATAAGGAAAATTAAGGGAAAAAAAGAGGAAAAAGATTGAAATTTCGCTAAAAATATTCGTTTTTCTTGCTTTTTTCGCTCAAATCTCGATAAAATAAGGAAAATTAAGGGAAAAAAAGAGGATAAAAATTGAAATTTCGCTTAAATTATTCGTTTTTCTTGCTTTTTTCGGTCAAATCTCGATAAAATAAGGAAAATTAAGGGAAAAAAATTGAAATTTCGCTAAAATTATACGTTTTTCTTGCTTTTTTCGGTCAAATCTCGATAAAATAAGGAAAATTAAGGGAAAAAAAGAGGAAAAAAATTAAAATTTCGCAAAAATTATTCGTTTTTCTTGCTTTTTTCGGTCAAATCTCGATAAAATAAGGAAAATTAAGGGTAAAAAAGAGGAAAAAGATTGAAATTTTGCAAAAATTATTCGTTTCTCTTGCTTTTTTCGCTCAAATCTCGATAAAATAAGGAAAATTAAGGGAAAAGGAGAGGATAAAAATTGAAATTTCGCTAAAATTATTCGATTTTCTTGCTTTTTTCGGTCAAATCTCGATAAAACAAGGAAATCTTAGGGAAAAAAAGAGGTAAAAAATAGAAATTATGCTAAAATTATTCGTTTTTCTTTCTTTTTTCGGTCAAATCTCGATAAAATAAGGAAAATTAAGGGAAAAAAAGAGAAAAAAAAATTAAAATTTCGCTATCATTATTCGTTTTTCTTGCTTTTTTCGATGAAATCTCGATAATATAAGGAAAATTAAGGGAAAAAAGAAGATAAAAATTGATATTTCGCTAAAATTATTCGTTTTTCTTGCTTTTTTCGGTCAAATCTCGTAGAATGAGGAGAATGAAGGAAAAAAAGAGGAAAAAAAATGTAATTTTGCTAAAATTATTCGTTTTTCTTGCTTTTTTCGGTCAAATCTCGATAAAATAAGGAAAATTAAGGGAAAAAAAGAGGAAAAAGATTGAAATTTCGCTAAAATTATTCGTTTTTCTTGCTTTTTTCGCTCAAATCTCGATAAAATAAGGAAAATTAAGGGAAAAAAAGAGGATAAAAATTGAAATTTCGCTTAAATTATTCGTTTTTCTTGCTTTTTTTGGTCAAATCTCGATAAAATAAGGAAAATTAAGGGAAAAAAAGAGGAAAAAAATTGAAATTTCGCTAAAATTATACGTTATTCTTGCTTTTTTCGGTCAAATCTCGATAAAATAAGGAAAATTAAGGGAAAAAAAGAGGAAAAAAATTAAAATTTCGCAAAAATTATTCGTTTTTCTTGCTTTTTTCGGTCAAATCTCGATAAAATAAGGAAAATTAAGGGAAAAAAAAAAAAAAAGATTGAAATTTCGCAAAAATTATTCGTTTCTCTTGCTTTTTTTCGCTCAAATCTCGATAAAATAAGGAAAATTAAGGGAAAAGGAGAGGATAAAAATTGAAATTTCGCTAAAATTATTCGATTTTCTTGCTTTTTTCGGTCAAATCTCGATAAAACAAGGAAATCTTAGGGAAAAAAAGAGGTAAAAAATAGAAATTATGCTAAAATTATTCGTTTTTCTTCCTTTTTTCGGTCAAATCTCGATAAAATAAGGAAAATTAAGGGAAAAAAGAGAAAAAAAAATTGAAATTTCGCTATCATTATTCGTTTTTCTTGCTTTTTTCGATGAAATCTCGATAATATAAGGAAAATTAAGGGAAAAAAGAAGATAAAAATTGATATTTCGTTAAAATTATTCGTTTTTCTTGCTTTTTTCGGTCAAATCTCGTAGAATGAGGAGAATGAAGGAAAAAAAGAGGAAAAAAAATGTAATTTTGCTAAAATTATTCGTTTTTCTTGCTTTTTTCGGTCAAATCTCGATAAAATAAGGAAAATTAAGGGAAAAAATCTGATGTGGCCAACACATGACTTTCTCCATATATAAGATGTAAATATTTATCTACGACAGTAATTTCGAACTCTATATTCCATCTAAACTTTGAAGATGAGTGATTAATTTATATATATTATTATCTTTTACGTCACAAACATTATAAATAATGTTTTTCAGGACATGTTCGATGAAAAACGATGAAGTGGCCTTTCGCCCCAGCGCCCAGAGCGCCCACAACGTACATAATCAGCAACTTCCGGTTTATCAGTATTTCACAAATAACTCCTAAACAATCCGTGATACAAAAATATGTTTCATACAAAAGTCATAGTCAATTACATTTCCAAAAACTTTTATTTTTAATACTATATACCTAAATATCATATTCAAGGAGATATTTTGAAAACCGGAAATGAGCTTTGAAGAATGAAGCTCGACTTTCGGTTGACCGATTTACTCCAAAATCTAATCAACTCTAAACGCACAAACCAAAATACTATACATAAAATTTGGTGTTGATCCGACAAACAATTTTCATGTTAGAGCGCCCACAAAGTACATAATCAGATACTTCCGGTTTATCGGTATTACACGAATAACTCCTAATCAAGTGGTGATACAAAAATATATTAAATACAAAAGTTATAGTAAATTACATTATCTAAAACTTTTATAAGAAATACAATGTACGTATATATCATATTTATGGAGATATTTTGAAAACCGGAAATGAGCTTTAATGAATAAAGCTCGACTTCCGGTTGACCGATTTACTCCAAAAACTAATCAACTCTGACAGCACCCACACCACTACTATATATGAAGTTTGGTATTGATACGACTAATAGTTTTCACGTTAGAGCGCCCACTATCACACACACACACACACACACACACACACATACACACAGACATCATTCCGAAAATGGTCAAAACGTGTTCTAGGGACCCCAAAACATGTATTTCCGTTGAAATCTAGAAGTCGAATTTTTTCATGAAAACAATACTTTCTCTATACTTCGCATATGGAGAAAGTAAAAAAGAGGAAAAAAATTGAAATTTCGCTAAAATTATTCGTTTTTCTTGCTTTTTTCGGTCAAATCACGATAAAATAAGGAAAATAAAGGGAAAAAAAGAGGAAAAAAATTGAAATTTCGCTAAAATTATACGTTTTTCTTGCCTTTTTCGGTCAAATCTCGATAAAATAAGGAAAATTAAGGGAAAAAAAGAGGAAAAAAATAGAAATTTCGCTAAAATTATTCGTTTTTCTTGCTTTTTTCGGTCAAATCTCGATAAAATAAGGAAAATTAAGGGAAAAAAAGAGGAAAAAGATTGAAATTTCGCTAAAATTATTCGTTTTTCATGCTTTTTTCGCTCAAATCTCGATAAAATAAGGAAAATTAAGGGAAAAAAAGAGGATAAAAATTGAAATTTCGCTAAAATTATTCGTTTTTCTTGCTTTTTTCGGTCAAATCTCGATAAAACAAGGAAAATTAAGGGAAAAAAAGAGGTAAAAAATAGAAATTATGCTAAAATTATTCGTTTTTCTTGCTTTTTTCGGTCAAATCTCGATAAAATAAGGAAAATTAAGGGAAAAAAAGAGGAAAAAATTTGAAATTTCGCGAAAATTATTCGTTTTTCTTCCTTTTTTCGGTCAAATCTCGATAAAATTAGGAAAATTAATGGAAAAAAAGAGGAAAAAAATTGAAATTTCGCTAAAATTATTCGTTTTTCTTGCTTTTTTCGGTCAAATCTCGATAAAATAAGGAACATGAAGGGAAAAAAAGAGGAAAAAAAATGAAATTTCGCTATAATTATTCGTTTTTCTTGCTTTTTCGATGAAATCTCGATAAAATAAGGAAAATTAAGGGAAAAAAAGAGGAAAAAAATTGAAATTTCGCTAAAATTATTCGTTTTCCTTGCTTTTTTCGGTCAAATCTCGATAAAATAAGGAAAATAAAGGGAAAAAAATAGGAAAAAAATTGAAATTTCGCTAAAATTATTCGTTTTTCTTGCCTTTTTCGGTCAAATCTCGATAAAATAAGGAAAATTAAGGGAAAAAAAGAGGAAAAAAATTGAAATTTCGCTAAAATTATTCGTTTTTCTTGCTTTTTTCGGTCAAATCTCGATTAAATAAGGAAAATTAAGGGAAAAAAAGAGGATAAAAATTGAAATTTCGCTAAAATTATTCGTTTTTCTTGCTTTTTTTGGTCAAATCTCGATTAAACAAGGAAAATTAAGGGAAAAAAATAGGTAAAAAATAGAAATTTCGCTAAAATTATTCGTTTTTCTTGCTTTTTTCGGTCAAATCTCGATAAAATAAGGAAAATTAACGGAAAAAAAGAGGAAAAAAATTGAAATTTCGCTAAAATTATTCGTTTTTCTTGCTTTTTTCGGTCAAATCTCGATAAAATAAGGAAAATTAAGGGAAAATAAGTGGAAAAAAATTGAAATTTCGCTATAATTATTCGTTTTTCTTGCTTTTTTCGATGAAATCTCGATAAAATAAGGAAAATTAAGGGAAAAAAGAGGATAAAAATTGATATTTCGCTAAAATTATTCGTTTTTCTTGCTTTTTTCGGTCAAATCTCGTTAAATGAGGAGAATGAAGCAAAAAAAGAGAAAAAAAATTAAATTTTGCTATAATTATTCGTTTTTCTTGCTTTTTTCGGTCAAATCTCGATAAAATAAGGAAAATAAAGGGAAAAAAAGAGGAAAAAAATTGAAATTTCGCTAAAATTATGCGTTTTTCTTGCCTTTTTCGGTCAAATCTCGATAAAATAAGGAAAATTAAGGTAAAAAAAGAGGAAAAAAATTGAAATTTCGCAAAAATTATTCGTTTTTCTTGCTTTTTTCGGTCAAATCTCGATAAAATAAGGAAAATTAAGGGAAAAAAAGAGGAAAAAGATTGAAATTTCGCAAAAATTATTCGTTTTTCTTGCTTTTTTCGCTCAAATCTCGATAAAATAAGGAAAATTAAGGGAAAAGAAGAGGATAAAAATTGAAATTTCGCTAAAATTATTCGATTTTCTTGCTTTTTTCGGTCAAATCTCGATAAAACAAGGAAATCTTAGGGAAAAAAAGAGGTAAAAAATAGTAATTATGCTAAAATTATTCGTTTTTCTTCCTTTTTTCGGTCAAATCTCGATAAAATAAGGAAAATTAAGGGAAAAAAAGAGGAAAAAAATTGAAATTTCGCTATCATTATTCGTTTTTCTTCCTTTTTACGATGAAATCTCGATAATATAAGGAAAATTAAGGGAAAAAAGAAGATAAAAATTGATATTTCGCTAAAATTATTCGTTTTTCTTGCTTTTTTCGGTCAAATCTCGATAAAATAATGAAAATTAAGGGAAAAAATCTGATGTGGCCAACACATGACTTTCTCCATATATAAGATGTAAATATTTATCTACGACAGTAATTTCGAACTCTATATTCCATCTAAACTTTGAAGATGAGTGATTAATTTATATATATTATTATCTTTTACGTCACAAACATTATAAATAATGTTTTTCAGGACATGTTCGATGAAAAACGATGAAGTGGCCTTTCGCCCCAGCGCCCAGAGCGCCCACAACGTACATAATCAGCAACTTCCGGTTTATCAGTATTTCACAAATAACTCCTAAACAATCCGTGATACAAAAATATGTTTCATACAAAAGTCATAGTAAATTACATTTCCAAAAACTTTTGTTTTTAATACTATATACCTAAATATCATATTTAAGGAGATATTTTGAAAACCGGAAATGAGCTTAGAAGAATGAAGCTCGACTTTCGGTTGACTGATTTACTCCAAAATCCAATCAACTCTAAACGCATAAACCAAAATACTATATATAAAATTTGGTGTTGATCCGACAAACAATTGTCATGTTAGAGCGCCCACAAAGTACATAATCAGATACTTCCGGTTTATCGGTATTACACGAATAACTCCTAATCAAGTGGTGATACAAAAATATATTAAATACAAAAGTTATAGTAAATTACATTATCTAAAACTTTTATAAGAAATACAATGTACGTATATATCATATTTATGGAGATATTTTGAAAACCGGAAATGAGCTTTAATGAATAAAGCTCGACTTCCGGTTGACCGATTTACTCCAAAAACTAATCAACTCTGACAGCACCCACACCACTACTATATATGAAGTTTGGTATTGATACGACTAATAGTTTTCACGTTAGAGCGCCCACTATCACACACACACACACACACACACACACACACACACATACACACAGACATCATTCCGAAAATGGTCAAAACGTGTTCTAGGGACCCCAAAACATGTATTTCCGTTGAAATCTAGAAGTCGAATTTTTTCATGAAAACAATACTTTCTCTATACTTCGTATATGGAGAAAGTAAAAAAGAGGAAAAAAATTGAAATTTCGCTAAAATTATTCGTTTTTCTTGCTTTTTTCGGTCAAATCTCGATAAAATAAGGAAAATAAAGGGAAAAAAAGAGGAAAAAAATTGAAATTTCGCTAAAATTATACGTTTTTCTTGCCTTTTTCGGTCAAATCTCGATAAAATAAGGAAAATTAAGGGAAAAAAAGAGGAAAAAAATAGAAATTTCGCTAAAATTATTCGTTTTTCTTGCTTTTTTCGGTCAAATCTCGATAAAATAAGGAAAATTAAGGGAAAAAAAGAGGAAAAAGATTGAAATTTCGCTAAAATTATTCGTTTTTCTTGCTTTTTTCGCTCAAATCTCGATAAAATAAGGAAAATTAAGGGAAAAAAAGAGGATAAAAATTGAAATTTCGCTAAAATTATTCGTTTTTCTTGCTTTTTTCGGTCAAATCTCGATAAAATAAGGAAAATTAAGGGAAAAAAAGAGGAAAAAAATTGAAATTTCGCTAAAATTATACGTTTTTCTTGCTTTTTTCGGTCAAATCTCGATAAAATAAGGAAAATTAAGGGAAAAAAAGAGGAAAAAAATTGAAATTTCGCAAAAATTATTCGTTTTTCTTGCTTTTTTCGGTCAAATCTCGATAAAATAAGGAAAATTAAGGGAAAAAAAGAGGAAAAAGATTGAAATTTTGCAAAAATTATTCGTTTTTCTTGCTTTTTTCGCTCAAATCTCGATAAAATAAGGAAAATTAAGGGAAAAGAAGAGGATAAAAATTGAAATTTCGCTAAAATTATTCGATTTTCTTGCTTTTTTCGGTCAAATCTCGATAAAACAAGGAAATCTTAGGGAAAAAAAGAGGTAAAAAATAGAAATTATGCTAAAATTATTCGTTTTTCTTCCTTTTTTCGGTCAAATCTCGATAAAATAAGGAAAATTAAGGGAAAAAAAGAGAAAAAAAAATTGAAATTTCGCTATCATTATTCGTTTTTCTTGCTTTTTTCGATGAAATCTCGATAATATAAGGAAAATTAAGGGAAAAAAGAAGATAAAAATTGATATTTCGCTAAAATTATTCGTTTTTCTTGCTTTTTTCGGTCAAATCTCGTAGAATGAGGAGAATGAAGGAAAAAAAGAGGAAAAAAAATGTAATTTTGCTAAAATTATTCGTTTTTCTTGCTTTTTTCGGTCAAATCTCGATAAAATAAGGAAAATTAAGGGAAAAAATCTGATGTGGCCAACACATGACTTTCTCCATATATAAGATGTAAATATTTATCTACGACAGTAATTTCGAACTCTATATTCCATCTAAACTTTGAAGATGAGTGATTAATTTATATATATTATTATCTTTTACGTCACAAACATTATAAATAATGTTTTTCAGGACATGTTCGATGAAAAACGATGAAGTGGCCTTTCGCCCCAGCGCCCAGAGCGCCCACAACGTACATAATCAGCAACTTCCGGTTTATCAGTATTTCACAAATAACTCCTAAACAATCCGTGATACAAAAATATGTTTCATACAAAAGTCATAGTCAATTACATTTCCAAAAACTTTTATTTTTAATACTATATACCTAAATATCATATTTAAGGAGATATTTTGAAAACCGGAAATGAGCTTTGAAGAATGAAGCTCGACTTTCGGTTGACCGATTTACTCCAAAATCTAATCAACTCTAAACGCACAAACCAAAATACTATATATAAAATTTGGTGTTGATCCGACAAACAATTTTCATGTTAGAGCGCCCACAAAGTACATAATCAGATACTTCCGGTTTATCGGTATTACACGAATAACTCCTAATCAAGTGGTGATACAAAAATATATTAAATACAAAAGTTATAGTAAATTACATTATCTAAAACTTTTATAAGAAATACAATGTACGTATATATCATATTTATGGAGATATTTTGAAAACCGGAAATGAGCTTTAATGAATAAAGCTCGACTTCCGGTTGACCGATTTACTCCAAAAACTAATCAACTCTGACAGCACCCACACCACTACTATATATGAAGTTTGGTATTGATACGACTAATAGTTTTCACGTTAGAGCACCCACTATCACACACACACACACACACACACACACACATACACACAGACATCATTCCGAAAATGGTCAAAACGTGTTCTAGGGACCCCAAAACATGTATTTCCGTTGAAATCTAGAAGTCGAATTTTTTCATGAAAACAATACTTTCTCTATACTTCGCATATGGAGAAAGTAAAAAAGAGGAAAAAAATTGAAATTTCGCTAAAATTATTCGTTTTTCTTGCTTTTTTCGGTCAAATCTCGATAAAATAAGGAAAATAAAGGGAAAAAAAGAGGAAAAAAATTGAAATTTCGCTAAAATTATACGTTTTTCTTGCCTTTTTCGGTCAAATCTCGATAAAATAAGGAAAATTAAGGGAAAAAAAGAGGAAAAAAATAGAAATTTCGCTAAAATTATTCGTTTTTCTTGCTTTTTTCGGTCAAATCTCGATAAAATAATGAAAATTAAGGGAAAAAAAGAGGAAAAAGATTGAAATTTCGCTAAAATTATTCGTTTTTCTTGCTTTTTTCGCTCAAATCTCGATAAAATAATGAAAATTAAGGGAAAAAAAGAGGATAAAAATTGAAATTTCGCTAAAATTATTCGTTTTTCTTGCTTTTTTCGGTCAAATCTCGATAAAACAAGGAAAATTAAGGGAAAAAAAGAGGTAAAAAATAGAAATTATGCTAAAATTATTCGTTTTTCTTGCTTTTTTCGGTCAAATCTCGATAAAATAAGGAAAATTAAGGGAAAAAAAGAGGAAAAAATTTGAAATTTCACGAAAATTATTCGTTTTTCTTGCTTTTTTCGGTCAAATCTCGATAAAATTAGGAAAATTAATGGAAAAAAAGAGGAAAAAAATTGAAATTTCGCTAAAATTATTCGTTTTTCTTGCTTTTTTCGGTCAAATCTCGATAAAATAAGGAACATTAAGGGAAAAAAAGAGGAAAAAAATTGAAATTTCGCTATAATTATTCGTTTTTCTTGCTTTTTCGATGAAATCTCGATAAAATAAGGAAAATTAAGGGAAAAAAAGAGGAAAAAATTAAAATTTCGCAAAAATTATTCGTTTTTCTTGCTTTTTTCGGTCAAATCTCGATGAAATAAGGAAAACTAAGGGAAAAAAAGAAGATAAAAATTGAAATTTCGCTAAAATTATTCGTTTTTCTTTGCTTTTTTAGATGAAATCTCGATAAAATAAGGAAAATTAAGGGTAAAAAAGAGGATAAAAATTGAAATTTCACAAAAATTATTCGTTTTTCTTGCTCTTTTCGGTCAAATCTCGATAAAATAAGGAAAATTAAGGGAAAAAAAGAAGATAAAAATTGAAATTTCGCTAAAATTATTCCTTATTCTTGCTTTTTTTCGGTCAAATCTCGATAAAATAAAGAAAATTATGGGAAAAAAAGAGGAAAAAAATTGATATTTCGCTATAATTATTCGTTTTTCTTGCTTTTTTAGATGAAATCTCGATAAAATAAGGAAAATTAAGTGAAAAAAGAGGATAAAAATTGATATTTCGCTAAAATTATTCGTTTTTCTTGCTTTTTTCGGTCAAATCTCGTTACATGAGGAGAATGAAGGAAAAAAAGATGAAAAAAATTGAAATTTCGCTAAAATTATTCGTTTTTCTTGCTTTTTGCGGTCAAATCTCGATAAGGTAAGGAAAATTAAGGGAAAAAAGAGGATAAAAATTGATATTTCGCTAAAATTATTCGTTTTTCTTGCTTTTTTCGGTCAAATCTCGATAAAATAAGGAAAATTAAGGGAAAAAAAGGAAAAAAATTAAATTTCGCTAAAAGTATTCGTTTTTCTTGCTTTTTTCGGTCAAATCTCGATAAAATAAGGAAAATTAAGGGAAAAAAAGAGTAAAAAAATTGAAATTTCGCTAAAATTATTCGTTTTTCTTGCTTTTTTTCGGTCAAATCTCGATAAAATAAGGAAAATTAAGGGAAAAAAGAGGATAAAAATTGATATTTCGCTAAAATTATTCGTTTTTCTTGCTTTTTTCTGTCAAATCTCGATAAAATAAGGAAAATTAAGGGAAAAAAAGAGGAAAAAGTTTGAAATTTCGCTAAAATTATTCGTTTTTCTTGCTTTTTTCGGTCAAATCTCGATAAAATATGGAAAATTAAGGGAAAAAAAGAGGAAAAAAATTGAAATTTCGCTATAATTATTCGTTTTTCTTGCTTTTTTTCGGTCAAATCTCGATAAAATAAGGAAAATTAAGGGAAAAAAAGAGGAAAAAAAATTAAAATTTCGCTATAATTATTCGTTTTTCTTGCTTTTTTCGATGAAATCTCGATAAAATAAGGAAAATTAAGGGAAAAAAGAGGATAAAAATTGATATTTCGCTAAAATTATCCATTTTTCTTGCTTTTTTCGGTCAAATCTCGTTAAATGAGGAGAATGAAGGAAAAAAGAGAAAAAAAATTGAAATTTTGCTAAAATTATTCGTTTTTCTTGCTTTTTTCGGTTAAATCTCGATAAAATAAGGAAAATTAAGGGAAAAAAAGAGGAAAAAAATTAAATTTCGCTAAAATTATTCGTTTTTCTTGCTTTTTGCGGTCAAATCTCGTTAAATGAGGAGAATGAAGGAAAAAAAGAGGAAAAAAATTGAAATTTTGCTAAAATTATTCGTTTTTCTTGCTTTTTTTCGGTCAAATATCGATAAAATAAGAAAAATTAAGGGAAAAAAAGAGGATAAAAATTGATATTTCGATAAAATTATTCGTTTTTTCTTGCTTTTTTTCGGTCAAATCTCGTTAAATGAGGAGAATGAAGGAAAAAAATGGGAAAAAAATTGAAATTTCGCTAAAATTATTCGTTTTTCTTGCTTTTTTTGGTCAAATTTCGATAAAATAAGGAAAATTAAGGGAAAAAAGAGGATAAAAATTGATATTTCAATAAAATTATTCGTTTTTCTTGCTTTTTTCGGTCAAATCTCGATAAAATAAGGAAAATTAAGGGAAAAAAGAGGATAAAAATTGTAATTTCGCTAAAATTATTCGTTTTTCTTGCTTTTTTAGATGAAATCTCGATAAAATAAGGAAAATTAAGGGAAAAAAAAGAGGATGAAAATTGAAATTTCACAAAAATTATTCGTTTTTCTTGCTCTTTTCGGTCAAATCTCGATAAAATAAGGAAAATTAAGGGAAAAAAAGAAGATAAAAATTGAAATTTCGCTAAAATTATTCCTTTTTTTTGCTTTTTTCGGTCAAATCTCGATAAAATAAGGAAAAAAAGAGGAAAAAAATTGATATTTCGCTATAATTATTCGTTTTTCATGCTTTTTTAGATGAAATCTCGATAAAATAAGGAAAATTAAGTGAAAAAAGAGGATAAAAATTGATATTTTGCTAAAATTATTCGTTTTTCTTGCTTTTTTCGGTCAAATCTCGCTACATGAGGAGAATGAAGGAAAAAAAGAGGAAAAAAATTGAAATTTCGCTAAAATTATTCGTTTTTCTTGCTTTTTGCGGTCAAATCTCGATAAGGTAAGGAAAATTAAGGGAAAAAAAGTGGAAAATATTTGAAATTTTGCTAAAATTATTCGTTTTTCTTGCTTTTTTTCGGTCAAATCTCGATAAAATAAGGAAAATTAAGGGAAAAAGAGGATAAAAATTGATATTTCGATAAAATTATTCGTTTTTCTTGCTTTTTTCGGTCAAATCTCGATAAAGTAAGGAAAATTAAGGAAAAAAAGAGGAAAAAAATTGAAATTTCGCTAAAATTATTCGTTTTTCTTGCTTTTTTCGGTCAAATCTCGATAAAATAAGGAAAATTAAGGGAAAAAAAGAGGAAAAAAATTGAAATTTCGCTAAAATTATTCGTTTTTCTTGCTTTTTGCGGTCAAATCTCGATAAAGTAAGGAAAATTAAGGGAAAAAAAGAGGAAAAAAATTGAAATTTTGCTAAAATTATACGTTTTTCTTGCTTTTTTTCGGTCAAATCTCGATAAAATAAGGAAAATTAAGGGAAAAAAGAGGATAAAAATTGATATTTCGATAAAAGTATTCGTTTTTCTTGCTTTTTTCGGTCAAATCTCGATAAAATAAGGAAAATAAAGGGAAAAAAGAGGAAAAAAATTGAAATTTCGCTATAATTATTCGTTTTTCTTGCTTTTTTCGGTCAAATCTCGATAAAATAAGGAAAATAAAGGGAAAAAAAGAGGAAAAAAATTGAAATTTCGCTAAAATTATACGTTTTTCTTGCCTTTTTCGGTCAAATCTCGATAAAATAAGGAAAATTAAGGGAAAAAAAGAGGAAAAAAATAGAAATTTCGCTAAAATTATTCGTTTTTCTTGCTTTTTTCGGTCAAATCTCGATAAAATAAGGAAAATTAAGGGAAAAAAAGAGGAAAAAGATTGAAATTTCGCTAAAATTATTCGTTTTTCCTTGCTTTTTTCGCTCAAATCTCGATAAAATAAGGAAAATTAAGGGAAAAAAAGAGGATAAAAATTGAAATTTCGCTAAAATTATTCGTTTTTCTTGCTTTTTTCGGTCAAATCTCGATAAAATAAGGAAAATTAAGGGAAAAAAAGAGGAAAAAAATTGAAATTTCGCTAAAATTATACGTTTTTCTTGCTTTTTTCGGTCAAATCTCGATAAAATAAGGAAAATTAAGGGAAAAAAAGAGGAAAAAAATTGAAATTTCGCAAAAATTATTCTTTTTTCGGTCAAATCTCGATAAAATAAGGAAAATTAAGGGAAAAAAAGAGGAAAAAGATTGAAATTTCGCAAAAATTATTCGTTTTTCTTGCTTTTTTCGCTCAAATCTCGATAAAATAAGGAAAATTAAGGGAAAAGAAGAGGATAAAAATTGAAATTTCGCTAAAATTATTCGATTTTCTTGCTTTTTTCGGTCAAATCTCGATAAAACAAGGAAATCTTAGGGAAAAAAAGAGGTAAAAAATAGAAATTATGCTAAAATTATTCGTTTTTCTTCCTTTTTTCGGTCAAATCTCGATAAAATAAGGAAAATTAAGGGAAAAAAAGAGAAAAAAAAATTGAAATTTCGCTATCATTATTCGTTTTTCTTGCTTTTTTCGATGAAATCTCGATAATATAAGGAAAATTAAGGGAAAAAAGAAGATAAAAATTGATATTTCGCTAAAATTATTCGTTTTTCTTGCTTTTTTCGGTCAAATCTCGTAGAATGAGGAGAATGAAGGAAAAAAAGAGGAAAAAAAATGTAATTTTGCTAAAATTATTCGTTTTTCTTGCTTTTTTCGGTCAAATCTCGATAAAATAAGGAAAATTAAGGGAAAAAATCTGATGTGGCCAACACATGACTTTCTCCATATATAAGATGTAAATATTTATCTACGACAGTAATTTCGAACTCTATATTCCATCTAAACTTTGAAGATGAGTGATTAATTTATATATATTATTATCTTTTACGTCACAAACATTATAAATAATGTTTTTCAGGACATGTTCGATGAAAAACGATGAAGTGGCCTTTCGCCCCAGCGCCCAGAGCGCCCACAACGTACATAATCAGCAACTTCCGGTTTATCAGTATTTCACAAATAACTCCTAAACAATCCGTGATACAAAAATATGTTTCATACAAAAGTCATAGTCAATTACATTTCCAAAAACTTTTATTTTTAATACTATATACCTAAATATCATATTTAAGGAGATATTTTGAAAACCGGAAATGAGCTTTGAAGAATGAAGCTCGACTTTCGGTTGACCGATTTACTCCAAAATCTAATCAACTCTAAACGCACAAACCAAAATACTATATATAAAATTTGGTGTTGATCCGACAAACAATTTTCATGTTAGAGCGCCCACAAAGTACATAATCAGATACTTCCGGTTTATCGGTATTACACGAATAACTCCTAATCAAGTGGTGATACAAAAATATATTAAATACAAAAGTTATAGTAAATTACATTATCTAAAACTTTTATAAGAAATACAATGTACGTATATATCATATTTATGGAGATATTTTGAAAACCGGAAATGAGCTTTAATGAATAAAGCTCGACTTCCGGTTGACCGATTTACTCCAAAAACTAATCAACTCTGACAGCACCCACACCACTACTATATATGAAGTTTGGTATTGATACGACTAATAGTTTTCACGTTAGAGCACCCACTATCACACACACACACACACACACACACACACACACACATACACACAGACATCATTCCGAAAATGGTCAAAACGTGTTCTAGGGACCCCAAAACATGGATTTCCGTTGAAATCTAGAAGTCGAATTTTTTCATGAAAACAATACTTTCTCTATACTTCGCATATGGAGAAAGTAAAAAAGAGGAAAAAAATTGAAATTTCGCTAAAATTATTCGTTTTTCTTGCTTTTTTCGGTCAAATCTCGATAAAATAAGGAAAATAAAGGGAAAAAAAGAGGAAAAAAATTGAAATTTCGCTAAAATTATACGTTTTTCTTGCCTTTTTCGGTCAAATCTCGATAAAATAAGGAAAATTAAGGGAAAAAAAGAGGAAAAAAATAGAAATTTCGCTAAAATTATTCGTTTTTCTTGCTTTTTTCGGTCAAATCTCGATAAAATAATGAAAATTAAGTGAAAAAAAGAGGAAAAAGATTGAAATTTCGCTAAAATTATTCGTTTTTCTTGCTTTTTTCGCTCAAATCTCGATAAAATAATGAAAATTAAGGGAAAAAAAGAGGATAAAAATTGAAATTTCGCTAAAATTATTCGTTTTTCTTGCTTTTTTCGGTCAAATCTCGATAAAACAAGGAAAATTAAGGGAAAAAAAGAGGTAAAAAATAGAAATTATTCGTTTTTCTTGCTTTTTTCGGTCAAATCTCGATAAAATAAGGAAAATTAAGGGAAAAAAAGAGGAAAAAATTTGAAATTTCACGAAAATTATTCGTTTTTCTTGCTTTTTTCGGTCAAATCTCGATAAAATTAGGAAAATTAATGGAAAAAAAGAGGAAAAAAATTGAAATTTCGCTAAAATTATTCGTTTTTCTTGCTTTTTTCGGTCAAATCTCGATAAAATAAGGAACATTAAGGGAAAAAAAGAGGAAAAAAATTGAAATTTCGCTATAATTATTCGTTTTTCTTGCTTTTTCGATGAAATCTCGATAAAATAAGGAAAATTAAGGGAAAAAAAGAGGAAAAATTTAAAATTTCGCAAAAATTATTCGTTTTTCTTGCTTTTTTCGGTCAAATCTCGATGAAATAAGGAAAACTAAGGGAAAAAAAGAAGATAAAAATTGAAATTTCGCTAAAATTATTCGTATTTCTTGCTTTTTTAGATGAAATCTCGATAAAATAAGGAAAATTAAGGGAAAAAAAGAGGATAAAAATTGAAATTACACATAAATTATTCGTTTTTCTTGCTCTTTTCGGTCAAATCTCGATAAAATAAGGAAAATTAAGGGAAAAAAAGAAGATAAAAATTGAAATTTCGCTAAAATTATTCGTTTTTCTTGCTTTTTTAGATGAAATCTCGATAAAATAAGGAAAATTAAGGGTAAAAAAGAGGATAAAAATTGAAATTTCACAAAAATTATTCGTTTTTCTTGCTCTTTTCGGTCAAATCTCGATAAAATAAGGAAAATTAAGGGAAAAAAAGAAGATAAAAATTGAAATTTCGCTAAAATTATTCCTTATTCTTGCTTTTTTCGGTCAAATCTCGATAAAATAAAGAAAATTATGGGAAAAAAAGAGGAAAAAAATTGATATTTCGCTATAATTATTCGTTTTTCTTGCTTTTTTAGATGAAATCTCGATAAAATAAGGAAAATTAAGTGAAAAAAGAGGATAAAAATTGATATTTCGCTAAAATTATTCGTTTTTCTTGCTTTTTTCGGTCAAATCTCGTTACATGAGGAGAATGAAGGAAAAAAAGAGGAAAAAAATTGAAATTTCGCTAAAATTATTCGTTTTTCTTGCTTTTTGCGGTCAAATCTCGATAAGGTAAGGAAAATTAAGGGAAAAAAGAGGATAAAAATTGATATTTCGCTAAAATTATTCGTTTTTCTTGCTTTTTTCGGTCAAATCTCGATAAAATAAGGAAAATTAAGGGAAAAAAAGGAAAAAAATTAAATTTCGCTAAAAGTATTCGTTTTTCTTGCTTTTTTCGGTCAAATCTCGATAAAATAAGGAAAATTAAGGGAAAAAAAGAGGAAAAAAATTGAAATTTCGCTAAAATTATTCGTTTTTCTTGCTTTTTTCGGTCAAATCTCGATAAAATAAGGAAAATTAAGGGAAAAAAGAGGATAAAAATTGATATTTCGCTAAAATTATTCGTTTTTCTTGCTTTTTTCTGTCAAATCTCGATAAAATAAGGAAAATTAAGGGAAAAAAAGAGGAAAAAGTTTGAAATTTCGCTAAAATTATTCGTTTTTCTTGCTTTTTTCGGTCAAATCTCGATAAAATAAGGAAAATTAAGGGAAAAAAAGAGGAAAAAAATTGAAATTTCGCTATAATTATTCGTTTTTCTTGCTTTTTTCGGTCAAATCTCGATAAAATAAGGAAAATTAAGGGAAAAAAAGAGGAAAAAAATTAAAATTTCGCTATAATTATTCGTTTTTCTTGCTTTTTTCGATGAAATCTCGATAAAATAAGGAAAATTAAGGGAAAAAAGAGGATAAAAATTGATATTTCGCTAAAATTATCCATTTTTCTTGCTTTTTTCGGTCAAATCTCGTTAAATGAGGAGAATGAAGGAAAAAAGAGAAAAAAAATTGAAATTTTGCTAAAATTATTCGTTTTTCTTGCTTTTTTCGGTTAAATCTCGATAAAATAAGGAAAATTAAGGGAAAAAAAGAGGAAAAAAATTAAATTTCGCTAAAATTATTCGTTTTTCTTGCTTTTTGCGGTCAAATCTCGTTAAATGAGGAGAATGAAGGAAAAAAAGAGGAAAAAAATTGAAATTTTGCTAAAATTATTCGTTTTTCTTGCTTTTTTCGGTCAAATATCGATAAAATAAGAAAAATTAAGGGAAAAAAAGAGGATAAAAATTGATATTTCGATAAAATTATTCGTTTTTCTTGCTTTTTTCGGTCAAATCTCGTTAAATGAGGAGAATGAAGGAAAAAAATGGGAAAAAAATTGAAATTTCGCTAAAATTATTCGTTTTTCTTGCTTTTTTTGGTCAAATTTCGATAAAATAAGGAAAATTAAGGGAAAAAAGAGGATAAAAATTGATATTTCAATAAAATTATTCGTTTTTCTTGCTTTTTTCGGTCAAATCTCGATAAAATAAGGAAAATTAAGGGAAAAAAGAGGATAAAAATTGATATTTCGATAAAATTATTCGTTTTTCTTGCTTTTTTCGGTCAAATCTCGATAAAATAAGGAAAATAAAGGGAAAAAAGAGGAAAAAAATTGAAATTTCGCTATAATTATTCGTTTTTCTTGCTTTTTTCGGTCAAATCTCGATAAAATAAGGAAAATAAAGGGAAAAAAAGAGGAAAAAAATTGAAATTTCGCTAAAATTATACGTTTTTCTTGCCTTTTTCGGTCAAATCTCGATAAAATAAGGAAAATTAAGGGAAAAAAAGAGGAAAAAAATAGAAATTTCGCTAAAATTATTCGTTTTTCTTGCTTTTTTCGGTCAAATCTCGATAAAATAAGGAAAAAAAGAGGAAAAAAATTGATATTTCGCTATAATTATTCGTTTTTCATGCTTTTTTAGATGAAATCTCGATAAAATAAGGAAAATTAAGTGAAAAAAGAGGATAAAAATTGATATTTTGCTAAAATTATTCGTTTTTCTTGCTTTTTTCGGTCAAATCTCGTTACATGAGGAGAATGAAGGAAAAAAAGAGGACAAAAATTGAAATTTCGCTAAAATTATTCGTTTTTCTTGCTTTTTGCGGTCAAATCTCGATAAGGTAAGGAAAATTAAGGGAAAAAAAGTGGAAAATATTTGAAATTTTGCTAAAATTATTCGTTTTTCTTGCTTTTTTCGGTCAAATCTCGATAAAATAAGGAAAATTAAGGGAAAAAGAGGATAAAAATTGATATTTCGATAAAATTATTCGTTTTTCTTGCTTTTTTCGGTCAAATCTCGATAAAGTAAGGAAAATTAAGGAAAAAAAGAGGAAAAAAATTGAAATTTCGCTAAAATTATTCGTTTTTCTTGCTTTTTTCGGTCAAATCTCGATAAAATAAGGAAAATTAAGGGAAAAAAAGAGGAAAAAAATTGAAATTTCGCTAAAATTATTCGTTTTTCTTGCTTTTTGCGGTCAAATCTCGATAAAGTAAGGAAAATTAAGGGAAAAAAAGAGGAAAAAAATTGAAATTTTGCTAAAATTATACGTTTTTCTTGCTTTTTTCGGTCAAATCTCGATAAAATAAGGAAAATTAAGGGAAAAAAGAGGATAAAAATTGATATTTCGATAAAATTATTCGTTTTTCTTGCTTTTTTCGGTCAAATCTCGATAAAATAAGGAAAATAAAGGGAAAAAAGAGGAAAAAAATTGAAATTTCGCTATAATTATTCGTTTTTCTTGCTTTTTTCGGCCAAGCCTCGATAAAATAAGGAATATACGGATATTTCTACAAACTTATTTAAACATGAGTGAAGAAGAAATAAAGAAATTTAATGATGAAAAAATTCAATTGCATCTAACATTAAAAAAAATAAATGAATGATAGAATAAAATAAAATAAACTTTTCAGACAAAGAAATGAGTTTTCTTTATTTAATAACCTTAACAATTTAAACAGTTGCTCGTTGGCATAATATCAAATAATGCTCTCATGAGGCAACGTGAACACCAGTTCTGCTTTCTTTGAATCTCAGATATCATATCTTTAGGATATTTAACATTAATATGCATATTTATTTTATTCCAACCATCAGCCATTATGTTTGAATTCATTAATGCTGAAACACACGCACCACAGAAATTATATTTTCTCCATTTCAAATTATTGTATTTCACTAAATTTATGCACCAAAAATGTTGCCGCATGCATAATGGGAAAGTACACTCATTCGATGAAACCATACAAATAAGAGCACAAAAAGTCCATGAGTCGATGTTTGTAAAAGAAGTTCTGTATGCTTTTGAAATCAAGTTAGACCTCCAAAGATTTCCCCACAAATTCGCCCAATCATTCCTATGAACGTCTAACGATTTCCCCCTAGAACAATTTATCCAAAACAAAGTCTTCAAGTCTTCGAAAACAGTTTCTGGTAAATTTTCCCACAGAAAGACCCAATTGTTGCAATAAACGTCCAACGTTTTCTTCTTAGAACACTCTAACAAGGACTTTGGATTAAATACCGCCATAGCAATAGAGTACATGCACTGAATGTTTACTTCAATGTCGCGATCTTTATTACGAATCTCAGTTTGTTCGGGAGAAGCAAGAGTAACAGCGTACGCCATCAAGCGGGCAGCGCGGTGTGGCGCGAATTCAAAAACCTCGTATTTGTTTATTATTTTTCAACACTCAAGTAGAAATACGTGCTACTTCGATCGCTATTTCGCTGTTTCAAGGAAGTTCACCCACCCGGGGAGGCCCCCCCACCCCGTCACGGCCTTCGCGCATGCACGTCATCCCGGCTACATGCGATTATTTAACTTTCTCCTAGGTTATTCATTATTATTTAAAGTTCAAGGTCAAAAGTGTGCTCGGACGAACAAATTTGTACTACTTAAAATGACCAAAATTGAGAAAAAATAGAGGAAATGAACTGAAATATCGCAAAAATTATCAGTTTTTGTTGCTTTTTTCGACTATATATCTCAATAAAAAGACGAAATTTAAAGCAAAATACAGGTAAAAAATTGAAATATGGATAAAAGTATCTGTTTTCGTTGCTTTTTTCGATCATATATAGGAAAAATTTCGGAAATAAGGGCAAAATAGAGAAGAAAATAGTGAAATTTTGCTACAATTATCCATTTTCGTTGGTTATTTCGATCGTATCTCTATAAAATGTTGCAAAATAAGGGCAAAATAGAAAAAAAGTAAAATTTTGCTAAAAGTTTCAGTTTTCGTTGCTTTTTTCGATCATATATCAATAAAAAGTCGAAATTTAAGGAAATTACAGGAAAATAATTGAAATTTTGCTAAAAGTATCTTGGTAAAACTTCGAAATTAAGGGCAGAATAGAGAAGAAAAAAGTGAAATTTTGCTTAAAGTATTAGTTTTCGTTGCTTATTTCGATCATATCTCGATAAAATTTCGGAAATAAGGAAAAAATAGAGAAGAAAATAGTGAAATTTTGCTACAATTATCCATCTTCGTTGGTTATTTTGATCGTAACTCTATAAAATGTCGAAAAAAATGGCAAAATATAGAAAAAAAAGTAAAATTTTGCTAAAAGTATAAATTTTCGTTTTTTTTCGATTATATGTCGATAAAAGGGAAAAATTTAAAGAAAAATATAGGAAAAAAATTGAAATTTTCCGTTTTCGTTGGTTTTCTCATTCATATCTCGTTAAAATGACGAAATTTAAGACAAAATAGAGGAAAAAATTGAAACTTGGAAAAAAAATCCGTTTTCGTTTCTTTTTTCGATCATATCTATATAAAAAGGAAAAATTTTAGGCAAAACACAGGAAAAAAATTGAAATTTGGAAAAAATTATCCGTTTTCCTTTCTTTTTTCGATCATATCTCGGTAAATTTTCGAAAATAAGGGCAAAATATAGAAGAAAAATTGAAATTTCGCTAAAATTATCCGTTTTCGATCTTATCTCTTTTAAATAATGAAAATTAAGGCAAATTGGAGGAAAATAATTGAAATTTACTAAGATTAACGATTTCGTTGCTTTTTTCGATCATATCTCGATGATAAGACGAAATGTAGGGCAAAATAGAGGAAAAAAATTAAAATTTGGTTAAAATTATCACTTTTCGTAGCTTTCTTCGATCATATATCGATAAAAAGGCAAAATTTAAGGCAAAATAGAGGAAATATTTGAAATTAGGCTAAAATTATACGTTTTCGTTGCTTTTTTTCTATCATATCACGGTAAAACACAAAAATTAAGGCAAATAAGGGGAAAAAAATTGAAATTTTTCTAAAATTATCCGTTTTCGTTGCTTTTTTCGATCATATCTAGGTAAAATTTCGAAAATAAGGGCAAAAAAGAGAAGATAAAGTGAAATTTTGCAAAAATTATCCAATTTCGTTGGTTTTTTCGATGGTATCTCTATAAAATGTGGAAAAAAGGGCTAAATAGAGAAAAAAAGTAAAATTTTGCTAAAAGTGTCAGTTTTCGTTGCTTTTATCGATCATATCTCGATGAAAAGATGAAATGTAAGGCAAAATAGAGGAAAGAAATTTAAATTTGGCTAAAATCATCCGTTTTCGTTCCTTTTTTCGATCATATCTCGGTAAAATTTCGAAAATAAGGGCAAAATGGAGGAAAAAAATTGAAATTTCTTAAAATTTTCCGTTCTCATCACTTTTTTCGATTATATATCTATAAAATGTCGAAGAAAAAGTGCAAAATAGAGTAAGAAAAGTAAAATTTTGCTAAAAGTATAAGTTTTCGTTTCTTTTTTCGATCATATCTTGATAAAATGGCAAAATTTAAGGCAAAATAGATTAAAAATTTGAAATATAGCTAACATTATCCGTTTTCGTTGTTATTTTCAATCTTATCTAAATACAAAGACGAAAATGAATGTAAAATAGAGAAAAAAAGTGAAATTTTGCTAAAATTATCTATTTTCGTTGCTTTCTTTGATCTTATCTGTATAAAAAGACGAAAATGAAAGCAAATTATAGGAAAAACTTGAAATTTCGCTGAAATTATCCGTTATAATTTTTATTGTCGATCATATCTCGTTAAATATCGAAAATAAGGGCAATATAGAGAATAAAAAAGTGAAATTTAGCTAAAATTATCCGTTTTCGTTGGTTTTTACGATCATATCTCCATAAAATAACGAAAATAAGGGCGAAATAGAGAAGAAAAAAATGCGATTTTGCTAATATTATCTGTTTTCGTTGTTTTTTCGATCATATCTCTATAAAATGTCGAAAAAAAGGGCAAAATAGAGGAAAAAAGTATAATATTCATATAAGTATCAGTTTTCGTTTCTTTTTTTGATCATATCTCGATAAAAAGTCAAAATAGAGGAAATAATTGAAATCAGGCTAAAATTATCCGTTTTCGTTTCTTTTTCGCTTCATATCTCGATAAAAATACTAAAATTAATGCAAAATTGAGGAAATGAATTATAATTTCGCTAAAACTATCAGTTTTCGTTGCTTTTTTCGATCATATCTCGATGAAAAGATGAAATTTTAGGCAAAATAGTGGAAAACAATTGAAATTTGTCTAAAATTATGCGTTTTCTTTGCTTTTTTTAAATCATATCTAGGTAAAATTTCGAATATAAGGGCAAAATAGAGAAAAAAGTGATATTTGGCTAAAATAATCCATTTTTGTTCCTTTTTTCGATCATATCTCTGTAAAATATCGAAAAAAAGGGCAAAATAGAGAGAAAAAAGAGAAATTTTTCTAAATGTATCCGTTTTCCTTGCTTTTTTCGATCATATCTCGATAAAGAGGAAAAATTTAAGGCAAAATAGAGGAAAAATATTGAAATTTTGCTAAAATTATCCGATTCCTTTGCTTTTTTCTATCATATCTCGTTTATATGACAAAATTTGAGGCAAAATAGAAACAAATTGAAATTTGGCTAAAACTATGCGTTTTCGTTCCTTTTTTCGATCATATCTCTGTAAAATATCGAAAAAAAGGGCAAAATAGAGAGAAAAAAGAGAAATTTTTCTAAATGTATCCGTTTTCCTTGCTTTTTTCGATCATATCTCGATAAAGAGGAAAAATTTAAGGCAAAATAGAGGAAAAATATTGAAATTTTGCTAAAATTATCCGATTCCCTTGCTTTTTTCTATCATATCTCGTTTATATGACAAAATTTGAGGCAAAATAGAAACAAATTGAAATTTGGCTAAAACTATGCGTTTTCGTTGCTTTTTTCGATCATATCTTGGTAAAATTTCGAATATAAGCGCAAAATAGAGAAAAAAACGCGAAATTTGGCTAAAATTACCCATTTTCGTTGCTTTTTTTCGATCTTATCGAAATAAAAAGACGAAAATGAAGGTTAAATAGAGGAAAAAAATTAAAATATCTCTATTACTATCCGTTTTGGTTCGTTTTGTTGATCATATCTCGATAAAATATCGAAAATAAGGGCAAAATAGAGGAAAGCAATTGAAATTTCGGTGTAATTATTTGTTTTCTTAGCTTTTTTCGATCATATCTCTATAAAATGTCGAAAAAAAGGATAAAATAGAGATAAAGTGGTAAAATTTAGCTAAACGTTTAGGTTTTCGTTGATTATTTCGATTATATCTCGTTATACTTTCGAAAATAAGTGCAAGATAGAAAAACAAAATGTGACATTTCCCTAAGATTATCCTTTTTCCTTGCTTTTTTCGATCATATCTCGTTAAAATTACGAAATTTAAGGCAAAATTGAGGAAAAAAGTGAAATTTTGCTAAAATTATCCATTTTCGTTGCTTTTCTCGATCTTCTTTAAATAAAATGACGAAAATTAAGGCGAAATACAGGAAAGCAATTGAAATATGCTAAGATTATACGATTTCGTTGTTTTTTCGATCTTATCTCGATTAAATTATGAAAATTAAGGCAAAATATAGGAAAGAAACTGATATTTCGGTGAAATTAACCGTTTTCGTTGCTTCTTTCGATCATATCTCGATAAAATGTCCAAAAATAATGCAAAATTGAGGAAAGAAATTGAAAAATCGCTAAAATTATCTGTTTTCGTTGCTTTTTTCGATCATATCTCGATAAAATGACGAAAGTTAAGGCAAAATAATAATAATAATATATAATAATAAATGAACTTAATTCGGGCGAGATTGAGACTAGAAAGTCTCTCCTTACACCTAACCCATCGTCTTATGTAAAACAGAAAGAAAGAGATAGTTTGCAAAAGTACACGAAGAAAACTAGTATGTGAATTTTTAAAAAACCTTAGCTGAGAGCTTAGGAAAAAAATTTCCACTGCAGGAAAACACTCACAGGAAGGGGAGTGTGAAAAACCTGCGAAATCTACAATAGAAAATTTTATTTTTGATGAAGGAGAAAGAAAAGGGTTATGATAGACTGGCAGTGAAAATATAAAAATTGTACAAAAAGAAAGGAGAAAAAACATAACTGCATTACAAACAATCAGATAATATAAATCAACTTCACTAAACTGACATTAATTATAGATGAATTAAAATAAAGGTTGAATAATGGGAGATAAATCTCAAAGAAATGAAGAAAATGAAATTACATTAAGAAAAACATACAAATGAAACATTAAAAGGTCTACTACTCTGAAAATAATCAAAAACATAGTTTATAGGGAAGTGTTAAAAGACAAAAAGAGAAAATAAACAAAAAATATAATAAATTAAATAAAAACAAATAAAAAAATAAATAAAAAGATGTGCGGAAATCAAAAGGATTAAAACATTTGCGGCTTGCAAGTTGGAAGATACTAAAACAAAATCTAAGTTAACTAATCGTTAATATTGTACATATATTCATGACATGGGGCAGCGGATCAGAACCAAACAATTGTTTAACAAGGTTGGGATGATGGAGTTGTGAATTTAGGTGTATTTAAGTTCTGCTTTAGATAGTTATGAGATGATTGTGACATGTACGCTTAAAGGTAAAAATGGTGGATGAGTTTTGTATTACTTGAGGAAGTGCGTTCCAGAGGTTAATAGCAGTAACTGTAAATGAATTGTGAAAGATCTCGGTTCTATGTTGAGGAATCAATAGTTGTTTGCGACCTCTTGTATTGCGGTCATGAATGCAATCCAAGGACAAAAATAAAGAGTGAATGTAATTGGGAGATTTAGTAGATAATAATTTGTTCGTGGTGCAAAGAAAGTGATGCTTGCGCCGGAGATCAAGCTTTAGTAGTGAGAGTTTCGTGTAATAATCCGAAATGTGATCGTACTTTTTTAAGTTGAAAACATATCTCATAATAGAGGAAAGAAATTGAAATTTCGCTAAAATTATCCGTTTTCGTTGCTTTTTTCGATCATATCTCGATAAAATGACGAAAATTAAGGCAAAATAGAGAAAAAAAATTGAAATTTTGCTAAAATTATGCGTTTTCATTGCTTTTTTCGATCATATCTCGATAAAATGACGAAAATTAACGCAAAATAGAGGGAAAAAATTAAATTTCGGTAAAACTAACTTATATAATTAGGAAGTACTTTATGTAAAGTATTCTTTGGAATCAAGACAAAAATTGTAAATATACATTTTGTAATATAGAACTTTTTCCAGTATTTTATTTGCAATTTAACATTCTCTTAGATTTGTAATTAAATTTGTAAATATGAATTAATATAATCATTTTGGGAAATATATGACAAACTTTTTTATATATATCTCTTGGTATTTATTATTTCACTCCTTGAATTGCCTCTGTGTAATTTTATATATAATATGAAAGGTGCATTTCCTGTTGGAAAAGAGTAGCATTAATGTTGGCAAAGAGTAATTACTTTGCTGGCCCAATGTAGGGCCAACGAAGTTACGGTTGGGCCTATGTTGGCTGGTGTTGGTTGGCCCAACGTTGGGGAATGGTGGGTTGGCAAATAGTGAGGCAGAGTGCCATTCCATACCCTTGGCCAACCGTGGACAACAACGGTTTGCCAGCATTGGCCCAAGGATGTCGTTTTACTTGGGTATCCACCTGTTGAATGTGATAGGACTAATGTCTTTGTAACACCATGAATAATGAGAAAATTCCGTCCCTTTTCCCCCTTTGAGAATAAACAGGGTATACCTTCACGTGGTATACCCTGTGTTTACAAACGAGGCCATGGCAAACTTTAAGTTTCATTATTCAACTGCAGTATACTATACAGTAGCAGTAGCAGTATATAAACTATAGTTAGTTGTGGTGCAACTTCAATGCATGCAATCAGTTTTTTCTTTTATTAGTTATAGAACTGTGGACAGGGCAATAAGACAGTCAAGTTGTTGCCAGTAGGCATAATAGCAAGCCTCTATTCTGTGAATAGTGTGATGTAATACAATTTCCTTTTATTTTTAACCCTTATCCGGGCGTGCTGCACACCTCCAGGCAAAAATTGCACGCGCTTTTATGGATGTGACGGTTAACTACCGTCCGCGTGCCTGGATGAAGGTTAAGGGTGCAGTACAATCACCTTGGACATGAGCATCGGACTCAGCAGAATGCAGTGGACTTACAAGAAATTTGATGAAGTGGAGGAATTGCTACCCATCTTGTGCAGCTGTGATGTGAATATTGTTCTTTCTACTAAGTTATTCAATAAATAAATTTATTCAAAATTTACTGTTTCTCGTGTATTAATTTTCCTATCCAAATTTTGAATATTGGTATTAATAATGATTACCATTAGACCATTAGTAATAATAATGAATGTAATTGATTATTAGTATAGAAATAATTGATATATAATAAGCACCACGACAGGGCGATCGAAATATGCATATGCATTAGTGCACCTAGCGGCAGCCACGGTAACTTGTTGCGGTGGCCGAGCTATGTAGTAGTAATATCTGCCAACAGATGTCACTAGTAGAGGTAGTCGTATATTTTCCACATGGCAATATACTTATAATATACTTTTTTTCTCTCTCAAGACCCCTCTAAATATAAGTTTATTATACCCCTGTATTGGACGTTTATACCACATGATATACCTATATTATAAGAATATTATACAAATATTCCCCGAACTGTGCTGTATGGGTTTGGTGAAAAGTTTGGTTAAAATTATAGGAAATCAGGCTATTTCTAGTATTAAAAACAAATTTCCCAAACAGTCCTAAACGATAATTTTACTCTTCTTCTCGTAGGCGTTTTTCAACACATTTAAATTATAAACACATTTTTAAGTCAATCCATCACCAATTTAATCTTATTGGTAAATAATAATCATAAATAATGTTATTTGATATTGAAAAGGAAAAATTTTGTTATGGATACAAAAAACCTAAATGAATCTTTGGAAATATGTATTATTCACAGCATTAACCCTGTCGCAAATAATGTAGATGTGAAAAATTAGTGCAAATCTACTGATAGAAATAACTGAAAGATGTAAAAGAGATACCTTTATCATAAATAGATTGCATTCTAAGATGAATGACAATCTTCTATCTCCTACCCTTTGATTGGGAAAGTAGTGTATTCCACCGCTGATATGATACTTTCTTTAATTCTATTAGTTTATTTATCTACCTATTTTTATTGCACAAGAGAAAAGGCAGTTCAACGATTTATGCACAAAGAAGATACACATCTAAAGAAGCTGATAATTTGCTTACATTTATAAAAAGAATATGCCCTCTTAAGAACCAAGAAGAAACTATATTATAAAAATACATCTTTATATCTTTGAGAAACATTAATACAGTGAAACCTGCCTTAAGCGGATCACATGTGAAACGGAAACCTGTCTTATCCGGAAAAAAATTTTGGTCCTGGCGGTCTTAATAGGGTTTTACATGCATTGTTACTCTGTGTTGAACGGAAACTGTCAAATGCGGAAACGGAATCGATTCCCAGCCACGTGAACCTGGGCTAAGCGGAATTGCAAAAAGCAATTCCAATTTTGATCTAAATCACTTGAGGTGACTATGAAGATGCAAAGCATTCCTACGGGAGATATTATCCTAAATCAATAGCGTCCTGTTGTAAAAATCATTTCAAGAGTTTCGTAGTGGACAGAGGTTCCTTTGTCTTCATGTTTATGATTTAAATATCCTGTACAAGAAAGCAAAGAAGATTTGAAGAATTACCACCCCATCAGCCTCATTCCAATTGATTTAAAAGATATTCATGATTTCCATCCGTCAAGCCTCTAAAAATTCTATTTTATCATTACTGTCCTTGTAATCTCTTTCTGTCAATAGATTAAAACATGATTTATCCTTCTTACATTCACTGCTGAACTCCCTTTATGACTGTCCTCCCTTAACTTACCTTATCAATTATCGTGTTCCAAACAGATCTACCCGTTTGACATCATTACTACTCCTAGACTTTCACTTATCCCAGCATAGAGAACAAGCAGTATTTCCAAAGGGCTTCAGCACTATGGACCTAATCCACATACCACAGGAAATTATCAACAGAACAAATGAGTATGATATGACACTTGTCCTCTGCTTTGTAGACTACAAACAAGGCTTCGACTCTATAAGTAACTCTTCCACTCTGAAGAATCAAGGGATAGATACTGAGCACATTCAACTCTTATGCAGTATCTATGAGAATGCCACAGCTTCTGTAATGCTGCATGAAGAGACCGATCAATTCAAGATTGAGAAGGGAGTTCGACAAGGTCACAGTCCATCTTATGTACAGCAGTTTTGGAAGAAGTTTTTAAAACCTTTGTTTGGGAAGAGAAGGGATTAAAAGTGAATGGTGAATAGATAAGTCACCTGCGTTTTGCAGATGATATATTTCTCTTTGGAGCCAAAGCAGAAGATCTAATTTCAAGACTTCAAGAACTAAACACAGTGGGACAGAAGATAGGACTCCAGGTCCAGGTCTAACAAAAACAAAGGTAATGTATAATTCTTTCACAGTGCAAGTACAAGTCAAACTAAAAGAAAATTCTCTGGATGCCACAACATCCTCTTCCATATCTGACGTTACTGCTCATCTTCTTTTAGAGTTCTTTTTCTAATTATTACACTAAAATCACTCAAGTCCTACGCTACTTATGTAGAAGATATTCATGACTACCATAAGTGCATTTGCACAGTTTTCAGCCCAAAGACATATCAAGACCAGGGTTTCGATGCCTTTTATACCTAGTAATACTTTCCTAGTGTCTACTACCTTGCACCTAGTAATAATTTCAGCAAATTTTCATGGTAGATGGAAAATTGTCCATTGAAGGTTAATAAATTGTAAACTCATCTTATTCCTTTTCCCTTTTCTGATATTCAATAGTCATCTTTTTCCACCATCCCTAGAATGAATATACTTCTATTTGGATTCATCATTTCAAATTTTTTGTTCACGCATGTAACAATAAAAGTGGTCAATAAAAAAATATAAATATTCTTACTGATTATTGTATGCATGAGCCCGCATATGTATCCGTGCAAATAGCAAATTTATTATGTAATTTTATTGAAAGATGGCTAAGTCATTAATATACATATTGTGGTTAGACTACAAGAGAAAGTGTGTAATCTATGCCCATTGATCAAAACTCAACTTAAAGCCATCAAAAACAGCATAACTTGTGAGATGTCTAGTGGAAACATTTTACACCAAGAATATTAAATGCAAATTATACTCAACATTGATACAACTCAGCTGTACCAAAGGAGAAGGATCGAAATAAAACGCCACCATTGGAATAAAAAAGCTTCGATACTTTTATTTTTGTTAGATTTTACATTTGGGGCTTTTAAAAGCACGAACAACTTGCACTTAAAGACATTTAATGCTGATTTAACATCCTGAAGAAACAGAAAAAGTACAGTTCTGCAACATTTTCTTGTGTGTTCCAAAAACATTGACAGAAAACAAATATCAGGGAGGTAAATTTCTAGTTTCTTTACCGAATTTGTGTTACCACCTTTAAAGCGCTTATGTATGCGAAGCTAAAAACATATGGCAGTGTTGTGATCCTCATGGAAATATTAATCATCATATTTCATCATGTTCATGTTTAGTTTAAACAAAGAGTTGAGCGAATGGATGTTTATCGGCAAAAATTTCCTTTACATGTGATTGACCAAAAAGTCGTCTCGTTAGCTGTTTATGAAACATACTTGGGGTTTTGCCGCTAGACTTACTAAAGATTTAATAATATGCATGGATTTTGTAAGAATTTGAGAAAACCATAGAGGATTATAAAGCGTTTGTGGTAAATTTCTAGTTTAACCACTTGAGGGAAAAAAAAGGCTGACTGTGTGAAACTAGAAATTTACCACAAATTCAATATACTCCGTAACACGTATCGCTTCACGCAATGAATAAAAAAGCTTTTACAGTAAAAAGCAACTGTAACATCGGTCAGCTCGAGACGTAAGGGAATGGAGAAGCGCTTTTCGTCTTGCCACCTTTATTTTTCACCACACGTAACAAGAAACCGACTTGGAGAGGGAATAAAAGACTCCTCTATCTTTTTGGTCCACTTACCAAAAACAATGGACGTCTCTTCCATTCCTTTCAGATACGGAGCACAGAAGTGTCCCGAGGTAATCTCATTCCCTAAAAGTACAGTAGGATTCTCGTTAGAAAAATGTCAACATCCTCGCTCTCTGCATCTCCTCGTATTAGATCAAGTCGATTGGTTCACCACCTCATCGCCCAAATATGAGGACAGCGCTGATGCACAGAATCCCCAACAGGGAGTAGGGTTTCCCCACACCTGAGTTGCAGCCGCCGTAGAAAGAGGCGCTGTAGTCAACGGTGGGTCCAGAGCAGAAGGTCTTGGCTAACTCGTGTAAAGATGTGGCCGACACGTTGGGAAGGCCGTAGAGGGAGGTGAGGTTGTATTCCACCTGCCATCGGCGTGATCTCTGTGGTTTGCAGAGCTCAGCTTCAAGAAGTATTGAACAAAGTCTAACACCTAGGGGAGAGAAACTAGTATTAGGTAAGGGATCATAGTTCAGGCCCCCCTTGCGATGTGGTGTGTTCTACCCACTGCCCTTGGTAAGAGGGGTCTACACTGGGATAGGTAGTCACTCAATTCTCCTATATCTAATACGAAGCTCTGCAATGCTCTGGCTTTCTGTCAAAAGATAAACACATAAATGTTTGCTTCAAACTTTAAAATTTGTAAACTAGCTTTCCCTTTCTCTGAGATTTACTGTGACCAAATCTAGGAAAACGAAGAATGTTACTTATACAATCAATAAAAATGATTGGTTTAATACACACATATGAGATAATTGATTAATGAAATATTAGAGTAATTTGTATTTTAAGTAGGTTATATGAACTGTTATGAAATGTTTTATATTAGATATTAATTGAAGTATTTAAGTAGGTAATGAACTTATTATTACAGGGTTTTACTTCATAATCAATGAAATTGAAGAAATTAAAAGTGAAAAAATAGGCCAAGACTAAATTTTCAGATCACAATTTCGCACAATACATATACATAATTTTCATCAAAATATTAATTTTACCTCCTAATAGATTCATAAAGTTGAGGATGAATAAAATTATATTCAGTAATTCACAAGTTTAGAGAGAGTCTTTTTAGTTGTTTATGAGATATATGCAGAGTTTATATGTATGTAGATATTTTACCTATCCCGTGTCGGTGTCAAATTTGTACAGACGAACTCTGGGATTCTTTGCTCCACTAGGGGTTTGCCAGGGTGTCACTGAAGGAACCAAAAACATCCAGGATATTGGCAGACCTAAAGTTGAATGAAATTGCTTCAAATATTAAAATAGCATCAATAGCGAAAATAAATCCGTGCAAGTCTGCGGTGATGTCGTTTTCCCTGAAGAAGGACATTACTCCACCTGTGTATCGCCTTAACGGTGAAATTATTAATACCGATTCTTCTCACAAAGACCTTGGAGTGATTTTCGACAGGAAATTGAAATTCCGTGAACATGTGAGCTGGGTCACTTCAAGGTGTATGTCACTGATTGGAATGCTTTCCCGGTTCACAGAAATTGCCGACCCTTTGGCCCTAAAGTCTATCTTTACTGGTTGTGTTAGCCCCATTATGGACTATTGCATCCCAATATGGCAATCTGCTACCCCTTCCAACCTCAAAAGGCTCAACCGTCCCTTAAACTTCTTCACCTCAATTGTTCGTCTGCGAGGGCCCCACTTTTACAACTGTTCTTGTGATCAAATCCTTAGCTCTCTCGGCATTTCTTCTCTTCTTCATCGTCGCAAATCATTTGATTTAAAATTTCTTCACGCAATCTTTAATGGCCGTTGCAGAACTACCGACATCCTCCCTTGCTTTTCCCTTCGCATCCCTTCCCGTAATTCTAACCTCCTTCACGTACCTCGTTTCATGCTTTCAATCTCTCAAAGATCAATTTTCTATCGAATTCCAACACTTTTCAATTCTCTCTTATCCAATAACCCTTCCCTTGAACTGTTTTCCCCCATTAATTCACTCCTTTCGTCCATTCATTAATCTCGCTCTTTAGCTTAATTCGTTGTCTCGAGTTTCGTCCTTTTCATCTTTCCCTCATATTTATTTATTCATTTTTTCCCATCATTATTGTTTTTTCCCCTTACATCTCCTTTTGTAACTTATGATTACTATTTTTTATTATTTTATCTTATTTTTTTTCTCATTTAATTTAAATTAACCCACTAACATCTTTTTTTGCTTTTTACATATGTTTGGTTGCATTTCAATGCAGCTTTGTTGATATTTATAAATATGTTTATTTTAATATATTGTTGTAACATTCATTGTAATTGGTCGTAATGACTGTTAATGAATCAAATTTAAATAAATAAGTGAGGGTTGAGCTTAGCTATCTCTAATTTGTTCCATCTTTGAATGGCAAAAAGGTTGCTAACATTAGGATTTTTGCCAGTTTGCCGAAGAAGGACACTGTTTAAAGACGCAATTTCTTTTATTTTCTATACATAAATAACGAAATGAGCCATGTGGTCCCACTAAACAACCTATAATATACAAAATCCCCGATTAAAAGTTTTGCGTAGCCAGACTCGTAACATAGATGGAATCCTAGTGCTGAAGTTAATGAGGTTAGATCCCTCGAGAAATATTTGAGTTTCTAGATTTCCCTTTCCAGAGATATAAAAATGGCTACAACAAAAAAGCTTTAATTCATATATTCTATAGTCAGAATCCTCAGTTTAGGAGGAGGTAAAGGAATGCAAAGATTTGTAGTAGCTTTATTTGTAGTAGCTTTATTTGTAGTAGCTTTATTTGTTGTAGCTCTCTGTAGATGGAACATATAGTACATTTAAAGAAAGATATTGAGTTGAGGCAAACAGTGAAGAATAATCAACAGAATATTATCCATCATCTATTTTTCATTATTAAATGTTTAATGATAGTATTGAAATATTCTAATCCTCTGTCCTACTCATGTCCTTAAATTTTAGTGGAAAATGATAACATTTTTAATTAATTTAGGCATAAGAAACCTAACATTATTAATCTTTATATTTTATGATTAATGCTATAAAAATCTTTGGATATTACCTTTGAAATGATTGCAGTGATTTTCACTCTTCAAACCTCTGTACTAACGCATATTTACTAATCAATGTTAGAATATGTGAAGAAATAAACTTACCTCTCTCATTGTAGATGACTCAGAAGGAATCTGAGTGGTGATGTCTGAAGAACTGCCCCACAATCACTTGGGAGTACTTGCGAACAAGATGAAGGTATCTTCTGTTGAAGCGCTCCTTGAAAGCCCCTGAGTTCATGGAGTGCCTCTCATGGGGGGACAACCAAGGACACCTGAAGATTATATATGAGAAGGAAATTTAGTTAAATGTAGCCCAGGTTTTCATTGATTCAAACTGATGCATGTGTACACTTTTATAAGTAGTTTTCATGATTGAAATAATTTCATTGAAGCTAAATTCCAATTTAAAGATTCTTCAAAAATTTCATCGTCCAATAATTTCCACTCCATTTTACCTTAAACCACTCCTGTCTTTGAAATTTTACGTAAAATTCCATATGAACCTTTGGCTTTTGCAAAAACATATTATAGGACAACTTAAGAACTTATGATAAAATGAAGTTAAAGATTAATAAATTACCAGCATGTAATATTACCAATATTATTTAATAATATAAATGTATTTCATATTGTGACATTTAGTATACAAAGACCAGTTTAAAATAATCATTGAATGCTTGAATAGATGAAAATAATTCCATTCTGTGTTGTAACATTAGACTCTAAATATCGTTTTTTGTAATTATTTAGTCTCATTCACTCATTTGAGAATACAAAACTACAGTATAATTTTATATTCATTAACTTAGTTAATTATCTATATTTTTCACTATCTTTTGAAAATAAATATGTAATACAATTATAGCTTAAGTTAAAATTATTGCTTGATGGAAATTATATTGAAAATAATATAATAATTAGTGAGCCATCATGAATGGTATGATCTTTACATATCAATGAAATATTTTAACCCTGAAACATAAATGTCAATGAAATCATAATGATAGAGCTTAAGCTAGAAATGTGTATGAAAATTCATTCTAATAAACTCATATGCATTACCATGTAGGTAAAATTTATGGCAAAGGTTTCTCATCACCTGAATTTTCACAAAGTAATGCTTGTTCCTACTGATGTATGCTAAATAATTCATTAAAAATACGTTTCCCTGTAAAAAAATATATAATGGGGATTAGTATGAATTTTTTTATGTTTTTGATGGATATATCTTAATACCCAATGCGAGAATATACAGAACCATCAGGTTACTCCGAGTGACTGCAACCCTCTGGTTCTGACCCTTTCAATGTGAGCACATTACCCAAGTTCTTTTCTTACTCATTTCAGAAAGCTTCTCTCTTCCATTATCCAACTTTGCAAGCTTTTCCCTGCACCTCCTCCCTGCTACTGGCAAACTCTGAATCCAAAGGAAAGTGAAGGTGTTGAACAGCAGGGTAAATCAGCGAACTTGGTTGGAGTTTTTGAATGGACCAAAATAAATATTTGCCTCAAAAACGTTTTTCAGCCAAATCAAAAACACGAACGTGAAGAGAATCAATTGAGGAAAATTTGAGTTACTGAATAAAAATATAGAAGTCATAGTATTGATGAATAAGGCTTTACATTGTTAGTAATAATGACCTATTATGATAATAAAGGATTAATTTGCAGTTAAAAGAAAAATCCACAGCATAGGGTTGAAGGGAAAAAATGATATTGATTATAGAAATGACGGCATGTAGTATATGGTGTTTTTCATACATGTAACAGCTGCGTAGTGTGGTGACTGTGACTAGGTGTTAAACTCCACCAGAGATACTAGCGAAAGATCATTATAACTCCAGACCTAAGCTTTGCATGAAGAAATAATATGCGATGTGGAAGCTATTTAGAATTAAAGAGGATGGGTATAATACCTAGTGACGAAATATAAATGCAAACAATATTATTGAAAACCATAAACAATGGGTATATATGAGGGGCGTCCAAAAAGTAAGTTTCCCTGGATAGAGAAAATAAAATCATTATTTAAAAATTATAAAAACTATTCAGTAATGAAATTAAAATTTTTCTTTATTTTTTGATGTAGTCTCCTTCACTTTAAAGACATCTTTCGTATCTTGGCAACAGTTTTTTTTATTCTGACATCACAGTGTTCTACCTCCGAACAATGAAAATTGAGGTCAACATCATTAGAGAATCACCGACCACCAAGATGTTTTTTCAGCTCCGGAAACAGGTGATAATCATTGGGGGCTAGGTCAGGTGAGTACGCTGGATTACCAAACACATCCCAGCGGAAGTTTTCCAGTAGCAGCACTGTTTCTTGGGCAGAATGTGGCCTTGTGTTGCTGTGGATCAACAAAACTTTCCGTGACAGCATGCCGCGTGGTTTGTTCTGTATGGCTCATCAGAGTGTCTTCAGAAGCTCGCAATAACAAGCAATGTTGATGGATGTCCCATGGGGCAGGTAGTCTATCAAAAGAACTCCTTTGGCGTCCCAGAAGATCATTGCCACGATCTTTCCGGCTGACTCAGCAACTTTTGCTCTCCGTGTAGCGCATTCACCCTTTTTGCCACACCATGCATGGTCTTTTTGATTCAGGGGCTGAATAGTGCACCCGAGTTTCATCCTCAGTGACTATCCGGGAAAACAGTGCATCTGCCTCACTCTACCAACTACAAGAAAGACCGAGCAGGCTCAATGTGTTGCCAATTATGGTCTTCTGTTAGCAATATGGGCACTCACCTGGCACAGACTTTCCTGTACTGCAGCTCATCAACACTGATGGTATGCAGCAATGATCGGCTGATCTCAAACCTCAGAGGAAAATTTAAAAGAATCTCATCCAAACTAAGCCACTATGGTCTCGTGAACAGCATCGATCACATCAGCTTGACGTGACGTCAATGGTCTGCTGCTACGCTCCTTGTCATGAAGAGTTTCTCGTCCCTCGATGAACATTGTATGCCAGTAACAAACCACTTGGATAGACAAGGCATCTTCACTGTAGACTGTGGATGAATCTCCACTGATGTTTCATTTTTTGCAGTCAAAAAACCAATAAAACTTCTAATTTCACAGCTCGTGGTAATGCCCAAAGAAGTGTACATGATTGTAATTGTTTTAAAAACATCAAGTATCTTGGGCAGCCTTGAGAGTTTCTCAGTAATACCACCACACTTGTATCAACACTCCATACAACTATCTCTTTCCTACCTCTATTTTTGGCTGAGCGGTAGAACAGGGAAACTTACTTTTTGGACGCCCCTCATATATAAAATTATAAACGTATATCAACGCAATTCCTCAAACATGAACCATTACTATTACTTCATAAGGCATGATAAAGTATTTAAAAATATGAGCATAGGAGATAAGTAAAGCCTGAAAACCAGAATTTAAGATAAAAAATCAGTTGTCAGTCAGGTAGAATGATGAAATGAATGAGACAATCAGTCTAAGCAGTACTAATTACAATTGTTTTTAGAAAGTTAGTGATAATACCGGAGTAATATAATAAAGCAAGAAATAATATGATCGCACTTTGAAAGTAACAAAATAAAAATTCAAGTAAAACACAATTAAAAAAGTTTTGTATTATGTCAAAGAGGATAAAGTAAGCTTACAGTGTTTAAAATTCATTGAAAATATAAATATAGCAGCTGAATATGGTAGATTCTTCTTAGTGGAACTTACCTTAGCTTCTGAGAGCTTTAAACTGAATGTCGTTCTCCCATTGCATTTTGATCCTGAGGCTCTTCTGTCATCTTGTTGCAGCTTCTGGAATTTAAGCATACCTAACAATCTTCTAAGCCACTTAAATTTCCAAACCAATTCTGAAAAAGTGTTTCACTTTAATTCAAATCTATTTTACATAATCTCCTACTCTTATCTAAGCATCAGCATCTCTTAGTCTATCAGCTTATAGTATTTTTCTCCAAAAAAACTTATCAAAACTTTCCTTCCTTCCTTTCTTAGTTCCTTCAGAATGATGAGTACTTCCCTTTCATAGATGACTGTGTTTCTTAAAAACAATTGGAAAATGTCTTGAGAAATCACACACTATTTACAATAAAAACAAGTGATGAGGTTATATGTTAACAGAGAGCAGTTACATTCAGAAGTAAATAATAGTATTTGCAGTAATATTGTTGTTGTCTCTTTTGTTTACACAAAAATCTCTTCCCTTTTATTTAAATTTAAGATTTTCTTATAGATATTAATATATTTTAATGGAACTTAAATAATAATATAGTCTAATTTAAGAAAGCTAGACTAAAAATTTATGCACTCTCATCCAAAAAAATATTTTCTAAACTTGGAACAGTTGGTAGAAAACTAAACGATGTAGTTGATTCTTATAAGGACAACTGAGAAGGGATGAGAGAGTTGGTACAATATGGGAAAATAAATTCAATTTCAAGATTTCAAAAGGAGCAAACTGGTGATCTTAATGGCATAACTACATTAATCACAGATGTTAAAGCAAAATAGGTAAAATTAACTTTTTTAAACACGCTTTTGGAAAAAATCAGCAACATCCAGCCTAAGGAAAGATTAAGGTCGTTTGCAAACGTGCTGGCAAAACCGGTGCCGGCGCCTGCCCCTAGTCTGGCGCCGGAGGCTTATGGTTTTCACACGTACCGACATTCACGGAATCGGAGGCCACTCTGATTTTTGCTGTTGAGCAGGAAACTTGTGAACGGGCGTTGATAATCGTATCTTCGGGCTGCTGTACTTGAGGAAAAAATACAGAATATAGTAAAGAGAGTATTGGGCTCATCCAATTTTATCAGCAAGGTATCTATTATATATAGATGCTTCTCCGGATTCATTCATATAGATAGATAGATAGATAGATAGGATACTAATTCACAGGCTAAACCACAAACGTCATTGATTTGAAATTTTTACGACGTATTGGCCATAACGTTTCATCGCCAGAAGAAATGCGATTTTGAACCTCACAAGGGGAGACTCTCACTTTTGTCTGGGGATTTTGATGAAAATTTTTGTGGTGGTGCAGGAAGTGGAGTAATGAAAAACTGTATTGCCTCTCGTCTGAATGGGCCTTAGTTTTTTTGCAATAATTAATTGAAAATCGATAATTTGAGTATAGGCAACCACGCATTACACACCCGCGCCGGCCAAATCGGTAGAGAATAACCCGGTGTTTGCGAGTAATTCTGTTATATTATTTTCATTTTATATTATTATATATTTTCCTTGTTACTCACTGATAGACTTAAGAGCAATATTTCCATTCTTGCACTCGATATCCGATCGAATAACCTTATTTCAACCAAATGAACTTTGATGACAGAGAGCCTCACTTAAAGTATAATGAATGAAGGTTCGTAACATAGCTTTCTGGAATCCTCTAGTATTTGGTGGTTATAACTACATTGGCTATTCTCATAAATTGATAGTAGGCCCTAAAATATCATTCACAAGCGCGATTTTTCATTTAAGGTTCGTAACGCAAAAGAAACTTGCGTTCGACTGATTCAAGATTTCGTAATTAAAAGTAGCGGATTACTTCCGTAATTTAATTTCTACGCCAAACACTAGATGCTTTATATTTGTTGACTGGATAATGCGCAATCCGCTCTGGTTACATATACACCAGCTACTCCTTGGTTAATGGGAAACTTTCCAGAGCTTCCATCTTACTCGACGTCACCTCTGCTCTTGAAGAAACTCAAACCTACCATTTATCCAAAAATGTAAGAATATTCGAAGATAAACGTCCCTTCGTTGGAAAATGAGAATACATTTGAAGAAAAAATTACGTTCCTGAAAAAGGTTCCGCTGTTTCTGCGACGGGCGCGCGACCGTGTGGGTGTCATAAAATGTGCACATCTTTGTTTGAGTACGGTGAAAGACAGAGTCTTTGGACACTTCCCTTGTTTTGAGTCCTTCCCAAGTATGCCGCTTGCGCTTTAAACCTCATTTTAGTCATTTTAATGATTTTTAATTTAACGAGAGAATTGTCTTAAATTATGACTTAAATGAATCTTAAATTTTGTTAATTTTGATAATTAATGATATCGTTAAATTCAGTGATTAGAAGAGATTATTTTTCTTCTTGTGAGCATGTGAAGCTTTATCCAAAGTAAATTAATTTCCTAACTCAACACTACAAAAACACTTCTATTGAAATGTTTATTGAAGTCGATACTAATTACAGGATCTGATTTTGGTGACATTTAATAACAGCTAGTTCATGAAATTTAAATGGTTGTGCAAGTCAGTGAAATAATGTGATTTATTGGTATGTTTTTTTTCTTTAGTTTTTCTGTTAGCATTGTGCTCCTTTACAAGTATCGGGATGAAATTTATCAAAAAAACAACAAAAACACATATGTACAGCACCATGAGCATCTTATAAAGCACTGCCTTTCATAAGCGCAATTCTTCTTTAGCACTTCGTTTGGGAAACATTTCTGGCGCACATTTTGAAAGAAACTTCTTTCCTTCGCAAGTGTTGACGCATATTTCCCATTTCTCCTGGATGAGGTAAGTACAGTTTTGCAGTCTTGAAATGAATATCTTGATTTGTCTATAAAAATACGCATCAGTGGGTTGGCATAATGATGTGCATGTTGGTGCTATTACATTTAAGGCGCATGTTGGCATATTTTCGTCTTCGAAAAATATCTCATCATATGTTGCGGAGTTTGTCTTTCCGCCTAGAGATGGGAACTTTGAAAAAAAATGAAATGCTTTAAACGTTTAAAACATTTTTTTCATTCGTCTTGAAAAGAATGCGAAAAACAATTTTTTCGTCAATTTTTGAGATGTCGTTCTTCGTGGTTTATCCGATAAATTTACTATCCTGATTAGTAAATTTTGCACTTGACCTGGCCCTAAAAGCTTATAAAGAATGTAATTCTCTAGTTTTTAAAAGGATTTTAAAAGAAACACAAGTGTTTATATGTTTTTAAGGCTGATGCATTGTATAAAATCGACATTTTCAGGCGTAACTTTATGGAAGTTTGTCTTCATGATAAAATTAAAACGAGTTAAAAGCTTTCTAAAAGCAACCTATGATAAAGTGTAGTGAATTTCGAAAATTGGCCTCATGTGGTTCAATAGTGACCGCTAAGTTTCATGTTGCTGAACAGATAATAGTGTACAGAGTTTTTTCTTGACACCATGTATTCACATGTTGAAATTCAGCAAGTTCATTGCTTCGCTTCAAGCTCTGAGTTGAAGACGTATCATTGCGTGGATTATCATCGTTCGGATTTGGTCATAAAAAATGCCTAGAAAGGCAGATCGGATCAGAAAATTTTTTGACATACAAGAGAGCGCCAAAATGAAATGTACATATTGTAAAACATTCTTTGCAAGCAACGTCAAAATCATGAAGTGCCCGTCAAACGCTGCGGAAAAATTCCAGGAGATATCAAGAACCGTGTGAAAACAAACTTCATCAAAAAATGTAGTAAATTGATTAATGAAGGATATTTGTGGCATCCCGGAAATAGCTACTAAAGTTAAGGATGCTGTGGATATAAAAAGCGAAATAAGAAGCTCAAATTTCCTAAGTACTTGGTTTTCAGATGTTCAAAAGAGCGAAGAAATTTTTATCACTTTAAAAAACCCTGCAATAACTCGATTCGCATCCACAGCTTTTGATCTGGAATAATTCATTTCTAACAAAAGAGCGCTGCAACAAATAGAAATTGATGAGAATCCTAAGAATCCGTCCCTGAGGCTTCGTCACGATACCAAAGGAGTTGCTGGTGTATACGTAACCAGAGCGGATTGCGCATTATCCAGTCAACAAATATAAAGCATCTAGTGATTGGCGTAGAAATTAAATTACGGAAGTAATCCGCTACTTTTAATTACGAAATCTTGAATCAGTCAAACGCAAGTTTCTTTTGCGTTACGAACCTTAAATGAAAAATCGCGCTTGTGAAGGACATTTTAGGGCCTACTATCAATTTATGAGAATAGCCAATGTAGTTATAACCACCGAATACTAGAGGATTCCAGAAAGCTATGCTACGAACCTTCATTCTTTATACTTTAAGTGAGGCTCTCCGTCATCAAAGTTCATTTGGTTGAAATAAGGTTATTCGATCGGATATCGAGTGCAAGAATGGAAATATTGCTCTTAAGTCTATCAGTGAGTAACAAGGAAAAAATATAATAATATAAAATTAAAATAATATAACAGAATTACTCGCAAACAGCGGGTTATTCTCTACCGATTTGGCCGGCGCGGGTGTGTAATGCATGGTTGCCTATACTCAAATTATCGATTTTCATTTAATTATTGCAAAAAAACTAAGGCCCATTCAGACGAGAGGCAATACAGTTTTTCATTACTCCACTTCCTGCACCACCACAAAAATTTTCATCAAAATCCCCAGACAAAAGTGAGAGTCTCCCCTTGTCAGAGTCATGGGTTCGATTTCAGAAGGCCCCAAAGTCCCGATTTTCCCTATAAAGATATATGGTGGGGATTTTCAAAAACTTTTTTGAGGCACTTCCCGAGAAAGAAGAGAGTTGAAACTCAAGGGATTGCTAGATGCCGTGCATATCCAACGAAAATCAAAAAGACATCTTCGATGATTATCCTTGGTTCGAAGCTAGGTCAGGGCAAATATCTTCCCTTTAACATGTGTTGTGGCAAATTTTAAGATTTTTTTGGATCTCTTTCTGATGACATGGAAACTTGAAACTCGGTACGTGGGTAGAGATCATAAATATATTTCATAATCTAATTTTAGCAATTCGCTGACGGTCCTTGGTTCGATCCCAGAAAGCCATATACATTACCCAATGCATTTCAGATGGGAGTCTTATATCACTACCTTCCCGGTACGACATGTACTTCAAACTTTGCATTAATTAATATAGGCTCCTAACAAGTTATTTTGTCTATTCGCATCTGCCTATAGCTCCTTGGTTCGACACCAGGCGTCTACAAAAATAAGAATATGCTACGACTTTTAAAATTATTTTAAACTCTTACCGAGAACATTGAAACTCAAAACTTGGCATGTGAATAAAGATTATAAATACATTTTATATGCTTGCAGTATACAAGCAACATTTTACTCGTATAGAATGAAGCTTCTACACCGTGTACAATAAACTCAAAAAGAACGATTCTAAGTTCTTCAATTATTATCGAATGTACGTTTGATTTCCTGGTGGATCAGCTTGGAGACTTCTTTAAATGTCAGGATACTATTATGAGAGCCTCTATACGTCCAAAAGAAATGCTCACGGTAACAAGGTAGTCGAAATTCGTTGAAATTCCATAATCGCACAACAATACCATTTACTTTTATAAATTGAATTTTTAATAAGCTAGATAAAATTTAATATTATCGTTCCTGATGTTAATATCTTTTATCATTTGCAAGACGCGCATTCTAAAATCTAATTTGTCCGTTTCCGACATTTTTCTGACTGACGGTAAAATTGATAAGAAAAACGCTTCATCCTTGTCAGGTTCAGCATTCTTTCGCGATGAGATTTCAAAATTTCCCGATCTGTGTCGTCTTTGATTCTCACTATTTTTTCCGGTTACATCATTGACTAACTTTTGCTGTAGCACCAACAATTTCACCGATGTTCTCTTCTATTCCTTGGTGTTTTCTACATTCCTGCAGTTGTAGTTCAATGCTCGACTCCATGTCATCTTTTTGAACGAGCTTCGTTAAAAATATCAGATTATCATGATAAATGTATTTCTTTGAAGCACCCTGTCCTAGCTTCTTTTTTAAGGACTTCACAAAGGAGTCCCTAACGTTCTGCCATTTCGTATCAATCTGTAATTCCATAAATAAGAAATAATAGAATATTAAGAATGGAAAAGAATAAGATATTATTAATTTGGGTCCTGAGGGCATAAATATTTTCGCAGAACAAAAGATAGCTATCATGAAGCATTAATTGAAATGCAGGACGATTTTTATACAAATGGTAATTGTTTCTTCATCACAGATACCTTGCAACCGGAGCACCATTTACCAACCTTCATTACTCGTACAGATTAGGAATAAGTACAGTGCATCAATCGGTACTTTTATTCCGCAATGCGTTGTGGAACCAACCGAAGGGTGAATAAATTTCAGTACCTACAGAGGACAATGACTGGAAATTGCACATAGCTTCAAGAAATCTGCACATTTCCCCCTTTGATTGGGAGCAGTCGAAGGGAAGCATGTGCAGGTGGCAAGTTTCCTCGTAGAGGCTCCATAAATTTGAACTTTAAAGGCTATTTTTCCATAGTTCTTACGGCAATTGCAGCCTTAGACTATACATTCACGTACGTAGATATAGGACCCACGGAAAATACTACGACTCATCCGTTTTCCAGGAAACGTCTTTTTATGATTTACCCATTAGAAATCAATTGAAAATTCCTCCACTCTCTCCCTTGATCAAAGCTGGTGAAAATTTGTACTTCTGGGAGACGAAGTGTTTTCTTTGTCAGAAAACGTAATGCATCCCTATGCAGGACACAATCTCACCGAAAAGAAGCGTAACTTCAATTATCGTTTGTGTCGGGCACGAAGATACGTCGAGTGTGCTTTCGGCATTATGTCAAATAAAAGGAGAATATTCCATAGAGTCCTTAATGTATTGAAACAATTCAATTCAAAAGACATAGTGGACTCATGTGTGATTGTACACAATGTTCTTCGAAAAAGGGATGTTATGCCAGAATAGGAATATACGTGTCAAAGCCTCCTAAATGTAAACAGAGTAACAAATCTGTCTGTGCGAAATGAATCTGCTAATGATTTGAGATATCATCTTTAATTTAATATATTACATAATATTATTATCTCTATTAATAGAGAGAGAGCTTTTTCTTGCTTAGCGGAGGTGCTTAGGAAGTTAATAGAGAAATTTTTAATCGTTAATGTATTAATAACAAAACTGCTATCGATATTTTGAATTGTTTCATTTATCTTTCCTATATGTTCCTCCTGACTAAGTCATCTTAGGAAGAAGGTAGAGCAACTGCTCCCATGTAGAAAGATTTTCAACCTCCGAAAACCTCTCAGGTGGTAACAGCATCCTCTTCATAATCACACAGTGGAATGAAGATCTCCACTGCACCGTCAAAACTAATCTACGAAGGATAAAGAATCGAAACCGACAAGCCCGAGTTGGCGCCGGCCTCCAATCTGCCGAGTTCATTGCCGGCAGCACAATCGGCAGCCGGCGGTCGGACCGGCAATCCTGCCGGGCCGGGCTGCGTGTGCAAACCTCCATTTAAATACATTGTAACCGGCGCCAATGCCGGCACCGGCACCGGTTTTGCCAGCACGTGTGCAAACGGCCTAAAACCTTCATTCAAAATTTACAAGCTTAAATGCAATAACTGTGATGGGGTATATTTGGGCCAAACGCGGAGAAATTTTGCCATAAGAGCCAGTGACATAAAAGATGTTTTTTGAACTATTCCTCCCAATCTGACTTCGCTAAGCACCTTCTGGAATTCAACCATTCTTCTGACTTTGTACCTGAAATTCTTCACTATACAGATAGAAACCAAAGGCTTAAATTCTTAGAACAGTTTGAAATAATTTCACATACATATTCAAAACAATGTAATGTGGTTAACGAGCACCTCTTCCCTTCCCATTCCCCATTGAATTGATGCATTCTACCACTCACTGATATTGTTACTCTAACTTCCCCTGACTCACCCCTCTGTCCTCTCCCCTCTTTTCCTATTTCCTTATTTTCCTGCCAGTCTTACTTGTATATATTTTGCTTTACATTTTTGCTTGGTCACTTGATGATGGAGATCAATCTCTGAAACTAATCGTGTTTTGTTTCCATTTAATGTTTTCAATAAATACTATGGAAAAAGTACAAATTGTTCTTCTTCATAATATATTGTTAGGACTATTTTATTTTTTGTGGTTTAGTGTAAATTAAAGTATGTTGTCAACTATTCCTGTTAAGCTAACAAGGTTTAAAAATCATTGAATATATTTAAATAGCAACTGCATAAGATAGACAAGCACTAAACTGTCCAAGACGATCGGAAATTTCTTTAAAAACGTACATCATCTAGAAGGGAAACAACTGAAGAAATCTATTCCAACACTATTAAAACTACATTCCAACAAAAAGTTTGATTACAATTTGAGACAGTGTGAAATTCCAGTTGTTAAATTTTGTGATGTTTATTTGAGAGGTATGATACTAGCTGGATCGTCCTTAGAGCCGCTTTTAAATATTGGCGTGACATTTGCAATTTTCCAATCTTTCGGGACCTTTCCTTCGCTCAAACTTTTTTGATCTATTTTGCGTTTATATTTGTATTTATCTCAAGATAATGTCGAAAAGATACGCAAAAAAATGATAATTTTAACGAAATATAATTGTTTTGCTTTATAATGCATTTATTTTTGTATTTTCTCAAGATAATATCGAAAAAATCTGATGTGGCCAGCACATGACTTTCTCCATATATAAGATGTAAATATTTATCTACGGAAGTAATTTCGAACTCTACATTCAATATAAACTTGGATGGTAAGTTCTTAATTTATATCATATTATCTTTTACATCACAATCATTGCATACAATATTATACAATAATGTTTACTGGGACATTTTCCATGAAAAACGGTGAAATTGGCCTTTTGCCCAGAGCGCCCACAAAAAACATAATCAGTAACTTCCGGTTTATCAGAATTTCAAGATTAAATAGTAAAAAATCAGTTATACAAAAATATGCTTCTGTAAGTGCCAGGTTGTGCTACCCCGCCTCTTGCAGGGCTCGTCAGCATTCCCCGCCCCTTCGTCTTCCCAGGTAGCATCTTTACGGCGTGAGAAGCTGCACACAGGAGAGAATACAAGCTGACTACTGACGAAGGCTTGGGAGGACGGGGGGATGGGGGAGAGACGAGGTGACACGAGGCATGGGTAGTAGATGAGGGGATGCGATCGTGATATTTAGTGTATTTTCAAGTAAATAAAAAGCACTCGTTCAGATGCCAATGATTTCTTCTCTTTTCCCTGCTATTCTCTAAGCGAACCCTCACCCATCTGGAGGGCGGCGTTTACAAACTGGTGACAGCGGTGGGATTCTGGGCAGATACCCATTCTTAAAGGAATAGTAAAAAATCAGAGAAAGTTGAAAGTCAAAGTCATGGCATCCCACGTGAGTTTCGGAGGCCGGGAAGTAAACCTCCAAGAAGCAATCAACGAGTTTAGCACGACAATTGGGGAACTGGATGCGGAAAATGTAGGTTTGAGGAGATCACTTGCTAATGGCAATGGGGAGGTGGTGACAAGAAAGAACTTCGCCCTGATATCCCTGATTGACGTCTTTTCATGAGAACCTCAAGCAGTCACGTCCTTCTTCGAGAAGATCGAAAGGACGGCAGAGCTTAGCGGATGGGGCGACGTGGAGAAACTTCATGTTGCTTCCCTTCGTCTGGGAGGAGAGGCCGCAGAATATTACCGAAGTAAAGAGGAGTGTCAAGAGGCGACGGGATACGAGGTGCCAAAGGACCTACTCGTGGAGAGATTCAGAACCAAGAGGAGTGCGAGGTTCTATCGGGAGAAGCTCTCCACGATGCGACTGGAACCCCACGAGGAGACAGAAGCCTTTGGCGACCGGATCCGCGCGGTCAACATACACACGTATGAAGTGACCAGAGTGCCCGACTACGTCGCTGCAGTGCGATTTGAGGCGGACCAACGAGCCCTTGACGCGTTCCTGAATGGTCTCCCGGGGGAATTGGGCCGCCAATGTTGTGTTATGGCACCAGAGACCCTCAAGGAAGCCATTAAGCAGGCCGTGAAAATCAACGAGGTGGAGCGCAGGGCGACCTCTGAGCCCCCGACGCGGCGAGTGTACCGGGCTCAGAGGGAGCTCGCTTGCTTCTCGTGCGGCTTAACAGGACATATCGTGCGGCAGTGCCGGAGAGGGAGACGCTGTTTCTCCTGTGGTGGAGAGGGTCACATCGCCCCGGATTGCAGAGCGAGGAGACCGACACATCGGCCGAGGGATTTAAACAAAGAGGGGGCCGGAGAAGCCACTGGAAGTGGCCCCTTTTAGATGTACTCCTGCCTCGAGTGGAGCGGACGAAGGCAACGAGGGATTTGGTGGCTGTTGTGAGAATGGGAGAAGGTAATTATAGGTTTCTTGTCGACACCGGTGCCCAAGTTTCCCTGATATCACGTAGTATTTGTGGTTTGCAGGATGTAAAGCGGTCCCCATATCGAGTGAAAGGTATTACGGGAAGACTGGTGAGAAATTACGGTGAAAAAGTTATCCCCTTTAACGTAGGGAAGCAGACATATAGGGCCCGGATTCAACTGGTGGATAATTTAGGAGGCTTTAACGATATTCTAGGTTTAGATTTTCTAGAAGAGAATAGGGCGAAAATCGATGTAAGTGAAGGCACTTTAGTGGTAGGGCAACATGTGTGGGCTGTGAGTGAGAGGCAGGAGCTGCTGCAAAGAGAAAAGCCGACTAAAGGGAGGGATTATAGGGATCTGCAGGAAATAGGCAAGATACATGTTAGGCTGGTGAACGCTGAGATAATTCCTCCACGATGCGAAAAGCTCATAAGCGCTAAACTTGTGGATATGGATTTGCCGTTGAGGAGTGAAGTGATAGTGGAACCGGGATTGGAGGACCAAAGTGGTTGTTATGTGGCTCGAGGGTTGTGCCGAGTAATGGGAGACGCCTGTGTTGCATTGAAGATAATGAACGTAGGCAACGAGGCCGTGACCTTGAGAAAGGGAGTGAGGATAGGAGAGGCGCATATGACGTATAGGGGCGATCAGCTGAGAGGGGCTAAGCAGACAAGTTGGGTATGCCTAGTTTGGGATACCGATACAGAAATGGATTTCACCAATAAACTACATCACTTATCACCCGAAGAAAGGGAAGAACTATTGCCGGTCTTGCAGGATTACCGCCATTTGTTTACAGAGGGAGTGAGCCCACCGGCGACGAACATCACTTTGCATAGGATTGACACAGGGGATTCTTCCCCAATCAATCGTAAACCATACCGTACCCCTCACTCCCAAAAATTCATAGTACAAGAACTTAATAAGGACCAGCTGGAGGCAGGAATAATAGTTCCTAGTGAAAGTCCTTGGGCCTCCAGGATAGTAATCGTACCGAAAAAGTCTGCCGATGGTAGACCTAAGTATCGCTTCTGTGTTGATTACCACAAATTGAACGCAGTCACCACTTTAGATGTGTATCCAATTCCCAATATCATTGATACTCTTTACCATTTGGGCAGATGTAAATATTTTACAACCCTGGATATCACAAGTGGGTATCATCAGATACCAATGCACCCCAATTCGCGACCTAAGACCGTGTTTAATATAGAAGGTGGGCATTACGAATATACCCGTATGCCTTTTGGACTTAAAAATGCCCCCGCAACATTTCAAAGAATGATGGACAGTGTCCTTCGGGGACTCAAACCGATGGAGTGTTTGGTATTTTTGGATGACGTCATCTTCAGTGGGGACATTTGTGAGCACGCGAGGAGAATGAGGAAGGTGTTCGAAAAATTTGCGGAAGCGGGTTTGTCGTTGAAGTTCGAGAAGTGCCATTTTGCAAAATCAGAAGTATGGTATCTAGGGCACATTATTAACAATAGAGGCGTTCAACCAGATCCCGAGAAAATTGAGGCAGTTGGAAATTTTCCTACTCCAACGTCAGCTAAGGAGCTTCAGTCCTTTTTAGGTCTAGCAAATTATTACAGGAAGTTCGTAAATAGTTTTGCCGAAATTGCACGCCCCCTGACGCGCCTCTTGAAGAAAGGAGCGGCTTTCGTTTGGTCACTCGATTGCAATGCCGCTATGGAGGAACTAAAAAACGCTTTGGTAAGTAGCCCTGTACTTGTGTACCCGGACTTCACCTGCCCATTCATAATCTCCACGGACGCAAGTAATTTGGCAGTGGGAGCTGTGCTGTCGCAAATAGTGGGGGGGAAAAGAACACCCAGTCGCTTTTGCGTCCCGAAAATTAAATCCTGCAGAGATTAATTACACCACCACAGAAATGGAGTTTCTAGGGTTTATTTGGGGAGTTATTGAATTCTGTTGTTATGTCTATGGACGCAAATTCAAAATTATTACCGACCACAGCATACTTAAATGGCTGTTAGGCCTCAAGGATCCAAGTAGTAGGCTACTACCTTGGTCCATCAAGCTGGGAGAGTACTATGAACTGGAGCATAAGCCGGGGAAAAGGCATTCCAATGCCGATGGACTCAGCCGGAAGATTTGGCAAATTGCCGTGTACGATGAAGACGCCATACGCCGGAAGCAGCGTCAGGATTCAGAGTGTGACAAATGGAAGGAGAGGATTTATCGAAAGGGGAGGCCTGAAAAGTCGGAATACTAGAGATGGAGAAAAGGTAGTCGTTCCCAAATGTCTGCGAAACTTCATAATAAAACAATTCCATGAGCATCCACTTTCGGGGTACTTAGGGGCTAAGTCCACGATCGGGAGGATTACTAATCAGTATTGGTGGCCGGGATCATCAAGAGATGTTAAAATGAAAGTACGAGAATGTGTATATTGTTGCCAAAGGAGTCCTTATGGTAAAACAAAAGCACTGTTGCAGTCCAACCCTTCGGCAGAAAAGCCATTCATGTTTGTTGCATTAGATATTGTAGGGCCCCTTCCCATTACTAAGAATCGATGCAGATACGTCCTTGCAATTATTGATCAGTTTTCCAGGTACTTAGAAATGATCCCTCTCCCTGATCAGACAGCAGAGACAGTTGTGGTGGCCTTGGTTCGACGGTGGATATTGAAATTCGGCGTCCCTCAGCAGATTTTAACCGATCAGGGAACTAATTTCATGTCCAATTTGTTTGTAGAACTATGCAGGTTGCTGAAAGTTGAGAAACTGAGGACATCAGCGTATCACCCGGAAAGCAACAGTATGGTTGAAAGGGTTCATAGAACCATTTCCCAGGTGCTAAGTCACTATGTGAACAGCGATCATAATAATTGGGATGAATGGCTACCCTACGCCATCACAGCTTACAATACGAGCCTATACTTAATTCTATTGATGTGCTGATGTGATTGATTGTGGATGCATTGATAATTGTTGAGTTGCAGTTTATACTGAAACTCTAATTTTGGTGGGGGATAGTGTAAGTGTCAGGTTGTGCTACCCTGTCTCTTGCAGGGCTCCTCAGCATTCCCCGCCCCTTTGTCTTCCCAGGTAGCATCTTTAGGGCATGAGAAGCTGCACACAGGAGAGAATACAAGCTGACTACTGACAAAGGCTTGGGAGGATGGGGGGGATGGGGGAAAGACGAGGTGACATGAGGCACGGGTAGTAGATGAGGGGATGCGATCATGATATGTAGTGTATTTTCAAGTAAATAAAAAGCACTCGTTTGGATGCCAATGATTTCTTCTCTGTTCCCTGTTATTCTCTAAGCAAACCCTCACCCATCTGGAGGGCAGCATTTACAAAAGAGACATTCTGTAATTCATTTATTTTCTCTTAAAATACAGTAATATTTGTTGGTACAACTTTTAGTATAAAGGTATGTGATTGAAGAAACCTTTCCTTCTTTTCACATATTTGATAATATCTTACTCTTGATATCATTCCAGTGGTATATGTGATGGGGATGGCACAATCTGGTTCATCCACCACACAGCAAACTTTGCATTTCGTTTTTTTCTCAATTTCGTAGACGTTGCACATGATCGTTGAATCTTGAGTCATGGCTTTTTCCAACAATTCCCCCTCCAGTTTCAAATATTTCAGTGTGGAGACATTGAAGCACTTGATTAATTTACCCTCTTCATTTTTGAATCTGGAAAAAATAACCTTCCGCCCCACAAGACTGATACAATGATCATTATGCTTCACATCCACAATGTATCTCCTGTCGAAGGTTAATTCCAAGGTAAAGTCATACTCATAACCATCCATCAGAAGGTTTGAAGGTAAGAGGACTTCAAATACATTAGCCACATTCTCGTTAATCTTTCGGACAATCACATCCGTTATTCCTCCGAGTTGTGCTATCGAAGAGATTAACTTGACCATGGAGTTTGTATTTCCTCCTGGTCTAGATGGAATGAACTGGGTTGACGGTCTAGATTGAATGAACTTGGACATATTTCAATACTAAATAATGAATTCGAACATAACATCACTCTTTAAGTGGAGGACGGAAGATACGGGAGTAACAGCATACGCCATCTAGCGGTCAGCGCGGCATGGCGCAAATTCAAACACAGTAGACCGCGATTCTTTTCAGCACTCAAGTAGAAATAAATGCTACATCGATCGCTATTTTGCTGTTTTAAGGAAGTCCACCCACCCACGGCGGCCCCCCCACCCCATCACAACCTTTGTGCATGCACATCATCCCTGCAAAAAGCGATTATTTAACTGTTTAGTTGTTTTATTAATGTTTAAATTCAGTGTGCAAAAATGAAAAAAATTCCACAACTACCAGAACATACAAATTATTACTACTGCAAGCACGTACTATCGGCGCCAAAAGAAACGGGACAGCTAAACGTGAGTCGCCAGCGTGTCAGGTTGGCAGCAGTGCAAGCGAGGAAGAGATAAGCGGTCGGCGGGGATTTTGGGAAGGGCGTATCGGAAACATTCGGCTGTCGTCGGAGTAGGCTTGCCTTTCGTCTGCTGGTCAAACGCCGTGAACCAAATGATTTTAGCGCGCGCGTTTGCGTCGTTTCTTCTGATTTGAAAATTAGTGGTCGTAACAATTCCGAACGCTACCATTAATTATAGAGTTTCACTCAATTTTAATAGACAGTGTCATTTTATTATACAGGTATTAGGGGTCGTTCATAAATAAAACAAAATAACAAAAATCTCAGCCAAGAATCTAATTATACCATAAATCACGCTAATTAAAACTAATTGCCAGATCTTAAACTAACGTAAATGAAAAGTTGAATGAATTTGATCAAAGTTTTTCCTTTATTTCTTTATTTTCCGGCGCTTTCAACAGCAATCTGCTTCAAGCGATGGGTCAATGCGTTTAACGTCTTCCAAAATTTAAAGTAAAATACAAATTTACAAGCTTATTGTGGGGATTCTTTTGTGGCGTTTAGAGTCTTGACAGGATTTAAAAATATGAAATAACCTTGTAATATTTGTATTTTAAAAATATACTCTAGGATTTATTCCGAGTTTTATTTTCTTTTTCTGAGTATATTGTGGGAGCCAATTCATAGATAACACCGTTATTCAAAGAGATAAAATAATAAATTCATTTGAGTAATAAAAACTTATATATTGTAAACATTTGTTGGTTTCCATTCTTTTCCTTATTAAAGGACTGTAGTCAATCGAAGACTAACAATAAGTAAAGGAAAGAAAGCTATTAAACTAGGTCAAAAAAGATAAATTTCAAATTTTAGCGACCAGACCGTTTCACAGTACTTTATTTGTTTCTAACAAATACCAGTTTTTACGAAAAAAATTAACATGTTAAGTTTACATCACATATATTTTATGAAATATAAATATTTCCTGATATCATTTTGCCAAAAAAATGAAGTCACAAAAATTATAATTTGCAAAATAATACTGATTTTTAAAATAAACTTCTTTAAAGAACCTTTTTCCTTGTTCTTTCAACAACGAGTTTATTGTGATGACAAATTCCTGCCCTAACAAAACATTTATAAATATCTTTCCAAATTAAAAAAAAAGTTGTGGGTGTTTTCCCGAATCCCAGCGTCAACGATCGAACCCAGATCGCCCGCTTACCAGTATACTGCACAAGCATGAGCGCCAAACGGGATCTTTTTGACTTTCGTGTGATACTCTAGTTAACAACTATACTCGCACCTTTCTTTTTTTGTTAGATTTTTTCTGCTTAAGCTACCCGTATTAAAACAGCTTAATACTACTGATTTTCTAAAGTAGTTGATGTCAAGCATTTAAGTTTGCTAAATGAGCTGTTTTTTTCTAGATGAATTTGGATTGTTCTCCCAATACCGTTAGGAGGAGGCTTAAAGAAGAAGGCTTTAAGCATCGTGCCCCTGCTCACAAGCTTGAGCTCACCGATGAGCACAAGGGTGTTAGGTTGCACTATGCAATTATTAATCGACATTTGCTACTCGACTTCTGTAGGCTGGCCATTTATGCCGACGAGAAAACGTTCAGGAGCGACCAGGAAGGACGCCTAACGTTATGGAGACCTCCCAATACAAGGTATGAATATTTGCATTGTAATAAAGTAATTGCGTTACGTGACTTCTGAACAATTTTGAGACAATACGAAAATAATGTTCAGGTTCATACATTTTTTAAAATTTAGGTATGACCCTCAGCACGTCGTCAGAAATAAATCGTCAGGCCATGTGACGGTCAATATGTGGGGCTGCATGTCAGCAGCAGGAGTAGGGCCCACCGTCCGTGCACCCGCACGAATGACAGCATTGGACTACGTGTAAATTCTTGTAAATCATCTGCTTCCCTATGTGGATCAAGTTGTGCCACCAGGAGAAGCCGTCATTTTTATACACGACAATGCTCCGATCCATACTGCAGCAGTAGTGAAAAATTGGTTTGATGAACATCCCCGCATTATTCTGATGCCCATGCCAGCAAGAGCCGCTGAGGTGAACCCCATAGAAAATATTTGGGGATTTATCGTCAACGATTGGGAAAATCGCAACGACCGAAATCAACAAGAGCTTCAAGAACGCGCCGAGGAGGTTTGGAGAGCCATAACGCCGCGGTTTTGCAGCGCTCTTTGTAATTCTTTGCCTAATCGCCTTGAAGAGCTCATTATAAGTGTAGGCGACGTCTTTAAATATCAATCTAATAAAAGGCGATCAATTGTGATTAAAAATTAGTTTCTTTAGGTTTATTGATATATATTTTATGGAAAGATATTTATAATTGTTTTGTTGGGGCAGGAATTTGTCATCACAATAAACTCGTTGTTGAAAGAACAAGGAAAAAGGTTCTTTAAAGAAGTTTATGTTAAAAATCTGAATTATTTTGCAAATTATAATTTTTGTGACTTCATTTTTTTGGCAAAATGATATCAGGAAATATTTATATTTCATAAAATATATGTGATGTAAACTTAACATGTTAATTTTTTCGTAAAAACTGGTATTTGTTAGAAACAAATAAAGTACTGTCAAACGGTCTGGTCGCTAAAATTTGAAATTTATCTTTTTTGACCTAGTTTAATAGCTTTCTTTCCTTTACTTATTGTTAGTCTTCGATTGACTACAGTCCTTTAATAAGGAAAAGAATAGAAACCAACAAATGTTTACAATATATAAGTTTTTATTACTCAAATGAATTTATTATTTTATCTCTTTGAATAACGGTGTTATCTATGAATTGGCTCCCACAATATACTCAGAAAAAGAAAATAAAACTCGGAATAAATCCTAAAGTATATTTTTAAAATACAAATATTACAAGGTTATTTCATATTTTTACATCCTGTCAAAACTTTAAACACCACAAAAGAATCCCCACAATAAGCTTGTAAATATATATTTTACCTTAAATTTTGGAAGACGTTAAACACATTGACCCATCGCTTGAAGCAGATTGCTGTTGAAAGCGCCGGAAAATAAAGAAATAAAGGAAAAACTTTGATCAAATTCATTCAACTTTTCATTTACGTTAGTTTAAGATCTGGTAACTAGTTTTAATTAGCGTGGTTTATCGTAAAATTAGATCCTAGGCTGAGATTTTTGTAATTTTGTTTTATTTATGGACGACCCCTAATACCTGTATAATAAAATGACACTGTCTATTAAAATTGAGTGAAACTCTTTAATTAATGGTAGCGTTCGGAATTGTTCTGACCACTAATTTTAAAATCAGAAGAAAGAACGCAACAGCGCTTCTTGACTAAAATCAGCTGGTTCTCGGCGCTTTACCAGCAGAGTCCACTCCGCCTTCCCCCGTCCTGCCTGTCTCCAGCCCCTTTTCCTCACCTCCCCGACGACAGCCGAATGTTTCCGATACGCCATACCCAAAATCCCCGCCGACCGCTTATCTCTTCCTCGCTTGCACTGCTGCCAACCTGACACGCTGGCGACTCACGTTTAGCTGTCCCGTTTCTTTTGGCGCCGATAGTACATTTTACCACTACTACAAGAACATACAAATTATTACTACTGCCAGCACGTACAGTGGCGCAAACAATTATCGCAACACCAGTTGGCGTCAGAGCGTGGATTACGTGGAAACTAACTGAAATCACTCTAACTCCGACAATTCGGCAACTCTGTATAGAGGCAGTAAAACCCGGAATATTCAAAGTCCATACGAATGGAAAATAGACTTTTAGTTTCGTTTTTATATGCAGACATTTAAGACTCACCTTCGCGAGATTTCCAAGTAGTGCCTTTGCCTCATTGTCTTCATTTTTTGCCATTTATTATTCAAAGTTAGCCGTGATAAAAATAGTTGTGTAGAATGTCAATATAATACACTTGGAGATAGTTACAAACAAGATTGTTTGATAGCGGAATATCAGACGTTAAAATGAACATTTTGAGGTATTATTTCGCGAATTCGCGAAAGTCTAAATACTAGAATTGTGATGGAATTGAATTCTTGCAAAGAGAATTCAACACTTAAAAATTCGAATTTAGAAACCACTAAGATGCGTCCTATTCTTACCTTTCTATTTTCTCTCGAGCAGTGTAGTTTTCCACTGCTTAAGGTATTAAAAATATCCCTTCGATGAATCCAATCTAATCCGTGTGTTGAAGGAGTTCAACTTTTCCAAGAGCTTTTTAGCAATTAATGTTTTGACAGGAATTGTCATCACTATTATGAAATTTTAAATAGTGGAATCGGTAATCAACAATTTTCAGCTCTATCAGGCTATGTGTAATAGGGAGTAATATTTGTGTAATAACAAATGGTGTTTCTCATGAGTAATCAATGCACTTTAACCATACTGACTGAAAAAAATATAATAAATTGCAACGGTATCACATCTCTATTGATGTTACAGTCATTCATCACACCACTCATACAATTTTCCTCTTCAGGGAGTGTATTACTCTACAACAGTTAATTTCAATTTAATTTATCCAGAGCTGTAATACATTTGATTAATGAGCTAGAAAGCTATAATGCAATCGAAATTATACCAACAATTAGAATCTTAAATGCAAATAAAAAATGATGATTCGAATGTCCGATAATCAATCATTAGATATTTCGCACTCGCCTCTTAGTGTAAACATAATCACACACTTTCGACGAATTACAGATGCCCCACAGATGTTACACTGTAGAACGGGTCACACTTAAGAAAATACTTTTTGCAGCATAATCTAAACTTGTATTAAGTTTCCAAGAGCCCGATATTCACTTCTCTACTTTATCCGTAGCGATGAATAAAATTTTCCGCTACCAATTTCATCATCTTGATTTCCGTATGTTAAAATACTTCCCAAGGCTACTTAGATCCATATATTATACGCCATACTCAGCTATTGTTCGCTGATTTTACTAAAATGTGTGTGCACTTTACGGACTCTTCCGAAATACTCCCAACCCCTCTCCCTCTATGAAGACCGTAGTTTAAATGTCGTTTACTACGTTGTTTTCCGGTTTAGATGCGAATAGATTAGAGAATAGAGTGAATATACGCAGACCAAGTTATTCTTTAATTTAGCAGTAGAAATAGTTACTAACGCCCACTTAAATAGGCAAAAGGGTGGGCATGAGCTTAGCCCCAAAACAGAAAAGTTGCAATGGTGAAAAAGAAAAATTCACTTAAAAAAAAGACAAAGGTTATTCGAAAAAGGAAACCATGTTTTAATGTGCGAACTGAGAGATCTAAAAATAATAATAGTAAATTGCAAGAGCTTACGTAATAAACAGGTGGAATTCTTTAAAATTACAATGAGAACTTGCGCGGATATCATACTAGAAAGATTTGGTTAAGCGAGGATATTACTCAAAGCGAGATATTTCCCCCGATTATATGATTTACCGAAAATATGACTATGTAGATCTAGCGGTAGAGGTTTTATAGCAGTATGGACTCATTTAATTAGTAAGCGCGATGAATTCGTAGAAAATAGCAGGAGCGAAATCATTTGGTGCTCGATTGAAAGACAAAACGGAAGTAAGATTAATTTTTGTTCTTTGTGTCGTCCTCCCGATGAAAAAATAGGTTGTATTGTTGATTTATACGAAGCCTTACAGAAAAATGGCGAGAAAATAAAAGATCCAATCATCGCCGTAGGAAGAGATTTTTACCTAACCAATATTCATTGGGATAATCTAAAATTCTCCAGCAATAGCAGTGGGAAAAAAATTCACAAAATACATCTTACTTTTTCGTTGCATGCTTTAGATCAAGTAAATATGACTAAAACTCGAACGAATCGTGCGAGGCAAGGTATCAATTTAGATTTACTAGCTACTTCCCACCCACAAATAATAACTAGCCTCGCTGTAGTTGACGGTACAGTCAGACCATGATGTCATAATGGCAGGGATGAAAGTAGTAGCGGTTAGATCTCTTAAGCCGGTGAGGCAAGGGTATGTAATTCGCAAAGCAATTATTTCTGAGTTTAAGGTTTTATTTGAAAGAAGGCTTGGATAATTTTTTACGCTTTTCGGGTGAAAATACAGTAAATGATAGTTGGGTAGTGTTTCTACGGATAATCAAAGTAGATTTAGTTAAATATGTCCCGTCTAAACAGTAGGTGAGACGAGGAAGGAGTTTGAATCGTTGCATAGGAGTCATTGACTCGCGATTGAGAAAACTTAAACCGTGCGGTGAGATCCATGAGCTTGGTGATCAAAACTATAGAGAAGTGCAAAAGCTATTTGAGGAAGGATCACGAAAAGAATACCAGGAATATAGATCTCGAACCCTGTTAAAATCACTAGTTGGCGATTAGAAAGAATTTTGGTCATAAGTGTGAGAGACTCGTGGTGGTCAGTTTTCTATGCCTAACTTTATCAGCGAAGAGGGAATTGCCTTAAATAAATTGGCAGAAATAGCTTACTTACTTAACCCCTGCTTCCAGAAATGTTTCTCATAAGATGATGGTCGAGTTAACGACTTTACTTCGCGCATTGATTCGGAGATGATTTCTATAGAGATATAAGTTGATGCGAGTGGAAATTCACTGCAACAGATTGATAGGAAATTCTATCAGAAATCAATTAATGAGGGTACTGTCCCAATGTCGTGTAAAAAATTAAACGTCACTCTGGGGTCTAAGAATGATCAGATTATTATGGGTAATTTTCATTAACTTCGAATTTCTGCAAAATAATGGAGCATATTATAGCAAGCTCTATTATTCAGTTTCTTACCATAAAGATAGGAATCATTCAGATCCAACACGGATTCCATGAAGATAAATCTTGTAAGACGCACCTAGAGTTTTTTGTGAATGATGTATATAAAGAGTAAGGATGTTAGATATCATCCAAAAACGTTATTTCCACGCAGCAACATTTTCGCGACAACCATTAGTGTTAGTGCGCCACACAAAATATCTAAGTGTCACGTTTAGCTGTAGTTTATCTTTGAAAGGACATATTAGAGATGCGATAGGAAAAGTGAATAGAATGCAAAGATTAACTAGTAGATCGTTGAGGGGATGCTCAACGTGTTTCAAAGAAAAAACTCATATTCCTCTTATTCAACCTAGCCAAACGAGAAAATACTGTTTCGCGATTACACTGATTATATTACAGTTCGTGTACGGCATTTGTTTGATTGGTTGTATACGATACGATTTGTACAGAATTGCCATGATAAAACGGTGAGTGTTACTCAGATGTTGCAGTACGCGGGATGGTAATCATTAAGAGATAGAAGACTAATTCAAAGGATAAATTTACTAAGTAATTTCAGAAAAATTAGGTTCTCAAATGATGCAATCGATATAATGCGACCTCCCTGTTGATGTGGGCCGCTCTGATTCCGCGAGGAAGATTAGAGAAATAAATGCAAGAAGGAATCGTATCAAGAATTCATTTTTTCCGCGCATGATACGCGAAAGAAATTAATTAGGAAAATAGAGTTAAAGTGCCTGTACCCCCTGCCACACGCCGAAAGGCGGATTGAAGGGTTCTTACATAGACATACTTTTATGGTGTTTTTGTGCTGTAACATTTTAACTCAATAATCAGAATATATCGTATTTATAAAACAACATATAATTTAAGAGGAAAAATTCATCCGTCTCCGCTACGATTGGTATTCGGTTTCCATCAAAGTAACTGGGTTGTCCAAATTGTAGTGCTACCTCCAAAATACTTCCTTTTCAATATCATCTCCTAAATCACTACTACTAATTTATTTCTTCTCACATTCAATAACAGTTAAAGGAAAGTTTAATCAACCTTCCTTTGATTTCAAAAAACTCTCAAAGGCACTCGAAATTAATATTTACAATGATAAAAACCTTACACCTAGAGAAATAATGACAATGTAAGATAAATTGGCCCTATCAAAACTGGAAATCCAAATATCATTGAGGATTATTATTCATCATTATTATTCAATTATTCATTTTACAAACTAAAATCTCAAAAAGGTTTTAATTTTGCCACATAACCGTGAAAATATCCTAGTTTTCTATGCATTTTAGTTTTTTTAAGAATTAAACATATCTTCCATCATGTAGCGTGCATGAATATACCGGCCCTGAAATGTAGAAATGTTTTCGCTCTTTCTACTGTCTATAACCCTCTCCCTCATAGACAAATCCTGGCTGCGCCCCTGCGAAAAAGCAATCATTAATTATCAACTGTATATTCATGTCCACATTCGATAGAATCCGTAGATTCTTGCACATAGACGATTATGAAAAAATGTCAAAGAACCTAAAGACGAAGTAAATGAAATTTTAGTGCAACTAAAGACCTAATCGCGATCTCCAAGAAGCATCGACAAAACGTTACAGGGAAGTAATCAAAAAACATTACTTTTGGTCGCTTTTTTCCCCGGACAATTAGAGAGGCTGATAGAGTAGATTACGTGATGATGGTTTATTACAACCCCTACCATACCCACCTGGCAGCTTGCGGGGTATATATCTAGATCTAAATGTATATAATTGGCTTGGAACTACCGCCAAGAAAATTGTAAACTTTGAACCCGCGAATTGTCCTGGTTGTAGACAAACAATGAATAATAATATGCAGAAGAATGTCAATAGTTCTCAAGGCTTTTTTTTTAAGCGTAAAAATGAAAAAGATTCGCTTGCGCGTTGCGCTGGTTGTCCATCTATCGACGTGAAGACCTAAATGAAGAAATAATCGCCAATAAGTCTGAGTAAGTAAGCCTGAGCTCCTTGCCTTACGACCGGTTTGTTGTTGCGAGTGACACATAGACTTTCGAAAATCCTCTGCACTGAAAGCGAAAGGTTCATCGTGCTTCGGGAAATCAGGAGGCCCTGTCAAATACCTCTAATTGTGGAAAATGAGTCAAAGGAAGGACCTCGAATCCTTGGTAGAAGAGGAATTTTCACTGACACACGAAACATTTTCTTGACCAACAATTGGTGATGAATTGTTCCGTATTGTGGTTGAATTGTGGTTCCGTATCTTTCATGTCCAATGGTTATTTTTCCATAATGAATTGCATCTCTCTGGTAAATATGTATATTAATCACAGGGGCGTTTAAATATATGTGGAAATCATATCTTACATTCGTTCATTTCCCGAACAAGAAAAGTTTAAGATAAAAAAACTCATTTAACTTAAGCGGAATTCGAGCTCGTGCCCTTCCTATGCCAATAACATATGTCAGACAGCTGCAAAATCACCTCTTTATTAGCAACTAGTTATATTTGTGACACTTCCCAACAAACTGAGAAGTCCATTTTAGCAGCTTATTAATAATTTTATTATGGCAGCATAATCCTGGTTAATTAACTTTATAAAGTCAGACGTTCATAAAATACGTATCAGTACTAAAAACTTGGGTTGTTTATTAGGAAGTCTTTGTTTACTAAAATACGCTAATATAATACTATTATTTGGGTATATTTTTACGAGTGCAATAACATCTAATTTCCTTAGCACCATGGTGAGGAAAGAGCTTCGAATTAGCCAGAGGATAGTTTCTACTGGCTGAATGTAAAATGAGGGTCCTGAGTCTAGCTGATATAGGCACGAAAAGGAAAAATATACCTGGCACCTGCAATACTTGCTTTGAAAGTGCTGGACATATGGTTAAAGCTTTTCCACGCGAGGTAATGCATTTCAACGTTTGTTTAGTATTGGCGCCTGCAATACTTTGAAGGGATCAACTTGTGGTTAAAGACTTTCCTCGCGAATTATCAAAGCCTTAATGCATTTCTACGTGAATTTATCCGCGCGAAGGCAACACAATTGACTAATGACCAAGGTCACCGAGCTCCCTGTTACAAATTGTAAGACAAGTCCGATATATGCGCAGAAATTGTTCGGTTTTTATGAAATCATGTTTGTTTTAACTTTGGAATTGGTATTTTTCCTTTTAACTCCGGACGGACAATGATTTCATGTATTCTAGGTGACAAATGGTGTATATAAATTTATATTACGAATTTCCTTCGTCTGCATGATTAAGTTGGGGGAAAATTATGTTCCGTAGACAAAATACAAATTTTACATAGTGTCATAGTAACTCAGTAATCGCTCTAACGACTTCTCGAATTCTAATTGCTGAATTGAAAACATAAGACTTAAAATCAAAAATCCTCCTCGGAATGTTTATCACAAATAATGAATATCCTATGTTTGAACTGGACGTTTGAAGAATTACATTAACATTAATATTCAGCAGGCAGCCGTAAGACGTATGTTCGATTGAGAAACCAAACTACCAAAATAACGCCTTATTAGCGCAAAAATTATCCAGGAAAAGAGACCATTATAGGCCATCTGTTCTCGCTATAAGCTCGCAAAACATCATTTTCCTCTAGACTCCAAAATTCTTGTTCTCTAAAGGTGAGAATCACCACATCGCGTATTCCTACTCCAATCCCACTTATTCCTTATTGCTACGCATTATTAAAACCGAATAGCATTCTTCACATTATTAAGAATTAAATTTCAATTATTGTTCATGTATTTTATTGCATTTAAGATTGAAATTGGAATAAATATATATTAACCTATCGTTCTATAAATACGATAACTATCTGTGAAAGTGAAACGCCGAAATAAACATGACGAACTCGGGAAGAGATCGCGCGAAGGCTCTAAGAAGAGTTCAAAAGAGAGGAAATTTGTGTAAGTTCTAGGCTCTGACTCAAATATTACCGCTTTTCGAGGCTTTCCTCGGTGTTGCCAGTCAGTCACAGAAAGCAGAATTCCAAATAGTTTCTGTGAAAGCCACTGGTGCGCGCGCAAAGTGTTGCGACAATTTTTTCCGCCACTATACATTTCACGACTACTAGTTTGAGGACAAAATGCGCCAAAACCGGCAGCTGCGCCAGAATCGGTAGCTGCGTCAAAATCGGCCTAAGCTAAGCTGCGCCAGAACCGGCATCTGCGTCAAAATCGGCCTAAGCTAAGCTGCGCCAGAGCCAGCATCTGCGCCAGAATCGGTAGCTGCGTCAAAATCGGCCTAAGCTAAGCTGCGCCAGAACCGGCATCTGCGTCAAAATCGGCCTAAGCTAAGCTGCGCCAGAGCCAGCATCTGCGCCAGAATCGGTAGCTGCGTCAAAATCGGCCTAAGCTAAGCTGCGCCAGAACCGGCATCTGCGTCAAAATCGGCCTAAGCTAAGCTGCGCCAGAGCCAGCATCTGCGCCAGAATCGGTAGCTGCGCCAGAATCGGCATCTGTGCCAGAATCGGCATCTGCGCCAGAATCGACATTTTTGTACTACTCTCGGGGCCGGGTCTTTCCTGACAGAGGGCTCCAACGAGCTCCCTTGCGTGCCTGACGTACACCTCGTCCTCGAGCAGTGCATTGTCGAAGCGCCAAAAGGGACGCCTCGACCACTCAAATCTGAGGGGCACCATCTGGGAGACGGCCCTGTTGTCTGTCAAGGATAGTAAGGTCTTGATGGTTGTCGCGTCGTGGACCCTGTCCGCAGATACGTAGAGGTGGTCCAGCCTGGCTCATTAGTTTCAGGAGGCGTGGGTGTAGCCCGGTGCTCCGGGCCTCAGCTCGGACGAGGCGTCGACCAGGTCAAAATCCTGCACCAGCGATCGTAGTTCGGCGGCGTACGCCGGGTGCCTCTCCCAGCCCGAAGTCCTGTCTGTGACGGGGAAGAGAGTCATGTTAAAGTCGCCCCCCATGACAACGAAGGCGTTATGACTGAGGTTGGCTTGATGGAAACACGTCAGCTGGCCCCTGAGGGTGTCGACAAGGGAGATGGCAAGCCTTTGATTGTACGGCCCATACACAGAGAGGAAGAGGAGGGTGAGCATTCCCCCCGTGCTCTGCGGAAGGTCAAGGGTGACCGCAAGGGCGTACCCTGCGTACACGACCGTCGGTGTCACCATGGATGTTCTCAGGTTTCTCCTTATGCTGATGGCGGTGCTGGATTGCAGAGTCGTGGGTGGGCAGAAGTGGAGCTCGTACTGCTGGAGCGTCTGTAGGGGCACGTCGGAGGTATTGGTCTCCTGCAGCAGCACTACGTCCGGCTCCGTGGTGTTCAGGAATGTGGTCAGCTGGGCCCACTTCCGTTTGCTCTTTACCAATCGTATGTTGAGGGTCAACGCGGAGAAGCCCAATGCCCTCCAGGTTGATTCCTCGCCCGCCATGTTTGTGGAGGAGGGATGGATGGAAGGATGGATTGATGGATGAGCGGTTACTCAGACTCCGAGTTTTGGAGTTTGTCCAAGAGCCTCTCAACCCTCATCCTCAGGGCCAGGTCCTTGATGGCTCTGTCTTGCAGGAGTCTGGCCAGCAACGTGGTGAGGTCCTCTAGGTTTTCCAAGGAGTCCTTTGCGAGCCTCACCACTTCGTTGTGGCCCTTTGCCTCCTGCAGGAATCTCTGTAGGGTTTGGAACGAGATTGCCGGTACCCCAGGGTTGGCGCAGTAATAATTCGCGATTTGCTTTAGACTTTCGTCGTCCCCGCCCGCAGCCACGTTGGTCTTCAACTGTTTGCTGCTTGGGCTCTTCCCAGGCAGGTACTGGGAATCTCGCTCGAGGGTAGCATCAGTTATCCGCTTGACGGGGCCGACCGCCACAGAAGTCTCGGGTAGGTTTTCTCTGGTCCCGGTGTGGTGGACTCGGGCCTCGCCTCCTCGGACCTGGCTAGGGCTTGGAGGGAGAGGGGGGTCTTCAAGGTGGTGGCGGGGAGTTGACTGTCTGGCGTGTCATCAACATCCATGACTGCAGGCATGTCTGGGAAGGCGGATTTCGGTTCGTCATTGGGAGCGGCACTTGGTGCTGGAGTTGGCGCCATCGGGGGCGAGGTGCTGTGGCGATCGCCCGGTTCCGACGATTTTTTCCTCTTGTTGCTTTCTCTGCGGATAGTCCTTGGCGATGTGGCTGGTCTTGCCGCAGTGGAAACAGCGGTTATCATCGACGCGGACAAATATACGGTGCGGGGAGCCGGCGAAGTCCACCAGGAAGGACTCGGGGAGTATGAGACCGTCCCGCAGCACGACGTGGACCATCCGCCTCCAAGATGTTATTCCCGTATACCCCTCTGATCGCCAACCCATCGACAGGTTGTAAATGGGCGACACCACCCTTCTGGCCTCGGACATCAGCTCCGTGATAACGTCGTTGGGTATCTCCGGCAAGACGTTGCTGAGGTAAATTTGCTGGGAGATGGTGACCATGCATCTCGCGGGAACCCATGTGTTTTTTAGGGAGATGCCGCCGTCAGAAATTCCGTTGCTAGGGCTTTGCTTGCCAGGTATAGGCAAATTCTCTGATTCGCGAGACGGTTAGCGTGGGTTATTCTCTCGCCTCCTCCCACGAGTTTTCCCATCGCCATGGCGTATTCTAAGAGGGGTGTGTCCAGAAGCACCTGGAAAATAAAACCCATCTTCCTGTTGGGTCCGTTTGTGTTAGGTGAGATGACCTTTTTTGAAAACATAAAGTTAGCCGATGGTGCATCTTCTCGGGCGCTCGACGAACCCACGACGTGTTTTTTAACACTGTTTGCATATGAGCGAGGTTTTTGGTACGCGTTCAGAGGCGCTGCGCTCGTCCCACCAGGAGACCGGGATCAAGAGAGGTGAAGGTTCTTGCGCTATGGGGGAGGGGGCCTCCTCCAGCCTGCCGAGAAGTTTTCGGTGGGAGGCGCCGGTGTCTCTTCGTTGTGCGTGCCTGTGGAGGTGGGGGCGGCGAGAGCTGGGAGGGTCGGAAAATCTTCCTGCCGACTCGAGAGGGGCGGTAGCTGAACCAGCCGTCTTACCAGGGGGGAGGAAGGTGATTTCCTCGAGGAAGCAGGCGCAGGGGGCGGGGAAACCGGTTTCGCTGGTGAAGGTCGCGGCGAAGGCGAAGCACATGGCAAAAATGGCAGAACAAATGCATCTATGGGCAAACCAATTTTTGCCAATAAATCAGGGGATGATGTGCTCAGCCCCTTATACATTATATATTACCTCTTATACCTATATTATTATTATACTACCTTATACTACCCTTATACGTATATTATTATACTCAATATACATTAACTATTACCTTACCATTACACATTACCCTAATATACATTACCAAGTTCATACTCTAACCAACAACAAAGAGGAGACACGGAAATTTAAAAAAACTTTTGTTCGCACAAAAAATTGTGAGAAAGCTACTGAAGTGTATACAAAAATCAGAATTTGACTTCACATTGGCATATTTTGTAAAATAATTATTTATCTCACAATAAATTCCAAAGTTTTGAGAGGAAATTATTCATCAAAGATACAAAATCCTTCTATTTCTATGGAAAATTTGAATTAAGTAGAATGTAGTAGTAGATGAGAAAATACATAAAGAACACATCAATACCTTACTTTATTCCATGCTTTTCGAATGGCATCCATCTAACAACATTTCTATACTCAACTTATATCTGGAGCATAGGCTGAGAAGAGGTTTTCCTGTTCATGATGTGGGCCAACATATTTTCTTTCTCAATGCTCTTCTTTCATAGTAACTGATATTGCATCTTACCTCACTACATATACAACCTTTCAGATAATAATAATATGTTTATTACGAGTGTTATCCCATTGACAGTTTACAATAAAAACATTTACAGTATTATAAAATACTATTGCAATAAGAAATATAGTCAGGAAAAATACATTCAATCAATAAAATACTATCTATAAAATACAATAATATTAACTTAATATCTTAATTTATATTTTTAAAACAAATGTTGTCTTAGGTGAAGGAATTATTCATTCAAAAGATGTGAGATAAATATTGAGTTATTATGGTTTTGTAGACTTTATTGTAGACACAATTGTTCTGGCAGTTACACGTTATGGCCAATACACCATAAAAATTTCAACTCAATCAAGCTTGTGGTTTAGCCTGTGAATTAGTATCCTATCAATATACCTATCTATCAATTATATATAGATGCTTTTCCGGATTCATTCATATATATAGGGACATAGGTATATAGATAGGATAATAATTCACAGGCTAAACCACAAGCGCCATAGATTTGAAATTTTTACAAAATAGTGGCCATAACGTGCAACCTGTAGAAACATGGTGATTTTGAGCCTCAATGTCATGGGTTTGACTCCAGAGGGCCCCAAAGTCCTGATTTTTCCCGTTTAAATGCACTGCTTTGATTTTCGGGAATTAAAAAAAATACTTTCCGGATAGGTAGAGAATCAAAACTCCAGGAGCATATATGTATGTTCATGATCTATCAAAAACAAAAATTACCTTTATGGAAAATATCCTAGGTTCAATGCTAGGACGATGCAAAAATCGGCCATTTAAAATACATCGAGGTAGTTTTTCATTATTTTTTTTCATGCTTTTTTGGAAATGATAGGAAATTCTTGCTTAAATGGAAGATCTATATTAAGCATAGGTTTTTGAAAAAAAAAACATAAGACCATACTGTTCCTGGGTTCGATGCCAGTGCACATTAAATTTTCTCTCATAAGGAATATAAGATAGGAGTAGGACGTCGTTTGAGGCAGTTGCAGCCTATATTTCTGCTTGAATTTTCACACATAGTTAAAAATGGCAATCTTCTGTTGTACAGCATATAAAGTATTACCAGAAAGACCCGGGTTCAAAGCCAGGTGGTAAATGTATCCCCTATTTAAAATACATTGAGCTAGTTTTCATTATTGACTTTGATGCACTTATCGAAAAAATAGGAGGTTCTTGCTTAGATAGAAGATGTATATTAAGAATATAACGTAAAAAAATTAGATGAGACCATGCTGTTCCTGGGTTCCATGCCAGAGCAGATTACAATTTCTCACATAAGGAATATATGTGAAAAGTAGGATGTCGTTTGAGACAGGTCCAAAATTTCTGCTTGAATTTACACACATAGTTAGAGATGGTGATGTTCTGTTGTGCTGCATAATAATTATGACCTGAAAGATACGGGTTTGATGCCAGACGATTAAGTTGCAGCGAATTTTAAGAATATTTTTAATCCTTTTTTTCTTTTGAGGACCTAATATGATGCCGATATGAAATTAGTGTTATCGATCTGCTTGCAGTATGCAAGCTACATTTTACTCGTATATATATATGAATGAATCCGGAGAAGCATCTATATATAATAGATATATTTATGTGTGTTCTTTCTATTATATTTTTATAGATTTTCCTGACTATTTTCTTTTATAGATAATTGTACAGCTAACAGCATAAAAAAGTTACCACCTGAGACGCAACCAGCATAACTCGAGAAGGACGAGTCTTTCAGATTCTCTGTTTTGAGCGCGCTTTTCGTCTTCCTCTTTATGCCTGGCACGTTTTGAAGGCTTTTGTGATGATATATATTTTATAAATACTCGCTAAAAGTCATTACTTTTGCTGCGGTAGAAGCAGTATTGTATTATGAAATAATTAAATTCGTATTTCGTTAAATCGGCTCGAATCTCAAGCGTTATTCGCTCTTCTTCTTAAAATATTGGACAAGAATTACTTTGGCTGCTCATAGTTCGTCCTAACATATATAATACATAACATTTTCCATCAATGCAGATTTATAATGAAATTGGTTATTTCCCGTAATGCTCCACATGCCCGCAGGATGATCGTTTTCGCAAAGGTTATGCTTAATTATGATACGATAATTAAGAGAATATGAACTACTGTAAATCAGGTCAACGGAATTAGGAAAAATAAGAAAAAACGTATATTATAAATATAATAATGGTGTTCAGATTTGTGAAAAGTAGTTAAGTAAGAAATACATTTAAATTTACTATCCGCGAGCCTCCATAAGGCTTATTGCAGAGAATATGAAACACTCAACTATCTAAATAATTTACATATTTACGCACCTTATACTATATGTAAGATGATAACAATATAAACCATCTGTCCTCGCTATTATCTCGCGGTAATATTTTCACCATCTGGCTGTGAAAATAACGATCGTTGAGAATAGGGATCTTGTCGTCGCGTATTTCGTCATGTAAATCACAGCTAAGGAATATCTCTAATAATTATTGTCTTTACATAGTTATATTCTTAAAATATACCCAGCGGAGGGCTCCAATCATTTTGGACTTACTGCTATCTAATCTGTAGTCTCTTAACAAACAGCTTTATATTTTACGCGCGAGAATTTCTTTTTGGTAATGAAATCAGAAGGATTAATCGCGCAGAGTCGAGTAAAGCGCAAAAAGAATTGAATAATATACTTTTAAATATTGAATTCCTTTATTTAAACCTCCGTCAAAAATTTTAAAATGCTAAAATGATTGAGAGTTTCAACATAGAAAATAGGTATGAGCCAACAACTTTAGGCTGTTACAACTCCACTCTAAATATTCGCACGTAAACGCTCATGCATGATAAATACATTTAAATCTATTGCTAAGGATCTCTGTGGCAAGCCCACCTTTTGGTGCTACGTCTGCTTTTAATGTTTTTGTCTACATAACGGTTAATCGGTAGCATGCATACCTTCCTTCTCAAGAAAACAAAGGGAGCTTCTCTATGGGGGTGAGAGAGGAAAGAGAAAGGGTCTTCAATGGAGCGGTCACAGGTTACTTTCATCTTCAGAGCCTCTAATTTTCGAGGCATCGTTTAAGGGTTTTGTATGAGAGAGAGAGAATTGCCTGAAAATGCCATTCTTCGTCATGGATGGTGATATAAAGAAAAGTTCGTCGAAGAAGGAATATGAATGGGTTACTTCATGGAGACGATGATAGGAAAATAAACAATGGGAATACGGAATATTTTATGCTTACTAAGAAAAGAATGTTTATTCTCTTCAACTCTAAGGCATACATCTAAAAAATATGAAGATAATATGGTAAACAGGCTTAGAAGTGATGTGCAGAGATCCTGGGATGTTGGCTATTTATAAGATTGAGAAAACGATTCAAGCCATTTTAAGACAAAATAATGCAGGTTAGAGGGTGACCGGAAAAATATATTGTCAATGGTTTAGCCAGAGGGAATGTAAATTAGATCAACGATTCGAAAAAGTTCCGATATTTGTGGCAGTTTGCAAGTTTAATTTTCCTAACATACTGAATTAGATTTTATGTGAACTTACTTCTAAAACGTTCATTTGCATCCAAAATTCATAAACCATTAACAATAGACCTATCATAGTCGAAATTATTTATTATCAATGTAAATTTATTTTGCTTCAAAAATTATTGGCATAGGGTAGGATATAATCATGTCGGTATATAAGAATATGCATACAATGTGCATACATTCATGCATACAGTTAGAGATTATGCCAGTTGATCCCACACAAATGTCGAGCTATTCACACATTTAAATTTCTGCACCTTCAAGATATCGTAAATGTCTTCCTTATCTTTAAACCAAGAAGTTTTGAGGAAGAATAGGTGAGGCTTGGAAACCAGCATTAAGATTCAGCAGTAATAGATTCTCCTGACATATTTCCCAAGAAAGGAAGCTTTACCCATCTTATTTAAGAGTAATCATAGATAATAAGTACGAGATGTCAGTATTTCTAGTGCTTTATTCAGTAATCGCTAATGGACTAAACTGGCCTCTCATTAAAAAAAGGAAGGGTAAAATACGAAGGCTAAATTTTAATTATTAAACAGCATTTACCGATGTAAGGGCAACTCAGATGGATTACGCCTGATTTAGCAGTTTTCCTAAATGTAATTTCCGTAAAAATATAGCCATAGCTCAACGACTATAAGGAATGGTGGAAATAACTAAGGAAAACAATTTCTTACATAACGCAGTTTCACCAAGTAACGGCTTCTTCAATCAATTGGAATTAAAGAAAATTACTCAGAGAACTAGGACCAAAGAAAGCTGCATCCATTGCGAAGGAAATTGATTCCAATCCTTGGGAGGGGGTAATCTGAAGATTATTGACATTCTGGGCAGGCAGACGTTTAGAACTAGTTCCCCTTAATGGATAAAAAAAGTTTACCTAAATATCAGGTGTAATCGTCAAAATTACCTAAGCTATACGAGTATAATTTTATCATTGAGAATCTTCAAGGGATCTGAGAAGAGCCCACAAATGCTGTCGAGGGTCTCCCAGACTGCCCATGTCTCGGACCGTCTATGCTTTCAGGAGTAGAATTAAGCATATATTAACCGTAGAAAGATCACTCCCGAATAAATTTAAGCTTCGGAGCATTCTAATTCCAAAATTACGTTCTCAATATTTACATTCATCTTTTCAGGCTTTTTCTTCTAACCAATGATTTTCATAAACCTTCAAGATACCCTTAGAAATCAATCAACAACAAAACGGGAAAATTTAAGAAATAGCTATTTGCGTAAACTAGCGTTCCTTTGGTTCTTTTTCATTACTATCATTGAATGTATAGTGTTTTCAATCCTTTCATCCCATTAAATGTTAGATACAGTTATTAGTGTCGTAGATTTTAAGAACCTTAAAAATTAATATAAAAAAACCACCAAGAGAAAGTGAATACATTTTTTCTCTCAGTGTTGATGATAGCCAACACTGAGAGACACACAACTCATCTTGATTCACTGATAAAATTTGCTAGTGGATCTCATCTGGTTTAAAAAATACAAAATAAAGATGTGATTTAAATACGTATTTAAACACAATTATAATAGTCATTAATGTAACACACACGCAATAACTTGCCCATCCTGCGTCGAGTACTAATAAGTCATACTCTAGCTAAGTTTTAAATTTGGTTAGACGTCGATTAACATTGTCATGCAGAAGTCACAATTCCACGGATAGCGGTCTTAACATTTTTCGTAACTAATAAAATAAAAGATGGTCTTCTTAAAATACTGAGAACTTCGAAATAAACAAATTGTAATACTCTTCGGAGTCGATTGGTGGATCAGTAAATAGCTAAAAAAGTGAGAGAAGTAACTTTTGAGAAACAAAATTTCGGGAATTTTACCAGAAGGACGCCTACCGCTGGCCTTTTACTACAGTATTTACTGTAAGCCATTACTCTGAAACGATAAGGAATCCATGTATCCAATTTTTAGGACGGTAGTTTCATCAAGCGATTTATGATTATTTTCATTCAATCCACATCAGATAAACAGTGAGATCTCGTAAGTTATAGGCTGCAGAACATACAAAATATCAAATCTGATGCTCTGCAGTCCCACTTTATGAGAGATTTGATTATTCAAGTCATTCTTCTAATTGTGAGCTAAAAATTATACATATATCAGAGAAGGCTAGCGGACACATTATTTTATATAAAATGAAAATGAATCGAGCAAATTGCAACCCGTCCTCTTCTCCCAACGAGAAAGTTTTTCCTTTCCATTCCCCTTCGGTAACAAAAGGTTTATCTTGTCCTTTTCCCCCACCTATTTCGTTTTGTCCTGTTTAACAGTTTTCCAAGAATTCTACCCTTTCACCTGCACACACACTTTTGTTCCCTCTCATTCTTTCTTCTTTTTAAGGGCACACGCCATATGGAGGATCGCGTATTTATGTAAATGTTGAAGATGGTGCTAGTAAACGTCAAAGCTAATTGTGAGAATTTGCTACAGTGTTGTTATAAGGATAATTTAATTTTATAATTCTTGGATTATATAATCTATAGGAGTCACGAGAGTAAGGGTAAATGGTAATCTAGAAAAGATTATTCCTAATTTAAATCAATCAAATGAGCTTTAACTTTGATGAACTCCATAGGTAACTAAGCACAAGGAAATAAATAACTTTGTCAAAGTTACACGACTTTTAGCGTGGAAGATGTGGAACTTTTAAAGTTACACGACTTTTTGTGTGGAGGATGTGGAACTTTTATTTCCTTGTGTTTATTCCTTAGTTATTTCTCTTCATGATAGAACGCTTTTCAATTGGGAAAGTTAAACGAAAGGGTTGTAAAAGCAATCAAATTAAATGATAATAATCCACCGAATTATGCACATATCTTATGTATAAAAATTCAGCCTGCATATGTTTGTGCCCGCAAAACTCAAAAATCACTTGGTCGATTGACTTGAAATTTTTATAGAACATTGCATTCAAATATATATATACGAAAGTGTTTATATTGTAAAAAATGGTGACACTTCGTCCTTGCTTCGATCCCAGACGAGTCAAAGCATTTCCGTAAGAAATGCACGTAAAGTTCATTTTTGTCGCTGCATGCTTCATTTCTTTTGCAAAATTAAATTAAAAATAATAGTCATACGAGATTGAGACAAGAACCAATAGCAGAGTAAATGAATAGAAAACCTTATTTTGGTCGTTTATTGTTGTTTCCGAATTGAATTTTCGAGATTTTTTACGGAATACACAAAAAGTTATGTGAGTATAAACAGCCGGTCCCCCTGACGAAAAATGCCATTGTTGAAACCAAGATCCTGCTTTTTGGACTATTTGAAATTGAGAAGAAGAGAATAGTTGCTGGTTTCGTTCACATTGATGAGCATAATCAATCGTTGGAAGTGATTTAAACGATCGATTTTCGAAAAACGAAATGTGAGTTAATTTGATACCGAATTTTGTATTCAGTTAAATTCATTTGTATTGTTTTGGAAATGATTTAATAATCTGTTATCGAAAATTAAAGTGAGAGTGACTTTGAATGCTGCATTCAATTCGATTCATTTCTTTAGTTATCTTCCAGTTAATCGTCGTCAAATTCAGTAGTACGCGTTAACACATCAAATGTTGCGGCAGATAATGGATAGTATTAAATGATTTTTATATAAATAACGAAAATTCTCCATCCAAACGCGAGAGCCGAGCTAGCGTAACGTACCATGTTCTCCATCTTTCTTTTCTCTCCCTCCCTTTTCGAGAGAAAGGCTCGCCGGCCCGAAATTTGGACTTAGAATTTCTTGGTGGGTCAGGGGTGGTAACTTTTTTTTGCTGTTAGCTGTACTTTTATAGATTTTTTTTCTTTTCCTCCTGACCTTAATATTATCTATATATGATTTTATTATTGATATACATATATGATTACATAGTTTCCTCTTCAGTATTTCTATTAATGTAAGTGGGTTCATCCCATAAGAATTTAATAAATAGATAGTGTCCCAAAAAAAGTCGGTTCGGTGAAAAATGGAACCAACTGCTCCCAAACCAGAAATTACAGAAGAGGGCCCATGTAGTCATTAATAATTGGTCATACAATTAACAAAATATCAACTAAGCTGTTTCAATACAAGGGGTATGTAAGTTTTAAAACTATTTGATAATACCTATTTATAGATTTGAATGCCATAGACTTAGTACTTAAATTATTCTGTGACAGCAGATGAGCATGAGGCATCTCTATTGACCCAAGAATCAGTACCACTGTCAAGAGTACATTCAGTGATAATGAAACCTCTCCTAGACTGAGACACAATGGATACTTGAACATACTTAGTGTCATCCATCAATATAAAGGTTAGCATAAGAGCAAAGTAAAAATCTAAGCTATATAACAAATATATGTGCATGAGTATTACATGAGTCGGAAACAAAAACAAATTATAGCAGTAGAGTATATTAACCACAATACAGTTTTCAAAAGTCAAGATATAATTTTACTTTTGTTCTAAGGTATCCAATTAAGTAAGTAGAACATCTGTGAAGAATTAGTGCTAGTTGTTGTGAAAAGGGCTGGATGAAAATTACTCAGTGTAGCTCCACAGAGTCGTGGGGTGTTAGTAGAGCAATGACACTTGTGGAACATGGTTAGAATTATGATCCCCTATGAATGTATATAAGAGTAAAGGTTGCTTGCATTTTGTAAGCATATTAATTATACAAACTATAACCTAGTCTATAATATATCGAGAAGGTCCCTCAAAAAATTAGTAATTCGAAATATTCTTAAAAATTGCAGCAATTTATTTTTAAAAGTTGAAATTGTCACCAACATGGTGGCAAACTTACACCTATTTGTTTGGTGACGTTTTTATTGATATATATATATATATATATATATATATATATATATATATATATATATATATAATTTTTTTGGGAAATCTAAGATTTTGAATTCCCTATCGAAGGAACAAAGGAAGGAGGGAATACATATAATTCCATGGTAGATATATAACTTATATAATTGAAATATTGAGGTAGATATCTTACCAGGAAGGTCCTAAAATAACACATCGTTATCCCCATTTGAAATGCGGAAAGAAATGTAAATGGCTCTCAGGGATTGAACCAAGGACCATTAGAGAAATGATGAACAGTGTATGTAAAATGAGTTCATGATCTATAATTAAATGCCGAGTTTCATGCTTCTATGTTATCAGGGAATGGTTTTTTATAATCTTAAAAATTGACACAATGCATTTTAAATGGGAGAATATTTGCGCCAATATAGAGTCGAACCAAGGATAATTGTAGAAGATATTTTTTTGTTTTATCAGATATGCACAATTTCCAGAAATCTCTTGAATTTCTTTTCTCTACTTTGCCGAGAAGTTCCTCAAAATATTTTCAAAATCACCGCAATGGATCTTTAAGGAGAAAATCGGGACTTTGGGACCTTCTGGCATCAAACCCATGGCTCTGAGGTTCAAAGCAACACTTTCTCCGCCCATTACAGAATATGGCCAGTATGTAGCAAAAAGTTCAAGTCAATGACACTTGTGGAACATGGTTAGAGTTTTGATCGCTTATATATATACTAGTAGAAATGTCCATTAACTCTCAATGGGGGAATTGCAGTTGATAAATACCAATGTAACAACCTTGATCATATCAATGCCTCATAAGTTTAGGCAGATAGCAAATACCAGGCTATGATTATTTCCAAACCAATAAGCATAGAAATGGAGTAGTAATTAAGTCTACAAATTCGCCTAAATATTAGAATATATTTTTATTACTTATTGCACTCTTCAAATAAATAAACATAAACTTACTTTACCTTTTTTAGGATTTTTACACCCATTCACTGTTGTATTGATCAAGAGGAAGCAATTTATCTAACAAACAGCTATAAACCCATTTATCCCGGCATCCAGTAAGCAATAACGTTGATATGAATAAAACTTGGTTGATACAGATGCTTCCATAAAATTAGAAAAACTTTCTAAAATACTTGTATTTATACATTTTTATGCTTGATTCTTCACAGTATATCATTCATAGCTGCAGTTACTAATATCTCCTTAAATTTCTCCCTCTTCATATAATCTATCACTTATTCCTAACATTAATTTGAGTTGGGCATATTCTCTCAGTGTGTTCTTACCGATAAATACATGAGCTGGGGACTCAATATTGGCCTTTATTGTCAGAGGGATGGGTTGTTTACAAACTCTAAATTTCGATAAAATATTCATGCACTTTATCAAAATGTGGGCAAGCTTAAATATCAAATGATATTCCAGGATCACAAAAAGAATCCTGATTCTATTCTTTTTGTTATGGTGCTTAATTTGACTTCCTACAACAATTACTTCTAATTTAATTTTGAAAAACAAATTAACTTTGCAACAAAAAAATGACCTTGACATTTATTTCTTAAAACGTTTTCACCCATCTGGGTACAAAACATGGACTTCAGGGAAATAAAGAGTAGCCTGTAAGTAGCCTAAGAGTAGCACTGCACGGGGTTGACTTTTAATAATGTAGAATATTTCTAAGTTGTGTGACTCTTGGTTCTCGAGTATTTAGTAAACATACACACACACACTATTCTATATTTTACATATATATTCATATACAAGACTAGTTCAAGTGCTCATTGATTCTGAAGGGAAATATGTAAATTGATAAATGCAATTGTTATAGAGCTGATAGTAACACATACCTCATAATTAAGGCTACATAGAAAATGCTAGGCTATAATTATTTCTAAACCAATAAACAAGCAAAATGAATTTATAATAAAATATGTAAAATCACCTGTATATTAGAACTCATATCCTTTGAATGAAAAATTTATTTGATGAAGACAACATTTGTTTGAGGATAATAAAAATTTAGTCAAAGATAGCATTAGGATAAGAAGCATCATGTTTAAGGAGATAGTTTAGGAAAGGCACAAATGGATATCAGAATCAATGAACAAGCACAAAAGAAATATATTTTACAAGTAAAATGTAGCTTGCATACTGCAAGCAGATCGACAACATTAATTTCATGTCGGCATCATATCGGGACTGTCCTCAAAAGAAAAAAAAAGGATTGAAAATATTCTTAACATTTGCTGCAATTTAATCGTCTGGCAACGAACCCGGGTCTTTTTGGAGATACTTCCTATGCAGCACAACAGAAGATCACCATCTCTTACTATGTATGAAAATTCAGGCAGAAATGGTTGCTTCAACTGCCTCAAACGATGTCCTACTTTTCCCATATATTCCTTATGAGAGAAATTTTAAAGTGCTCTGGCATCGAACCCAGAAACAACATGGTCTTATCTAATTTTTTTCAAACAGAGTCTTAATATACTTCTTCCATCGAAGCAAGAACTCCCTATTATTTCGATAAGTGCATGAAAGAAATAATTAAACACCATCCAAATGTGTTTTATATGGCAGATACATTTACCACCTGGCATCGAACCCGGGTCTTTCTGGTAATTTTTCCTATGCAGTACAACAGAAGATCACCACCTCTAACCATGTGTAACAATTCAGGCAGAAATATTGGCTTCAACTGCCTCAAACGACATCCTACTTTTCCCTAATATTCCTTATGAGAGATATTTTAATGTACCCCGGCATCGAACCCAGGAGCAGTATGGTCTGATTTAAATTTTTTTCTTAAACTAATTTTTAATACACATCTTTTAGCCAAGCACTAACTTCCTATGATATCGATAAGTGCATGAAAAACAATAATGAAAATCTACCTCAATGTATTTTAAACGGCCGATTTTTGCATCATCCTAGCATCAAACCCAGGATATTTTCCGTAAAAGTCATTTATGTTTTCAATAGATAATGACCATATATATAGGCTCCTTGAGTTTTGATTCTATACCTATCCGGGAAGTATTTTCTTTTAAGTTCCACAAAATCAAAGCAATGCATTTAAATGGAAAAAATCGTGATCTTGGGTCCCTCCGGAATCAAACCCATGACACTGAGGTTCAATATTGCAATTTTTCTGGCGGTTGCATGTTATAGCCAATACTTGGTAAAAATTTCGAGTCAATGACGCTAGTATTTTAGCCTGTGAATTAGTATCTTATCTGGGTATATACATGAATGAATCTGGAGAAGCATCTATATATAATAGATATCACTCTAAAACAACCAATGAATATTCTTTGCGGAAAGTAAGTGTATTACGGGTCTGACTTGTGCCCCAATGCTAAAATGCATAACATGGAGCTCGATCAAATAACACAAATGCAGTCACAGTGCCTAAACAGATGCAGAGATTAAACACCAATAACTGAAAAACATCAAATGTATATGAAGTGGAAGCACTCAAAAAAATCTGATGTGGCCAACACATGACATTCTCTATATTTATTGAAAACAGAAGCCTATGCCGGTAATATATAAATGACTCGAAAACAATGAGTGTTAGAGAAAAATATTTAAAAAAAATTGTAGTGAAGTATATTATCTATAACTTTTGTGGATAATTGTATATACCTACATTGCATAGTGACAGAGATATGTATGAAAAACTTCCATTTCTGGATAAACAACAACTTCTGGTTAACCATTATTCAAGATTAACACCTAAATCATCAATGTTGCGAAAAAATGTTTCAAACAAAGGTTGTAGTAAAGTTCATTATCTATAACGTTTGTGCATAATTGTATATACCTACACTGCATTCTGACAGAGATATTGATGAAACAAAATTTGGTTCCAGCCAAACCACAACTTCCGGTTAAGCGGTATTCATCAAAAACTAATCACTATTGGTAATGCTAGGAAAATACTAAATATGAATATTGGAAATGATCGCATAATTACCTTTTAAGATAGAGCGCCTACAATTTTTTTTACCTCAGATAGACACACAGACAGACATGTTCGGGAAAATAGCAAAAACAAACAATATGGGCCCCAAAACATCTACTTCGGTTGAAATCTGGAGGTCGAATTTTTTGTCTGGAGGTCAAATTCTCTATACTACGTATAGGGAGAATGTAAAAATACTATGAATTACTTGTTGCATTCGGCATATAACAAAACATAAACTTGCTTTACCTCTCCGATCAAGGAATATGGTGTTGGAGATTTGCTACAACTTGACAACTCACCATTTAACAGCATATCATTCATAGCTCCAGCTACTAACACGTCATTTAATTTCTCCCTCTTCCTATAATCTATCAATTATTGCTGACATTAATTTGAAGTACTCATAACTTCTCAATGTGTTCTTACCAATAAATGCATTAGCTAGAAAAAAACAAATACCTTGATCGTCAGGGGGATGGGTTGTTTACGAATTAAAAATATCGATAAAATATTCACATATTTTATCAAAATATTCGCAATTTCTAATCAAGCACGATATTCAACGACCAATATAAGAATCATTATTCTATTTTCCTTCTTTTGGTGCTTAAATCGACTTTTGAAGACTGTTATTTCAAAATTTATATTTTGAAAAAGAAATGGACCCTGCAACGAAAGAAATGAATTTTACGTCTATAACTTATGAAAATGTTTTGACCCTTCTGGGTTTGGACCGTGGACTTTACCTAAGTAAATAAAAAGTAGCCTATACTCTGCGTGAATTTTAATAATGTAGAAAATCTCAAAGGTTTGCAACTCACGAGTTTTTAGAGAAGATATAGAGAAACACACCCACAGTCTAATTTATATAAATATATAGTATATATTTATTTATAATCTATGAAGTAAATATTCAGAAAATATTAAAATTTTTATAATTAAGAATAAAATGTCAATGGTAATCTGTTCAGTGTTACTGTCGTCCATTAACAGATCTACCTTCCGATTATGAGAATACAATTTGCATCACTTTTAAAAAATATATAAGATGATAAAACTCAAGATTGTAGGCAATTTTCCGGTCAATTTATATTATTAGAGTAATAAAGTAATAATATATATAGAAAATCCAAAGGTACTGCTTCGCTTTGAGGAATACATCTTAGTCACCTCTAAAAGTCCACTCATCTACAATGTCGCAATTTTTCCTGAAATTCACGATTAAAAAGTAGAAACAAGCATTGATGGCTTCTTGCTATAATCATCTTGTTTGGACATAAATATTAAGTCGTAATTTTATTGCTAAAAACTCAAGAACACCAACAAATATAGATGTGATGTAAAGAATTGTTGGAAAATGATCAGTAAAAATTCAAAATGGCCTAATTGTGACATCTGTAGCATGTTTATGTAGCATCAATTATAACATAGATACATTATTTAACATGCTACTGAAGGACTTAAAAAGTTACACCATCAAAAAGAGGAATAAAAGTATAAACTTTGAGGTATATTTCGTTGATTTTTAAACATATTCAGGAATACTAATGCAAACATAAATGCTACAACTGTTAATATACATTCTTATGACGCATTTGCACTTGAGTTTATTTACTCATGGAATAAGGTGATTCAGCCAAATGCCAATATATTTATCTCAACAGATACTTTAAAAGCTCAAGTCCACATCCCAAAGCACATATGTTCCCTGCTCTTAAGCAAAAGTATTTGCATGATTTTTTAAGCCTAAAAAATGCTAAAACTAACTTCTATAGCAAATTAATAACAAAAATTTCAGCTTTTGAAGACCGGTTATTTTTTTATGTAATACCTGACTGTGATGTAAAATAAAAATATTTAACCAATTTATTGTCAGTCTATCACTTAAAATTAATGATGGAATATTTTTACCAATCAAAGACGTAAAGAAGGACTTAATAGACAGAGATGGGTAGAGTACCGAAGAAAAATAACTGGGCTCAGTTATAGTTACTTTTTAAAATTTGTAATCAGTTACAAGTTACAGCAAAGTTACAATTTTAAAAAGTAACTAGTTACAGTAACAAGTATAGTTACAGTTACTTTTTGTAAAACCTGAAAACCACCAATGAGATTTATGCAGGAGGATCTATTGATGAGTTTCTTTAAAATACAAATTCAACGCAAACCATTTAATAATGATTAACTATGCAGTTTTGCCTATTATTTCCTGAGGCAGTAGTATAGTTACAGTGGATAACTTAATGGAGACTTAGGATTTAATTGTCCACATTTTTCACCGAATTTAGCTTACAATTGTAGTTTGAACCATATATAGTTAGAATACAAATCGATAATGTGTAGTGATGTATTATATTTGGATTAACTTAGCCTTTTAAGATTAATTACAATTAACCTGTCTAATACAGACATTCAAGATTATGACCAAAATTAGACTAAATGCTCAAACGCTGCAAACATACAAAAGAAAGTATCCTCTAACCCATAAATCATAACCAATAATACGCTCCTTCAAACTTATTAACTCTGGCGAAGACAACATGCAATCAGGAGAAAACCCGAAAAAAATAAGACAAAGGGGTATCAAAAAAGTAAATAACCATCTAAAGATGACGTTTGCATACTATGATTAAAGTCACATGATGGACACCAGAAATTTAGTACTAACTTTTCATGGGGTGATTACTTTAGGAAATATGGAGAAATAATAATACAAAATTAAGTAACTAACATTTTAAATGAAACTGACTCAGGTTTCACTTTGTGGCATTCATAAATACAAAACGGCTTCATGATAAAATTCTTTTACTACACCACAAATATAGTTATAAACACAACCAGGTTTCGTAGCCAAGCTACATCTTCAGGTAAAAGGTGTAGTAAAAGAATTTTATCATGAAGCCATTTTGTAACTAACATTTTATTTGGTTTTTCATTCTATTTTTTCGTTTATTTTACGAAATAATTGCATTTCAAATGCCTCATCTCCTAAATTAGCCCTCCTTGGTGCAAGAACCTCCTTGCTAATGGAAAACAAATGTTCAACATGGGCACTGGATGGTATCCCACAGTTGAGTTTTACGAACATATCTTTCATTATTGGATATGACAATAATATTGACAGATCAGTTCCCACATTCCCAAAATAAGCCTCGACCTCATCGAAAGCTGGGGTAGGTTACGCAAAGTTTGCATCTTAACGCCATATTCTCAGTGCCCGAGCCTTCAGTTAAATAAAAATATGGCTCTAAATACCCGAAAGGAAACTTTTCCTCGGATTCAGCCATTTCAGAAATCTGGACGCACGGATTAGCACCGGACAAAGCTCCTCGTCGAAGTGAACAAAATCGTCGAAGTGGTCGAAATTGTCTAAATGTGCTAGGATCTCGAGGATTTTGAGATCCTCATTAGATTTTCCGGTGTAAACAGCATAGTCTACAGCACTCACTATTCTAATTTGGCATAGTTATGCGCGTAGAAATATGTGTTCACACAACGTTTTTGGTAGTAGTGGTGGGAAAGTAACGATTACTTTCAGAAAGCAATCAGTAGATTACAAGTAATAGTAAAATTTTTTTAATGTAACCATTACAAGTAAAAAATACCTGAAATGTAATCGTTACCGGTAACTGAGTTACTTTTACTCAGTTACTCCCCATCTCTGTTAATAGAAAATGTTGTAATGGTTACTTATAAATAAACAACATAATAGAAATCAGTATATCATTGAGTATATTTGCACAATTTTACTGCACTACGGTTAGTACAAATGTTTCTTAACGCAAACTCTTTGCCCGGTCCCTTGAGATTCGTGTTAGTGAGGGTTTACTGTATTCTAGAAAAATAATAACTAATAATAATTAATAATCTATTAACAATATAATCATAGTATATATGAGCAAAAGTTATATAAAAGCATATTGATAATGCAAATGAAAAGATGGTATCAAATCAAGTACTCCCTCAAACCTAATATTGTATTCCTTCTTACAAATATATGGTTGAATACAAATGGTGCCCCAGCTAGAGCACAATTTTCATTGGGTGATAAACTATTTTTAAGAAATATTTATTACATCTCCTCACATTCCTGGTCAGAGAATTTTCAACTTTTGTTTAAGGAATACAAAAAATTGAAATTCCCCACAAAATATTTCAAATGGTAGAGCTACCTGGTCTTGAACCCCAGATTTTTCCGATAATGGGAAAACATAGAACTACAATGTAGGAATAAAACTAATTTAATACAATGTTTTAAGAGGATATCATACCTGGGTTATCCTTCAAGAAGAATCTTTTATCCACATTTTCAAAACAGAGAAATGCTAATGGCACTCTGTCTTTGAACCAAGAATCATGAGAGAAACCGTTTAATTCTTACATGAAATGTATTTATGATCTCTATTTATATGCACTATTTTACATTTGCATTTAATCGGAAAAGAGATTGAAAAAATTATTAAAAATTGCGGCAATTTTTCTTAAATGGGAGAAATTTTTACCCAGCCAGGCATAGGCAACTAAATTATTCCATATATAATTCGATTCTGTATTCAACAGACCTGGTGTCGAACCAAGGACTTTTTTATGAAAAAATGACAAGGAAAAATTTGCTTTGGGATAATCTGACAATTTCTAAAATCCCAAGTCAATTATCGCGAATCTCTTAAAATGGAACTCTATATTTGCATTTAATTGAATGATGGATTCAAAACCGTGAATCGAACCAATGATCATAAGGAAAATGATTAGCTGCATTCATGAAAGATACATTACTTCTGTTCATAAGCATGGTCAAAATTTCAACCTTAAATCAATCATAAAAAATTTGAAAATCTCGATAAACATACTTTAAAAAAAAAAGAGAAGCCTAGTGTCAAACACAAAAATGTTGAGGTTGTGATTAAATAGAATGACCTGGAAGGAATGGAAGCACTTAAAAAAATTTATATTGCAATATTATACCTAAACATATATTATAACTCAAATAAGGCATGAAATATATATAAAAAATTATGAACTCCCAAGAATATTATGATCATGTATCCCCAAATCTAGCATAGAGCAATGTGAAAGGAAAAGCCGGAGCAAAGATATTTTGAAAGGAGAGGATTTAACAGTACTTAAACAGAACTAATGGAAAACCACAACAATTCAAGAAAGGAAAACTGGAGCAAGAGCATATGAAAAAATGCCTGGTTTTCCCCATCACACATCCTAAGTCCACTGTATCATCCTCAAAACCCAATTAACTTATCATTACTGATATAAATACCATTGAAACTTAATCAAAGAAATAAGTAGGTCTTGCATTGTATTGGAAATCTTACAGAGGATTTAAAAACAATGAATTGAAAACAATACATGTAATAATATCTTATTCTGCAGCCACCCTTAAAGCACTCAGTGGCTGCCATTATACTTCCCTCGCCCACCACAGGATTGGTCAAGAGGCCTCGTACATTCTTCCAACGAATGCCTCCGCAACTTGGTGTCTCTCTTAACCAACTGTCCCATATTGAAGACAGTAGTGGTCCATTTCCACCACTCTCCACTTTACTCCCAAGCTAGAGCACTCTGGAGCTTCTGGTATTATTTGAAGAACATTCAGTGCATATTCTCTATATGAATATTAAGACAAAACAAATTATATTAAATATTATTATAAATGCCCATTGATATTATAGTAATAACAGCCCATCCTGTTAAATATTTACAAGGCAACTAAACAAGGCAATTACTAATATTAATGAAATATGGTTACAATTTTAATCACCTATGAATGAATGAGTCATTGAATGTATAATTAGGTATAATTGGAGAAACATCTATATGTAATAGATAGGAGATGGATTAACACATAAAACTTTCATTTGTAATCATCATAAATTAATTTTTAATACACCACTTTGTGCTACCAGTGCCTCAATGAGGCCATGGCAGTGGACGATGATGCACAGCTGGATGAGACCACACTTGCCCTTGCACACAAAGTTCCCAAAATGGCCTGGGGAAAAACTACTACTAAATAATCGACCGATAACCTTGTGCCCAAAGCAGTGCGGAGCTTGTGTTAAAAATTTAATTTACTCAAACCAAACTAGCTAGGCATACTCTATGCTCTGAAGGACTGGATACACAAAAAATATATTTCAATGAATTTCTATGAACTTATTATGTTCCCATAGGAAGTTCTATTGGAAATGGATATGTTGCCAATAAAGAATAGCAATGACGCAACTGAAAAAGAATAATATTAATCAATTACTAATGTAAATTTTAAAAATTAGGTCTCATAATTTTCCTCAAGTACTGGTTTGTCAGAAAAATAGAACACAATACATCCTATGTATCAACCCATTTTCAGTAAGAATACAAAATTAATATTGTAAATAACAATAGTTCTGTGTAATAATATGGAAGTGTTTTATGGTAACCTATAATATGACCAACATATTCTGAAATTGATATCATAAAGAATTTATTTAATTTTCTTATTGCATATATGCTATACATTTTTTATAATTTTAAATATCTATGTTGGAACATTAAAATATCCAGACCAATGCGTGGGTAAATCCTAACCATGAAAAGGAAACCATTGCTCAAATGCGATGAGACTCTGCCCTTATCAAAAACACCACTAATTACAATCAAAATGAGAGCAAGGAAAACACCTACATGTCATCAAAATGCTGTTTTGGGATACCTAAGAGGCAGCAACAATGCATCCCAAAAAAAATGTGATGTGGCCAGCTCATGACTTTCTTCATGTATAAGATGTCAATATTTTTCTACGACAGTATTTTCGAATTCTATATTCAAACTAAACTTGGAAGATAAGTCATTAATTTATGTCATAATATCTTTTACATCACAAACATCATAAGTAATGTTTCTCGAGACATGTTCGATAAAAAACCATTTAAATTGCCTTTTGCCGAATGCACCCACAAAGTATATAATAAGCTAATTCCGGTATATCAGTATTTCACGATTAACTCCTAAGCAATCAGCGATAAAAAAATATGATCAATACAGCAGTTCTAAAAAATACCATTTTCTATAACAATAGTATATACCTAAATATCATTTTTTTGAGATATTTCACAAAAAAGGAAATTTGCTTCCAAGAATAAAAAAAGCTAAAATTCCAGTTAAACGATTTGCTCGAAAAAAATATCAACTCTGTCAGCACACCACGATATATATGAAGTTTGGTACCAATAGGGCTAATAGATTTCACGCTGGACCCCCCACAAGCATACACACACACACACACACAGACGCAGACATCGTTCCAAAAATGGTCAGAAGGTATTCTAGGGACCCCAAAAGAGGGTATATATATTTTGCAAAAATCAGAAAGGAGCCTCGAAAAGTAGAGCTCGACTACCGGCTAACCAATTTAAACCAGAAACTAATCAACTCTAACGTCACCACCCAAAGTACTATATATGAAATTTGACGTTGATAAAACACACAGTTTTCATATTACAGTGCCCACAAAGTACATAATCAGCTACTTCCGGTTTATCAGTATTTCATAAATAATTCCTTAGAAATCAGTGATAAAAAATATGTTCAATACAGCAGTTATAGAAAATAACATTTTCTACAACAATAGTATACACCTAAATATCATTCTTTTGAGATATTTCACAAAAAAGGAAATTTGCTTCCAAGAATAAAAAAAGCTCAACTTCCGGTTAAACGATTTGCTTGAAAAAAATATCAACTCTGTCAGCACACCACAGTATATATGTGAAGTTTGGTACCAATAGGGATAATAGTTTTCACGTTAGAGCCCGCACAAGCATACACCTACACACAAACACACACGCAGACGCAGACATCGATCCAAAAATTGTCAGAATGTATTCTAGGGACCCCAAAAAATGTATTTCGGTTGAAATCTCGAAGTCAAATTTTTTCATGAAAACAACACTTTCTATATACTATGAATATGGAAAAAGTAAAAATCCAATTAGTATGAAGGAATTGACCCTAAATTATATTGTATGTTTGCAATAACAAAAGTGTAAAATCTTCTACTGCTATTCAAAGAGTCTAAACAATTTCGGTTTCAGACCACCCATTGCCATTTTACACTTCCATTATTTCATTGAATTTAAGAAAAAGAAATCCAACAAAGCAAACCAAAAGACAGCTTGAATGTAAAGTAAACACAAAGATGATCATTGAAATAAATCAGATTTCCAGAAATACATCCCTCAAACTTCGTACATGATCTCCAATTGGAAATATTCCTATAACTATAATAAAATCTGCTAGTTAAGATGGAAGTCATTGGCTGACTCAAGCAAATTGACGAAATCGTATTGCAACCTGTACAACAGAACATATTGACAGTAATTGCAATATTATATCTAAATATATAGTTTAACTCAAATAAGGCATGAAATATATATAAAATATTATGAATTCTCCAGATTATTATGATAATGTATCCCCAAATCTAGCATAGAGCAATGTGAAAGGAAAAGCCGGAGCAAAGATATTTTGAAAGTAGAGGATTTAACAGTGCTTCAACAGAACAAACCGAAAACCATAAAAATGAAACAGAATGAACGGAAAACCACAAAAATTCAACAGAGGCTAACTGGAGCAAAAGCATATGAAAAAAATTCCTGATTTTCCACATCACACCATCTGAATCCACTGTATCATACTTGAAACCCAATTAACTTATCATTACCGATTAAAAACATGAATTGACATGATATAACACCATTGAAACTTGATCAAAGAAATAATTAGGTCTTGCATTGTATTGGAAATCTTTGAGAGCATTTAAAAACAATGAATTGAAAACAATATATGTAATAATATCTTACTCTGCAGCCACCCTTAAGGCACTCAGTTGCTGCTGTTATACTTCCCTCACCCTAAACAGGAGCTGTCGAGAGACCTCGTACATGCTTCCAATGAATGTCTCCGCAATTTGTTGTCTCTCTTACGCAACTGTCCCATACTGTAGACTGTAGTGGTCCATTTCCACCATACTTCACTTTACTCCCAAGCGGCAGCACTCTGGAGCTTCTGGTATTATTTGAGGAACACGCAGTGCATATTCTGTATATGAATAATAGGACAAACACATAATATATTTATTATAATTATAAATGCCAATTTAAATTCCAGTAATAGCAGCAGATCATATTAGATGATTACAAAGCAATTAAACAAGGAAATAAGTATTTTGGATGCATCGTGCTAAACCTATTATGAAATGAGGATCTATTAAATGATAAAAGAGTTACCTTAGATTATTCAAGAGGAGAGCCTGCACGAACCTTCCCAAACTAACCTGTAGTATCTGGTTAATCTTTTTTAACCACATCTCAGCTTTGTAGTAGTTGATGGTTATTAAGTCAAGATCATTAGGTACAGAATGACTTATCTTGCCAAAGCAATTTAGAATGTGCTGCTGTTCCTATGCATTTTACAATTTTGCTCTTCCACAGGATTGTTTAGGAGGAGATTTTAAGGTAGGTACACCAGTAAACCTATATCAATAATTTATTTATTAGCTCCCCATTCCTGAAAGGTTAGAAAAGAGACCATGAATATTCAATTAAAAAATTTTAATCATAAAAAGTATTATTTTCTAATGATAGTCAGATACCGATACTTAAAAAATATATTCTAAGATCTTAAGAGAAACATACCTTACTTTGTCATCACCTATTGGATAGGCATTGGAATGACTGCATCCAAAGATAATCTCAGATAAGATGCCTTCTTTAAAGTTCATCAATTATTTAAAGGTCTGACTAAACATGAGAGGTCAGATCAGACCCTCTACATGAAATCTTCAAGTTTTAGTCCCATAATGGGCAGAACTTCTCTATCAAGAGAGGCAAAATGCCTCTCGGTGACGAGAATTGTATCTGCAGATGGTATCTCTCTTTTGATAGCTACCAAAAAGTCTTGAAGGGCAAAACATCTCAATCGGAATCCTGATCGTCGATGAGAATATTATTTTGCCAAAGGTAGCTTTCTATTGAGTGATACCATGAGGTACGCAGACCCTCTTTCCATGGGCAGAACCTCTCAAACAGGAGAGGCATTACACCTCCCCTGAAGAGAACTGTATTCTGAAAATGGTACCTTACATTTAAGAGCTACCTAGTGGTTCCCAGACCCACTCGATGGACAGAATCTCTCGACTTGGGGGAGGCATCACACCACTCCATAGTGAGAATTTTATTCTGCTAGGGTAGCTCTCTTTTGAAGTTACCAGAAGACCTCTCCATATGGGTACCTATAAAGCAATAGTTGTTAAGTTTGGCCTTAAAATAATTGAATAATTTTGTCCAATTTTATTTAGATATTTCCAAAGTATTCTAAGCTTAAACCTATTTACTCTAAAATTTGTGAACCTATGATGATTCATTACCTCGAAAGTCCTGTTAATATATTGAAGAAGTAGTAGGTTTTCCCTGTGCCTATCAAACAACTTCCAAAGATTTCTTATTCTTCTGTCCCAAGCTGCTCGGTTTCAATGAACATAGGTACAGCATTGCTTAGTCCCACATTAAGTTCAACTCAACTAATGCAAACTTACGATCTTCATCTGCGTGCTCATAGGACTTGTTTTCTTTTGTTTACCATCTCTTTTTAATGCCGTCAATTTTTTTTAATCTCTGCTGCGAATAAAGCTTCAAATGCACTCAAATATTTATTATAATTGTCAAACTTTGGATTAAGTTTTACCATAAAGCTAGTTTAGTTTAGTTATCACACGTTCATTGACTATATAGAAATTTGCTTACCTTTCCGGATCATTCGTGACCGATATCCACTGCTTTTCCATAGTAGTCAGCATCGAACACATGACACTGAAGCTAAAAATCGTTCTTTTTCTTGGTGTTTAAACGTTATGGCCTGTACGTTGAAGAAATTTCAAGTCAGTGACACTTATGAAATATGGTTACAATTTTAATCCCCTATGAATGAATGAGTCAGTAAATGTATAATTAGGTGTAATTTGAGAAACATCTATATGTAATAGATTGGAGATGGATTAACAGATATAACTTTAATTTGTAATCATCAGAAAGTCATTTTTGATACACCACTTTGTGCTACCAGTGCCTCAATGAGGCCATGGCAGTGGATGATGATGCACAGTCGGATGAGACCACACTTGCCCTTGCACATAAAGTTCCCAAAATGGCCTGTGGAAAAACTACTACTAAATCGTCGACCAATAACCTTGTGCCCAAAGCAGTGCGGAGCTTGTGTTAAAAATTTAATGTACTCAAACCAAACTAGCTAGGCATACTCTATGCATGGGAGGACTAGATACACAAAGAATATATTTCAATGAATTTCTATGAACCTATTATATTTCCATAGGAAGTTCTATTGGAAATGGATACATTGCCAATAAAGAATAGCAATCATGCACTTGATAAAGAATCATATTAATAATTAACTGATGAAAATTTTAAAACTTAGGTCTCATATTTTTCCTGAAGGAGATAATCAGCAACTTCCCTTTGATAAGTATTTCATGAATAACAACACTTAAACAATCAGTTATACAAAAATATGTTTCACAAAAAGTTATATTAAATTGAATTTTCTAAAACTTTTATAAATAATTGTATATACCTAAGTATCAGATGAATGGAGATATTTTGCAAAAATCAGAAACGAGCCGGAGCAAAGATATTTTGAAAGGAGTGGATATAACAGTACTTCAACAGAACAAACAGAAAACCACAACAGTAAACAGAACGAACGGAAAACCACAACAATTCAACAGCGGCTAACTGGAGCAATAGCATATGAAAAAAATTCCTGATTTTCCACATCACACCATCTTAATCCACTGTATCATACTTGAAACCCAATTAACTTATCATTACCGATTAAAAACCTATATTGACATGATATAACACCATTGAAACTTGATCAAAGAAATAATTAGGTCTTGCATTGTATTGGAAATCTTACAGAGGATTTTAAAACAATGAATTGAAAACAATATATGTAATAATATCTTACTCTGCAGCCACCCTTAAGGCACTCAGTGGCTGCTGTTATACTTCCCTCACCCTAAACAGGAGCAGTCAAGAGGCCTCGTACATTCTTCCAACGAATGCCTCGGCAAATTGGTGTCTCTCTTAACCAACTGTCCCATATTGAAGACAGTAGTGGTCCATTTCCACCACTCTCCACTTTACTCCCAAGCTAGAGCACTCTGGAGCTTCTGGTATTATTTGAAGAACATTCAGTGCCTATTCTCTATATGAATATTAAGACAAAACATATTATATTAAATATTATTATAAATGCCCATTCATATTATAGTAATAACAGCCCATCCTGTTAAATATTTACAAGGCAACTAAACAAGGCAATTACTAATATTAATGAAATATGGTTACAATTTTAATCACCTATGAATGAATGAGTCATTGAATGTATAATTAGGTATAATTGGAGAAACATCTATATGTAATAGATAGGAGATGGATTAACACATATAACTTTCATTTGTAATCATCATAAATTAATTTTTAATACACCACTTTGTGCTACCAGTGCCTCAATGAGGCCATGGCAGTGGACGATGATGCACAGTTGGATGAGGCCACACTTGCCCTTGCATACAAAGTTCCAAAAATGGCCTGGGGAAAAACTACTACTAAATAATCGACGGATAACCTTGTGCCCAAAGCAGTTTGGAGCTTGTGTTAAAAATTTAATTTACTCAAACCAAACTAGCTAGGCATACTCTATGCTCTGAAGGACTGGATACACAAAAAATATATTTCAATGAATTTCTATGAACTTATTATGTTCCCATAGGAAGTTCTATTGGAAATGGATATGTTGCCAATAAAGAATAGCAATGACGCAACTGAAAAAGAATAATATTAATCAATTACTAATGTAAATTTTAAAAATTAGGTCTCATAATTTTCCTCAAGTAATGGTTTGTCAGAAAAATAGAACACAATACATCCTATGTATCAACCCATTTTCAGTAAGAATACAAAATTAATATTGTAAATAACAATAGTTCTGTGTAATAATATGGAAGTGTTTTATGGTAACCTATAATATGACCAACATATTCTGAAATTGATATCATAAAGAATTTATTTAAATTTCTTACTGCATATATGCTATACATTTTTTATAATTTTAAAAATCTATATTGGAACATTAAAATATCCAGACCAATACGTGGGTAAATCCTAACCATGAAAAGGAAACCATGGCTCAAATGCAATGAAACTCTGCCCTTATCAAAAACACCACTAATTACAATCAAAATGAGAGCAAGAAAAACACCTATATGTCATCAAAATGCTGTTTTGGGATTCCTAAGAGGCAGCAACAATGCATCCCAAAAAAAATGTGATGTGGCCAGCTCATGACTTTCTTCATGTATAAGATGTCAATATTTTTCTACGACAGTATTTTCGAATTCTATATTCAAACTATACTTGGAAGATGTCATTAATTTATATCTTAATATCTTTTACATCACAAACATCATAAGTAATGTTTCTCGAGACATGTTCGATAAAAAACTATTCAAATTGCCTTTTGCCGAAAGAACCCACAAAGTATATAATAAGCTAATTCCGGTATATCAGTATTTCACGATTAACTCCTAAGCAATCAGCGATAAAAAAATATGATCAATACAGCAGTTCTAAAAAATACCATTTTCTAAAACAATATTATATACCTAAATATCATTTTTTTGAGATATTTCACAAAAAAGGAAATTCGCTTCCAAGAATAAAAAAACCTAAAATTCCAGTAAAACGATTTGCTCGAAAAAAATATCAACTCTGTCAGCACACCACGATATATATGAAGTTTGGTACCAATAGGGCTAATAGATTTCACGCTGGACCCCCCACAAACATACACACACACACACACACACAGACGCAGACATCGTTCCAATAATGGTCAGAAGGTATTCTAGGGACCCCAAAAGAGGGTATATATATTTTGCAAAAATCAGAAAGGAGCCTCGAAAAGTAGAGCTCGACTACCGGCTAACCAATTTATACCAGAAACTAATCAACTCTAACGTCACCACCCAAAGTACTATATATGAAATTTGACGTTGATAATACACACAGTTTTCATATTACAGTGCCCACAAAGTACATAATCAGCTACTTCCGGTTTATCAGTATTTCATAAATAATTCCTTAGAAATCAGTGATAAAAAATATGTTCAATACAGCAGTTATAGAAAATAACATTTTCTACAACAATAGTATACACCTAAATATCATTCTTTTGAGATATTTCACAAAAAAGGAAATTTGCTTCCAAGAATAAAAAAAGCTCAACTTCCGGTTAAACGATTTGCTTGAAAAAAATATCAACTCTGTCAGCACACCACAGTATATATGTGAAGTTTGGTACCAATAGGGATAATAGTTTTCACGTTAGAGCCTCCACAAGCATACACCTACACACAAACACACACGCAGATGCAGACATCGATCCAAAAATGGTCAGAATGTATTTTAGGGACCCCAAAAAATGTATTTCGGTTGAAATCTCGAAGTCAAATTTTTTCATGAAAACAACACTTTCTATATACTATGAATATGGAGAAAGTAAAAATCCAATTAGTATGAAGGAATTGACCCTAAATTATATTGTATGTTTGCAATAACAAAAGTGTAAAATCTTCTACCGCTATTCAAAGAGTCTAAACAATTTCGGTTTCAGACCACCCATTGCCATTTTACACTTCCATTATTTCATTGAATTTAAGAAAAAGAAATCCAACAAAGCAAACCAAAAGACAGCTTCAATGTAAAGTAAACACAAGGATGATCATTGAAATAAATCAGATTTCCAGAAATACATCCCTCAAACTTCGTACATGATCTCCAATTGGAAATATTCCTATAACTATAATAAAATCTGCTAGTTAAGATGGAAGTCATTGGCTGACTCAAGCAAATTGACGAAATCGTATTGCAACCTGTACAACAGAACATATTGACAGTAATTGCAATATTATATCTAAATATATAGTTTAACTAAAATAAGGCATGAAACATATTTAAAAAATTATGAATTCTCCAGATTATTATGATCATGTATCCCCAAATCTAGCATAGAGCAATGTGAAAGGAAAAGCCGGAGCAAAGATATTTTGAAAGTAGAGGATTTAACAGTGCTTCAACAGACCAAACCGAAAACCATAACAATGAAACAGAATGAACGGAAAACCACAAAAATTCAACAGAGGCTAACTGGAGCAAAAGCATATGAAGCAAATTCCTGATTTTCTACATCACACCATCTGAATCCACTGTATCATACTTGAAACCCAATTAACTTATCATTACCGATTAAAAACATGAATTGACATGATATAACACCATTGAAACTTGATCAAAGAAATAATTAGGTCTTGCATTGTATTGGAAATCTTTGAGAGCATTTAAAAATAATGAATTGAAAACAATATATGTAATAATATCTTACTCTGCAGCCACCCTTAAGGCACTCAGTGGCTGCTGTTATACTTCCCTCACCCTAAACAGGAGCAGTCAAGAGGCCCCGTACATTCTTCCAACGAATGTCTCCGCAATTTGTTGTCTCTCTTACGCAACTGTCCCATACTGTAGACTGTAGTGGTCCATTTCCACCATTCTTCACTTTACTCCCAAGCTAGAGCACTCTGGAGCTTCTGGTATTATTTGAAAAACATTCAGTGCATATTCTCTATATGAATACTAAGACAAAACATATTATATTAAATATTATTATAAATGCCCATTGATATTATAGTAATAACAGCCCATCCTGTTAAATATTTACAAGGCAACTAAACAAGGCAATTACTAATATTAATGAAATATGGTTACAATTTTAATCACCTATGAATGAATGAGTCATTGAATGTATAATTAGGTATAATTGGAGAAACATCTATATGTAATAGATAGGAGATGGATTAACACATATAACTTTCATTTGTAATCATCATAAATTAATTTTTAATACACCACTTTGTGCTACCAGTGCCTCAATGAGGCCATGGCAGTGGACGATGATGCACAGTTGGATGAGGCCACACTTGCCCTTGCACACAAAGTTCCCAAAATGGCCTGGGGAAAAACTACTACTAAATAATCGACCGATAACCTTGTGCCCAAAGCAGTGTGGAGCTTGTGTTAAAGATTTAATTTACTCAAACCAAACTAGCTAGGCATACTCTATGCTCTGAAGGTTTGGATACACGAAAAATATATTTCAATGAATTTCTATTAACTTATTATGTTCCCATAGGAAGTTCTATTGGAAATGGTTATGTTGCCAATAAAGAATAGCAATGACGGAACTGAAAAAGAATAATATTAATCAATTACTAATGTAAATTTTAAAAATTAGGTCTCATAATTTTCCTCAAGTAATGGTTTGTCAGAAAAATAGAACACAACACATCCTATGTATCAACCCATTTTCAGTAAGAATACAAAATTAATATTGTAAATAACAATAGTTCTGTGTAATAATATGGAAGTGTTTTATGGTAACCTATAATATGACCAACATATTCTGAAATTGATATCATAAAGAATTTATTTAAATTTCTTATTGCATATATGCTATACATTTTTTATAATTTTAAAAATCTATATTGGAACATTAAAATATCCAGACCAATACGTGGGTAAATCCTAACCATGAAAAGGAAACCATGGCTCAAATGCTATGAAACTCTGCCCTTATCAAAAACACCACTAATTACAATCAAAATGAGAGCAAGCAAAACACCTACATGTCATCAAAATGCTGTTTTGGGATTCCTAAGAGGCAGCAACAATGCATCCCAAAAAAAATGTGATGTGGCCAGCTCATGACTTTCTTCATGTATAAGATGTCAATATTTTTCTACGACAGTAATTTCGAATTCTATATTCAAACTATACTTGGAAGATGTCATTAATTTATATCATAATATCTTTTACATCACAAACATCATAAGTAATGTTTCTCGAGACATGTTAGATAAAAAACTATTCAAATTGCCTTTTGCCGAAAGAACCCACAAAGTATATAATAAGCTACTTCCGGTATATCAGTATTTCACGATTAACTCCTAAGCAATCAGCGATAAAAAAATATGATCAATACAGCAGTTCTAAAAAATACCATTTTCTAAAACAATATTATATACCTAAATATCATTTTTTTGAGATATTTCACATAAAAGGAAATTTGCTTCCAAGAATAAAAAAAGCTAAAATTCCAGTTAAACGATTTGCTCGAAAAAAATATCAACTCTGTCAGCACACCACGATATATATGAAGTTTGGTACCAATAGGGCTAATAGATTTCACGCTGGACCCCCCACAAGCATACACACACACACACACACAGACGCAGACATCGTTCCAAAAATGGTCAGAAGGTATTCTAGGGACCCCAAAAGAGGGTATATATATTTTGCAAAAATCAGAAAGGAGCCTCGAAAAGTAGAGCTCGACTACCGGCTAACCAATTTAAACCAGAAACTAATCAACTCTAACGTCACCACCCAAAGTACTATATATGAAATTTGACGTTGATAAAACACACAGTTTTCATATTACAGTGCCCACAAAGTACATAATCAGCTACTTCCGGTTTATCAGTATTTCACAAATAATTCCTTAGAAATCAGTGATAAAAAATATGTTCAATACAGCAGTTATAGAAAATAACATTTTCTACAACAATAGTATACACCTAAATATCATTCTTTTGAGATATTTCACAAAAAAGGAAATTTGCTTCCAAGAATAAAAAAAGCTCAACTTCCGGTTAAACGATTTGCTTGAAAAAAATATCAACTCTGTCAGCACACCACAGTATATATGTGAAGTTTGGTACCAATAGGGATAATAGTTTTCACGTTAGAGCCTCCACAAGCATACACCTACACACAAACACACACGCAGATGCAGACATCGATCCAAAAATGGTCAGAATGTATTTTAGGGACCCCAAAAAATGTATTTCGGTTGAAATCTCGAAGTCAAATTTTCTCATGAAAACAACACTTTCTATATACTATGAATATGGAGAAAGTAAAAATCCAATTAGTATGAAGGAATTGACCCTAAATTATATTGTATGTTTGCAATAACAAAAGTGTAAAATCTTCTACCGCTATTCAAAGAGTCTAAACAATTTCGGTTTCAGACCACCCATTGCCATTTTACACTTCCATTATTTCATTGAATTTAAGAAAAAGAAATCCAACAAAGCAAACCAAAAGACAGCTTCAATGTAAAGTAAACACAAGGATGATCATTGAAATAAATCAGATTTCCAGAAATACATCCCTCAAACTTCGTACATGATTTCCAATTGGAAATATTCCTATAACTATAATAAAATCTGCTAGTTAAGATGGAAGTCATTGGCTGACTCAAGCAAATTGACGAAATCGTATTGCAACCTGTACAACAGAACATATTGACAGTAATTGCAATATTATATCTAAATATATAGTTTAACGCAAATAAGGCATGAAATATATATAAAAAATTATGAATTCTCCAGATTATTATGATCATGTATCCCCAAATCTAGCATAGAGCAATGTGAAAGGAAAAGCCGGATCAAAGATATTTTGAAAGTAGAGGATTTAACAGTGCTTCAACAGAACAAACCGAAAACCATAACAATGAAACAGAATGAACGGAAAACCACAAAAATTCAACAGAGGCTAACTGGAGCAAAAGCATATGAAAAAAATTCCTGATTTTCCACATCACACCATCTGAATCCACTGTATCATACTTGAAACCCAATTAACTTATCATTACCGATTAAAAACATGAATTGACATGATATAACACCATTGAAACTTGATCAAAGAAATAATTAGGTCTTGCATTGTATTGGAAATCTTTGAGAGCATTTAAAAACAATGAATTGAAAACAATATATGTAATAATATCTTACTCTGCAGCCACCCTTAAGGCACTCAGTGGCTGCTGTTATACTTCCCTCACCCTAAACAGGAGCTGTCGAGAGACCTCGTACATGCTTCCAATGAATGTCTCCGCAATTTGTTGTCTCTCTTACGCAACTGTCCCATACTGTAGACTGTAGTGGTCCATTTCCACCATACTTCACTTTACTCCCAAGCGGCAGCACTCTGGAGCTTCTGGTATTATTTGAGGAACACGCAGTGCATATTCTGTATATGAATAATAGGACAAACACATAATATATTTATTATAATTATAAATGCCAATTTAAATTCCAGTAATAGCAGCAGATCATATTAGATGATTACAAAGCAATTAAACAAGGAAATAAGTATTTTGGATGCATCGTGCTAAACCTATTATGAAATGAGGATCTATTAAATGATAAAAGAGTTACCTTAGATTATTCAAGAGGAGAGCCTGCACGAACCTTCCCAAACTAACCTGTAGTATCTGGTTAATCTTTTTTAACCACATCTCAGCTTTGTAGTAGTTGATGGTTATTAAGTCAAGATCATTAGGTACAGAATGACTTATCTTGCCAAAGCAATTTAGAATGTGCTGCTGTTCCTATGCATTTTACAATTTTGCTCTTCCACAGGATTGTTTAGGAGGAGATTTTAAGGTAGGTACACCAGTAAACCTATATCAATAATTTATTTATTAGCTCCCCATTCCTGAAAGGTTAGAAAAGAGACCATGAATATTCAATTAAAAAATTTTAATCATAAAAAGTATTATTTTCTAATGATAGTCAGATACCGATACTTAAAAAATATATTCTAAGATCTTAAGAGAAACATACCTTACTTTGTCATCACCTATTGGATAGGCATTGGAATGACTGCATCCAAAGATAATCTCAGATAAGATGCCTTCTTTAAAGTTCATCAATTATTTAAAGGTCTGACTAAACATGAGAGGTCAGATCAGACCCTCTACATGAAATCTTCAAGTTTTAGTCCCATAATGGGCAGAACTTCTCTATCAAGAGAGGCAAAATGCCTCTCGGTGACGAGAATTGTATCTGCAGATGGTATCTCTCTTTTGATAGCTACCAAAAAGTCTTGAAGGGCAAAACATCTCAATCGGAATCCTGATCGTCGATGAGAATATTATTTTGCCAAAGGTAGCTTTCTATTGAGTGATACCATGAGGTACGCAGACCCTCTTTCCATGGGCAGAACCTCTCAAACAGGAGAGGCATTACACCTCCCCTGAAGAGAACTGTATTCTGAAAATGGTACCTTACATTTAAGAGCTACCTAGTGGTTCCCAGACCCACTCGATGGACAGAATCTCTCGACTTGGGGGAGGCATCACACCACTCCATAGTGAGAATTTTATTCTGCTAGGGTAGCTCTCTTTTGAAGTTACCAGAAGACCTCTCCATATGGGTACCTATAAAGCAATAGTTGTTAAGTTTGGCCTTAAAATAATTGAATAATTTTGTCCAATTTTATTTAGATATTTCCAAAGTATTCTAAGCTTAAACCTATTTACTCTAAAATTTGTGAACCTATGATGATTCATTACCTCGAAAGTCCTGTTAATATATTGAAGAAGTAGTAGGTTTTCCCTGTGCCTATCAAACAACTTCCAAAGATTTCTTATTCTTCTGTCCCAAGCTGCTCGGTTTCAATGAACATAGGTACAGCATTGCTTAGTCCCACATTAAGTTCAACTCAACTAATGCAAACTTACGATCTTCATCTGCGTGCTCATAGGACTTGTTTTCTTTTGTTTACCATCTCTTTTTAATGCCGTCAATTTTTTTTAATCTCTGCTGCGAATAAAGCTTCAAAAGCACTCAAATATTTATTATAATTGTCAAACTTTGGATTAAGTTTTACCATAAAGCTAGTTTAGTTTAGTTATCACACGTTCATTGACTATATAGAAATTTGCTTACCTTTCCGGATCATTCGTGACCGATATCCACTGCTTTTCCATAGTAGTCAGCATCGAACACATGACACTGAAGCTAAAAATCGTTCTTTTTCTTGGTGTTTAAACGTTATGGCCTGTACGTTGAAGAAATTTCAAGTCAGTGACACTTATGAAATATGGTTACAATTTTAATCCCCTATGAATGAATGAGTCAGTAAATGTATAATTAGGTGTAATTTGAGAAACATCTATATGTAATAGATTGGAGATGGATTAACAGATATAACTTTAATTTGTAATCATCAGAAAGTCATTTTTGATACACCACTTTGTGCTACCAGTGCCTCAATGAGGCCATGGCAGTGGATGATGATGCACAGTCGGATGAGACCACACTTGCCCTTGCACATAAAGTTCCCAAAATGGCCTGTGGAAAAACTACTACTAAATCGTCGACCAATAACCTTGTGCCCAAAGCAGTGCGGAGCTTGTGTTAAAAATTTAATGTACTCAAACCAAACTAGCTAGGCATACTCTATGCATGGGAGGACTAGATACACAAAGAATATATTTCAATGAATTTCTATGAACCTATTATATTTCCATAGGAAGTTCTATTGGAAATGGATACATTGCCAATAAAGAATAGCAATCATGCACTTGATAAAGAATCATATTAATAATTAACTGATGAAAATTTTAAAACTTAGGTCTCATATTTTTCCTGAAGGAGATAATCAGCAACTTCCCTTTGATAAGTATTTCATGAATAACAACACTTAAACAATCAGTTATACAAAAATATGTTTCACAAAAAGTTATATTAAATTGAATTTTCTAAAACTTTTATAAATAATTGTATATACCTAAGTATCAGATGAATGGAGATATTTTGCAAAAATCAGAAACGAGCCGGAGCAAAGATATTTTGAAAGGAGTGGATATAACAGTACTTCAACAGAACAAACAGAAAACCACAACAGTAAACAGAACGAACGGAAAACCACAACAATTCAACAGCGGCTAACTGGAGCAATAGCATATGGAAAAAATTCCTGATTTTCCACATCACACCATCTTAATCCACTGTATCATACTTGAAACCCAATTAACTTATCATTACCGATTAAAAACCTATATTGACATGATATAACACCATTGAAACTTGATCAAAGAAATAATTAGGTCTTGCATTGTATTGGAAATCTTACAGAGGATTTTAAAACAATGAATTGAAAACAATATATGTAATAATATCTTACTCTGCAGCCACCCTTAAGGCACTCAGTGGCTGCTGTTATACTTCCCTCACCCTAAACAGGAGCAGTCAAGAGGCCTCGTACATTCTTCCAACGAATGCCTCGGCAAATTGGTGTCTCTCTTAACCAACTGTCCCATATTGAAGACAGTAGTGGTCCATTTCCACCACTCTCCACTTTACTCCCAAGCTAGAGCACTCTGGAGCTTCTGGTATTATTTGAAGAACATTCAGTGCCTATTCTCTATATGAATATTAAGACAAAACATATTAAATTAAATATTATTATAAATGCCCATTCATATTATAGTAATAACAGCCCATCCTGTTAAATATTTACAAGGCAACTAAACAAGGCAATTACTAATATTAATGAAATATGGTTACAATTTTAATCACCTATGAATGAATGAGTCATTGAATGTATAATTAGGTATAATTGGAGAAACATCTATATGTAATAGATAGGAGATGGATTAACACATATAACTTTCATTTGTAATCATCATAAATTAATTTTTAATACACCACTTTGTGCTACCAGTGCCTCAATGAGGCCATGGCAGTGGACAATGATGCACAGTTGGATGAGGCCACACTTGCCCTTGCATACAAAGTTCCAAAAATGGCCTGGGGAAAAACTACTACTAAATAATCGACGGATAACCTTGTGCCCAAAGCAGTTTGGAGCTTGTGTTAAAAATTTAATTTACTCAAACCAAACTAGCTAGGCATACTCTATGCTCTGAAGGACTGGATACACAAAAAATATATTTCAATGAATTTCTATGAACTTATTATGTTCCCATAGGAAGTTCTATTGGAAATGGATATGTTGCCAATAAAGAATAGCAATGACGCAACTGAAAAAGAATAATATTAATCAATTACTAATGTAAATTTTAAAAATTAGGTCTCATAATTTTCCTCAAGTAATGGTTTGTCAGAAAAATAGAACACAATACATCCTATGTATCAACCCATTTTCAGTAAGAATACAAAATTAATATTGTAAATAACAATAGTTCTGTGTAATAATATGGAAGTGTTTTATGGTAACCTATAATATGACCAACATATTCTGAAATTGATATCATAAAGAATTTATTTAAATTTCTTACTGCATATATGCTATACATTTTTTATAATTTTAAAAATCTATATTGGAACATTAAAATATCCAGACCAATACGTGGGTAAATCCTAACCATGAAAAGGAAACCATGGCTCAAATGCAATGAAACTCTGCCCTTATCAAAAACACCACTAATTACAATCAAAATGAGAGCAAGAAAAACACCTATATGTCATCAAAATGCTGTTTTGGGATTCCTAAGAGGCAGCAACAATGCATCCCAAAAAAAATGTGATGTGGCCAGCTTATGACTTTCTTCATGTATAAGATGTCAATATTTTTCTACGACAGTATTTTCGAATTCTATATTCAAACTATACTTGGAAGATGTCATTAATTTATATCTTAATATCTTTTACATCACAAACATCATAAGTAATGTTTCTCGAGACATGTTCGATAAAAAACTATTCAAATTGCCTTTTGCCGAAAGAACCCACAAAGTATATAATAAGCTAATTCCGGTATATCAGTATTTCACGATTAACTCCTAAGCAATCAGCGATAAAAAAATATGATCAATACAGCAGTTCTAAAAAATACCATTTTCTAAAACAATATTATATACCTAAATATCATTTTTTTGAGATATTTCACAAAAAAGGAAATTCGCTTCCAAGAATAAAAAAACCTAAAATTCCAGTAAAACGATTTGCTCGAAAAAAATATCAACTCTGTCAGCACACCACGATATATATGAAGTTTGGTACCAATAGGGCTAATAGATTTCACGCTGGACCCCCCACAAACATACACACACACACACACACACAGACGCAGACATCGTTCCAATAATGGTCAGAAGGTATTCTAGGGACCCCAAAAGAGGGTATATATATTTTGCAAAAATCAGAAAGGAGCCTCGAAAAGTAGAGCTCGACTACCGGCTAACCAATTTATACCAGAAACTAATCAACTCTAACGTCACCACCCAAAGTACTATATATGAAATTTGACGTTGATAATACACACAGTTTTCATATTACAGTGCCCACAAAGTACATAATCAGCTACTTCCGGTTTATCAGTATTTCATAAATAATTCCTTAGAAATCAGTGATAAAAAATATGTTCAATACAGCAGTTATAGAAAATAACATTTTCTACAACAATAGTATACACCTAAATATCATTCTTTTGAGATATTTCACAAAAAAGGAAATTTGCTTCCAAGAATAAAAAAAGCTCAACTTCCGGTTAAACGATTTGCTTGAAAAAAATATCAACTCTGTCAGCACACCACAGTATATATGTGAAGTTTGGTACCAATAGGGATAATAGTTTTCACGTTAGAGCCTCCACAAGCATACACCTACACACAAACACACACGCAGATGCAGACATCGATCCAAAAATGGTCAGAATGTATTTTAGGGACCCCAAAAAATGTATTTCGGTTGAAATCTCGAAGTCAAATTTTTTCATGAAAACAACACTTTCTATATACTATGAATATGGAGAAAGTAAAAATCCAATTAGTATGAAGGAATTGACCCTAAATTATATTGTATGTTTGCAATAACAAAAGTGTAAAATCTTCTACCGCTATTCAAAGAGTCTAAACAATTTCGGTTTCAGACCACCCATTGCCATTTTACACTTCCATTATTTCATTGAATTTAAGAAAAAGAAATCCAACAAAGCAAACCAAAAGACAGCTTCAATGTAAAGTAAACACAAGGATGATCATTGAAATAAATCAGATTTCCAGAAATACATCCCTCAAACTTCGTACATGATCTCCAATTGGAAATATTCCTATAACTATAATAAAATCTGCTAGTTAAGATGGAAGTCATTGGCTGACTCAAGCAAATTGACGAAATCGTATTGCAACCTGTACAACAGAACATATTGACAGTAATTGCAATATTATATCTAAATATATAGTTTAACTAAAATAAGGCATGAAACATATTTAAAAAATTATGAATTCTCCAGATTATTATGATCATGTATCCCCAAATCTAGCATAGAGCAATGTGAAAGGAAAAGCCGGAGCAAAGATATTTTGAAAGTAGAGGATTTAACAGTGCTTCAACAGACCAAACCGAAAACCATAACAATGAAACAGAATGAACGGAAAACCACAAAAATTCAACAGAGGCTAACTGGAGCAAAAGCATATGAAGCAAATTCCTGATTTTCTACATCACACCATCTGAATCCACTGTATCATACTTGAAACCCAATTAACTTATCATTACCGATTAAAAACATGAATTGACATGATATAACACCATTGAAACTTGATCAAAGAAATAATTAGGTCTTGCATTGTATTGGAAATCTTTGAGAGCATTTAAAAATAATGAATTGAAAACAATATATGTAATAATATCTTACTCTGCAGCCACCCTTAAGGCACTCAGTGGCTGCTGTTATACTTCCCTCACCCTAAACAGGAGCAGTCAAGAGGCCCCGTACATTCTTCCAACGAATGTCTCCGCAATTTGTTGTCTCTCTTACGCAACTGTCCCATACTGAAGACTGTAGTGGTCCATTTCCACCATTCTTCACTTTACTCCCAAGCTAGAGCACTCTGGAGCTTCTGGTATTATTTGAAAAACATTCAGTGCATATTCTCTATATGAATACTAAGACAAAACATATTATATTAAATATTATTATAAATGCCCATTGATATTATAGTAATAACAGCCCATCCTGTTAAATATTTACAAGGCAACTAAACAAGGCAATTACTAATATTAATGAAATATGGTTACAATTTTAATCACCTATGAATGAATGAGTCATTGAATGTATAATTAGGTATAATTGGAGAAACATCTATATGTAATAGATAGGAGATGGATTAACACATATAACTTTCATTTGTAATCATCATAAATTAATTTTTAATACACCACATTGTGCTACCAGTGCCTCAATGAGGCCATGGCAGTGGACGATGATGCACAGTTGGATGAGGCCACACTTGCCCTTGCACACAAAGTTCCCAAAATGGCCTGGGGAAAAACTACTACTAAATAATCGACCGATAACCTTGTGCCCAAAGCAGTGTGGAGCTTGTGTTAAAGATTTAATTTACTCAAACCAAACTAGCTAGGCATACTCTATGCTCTGAAGGTTTGGATACACGAAAAATATATTTCAATGAATTTCTATTAACTTATTATGTTCCCATAGGAAGTTCTATTGGAAATGGTTATGTTGCCAATAAAGAATAGCAATGACGCAACTGAAAAAGAATAATATTAATCAATTACTAATGTAAATTTTAAAAATTAGGTCTCATAATTTTCCTCAAGTAATGGTTTGTCAGAAAAATAGAACACAACACATCCTATGTATCAACCCATTTTCAGTAAGAATACAAAATTAATATTGTAAATAACAATAGTTCTGTCTAATAATATGGAAGTGTTTTATGGTAACCTATAATATGACCAACATATTCTGAAATTGATATCATAAAGAATTTATTTAAATTTCTTATTGCATATATGCTATACATTTTTTATAATTTTAAAAATCTATATTGGAACATTAAAATATCCAGACCAATACGTGGGTAAATCCTAACCATGAAAAGGAAACCATGGCTCAAATGCTATGAAACTCTGCCCTTATCAAAAACACCACTAATTACAATCAAAATGAGAGCAAGCAAAACACCTACATGTCATCAAAATGCTGTTTTGGGATTCCTAAGAGGCAGCAACAATGCATCCCAAAAAAAATGTGATGTGGCCAGCTCATGACTTTCTTCATGTATAAGATGTCAATATTTTTCTACGACAGTAATTTCGAATTCTATATTCAAACTATACTTGGAAGATGTCATTAATTTATATCATAATATCTTTTACATCACAAACATCATAAGTAATGTTTCTCGAGACATGTTAGATAAAAAACTATTCAAATTGCCTTTTGCCGAAAGAACCCACAAAGTATATAATAAGCTACTTCCGGTATATCAGTATTTCACGATTAACTCCTAAGCAATCAGCGATAAAAAAATATGATCAATACAGCAGTTCTAAAAAATACCATTTTCTAAAACAATATTATATACCTAAATATCATTTTTTTGAGATATTTCACAAAAAAGGAAATTTGCTTCCAAGAATAAAAAAAGCTAAAATTCCAGTTAAACGATTTGCTCGAAAAAAATATCAACTCTGTCAGCACACCACGATATATATGAAGTTTGGTACCAATAGGGCTAATAGATTTCACGCTGGACCCCCCACAAGCATACACACACACACACACACAGACGCAGACATCGTTCCAAAAATGGTCAGAAGGTATTCTAGGGACCCCAAAAGAGGGTATATATATTTTGCAAAAATCAGAAAGGAGCCTCGAAAAGTAGAGCTCGACTACCGGCTAACCAATTTAAACCAGAAACTAATCAACTCTAACGTCACCACCCAAAGTACTATATATGAAATTTGACGTTGATAAAACACACAGTTTTCATATTACAGTGCCCACAAAGTACATAATCAGCTACTTCCGGTTTATCAGTATTTCACAAATAATTCCTTAGAAATCAGTGATAAAAAATATGTTCAATACAGCAGTTATAGAAAATAACATTTTCTACAACAATAGTATACACCTAAATATCATTCTTTTGAGATATTTCACAAAAAAGGAAATTTGCTTCCAAGAATAAAAAAAGCTCAACTTCCGGTTAAACGATTTGCTTGAAAAAAATATCAACTCTGTCAGCACACCACAGTATATATGTGAAGTTTGGTACCAATAGGGATAATAGTTTTCACGTTAGAGCCTCCACAAGCATACACCTACACACAAACACACACGCAGATGCAGACATCGATCCAAAAATGGTCAGAATGTATTTTAGGGACCCCAAAAAATGTATTTCGGTTGAAATCTCGAAGTCAAATTTTCTCATGAAAACAACACTTTCTATATACTATGAATATGGAGAAAGTAAAAATCCAATTAGTATGAAGGAATTGACCCTAAATTATATTGTATGTTTGCAATAACAAAAGTGTAAAATCTTCTACCGCTATTCAAAGAGTCTAAACAATTTCGGTTTCAGACCACCCATTGCCATTTTACACTTCCATTATTTCATTGAATTTAAGAAAAAGAAATCCAACAAAGCAAACCAAAAGACAGCTTCAATGTAAAGTAAACACAAGGATGATCATTGAAATAAATCAGATTTCCAGAAATACATCCCTCAAACTTCGTACATGATCTCCAATTGGAAATATTCCTATAACTATAATAAAATCTGCTAGTTAAAATGGAAGTCATTGGCTGACTCAAGCAAATTGACGAAATCGTATTGCAACCTGTACAACAGAACATATTGACAGTAATTGCAATATTATATCTAAATATATAGTTTAACGCAAATAAGGCATGAAATATATATAAAAAATTATGAATTCTCCAGATTATTATGATCATGTATCCCCAAATCTAGCATAGAGCAATGTGAAAGGAAAAGCCGGAGCAAAGATATTTTGAAAGTAGAGGATTTAACAGTGCTTCAACAGAACAAACCGAAAACCATAACAATGAAACAGAACGAACGGAAAACCACAAAAATTCAACAGAGGCTAACTGGAGCAAAAGCATATGAAGAAAATTCCTGATTTTCTACATCACACCATCTGAATCCACTGTATCATACTTGAAACCCAATTAACTTATCATTACCGATTAAAAACATGAATTGACATGATATAACACCATTGAAACTTGATCAAAGAAATAATTAGGTCTTGCATTGTATTGGAAATCTTTGAGAGCATTTAAAAACAATGAATTGAAAACAATATATGTAATAATATCTTACTCTGCAGCCACCCTTAAGGCACTCAGTGGCTGCTGTTATACTTCCCTCACCCTAAACAGGAGCTGTCGAGAGACCTCGTACATGCTTCCAATGAATGTCTCCGCAATTTGTTGTCTCTCTTACGCAACTGTCCCATACTGTAGACTGTAGTGGTCCATTTCCACCATACTTCACTTTACTCCCAAGCGGCAGCACTCTGGAGCTTCTGGTATTATTTGAGGAACACGCAGTGCATATTCTGTATATGAATAATAGGACAAACACATAATATATTTATTATAATTATAAATGCCAATTTAAATTCCAGTAATAGCAGCAGATCATATTAGATGATTACAAAGCAATTAAACAAGGAAATAACTATTTAGGATGCATCGTGCTAAACCTATTATGAAATGAGGATCTATTAAATGATAAAAGAGTTACCTTAGATTATTCAAGAGGAGAGCCTGCACGAACCTTCCCAAACTAACCTGTAGTATCTGGTTAATCTTTTTTAACCACATCTCAGCTTTGTAGTAGGTGATGGTTATTAAGTCAAGATCATTAGGTGCAGAATGACTTATCTTGCCAAAGCAATTTAGAATGTGCTGCTGTTCCTATGCATTTTACAATTTTTCTCTTCCACAGGATTGTTTAGGAGGAGATTTTAAGGTAGGTACACCAGTAAACCTATATCAATAATTTATTTATTAGCTCCCCATTCCTGAAAGGTTATAAAAGAGACCATGAATATTCAATTAAAAAATTTTAATCATAAAAAGTATTATTTTCTAATGATAGTCAGATACCGATACTTAAAAAATATATTCTAAGATCTTAAGAGAAACATACCTTACTTTGTCATCACCTATTGGATAGGCATTGGAATGACTGCATCCAAAGATAATCTCAGATAAGATGCCTTCTTTAAAGTTCATCAATTATTTAAAGGTCTGACTAAACATGAGAGGTCAGATCAGACCCTCTACATGAAATCTTCAAGTTTTAGTCCCATAATGGGCAGAACTTCTCTATCAAGAGAGGCAAAATGCCTCTCGGTGACGAGAATTGTATCTGCAGATGGTATCTCTCTTTTGATAGCTACCAAAAAGTCTTGAAGGGCAAAACATCTCAATCGGAATCCTGATCGTCGATGAGAATATTATTTTGCCAAAGGTAGCTTTCTATTGAGTGATACCATGAGGTACGCAGACCCTCTTTCCATGGGAAGAACCTCTCAAACAGGAGAGGCATTACACCTCCCCTGAAGAGAACTGTATTCTGAAAATGGTACCTTACATTTAAGAGCTACCTAGTGGTTCCCAGACCCACTCGATGGACAGAATCTCTCGACTTGGGGGAGGCATCACACCACTCCATAGTGAGAATTTTATTCTGCTAGGGTAGCTCTCTTTTGAAGTTACCAGAATACCACCAGACCTAACAGCAGGAAGGTTTACCTTGAAATTTTAAGGTAGGTAAACCAGTAGACCTTTATCAATAATGTATTCATAAGCTTCCCATTCCTGAAAGGTTAGAAAAGAGACCATTAATATTAAATGATAAAATTTTAATCATAGAAATTATTATTTTCTAATGATAGTCAGATACCGATACTTAAAAAATATGTTCTAAAATCTTAAGAGAAACATACCTGATTTTGTCATCACCAATTGGAAAGGCATTGGAATAACTGCATCCAACGATAATCTCAAATAAGATGCCTTCTTCAAAGTGCATCGATTATTAAAACGTCTGACTCAACATGAGAGGTCAGATCAGACCCTCTACATGAAATCTTCAAGTTTTAGTCCCATAATGGGCAGAACTTCTCTATCAAGAGAGGCAAAATGCCTCTCGGTGACGAGAATTGTATCTGCAGATGGTATCTCTCTTTTGATAGCTACCAAAAAGTCTTGAAGGGCAAAACATCTCAATCGGAATCCTGATCGTCGATGAGAATATTATTTTGCCAAAGGTAGCTTTCTATTGAGTGATACCATGAGGTACGCAGACCCTCTTTCCATGGTCAGAACCTCTCAAACAGGAGAGGCATTACACCTCCCCTGAAGAGAACTGTATTCTGAAAATGGTACCTTACATTTAAGAGCTACCTAGTGGTTCCCAGACCCACTCGATGGACAGAATCTCTCGACTTGGGGGAGGCATCACACCACTCCATAGTGAGAATTTTATTCTGCTAGGGTAGCTCTCTTTTGAAGTTACCAGAAGACCTCTCCATATGGGTACCTATAAAGCAATAGTTGTTAAGTTTGGCCTTAAAATAATTGAATAATTTTGTCCAATTTTATTTAGATATTTCCAAAGTATTCTAAGCTTAAACCTATTTACTCTAAAATTTGTGAACCTATGATGATTCATTACCTCGAAAGTCCTGTTAATATATTGAAGAAGTAGAAGGTTTTCCCTTTGCCTATCAAACAACTTCCAAAGATTTCTTATTCTTCTGTCCCAAGCTGCTCGGTTTCAATGAACATAGGTACGGCATTGCTTAGTCCCACATTAAGTTCAACTCAACTAATGCAAACGATCTTCATCTGCGTGCTCATAGGATTTGTTTTCTTTTGTTTACCATCTCTTTTTAATGCCGTCAATTTTTTTTTAATCTCTGCTGCGAATAAAGCTTCAAATGCACTCAAATATTTATTATAATTGTCAAACTTTGGATTAAGTTTTACCATAAAGCTAGTTTAGTTTAGTTATCACACGTTCATTGACTATATAGAAATTTGCTTACCTTTCCGGATCATTCGTGACCGATATCCACTGCTTTTCCATAGTAGTCAGCATCGAACACATGACACTAAAGCTAAAAATCGTTCTTTTTCTTGGTGGTTAAACGTTATGGCCTGTACGTTGAAGAAATTTCAAGTCAGTGACACTTATGAAATATGGTTACAATTTTAATCCCCTATGAATGAATGAGTCAGTAAATGTATAATTAGGTGTAATTTGAGAAACATCTATATGTAATAGATTGGAGATGGATTAACAGATATAACTTTAATTTGTAATCATCAGAAAGTCATTTTTGATACACCACTTTGTGCTACCAGTGCCTCAATGAGGCCATGGCAGTGGATGATGATGCACAGTTGGATGAGACCACACTTGCCCTTGCACATAAAGTTCCCAAAATGGCCTGTGGAAAAACTACTACTAAATCGTCGACCAATAACCTTGTGCCCAAAGCAGTGCCGAGCTTGTGTTAAAAATTTAATGTACTCAAACCAAACTAGCTAGGCATACTCTATGCATGGGAGGACTAGATACACAAAGAATATATTTCAATGAATTTCTATGAACCTATTATATTTCCATAGGAAGTTCTATTGGAAATGGATACATTGCCAATAAAGAATAGCAATCATGCACTTGATAAAGAATCATATTAATAAATAACTGATGAAAATTTTAAAACTTAGGTCTCATATTTTTCCTGAAGGAGATAATCAGCAACTTCCCTTTGATAAGTATTTCATGAATAACAACACTTAAACAATCAGTTATACAAAAATATCTTTCACACAAAAGTTATATTAAATTGCATTTTCTAAAACTTTTATAAATAATTGTATATACCTAAGTATCAGATGAATGGAGATATTTTGCAAAAATCAGAAACGAGCCTCGAAAAGTAGAGCTCGACTTCCGGCTAACCGATTTACCCAGAAACTAATCAACTCTAACGTCACCACCCAAAGTACTATATATGAAATTTGACGTTGATAAAACAAACAGTTTTCATATTACAGTGCCCACAAAGTACATAATCAGCTACTTCCGGTTTATCAGTATTTCACAAATAATTCCTTAGCAATCAGTGATAAAAAATATGTTCAATACAGCAGTTATAGAAAATAACATTTTCTATAACAATAGTATATACCTAAATATCATTTTTTTGAGATATTTCACGAAAAAGGAAATTTGCTTCCAAGAATAAAAAAAGCTCAACTTCCGGTTAAACGATTTGCTTGAAAAAATATCAACTCTGTCAGCACACCACAGTATATATGTGAAGTTTGGTACCAATAGGGCTAATAGTTTTCACGTTAGAGCCCCCACAAGCATACACACACACACGCAGACGCAGACATCGATCCAAAAATGGTCAGAATGTATTCTAGGGACCCTAAAAAATGTATTTCAGTTGAAATCTCGAAATCAAATTTTTTCATGAAAACAACACTTTCTATATACTATGAATATGGAGAAAGTAAAAATCCAATTAGTATGATGGAATTGACCCTAAATTATATTGTAAATTGTATGTTTGCAATAACAAATGTGTAAAATCTTCAACCGCTATTCAAAGAGTCTAAACAATTTCGGTTTCAGACCACACATTGCCATTTTACACTTCCATTATTTCATTGAAATTAAGAAAAAGAAATCCAACAAAGCAAACTAAAAGACAGCTTAAATGTAAAGTAAACAAAAGGATGATCATTGAAATAAATCAGATTTCCAGAAATACATCCCTCAAACTTCGTGCATGATCTCCAATTGGAAATATTCCTATAACTATAAAAAAATCTGCTAGTTAAGATGGAAGTCATTGGCTGACTCAATCAAATTGACGAAATCGTATTTCAACCTGTACAACAGAACAAATTGACAGTAATTGCAATATTATATCTAAATATATATTATAACTCAAATAAGGCATGATATATATATAAGAAATTATGAACTCCTCAGAATATTACGATCATGTATCCCCAAATCTAGCATAGAGCAATGTGAAAGGAAAAGCCAGAGGAAAGATATTTTGAAAGGAGTGGATATAACAGTACTTTAACAGAACAAACAGAAAACCACAACAGTAAACAGAACGAACGGAAAACCACAACAATTCAACAGCGGCTAACTGGAGCAATAGCATATGAAAAAAATTCCTGATTTTCCACATCACACCATCTTAATCCACTGTATCATACTTGAAACCCAATTAGCTTATCATTACCGATTAAAAACATGAATTGACATGATATAACACCATTGAAACTTGATCAAAGAAATAATTAGGTCTTGCATTGTATTGGAAATCTTTGAGAGCATTTAAAAACAATGAATTGAAAACAATATATGTAATAATATCTTACTCTGCAGCCACCCTTAAGGCACTCAGTGGCTGCTGTTATACTTCCCTCACCCTAAACAGGAGCAGTCAAGAGGCCTCCTACATTCTTCCAACGAATGCCTCGGCAAATTGGTGTCTCTCTTAACCAACTGTCCCATATTGAAGACAGTAGTGGTCCATTTCCACCACTCTCCACTTTACTCCCAAGCTAGAGCACTCTGGAGCTTCTGGTATTATTTGAAGAACATTCAGTGCCTATTCTCTATATGAATATTAAGACAAAACATATTAAATTAAATATTATTATAAATGCCCATTCATATTATAGTAATAACAGCCCATCCTGTTAAATATTTACAAGGCAACTAAACAAGGCAATTACTAATATTAATGAAATATGGTTACAATTTTAATCACCTATGAATGAATGAGTCATTGAATGTATAATTAGGTATAATTGGAGAAACATCTATATGTAATAGATAGGAGATGGATTAACATATATAACTTTCATTTGTAATCATCATAAATTAATTTTTAATACACCACTTTGTGCTACCAGTGCCTCAATGAGGCCATGGCAGTGGACGATGATGCACAGTTGGATGAGACCACACTTGCCCTTGCACACAAAGTTCCCAAAATGGCCTGGGGAAAAACTACTACTAAATAATCGACCGATAACCTTGTGCCCAAAGCAGTGCGGAGCTTGTGTTAAAAATTTAATTTACTCAAACCAAACTAGCTAGGCATACTCTATGCTCTGAAGGACTGGATACACAAAAAATATATTTCAATGAATTTCTATGAACTTCTTATATTCCCATAGGAAGTTCTATTGGAAATGGATATGTTGCCAATAAAGAATAGCAATGACGCAACTGAAAAAGAATAATATTAATCAATTACTAATGTAAATTTTAAAAATTAAGTATCATAATTTTCTCAAGTAATGGTTTGTCAGAAAAATAGAACACAATACATCCTATGTATCAACCCATTTTCAGTAAGAATACAAAATTAATATTGTAAATAACAATAGTTCTGTGTAATAATATGGAAGTGTTTTATGGTAACCTATAATATGACCAACATATTCTGAAATTGATATCATAAAGAATTTATTTAAATTTCTTATTGCATATATGCTATACATTTTTTATAATTTTAAAAATCTATATTGGAACATTAAAATATCCAGACCAATACGTGGGTAAATCCTAACCATGAAAAGGAAACCATGGCTCAAATGCAATGAAACTCTGCCCTTATCAAAAACACCACTAATTACAATCAAAATGAGAGCAAGGAAAACACCTACATGTCATCAAAATGCTTTTTTGGGATACCTAAGAGGCAGCAACAATGCATACCAAAAAAATGTGATGTGGCCAGCTCATGACTTTCTTCATGTATAAGATGTCAATATTTTTCTACGACAGTATTTTCGAATTCTATATTCAAACTAAACTTGGAAGATAAGTCATTAATTTATATCATAATATCTTTTACATCACAAACATCATAAGTAATGTTTCTCGAGACATGTTCGATAAAAAACTATTTAAATTGCCTTTTGCCGAAAGCACCCACAAAGTATATAATAAGCTAATTCCGGTATATCAGTATTTCACGATTAACTCCTAAGCAATCAGCGATAAAAAAATATGATCAATACAGCAGTTCTAAAAAATACCATTTTCTAAAACAATATTATATACCTAAATATCATTTTTTTGAGATATTTCACAAAAAAGGAAATTTGCTTCCAAGAATAAAAAAAGCTAAAATTCCAGTAAAACGATTTGCTCGAAAAAAATATCAACTCTGTCAGCACACCACGATATATATGAAGTTTGGTACCAATAGGGCTAATAGATTTCACGCTGGACCCCCCACAAGCATACACACACACACACACACAGACGCAGACATCGTTCCAAAAATGGTCAGAAGGTATTCTAGGGACCCCAAAAGAGGGTATATATATTTTGCAAAAATCAGAAAGGAGCCTCGAAAAGTAGAGCTTGACTACCGGCTAACCAATTTAAACCAGAAACTAATCAACTCTAACGTCACCACCCAAAGTACTATATATGAAATTTGACGTTGATAAAACACACAGTTTTCATATTACAGTGCCCACAAAGTACATAATCAGCTACTTCCGGTTTATCAGTATTTCATAAATAATTCCTTAGAAATCAGTGATAAAAAATATGTTCAATACAGCAGTTATAGAAAATAACATTTTCTACAACAATAGTATACACCTAAATATCATTCTTTTGAGATATTTCACAAAAAAGGAAATTTGCTTCCAAGAATAAAAAAAGCTCAACTTCCGGTTAAACGATTTGCTTGAAAAAAATATCAACTCTGTCAGCACACCACAGTATATATGTGAAGTTTGGTACCAATAGGGATAATAGTTTTCACGTTAGAGCCCGCACAAGCATACACCTACACACAAACACACACGCAGACGCAGACATCGATCCAAAATGGTCAGAATGTATTCTAGGGACCCCAAAAAATATGTTTCGGTTGAAATCTCGAAGTCAAATTTTTTCATGAAAACAACACTTTCTATATACTATGAATATGGAGAAAGTAAAAATCCAATTAGTATGAAGGAATTGACCCTAAATTATATTGTATGTTTGCAATAACAAAAGTGTAAAATCTTCTACTGCTATTCAAAAAGTCTAAACAATTTCGGTTTCAGACCACCCATTGCCATTCTACACTTCCATTATTTCATTGAATTTAAGAAAAAGAAATCCAACAAAGCAAACCAAAAGACAGCTTAAATGTAAAGTAAACACAAGGATGATCATTGAAATAAATCAGATTTCCAGAAATACATCCCTCAAACTTCGTACATGATCTCCAATTGGAAATATTCCTATAACTATAATAAAATCTGCTAGTTAAGATGGAAGTCATTGGCTGACTCAAGCAAATTGACGAAATCGTATTGCAACCTGTACAACAGAACATATTGACAGTAATTGCAATATTATATCTAAATATATAGTTTAACTCAAATAAGGCATGAAATATATATAAAAAATTATGAATTCTCCAGATTTTTATGATCATGTATCCCCAAATCTAGCATAGAGCAATGTGAAAGGAAAAGCCGGAGCAAAGATATTTTGAAAGTAGAGGATTTAACAGTGCTTCAACAGAACAAACCGAAAACCATAACAATGAAACAGAACGAACGGAAAACCACAAAAATTCAACAGAGGCTAACTGGAGCAAAAGCATATGAAGAAAATTCCTGATTTTCCACATCACACCATCTGAATCCACTGTATCATACTTGAAACCCAATTAACTTATCATTACCGATTAAAAACATGAATTGACATGCTATAACACCATTGAAACTTTATCAAAGAAATAATTAGGTCTTGCATTGTATTGGAAATCTTTGAGAGCATTTAAAAACAATGAATTGAAAACAATATATGTAATAATATCTTACTCTGCAGCCACCCTTAAGGCACTCAGTGGCTGCTGTAATACTTCCCTCACCCTAAACAGGAGCTGTCGAGAGACCTCGTACATGCTTCCAATGAATGTCTCTGCAATTTGTTGTCTGTCTTACGCAACTGTCCCATACTGTAGACTGTAGCTGTCCATTTCCACCATTCTTCACTTTACTCCCAAGCTGCAGCACTCTGGAGCTTCTGGTATTATTTGAGGAACACGCAGTGCATATTCTGTATATGAATAATAGGACAAACACATAATATATTTATTATAATTATAAATGCCAATTTAAATTCCAGTAATAGCAGCAGATCATATTAGATGATTACAAAGCAATTAAACAAGGAAATAACTATTTAGGATGCATCGTGCTAAACCTATTATGAAATGAGGATCTATTAAATGATAAAAGAGTTACCTTAGATTATTCAAGAGGAGAGCCTGCACGAACCTTCCCAAACTAACCTGTAGTATCTGGTTAATCTTTTTTAACCACATCTCAGCTTTGTAGTAGGTGATGGTTATTAAGTCAAGATCATTAGGTGCAGAATGACTTATCTTGCCAAAGCAATTTAGAATGTGCTGCTGTTCCTATGCATTTTACAATTTTTCTCTTCCACAGGATTGTTTAGGAGGAGATTTTAAGGTAGGTACACCAGTAAACCTATATCAATAATTTATTTATTAGCTCCCCATTCCTGAAAGGTTAGAAAAGAGACCATGAATATTCAATTAAAAAATTTTAATCATAAAAAGTATTATTTTCTAATGATAGTCAGATACCGATACTTAAAAAATATATTCTAAGATCTTAAGAGAAACATACCTTACTTTGTCATCACCTATTGGATAGGCATTGGAATGACTGCATCCAAAGATAATCTCAGATAAGATGCCTTCTTTAAAGTTCATCAATTATTTAAAGGTCTGACTAAACATGAGAGGTCAGATCAGACCCTCTACATGAAATCTTCAAGTTTTAGTCCCATAATGGGCAGAACTTCTCTATCAAGAGAGGCAAAATGCCTCTCGGTGACGAGAATTGTATCTGCAGATGGTATCTCTCTTTTGATAGCTACCAAAAAGTCTTGAAGGGCAAAACATCTCAATCGGAATCCTGATCGTCGATGAGAATATTATTTTGCCAAAGGTAGCTTTCTATTGAGTGATACCATGAGGTACGCAGACCCTCTTTCCATGGGCAGAACCTCTCAAACAGGAGAGGCATTACACCTCCCCTGAAGAGAACTGTATTCTGAAAATGGTACCTTACATTTAAGAGCTACCTAGTGGTTCACAGACCCACTCGATGGACAGAATCTCTCGACTTGGGGGAGGCATCACACCACTCCATAGTGAGAATTTTATTCTGCTAGGGTAGCTCTCTTTTGAAGTTACCAGAAGACCAGAAGACCTCTCCATATGGGTACCTATAAAGCAATAGTTGTTAAGTTTGGCCTTAAAATAATTGAATAATTTTGTCCAATTTTATTTAGATATTTCCAAAGTATTCTAAGCTTAAACCTATTTACTCTAAAATTTGTGAACCTATGATGATTCATTACCTCGAAAGTCCTGTTAATATATTGAAGAAGTAGTAGGTTTTCCCTGTGCCTATCAAACAACTTCCAAAGATTTCTTATTCTTCTGTCCCAAGCTGCTCGGTTTCAATGAACATAGGTACGGCATTGCTTAGTCCCACATTAAGTTCAACTCAACTAATGCAAACTTACGATCTTCATCTGCGTGCTCATAGGACTTGTTTTCTTTTGTTTACCATCTCTTTTTAATGCCGTCAATTTTTTTTTAATCTCTGCTGCGAATAAAGCTTCAAATGCACTCAAATATTTATTATGATTGTCAAACTTTGGATTAAGTTTTACCATAAAGCTAGTTTAGTTTAGTTATCACACGTTCATTGACTATATAGAAATTTGCTTACCTTTCCGGATCATTCGTGACCGATATCCACTGCTTTTCCATAGTAGTCAGCATCGAACACATGACACTGAAGCTAAAAATCGTTCTTTTTCTTGGTGGTTAAACGTTATGGCCTGTACGTTGAAGAAACTTCGAGTCAGTGACACTTATGAAATATGGTTACAATTTTAATCCCCTATGAATGAATGAGTCAGTAAATGTATAATTAGGTGTAATTTGAGAAACATCTATATGTAATAGATTGGAGATGGATTAACAGATATAACTTTAATTTGTAATCATCAGAGTGTCATTTTTGATACACCACTTTGTGCTACCAGTGCCTCAATGAGGCCATGGCAGTGGATGATGATGCACAGTCAGATGAGACCACACTTGCCCTTGCACATAAAGTTCCCAAAATGGCCTGTGGAAAAACTACTACAAAATCGTCGACCAATAACCTTGTGCCCAAAGCAGTGCGGAGCTTGTGTTAAAAATTTAATGTACTCAAACCAAACTAGCTAGGCATACTCTATGCATGGGAGGACTAAATACACAAAGAATATATTTCAATGAATTTCTATGAACCTATTATATTTCCATAGGAAGTTCTATTGGAAATGGATACATTGCCAATAAAGAATAGCAATTATGCACTTGATAAAGAATCATATTAATAAATAACTGATGAAAATTTTAAAACTTAGGTCTCATATTTTTCCTGAAGGAGATAATCAGCAACTTCCCTTTAATAAGTATTTCATGAATAACAACACTTAAACAATCAGTTATACAAAAATATCTTTCACACAAAAGTTATATTAAATTGCATTTTCTAAAACTTTTATAAATAATTGTATATACCTAAGTATAAGATGAATGGAGATATTTTGCAAAAATCAGAAACGAGCCTCGAAAAGTAGAGCTCGACTTCCGGCTAACCGATTTACCCAGAAACTAATCAACTCTAACGTCACCACCCAAAGTACTATATATGAAATTTGACGTTGATAAAACAAACAGTTTTCATATTACAGTGCCTTCAAAGTACATAATCAGCTACTTCCGGTTTATCAGTATTTCACAAATAATTCCTTAGCAATCAGTGATAAAAAATATGTTCAATACAGCAGTTATAGAAAATAACATTTTCTATAACAATAGTATATACCTAAATATCATTTTTTTGAGATATTTCACGAAAAAGGAAATTTGCTTCCAAGAATAAAAAAAGCTAAACTTCCGGTTAAACGATTTGCTTGAAAAAAATATCAACTCTGTCAGCACACCACAGTATATATGTGAAGTTTGGTACCAATAGGGCTAATAGTTTTCACGTTAGAGCCCCCACAAGCATACACACACAAACGCAGACGCAGACATCGATCCAAAAATGGTCAGAATGTATTCTAGGGACCCCAAAAAATGTATTTCAGTTGAAATCTCGAAGTCAAATTTTTTCATGAAAACAACACTTTCTATATACTATGAATATGGAGAAAGTAAAAATCCAATTAGTATGAAGGAATTGACCCTAAATTATCTATTATATATAGATGCTTCTCCGGATTCATTCATGTATCCATATATATATTCATATATATATATATATAGAGAGGATACAAACTCACAGGCCAAACTACAAGCGTCATTGACTTGAAATTTTTACGACATATTGGCCATAGAGTGTAACCGCCAGAAAAATTGCGATTTTGCACCTCAGTGTCATGGGTTCGATTCCAGAGGGCCCCAAAGTCTCGATTTTTCCCGTTTAAATGCATTGCTTTGATTTTCGGGAATTTTTAAAAAATACTTCCGGGTTAGGTAGAGAATCGAAAATCTAGGAGCCTTTATATATGGTCATGATCTATCGAAAACATAAATGAGTTTTACGGAAAATATCCTGGGTTCGATGCTAGGTCGAGGCAAAAATCGGCCGTTTAAAATGTATTGTGGCGATTTTTAAGATTTTTTTTGGACCCCTTTCCGATGGCATGGAAACTTGAAATTCGGCATGGAGTTGGAGATTATAAATATATTTCATAATCAAATTTTACATATTGGCTGATGGTCCTTGGTTCGATCCCAGGGCGCCATTTACATTTCTCAATGCATTTCTTATGGAGATAACGGAAACAAATTTTAGGTACTTCCCGGCATGCTATCGACTTAAAACTTAGCGTGATAGAAGAACCAGTCTTAACAAATCAAACTATGCATTCACAGCTATCAATGTGTCCTGGGTTCGACACCAGGTGTCTCTGCAATCAGAAGTTGATCCGATTTTTAGGAATTATTTTGAAACCTTTCCCAATAATATAGAAACTTGAAATTTGGCATATAATTGAGATCATTAATAACTTTCAGAAACATTTTTTAAATTTCCAAGATCGTCCTTGGTTCGAGTCCCGAGAGCCATTTACATTCCTGAACATTAGAGGGTCTTTTGAGGCAGTTGTAGCCAATATTTCTGCTTGAATTTTCAGACATAGTTAGAGATGTAGATCTTCTATTGTGCTACATAGTAAGTTCACCAGTAAGATCCGGGTTCGATGCCAGACGATGAAATTTCAGCGAATTTTAAGAAGAATTTCAATCCTTTTTTTTCTTTTGAGGACATTCCCGATATGATGCCGATATGAAATTAGTATTGCCGATCTGCTTGCAGTATGCAAGCTACATTTTACTCGTATTGTATGTTTGCAATAACAAAAGTGTAAAATCTTCTACTGCTATTCAAAGAGTCTAAACAATTTCGGTTTCAGACCACACATTGCCATTCTACACTTCCATTATTTCATTGAATTTAAGAAAAAGAAATCCAACAAAGCAAACTAAAAGACAGCTTAAATGTAAAGTAAACACAAGGATGATCATTGAAATAAATCAGATTTCCAGAAATACATCCCTCAAACTTCGTACATGATCTCCAATTGGAAATATTCCTATAACTATAATAAAATCTGTTAGTTAAGATGGAAGTCATTGGCTGACTCAAGCAAATTGACGAAATCGTATTGCAACCTGTACAACAGAACATATTGACAGTAATTGCAATATTATATCTAAATATATAGTTTAACTCAAATAAGGCATGAAATATATATAAAAAATTATGAATTCTCCAGATTATTATGATCATGTATCCCCAAATCTAGCATAGAGCAATGTGAAAGGAAAAGCTGGAGCAAAGATATTTTGAAAGGAGTGGATATAACAGTACTTTAACAGAACAAACAGAAAACCACAACAGTAAACAGAACGAACGGAAAACCACAACAGTAAACAGAACGAACGGAAAACCACAACAATTCAACAGCGGCTAACTGGAGCAATAGCATATGAAAAAAATTCCTGATTTTCCACATCACACCATCTTAATCCACTGTATCATACTTGAAACCCAATTAACTTATCATTACCGATTAAAAACATGAATTGACATGATATAACACCATTGAAACTTGAACAAAGAAATAATTAGGTCTTGCATTGTATTGGAAATCTTTGAGAGCATTTAAAAACAATGAATTGAAAACAATATATGTAATAATATCTTACTCTGCAGCCACCCTTAAGGCACTCAGTGGCTGCTGTTATACTTCCCTCACCCTAAACAGGAGCTGTCGAGAGACCTCGTACATGCTTCCAATGAATGTCTCCGCAATTTGTTGTCTCTCTTACGCAACTGTCCCATACTGTAGACTGTAGTGGTCCATTTCCACCATTCTTTTCTTTACTCCCAAGCTGCAGCACTCTGGAGCTTCTGGTATTATTTGAGGAACACGCAGTGCATATTCTGTATATGAATAATAGGACAAACACATAATATATTTATTATAATTATAAATGCCAATTTAAATTCCAGTAATAGCAGCAGATCATATTAGATGATTACAAAGCAATTAAACAAGGAAATAACTATTTTGGATGCATCGTGCTAAACCTATTATGAAATGAGGATCTATTAAATGATAAAAGAGTTACCTTAGATTATTCAAGAGGAGAGCCTGCACGAAACTTCCCAAACTAACCTGTAGTATCTGGTAAATCTTTTTTAACCACATCTCAGCTTTGTAGTAGGTGATGGTTATTAAGTCAAGATCATTAGGTACAGAATGACTTATCTTGCCAAAGCAATTTAGAATGTGCTGCTGTTCCTATGCATTTTACAATTTTTCTCTTCCACAGGATTGTTTAGGAGGAGATTTTAAGGTAGGTACACCAGTAAACCTATATCAATAATTTATTTATTAGCTCCCCATTCCTGAAAGGTTAGAAAAGAGACCATGAATATTCAATTAAAAAATTTTAATCATAAAAAGTATTATTTTCTAATGATAGTCAGATACCGATACTTAAAAAATATATTCTAAGATCTTAAGAGAAACATACCTTACTTTGTCATCACCTATTGGATAGGCATTGGAATGACTGCATCCAAAGATAATCTCAGATAAGATGCCTTCTTTAAAGTTCATCAATTATTTAAAGGTCTGACTAAACATGAGAGGTCAGATCAGACCCTCTACATGAAATCTTCAAGTTTTAGTCCCATAATGGGCAGAACTTCTCTATCAAGAGAGGCAAAATGCCTCTCGGTGACGAGAATTGTATCTGCAGATGGTATCTCTCTTTTGATAGCTACCAAAAAGTCTTGAAGGGCAAAACATCTCAATCGGAATCCTGATCGTGGATGAGAATATTATTTTGCCAAAGGTAGCTTTCTATTGAGTGATACCATGAGGTACGCAGACCCTCTTTCCATGGGCAGAACCTCTCAAACAGGAGAGGCATTACACCTCCCCTGAAGAGAACTGTATTCTGAAAATGGTACCTTACATTTAAGAGCTACCTAGTGGTTCCCAGACCCACTCGATGGACAGAATCTCTCGACTTGGGGGAGGCATCACACCACTCCATAGTGAGAATTTTATTCTGCTAGGGTAGCTCTCTTTTGAAGTTACCAGAATACCACCAGACCTAACAGCAGGAAGGTTTACCTTGAAATTTTAAGGTAGGTAAACCAGTAGACCTTTATCAATAATGTATTCATAAGCTTCCCATTCCTGAAAGGTTAGAAAAGAGACCATTAATATTAAATGATAAAATTTTAATCATAAAAAGTATTATTTTCTAATGATAGTCACATACCGATACTTAAAAAATATGTTCTAAAATCTTAAGAGAAACATACCTGATTTTGTCATCACCAATTGGAAAGGCATTGGAATAACTGCATCCAACGATAATCTCAAATAAGATGCCTTCTTCAAAGTGCATCGATTATTAAAACGTCTGACTCAACATGAGAGGTCAGATCAGACCCTCTACATGAAATCTTCAAGTTTTAGTCCCATAATGGGCAGAACTTCTCTATCAAGAGAGGCAAAATGCCTCTCGGTGACGAGAATTGTATCTGCAGATGGTATCTCTCTTTTGATAGCTACCAAAAAGTCTTGAAGGGCAAAACATCTCAATCGGAATCCTGATCGTCGATGAGAATATTATTTTGCCAAAGGTAGCTTTCTATTGAGTGATACCATGAGGTACGCAGACCCTCTTTCCATGGTCAGAACCTCTCAAACAGGAGAGGCATTACACCTCCCCTGAAGAGAACTGTATTCTGAAAATGGTACCTTACATTTAAGAGCTACCTAGTGGTTCCCAGACCCACTCGATGGACAGAATCTCTCGACTTGGGGGAGGCATCACACCACTCCATAGTGAGAATTTTATTCTGCTAGGGTAGCTCTCTTTTGAAGTTACCAGAAGACCTCTCCATATGGGTACCTATAAAGCAATAGTTGTTAAGTTTGGCCTTAAAATAATTGAATAATTTTGTCCAATTTTATTTAGATATTTCCAAAGTATTCTAAGCTTAAACCTATTTACTCTAAAATTTGTGAACCTATGATGATTCATTACCTCGAAAGTCCTGTTAATATATTGAAGAAGTAGAAGGTTTTCCCTTTGCCTATCAAACAACTTCCAAAGATTTCTTATTCTTCTGTCCCAAGCTGCTCGGTTTCAATGAACATAGGTACGGCATTGCTTAGTCCCACATTAAGTTCAACTCAACTAATGCAAACTTACGATCTTCATCTGCGTGCTCATAGGACTTGTTTTCTTTTGTTTACCATCTCTTTTTAATGCCGTCAATTTTTTTTTAATCTCTGCTGCGAATAAAGCTTCAAATGCACTCAAATATTTATTATGATTGTCAAACTTTGGATTAAGTTTTACCATAAAGCTAGTTTAGTTTAGTTATCACATGTTCATTGACTATATAGAAATTTGCTTACCTTTCCGGATCATTCGTGACCGATATCCACTGCTTTTCCATAGTAGTCAGCATCGAACACATGACACTGAAGCTAAAAATCGTTCTTTTTCTTGGTGGTTAAACGTTATGGCCTGTACGTTGAAGAAATTTCGAGTCAGTGACACTTATGAAATATGGTTACAATTTTAATCCCCTATGAATGAATGAGTCAGTAAATGTATAATTAGGTGTATTTTGAGAAACATCTATATGTAATAGATTGGAGATGGATTAACAGATATAACTTTAATTTGTAATCATCAGAAAGTCATTTTTGATACACCACTTTGTGCTACCAGTGCCTCAATGAGGCCATGGCATTGGATGATGATGCACAGTCGGATGAGACCACACTTGCCCTTGCACATAAAGTTCCCAAAATGGCCTGTGGAAAAACTACTACAAAATCGTCGACCAATAACCTTGTGCCCAAAGCAGTGCGGAGCTTGTGTTAAAAATTTAATGTACTCAAACCAAACTAGCTAGGCATACTCTATGCATGGGAGGACTAAATACACAAAGAATATATTTCAATGAATTTCTATGAACCTATTATATTTCCATAGGAAGTTCTATTGGAAATGGATACATTGCCAATAAAGAATAGCAATTATGCACTTGATAAAGAATCATATTAATAAATAACTGATGAAAATTTTAAAACTTAGGTCTCATATTTTTCCTGAAGGAGATAATCAGCAACTTCCCTTTAATAAGTATTTCATGAATAACAACACTTAAACAATCAGTTATACAAAAATATCTTTCACACAAAAGTTATATTAAATTGCATTTTCTAAAACTTTTATAAATAATTGTATATACCTAAGTATAAGATGAATGGAGATATTTTGCAAAAATCAGAAACGAGCCTCGAAAAGTAGAGCTCGACTTCCGGCTAACCGATTTACCCAGAAACTAATCAACTCTAACGTCACCACCCAAAGTACTATATATGAAATTTGACGTTGATAAAACAAACAGTTTTCATATTACAGTGCCCACAAAGTACATAATCAGCTACTTCCGGTTTATCAGTATTTCACAAATAATTCCTTAGCAATCAGTGATAAAAAATATGTTCAATACAGCAGTAATAGAAAATAACATTTTCTATAACAATAGTATATACCTAAATATCATTTTTTTGAGATATTTCACGAAAAAGGAAATTTGCTTCCAAGAATAAAAAAAGCTAAACTTCCGGTTAAACGATTTGCTTGAAAAAATATCAACTCTGTCAGCACACCACAATATATGTGTGAAGTTTGGTACCAATAGGGCTAATAGTTTTCACGTTAGAGCCCCCACAAGCATACACACACACACGCAGACGCAGACATCGATCCAAAAATGGTCAGAATGTGTTCTAGGGACCCCAAAAAATGTATTTCAGTTGAAATATCGAAGTCAAATTTTTTCATGAAAACAACACTTTCTATATACTATGAATATGGAGAAAGTAAAAATCCAATTAGTATGAAGGAATTGACCCTAAATTATATTGTAAATTGTATGTTTGCAATAACAAATGTGTAAAATCTTCAACCGCTATTCAAAGAGTCTAAACAATTTCGGTTTACGACCACACATTGCCATTTTACACTTCCATTATTTCATTGAAATTAAGAAAAAGAAATCCAACAAAGCAAACTCAAAGACAGCTTATATGTAAAGTAAACACAAGGATGATCATTGAAATAAATCAGATTTCCAGAAATACATCCCTCAAACTTCGTGCATGATCTCCAATTGGAAATATTCCTATAACTATAAAAAAATCTGCTAGTTAAGATGGAAGTCATTGGCTGACTCAAGCAAATTGACGAAATCGTATTTCAACCTGTACAACAGAACAAATTGACAGTAATTGCAATATTATATCTAAATATATATTATAACTCAAATAAGGCATGATATATATATAAGAAATTATGAACTCCTCAGAATATTACGATCATGTATCCCCAAATCTAGCATAGAGCAATGTGAAAGGAAAAGCTGGAGCAAAGATATTTTGAAAGGAGTGGATATAACAGTACTTTAACAGAACAAACAGAAAACCACAACAGTAAACAGAACGAACGGAAAACCACAACAGTAAACAGAACGAACGGAAAACCACAACAATTCAACAGCGGCTAACTGGAGCAATAGCATATGAAAAAAATTCCTGATTTTCCACATCACACCATCTTAATCCACTGTATCATACTTGAAACCCAATTAACTTATCATTACCGATTAAAAACATGAATTGACATGATATAACACCATTGAAACTTGATCAAAGAAATAATTAGGTCTTGCATTGTATTGGAAATCTTACAGAGGATTTAAAAACAATGAATTGAAAACAATATATGTAATAATATCTTACTCTGCAGCCACCCTTAAGGCACTCAGTGGCTTCTGTTATACTTCCCTCACCCTAAACAGGAGCAGTCAAGAGGCCTCGTACATTCTTCCAACGAATGCCTCCGCAAATTGGTGTCTCTCTTAACCAACTGTCCCATATTGAAGACAGTAGTGGTCCATTTCCACCACTCTCCACTTTACTCCCAAGCTAGAGCACTCTGGAGCTTCTGGTATTATTTGAAGAACATTCAGTGCCTATTCTCTATATGAATATTAAGACAAAACATATTAAATTAAATATTATTATAAATGCCCATTCATATTATAGTAATAACAGCCCATCCTGTTAAATATTTACAAGGCAACTAAACAAGGCAATTACTAATATTAATGAAATATGGTTACAATTTTAATCACCAATGAATGAATGAGTCATTGAATGTATAATTAGGTATAATTGGAGAAACATCTATATGTAATAGATAGGAGATGGATTAACACATATAACTTTCATTTGTAATCATCATAAATTAATTTTTAATACACCACTTTGTGCTACCAGTGCCTCAATGAGGCCATGGCAGTGGACGATGATGCACAGTTGGATGAGACCACACTTGCCCTTGCACACAAAGTTCCCAAAATGGCCTGGGGAAAAACTACTACTAAATAATCGACCGATAACCTTGTGCCCAAAGCAGTGCGGAGCTTGTGTTAAAAATTTAATTTACTCAAACCAAACTAGCTAGGCATACTCTATGCTCTGAAGGACTGGATACACAAAAAATATATTTCAATGAATTTCTATGAACTTATTATATTCCCATAGGAAGTTCTATTGGAAATGGATATGTTGCCAATAAAGAATAGCAATGACGCAACTGAAAAAGAATAATATTAATCAATTACTAATGTAAATTTTAAAAATTAGGTATCATAATTTTCTCAAGTAATGGTTTGTCAGAAAAATAGAACACAATACATCCTATGTATCAACCCATTTTCAGTAAGAATACAAAATTAATATTGTAAATAACAATAGTTCTGTGTAATAATATGGAAGTGTTTTATGGTAACCTATAATATGACCAACATATTCTGAAATTGATATCATAAAGAATTTATTTAAATTTCTTATTGCATATATGCTATACATTTTTTATAATTTTAAAAATCTATATTGGAACATTAAAATATCCAGACCAATACGTGGGTAAATCCTAACCATGAAAAGGAAACCATGGCTCAAATGCAATGAAACTCTGCCCTTATCAAAAACACCACTAATTACAATCAAAATGAGAGCAAGGAAAACACCTACATGTCATCAAAATGCTGTTTTGGGATACCTAAGAGGCAGCAACAATGCATACCAAAAAAAATGTGATGTGGCCAGCTCATGACTTTCTTCATGTATAAGATGTCAATATTTTTCTACGACAGTATTTTCGAATTCTATATTCAAACTAAACTTGGAAGATAAGTCATTAATTTATATCATAATATCTTTTACATCACAAACATCATAAGTAATGTTTCTCGAGACATGTTCGATAAAAAACTATTTAAATTGCCTTTTGCCGAAAGCACCCACAAAGTATATAATAAGCTAATTCCGGTATATCAGTATTTCACGATTAACTCCTAAGCAATCAGCGATAAAAAAATATGATCAATACAGCAGTTCTAAAAAATACCATTTTCTAAAACAATATTATATACCTAAATATCATTTTTTTGAGATATTTCACAAAAAAGGAAATTTGCTTCCAAGAATAAAAAAAGCTAAAATTCCAGTAAAACGATTTGCTCGAAAAAAATATCAACTCTGTCAGCACACCACGATATATATGAAGTTTGGTACCAATAGGGCTAATAGATTTCACGCTGGACCCCCCACAAGCATACACACACACACACACACAGACGCAGACATCGTTCCAAAAATGGTCAGAAGGTATTCTAGGGACCCCAAAAGAGGGTATATATATTTTGCAAAAATCAGAAAGGAGCCTCGAAAAGTAGAGCTTGACTACCGGCTAACCAATTTAAACCAGAAACTAATCAACTCTAACGTCACCACCCAAAGTACTATATATGAAATTTGACGTTGATAAAACACACAGTTTTCATATTACAGTGCCCACAAAGTACATAATCAGCTACTTCCGGTTTATCAGTATTTCATAAATAATTCCTTAGAAATCAGTGATAAAAAATATGTTCAATACAGCAGTTATAGAAAATAACATTTTCTACAACAATAGTATACACCTAAATATCATTCTTTTGAGATATTTCACAAAAAAGGAAATTTGCTTCCAAGAATAAAAAAAGCTCAACTTCCAGTTAAACGATTTGCTTGAAAAAAATATCAACTCTGTCAGCACACCACAGTATATATGTGAAGTTTGGTACCAATAGGGATAATAGTTTTCACGTTAGAGCCCGCACAAGCATACACCTACACACAAACACACACGCAGACGCAGACATCGATCCAAAATAGTCAGAATGTATTCTAGGGACCCCAAAAAATATGTTTCGGTTGAAATCTCGAAGTCAAATTTTTTCATGAAAACAACACTTTCTATATACTATGAATATGGAGAAAGTAAAAATCCAATTAGTATGAAGGAATTGACCCTAAATTATATTGTATGTTTGCAATAACAAAAGTGTAAAATCTTCTACTGCTATTCAAAAAGTCTAAACAATTTCGGTTTCAGACCACCCATTGCCATTCTACACTTCCATTATTTCATTGAATTTAAGAAAAAGAAATCCAACAAAGCAAACCAAAAGACAGCTTAAATGTAAAGTAAACACAAGGATGATCATTGAAATAAATCAGATTTCCAGAAATACATCCCTCAAACTTCGTACATGATCTCCAATTGGAAATATTCCTATAACTATAATAAAATCTGCTAGTTAAGATGGAAGTCATTGGCTGACTCAAGCAAATTGACGAAATCGTATTGCAACCTGTACAACAGAACATATTGACAGTAATTGCAATATTATATCTAAATATATAGTTTAACTCAAATAAGGCATGAAATATATATAAAAAATTATGAATTCTCCAGATTTTTATGATCATGTATCCCCAAATCTAGCATAGAGCAATGTGAAAGGAAAAGCCGGAGCAAAGATATTTTGAAAGTAGAGGATTTAACAGTGCTTCAACAGAACAAACCGAAAACCATAACAATGAAACAGAACGAACGGAAAACCACAAAAATTCAACAGAGGCTAACTGGAGCAAAAGCATATGAAGAAAATTCCTGATTTTCCACATCACACCATCTGAATCCACTGTATCATACTTGAAACCCAATTAACTTATCATTACCGATTAAAAACATGAATTGACATGCTATAACACCATTGAAACTTGATCAAAGAAATAATTAGGTCTTGCATTGTATTGGAAATCTTTGAGAGCATTTAAAAACAATGAATTGAAAACAATATATGTAATAATATCTTACTCTGCAGCCACCCTTAAGGCACTCAGTGGCTGCTGTAATACTTCCCTCACCCTAAACAGGAGCTGTCGAGAGACCTCGTACATGCTTCCAATGAATGTCTCTGCAATTTGTTGTCTGTCTTACGCAACTGTCCCATACTGTAGACTGTAGCTGTCCATTTCCACCATTCTTCACTTTACTCCCAAGCTGCAGCACTCTGGAGCTTCTGGTATTATTTGAGGAACACGCAGTGCATATTCTGTATATGAATAATAGGACAAACACATAATATATTTATTATAATTATAAATGCCAATTTAAATTCCAGTAATAGCAGCAGATCATATTAGATGATTACAAAGCAATTAAACAAGGAAATAACTATTTAGGATGCATCGTGCTAAACCTATTATGAAATGAGGATCTATTAAATGATAAAAGAGTTACCTTAGATTATTCAAGAGGAGAGCCTGCACGAACCTTCCCAAACTAACCTGTAGTATCTGGTTAATCTTTTTTAACCACATCTCAGCTTTGTAGTAGGTGATGGTTATTAAGTCAAGATCATTAGGTGCAGAATGACTTATCTTGCCAAAGCAATTTAGAATGTGCTGCTGTTCCTATGCATTTTAAAATTTTTCTCTTCCACAGGATTGTTTAGGAGGAGATTTTAAGGTAGGTACACCAGTAAACCTATATCAATAATTTATTTATTAGCTCCCCATTCCTGAAAGGTTAGAAAAGAGACCATGAATATTCAATTAAAAAATTTTAATCATAAAAAGTATTATTTTCTAATGATAGTCAGATACCGATACTTAAAAAATATATTCTAAGATCTTAAGAGAAACATACCTTACTTTGTCATCACCTATTGGATAGGCATTGGAATGACTGCATCCAAAGATAATCTCAGATAAGATGCCTTCTTTAAAGTTCATCAATTATTTAAAGGTCTGACTAAACATGAGAGGTCAGATCAGACCCTCTACATGAAATCTTCAAGTTTTAGTCCCATAATGGGCAGAACTTCTCTATCAAGAGAGGCAAAATGCCTCTCGGTGACGAGAATTGTATCTGCAGATGGTATCTCTCTTTTGATAGCTACCAAAAAGTCTTGAAGGGCAAAACATCTCAATCGGAATCCTGATCGTCGATGAGAATATTATTTTGCCAAAGGTAGCTTTCTATTGAGTGATACCATGAGGTACGCAGACCCTCTTTCCATGGGCAGAACCTCTCAAACAGGAGAGGCATTACACCTCCCCTGAAGAGAACTGTATTCTGAAAATGGTACCTTACATTTAAGAGCTACCTAGTGGTTCACAGACCCACTCGATGGACAGAATCTCTCGACTTGGGGGAGGCATCACACCACTCCATAGTGAGAATTTTATTCTGCTAGGGTAGCTCTCTTTTGAAGTTACCAGAAGACCAGAAGACCTCTCCATATGGGTACCTATAAAGCAATAGTTGTTAAGTTTGGCCTTAAAATAATTGAATAATTTTGTCCAATTTTATTTAGATATTTCCAAAGTATTCTAAGCTTAAACCTATTTACTCTAAAATTTGTGAACCTATGATGATTCATTACCTCGAAAGTCCTGTTAATATATTGAAGAAGTAGTAGGTTTTCCCTGTGCCTATCAAACAACTTCCAAAGATTTCTTATTCTTCTGTCCCAAGCTGCTCGGTTTCAATGAACATAGGTACGGCATTGCTTAGTCCCACATTAAGTTCAACTCAACTAATGCAAACTTACGATCTTCATCTGCGTGCTCATAGGACTTGTTTTCTTTTGTTTACCATCTCTTTTTAATGCCGTCAATTTTTTTTTAATCTCTGCTGCGAATAAAGCTTCAAATGCACTCAAATATTTATTATGATTGTCAAACTTTGGATTAAGTTTTACCATAAAGCTAGTTTAGTTTAGTTATCACACGTTCATTGACTATATAGAAATTTGCTTACCTTTCCGGATCATTCGTGACCGATATCCACTGCTTTTCCATAGTAGTCAGCATCGAACACATGACACTGAAGCTAAAAATCGTTCTTTTTCTTGGTGGTTAAACGTTATGGCCTGTACGTTGAAGAAACTTCGAGTCAGTGACACTTATGAAATATGGTTACAATTTTAATCCCCTATGAATGAATGAGTCAGTAAATGTATAATTAGGTGTAATTTGAGAAACATCTATATGTAATAGATTGGAGATGGATTAACAGATATAACTTTAATTTGTAATCATCAGAAAGTCATTTTTGATACACCACTTTGTGCTACCAGTGCCTCAATGAGGCCATGGCAGTGGATGATGATGCACAGTCAGATGAGACCACACTTGCCCTTGCACATAAAGTTCCCAAAATGGCCTGTGGAAAAACTACTACAAAATCGTCGACCAATAACCTTGTGCCCAAAGCAGTGCGGAGCTTGTGTTAAAAATTTAATGTACTCAAACCAAACTAGCTAGGCATACTCTATGCATGGGAGGACTAAATACACAAAGAATATATTTCAATGAATTTCTATGAACCTATTATATTTCCATAGGAAGTTCTATTGGAAATGGATACATTGCCAATAAAGAATAGCAATTATGCACTTGATAAAGAATCATATTAATAAATAACTGATGAAAATTTTAAAACTTAGGTCTCATATTTTTCCTGAAGGAGATAATCAGCAACTTCCCTTTAATAAGTATTTCATGAATAACAACACTTAAACAATCAGTTATACAAAAATATCTTTCACACAAAAGTTATATTAAATTGCATTTTCTAAAACTTTTATAAATAATTGTATATACCTAAGTATAAGATGAATGGAGATATTTTGCAAAAATCAGAAACGAGCCTCAAAAAGTAGAGCTCGACTTCCGGCTAACCGATTTACCCAGAAACTAATCAACTCTAACGTCACCACCCAAAGTACTATATATGAAATTTGACGTTGATAAAACAAACAGTTTTCATATTACAGTGCCTTCAAAGTACATAATCAGCTACTTCCGGTTTATCAGTATTTCACAAATAATTCCTTAGCAATCAGTGATAAAAAATATGTTCAATACAGCAGTTATAGAAAATAACATTTTCTATAACAATAGTATATACCTAAATATCATTTTTTTGAGATATTTCACGAAAAAGGAAATTTGCTTCCAAGAATAAAAAAAGCTAAACTTCCGGTTAAACGATTTGCTTGAAAAAATATCAACTCTGTCAGCACACCACAGTATATATGTGAAGTTTGGTACCAATAGGGCTAATAGTTTTCACGTTAGAGCCCCCACAAGCATACACACACAAACGCAGATGCAGACATCGATCCAAAAATGGTCAGAATGTATTCTAGGGACCCCAAAAAATGTATTTCAGTTGAAATCTCGAAGTCAAATTTTTTCATGAAAACAACACTTTCTATATACTATGAATATGAAGAAAGTAAAAATCCAATTAGTATGAAGGAATTGACCCTAAATTATATTGTATGTTTGCAATAACAAAAGTGTAAAATCTTCTACTGCTATTCAAAGAGTCTAAACAATTTCGGTTTCAGACCACCCATTGCCATTCTACACTTCCATTATTTCATTGAATTTAAGAAAAAGAAATCCAACAAAGCAAACTAAAAGACAGCTTAAATGTAAAGTAAACACAAGGATGATCATTGAAATAAATCAGATTTCCAGAAATACATCCCTCAAACTTCGTACATGATCTCCAATTGGAAATATTCCTATAACTATAATAAAATCTGTTAGTTAAGATGGAAGTCATTGGCTGACTCAAGCAAATTGACGAAATCGTATTGCAACCTGTACAACAGAACATATTGACAGTAATTGCAATATTATATCTAAATATATAGTTTAACTCAAATAAGGCATGAAATATATATAAAAAATTATGAATTCTCCAGATTATTATGATCATGTATCCCCAAATCTAGCATAGAGCAATGTGAAAGGAAAAGCTGGAGCAAAGATATTTTGAAAGGAGTGGATATAACAGTACTTTAACAGAACAAACAGAAAACCACAACAGTAAACAGAACGAACGGAAAACCACAACAGTAAACAGAACGAACGGAAAACCACAACAATTCAACAGCGGCTAACTGGAGCAATAGCATATGAAAAAAATTCCTGATTTTCCACATCACACCATCTTAATCCACTGTATCATACTTGAAACCCAATTAACTTATCATTACCGATTAAAAACATGAATTGACATGATATAACACCATTGAAACTTGAACAAAGAAATAATTAGGTCTTGCATTGTATTGGAAATCTTTGAGAGCATTTAAAAACAATGAATTGAAAACAATATATGTAATAATATCTTACTCTGCAGCCACCCTTAAGGCACTCAGTGGCTGCTGTTATACTTCCCTCACCCTAAACAGGAGCTGTCGAGAGACCTCGTACATGCTTCCAATGAATGTCTCCGCAATTTGTTGTCTCTCTTACGCAACTGTCCCATACTGTAGACTGTAGTGGTCCATTTCCACCATTCTTTTCTTTACTCCCAAGCTGCAGCACTCTGGAGCTTCTGGTATTATTTGAGGAACACGCAGTGCATATTCTGTATATGAATAATAGGACAAACACATAATATATTTATTATAATTATAAATGCCAATTTAAATTCCAGTAATAGCAGCAGATCATATTAGATGATTACAAAGCAATTAAACAAGGAAATAACTATTTTGGATGCATCGTGCTAAACCTATTATGAAATGAGGATCTATTAAATGATAAAAGAGTTACCTTAGATTATTCAAGAGGAGAGCCTGCACGAAACTTCCCAAACTAACCTGTAGTATCTGGTAAATCTTTTTTAACCACATCTCAGCTTTGTAGTAGGTGATGGTTATTAAGTCAAGATCATTAGGTACAGAATGACTTATCTTGCCAAAGCAATTTAGAATGTGCTGCTGTTCCTATGCATTTTACAATTTTTCTCTTCCACAGGATTGTTTAGGAGGAGATTTTAAGGTAGGTACACCAGTAAACCTATATCAATAATTTATTTATTAGCTCCCCATTCCTGAAAGGTTAGAAAAGAGACCATGAATATTCAATTAAAAAATTTTAATCATAAAAAGTATTATTTTCTAATGATAGTCACATACCGATACTTAAAAAATATATTCTAAGATCTTAAGAGAAACATACCTTACTTTGTCATCACCTATTGGATAGGCATTGGAATGACTGCATCCAAAGATAATCTCAGATAAGATGCCTTCTTTAAAGTTCATCAATTATTAAAAGGTCTGACTAAACATGAGAGGTCAGATCAGACCCTCTACATGAAATCTTCAAGTTTTAGTCCCATAATGGGCAGAACTTCTCTATCAAGAGAGGCAAAATGCCTCTCGGTGACGAGAATTGTATCTGCAGATGGTATCTCTCTTTTGATAGCTACCAAAAAGTCTTGAAGGGCAAAACATCTCAATCGGAATCCTGATCGTCGATGAGAATATTATTTTGCCAAAGGTAGCTTTCTATTGAGTGATACCATGAGGTACGCAGACCCTCTTTCCATGGGCAGAACCTCTCAAACAGGAGAGGCATTACACCTCCCCTGAAGAGAACTGTATTCTGAAAATGGTACCTTACATTTGAGAGCTACCTAGTGGTTCCCAGACCCACTCGATGGACAGAATCTCTCGACTTGGGGGAGGCATCACACCACTCCATAGTGAGAATTTTATTCTGCTAGGGTAGCTCTCTTTTGAAGTTACCAGAAGACCAGAAGACCTCTCCATATGGGTACCTATAAAGCAATAGTTTTTAAGTTTGGCCTTAAAATAATTGAATAATTTTGTCCAATTTTATTTAGATATTTCCAAAGTATTCTAAGCTTAAACCTATTTACTCTAAAATTTGTGAACCTATGATGATTCATTACCTCGAAAGTCCTGTTAATATATTGAAGAAGTAGTAGATTTTCCCTGTGCCTATCAAACAACTTCCAAAGATTTCTTATTCTTCTGTCCCAAGCTGCTCGGTTTCAATGAACATAGGTACCGCATTGCTTAGTCCCACATTAAGTTCGACTCAACTAATGCAAACGATCTTCATCTGCGTGCTCATAGGACTTGTTTTCTTTTATTTACCATCTTTTTCCAGTCTCGTCCATGTTTATTTTATCTCTGTTGTTAGAAAAGCTTTTAACGCACTCAAAAATTTATTATAATTCTCAAATTTTGGATGAAGTTTTACCATAAAGCTAGTTTAGTTTAGTTATCACAAGTTTATTTCCTATATAGAAATTGTCCTACCTTTCCAGATTATTATTGACCGATATCCACTCCTTTTCCATTATTTTAAGTGAGAACATTCCACAGTTCAATAACGCATACATCAGCTCGAAATTATTTCTTAGCATTAAGTGTTATGGATGAGGAAAACATTTAAGAACAGCTTCAATGACATTTAAAATTTTCTTGGAATTCTGTAAGGAGGCACCTTGATCAGTTCAATTGTTCACTCATGCCTCGGTAGCTTTTACTTCATCACAGCCATGATCAAGACTGGGACAAAAGAAAATGAGAGATACATTTTTCTCTATCCTGTACCACATGACAAATGGAAACAGTCCATTCATCAGAGTATGATAGCAGAAACAAAGGAGAATATTTGAAGTAAAAATAGAAGGATCGCGAGGAAGGGCCAAACTAGGAATGGGGTTTCTTGAATACGTAAAAAAAATGGTAAAGGTACATCCAAATGAAAGATGATTACCAGCTCCAACTACAATGAAAATTTATCACCGGAGTCAATTGCAAATAAACTCTTGTTGCAAAGTTGATTACTTAGCAAAATGCATTGGCATACAAACCACAGGAAAAATAAAATCTAATATATAAATAGTGCTTTGCTAAGGATAATAGAGAGAAACGGATAAAAGGAATCATGAAATCAGACTAGAGAAACAAAGAATGGACTAGATTATCCTAAAACTCCGCAAGTTCGCTAGTAAAACTTCACAATCCTTAAAACCATAATGGAAAAATATTGAAAGAAATAGCTATTGAACCGTAATTTTATATGAATTTTGTAGAAATACTGAAATAATATTCAATTTATGCTAAAAATATATTTTTTATTATTATTTTTCTAAATACTAACAATTTTTAGAGGAAATATTAAGGTCAACGAATGCTACAAAGGTCGGGAAATTATAAAATGAAAAAAATATTAAATGTGCAAAAGAAAATCAAAGGAATTGGGTATTTTAATAGTGAAGCCTGTAATGTTGTGCTCACTACCTAAGTAAATGCACTTACTTTAAGGAATCAGCTGTCTATTGACCTAGGACGTGACTTTCTCTTATGACTGAGTTTCACTTTCTACGTCGGCGAGGGAAATCAGCAGAGTACTGATGAAGAGAAAACATCCCAGCTACTGGTCACCTGTAAATAAATATTTGCTTTAATTAAGTTGCATTACGAATTTTCAGTTCACAGTTATTACTATTATTAATATAAATTGATAATAATGTAGCAAGGACTTATTAAATTTACAATACGACATTATAATCATTACATGAGTAAAACTTGCCCGGCTTACGCGATTAAAATTCATGATTGAATTAAATGTATTGAAAGTGACGTACTCATTTTTTTACAAACAAGAGTAAAATCTATTGATTTAATATAATTAGAATGGCAAATCTTAAAAGAATGAAAATTTTATTTTAAATATGGCATGAATAAGAATACAGTAGAGTACACAAAATACAGAATAATAATATTAACAATTATCGTGACCTGGCACAATGCACTTTTGTATTGTTAAAAATTATCACAAATGGTCATCATATGGTTTGCTAAAATATATTACAGATTATACTATTTAGGTAACTATATTCATATTCAATGAAGTTTATAATTATTTATATCACTGGCATCGCTGCTGAGTTTTTTAAATCCCGAAATCCCTTATGGTTACAATTGCCATGATATCTCATCAAAAGATACGTAAAGAAAGGTTTTTAAAAAGGCACGTGCAAAACTCGTTCCTAAGTAGTTACTGAAAGTTTCAGAATACTTAATAGTGATCGATTTAAAACATATAACGCATTCTTAATTCCTAACCGTCGTATCCAAAAAGACACACAACCGAATTACCTTTTTCTTCTAAAAGTCGGCAAGTGATATGTTAAAATTTAAAGCGATTATACAGTAGGCTTTTAGGAACAACCACTTCTTCTTGTTTTCTCCGAGTACCAGGGGAAAAACAAGGAGTGCCGACAACCACGGTTTTCTGAGATATTAAACCTCCAACTTATTAGCAGCCGTGTATCACATTTTCATTCTTTACATATGAATTGATTTGTACTACCAAAAAGAAGAAATACTACAAAACTAAAATGACCTTAGAGCAGAGAATACTTTGATAGTCACTTCTCGGCTAATAAATATTTACGCCACTGGAATCGACACTGAATTTGAAAGCTCGAATTCCGTTAAGGTTCCCGTTGGCAAAATCTCGCAAGAAACTGGAAAATATTTTAAAACCTATATCGAAAATGCGTTCCTTAATATTTATTTAAATTTACAGAACACCCATTAACGACGGATGAAAAAGCAACTAATTCTTGATTCCTAGACAAAAATCAAAAATTATAACCGACTGAATTACTCGGGCATATTCTTCTACAAGTGATCTTCGGCAATTGATAAGTTAAAATTTTAATCGACAATTCATGAAAAAGAATATTTCGAAATTGTGGTATTGAAAGCAGGAGTAAAGAGGTAGTTTTGTGGACGAAGGTCAAGGTATGGGAAAGTGCTTCATTATCTCAAACAAACAGCTTTACGGTGACGCTTGGTTTCCAGTTATTTAATCACTGTATTATGTTGTAACATGTATTACATATTAGAAAGATCGCGCGGCGCATACGACAGGAATAAATTCAGTAATTGGATACATAGTAATGAAGCAGTTACCTTATAAGCGTTATAATAAATAATCACTTAAAGTATGTATTGATAAATCTATGTGATGTAATGCAGAATGCAGTTTGAACTCCCGATGCCCGTTACCGTTGGTGACTTCTCGTGTAGAACTCGAAAGGTCTTTAACGAGATTTTAAACTTCTAACTCATTAAAAGCCGTGTTCTAAATTTTGTTTCATGACATCAGAATTATTAAAAAATATTTACTTCCAATAAACCTGAGGCGTGCAGAAGAAAAAAATTGGAACAGTTTCGAAGTTAATGAGTTATTCACGGCTCAAGCAACGAATATTTCGCAAAGACATAAAAGGAAACGTCAGTAGAATCACACAAGGCACATTCGCTTATTGGATCACAGGTGAGCTTAACGAACGATAACTTTGCTTATTGAATGATTACTAAACTTAGCACATAATAACTAAGCTTAGCATGTGATAACTTCTTTTCTTAAGTGATAATTCCGCTTAGGAGATAATACCTCTGCTTCTCAAGCGATAACTTAGCTTAAGACTTAGTAAATAATAATTCTAAAAACTGTAACTTATATTTTTAAGTGAAAGCTCTGCTTAGCAAATGATAATTCCGCTTACAAAATGACAACTTCTCAACGTAAGAGATAACTTTGCTTTTAAGTAAAAACTTCGCAAAGCAAATGATAATAATAACTTCTCTAATGGACTTCGTTCCTGATCTCGAAGAATACTTGTGCAAATTTTTAGCCGGTTCGGACAAACGCTGTGGACTCTAATCGATGACAAACACTGAATATCTACTTTACAAATAAGGTTAGTATTTAGTTAAAATGTTCCCCTAAATCAACGTTTCAAGCGAGTGCAATCTTTAAGGCGATCAGTGATCATATTACGACACACGTTTTTCAATAATCCCACCTCTCTGTATCTTATTAACACACGAAGTTATGAATGTTTCATTGGGAAATTGATTCCTCTATTTGAATCGATAACACCATACACGACTTGGAATAGCGACATAAAATAACAACATTCTGGAAGGAATACTAAAGAAATGAATGCTATGGTAACGGAAAATCCATGGAAACTCCAGCACGATGAACAAAACCATCTCAAAACTTTTCCAATCAATAGTTTAAATAGGTATTTTCAACCCAATCTCACACTATGTTGAAATAATACCACCCTTTGTTAATGCACGACTTGTATAATGCATGTCATTCGATAATTCTACCTTCCACGCCCCTCAATAACACGTTCATCGGAAGAAAGATCGATTTCGTAAAGGATTGCTCCCATATAAGTATTACCTTCGAATAGAAGTAGATATTCCAAACCATAGAAGCTCTACGGCATGCCATTCACTGGCACATGTTGCACAATCCAAGGAACCAGGTTCGATCTTCCAGCACAACTCTCAATTCCACTTCCTGGTTGTTAAAGATACCACACCACTCACAATATATTCACTACGAAACGTAATAAATTATACTTTTTAGTCGGCACAACCACATGGAAGTCATACATTCGTAGAAACAGAGTCAATCCTTGCACTCACCGTACTTCGCTTCGCTACTCGCGATTCTTCTGAAAATAAAAGACAGTGCAACGAAGCGTTTCCGAAGGTGACATCGTCATTAGTAATGACCTAGTGATTTCGAAAGCTAAGGAAGAATTGCCAATTTTTAAGAGAGGCAAACCTTTCTTTCAGTCGTTTTCAGGTAGGAAATAGCTATGAATAGAATTAGGCTATGAATAGAATTAGGAATTAGGTATCATGCTACCCCCCTGCTACGTCGGTCGATCCGATAATGACCGTAAGTTAAAAGAAATAGATGCTAGGACGAATCGTTTCAGAGATTCATTCTTTCCGCGAACAATACGTGACAATAATCGAATAAGGAAGTAATTTAGATTCAACTGGTGTTTACACCCCCTGCCACACGCCGAAAGGCGGCTTGTAGGGTATTAATGTAGATGTAGATGTAGATGTAGGCATTTTGCTAATATCGTACTTACTCCACCACTTAATCTGAACCGTTCTTCTTGACCATTATCCCAACTTCTCTTTTCCCCATTGATTCTATGTCTCAAACTTTGCAGCAAATACACTTTTATCAATCGTGAATTAAACACTTCGCTCCGTAGGAAAATGTTTACTAAACCTAACAGTATTACATTATATTATGTGTCAGCTGATCTTGGAGGCACGCTGTGAAACCATGGTCGATCTATATAATACCGTGTACTTAAGTAAACGTATTCCAATTTTGCTATAAGATTTCACAGGAGCAGAATTTACACCGCAAACCAACCTTATGTCATCCATTAAACTCGCTTCTCCCTTGCATGAAATGACAACGCTTCAAGTTGCCTTCCGAAAATTCCAGAACTGTCGGAACTCGATGTTCTTTCTTTCCTCGTCTGACTGTCGTAACTTCAAATTCAAATGCATTGGGAAATGGTCTACTCTACAATCGAAAGAATTTTCAAAGTGCCTCAAAATTGCTCGTCTTTGTGAAGTTGATTTGTTCGAAAGAAGTCCTTTTCCTCTAGAAAACTGTATTTTACCTGTGTTTCGTTAGAGTATACGTACGGGAAACATACATGAAGAACTTTTATCGACAGTTGAAAGCCTCGACTCGACTCACAGCAATATCGTAAATCAAGTGTCGAAAAATGTGTTGTTCTAAATCTGCGATCGAAAAAATCCCAAGGAGATACTTCTGATGATTCATTGATTTCGTGCTGCAGTTCACGGGAATTGGGAATCCTTCGATCAAGTTACAATAGCAAAATGCAGGATTCTACTGTAAGTACAATGACATGGTGCATTGATTGGGATCTAGATGCATGTGAATATGAAATTTCACCTCGTGGTTAAGCAAAGAGTGGTTCTACTTGGCTCTCTGATATCAGAATTCACAGTGCAAATACATTCGTATTCTAGATTATTTAGTATTTACAAGCATAACTTGATCGATAGTACTCACATAGGAAAGATGTTTTATTGTTCAATCGATCAAAAAATAATTACAAACTCTTGATCAAGGTTGTGAGCCGTGTTAAAGTTCATCCTTAGTGAAATTTGAATTTTGATGAAGAAATCTAAAGATGCTAACTGTTCTAATCTATTTATCTAATCTTGTTTCTTTAATGAATTCGTTAGCATTTATCCTGTGAGTAAAGTCAATGAGTATAGCGGGGTTCTATGGGATATCTTTTGCTCGTTTCAATCATTTTGAATCTTTACGAAACTCCTTCGGAAGGAATTATAGCATGCGCAGTTGATGAGCAAGAGAAAACTATCATATTGTTGAAAGTAAAGCATAAGCTTTTTTAGAAAATGGATATCTTTCCGTCTAACTTAATCCATTCCATTTGAATAATAGCAGACACAGTCACCTAACTCAATTATTTAAGCTGTTGCATGTACTTGATAACTTTCGGAAGTGAATTGTACTAATTCCGAAAAGATTATGAAATTGGAGGTCTCGGCAATTTCAATATGTTTTTGGGAAGTTTATTGCATAGGATATATCCCTATTAATCTAAATCCAACAAGGTGCAAAGTTATCTGAATAATACATGCGCTTTTACTCACTAGTCCAATATTTCGTGAGAAGTAGAGAATAAAAACTAAACAAATTATACTTTTATTTCGTAATAGAAATTCATTTGTCTGGTGTTAAATTGGGAATAACTGCATAACCTTACTATCAAACACGCACCATCATCTGAATATTGTCTAAATGCAATAAACTTTAAAGGCAGAATTAAATAAAGTCTCAGAAACACCCCAAATGTTTCCTTTATATAGAAGGATTTATAATGATTTCATTGGTTAAATATGGATTATGTAGCTTACTGATTGGGAACTTTGTAAAAGAGAAAGGAATTCCAAGGAAAGATATTAGATCGGATATTTCGTAACTTGTCATTCTTGTATATCACGCCACTCCAAGGTAACAGATGTTGGTAGTCCTGTATACCGAAATAAATATCACAGGGCATATACCTATATAGGTTTACATTCACTCAACAGGAAGCGAATTTAGTAACGTATTCTAAAATGCTGTATGAAAATGTAGAATTGAGTGTAATGTTCTTTGAAATGCTTGCAATAAACAATACGACTTGCCGAGGTAGCTTCAGTAACACCCATCAAAGATTCGAGTGAGTGGGAACTTTTTAAATTCATCCAACAAACCGATCTATTCACCGATGCATTTATGATGCTTTCCGCCAATGTCCATCGCTAAGATTAATTCCCGATGAAGAGCCGCAGGGTTCTGACGACATTAGCGGGACATTCAAAAGTGAATAACCTCATAAAGAAGCCAGTAAATGGAAACTTACAAACATAACGTATTTATAATGCAAAAAAACGATGCGATTATATATTTTTCGCCTGAGTTTAAGGAATTATGGAGATGGAACAAATATCAAATGCAACGGAAGCAATCTAGTAAAACAGCAGAAAAACCTACGGACTCTTCTTAAATCCATCAATAATTGATAATCCATCAAAGTAAACAGACTAACATCGATGTAATTCAGTCAGATTGATGAATTTAAAAACGTGTCCAGTGCTGGAATTTGCTCAAAAATTAATTTCCTAGTTTCTTATTGCTTTAAAGATTTATAGATTGAAAGTGATTTAATTGTGTATATAAATTATTTCAAATTTTCCTCCAAATTCTTGCCAAAGTGAATATGAAACGATCCAATTTTGAAGTATGTTTTATACTATGTGATTTTGATTCAAAATTTGCTAAAAGAATAAATCCTTCAGGCATGGACGTTTTCTTTGGTTCTGAAAGCGAACATACAAATAAACACTGTACACAGATATGAATAACTAATGTTAATGACAATAACGATTACCTTTCCTTCTACTGTGACATTGAATGTGCTATTGAACACCTTTTATCATCCAACATCGTCTTATTCCTTCAAAATAGTCTAAAATTTACAAAGAATATTGTTAATGAAATGTACAATTTTTTCTACGAAAACAAAAAAAGATCGAATCGGGAATGTTGATTCTGGAATCCACGACGGAGAAGCCAATTGTGTTGAACCATTAATCATAGTTAATTACTGCTGAGAGAGGGAAATAGTATTTCTTAAAGAAAGAGGAATGCGTAATTTTAATTAAACGGCTTCTTTTGGCTTGAGGATATGCAAATATAATAGATTTATTGTTGTCCTGACAATTTCTTTCTAATATTTATTAAGTATTATAGTAAGTTCTTTTTCCTTTCTGTTCATAAAAGAGATGTGAATTCTTATTTAAGATGGGAGATATTGCAATGGAACGAATTGCAGACTCGATCAAACCCTTAAAAAGTTGTGGTTAACATTTGCAAGTGATAGAACGCGTAAGAATGACATTGGAAGGCGTTCCAGCGATAGAATTAGTAAATCTCTGCATCATTTAGGAATAATTTTCCTTTAATGAACACAGTAAACCTATTGAAAGGCGCCCAGTGAATTGGTTCGGGGGGAATTCGTAAGCGGGGAATTGATCCCCCGCGCTGATGTTGTACTAACTAACTAACACCCAACCCAACCCCCCGTTCATTTAATTATAACATTAACCAATAATCAGGGCGTGTAGATTAACATAAGACTGAATAACAATAGTAAAACATGAGCGTGGAGGATCAACTCCCAGCGTACGAATTCTCCACGTACGAATTCACCGCGTACGAATTCACCGCGTACGGATTCACCGCGTACGATTTCACCGGCGCCCGGTGAATTGGTCCGGGGGGAATTGGTACGAGGGATATATTACTTGGAAGTAGCACTCTGAAACATTGAGATGACTCACAACTGACGAAGGATTTATTTGCATAGTCTTAAATTGTGTCGGTTTAATGACATTAAGTTTTAATTATTTGCGTTAATACTTAAAGATCATTAATTTATGACAAAGTGTTATTCAGAGCCGGGATGTGTGTGGAATCACTAAGTTACCTTTAATGAAGTTAAGCCGAGGTAGAAATCGTATCTAATGTTTTTGCGATTGACAGAATTAATTAATATGTATCTATTTTACATACGTCTCAAATCTCTATCGATCTATATAACGATTGGGCTCAAATATATTCACTGGCTGCTGATTCAGCGATTTAAATTAAAGAGAATGGCATTTATATTTTAATTAGCCTCGGGTTTCTCAATAGTTTTTGCAATAAAATAACAGCCTTGATGATGCAAACAAAATCAATCAAAATCTTATAAAGGGAAAATACCTCCTCCTTCAGTATAGTTATATACATTCTAAATTAGTAATAATAAGATATGAAAACTTTTAAACTATTCTGGATTTCAATAAAATGCTGATATAAAAGTTGAAGTTATGCCCAATACTTATGAAATAATATCTATAAATAAAATTATTTTTTCAATTAGTACAGTATTGCGAGATTGGAATGAGAAGCAAATACTAACAAAAAGGCAGATTAGTCCCTAATCACTAGCTTGGGATAAAACAATGTTAAAAATGTCCTTAAATAAATAGGTTCGGCTAGTTATATGATGTCACAATTTATAACTCTGGTCTGTGCTTCAGATACGATTTAAAGACACGAAAGCGCAACTTTTATTGGGAAAATGTAGTGAGATATATTCAATGAAAATGTAATGTTGAGTGACTACTCTGTGGTCAACGCGGAAAGTTCGCGTTTGCAATTATAATTATTCACAAGTAATTTCTAACAATAAAGCATCAATAACTAGGTAAACTGTAATAAATGATTGGTTAATAGATTTAGAAAAACGTAAGGAAACTTATGAGTTACAAAGAAGAATGAGCTAAAGTGGAACGGTATACGATCTTTAAGTTGGTCAAAGAAGTTCTATCGTAATTGAGTTCGCTCAAATATCTTTAAATTGGGTTCTAATTTGCTGAATTGAACATTCAATTTAGAAACCGTAACTCCTAAATAAGTTACAACGCCTAATAACAATACTGACCATCTTAGACAAACGTTTGCTTTCAAACGATGATGCAGAAGGAAATAAAGTATTCTTAGTTTAGTTGGAAATGATGAAAGAAGCAATGAAATTCTCTTTGCCATGGTGTTAATCACGCATAATTAATGCAGTATTATCTTTAAATTGGAGTGGAAATATTCAGTTTAGAAACCAAGAAATTTAAGAGGAGAATAGTTATTCAGTTCTACTTGATTTGAGTTTGATAACTCCATGAAAATCATCTAAATAATTCTATTTTAATTAAAATTCAGTTAATCACTCCATGAGAATATCTTTAGACATACAAATAGATAATTGTGTAACAAATATCGTTAAAAGGACCAAAAACGGTGAAGATATTAATGAAGGAAGTAATCGCTGGATTTTATCAAATGTCTTATCGTGAAGATTACGCCTCTCGTCATTGCAGCATAAAAATTCGAGATTTAGTATCACTCGATGTATATTTTATTTATTTGGATATAAATCGAATGTCAGGAATATGCAAAAATTATAATATTATTTGAAACTAGTGGTAATCTAAAAAATACATTCAATTTTAGTATCCATTACATTCTTTGATTGTATCTTTTTCCCAGACAAGGCGGTAAATGCACGAAAGAAAACAAACATAGTTCTCACAGAAGCAAACGATGAGTTCGCCTTGAACTTGAAGGAAAGCAAGGCAAAGAATCGAAGGCCATTGGGAAGTCATTACTCGTCTTTTTGCATTTTTAGCGTGAGCCTACTTCTTTTACTGATACCTCGAAAGTGAAAGCAACACAAAAGGAAATGAAAACGATGCTTGGAAAATTGGAAATGAGTTGAAGGACGTTGGAAACCCTTTACTGGTCTAAGAATGACTGTTTACGTGATCATAGCTTCTTTTTACAGTGCTTTTAAAGTGAAATCAACGGTGAAGGGTAGCAAAATATCAATAGGTGTTGGAAAGAGCTCATCGAAGAAAGCGAAACTGCATTTCTGCGCCTATTCACAGAAAATTACAGAAAAAGGGAAATGGCATGTCTAACCATTGCATTGCTGCACTGTACTATTTATTCTCCATTAAATTACACCATATGAGAATTATAAAAGATAGCAATTTACTACATGGTCGTTCAGATTATGTTGCTCAAAGTTCTTATTAAAAACCTTTTATTCACCCCCAAAACTATTGATCAATAAATCACTTAATTGATAGTCCGTTCCACAGGTTTTTATTATATATTACACGATGTGAAAAATAAAAGTTCACAGTCCATAACGGGAGGACATTTTCGAAATACGTTATATTAGAAATTGATATAAAAATATATAAATTGTGCTTACCTAAGCCACTGACTTGTACCGTCGAAGGATCTCCTGTACAGCTTTCACTTCCAAAAGACGCCAATGAGCATAACGCCAAGAGAATATCGGTGATGCCTCCCACACAATTAAAAAAGAGAAATTCCAAATTAAGAAAATATATATATGGATAAAAATCATAATTATAATCTAAAGCCATGCGAATGTAAAGCGAAGTAAGTAATTTGAAAACTACGTATTCCTGTTCATTTGCAACCGTTGACCAAACAGTTTAAAATATATTGTTATATCATCGCACAATATTAAAAAGATAATAACTAATTATAATCATTTAAAGAAGCCTTAATTAAACTCTTAGAAATTGGCTGAAGATATTGAATTAATGACACGAAACAAAAAATTTAATATCAGTGCTAATTCTTACCAAATCGATCAATATTCTTAGGTGATGGAGCTAAATTTTAAATGCAATTAAATAGTAAGAAATAAAAATGATTCAGATTATGAAATAATGCCGATCAAATTAAGAATTACGTCGTTAAAGATAACAAAGGACTAGAGAACTATAGCAACTAAAATTTCTGAAAAATCTTCTAAATTGATAAAAATCAGAAGAGTATTCTAAACCCATGAAAATTTGAAGTAAAACAAGCAATTTGAATATAAATAAATGATAAATATGGCTACTTCAACGATCAGTATTGAAAATAAGTTTAAAAAATAACGACCGCTGAAGGAAATTAATATTACAAATCCGTACGAAATTGAATAGAATTCCTGAATTGATAAGGCTAAATTTAAATCTAAATTACAATAATTAGAAACAAATTCGGTTCTGATTATGAGATAATGAATTTAATGTTTAAGATGACAAAGGCAGTTTCATCGCGGAACAGTTAGAACTTCTTTAATTTAAGCCACAAAAACGATTTTAAATAAATTTTAGAAGGTTCGATTAATACATTCGATGCCGTTGATATGAATACATCTATTAAAATTTCCTTCAACTACTAATTTCCTTTTAAATTCAAACCAGGATTACTGTAATGTTTATGAGTATCATCTTAACTTAGGCTAAACATTAACAGAAGGACTAATTGGAAAATATATTCAAGTAAAACTACGTATTGAACTGTTTATTAATTACAGGAGGAAGGAATTTAAACCGAAAATATGATTTCTTGGAAAATTGAAAACTCATCAATGAAAACTGCATTGAATTCGAGTCCAGGTTCACTCGGAATTTGTTCCCTCGTTTCTTAATTTCAATTTCAACTTGTTACTCGTAATAAAAAAGCACTTGAAATTTGCAAGATTTTTGCTTTCAAAACAAATCTCCGATGTCGACTTGAAATAGCTAATTGCATACGTACGAAATATTCACTAGAGAAACAATTCAGAAGTTTAATTCCGATTGCGAGAATAAATGTTTAACGAAACAAGGTTCCAACTTCCAAATAAATAAAAATTCCTAAAAAATGCATCACTCAATATTGAATCCGAAACTAATTAGGTGTGAAAAAAGTATTATTTGCATTAGAGGGAAGTTGCAACTTAATATCATTATAGCATTATAATAGACGCGAGAAGACCGGTATTGCTTCTGCGAATTTAATAGAAATACTAACAAGATTACGTAGATATATAGACGATATAGATCTATTACCTTACATTACCCTTCCACTATATTAAGGTAATACAATCCATAAATGAATTAAAAATAAACAGCTACGATGCGTCCACAATTTCCGTTAAAATTCAAATCCGATCTTCCCTTGTTTGTATGATGACGTCATGCACTTACGGAAGCATAAAAATTAACGACAGAAATATTTTTAAAATATATTCAGATAAAACAAGTCACTGGTTATAAACTGAGGAAAACGGGACTTCAGATTCTTGGCAAATTGAAAAAACATGCGGCAAAGCCGAGGCTTTATCGGAATTTTTCTCTCGTTTTTATATACAAATTCAGAGTTTAAATAGTACGGTTTCGGACGCTAATGAAAAGGCAGTTTAAAATTTCACAATCACCTAAGACGATGAATTACAATCTTGAACCGAAAATAAACTTATTCTCGTAGTCATAGAAGCGAGACCATTCCCACGCAATGACATATTTGCACTTATCGACGCATAAAAATCAAAAGAAAAGGCTTTTACATTCGGGAATTGAGTCAACGTAGGCAAATTTAAGGATTCGACTTCACGAGAAGAATAGGCGAGAACCGGTTTCTCGTCCCGGCGACATTCTTTTCTTACTCTCAAACTGTCATAAAATGTCTTAGATTCCTATTTTCAAGCAAACATGTTTACTTAATTCGCTAATGACCATGCTTAACGAGCTTTTAAACCTGAGAACGTTCTTACGAAATCGTATTAAACAGTTCCGATTCTAAATAATAATATTAATGTCATCTCGTTAATTCACCCTAAATTAATATCAATCACAAAATTATTCAAATGATGCGTCGTACACTGATATTACAAAAGGAAGAAACTTAAATTATTAAATTCACCAACAGACTTTAGCAATATTTTCTCAGACAATACCTAATAAAGCATTTAATGAGACTTACCATTAACTGGAAATCCTGGGTGACAAAGATAGACGTTGAGCATGGCAACAAATTCAAATTCAACTGTTTCTCAAACACAGGTTGTCAGCACGACCTCGCTTGCAGAAATACAGGAAGCAACTGAAGAAAAGACCGTCCGCGCAATGGATGAACATTACTGCTGTCACCTGATTGGTCCAAATTTAACCGTCTTTCAACTTGGCCCCGCCCACCAACCGTCATGAAAATTTTCCACTGCTAACGATAGCAATTATAATTTCACGAATTTATTAAAATATCATTTTATATATATGATTTATATTTTTCGTAGATTTTAATTATTTTGTTTAAATTTCGCGATATCGTCGAAGTGCTGGATCGAAAAATATCAAAGTTTGCTTGATCTAAATATTATAGGTTCTTAAAAAACATCTATGTTTGGGTCCGGGTATTTAAGACTTTTAGGTTTTTTTTATTTTCGAAAATGTAATAACGATTCACAAATTAATTTAATAACCATTCATCCCAAAAGAGAAAAATGTAGCAACCATATCGATGGTTCATATATATATACGCACAACTACTAACAAGCTCTCATTGCAAGGATACGTTTTGATCAAAAGAAGTGCAGGATTTTAAGAAATGACGTACATATTTGCGAATGAAGCGAGAATATCTTATATTTTACTCTTAGAAATTCCTCTTTAAGATACCAATTCTCTCGCTAGTCAAACACGTTTTCTACGATGTCAACCAAAGATACTTCTTATGAAGCAGAATTATTAAAACGAGACATAAAAGTTGATTGAATGATACATTAAACGTTGATGTTAACGAATTATAATATAATAGTGTACGAACCAGGAATGCACTATTGACCACTCAATGCAACACGAAATATTCTAGAATAGGAAGAAATTTGCTCTATGAGAGGTAAATCGGCCTGTATGAATATCTCATTGCTAATCTATGAAGTTAATTCACAGCCATTCAAATGAAAGCAAACACCACTCTCATCGTACTTACATGACCTCCATCTTGCGTCGATGGTAAATGTAGTTTGATGGAAGGATTCCGAGCTCTTAGAACTGCGATATGAAATCCATGAGTGCTCGTCTCGTTGATGGTTGTTTCATTCATTTAAAATAGTACACGTGTCCACTATTATTCAAGGAAGTCACTGATCGAAAGTTAGATCGTCATTATTTGACTGGTCTCCGTTAATTGTTAACAATACTAGATAAACCAGCCAAGAAGCTGTCCTAGTATGCAACTTTTTAACCACGAGTTAAATAAGGTAATCAGTTACCGATAAGAAATGGCTAAGTTAACATGAAACACTTGGGAATCGACAACTTCACGTCTTTAAACACTACGATCGAAATTCAAAGCAATATATACAATAATAAGATAAAATATAACATGATGTTTATCGGAGCACTGGTTTCAAGTAATTTCACAGTACTTTCGTAGTGTTTTCGTATCGACAAAAATGGCGGGTTTTCCACAAAGTGTCTGCTACAATTTGATTATTCCACAGATACGTTTTTACGTAGCACTCAGTTATTCACAGTGAATAAATTCAGAAAGTACATAATCTGAAGCATTGTTATCAAACATATTTCACGAATATGAACACTTACAAGCACTTTAAATGGTATTCCAACTCTAGAACGCCATTTCAGCGTTTCTGCTTTTCATCACGAGGTGATTGCGCACCACACCTCAAGAGAATTCCGATTGTCTTCGAAAATATGAAGAACGCAAGTCGCGTTTCTAAGGCAGTGAATAATGGAGGGAAATAGTTTTGTTTCCTGTTATCAGAGTGCGTACTGCTGAAGTTAAAGGGCTGCGTATTAACCTCCCGGTTTAAGCGAGGACCTGTGTTAAAGGTAAAGTCAAAAATATTTTTAAGAGGTTATAGATATTCATCTGTGCACAGTTCATTTGTAGAAAGTTGACAATGTTGCTTTAACTTCTGTATTTCTTGATTGTGAGTGTGCCACGGAAGAGAAAGAATGTGGAAAACGAAAATAGAGTTGAAGCTCTCGACCTGATTTACACTGTTATCCAAAAGTAAGTGTTGAAAAGTGCGTTATTCTAAATCTGCGATAGAAGAATAGTCAAGATAGAAAACCTCATGGTTGATTGATTTCACGCTGGAGCTGTACGAATAGGGCATCTTTGGTTCACCTTACGATCACAAAATGCAAGATTTGAAAGTAAGTACGATGATAATGATATATGCTTTGAATTTTATCTTAAACTACATGTATGTTAGACTTACGAATCCACTTCGAAGGTTATCATGGACACAATCACCTAGGCAACTTCAATCATATCGAATTCTTAATGCAAATTAATTCGTGTTCGTGATTATGTAGTAATGTTACCATGACGCGATTGACAGTACTTTCAAGGAAGGACATTTGCTTGGATGATTAATCTAAAGACACTTATTGACTCTTGATTGAAGCGGTCAAGTATAGTGATGTTTATCGGTAGTGTAATATGAATGCCAAAGAAGAATTCTATCAAAACCACTTCTTCGTTGTCACTTGTTTCATCTTGATACTTTAGTGAATTTGTGAACCATTAATACTGCGAGTGAAGATACCAGATATTGTCGAAGGTTCCTTGACCACTACATAACTAAGTAATGTATCATTCAAACAACTCATACATCTCGTTTTAATGATTCTGCTTCATAAAAACTATATTTGGAAGTCATCGTAGTCTGTTTGATTAGCGAGAGAATTGGTATCTTAAAGAGAAATTTCTAAGAGTAAAATATAAGATATTCTCGCTATATTCGTAAATATGTACGTAATTTCTTGAAAATCCTGCACTTCTTTTGATCAAAACGTATCCTTGCAATGAGATCTTGTTAGTAGTTGTGCGTATATATTAATAACATCGATATGATTGCTAAATTTTTCTTTTTCGGGATGAATTGTTATTATATTAATATGTAAATCCTTATTTCATTTTCGAAAATAAAGAACCTAAAAATCTTAACATCCAGACCCAAATATAGATGTTATTTAAGGACCTACAATAATTAGGTTATGCAAACTTTGATATTTTTCGATTCAGCAAATCGACGATTTTGCAAATTAAAAGAAATATTTAATATCTAGGAAAAAATTAATTATAAATTTAAAATGATACTTTAATAAATTCGTTGAAATACAATTGCTATGGTTACAGTGGAAAATTTTCATGACGGTTGGTGGGCGGGGCCAAGTTGAAAGACGGTTAAATTTGGACCAATCAGGTGACAGCAGCATTGTTCATCGGTTGCGCAGACGGTTTTTTTTCAGTTGCTGCCTGAATTTCTGCTAGCGAGGTCGTGCTGACAACCTGTGTTTGAGAAACAGTTGAATTTGAATTTGTTGTCATGCTCAACGTCCATCTTTGTCACCCAGGATTTCCAGTTAATGGTAAGTCTCATTAAATACTTTATTAGGTATTGTCTGAGAAATTATTGCTAGAGTGTATTGGTGCATTTATGAATTTAAATTACTTCCTTTTGTAATATCAGTGTACGACGCGTCATTTGTTTCATATTGTGATTGATTTTAATTTAGGTTGAATTAATAAGATTACATTAATCTTATTATTTAGAATCGGAACTGTTGAATAAGATTTCGTAAGTACGTTCTCCGGTGTAAAAGCTCGTTAAGCATGGTCATTAGCGAATTAAGTAAACATGTTTGCTTGTAAATAGGCTAATAAACGAGAGAAAATTTGCGATAAGGTCTCGGCTTTGCCGCATGTATTTCACATCTGCCTAGAATACCGATTTGCAGTTTACACGACATTTTTTATCTGATTATATTTTTAAATTGGTTCTGTCGTTAATTTTTATGCTTCGGTAAGTGCATGACGTCATCATACAAACAAGGGAAGATCGGATTTGAATTTTAACGGAAATTGTGGACACATCGTAGTTGTTCATTTTTCACTTATTTATAGAATGTATTACCTCAATATAGTGGAAAATTAATACAGTAGAATAGATTTGTATCGACTTTATATCTACGTACTCCTGTTTGTATTTCTATTTCATTCGCAGTAGCAATACCGGTTTTGTCGCGTCTATTATAATGTTATAATGATATTGAGTTGCAATATCCCTCTAATGAGAATAATAATTTGTTCACACCAAATTAGTTTCCGATTCAATATTCTGTGATCCTTTTTTGGAATTTTGATTAATTTGGAAGTTGGATCCTTGCTTCGTTAAAAATTTATACTTGTAATCGGAATTAAACTTCTGAATTGTTTCTCTAGTGGATATTTTGTAAGTATGCAACTAGCTGTTTCAAGTCGTCATCGGAGATTTGTTTTGAAAGCTAAAAGTCTTGCAAATTTCAATTATCAATCAATATTCACTAATAAATGATTAATTACTTTGGTGTTTCTATACTTTGCAGTTTAAAGAAAGTGAACTTGCCCAAATTTCGATAAGGCTTTACCGTATGACTTCACAAATGCGAGTGACCACCGTCAACGGAAGAGGCTGGAGGGACAACGGTAGGCTGGATCTCCAAGTTAAGTAAATAGACTGTACTTTCATATTTTGCAGATTAATTTAAAATTCATCATCTTATGGTATTTCTAAGTATTAAAAATTATTGTATTTCAAATTAAGGAAGACATTTTTGAGTGAGATTTATGAATTTAACACATAGTTTTTGCTTATTTAAGTATTTATAATTTATAGCTTTTGCTTCTAAAATTCCAAGCAAGAGAGAGACATGGCTGTTTTTATGTCTGATAATATTAAAATAACTTATTTCCTTCTTAGCATTTTGCAAAAAATATTCAAATTTAATAATGACATTCATATATTCCTTCTGAGTCCATGAACTATTTAAATTATTGCATTACATTATATTTAGATTTGTATATTTCCCTATTATGTGGAGTTTCTATGTAAATGCCGATTTGAATGTGACTTTACCACTATGTTTAGATGACTGTTGCATTAAAAACAATCGTTGGCTTATAAGCTAGTCGAATTAAACTGTACATACTCCGTACAATCCTTTTTCTCATAAAATTCGATATTTAACTTTCGATTGACTTTCCTTTTAATAAAGCAATAAAAGAAGGATATTGAGTACCCGCCGTTAGTTGTCAGATGAAAAAGACGTTTCTGACATCCTGGAGAATGGATTTAAATTCACGTTTTTTTTTCTCAATTATAATTATAAAATAAGGAATTAATATTTGGAGATTCCAATGTTTTGCGAGAAAAACATAGTTTTTCCAGAACTCTTTCGGCATATTAGCGCATTTACCAAGGCCATTCATTCCATTTTTTAGAAATGCCGCTTCCTTTAATTATATTTTATCTTATGAATTATGCTCTTTCTTTCAAACGCCAATAATTCTGAGGAAAATATATTTTTTCCATACATGAAATTTTTGCCTACTAGCAACAAAAGCACGATCAGGTGACGACGATCATTCGTCAAAACCGGTCGTGTTTTTGATGTTGCTTTGCTGAAATACAACTTGTGGAATAAGTACAATTTGTTTTACATACAGATTCACAAATCTCAAGGAAAATACTTAATTATTTTTCATCAGGCGATGTAAATTAAATTTACCTTAGCAGAGGAAAGCCTATGACTTAAACAGTGTAGTACAAGAAGTGAAAAATAGTGACTTTGCTGGGACTCGAAGCCAAGCACACCACTCTAAAAGATGTAGCTTTGTTGATTATTAGATAAGATACTAGTATTTTAGTGGTTAGAGTGACCGTAATTTTGGCGATTGGATTACCCGTCCGGAATGTGAAAGACCCGGGTTCGTGTCCCAGTCAAGTCACTATTTTTCACTTCTCGTAAACACCTTTTTTGTGATTCGATGCATTATTAATTTGGATTTGTTTTTCTTTAAGGATTAATGGAGATCTGCAATCGATTCACATATCGATACTGCCCAGGTATGATGTGACTACGCAGAGAAAAACATCACCGGAGATCCACATGGAGACGTCGGAGTTCAAAATTAAGGTAATGAGAATTTTTAATTACTCCGAATCGCTGTATTTCACCTTCTGGCCTTTTAAACACAGAAATAGAGAAGTACGTTTATTCTACGATCTCAATCTTAAAAATTGATTTGGTTCATATTAGTATAACGTCATCGTCGTCATCAATATCGCTCCCCCAAAGGGATACTATGTTATTGGTGCCCTCCTTATATAAAAATTGATCCACATGTATAACTCGAATAATTAAAAAATAAATTACTTTCCTACTGTTAAAATATTTTGGTTCAAATAGATACATTATGGTTCAAGAAGGGTTTGAACCGGCTCCCGATTAGAGACACGTCAAAAAAAACAGCAGACTGTTTGCCCTCTCAATTTATGGGCGTTATTGAATTTCCAGCCCCTTGGCTTCAAATTAAACTTTTTCAATTTGCTTTTGCATATTGGCTCCCACCGGGAATTGATCCCGGGACCACTTTCACCAAACGCGGTGTCCACATGACTATCCGGGAGCCTTGACACGTTGATATTTTTTCTGAAGTGGTCGTTCAATATTGGTGAAAAATAAAAGGCGTGGATTAAAATTAATTACGGTCAGACTATTAAAAATATATACTTAATGTACTTTGGAATTAAAAGAGATCGTTTGAAATTATTCGATCTTTCATACCCTAAAATAATTGAATCGATTTTAAAATGAAAAAAGAGTCAAAGATAGATAAAAACGGACGCGGCGGCGCGCGGGTCTTTTGAATTTTTAATTTACGATAATAATTGATTGAAATCAGAGGATACAAATAGTGAAAGTTTTGAAAATGAATAAATAAATAATTAATTAAGAACATATAAGTAAAAAATGAGATATACGCGTAGTACCTTATTCATGGGTTAAAATAAGAGTTACAAGCTTAGAGCCATACTTAGGCCCAAGTGCACCAATCTCGGTTAAGGCTTAACCGCGGTTAAAGTGTTAACTGACCGCGGTTAAGGCCATTTTCAAGTGCACCAACCTCGGTTAGCGTTAACCGGGCAGCTGACCGCGGTTAAGAATTAACCGGCCGAAATCGACCGGTTAACTTACTTAATCGGTGTAGCAACAAGAGTAGTAAACAATTATGGCGTTTTGATTTGATAGTTTTGAAGATGAACTCCTGTATTTAGAAAGCCACAATAATTTACAGCGTAGAAACCATGACGCTAGGGTGAATCCTTTCGATAATTTAAGTGAAACTAAATTGTACGAAAGATATAGGCTGAGGAAAGTAACTTTCCCTCTTAGAAAATATTCGCCATCACCTTGAATATCCAAGCCAGAGAAACAATCCTCTTTCGCCGATGGATAAACTTAAGCTTAAGTTAAATTTTGACTACGTTGAGATTTTACGCCACAGGTGCGTTTCACATGCTGATAGGAGATTCTTTCGGAATACACCGAACTACTACTTTACATGCAATATACATATACTACTTCCACTTCGTGAATTTCTACTATAGGAGTCTCAGTAAATGATACTTATTCATTTTGTGCTGTATCTGAATTCTCCAACGCATCCTATAGACATGTTTGAATGCTATAAATGCATTTAATATTAGTAGTTTACTATACTCATGATTTATACAAGGTGTAAACTTATGTTACCTGTAACCCTACCTCTGATGAATTTGATATATGTTGTGGTAGAATGATTATATGCTACTGATCTAAATAAGTAACCAGATTTGATTAATTTTTTCATTTTATTTAGGTAACTGGTATAAAATATTATTATGCTAACCATTACTACGATAAAAAGCATCCGAATCAAAGGGTCTTACATTAGGACCCAAAATAAATGCTACCTTTTCGTTCATTCGGTAAAATTTCATTAGTCCTAAAGTGAAATTTTACCCATTCGGTAAAAAGTGAAATTTTACCGTTCATTCTAATTCTTTTTCATTTGATGGCCCTCCTCTTATCCAGTCATATACATTTCCATCTTCTCACCTGCTATATCTTTCCTTGTCTTTCTTTTAGCATGTTTTCAATTGGCCATGTAATCTTTTAACAACACCATATAAATTCACTCATGTTATTTTAAAATTTAAGCAAGCTAAAGAAGTTATTTGGATAAGATTAAAATTAGTGAGAAAATTAAGTTATAAGAGTGTTTCAACTGCACACTATAATTGCTGTTACGAATTTAATTCTCTTTATAATACTTGCGAATATAGAAGATTGCTAAAATAACATTGTACTAATGACTAATACTATAAATAAACATTGATAAAATTCAAAAGCATGCGAAATGAAGAGCGACAGGTAATAAGTATTTCATTGTGTACGATAAAAGTACAAGAAATATCGCTTAAACAAATTTAATTGTTATTTAATTTCATATCCCCTAAATCACCAGGAAGGGAATTGAATTCTAAGACAATCTTCTGCCATGCCAACTCTTTCTCCTTCAATTATTTCCCATCTGTCTTCTTGTTCTCAATGATGTCTTTTCGTCTTATAGCCAAATCGATCAGAAGTTCAGCTTCATATTCATTAAAATTAGGGGTTCTCTGCCTTTTTTATCGTTTACGTCCATCTCTTATAGCCATTATTTACTATTTGTTCCACAGACAAAGTGTACACACTTTAAGGTCAACTTATATCATTATTTAATACTCGTCCAAGATATCAACAACAAAGACAAATGAATTGCGATATACGTTTAGGCGAGCACTAAGCGGTACTCAACGTATTCACAGGGACGTTAATCGGCCGTCAGCTAACCGCGGTTACGAAAACCTCGGTTACTGTTGGTGCACTCCAAACTTAAGTTGACCGCCGTTAATATTTAACCGCGGTCAGCTAACGGTGGATTTAACCGAGATTGGTGCACTCGGGCCTTAGGCTTTTATATTTACAGCAGCAATCCCTTGGGGAGTCCCACATAAAAGAAAAAAGCGTGTGACTTAAAAAATGTTGTGCGAGAAGGAAAAAAAGTGACTTGGCTGGGACTCGAACCTAGGTCTCCTCCCCAGTAAGCGGCTAGGAAGTTTGGTGGTTAAAATACTCGTCCGGAAAGTGAGAGACCCGGGTTCGATTCCCAGTCAAGTCATAATTTTTTACTTCTCGTAAACACCTTTATTGTTATTGGATGCATAATTAATTTGGATTTGTTTGTCTTTAAGGATTAATGGAGAGCTGCAATCGATTCATATCGATACTGCCCAGGTGTGATGTGACTTTGCAGAGAGAAAGCAGCACCGGAAATGGAGGCGTCGCGACGGAGTTAAATTTTAAGGTAATGATAACTTTTAATTACCCCGAATTACTCTTAATTACTGACTGTACTTCAATTTTCAGACTTTTTAAACACATAAATATTGAAATACGTCTATTCTACGATCTCAATCTTAAAAATGCACTTGGTTCTAGTTAGTATAATGTTCCACTCGTACGTAGTTGCGGTAATTATCAACCACATGTTCGGAGTGTAATTTTAAATACACCAGTGAATTACAACTTGAAAGACGAAAGAATTAACTTAAGTTACAAAACATGTAATATTAAATTTATTTACCGAATATATAAATAATCGAGACAACTATTGGATCTTTCACTAGAAATTTTCATTTTGAATCATTTAAACTCTGACATTAAACGAATGAGAGTTGAGTTCAACAATCGCTTTTGTCGTTAGGGAATTGTTTAGGCCCACGAAATTACACAAAATTCCTTATTTTGTGTCTGAATTCTCGCTCGAATTTTCTGCGCGAATACGATACTCTAAGACCAAAATAAGAATCTTTGTTCATTTTTTTCTTTTCGTGTTCATCTCGGCTTCGTACGACCAGTATTTCTAAATTTAGTTATGCAAAAGAAAAAATTGTCTGCAATCGATCAAAACGAACTCTACGTGCATACGAGAGACGATTTGAATCTTTTTTTCGTAAGCGTTCTGAAAAATGTTTACACATTTGGTGAAATATTGTTGCAATCTTTAAAAAATCTGATTTGGCAAGCACATGACTTTCTCCATATATAAGATGTAAATATTTATCTACGACAGTCATTTCGAACTCTATATTCCATCTAAACTTGGAAGATAAGTGATTAATTTATATATTATTATCTTTTACGTCACAAACATTATAAATAATGTTTTTCGGGACATGCTCGATGAAAAACGATGAAATTGGCCTTTCGCCCATAGAGCACAGAGCGCCCGCAAAGTACATAATCAGCAACTTCCAGTTTATCAGTATTTCAGGAATAACTCCTAAAAAATCAATGATAAAAAAATATGTTTCATACAAAAGCTATAGTGTATTACATTTTCTAAAACATTTATTTATAATAGTATATACCTAAATATCATATTTATGGAGATATTTTGAAAAACCGGAAATGAGCTTTGAAGAATGAAGCTGGACTTCCGGTTGACAGATTTACTCCAAAAACTCTAACGACTGTAATAAAAGTACTATATATGAAATTTGGTGTTGATCCGACAAATAGTTTTCACGTTAGAGCGCCCACTATCACACACACACATACACACACACACACACACACATACACACAGACATCATTCCGTAAATGGTTAAAACGTGTTCTAGGGACCCCAAAACATGTATTTCCGTTGAAATCTCGAAGTCGAATTTTTTCATGAAAACAATACTTTCTCTATACTTTGTATATGGAGGAAGTAAAAAAGTTAAAATTTGACTAGGTTTTTCCCGAGCTTTGAGTGTTTTTAGTCGAAAAACATTTAAAAGTTCGACCGAAATTTCGCGTTTTTGCTCTTTTTCGTATATTTCATGATGAATTGGATAGTTTTTATTGCATTTGGTTTAATCTCGTCGGAATCAATAATACGAGAACAAATTGTACTACGTTATTCAAACTTTGTGTAATCTTAAGCGGAACAAAAAAAGTAAGTTTTCTACTGAAATATCGCATGTTTCGTAAACATTTTGATAAAGTAGATAAATCATGTATTATCTCCATGGATATTTTCGATAATTTTACATCCGGATTCACCCAAGTTTTGCCGTTATAATGATATTAATACTATATCGGTAGTTGAATTTATAATTACGCGATGACTTTTAATTTATAATAAAATAATGATAACTCTTAAAGACTATTCCTATTAATACTGCATCTCTTTATTTTCAGGTATCCGATACTTGGAATGATCCTCGTCTGATAAATACTCCGCTGGTTTTTCTCACCGATTGGGAAAGTGAATCTCCGAGGCAATTGAAAGTCAAGACCGAGGTCACGAGACAGCTGATTATCTAATAGTTGGTAAACAAGGATAAGGCGTGAGTTGATTTTTATATTGATGTTTTTGAAAATACGAATGGAAACATTTTATTGATAATCTCCCATTCCAATGCTTAACACTGAATTAGTCCCGTAAAAATATACGTAATTTGTCTCTTGGGGAAAAAATGACCACATTATTCTCTGAATTTTAAGACCTCTTTCAAGGGTAAATCATTGGATTAAATTTATCGTAGTTCATGAATGGATATTTAAAAAAATAAATGTATCGATATTTTTCCTATTAAGAATTGAACTGAAGAACTGGAACTCGGTTAAACTGAAGGTCGCGAAACAGCTGTTTGTTTTGAAGTAACGAGGCACTTTCTTTTTACCCATTCGCGAAAGCACTTCGCCTTCGCTTTGACCTTCTTTATCAGAACTACTCTTGCTTTCAAAACATCTTTATTTCAAAACATTTACATTTGTTGAATAATCGACTCAAATTTCAAACTTTCATTTCCGACTTTTAGAAAAAAATGTTCGAAGTAATTTAGTCTTTGATCATATTTGAACGGATGATAAGGAATTAAGAATGTGAAATTTTTTTAATCGGTCACCGATGAATGTACTTTCGCTTTGAATTACTACTTATGCATCAGCTTTACTTTCCCTACCTTTTTAAACAATCATGCATTGTCTTACGAGATATCACTATCGGTTATCCCAACGTATTTCGTGATTCAAATTCAGTGGCGAATCTAGTGTTACATACGATTACTTTACTCATAATCTACAGGAAATAGTTAACAGGAGTTTTTATCGTCATTATTGCTAGGCTGATTTTCCGTGCACATTCAGTGAAAATTGAAACACCGCTCGTGTGAAAAGATCCAGGAGCTTGAATTTTTATCGTTTCCCAAATGGTTATCAGTTCTTCCCAAGTGTATGAAATAAGATCTTAAGTTCAATATCTCTCTCATCAGAATTATGAGTATAAATTACCAAATAACTTTATAATTTAATAATGAGATGTGCTATTTGAGGAATTTTAATTCAATTTGGAATAAAACAGTATTAAGAAAACAATTAATCAAACAGTAGTAATCTTCTTTCGTAAATGGTTGTATATTCCATCAGTTTAGAATTGTGTAAAATAATAATTCTCATTTTAAAGAATGAATTTCTGAATTGATTTTCTCTGATTCATATTTTGCGTAAAGTTTAGCAGATTCAAAAAATAACAATTAAAGGAGATATGTTTCCAAAGTAACTTATTTCCTCATTCAACAAATTAATAATTTTATCGCGTATAAACTCCTGGCTATGAAATAATATACTTAATTCTTATTATGAAACGATCGAAATGAAGTTTGACTTAGTGAAGGAAAGCGTGCTGCTTAACCAAAGCGTTGTAGAGTAAGAAAAAAAGTGACTTGTTCAGGATTCGAACCAAGGTTTTCCAATTTCCATCCACGTGGCTCGGAGGTATATTGGATAGAATTCTAGTAGTTAGAATACCACTATTTAGTTAAACATAGTTTAATGATTATTTTCATTCGATGCATTATTAATTTTCATTTTCAATTTTTTTCTAAAGGTTTGAGGAGAGCACTAATCTATTTATATCGATATTGACCAGGAGAACAACTCAATCAAAAGCTAAGGGCGCAGAGAACAACCATCACTGAAGATACTCATGGAAACGCCGGAATTCCAACTTACTGAGAATAGAATCAGAATTTATGAGAGAGAATTAAAGGTAAAGAGAATTTTCAATTACCGTGAAACACTGTACTTTGTCTAATGGATTTGAAAAATGTTTCGTAATTCTTATATCAAATTCTGTTACATTATTTGAACATTGGCAAATTACGTCCGTGGCACTTAAATATAATCGAAATGATTTAGCTTCACTTGGTGGTACGCCATTAAAAAGAAAATAAAATAAATACACTTTTTGCACTACCTTCTATTTAAAAAATTACGATCTGATGGTCGATTTTTAGTAAAAACACAGTTTATAAACTGCAATGTGATTTTATTCCTATCCTACGAAATAATTACTACATTGATACATTGATAGCTGTAGCTTATGGTTTTTGCTTTTCGTTTTCGAGAATTTACTTTGTATTGTTTTTCACGGTTCAATCTACGACTTTTAGAATAAATCGGTGAAGTAATTCAGTCGTGTGTCTTTCCGCTCGTACAATAGCTAAGAATAATGAATCTGTTATTTTTTTAATCTGTCATTAATGAGTGCTCCGTAAATTTGAATTACAACTAAGGATCGAGTTTTGTACCTTATTAAATATTCTTCCTTTGTTTTACGAGAAATCACTAACGGCAACCATAAAGAAAAACGAGTTTTCAAATTCATTGGAGAGTCCAATGGTAGAGATAATTCTTAACTTATTAAAAATAACCCGCCGACAAAGATGCATTTCATTTCAGTAAATCGCAGTCCGTTGTCCATTATATGCTCTGATATTAACCCTTAATTATTTCCGTGTGGTCAATATAAAGCGTATTTCCTTCGGTAACAAAGAAACCAATGAAGGTATTTCAACCAAATTTTCGTTACGTAAAGATGTTTGTATGCTCATAATCTGCGAATTTAGTTAAATTCAAGTAATAAAAACTAAGCAATATTATCAGTGTTACCAGTTTTACGAAAATGAATTTTAATCATGATCTAAATCAGATTTCAATAATTTATAAGTGCCTTTACAAAAACTAATTAATTGATAAAATAAAAAAAATACAGAACCCATCGCCTACTGAAAAAAATTTCCAAAACATAATTTTTCGTGGATATTTTAAAGAATTTACCAAACATTTTTAAATGCAACTGAAATTATTAAAATGCTCTTAGGGTTAAAAAGCTTTATTAAAGCTCACTAAGTAAATTAATTTTAATGTAATTCTATTATAGTAACACAGAATTACGCAAAAAGCGTTTGAATAATTACTTTTTAAAAGTTGGTACTCCAGTTTTGTGCAGTTTATAGGCTGGATAAAGGTTAAGAAATGTTAATTAATAACAGCTTAGTTAAAATAATATTAATACGCCAAAAATATAGAATCATAAAAAAATGCTTCCATTAAATAAAACTAATATAGGTAACACTGATAAGGATAAAAGTCCCAATTTGAAATATAACTTACCGTTTTTTCATAGTTTGGAAACCACTTAACTGAAAGTTTCAAAAAAAATTCGGAAGTTTATTTTCATGCAATATTTTCACTAAATTAACGAACTGTTAACTAAATGAATACTCTACTACATATTTCATTAGTTTTAAACTCTTAGGTCAATTCTTAATAGTAAAAATTATAAATTTAAAAGTTACTGCAATTTTGATATCCGTTTAAATATTTTATTTTATGTATATTTGATGCTAGAATATATTGCTTAAAAATGTTTGAATTATTTTTTTAAAGAGTCATTCATGCACAACAATAAATTGAATCAATTGATTAACTATGAAAGAGGTCTTGAAAATTCAAAGAACGTTTGAGTCATTTTTACTCCACGTGAATAATTACTTAATGTTTTTGTCACCACTAACTAAGGGTCAACTCTTGGCTATCTACTTAATCTTTTGAAACGATATTTTCCCTTTAATGAAAAGACGACGCAAGTATATAAAAAATTTCGATGTTACAGCCGTAAATTTAAGTATTTCGGCTACTGAAAGATTCAAAATCGAGGTAGACTATTAAAATGTTGACTCATTTATATGCTGTCAGAAGGATTCGTTCTACAAAAATTATTGTTTTAAATAGCGAGTTCCACCGTCAGGAGTGACGGAGATAAAATTAAATCTATTTTCCAAAAACATAAATGATCCCGATAAGTTAAAATTTATTTCCACGGACTTAAATGATACTTCTTAGCTGTTATATTCCCATATTTCTTTATTTGGTTGCTAGAACATAATTTCCGTGTATTGTTAAACCAAATTAAAACAGAAATTATAGATGGTAAAAATTAATATCTAAATTTTCAATCTACTTCTGTGTATATAATGATGCAGTCTAGGTATTAATATCATTGTTTTCCTTGGAACTATGCTTATATTTACTTTTCTATTCATGAAAAATAATTCGATAGGAATTTAAAGATTCATTTCCTTAATTTTCCATCCATATGACTTCATGGTGCCCTTCAAAAAGCAGGAAAAATACTTCACGGCCCAAGCGAAAGAAGAGGGAAGAAGTTGCACAAGGTATCCAGGGGCGGGAAGGAGTGGAGGTCCTCCCCAAACCTCTAAAGCATCGCTCTACCCCGGAAGACGAATCAGAAGTGAAATATATTTTTTTTTCTTCCGAGCCAAAATATATTTTCAATTATGTATATTAAAATATTTTTAAGGCCTGAATTTGCATAGTGTTCTATGACCTGATTTGTATATAATATGGATTTAAAAAACTTTGCGCCCTTAGCCAAACTATTACAGAATGTATAGATTTGTTATGATGTGTCAGGCGGGGATATGATTAGTTTATAGATTCTGTACCCTTACTTTGAATTACCCATATTTGTCCTGATGTCTGATTTGGAAGAGGAATAAGAAGTGAAAAACAATATTTTTCTCCCGAGTCAAACTATATTTTCAATTATGTATATTATAAAAGTTTGAAAGGCAGGAATTTGTTTAGTGTTCCATGACTTTAAATGTTATAATATATAAAAAAATTACGCCCTTAGCCAAACACACTATTGCTGAATGTATAGACATGTTACGATGTATAAGGCGGGGATATGTATAAATTATGAACTTTGTACCTTTACATTCAATTACCCCTATTTTACCTATTGTCTAATTAAGAATAAAGAAAGAATGATGGGAGATGGTTATGGTAGAGAAAGGGAAGGAAGCAATTCATTGGGAGAGGGACGGAATTCAGTGCATAGTGGGTGTTTTAGAGAAAAGGATTGTAATGGGAAGGGCAGAGGATTCGAAGTCGATGGGCCATAAAGTTGGGAATGGGTGTAAGGGTCTAGGGTGAAGCAGTAGCAAGGAAATGTGGGAATGGTCGGAATAGTGAGAGGGATAGGGTGGTTGGCTTTCGAGGGTGGGAAAGGAGTAGGGAGCTAAGAGGGAGAGATAGGAGCGGGTGGGGTAGAGGGTGGGATGGGAGCGGGTGGGGCATAGGGTGGGATGGGAGTGGGTGAGGTAGAGGGAGGGATGCGAGTGGATGGGGTAGAGGGAGGGATGGGAGTGGGCGGGGTAGAGGGAGGGATGGGAGTGGGCGGGGTTGAGGGAGGGATGGGAGTGGGCGGGGTTGAGGGTAGGATGGGAGTGGGCGGGGATGAGGGAGGGAAAGCATTGGGTGGGGTAGAGGGAGGTATGGGAGTAGGTGGGGTAGAGGGTGGGATGGGAGTGGGTGGGGTAGACGGTGGGATGGGAGTGGGTGAGGTGGAGGGAGGGATGGGAGTGGGTGGGGTAGAGGGAGGGATGGGAGTGGGTGGGGTAGAGGGAGGGATGGGAGTGGGCGGGGTAGAGGGTGGGAGGGGAGCGGGTTGCTTAAAGGGTTGGGTTGGAGTGGATGGGGTAGAGGGTAGAGTAGAGGGAGGGATGGGAGTGGGTAAGGTAGAGGGAGGGATGGGAGTGGGCGGGGTAGATGCAGGGATGGGAGTGGGCGTGGTTGAGGGTGGGATGGGAGTGGGCGGGGTTGAGGTAGGGATGGGAGTGGGTGGGGTAGAGGGAGGATGGGAGTGGGTGGGGTAGAGGGAGGGATGGGAGTGGGCGGGGTTGAGGGTGGGATTGGAGTGGGCGGGGCTGAGGGTGGGAGCCTTCATATTCGCTTCATAAAAGCTCGTCAAATATTCGAAATGAGACAAGAATTAGAAAAATACAAGCAAATACTTGGTCAAAGTAGTAAAAATTCTAAGTCTAAAAAACTTTAAAAAAGACAAAAGAAGAAAATACATTCAATAAAATCGAATGAAGAAGATACTCCATTGCCTCGATTTTAATGCATCTCATCGTTATTATTAATTTCTTTGTCCAAGTTCAATTTGCGACGATATCATTAGCATTCACTGGTTACTAAAACAAGTAAATAATCCTCTTACTTCCACTGTACTATTAAACTGCTGAATTCGTCGAAAATGACTAAAAAGTACCAAATATATAAAGAGACCCGATACTACAATGGATTCTTTTTTCAAAATATGTTGATTTTAATCTCAATATTTTAATTATCGATTACCTAGGTTCATTAACCTGTTAAATAACATACTCGAGAGGAAGGTCGATAATGATAAGGGAAAATGATAAGAAGATAGAGACGGACGGGTTAAGATCGAGGTGTTTTGTAATTGCGAAATCAAGGAGATCCATCGATTGCTGGCCATGATGAGTCTGTTCCTGTGGGGAGCGGAGATTATGGTTATTATCATCGCCAGGGACTGCGAATTCTATCATTATAAGGATTTTTTAAAGAGACCAAAATGAAGACCAATTCCCATTTTATAGCTATCGCGTACGTATTACGTTTGGCGTAAATATATGAACGTAATGACATCTCGTTCGTCATCGAAGACACGCATCCTAGACACGAATAGACGTGATGAGCGTCTGCACCGAAAGAATACTTCGAGGATCGTTTTCACAGTTCGGCCGAAAAATCGATCTATATTTCTCGCTCGAAGTTTTAAACTTTCTTCTTAAAATCTGCGCAAATCGCTCCGGAATTTATCTTTGCGGTAGGGAGATGATGTTTCATTTAACATTCGATAAGAATATCTGGGATTTAATCGCCGCCGAGCGAGACAATGATGGTTTTTAGGAAATGTAAATTTGATTAAAAATTGATTTTACGAATATGATCGTACGGCGTGCGTATGCAGAATGATATGGATGTGGTTGTGAACGAGCCTGCACGATTCTGACTCAAATATTAGAGTCGATGTGTTAAAAAGGCGCCCATGTGCGATCGAAAACTCAAAGTTCTTAAACGCAGAATCACGAAGAGCTTTAAAACGAAACTGAAATCCCTTTCATCGGAAAGAGGGCGAGCGAAGGTTACCCTACGTGTTACGTTCTATGCTTAGCCGTCGCGTGTACGACTTGACTTTATTTTTATGGTGAGCCAGGCCGTGGCCCGTGTCACCCAGTGTGACTCCTCTTTACAAAAGTAGTGGCTCACAGGTTAAATGACTTTCGCATATTTATATGAAGGGCTCGACCAGTGCACGATAGAATTAAGTGAAAATTGAATTAGGAAAAGTTTTATTTGTGTATATTAAATAGACAATTGGGAACCCTAATATGTTTACAACTAATAAAGCCTACTATTTTTGGTGACCAAATATGTGAAAAGAGGGGGTTATTAACGAGCGTCATCTTCATATTGCATTTTTTAGCTGCAATATGAGTTTTTTGTAAGAGTGAGGAAAGTTTGTGATATTCAAACATTACTTTATTTGGGACAAGATGACATGATTTTGTGGCAAGGTGAATGATTTTCCTATAAAATATTTCGCATTTTTTTGATAATATTATTAGAAGTGTTGAATGTGATCGCGGAAGCATAAGGGAGAATGGAGATGATGGTAGTATTGATAAGACGTAATATATCGCGAACTGATAATGGGCTTGAACGGGAGATTAACAGAAATAAGAGATTTTTAGCTGCCGTCGTTTGAGATAATTTAGCTTTCGCATGCTCTTTCCAAGTTAATTTTTTATCCACCACGACACCAAGAAACTTGTGCAACGACACGGTCGGTGTGACTTGATTGTTGGGAGTGGGAAGAAGAGGATTTATAGGTTGGTTGCGAAGCGCATTAGACGCAATGTGCAAATGCGCACTCTTGTGAGGGTTGATCTGCATCTTCCAGTCGCCCGACCATCTACCTATGTCGTCACTTATTTTCATGATAACTGAGTTATAATTCCTACCTGACGCAGCGATGACTGTGTCGTCAGCGTAAAGAAAGGTTTCGATGATTTTACTAAGCGGAATATCGTTGATTAAAATCGCAAAAAGCGTCGGAAATTTTAAGCAGATACTTGCGGCATGCCGGCATGTATTGCAAAAGAAGGGGGAAATGGTTTTTGACTGACGCGACAAAGGAGCGATCTTTGAGAAAATTTGAGATTATTTTGGTGAGTGATGAGGGACAACCATATTTGATTAACTTATGAAGAAGTCCTTCACGCCGAACAAGGTCGAATGCTTTCTGGAAGTCAAGAAATACGGAGTGCGTCGTGTATTTGTGTGTAATATAATTTGATGTTGCAAAGTGTTGGAATCTCAGTAGACGGTTAACGGTACTATAATGTTTTCTAAAGCCCATTTGTTGAGGGATAAGAATATCAGAAGATTGAAGAAAGGAGACAAGACGTGCATTAATTATTTTTTCTAAACGTTTGCCGAAACAGGAGAGAAGGGAAATTGGCCAATGGTTGTTGGGATCCGTTGGATTTTTGTGAGGTTTTGGGATGAAAATGATTTTAGATTTTTTCCATTCAGAGGAGAAATAGGAGTTTAATAGGCAGGCATTAAAGAGATCACAGAGAAGATCAAGGGCAATTGGAGATTGTATGAAAAGTTTAGGATGTGATTGGTGATTTGGTCAATTCCAGGGGCGGAGCGCGTTTTGGACGAATTTAAAAGCTCAATAATTTCCTTTGATGAAGTTAGAGGGATAAAATAATTGGGGGTCCAGGAGAGGTTAATAATGTTTTTAGCCACCAGAGATTCATGCGGAGAGGGGAGATTATTAAGAGAGTTATTACGATGCAAAGTTGCCAAAATGGATGCTTCGGAAGACGGATCAAAACATAAGTTATTGCCTTTCTTGAGCGGAGCATGTACGACGGCAGGAGTGATTCGTCCACAGAATAGAAACGCACCATTTAGAACTACGAGGAAGATGTCGTTTCAAACAAATAGACGAAATACGCATTTCCAAACATTTTCAGGCGGATTACGACCAGTCCCCCTGACGACCGTTGCGATTGCTAAATCCCTGTATAGTGGGATTTTAGTCGCGTATACCAAAGGGTCAGTGCTTGAAATAATTTTACCTCTATATTAAGCCGTGTTACCAGTGAATTATACAACGTGACGTATGTAGCTCATTCGTAGTGTGACCATAAGATATTTATTGAATTGACATCGATGGAGAGACCGTGATGTCAAGAGAACGTGAATAACAATGATGTTAATGAGCACGAGAAGACTAAAAAAACGTAAATCGAAACTTTGATTCGTCATCACTCCGTCATTCATCGTAAACTAAAATACAGATCAAAGTTCCACAACTTTCGTTCGTAATTGGCACGAATACAGGGAATTTCTTGGGTCATTGTTGGCAAAACTGATTGCATACTGCATTGCACGGAGCAGCAAAGTTTCCCACACATTTTAAACCGAGAGTGTTTCGCGCGCTAACTCCGGCACATCACGATCGCAGCGCCGCACGGCGCAGGGCGTACTAAAAGGCTCGCTGAGGACGCTCAGCCTTGCCATGTAAACAAACTCATAGATACGAGCTTCATAGTTATCTCCAAGAGCAATAAATAACGGCACCAAACAATTGTGATTGAATAAGTATTTTGAAACGCCTGTCTCAAATTCCAAATCAACTTCCTTACAAATTTTTGAAGGCATTCAGTTATCGTGTTGAACGAAACGAGAAATGGTACGAACGAAAACGACATTTTTACGAAAATACGTAGCAATACCATGAATTATGCATATTTCTTTTCAGAAGAGATGAGATGCTTTCATTTTGATGGATGCATCATTCTGTTCTATTTTCGCTTCGTGTCCAACTGTGCAATGTCCCACGGAATTTACCCACGGACCCGTTACCTCTTCAAACGGAAGATAAGAGCCAAAGGACAGCTTTTAGATAAGCACAAAACTCGTAAACGGATTTGTACGCTCTTTTTAATGCATACTACGCTTGCAGACCGATTCGCGTTCAAGTCGTATTAATTTGATGCATTTTATCACGGAATGCGACAGAAGCATCACACGCAAAAGTGATCACGTTCGTGAATACTATTCACAGAGCAGTGATGATCGGAGGAACAGCTCTTCTTGGGCTATCCGAACAGCCCGAATCTTAAATGACGGTGTGGTAATTAATGGAATCGGTTGCGGGAAGCATTGTTGGGAATATCTTAGTTGAGCGGCGGCTGCCAACAATGGTCCCTTCTTTGTAATGCTCGCGAGGAACATTGTTGTTGACATCGACTTAAAATATATATAAGTTAAGGCTTTTGTCATAAACTATGGATCATCTACTACATGTAGATGCTTCTCCGGATCCATTCATATATATAGCTATATAGGTATATAGATAGGATACTAATTCACAGGCTAAACCACAAGTGTCATTGAATTGAAATTTTTACCACGTATTGGCCATAACGTGTAACCGCCAGAACAAATTGCGATTATGATCCTCAGTGTCATGGGTTCGATTCCAGAAGGCCCCTAAGTCGCGATTTTCTCCATAAGAATACATGGCGGGGATTTTCGAAAATGTTTTTGTGGAACTTCCCGGAAAAGTAGAGAGTTGAAATTACAGGGATCGCTAGAAGCCGTGCATATCCAACGAAAATCAAAAAGTCATCTTCCAAAATTGTCCATGGTTCGATGCTAGGTCGAGGCAAAAATCAGCCGTTGAAAATCCATTGTGGCGATTTTTAAGATTTATTTTGGACACCTTCCCGATGACATGGAAACTTAAAATTCGGCATGGGGTTAGATATAATAAATATATTTCATAATCAAATTTTACATCTTCGCTGATGGTCCTTGGTTCGATTCCCGAGAGATACTTTAGAGATTCCCTTTAAACCGAGAGTATTTCAGGCGCTACCTCTGGCACATCACGATCGCAGCGCCGCACGGCGCAGGGCGTACTAAAGAGCTCGCTGAAACCTTGCCATGTAAACGAACCCATAGATACGAACTTCATTGTTATTGTAAATATTAATAAATAATTAACAAGAAACTTTGCTTCATCATCACTCGGTTTCTTGATCGGTTGCCAAGGCGACGGATATTGGCGTAGTTTTACGTTGGATTACAGTTTTCGTCTGAATGAGTGAGTGGAGGGGGAAGAGGAGGGGAGGTTACCATGACGACAGAGAGTGGTGCACAACAATGCGGGAAGAAACAAAAGAGTAGCGACGGGTTATTCGAAACGTAAACAGATGAACGCCGAACATTGGACTTACGTAAGGGAAGAGAGGTGTGTTGAAAACAGAAGAACGACGATTTTGAACAGTTGAATATCAAACGTAAGGAAGGTAAGCAGGTTAAGTAAGGGATGTAAAGGTCGAGGAAAACAAAAGAAAGGCGATATTTTTATTTCGAATTTAATAGAAGACGTGCGAATACAATCTTCGTTGCTATGATTAAGGGGGAGGAGGTAAAAACAAAAGAAAAACGATATGACGATGCAAATTCAAACAAGTTAACTACGAATGGCTCCTTCTATTGCGATAAAGCGATCGCTACGTAATTTAATAAAGCAATGAAATTTAAAATTAGTTTAATAAAAGAATATGTTTATAAATATTGGCATTCATAAAATTAATTATGATAAAAATATACAATTAATAAAGAACTGTTAATGTTGACATAAATGTATAATTTGACTCAATTCAATGATCTGGGAATGCAAAGCGAAAGGTACAAAAAAAACACAACTCTCACTGCATCGAAAAAATGTAAGGAAATTAAATCATTTAAATTTAAATACATTAAATAATAAAAAATGCGAAATCGAGTAAAACCTTACAAGGAGAACCAGAAATGAATATTTCACAGTTAAGTATCGAAGCATCCCGACCCCACATTCGATTATTCCTAAAAATGCATAAAATTAAAAATAATTTAATCCTAAGTTTTTATTCTTTTTAAATAAATTAAATTTTAAACCGTACATTATAGGTCTTTGTAAAAACATGAAGCTGAATTTAACTTTAATGGTTTTATTGCCATAAAATGTCGGCTCTTCTTCCCAATAATGCATGTCTCCCATACACCCGTTATGAGTTCGACAATCGCCGTCGTCGTTAGGGAATTGTTTACGCTCACAAAATAAACGCATATCTTCCGTCATTTTCGTCTGAATTCTCTCAATCTCGAGTCGAATACGATATTCTACGACTAAAATAAGAATCTTCGTTCAATTTCCTTTCTTTTGGTGTTCGTCCCGATTTCGTACGACCATTATTTCCGATTAAATTCTTCGAAAGAAAAAATGTCTGCAATCGATCAAAACGAACCTTACGTGCATCTCTTATGAGAGAGATGATTCGAGACGTCCAGAGTCGAACCAAGGATACTCTTGACAGACAAATATCAATATGTAATGCTCCAATGACTCCCAATAATTTAAAATCCTATGTTGTATGAAATTAATGTTCAAAAATTTACACCGACGGGAGTAACACACATCGCATGCATAAATATACATACGAATGAGATTATAACAAGAAACAGAGTCCAAAAATCAAATCGGGGCAAAGAAGAACTGCAAATAAAAGACTACGCAATTGCTGACCGAGAACCGGAATAGAATGAAAAACCTAAATAGATCCGGGAAAGCCGGAATGTAAAATGGAGAGAAGCTTTCAATATCTTATTTAATTGGGATTATTTTCGTAAAAACGCGTCTTATCCGCATTTATATAGCGAAGGACTGTCTGAAACAGCCCGTCGCATGGTTACCAAAACTGTCGACACAGCGAAGTTCGGTAGCATTTGACTAGCAGATGATGAAGAACGGGAAACTGAATAGAGTCGTAAGAGAAATGAATATTAAACAGTTAAATTGTGAAGCATCCGCATACGATATTGGTTTCCTCCTTAGTCGATTTTAATTTTACGTCATAATTTGATATTTATTAATTTTATATATGATAAATTTTAAACCGAAATTATAAAAGGTTATTTGCAAAAATATATATATAAATGGGTTTCGACTTTCAAAGTTAACTAGAGGTTTTATCGCCGTAAAATTTTGGCCTTTCTATTATCTTTCACATTAATTTTTGCACCTTCGTCGTTAGCGAATTGTTTACAGTCACAAAATTACACGGATCTTTGATCAGTTTTCTTTGATTTCTCTCTAAATGCTATATTTTACGACAAAAATAAGAATCTGGATTCAATTTCCTTTCTTTTCGTACTCATCTCAATTTTGAACGACAGTTATTTCTGATTTAATTCTGTGAAATAAGAGTTGGGTAAGGAATGAGGAATGGTGTCTTACGAATCCGCAGCATATATGCTTCAAGGTTATTCTTGGTCCGTAATGATAGATGGAAATGAGGCAGATTTTTGATAAAGTATTCCCTTTTTTAAAAAAAAAAAACACCAAAAATGAAACACAACACACTTGCACTAATTCCACAAATTTAATATAACTGTTAACCGGTTTCGGTGTCACAGCGCCATCCTCAGAACAAGAAGTTAAATTAAATAGCAAGAATATATATACAGAACCAAAAGAAGGGGAGGGGTAAGAGGAGGGGTAAAAAGAATACAAGGTTGCATCACGAGGGGGAGGGCAAATGGGGGAAAAGAGTCTTGAGGAGTGGGGACTGGCTGTTAGAAAACAAAAACTCGTTAGCTAAAGGAATGGAGTAAAATTGGTGAAGGCGTATGTAAAACTCTTCTAAACGGTCTAATTTGGTACCTTTACGTCCATGATTTAAAATGCGATGGGTAAAGTCGGAAAAATGATCGTTGTTAATCAGATGATCGGCGAAATGTGATGAATTAGAAAGATTGTTAAAAGATCTTTTGTGCTCATCCACCCTTATGCTAACATTGCGGGCCGTACGACCAACGTAAACAGTGTCACAATTGTTGCAGGCAAGTCTATATATTCCTGATCTGGTCTGGGGATCAAAACGGTCTTTGGTGTTGCAAAGTAATGACCTGAGGTTCTGACCGGTATAAAAAGCGTTTCTTGTCTGTGGCAATAGTTTTGGCTAGTTTATAACTACAATCATCGACAAAATTAATGGAAAACCAACTGATTTGGTCTTCGGTTGAATTAGGTGGTGGGTTAAAAATATTTCTTAAGGCTAGAATTCGTTGCTTCCTTTTTAATAATTTCATAATGAGGTCAGGGGAGTATCCATTCACGGAAGCAAGGTAACGGATAATATTAAGTTCTTTATTGAAATTCTCATTTGATAACGGAATATGCAGAAGTCGGTGAATTAAGGAGTGAAAGATGGCTAATTTATGAGAATAAGGATGATTAGAGGAAAAGTGAATGGTATAATCCGTATAGGTGGGCTTTCTAAAATGGAAAAAGACAAAGCGGAATCAGAAAACGAAATTGTAACATCTAAGAAATTAATGGAATGATCCGTTTCTATCTCATGAGTAAATGAAATTTAAGGGTGGATGGAATTTAAGAAAGACACAAAGAGAGTGAGCTGTCTATCTGTGCCTTTCCAGATACAAAGAATGTCATCGACATACCTAAACCATGCAATTACTTTAGTCAACAGGTTAAAATTTGAATTAAAAAACAAAAATTCAAAGTTATTCATGAAAATTTCAGCCATGAGAGGGGATAGTGGCGAGCCCATAGCAAGACCTTTATCCTGCTTAAAAAATTTACCATTAAATAAAAAGTAATTGTGACATAAACAAACACTCGACAAATTCAACATGTCTTTCACAAAGTGACGAGTCCAACCGTTTTTGAGTAAAATACTTTCCACAAGTGAGAGAGTCTCATCCACCGGAACGTTAGTAAACAAATTAGACACGTCGAAGGACACAAGTTTTTAGTTGGGTGGTAACGTGCGCTTCTTAAGTATGTCTATCAAATCTAGGAAATTTTTGACACTATAATCCGATTTAAAGAACCCCAGATTCGATAAAAAAGTATTCAGTCCGTAAGAGGAAGATGTAATAAAATAGATTGTTGCGAGCCGCATACCAAGAACGTCTTGGTATGCGGTTAGCTAAAAACTAACACTTAACTTAACACTTAACTAAAAACATACAACGAATTCTAGCCTTAAGAAATATTTTTAACCCACCACCTAATTCAACCGAAGACCAAATCAGTTGGTTTTCCATTAATTTTGTCGATGATTGTAGTTATAAACTAGCCAAAACTATTGCCACAGACAAGAAACGCTTTTTATACCGGTCAGAACCTCGGGTTATTACTTTTCAACACCAAAGACCGTTTTGATCCCCAGACCAGATCAGGAATATATAGACTTGCCTGCAACAATTGTGACACTGTTTACGCTGGTCGTACGGCCCGCAATGTTAGCATAAGGGTGGATGAGCACAAAAGATCTTTTAACAATCTTTCTAATTCATCACATTTCGCCGATCATCTGATTAACAACGATCATTTTTCCGACTTCACCCCCCGTATTTTAAACCATGGACGTAAAGGTACCAAATTAGACCGTTCAGAAGAGTTTTACACACGCCTTCACCAATTTTACTCCATTCCTTTAGCTAACGAGTTTTTGTTTTCTAACAGCCAGTCCCCACTCCTCAAGACTCTTTTCCCCCATTTGCCCTCCCCCTCGTGATGCAACCTTGTATTCTTTTTACCTCTCCTCTTACCCCTCCCCTTCTTTTGGTTCTGTATATATATTCTTGCTCTTCAATTTAACTTATTGTTCTGAGGATGGTGCTGTGACACCGAAACCGGTTAACAGTTAAATTAAATTTGTGGAATTAGTACAAGTGTGTTGTGTTTCATTTTTGGTGTTTTTTGAAAAATGAAGTTCCACCAAATATCACTGGAATTGATTTCTTTAATTCCCTTTTTAACCTCATTTTTATTTCATTTCCCCTTTCAAACCTGGATTTGGGATACTTTATACAAATTGAAGGCAATATATATTAGACTAAAGCGTAGGCAGCTGTGGGTGGCTTTGGTGTGCTGGAATTTGTCGAAGGTTTTGAATATTAAGTCGGGGGCGGAGAAAATTTTGAAAAAAAGGCCCCGGAAAAGCGATTTTTCGTTCAAAAAACGGAGGAAATCCGGGGATTTTGTTCGGAATGATCGGTTTCTTTCGCTCCGATTTGTTTGGATACATCGAGCACACCTTTGGAACCGTTTAGAAGAACGAGTAAAATGTTGTCAACGCAAATTTCGACATCATATCGAGAGGGTCGTCAAAAGTAGAAAAAGTATTGAAAATCTTCTTAAGATTCGCTGCAATTTCTCCGTCCGGCATCGAATCCTGGTGATAATTTCTATGAAGAACAATAGAAGATTCCAGCTAAGCATGAAAATTCAAGCAGAAATATTGGCTGCAACTACCTCAAATGATACATTCCTTAGGTGAGAAATTGAAATGTGCTCTGGCATCGAACCCAGAAACATCATGGTCTTACCTAAATATTTTTTTCTTAATCCGAGTCTTAATATACATCTTGTATCTAAGTAATCTTCAACTTCCTATTATTTCGATAAGAGCATCAAAATAAATAATGAAAACTACCTCAATGTATTTTAAATGGGGGATATATTGACCGCCTGGCTTTGAACGCGGGTCTTTCTGGTAATACTTTCTATGCAGCTCAACAGAAGATCGCTATTTTTGACTATGTGTGAAAGTTCAAGCAAAAATATTGGCTGCAACTGCCTCATACGATGTCCTAATTTTCCCTTATATTCCTTATGAGAGAAATGTTAAGGTGCTCTGGCATCGAACCCAGGAGTAGCATGGTCTTATATCATTTTTTTCTTAAACCAACTCTGAATGTTCATCTTCTGTCTGAGCAAGAACTTCCTATCATTTCGATAAGTGCATCAAAAAAAATAATGAAAAACTACCAATATGTATTTTAAAGGGCAGATTTATGCATCGTCCTAGCATCGTAACCAGGAATTTTCCCGTGAAATTCATTCATGTTTTCGATAGATCATGACCATATATTGTAACGATTTTAATTTTCTTGTTAACTTACAACTAAACCAACCACTGCGTCGACCGCTTAATTAGTGGTGTTCGGTTGATGTGCGATGCCGCGATCCCTTCTACCGGGTGTTCCCAAAGAAAAAAACAGAGCGCGACACCATTTCCATTTTCTTTCAAGAATATTTAATATATCATAGCAATGGATTTTTAAACAAACCCCAAACAAATGACCAACCAAAAAACATGCATTCAACAAAATAATATCAGAGAATGAACTGGAATTCACGGGAAACAGAGTCCGTGAACAAATCCTTCCACACCGTCTATAAAGTCGCGGAAAGTTACTTGAATCAAATCAGTTCCCGAAATCACTGAAATCACTTTTCGACTCTCAACAGTCGCGTTATTCACAATATGTAAAACTTAGCGTGTTTGGTGTCCCTTCGGCTTCGTTGGTTCCCGGGCATTTCTTCCGGCTTCCGCTGCCACACCTCCACGCTCCTCCGGCTCTCTTGGCCAGGCACTTTTTCTTTCGTCCTTCACCCCCCGAGAGCTCCTTTGGCACTCCTGGAAATCACTTTCCTATTTTTCCACACTCTCGCCGCGCCGCTTCGGCGAAAACAACACTAAAAACAAGTTACTCGCGTAATTCTTCCGCGTGGCAAACTCGCAACCAATACAATAAAGTACAAAATAAAATATAAAATATATAAAAAACAAATATATTTCCTTACAAGGAAATAATGTTACAATATAGAGGCTCCTTGAGGTTCGATTCTCTACCTTTCGGGGAAGTATTTTTTAAAAATTCCCGAAAATCAAAGCAATGGTTTTCTACCCTACGTAATTATTTCTAATTTTTAAGAGCGAAATAAATGAAGACATTGGAAGGGCTCGTCTCTAGGCTCCTCTTCTTATCGTCGCCTCCTTGTCTGGCGATGGGAGGAAGAAGATACTCTCTTCCAGGGGTCTATTGAATTACAGCCACGCTTCGCGAATGTTCTCCTTGTCTCCCTACTTAAATTGAAATACCTTTTTAGGAGGCTATGATTCTTGCCGCCGTCGTATTACGTCATCGGAGTCGGCCGAGCAAAACGGCGCCAAAACGCGTTTCGAGTGATTTTCGAGGAAATAATCGACATTTGCTCCGCCGCACCCGTGCGGCAGGGTGCCGCTAAACGTCGCACTGTGGGCTAGAATCGAAAAAAGCTGGCCAAAAATACGAAAGTGGTTTTTTTGAGTGCGGACTTTGAAACTTCGCATGGTCATTCTTGAATAAATTTTGCATATAACTGCGAAATAATTTCTCTTGATTCTCACGAGTTACAATTCTACAGGGGGTCAAAGTTGACCAAATTTTGCGAAAAATGCCGGTCTACTATTTTTCGAGAAATTCTTCAACTTCAAAACGATGCTGAATCCATTAAAAGTAAGTTATTGAATAAAAAACATCACCACGTTATAAACCTGTACTTTATCTTTCACAAACTATAATTTAATGATTGCGAATGAATAATTGCATATTTTATGCAACAAAATGGCGAACTCTCGTTTTAGAGAAACTTTTTACCTAAAGCGAGGAAAATAGTTGAGACGGACTCCGAGGGACATGAAGATATTTATACCACGTTGTTCTTTGAAGCTTTCTGAAGAGGAATCTGAAATAAAACCTTGCAACAATTTGCTCCCCCGATAATAATAACGAATTTTCGACAACACTGCATAGGCAAATCCGCGCGGCGGCCAATGGCCCTCCGGGAAGATCTCGGTTTGAGAGGAACTAGGAACGTACCAACGCTTTTCGATGATATGTTTTGATGTTTATAAGCAAAGTTTTTCCGCTATTAATATGAGAAATGAGAAGTCATAATTTAAAACCCCAGTTCCATTCCGTGTGATCGGTGAAAATGTCCAATTTGGCTGTATTTTAAGACATGTCTATTAAGACGTCTATGACGTCGCATTTTCTTTCATATCGCTATATCGCTAATTTATCATCAAAATCATGCAGTCAAGAAGAACTCTAAAGAAATTTCTAGTTTTCACCTTACCTTCTGCCTTATATACAATCCTCGTCTGAGGAGTCTGCATCTCCATACGCGATTACCTCTTCTTCATTCAGGATGAGGAGCTGCTTCACTTCTCTACTTAGAATCCTGGATCTATTTGCTGCCCGAATTAGTGCTGACATAGATATTAGTGGATCAGAAGTAAGAAGCAATCTTCGCACTAAGTCTTTATTCTTCACTTCATTCGTAGCAACTCGGGAGTGTTTCCTTGTAAAACGTTCTCGGAATCTCCTCGTGTCCTTATTTCTTGCTTCTATCACCTCTTCTGAGAGTTGGCCCAGTGGTAGAATTGCTTCTTTTGCAATTTCAGCTCCGTGAATCAGCACTTTATCAATTTTTGGTGGCATATAGTACCATGGATACAACTTTACATACATCTCTGCTGTAGCCCCGCAATAATCGTCAAATGCTCTTTCATTCAGAGTTAATCCGCTTGAAATTGCCTTTAAGATCGTAGCAAATATTTTTATAAGATCCTCGTTTATCCCTGAAAAGTAAATGTTTATGTATTCAATATTGAAGCATCATAGCTAAAGTAAGAGTTACTTTGGCTTCCTTTACTACTTCGTAGCTAGGATACAGCCTATGACCATGACTTTTAGCTGTTTCACGGAGAATTTTATATTGAGTATTACTCAACTCAGAAGATATAATTAGTGATAATGCTTCTTCTCCTGACAACTGAGATTGCACATGTTCGCTTTTCTTCCACCTAGAAAGAACTCTTTGCCCTTGTAGGTGTCGTTGTGGTAATTTCTTTCAGCAACTTCGAAGGAGCTTCATTTCCTTCATCTCTTAGAGTCATCCTTGCAGAATAAGACAGTTCAGCTATGGAGAGTGTGGATCTAATTGTTTCTGTTTTCCTTCGTTTCGATCTGTCAATTGAAAAATGTAAATCTACTTCCGGCCGTCCTCTTGCGTCTACCAAAATGAATTTAAGTCCGATTGTTCGTTTCTTAGATGTAAATTATCAATTTTAAATACTAAACATTTCAAATCACTATTTTATACGTACCTGGGGTCATAGAAGTACTTGGTAAGTTCTGGATAACAATATCAGGAAAATTAATATTTACATTGAGCCAACTGGAATTGCGCAGAATAAACCTTTCATTAACACGGAAACTTTGTTTCCATTTTCTTGAATATGCCGGAAGAAAACTATTCTTCAGATAAACAGTAAGAGCTTCCTTCCCATCTATGGATCTTTCTAAGTGAATTTTTCTTGTCAAAAAATCCATTAAATGCTGCTTTTTACTAGAAAATGACTCATTCTTTTCCTCCATCATTTTATTATATTGCGTTAACCGACTAATTCGCAGATTAGTCATGTTTTTTTTACGGAATTACAAGCAACGTATAAAGGCGATAAACTAGAAACCCAATACAATGTTTCTAATGTCTGAAAATGCAATAGAGATTCCATAACTTTATCTATTCTACAGTATGACGTTAAGAAAATAATACAGTAGACAGTTTCAAATAACGATGAGAACATTTCACATGCATAGAGAAAATGATTGTTTTCACCAGGATACTTAGAATTTACAAGTAAAAAGAGAAAGTGATTTAACAAAACAACTTACCATAAAAATATCCTCCAAAAAGTGTCGACAAGTGAACCAGGAAATGCTGAAGGGAACTACCCGAACTTCTTGAATATACTACATAAAGAATGCAAGGAGCTACTGAGAGAGCACAAGAGCACAACTTACTTCTTCCACAGGCAAAGCCAAACTGTAGTTTTCATAGTTTGCGAAAATTTGGAACTAGAAAGCACGAAAATGAAGTTTGAAGGGTAACCGTTAATCCGCAAGAAGCACAGCTGAATGCAATAAAACGAACCGAAAGTTTAACTCGGGGACACTGCGGCACACGCCCACGTGTGGGCTGGTTTCCAATGGTATTGAGGGTCTGTGAGAAATAGTATAGCTCAAAAACATCAAAGACAGCTTTCATAATATTTTACAAAGTGAAAATCAAAAAATGGTAGCTCTATTCTGATACTTGATGAAAGATATACGCTGTTGCTAAATTCACTCTTCCTTTAAGAATGATGGTTGAATGTATATTATTTTGCTCATTATTTCTTCGTCTACAGTTTGTAAAAAGTTAATTTCAGCATTCAAAAGTTATCATTGAGAGGCATGAAGGTTCGAAGGTCTTCAAACACTTCTCTTTCTGGAGGGCCGTACTCCGCCGCGCGGATTGGCCCATGCAGTGTTGTCGAAAATTCGTTATTATTATTGGGGGAGCAAATTGTTGCAAGGTTTTATTTCAGATTCCTCTTCAAAAAGCTTCAAAGAATAACGTGGTATAAATATCTTCATGTCCCTCGGAGTCCGTCTCAACTATTTTCCTCGCTTTAGGTAAAAAGTTTCTCTAAAATGAGAGTTCGCCATTTTTTGGAAAAAATATGCAATTATTCATTCGCAATCATTAAATTATAGGTTGTAAAAGATAAAGTACAGGTTTATAACGTGGCGATGTTTTTTATCCAATAACTTACTTTTAATGGATTCAGCATCGTTTTGAAGTTGAAGAATTTCTCGAAAAATAGAAGACCGGCATTTTTCGCAAAATTTGGTCAACTTTGACCCCCTGTAGAATTGTAACGCGTAAGAATCAAGAGAAATTATTTCGCAGTTATATGCAAAATTTATTCAAGAATGACCATGCGAAGTTTCAAAGCCCGCACTCATAAAAAACCACTTTCGTATTTTTGGCCAGCTTTTTTCGATTCTAGCCCACTGTGCGTCGTCTCGTCTCACCTTCCGCGAGAATTTCTTGGATTCTATCGTCGTCTGAGCGAGAGAGAAAATGACGATATTTCGGAAATAAAAGATTCTTAAAATCGATTCGTTTCGAAGGACGACGTCGTTTTATTTCGCATTCCGTAAGTAATTCTTGGATGTTACTGCGGGTGAGCGAGAAAATGAGGTTTTTTTGAAGTAAAAGAATTTGGATGGTGAATTTCGAATCAGCACGCTAATCAATTGTGATTATGCTAATTACGCTAATTATGCTAAAGGCAAAGCTAATATCTTGAATGATTTTTTTCGAAGCGTTTTCACGTCTGACGATACATCAAATACTCCCTCGAATGTTGATAAACCTGAATCAATGTCGAAAATCACCTTCAGAGAAGACGGCATCATTAAACTATTGCGACAGATAAAACCGAATAAAGCTCCAGGTCCTGAAGACATACCGGCTCGAGTGTTCAAGGAAGTTGCGGAGAGCGTAGCACCTTTTTGTTAAAGTTATATTTGACAAGAGTAAGAGCGAAGGAAAGGTCCCGAAAGATTGGAAAATTGCGAATGTCACGCCAATATTTAAAAGTGGCTCTAAGGACGATCCAGCTAATTACAGGCCTATATCTTTAACATCACTGAGCGGTAAAATTATGGAACATATAATAGCTAGCTCTTTAATGGGTTTTCTTGAAACGTCCAATTTCATAATTACGAATCAACACGGTTTTCGTAAGACTCGATCTTGCGAGTCTCAGCTGGCTTTATTAGTACACGATGTTCTAAACTCTGCTGAAAAACATAAGCAAGTCGATGCGATATTTTTAGATTTTCGGAAGGCTTTCGATAAGGTACCTCATCATAAATTGCTGTACAAATTAGAAGTTGCGGGTATCAATGCAGAAGTTATTAACTGGATAAAAGACTTTCTCACCGATAGAGAGCAACGAGTAGTACTCGATTTTATTAGTTCCAACTTGGTTAAGGTGACCTCGGGCGTCCCTCCGGGCAGTGTAATTGGACCATTGTTATTTTTTGTGTACATCAACGACCTAAGCAATCACATTGAAAGCAATAATAGGATATTCGCAGACGACACAGTTATTTACAGGGAAATAGTTAGTTCAGAGGATAGATTAACCCTTTCGAACGACTTAGATAGAATTATGAACTGGTGCGATGATTGGCAATTAGAGCTTAATGTAGAAAAGTGTTCGGTAGTTAACTTCTTCGAAAGTAAATCTATAATAAATGATTATTCTTACAGCCTCCGAGGGGTAAACCTAATGACAGTAGAATCGGTAAAGTATCTTGGAGTAACTCTCACGAATAATCTATCATGGAGTGCCCACGTCCGAAATATATGTGGTAAAGCACTTAAGAAACTCGGTTTCGTTAAAAGAATAGTCGGTAGGAGCGAAGAAAAGGTTCGCGAGCGATGTTACTTAGCGTTAGTTAGGCCTCACCTTGAGTATGCATGTAGTGTATGGGACCCCGCCGAGAAATGTCATATTCGGGATTTAGAAAAAGTACAACGAAAGGCGATACGATTTGTAAAGAATTGCTACGATAAAACAGCGAGTGTCACTCAGATGTTACAGGACGCGGGATGGGAATCATTAGAAGATAGAAGAAAAATTCAAAGGATAAATTTATTAAATAAGTTCTGAGAAATTACGCTTTCAGATGAGGGAACCGATATAATGCGACCACCCTGTTATATGGGCCGTGCTGATACTGCCCGAAAGATTAGGGAAATAGATGATAGAACGAATCGTTTCAAAAATTCATTTTTTCCGCGAAGTATACGCGAATGCAACCGTTTAGGAAAATAGAGTCAAGGTGCTTGCATCCCTTTCAACATGCCAATGGCGGCTTGCATGGTTCTTACATAGACATAGACAATTGCGAAGTGAGGTAGCGTCATGGAATTCGAAAATGAATGTCGACAATAGGATGGTTTTCGCGTATGTTCTCGGTCGCGAAACTCGACCAACGCTCGCTTTGTTGAATGAGCCCCGAAAGCAAAGGGACGAAGAAACTACATTTTCGGTCGCGCATCGTCGTTTTCGAATTAACGAGATTGTACACGAAACGCAGGAGATTTTCGTAAAATTTTGTGGCGAGCTATCCGACCGAAGTCGTTTGGATGAACTATTTGTGTTACACTTGTCTTTACGATATTTTTGACTCTCTGCTTTGTGACGGTTGTCGTTTTATTAAAAAAGAAGGGCAGTGAATGAATGATTTCACGAATAATTAAAAGCGTTTCGAAAACAAATAAATTAGGACAATTGGGTTTAATTGTCGTCGTCAAATAGGCAATTTGGGACTCTAATCGTTTCGCATCGATTTAAACCTAATTTTTTGGGGGACGTGAGAAAGAAGAGGGTTGTTCAGAAGAGACATTTTCATTTTACATTTTTTCGCAGAGACATGCGAGAAGGGGATTGTGGTAATGAAAAATGTCTCTATTGGGAACGAAACTGCTCGTTTTGGTGGCTAATCTAATAATATTGCGGTAAATGACATCGTATTCACGAATTGCATTTTTGGTAGAGTTAAAGGCGATGGGGGAGGCATGTAAAATGATTGGAAGTAAATTTGGAATTAATGAGACGGATTTTATCTTTCATGAGAAGTAGAAAGAAGCGGAAAGAAATGGTTTTTTAATTTAGTAATTTCTAGTTTAATGAACGATCTAAAATCACGCCTAAGAACTACTATGACGACACAGTATTTGATGGATGGGGTTATCAGAGGTTCTGTTCCGCGTGTTATTTACAAGGTGCACTCTTAGCGGGATTGATTTTTAGTTTGGTGGGGGATATTTGAAGCTTGTAAGAATGAAACCGGGCGGGAGTTGATGATTTATTCGAAGATTTTTCCAAAGCAGGAGAGAATGGCCTGTATATCTTCGGATCGGCGGGGTTTCTACGAGGCATAGGTATGGTCTAAATGTCGTCTTTTCATAGCTGAGAGGGGATTTTGGAGGTGTCACGGAGTTTATTATAGACTTTCCGAATGGAATTGTCCGAATAGTTGAGTTGCGCGAGTTTTAGATTCCAAATTTTATTTAATTTCCGATTTAACTTCCCTCTGGAGACTCTTTATAACTCTCGAAAACAGTTGGTAATCGGTAAATCTTCTGCTTCCTGTGGTACGTGTTTCTATCCTTGATTTTTCTGCGTATCGCATTAGGAATTCCGGAGTGAGATGCGTCCTGTGGAACGTTTTGAAGATTGGAAGACGAGTTGTATTTGGGCGTCAAATTGGCTTCGATTGTGGGGCTTCCAATGGCGGAATGAGACGAATGCGAAACGAAGAGAGAAAACTCTTCCCAGTCGGTGGATCGTTTCGTAGGTGGAAAGAAATAAGCGGAGGCTGAGAGAGGAAGGTCGATAATGATTAGGAAGATGATAAGAAGATAGAGACGGACGGGTTAAGATCGAGGTGTTTTGTAATTGCGAAATCAAGGAGATCCATCGATTGCTGGCCATGATGAGTATGTTCCTGTGGGGAGCGGAGATTATGTTTATTATCATCGCCAGAGACTGCGAATTCTATCATTATATGGATTTTTAAAGAGACCAAAATGAAGACCAATTCCCTTTTTATAGCTATCGCGTACGTATTACGTTTGGCGTAAATATATGAACGTAATGACATCTCGTTCGTTATCGAAGACACGCATCCTAGACACGAATAGACGTGATGAGCGTCTGCACCGAAAGAATACTTCGAGGATCGTTTTCACAGTTCGGCCGAAAAATCGATCTATATTTCTCGCTCGAAGTTTTAAACTTTCTTCTTAAAATCTGCGCAAATCGCTCCGGAATTGATTTTTGCGGAAGGGAGATGATGTTTCATTTAACATTCGATAAGATGATCTGGGAATTTATCGCCGCCGAGCGAGACAATGATGTTTTTTAGGAAATGTAAATTTGATTAAAAATTGCTTTTACGAATATGATCGTACGGCGTGCGTACGCAGAATGATATGGATGTGGTTGTGAACGAGCCTAAACGATTCTGACTGAAATATTTGAGTCGACGTGTTAAAAAGGCGCACAAGTGCGATCGAAAACTCAAAGTTCTTAAACGCTGAATAACGAAGCTCGTTCATTTCGCGCTCTTACAGAAAAAATCCGCCTTATTTGGCGGCGGTTGTCAAAGGCAAATAAGTAATGGGTGTTCGGTGGGTGCATTCGGATAGAGCGGATTTCGGATAAACGCGATTCGGATGAACAGGAGTAATATTCACTTGTTGTACAAACGATTCGGTAATCTGCTTCAGAAAATAAACAGGCGAGTTAATTTGAATTTCATCGGCACAATCAGTTCGATTCCTTTCTTTCGCTTCCTGGCCCACGGTAATGTGAGGCGCGTTATCTCTTTCATTTATTTTCCTCGGCGAAGGAGCCTCTTTGATTGGAGTTCCGAGCGTCTTCGATTCATTTAATGCACGTCAATTTGAAAAACAGTGCAACTGTGCTCTGCGTAAAAATCTGAATATCGGCGGCGACGAATATTATTGAGAAATAAACGGAAGAGATGACAGTCACTCACCATTACAGAAAGATCCTCCATTCCTAGGATGACGCTTCGCTGGATCGACGTCACTCCAACGCCGTCTTCGAATCACTTCCATAATAATCCTCGCGAGAGTTCTCGTTCGGTGAAGCACGTAACGATTGGCGAACGGGTGAATCGCTCCAAAGGCAAAGACATTGAACACGCCGCAGGAAAACAAGGCGCAACCCGTGCGAACTCCGAGAGCTTTAAAACGAAACTGAAATCCCTTTCATCGGAAAGAGGGCCAGCGAAGGCCACCCTACGTGTTACGTTCTATGCTTAGCCGTCACCTGTACGACTTGACTTTATTTTTATGGTGAGCCAGGCCGTGGCCCGTGTCACCCAGTGTGACTCCTCTTTACAAAAGTAGTGGCTCACAGGTTAAATGACTTTCGCATATTTGTATGAAGGGCTCGAACAGTGCTCGATAGAATTAAGTGAAAGTTGAATTAGGAAAAGTTTTATTTGTGTATATTAAATAGACAATTGGGAGCCCTAAATTGTTTACAACTAATAAAGCCTACTTTAGTTGGTGACCAAATATGAGAAAAGAGGGGGTTATTGATGAGCGTCATCTTCATTTTGCATTTTTTAGCTGCAATATGAGTTTTTTCTTAGAGTGAGGAAAGTTTGTGATATTCAAAAATTTCTTTATTTGGGACAAGATGACATGATTTTGTGGCAAGGCGGATGATTTTCCTATAAAATATTTCGTATTTTTTTATAACATTATAAGAAGTGTTGAATGTGATCGCGGAAGCATAAAAGAGAACGGGAATGATGGTAGTATTGATAAGACGTAATTTATCGCGAACTGATAATGGGCTTGAACGGGAGATTAACGGAAATAAGAGATTTTTAGCTGCCGTCGCTTGAGCCAATTTAGCTTTCGCCTGCTCCTTCCAAGTTAATTTCTTATCCACCATGACACCAAGAAACTTGTGCAACGACACGGTCGGTATGATTTGATTGTTGGGAGTGGGAAGAAGAGAATTGATAGGTTTGTTGCGCAGCGCATTAGACGCAATGTGCAAATGCACACTCTTGAGAGGGTTGATCTGCATCTTCCACTCGCCCGACCATCTACCTATGTCGTCATTTATTTTCATGATAACTGAGTTATAATTTCTACCTGACGTAGCGATGGCTGTGTCGTCAGCGTAAAGAAAAGTTTCAATGGTTTTACTAAGCGGAAGATCGTTGATTAAAATCGCAAAAAGCGTCGGACTTAACGCAGATACTTGCGGCACGCCGGCATGTATTGAAAAAGAAGGGCAATTATGGTTTTGGACTGACGCGACGAAGGAGCGATGTTTGAGAAAATTTGAGATTATTTTGGTGAGTGATGAGGGACAACCATATTTGATTAACTTATGAAGAAGTCCTTCATGCCGAACAAGGTCGAAAGCTTTCTGGAAGTCAAGAAATACGCAGTGCGTCGTGTATTTGTGTGTAATATAATTTATGTCGCAAAGTGTTGGAATCTCAGTAGTCGGTGAACGGTACTATAATGTTTTCTAAAGCCCATTTGTTGAGGGATAAGAATATCAGAGGCTTGAAGAAAGGAGACAAGACGTGAATTAATTATTTTTTCTAAACGTTTGCCGAAACAGGAGAGAAGGGAAATTGGCCTATGGTTGTTGGGATTCGTTGGATTTTTGTGAGGTTTTGGGATGAAAATGATTTTAGATTTTTTCCATTCAGAGGGGAAATAGGAGTTTAATAGGCAGACATTAAAGAGATCACAGAGAAGATCAAGGGCAATTGGAGATCTTATGAAAAGTTTAAGCATGTGATTGGTGATTTGGTCAATTCCAGGGGCGGAGTGCGTTTTGGACGAATTTAAAAGCTCAATAATTTCCTCTGATGAAGTTAGAGGGATAAAATAATTGGGGGTCCAGGAGAGGTTAATAATGTCTTTAGCCACCAGAGATTCATGGGGAGAGGGGAGATTATTAAGAGAGTTATTACGATGCAAAGTTGCCAAAATGGATGCTTTGGAAGACGGATCAAAACATAAGTTATTGCCTTTTTTGAGCGGAGCGTGTACGACGGCAGGAGTGATTCGTCCACAGAATAGAAACGCAAATTTTAGAGCTACGAGGAAGATGTCGTTTCAAGCAAACAGACGAAATACGCATTTCCAAACATTTTCAGGCTAATTACGACCAGTCACCCTGACGACCGTTGCGATTGCTAAATCCCTGTATAGTGGGATTTTAGTCGCGTATACCAAAGGGTCAGTGCTTGAAATAATTTTACCTCTATATTAAGCCGTGTTACCAGTGAATTATACAACGTGACGTATGTAGCTCATTCGTAGCGTGACCATAAGATATTTATTGAATTGACATCGATGGAGAGACCGTGATGTCAAGAGAACGTGAATAACAATGATGTTAATGAGCACGAGAAGACTAAAAAACGTAAATCGAAACTTTGATTCGTCATCACTCCGCCATTAATCGTAAGCTAAAATACAGATCAAAGTTCCACAACTTTCGTTCGTAATTGGCACGAATACAGGGAATTTATTGGGTCATTGTTGGCAAAACTGATTGCATACTGCATTGCACGGAGCAGCAAAGTTTCCCACACATTTTAAACCGAGAGTGTTTCGCGCGCTACCCCTGGCACATCACGATCGCAGCGCCGCACGGCGCGCTAAATAGCTCGCTGAGGACGCTCAGCCTTGCCATGTAAACAAACTCATAGATACGAGCTTCATAGTTATTTCCAAGAGCAATAAATAACGGCACCAAACAATTGTGATTGAATAAGTATTTTGAAACGCCTGTCTCAAATTCCAAATCAACTTCCTTACAAATTTTTGAAGGCATTCAGTTATCGTGTTGAACGACACGAGAAATGGTACGAACGAAAACGACATTTTTACGAAAATACGTAAAAATACCATGAATTATGCATATTTCTTTTCAGAAGAGATGAGATGCTTTGATTTTGATGGATGCATCATTCTGTTCTATTTTCGCTTCGTGTCCAACTGAGCAATGTCCCACGGAAATACGCGTTACCTCTTCAAACGGGAGATAAGAGCCAAAGGACAGCTTTTAGATAAGCACAGAACTCGTAAACGGATTTGTACGCTCTTTTTAATGCATACTACGCTCGCAGACCGATTCGCGTTCAAGTCGTGCATCGTATTAATTTGATGCATCTTATCACGGAATGCGACAGAAGGATCACACGCAAAAGTGATCACGTTCGTTATAAACTAATCACAGAGCAGTGATGATCGGAGGAACAGCTCCCCTTGGGCTATCCGAACAGCCCGTATCTTAAATGACGGTGTGGTAATTAATGGAATCGGTCGCGGGAAGCATTGTTGGGAATGCCTTAGTTGAGCGGCGGCTGCCAACAATGGTCCCTTCTTTGTAATGCTCGCGAGGAACATTGTTGTTGACTTCCCCTAAAAATATACATAAGTTAAGGCTTTTGTCATAAACTATGGATCATCTACTACATATAGATGCTTCTCCGGATCCATTCATATATATCTATTACGAGTAAAATGTAGCTTGCATACTGCAAGCAGATCGGTAATACTAATTTCATATCGGCATCATATCGGAACGGTCCTCAAAAGAAAAAAAAAGGATTGAAATTTTTCTTAAAATTTGCTGAAATTTCATCGTCTGGCATCGAACCAAGGTCTTACTGGTGAACTTACTATGCAGCACAATATAAGATCACCATCTCTAACTATGTGTGAAAATTCAAGCAGAAATATTGGCTACAACTGCCTCAAAAGACGTTCTAATTTTCACGAATGTAAATGGCTCCCTGGATTCGAACCAAAGACGATCTTGGAAATCTAAAAGATGTTTCTGAAAGTTATTTATGATCTCTATCTATATGCCGAATTTCAAATTTCTATATTATTGGGAAAGGTTTCAAAATAATTCCTAAAAATCGGATCAACTTCTGATTGCAGTGACACCTGGTGTCGAACCCAGGACATATTGTATGCTGTGAATGCAAAGTTTAATTTTTAAAGACATGTTGTTGTATGTTGCAAAGTTTGAAGTCGATAGGGAATACATGCCGGGAAGTACCTAAATTTTGTTTCCGTTATCTCCGTAAGAAATGCATTGAGAAGTGCAAATTGTTCTCTGGGATCGAACCAAGGACCATCAGCGAACATAAAAAATTTGATTATGAAATATATTAATGATATCTATCTACGTGCCGAGTTTCAAGAATCCATGTTATCGGGAAAGGATCCAAGAAAAATCTTCAAAATCGCCGCAATGCATTTTAAACGGCCGGTTTTTTCCCCGGCCTAGCATCGAACCATGGACCATATTCGGCGATGTCTTTCTGATTTACGTGGTAGCTGCACGGCTTCTAGCGATCCCTCGAATTTCAACTCTCTACTTTTCCGGGAAGTGCACCAAAAAAATTTTCGAAAATCCCCGCCATGTATCCTTATGGAGAAAATCGCGACTTTGGGGCCTTCTTGAATCGAACCCATGACACTGATGTTCAAAATCGCATTTTTTCTGGGGGTTTCATGTTAGGGCCAATAGGTAGTAAAAGTTTCAAGTCAATGACGTTTGTTGTTTAGGCTGTTAATTAGTATCCTATCTATCTATCTATCTATCTATCTATATGAATGAATCCGGAGAAGCATCTATATATCTATTACGAGTAAAATGTAGCTTGCATACTGCAAGCAGATCGGCAATATTATTTTATTTCGGCATCATATCGAGACGGTCCTCTAAAGAAAAAAAAAAAGATTGAAAATATTCTTAAAATTCGCTTCAATTTTAGCGTCTTGCATCGAACCCGGGTCTTTCTGGTGAATGTACTAAGCGGCACAATAGGAGATAACTATATCTAACTATGTGTGAAAATTCAAGCATAAATATTTGCTACAACTGCTTCAAACGACGTTCTACTTTTCACGAATGTAAATGGCTCTCTGGATTCGAATCACGGACGATCGTGGGAATCTAGAACATGTTCCTGAAATGTATCTATAATTTCTATCGGTATGCTGAATTTCAAGTTTCTATATAATTGGGAAATGGTTCTAAAAATTCTTAAAAATTGGATCATTTACTGATTGTAGAGACGCCTGGTGGTGAAACCAGGAAACATTGGTAGCTGTGAATTCACAGTTAGATTAGTAATGACTTGATCTTATCTTAAGCAAAGTTTCAAGTAGATATAAAATCGGGAAGCACCTAAAATGTGTTTCCGTAATCTCCATAAGAAATGCATTGAGGAATGTAAATGGCCCTCTGGGATCGAACCAAGGACCATAAGGGAATATGTAAAATTTGATTATGAAATATAATTATGATATCTAACGCCATGCCGAATATCAAGTTTCTATGCCATCGGAAAAGGGTTCAAAAAAAATCTTAATAATCGCCGCAATGCATTTTAAACGGCCGATTTTTGCCCCGACCTAGCATCGAACCAAGGATAATATTCGTAGATGTCTTTATGGTTTCCTTTTGATATGCGCGGCATCTAGCGATCCCTCGAGTTTCAACTCTCTCCTTTTACGGGAAGTGCCTCAAATAAATTTTCGAAAATCCCCGCCATGTAATCTTATGGGGAAAATCGCGACTTTGGGGCCCTCTGGAATCGAACCCATGACACTGAGGTTCAAAATCGCAATTTTTCTTGAGGTTACACGTTATGGCCAATACGTCGTAAACATTTCAAGCCAATGACGCTTGTAGTTTAGGCTGTGAATTAGTATCCTATCTATCTATATAGGTATATATATCCATGAATGAATCCGGAGGAGCATCTATATATAACGAGTAAAATGTAGCTTGCATACTGCAAGCAGATCGACAACACTAATTTCATATCGGCATCATATACCGGGACGGACATCAAAAGAAAAAAAAATTCAAAATATTCGTAGAATTCGCTGCAATTTAATCACCTGGCAGCGAACCCCGGTCTTCCTGGTGTACTTACTATGCAGCAAAATAGAAAATTACTATATCAAACTATGTGTGAAAATTCAAGCAAAACTATTAGGTGCAACTACCTCAAACGACGTCCTACTATTCACATACACTCCTTATTTGAGAAATTATAATGTGCTCTGGCATCGAACCCAGGAACAGCATGGTCTTATCTATTTTTTTTCTTAAACAAAGTGTTAATATACATCTTCCATCTAAGCAAGAGCTCCCTTACATATCGATAAATGCATAAAAAAATTATGAAAAGATACCCCATAGTATTATATATGGGTGATATTTTTACTGCCCGGCATCGAACCCGGGTCTTTCAGGCAATACTTTCTATGCAGCACAAAAGAAAAACACCATCTCTAACCGCGTATGCAAATTCAAGCAGAAATATTGGTTACAACTGCCTCAAATGACGTCCTACTTTTCCTTTATATTCCTTATGAGAGAAACGTTATTGTGCTCTGGCTTCGAACCCAGGAACAGTACGGTCTTATGAAAATTTTTTTCTAAAACTTATTCGTACCATACATCTTCCAGCCAAGCACGAACATCCTATCATTTCGATAAGTGCATCTAAAAAAAATAATGAAAAACGGCTCCCATGTATTTTAAAGGGCAGATTTTTGCATCGTCCTAGCATCGAACCCAGGATAACTTTTGTAAAAGTCATTGATGTTTTCGAAAGTCCAAGACCATAAATATAGGCACCTTGAGTTTTACTTCTCTACCTATCCAGAAAGTATTTTTTTTTAATTCCCGAAAATCACGGCAATGCATTCAAACGGGAAAAATCGGGACTTTGGGGCCCTCTGGAATCGAACCTATGACACTGAGGATCAAAGTCTCTTTTTTCCTGGGGGTTTCACGTTATGGCCAATATGTCATAAAAATTTCAGATCAATGACGCTTGTAGTTTAGGCTGTGAATTTGTATCCTATCTATCTATATAGGTATATATATGAATGAATCCGGAGAAGCATCTATATCTATTACGAGTAAAATGTAGCTTGCATACTGCAAGCAGATCGGCAATACTAATTTCATATCGGCATCATATCGGGACGGTCTTTAAAAGAAAAAAAAAGGATTTAATTTTTTATTAAAATTCGCTGAAATTTCATCGTCTGGCATCGAACCCGGGTCTTACTGGTAAACCTACTATGAAACACAATAGAAGATCACCATCTCTAACTATGTGTGAAAATTCAAGCAGAAATATTGGCTATAACTGCCTAAAAAAACGTTCTAATTTTCACGAATGTTAATGCCTCTCGGGACTCGAACCAAGGACGATCGTGGAAGTCTAAAATATGTTTCTGATAGATATTTATGATCTCTATCTATATGCCGAATTTCAAGTTTCTATTTTAGTGGGAAAGGTTTCAAAATAATTCCTAAAAATCGGATCAAATTCTGATTTCAGAGACACCTGGTGTCGAACCCAGGACGTATTGCAAGCTGTGAATGCAGAGTTTGATTTGTAAAGACTTACTCTTGTATCATGCAAAGTTTGAAGTTGATAGCATGTCGGAAAGTACCTAAATTTTGTTTCCGTTGTCTCCGTAAGAAATGCATTGAGAAGTGCAAATGGCCCTCTGGGATCGAACCAAGGACCCTCAGCGAACATGTAAAATTTGATTATGAAGTATATTCATGATATCTATCCACGTGCCGAGTTTCGAATATCCATGTTATCGGGAAAGGATCCAAAAAAAATCTTCAAAATCGCCGTAATGCATTTTAAACGGCCGATTTTTGCCCCGACCTAGCATCGAACCATGGACTATATTCTAAGATGTTTTTCTGATTTTCGTTGGATACGCACGGCTTCTAGCGATCCCTCGAGTTTCAACTCTTTCTCTCCCCGGGAAGTACCTCAAAAAAATTTTCGAAAATCTCCGCCATGTATTCTTATGGAGAAAATCGCGACTTTGGGGCCCTCTGGAACCGAACCCATGACCCTGACGATCAAAATCGCAATTTTTCTGGCGGTTACACGTTATGGCCAATACGTCGTAAAAAATTCAAGTCAATCACGCTTGTGGTTTAGGCTGTGAATTAGTATCCTATCTATCTATCTATCTATCTATCTATCTCACAGGGAGAGTCTACCGGGAGAAAAGTGAAGCCAAAAATAACGCAACCCGCAGAGCACTGGGTAGCACTTTTCGCCAGCTCCCCTTTAACTACATGTATTTTTGGGGTTTTATTTTCCTCTCATACGGGACTCAGGAGCTTGTCTATCCTATGAAATGGACTCAGATAGTTTAAATGAACCTTTCACTTAACGATTATCTTCGATTTTTTTCTCTAAGTCCTCTTGATTCCTTTTATTATGGAAAATAAAACATGCCTGCAATGTAAACTTCTCGGATGCCAGTGTCGTCTGCTAGAGAAATATAGAGAACGAATCGTCTGCCAATCTCCCGCAAACTCTATCAAAACCTCGTTGATTATTATAATGTAAATTTTACATATATTATAATGCATTAATTCGTCATAGTTTTTAATTGATCAATACCAAGTACGGCATAAAATTCCTTAATAGTCGTTTATCGCAATGAAATAAAGCTACTCTATAATACATTATAATAGCTTATCAGGGTAATTAGAGATTTTTCCGCTTGTGCAAATGTTTGTTCTAATTCATAATTGGTGCTTAATGCAGTAAAAGTTGTCAAAATGACGAATACGAGAACTTGTGTACCATGCAAGACCTGCAGGTGCAGCCGAGAGCACAATGAAATGTTCATTGAAACGCCGTGGATTAATACTGACGTTTGTTCTGCTTCATAGATTTCAGATAATGAATGAAATAATAAAATTAAGGAAGATGCATAGATTCTAGTTCGGAACATTTTGTGGGGGCAGCTGTTCTGATGCGCAGCAATTGACCATGCTGCAGGCAGAAACAGGCCCCTGCTTATTTACCTATAAAACCTTTATAAACGCGAAAATAACAAAATTGCTTCGTGTTACGCATTGCTCAAACTACATTTTGTGTTCCAAAACGTTCGACTTACTCGATCAAACCTTGATAACTCTGTATCAATGCCGCAAAATCACGAAAAAACAATGTATTGGTATAGGGAGATACGAAAAGTGCTACCCAGCATGGCTAAATGCGCAATCTGCCGCTTTACCCCTGGCTTCACTTTTGGGCGCTAGAGGGAGATAGTAATACTACCCCTGTGATCTATCTATCTATATAGGTATATCCATGAATGAATCCGGAGAAGCATCTATATATAATAGATATATAGATGCTTCTCCGGATTCATTCATGTATCCATATATATATATAGCGAGGATACAAATTCACAGGCTAAACCACAATCGTCAATGACCTGAAATTTTTACGACATATTGGCCATAACGTGTAACCTCCAGAAAAATTGCGATTTAGAACCTCAGTGTCATTGGTTCGATTCCAGAGGGCCCCAAAATCCCGATTTTTCCCGTTTAAATGCATTGCCGTGATTTTCGGGAATTTTAAAAAAATACTTCCCGGATAGGTAGTGAATCAAAACTCTAGGAGCCTATATATATGGTCATGATCTATCGAAAACATAAATGAGTTTCACGAAAAATATCCTGGGTTCGATGCTAGGTCGAGGCAAAAATCGGCCGTTTAAAATGCATTGTGGCGATTTTTAAGATTTTTTTTGGACCCTTTCCCGATGGCAAGGAAACTTGAAATTCGGCATGAGGTTGGAAATCATACATATATTTCATAATCAAATTTTACATATTCGCTGATGGTCCTTGGTTCGAACCCAGAGGGCCATTTACATTCCTCCATGCATTTCTTATGGAGATAACAGTAAAAAGTTTTAGGTACTTCCCGGCATGATATCGACTTCAAAATTTGTATGAAATAAGATAAGGTCCTAATAAGTCATACCGTGCATTCACAGCTACCAATATTTCCTGGGTTCGACACCAGGCGTCACTACAATCAGTAAATTAACCGATATTTAAGAATTAATTTAAACACCTTCACAATAATATTATAACATGAAATTAGGCAAATAGATAGAGAACATAGATACATTTCAAAAACGTGTTTTAAATTTCCTAGATTCCTTGGTTCGATTCCAGAGCGCCATTTACATTATTGAAAAGTAGGACGTCGTTTGAGGCAGTTGGAGCCAATATATCTGCTTGAATTTTCACACATAGTAAGAGATGGTGATTTTCTGTTGTGCTGCATAGTAAGTTCACCATTAAGACCCAGGTTCGATGCCAGACGATTAAATTGCAGCGAATTTTAAGAATATTTTCCATCCTTTTTTTTCTTTTTTGACGGCCTTCCCGATATGATGCCGACATGAAATTAGTGTTTTCGATCTGCTTGCAGTATGCAAGCTACATTTTACTCGTAATAGATATATAGATGTATCTCCGGATGCATTCATATATATAGCTATATAGGTATATAGATAGGATACTAATTCAAAGGCTAAACCACAAGTGTCACTGAATTGAAATTTTTACCACGTCTTGGCCATAACGTGTAACCGCCAGAACAAATTGCAATTATGATCCTCAGTGTCATGGGTTCGATTCCAGAAGGCCCCTAAGTCTCGATTTTCTCCATAAGAATACATGGCGGGGATTTTCGAAATTTTTTTGTGGAACTTCCCGGAAAGGTAGAGAGTTGAAATTCGAGGGATCGCTAGAGGCCGTGCATATCCAACGAAAATCAAAAAGTCATCTTCCAAAATTGTCCATGGTTCGATGCTAGGTCGAGGCAAAAATCGGCCGTTGAAAATCCATTGTGGCGATTTTTAAGATTTATTTTGGACACCATCCCTATGACATGGAAACTTCAAATTCGGCATGGGGTTAGATATAATAAATATATTTCATAATCAAATTTTGCATACATGCTGATGGTCCTTGGTTTGATTCCCGAGAGTACTTTAGAGATTCCCTTTAAACCGAGAGTATTTCAGGCGCTACCTCTGGTACATCACGATCGCAGCGCCGCACGGCGCAGGGCGTACTAAAAAGCTCGCTGAAGCCTTGCCATGTAAACGAACCCATAGATACGAACTTCATTGTCATTGTCAAGAGTAATTAATAATTAACAAGAAACTTGGCTTTTTCATCACTCGGTTTCTTCGATCGTTAGCCAAGGCGACGGATATTGGCGTAGTTCTACGTTGGATTACAGTTTTCGTCTGAATGAGTGAGTGGAGGGGGAAGAGGAGGGGAGGTTACCATGACGACAGAGGGTGGTACACAACAATGCGGGAAGAAACAAAACAGTAGCGACGGGTTTTTCGAATCGGAAACAGATAAACGCCGAATATTGTACTTACGTAAGGGAACAGAGGTGTGTTGAAAAAAGAAGAACGACGATTTTGAACAGTTGAATATCGAACGTAAGGAAGGTAAGCAGGTGAAGAAAGGGATGTAAAGGACGGTAAAGGACAGGGAAAACAAAAGAAAGGCGATATTTTTATTTCGAATTTAACAGAAGACGTGCGAATACAATCTTCGTTGCAATGATTAAGGGGGAGGAGGTAAAAACAAAAGAAAAACGATATGACGATGCAAATTCAAACAAGTTAACTACGAATGGCTCCTTCTATTGCGATAAAGCGATCGCTACGCAATTTAATAAAGCAATGAAATTTAAAATTAGTTTAATAAAAGAATATGTTTATAAATATTGACATTCATAAAATTAATTATGATAAAAGTATACAATTAATAGGGAACTGCTAATGTTGACATAAATGTTTAATTTGACTCAATTAAATGATCTGGGAATGCAAAGCGAATGGTACAAAAAAACACAACTCTCACTGCATCGAAAAAATGTAAGGAAATTAAATAACTTAAATTTAAATAAATTAAATAATAAAAAATGCGAAATTGAGTAAAGCCTTACAAGGAGAACCAGAAATTAATATTTCACAGTTAAGTATCGAAGCATCCCGACCCCACATTCGATTGTTCCTAAAAATGCATAAAATTAAAAATAATTTATTTCTAGGTTTTTATTCGATTTAAATAAATTAAATTTTAAACCGTATATTATAGGTCTTCGTAAAAAGATGAAGCTGATTTTAACTTTAATGGTTTTATTGCCATAAAATGTTGGCCTTTCTTCCCAATAATGCATGTCTCCCATACACCCGTTATGACTTCGACAATCACCGTCGTCGCCAGGGAATTGTTTACGCTCTCCAAATAAACGCATATCTTCCGTCATTTTCGTCTGAATTCTCTCAATCTCGACTCGAATACGATAATCCACGACCAAAATAAGAATCTTCGTTCAATTTCCTTTCTTTTGGTGTTCGTATCGATTTCGTACTACCATTATTTCCGATTAAATTCTTCGAAAGAATAAATGTCTGCAATCGATGAAAACGAACCTTACGTGCATTTCTTATGAAGGAGACGATTCGAGACGTCCAGAGTCGAACCAAGGATACTCTGGACAGACAAATATCAATATGTAATGCTACAATGACTCCCAATAATTTATCATCCTATGTTGCATGAAATTAATGTTCAAAAATTTATACCGACGGGAGTAACAGACATCGGATGCATAAATATACAAACGAATGAGATTATAACAAGAAACAGAGTCCAAAAATCAAATCGGGGCAAAGAAGAACTGCAAATAAAAGACTACGCAATTGCTGACCGAGAACCGGAATAAATGAAAAACCAAAATAGATCCGGGAAAGCCGGTATGTAAAATGGAGAGAAGCTTTCAATGGCTTATTTAATTGGGATTCTTTTCGTGAAAACGCGTCTTATCCGCATTTATATAGCGAAGGACTGTCTGAAACAGCCCGTCGCATGGTTACCAAAACTGTCGACACAGTGAAGTACGGTCGCATTTGGCTAGCAGATGATAAAAAAGGGAAACTGAATAGAGTCGTAAGAGAAATGAATATTAAACAGTTAAATTGTTAAACATCCTCATACGATATTGGTTTCCTCCTTAGTCAATTTTTATTTTACGTCATAATTTGATATTTATTTATTTTAAATATGATAAATTTTAAACCGAAATTATAAAAGGATATTTGCAAAAATATGTATATATATATATATATATATATATATAAATGGGTTTCGACTTCCAAAGTTAACTAGAGGTTTTATCGCCGTAAAATGTTGGCCTTTCTATTATCTTTCACATTAATTTTCACACCTTAGTCGTTAGGGAATTGTTTACAGTCACAAAATTACACGGATCTTTGGTCAGTTTTCTTTGATTTCTCTCTAAATGCTATATTTTACGACAAAAATAAGAATCTCGATTCAATTTCCTTTCTTTTCGTACTCATCTCAATTTCGTACGACAATTATTTCTGATTTAATTCTGCGAAATAAGAGTTGGGTAAGGAAAGAGGAATGGTGTCTTACGAATCCGCAGCATATATGCTTCAAGGTTATTCTTGGTCCGTAATGATAGATGGAAATAAGGCAGATTTTTGATAATATATCCCTTTTTAACCTCATTTTTATTTCATTTCCCCTTTCAAACCTGGATTTGGGATACTTTATACAAATTGAACGCAATATATATTAAACTAAAGCGTAGGCAGCTGTGGGCGGCTTTCATGTGCTGGAATTTGTCGTAGGTTTTGAATATTAAACGGGGGCGGAGAAAATTTTGAAAAAAAGGCCCCGGAAAAGCGATTTTTCGTTCAAAAAACGGAGGAAATCCGGGGATTTAGTTCGGAATGATCGGTTTCTTTCGCTCCGATTTGTTTGGATACATCGAGCACACCTTTCGAACGGTTTAGAAGAAGGAGTAAAATGTTGTCAACGCAAATTTCGACATCATATCGAGAGGGTCGTCAAAAGTAGAAAAAGTATTGAAAATATTCTTCAGATTCGCTGCAATTTCTCCATCCGGCATCGAATCCTGGTGATAATTTCTATGCAGAACAATAGAAGATTCCAGCTAAGCATGAAAATTCAAGCAGAAATATTGGCTGCAACTACCTCAAACGATACATTCCTTAGGTGAGAAATTGAAATGTGCTCAGGCATCAAACCCAGAAACATCATGGTCTTATCTAATTTTTTTTTCCTTAAACCGAGTTTTAATATACATCTTGTATCTAAGTAATCTTCAACTTCCTATTATTTCGATAAGAGCATCAAAATAAATAATGAAAACTACCTCAATGTATTTTAAATGGGGGATATATTTACCACCTGGCTTCGAACCCGGGTCTCTCTGGTAATACTTTCTAGGCAGCACAACAGAAGATCGCTACTTTTGACTATGTGTGAAAGTTCAAGCAAAAATATCGAATTTAACGGCAGATTTATGCATCGGCCTAGCATCGAACCCAGGAATTTTTCCGTGAAATTCATTTATGTTTTCGATATATCATGACCGTATATAAAGGCTCCTTGAGTTTCGATTCTCTACCTTTCGGGGAAGTATTTTTTAAAAATTCCCGAAAATCAAAGCAATGGTTTTAAACGGGAAAAATCGGGACTTTGTGGCCCTCTGGAATCGAACCCATGAGAATGAGGTTCAAAATCTCATTATTTCTGTCGGTTACACGTTATGGCCATTACGTGGTAAAAATTATAAGTCACTGACAATCACAACTACTTTCAGTCTTCCAATTCAATATAGATTGCTGGATACGAAGCCTAATCTAAGATTTGCGCTATAAGGCGGCCATTTGCCGGTTTCCTTTTAAATTACGATTTTAGAAAAAATTGTTAAATATAATATTGTTCGTATGCCATTTATACGGTATTTTATAACATACATGAGAAATTTATTTATAAATCATCATCGAATATTACATATAAAAATATTAAAAACAAACTTTGTAATGACGCCTCAATAGACATTTGTCTATGTCATAGCGGGGGAATGGAAAGAAATCGGATGCGATTTTACGCAAATTAGAGAAGCTGCCGTAGCGTTGAGCTTCCAGAATTAATTCCGTAATTAATTTAGGCGATAGAACAAAGTTTTTCACTCCAAATTTTAGCTACGCAAAATACGTCAACGCTTTTCTTGTTTTTGATCTGAGAGATCCCGTCTACAATTGTAAACACATTGCGGGAGACGAGCCGGGAAAAGCGTAATGACAACAGAGTAATTTACTCCGTCACATCGTGCGTAAACGAATTTATCATCGAATTGTAGGACGATCATGAAGTACTGACCTAGTTCAAACTTTCAGAGGATTTGTCCAGTATTTTTCCGTTTTGCTCAACTAGTTCGTGTTTTACGTGGAGGGACCGGCGCGTAAATTTTCCCGGTAGTCGAAGCCGCAACTCCCGGCATTTCCATAACTGCCGGTAGGTAAAAAAAGTCGCGAATTGTAATACTACGAGTAAGGACCTCAGAACGCTGGTAGCTAAGGGGAGATTTCTTCCCGAACCGCCAAAATTAATGAACTTTTAGATCGATATTTGGATATGTCTCGAGGACGCCTTCGTGAGCAAATTCTACTTGTTCGATGGAATTTTTAGAGAAATAAAAAACCGAATATTTGGGTTAAAATTCCCAGTTTAATAAAACGAATCCATTTTCGAATAAATTTACTCGAATCACATGCTAGATAGAGCTGCAAGCATGGAAACATCCACAAAAATGATCAGTTTCTTCGTAATGTGAAAAAAAGAAGGAATTGTTCTTAAATGTTTGGAAATGTGAGGCAGAGATCTTCAAAACGAGTTCAAAGTACACTAGTTTTACTCGAACATGAAGAAGCACAGAGCCAAAACAAATCGCAAAGATTGCCCGTTTTTGCAGATTTACTCGTGTATCGCTAGAGAAATGGAATTCGCGTTAGAAATTTGGAAGAACTCGTTGCGAATTTCGAATCCAGTACGTCTTCGACTCGATTTACTTCGAGCAAAAAATAAGCAAACATTTGTCAGTTTCCGCCGATTTCTTCGCATGTTTCTAAAGATGTGTGACATCGTTAAGATATTTAATAGTCGAATGCCCGAATTTCAAATTCACGTCTCATTTGGACGTACGTGAAATGATTTGGTAAAAACTTTCCTCGCCACTCTAAACCTCGTCTCGCGACCTTATCTTCGGCGAGTAAGGGGGAGGGTGGGAAGAAAATTGAACTACTGATGGAAAAACTCAGATGTGGCCAACACATGACTTTGCCATTTTTATTGAAAAGAGAAGCCTATGCGGTTTATATATAAATTATTCCAAAACAATCAGTGTTACGAAAAAATGTTACATACAAAAGTGGTAGTAAAGTACATTATCTACAACTTTTGTATGTATTAGCATATACCTATATTGTATTCTGACAGAGATATTTAAGAAACGACATTTTGTTCCGGATGAACTGGAACTTCCGGATAAGCGATATTCATCAAAAACTAATCAACTTTTGACATTGTTATAAAAATACTAAATATGAATTTTGAAAATGATCGGATAATTACTTTTTAAGATAGAGTGCACACAAACTTTTCAACCACAGACAGACATGTTCGGGAAATTAGCGATTACTAGCTCTATGGGCCCCAAACATCTATTTCCGTCGCAATCTGGAGGTCGAACTTTTTGCGAATACAATTCTCTCTCTATACTACGTATAGGGAGAAATAAAAATGGGACGGTTGTTTAATCAAAATCCTCGCAATCGCTAAGTTTGAGGGAAATTCTAATGGCCAAGTAAGACTTCAATCATCTTACCATCGGTGCTCGTCTCGATCTGCTTACGTAATTATTTCTAATTTTTAAGAGCGAAATAAATGAAGACATTGGAAGGGCTCGTCTCTAGGCTCCTCTTCTTATCGTCGCCTCCTTGTCTGGCGACGGGAGGAAGAAGATACTCTCTTCCAGGGGTCTATTGAATTACAGCCACGCTTCGCGAATGTTTTCCGTGTCTCCCTACTTAAATTGAAATACCTTTTTAGGAGGCTATGATTCTTGCCGCCGTCGAATTACGTCATCGGAGTCGGCCGAGCAAAACGGCGCCAAAACGCGTTTCGAGTGATTTTTGAGGAAATAATCGACATTTGCTCCGCCGCACCCATTGCGGCAGGGTGCCGCTAAACGTCGTCTCGTCTCACCTTCCGCGAGAATTTCTTGGATTCTATCGTCGTCTGAGCGAGAGAGAAAATGACGATATTTCGGAAATAAAAGATTCTTAAAATCGATTCGTTTCGTAGGACAGCGTCGTTTTATTTCGCATTCCGTAAGTAATTCTTGGATGTTGCTGCGGGTGAGCGAGAAAATTAGGTTTTTTTTAAATAAAAGAATTTGGATGGTGAATTTCGAATCAGCACGCTAATCAATTGTGATTATGCTAATTACGCTAATTATGCTAAAGGCAAAGCTAATATCTTGAATGATTTTTTTCGAAGCGTTTTCACGTCTGACGATACATCAAATACTCTCCCGAATGTTGATAAACCTGAATCAATATAGAAATTCACCTTCATAGAAGACGGCATCATTAAACTACTGCAACAGACTAACCGAATAAAGCTCCAGGTCCTGAAGACATACCGGCTCGAGTGTTCAAGGAAGTTGCGGAGAGCGTAGCACCTTTTTTATGAAAGTTATATTTGACAAGAGTACGAGCGAAGGAAAGGTCCCGAAAGATTGGAAAATTGCGAATGTCACGCCAATATTTAAAAGTGGCTCTAAGGACGATCCAGTTAATTACAGGCCTTTATCTTTAACATCACTGAGCGGTAAAATTATGGAACATATAATAGCTAGCTCTTTAATGGGTTTTCTTGAAACGTCCAATTTCATAATTAGGAATCAACACGGTTTTCGTAAGACTCGATCTTGCGAGTCTCAGCTGGCTTTATTAGTACACGATGTTCTAAACTCTGCTGAAAAACATAAGCAAGTCGACGCGATATTTCTAGATTTTCGGAAGGCTTTCGATAAGGTACCTCATCATAAATTGCTGTACAAATTAGAAGTTGCGGGTATCAATGCAGAAGTTATTAACTGGATAAAAGACTATCTCACCGATAGAAAGCAACGAGTAGTACTCGATGGTATTAGTTCCAACTTGGTTAAAGTGACCTCGGGAGTCCCTCAGGGCAGTGTAATTGGACCGTTGTTATTTTTAGTATATATCAACGACCTCAGCAATCAGATTGAAACCAATGTTAGGATATTCGAAGACGACTCAGTTATTTACAGGGAAATAGTTAGTTCAGAGGATAGATTAACCCTTTCGAACGACTTAGATAGAATTATGAACTGGTGCGAAGATTGGCAATTAGAGCTTAATGTAGAAAAGTGTTCGGTAGTTAACTTCTTCGAAAGTAAATCTATAATAACTGATTATTCTTATAGTCTCCGAGGGGTAAACCTAATGACAGTAGAATCGGTAAAGTATCTTGGAGTAACTCTCACGAATAATCTATCGTGGAGTGCCCACGTCCGAAATATATGTGGCACTTAAGAAACTCGGCTTCCATAAAAGAATAGTCGGTAGGAGCGAAGAAAAGGTTCGCGAGCGATGTTACTTAGCGTTAGTTAGGCCTCACCTTGAGTATGCATGTAGTGTATGGGACCCCGCCGAGAAATGTCATATTCGGGATTTAGAAAAAGTACAACGAAAGGCGATACGATTTGTAAAGAATTGCTACGATAAAACAGCGAGTGTCACTCAGATGTTACAGGACGTGGGATGGGAATCATTAGAAGAAAGAAGAAAAATTCAAAGGATAAATTTATTAAATAAGTTCAGAGAAATTACGTTTTCAGATGAGGTAAACGATATAATGCGACCACCCTGTTATATGGGCCGTGCTGATACTGCCCGAAAGATTAGGGAAATAGATGCTAGAACGAATCGTTTCAAAAATTCATTTTTTCCGCGAAGTATACGCGAATGCAACCGTTTAGGAAAATAGAGTCAAGGTGCTTGCACCCCCTGCAACACGCCAATGGCGGCTTGCATGGTTCTTACATAAACATAGACATAGACAATTGCGAAGTGACGAAGCGTCATTTAATTCGAAAATGAATGTCGACAATAGGATGGTTTTTGCGTATGTTCTCGGTCCCGAAACTCGACCAACGCTCGCTCGGTTGAATGAGCCCCGAAAGCAAAGGGACGAAGAAACTCAATTTTCGGTCGCGCATCGTCGTTTTCGAATTAACGAGATTGTACACGAAACGCAGGAGATTTTCGTAAAATTTTGTGGCGAGCTATCCGACCGAAGTCGTTTGGATGAACTATTTGTGTTACACTCGTCTTAACGATATTTTTGATCCTCTGCTTTGTGACGGTTGTCGTTTTATTAAAAAAGAAGGGCAGTGAATGAATGAATTCACGAAAAATAAAAAGCGTTTCGAAAACAAATAAATTAGGAAAATTGGGTTTAATTGTCGTCGTCAAATAGGCAATTTGGGACTCTAATCGTTTCGCATCGATTTAAACCTAATTTTTTGGGGGACGTGAGAAAGAAGAGGGTTGTTCAGAAGAGGCATTTTCATTTTACATTTTTTCGCAGAGACATGCGAGAAGGGGATTGTGGTAATGAAAAATTTCTCTATTGGGAACGAAACTGCTCGTTTTGGTGGCTAATCTAATAATTTTGCGGTAAATGACATCGTATTCACGAATTGCATTTTTGGTAGAGTTAAAGGCGATGGGGGAGGCATGTAAAATGATTGGAAGTACATTGGAATTAATGAGACGGATTTTATCTTTCGTGAGAAGTAGGAAGAAGCGGAAAGAAATGGTTTTTTAATTTAGTAATTTCTAGTTTAATGAACGATCTAAAATCACGCCTAAGAACTAGTTTGACGGCACAGTATTTGATGGATGGGGTTATCAGAGGTTCTGTGCCGCGTGTTATTTACAAGGTGCACTCTTAGCGGGATTCATTTTTAGTTTGGTGGGGGATATTTGAAGTTTGTAAGAATGAAACCGGGCGGGATTTATTCGAAGATTTTTCCAAAGCAGGAGAGGATGGCCTGTATATCTTCGGATTGGCGGGGTTTCTACGAGGCATAGGGATGGCCTAAATGTCGTGTCCTGTGGAACGTATTGAAGATTGTGCGTGCGTTTGAAGATTGGAAGACGAGTTGTATTTGGGCGTCAAATTGGCTTCGATTGTGGGGACTTCCAAAGGCGGAATGAGACGAATGCGAAATGAAGAGAGAAAACTCTTCTTGGTCGGTGGATCGTTTCGTAGGTGGAAAGAAATAAGCGGAGGCTGAGAGAGGAAGGTCGATAATGATTAGGAAGATGATAAGAAGATAGAGACGGACGGGTTAAGATCGAGGTGTTTTGTAATTGCGAAATCAAGGAGATCCATCGATTGCTGGCCATGATGAGTATGTTCCTGTGGGGAGCGGAGATTATGTTTATTATCATCGCCAGAGACTGCGAATTCTATCGTTATAAGGATTTTTTAAAGAGACCAAAATGAAGACTAATTTGAATTTCATCGGCGCAATCAGTTCGATTCCTTTCTTTCGCTTCCTGTCCCACGGTAATGTGAGGCGCGTTATCTCTTTCATTTGTTTTCCTCGGCGAAGGAGCCTCTTTGATTGGAGTTCCGAGCGTCTTCGATTCATTTTATGCACGTCAATTTGAAAAACAGTGCAACTGCGCTTTGCGTAAAAATCTGAATATCGGCGGCGACGAATATTATTGAGAAATAAACGGAAGAGATGACAGTCACTCACCATTACAGAAAGATCCTCCATTCCTAGGATGACGCTTCGCTGGATCGACGTCACTCCAACGCCGTCTTCGAATCACTTCCATAATAATCCTCGCGAGAGTTGTCGTTCGGTGAAGCACGTAACGATTGGCGAACGGGTGAATCGCTGCAAAGGCAAAGACATTGAACACGCCGCAGGAAAACAAGGCGCAACCCGTGCGAACTCCGAGAGCTTTAAAACGAAACTGAAATCCCTTTCATCGGAAAGAGGGCCAGCGAAGGCCACCCTACGTGTTACGTTCTATGCTTAGCCGTCGCGTGTACGACTTGACTTTATTTTTATGGTGAGCCAGGCCGTGGCCCGTGTCACCCAGTGTGACTCCTCTTTACAAAAGTAGTGGCTCACAGGTTAAATGACTTTCGCATATTTATATGAAGGGCTCGAACAGTGCTCGATAGAATTAAGTGAAAGTTGAATTAGGAAAAGTTTTATTTGTGTATATTAAATAGACAATTGGGAGCCCTAAATTGTTTACAACTAATTAAGCCTACTTTTTTTGGTGACCAAATATGCGAAAAGAGGGGGTTATTAATGAGCGTCATCTTCATTTTACATTTTTTAGCTGCAATATGAGTTTTTTCTAAGAGTGAGGAAAGTTTGTGATATTCAAAAATTTCTTTATTTGGGACAAGATGACATGATTTTGTGGCAAGGCGGATGATTTTCCTATAAAATATTTCGTATTTTTTGATAACATTATAAGAAGTGTTGAATGTGATCGCGGAAGCATAAAGGAGAATGGGAATGATGGTAGTATTGCTAAGACGTAATTTATCGCGAACTGATAATGGGCTTGAACGAGAGATTAACGGAAATAAGAGATTTTTAGCTGCCGTCGCTTTAGCCAATTTAGCTTTCGCATGCTCTTTCCAAGTTAATTTTTTATACACACCACGACACCAAGAAACTTGTGCGACGACACGGTCGGTATGACTTGATTGTTGGGAGTGGGAAGAAGAGGATTGATAGGTTTGTTGCGCAGCGCATTAGACGCAATGTGCAAATGCGCACTCTTGAGAGGGTTGGAAAATCCGGATATCTATTATATATAGACGCTTCTCCGGATATCTATAATATATATAGACGCTTTTCCGGATATACTTATATATATATACGAGTAAAATGTTGCTTGCATACTGCAAGCAGATCGTCAACACTGATTTCATTTTAACACCAATTTCATGTCGGCATCCTTTCGGGACGGTCCTAAAAAGAAAAAAACAAAATTGAAAATAATCTTAAATTCGCTGCAAATTCATCGTCTGACATCGAACCCGGGACTTCCTGGTTAACTTATTATGCAGCACAACAGAAGATCAACATCACTAACTATGTGTGAAAATTCAAGCAGAAATATTGGTTGAAACTGCCTCAAACTACGTTCTACTTTTCATGAATGAAAATTGCGCTCTGGATTCGAACCAAGGACGATCTCGGAAATCTAAATATGTTTTTTAAACTTAACTATGATCTCTATTTATATGCCGAATTTCAAGTTTCAATATTATTGGTAAAGGTTTCAAAATAATTCCTAAAAATCGGATCAACTTCTGATTTCAGAGACACCTGGTGTCGAACCCAGGACATATTATAAGCTGGGTATGAAAAGTTTGATTTGTATGGACGTGATCTTTTTTTACGCAAAATTTGAAGTCGATATCGTGCTGGGAAGTACCAAAAATTTGTTTCCGTTATCTCCGTAAGAAATACATTGAAGGATTTAAAAGGCCCTCTGGGCTCGAACCAAGGACCATCAACGAAAATTTAAAATTAGATTATTAAATATATTCATGATATCTAACCTCATGCCGAATTTCAAGTTTCTATGCCACCGGGAAAGGGTCCAAAAAAAATCTTAAAAATCGCCACAATTCATTTTAAACGGCCGATTTTCGCCCCGACCTAGCAACGAACCATGGACAATATTCGAAGATGTCTTTCTGATTTTCGTTGGATATGCACAGCTTCTAGCGATCAACTTGAGTTTCAGTTCTCTACCTTTCCGGGAAGTGCACCAAAACAATTTTCGAAAATGCTCACCATGTATTCTTATGGAGAAAATCGCGACTTTGGGGCCTTCTGGAATCGAACCCATGACACTGAGGTTCAAAGTCGGCTTTTTCCTGGAGGTTACACGTTATGGCCAATATGTCGTACGATGCAAAAATCCCGCATTTAAAGTGCATGGGGATAATTTTTCATTAATTTTTTTGATGCACTTTCCGGAATGTGAGGAACTTTTCGCTTAGCTAGAAGATATATATTAAGAATTGGTTTAAGAAAAAAAATTTCATAAGCCCGTACTATTCCTGGGTTCGATGCCAGAGCACATTAGCATTTCTCTTATAAGGAATATAAGGGAAAAGTAGGACGTCGTTTGAGGCAGTTGCAGTTAATATTTCTACTTGAATATTCACACATAGTTACAGATGGTGATTTTCTATGGTGCTGCATAGTAAGTATGACCGGGAAGACCTGGGTTCGATGCCAGACGAATAATTTGCAGCGGAAATTAAGAATATTTTCCATCCATTTTTTTTCTTTTGAGGACGCACTCTATGTGATGCCGACAAAAAATTTGTGTTATCGAGGTGCTTGCAGTATGATAGCAACATTTTACTCGTACCTATATACACATTCATTCATTCATAGGGGATCAAAATTCTAACCATGTTCCACAAGTGCCACCGACTTGAAATTTTTACGACGTTATGGCCATGACGTGTAACCTCCAGGAAAAAGCCGACTTTGAACCTCGGTGTCATGGGTTCGATTCCAGAAAGCCCCAAAGTCGCGATATTCCCCATAAGATTACATGGCGAGGATTTTCGAAAATTTTTTTGAGTCACTACCCGGAAAAGGAGAGAGTTGAAATTCGAGGGATCGCTAGAAGCCGTGCAACTCCAACGTAAATCAGAAAGACATCTTCGAATATTATATATGGTTCGATGCTAGGTCGGGGCAAAAATCGGCCGTTTAAAATGCATTGAGGCAATTTTGAAGATTTTTTTTGGATCCTTTCCCGATAACATGGATACTTGAAACTCCGCACGTGTATAGATATCATGAATATATTTCATAATCAAATTTTACGTGTTCGCTGATGGTCCTTGGTTCGATCCCAGAGGGCCAATTGCAATTCTCAATGCACTTCTTACGGAGATAACGGAAACAAAATTTAGGTACTTCCCGGCATGCTATCGACTTCAAACTTTGCATGATACAAGAACAGGTTCTTTCAAATCAAACTGTGCATTCACAGCTTACAATATGTCCTGGGTTCGACACCAGGTGTTTCTGCAATCAGAAGTTGATCCGATTTTTAAGGAATTTTTTTGAAACCTTTCCCAATAATATAGAAACTTGAAATTCGGCATATAGTTAGATATCATTAATAAGTTTCTGAAACATATTTTAGATTTCCAAGATCGTCCTTCATTCGAGTCCCGAGAGCCATTTACATTCGTGAACATTAGAGTGTCTTTTGAGGCAGTTGTTGCCAACATTTTTGCTTGAATTCTCACACACAGTCGGGGATGGTGATGGTAATCTTCTAAAGTGCTGCATAGTAAGATCACAAGTATGACCCCGGTTCGATGCCAGACGATGAACTTGCAGCGAATTTTAAGAATATTTTCAATTTTTTTTTTTCTTTTGAGGACCGTCCCAAAATGATGCCGATATGAAATTAGTATCGCCGATCTGCTTGCAGTATGCAAGCTACATTTTACTCGTACCTATACACACATTCATTCATTCATTCATAGGGGATCAAAATTCTAACCACGTTCCACAAGTGCCACAGACTTGAAATTTTTACGACGTTATGGCCATGACGTGTAACCTCCAGGAAAAAGCCGACTTTGAACTTCGGAGTCATGGGTTCAAATCCAGAAGGCCGCAAAGTCGCGGATTTCCCCATAAAAATATACGCGGGGATTTTCGATCATTTGTTTGAGGCACTTCCCGGAAAAGGAGAGAGTTGAACTTCGAGGGATCGCTAGATGCCGTGCATATCCAATGAAAATCAAAAAGACATTGCCGAATATGGTCCATGGTTCGATGCTAGGTCGGCACAAAAATCGGCCGTATAAAATGCATTACGGCGATTTTGAAGATTTTTTTGGGATCCTTTCCCGATAACATGGATACTTGAAACTCGGCACGTAGATAGATATCATTAATATATTTCATAATCAAATTTTACGTGTTCGCTGATGGTCCTTGGTTCGATCCCAGAGGGCCATTTGCACATCTCAATGCATTTCTTACGGAGATAACGGAAACAAATTTTAGGTACTTCCCGGCATGCTATCGACTTCAAACTTTGCGTGATAGAAGAGCATGTCTTTACAAATCAAACTATTCATTCACAGCTCACAATATTTCCTGGGTTCGACACCAGGTGTCTCTGCAATCAGAAATTGATCCGATTTTTAGGAATTATTTTGAAACCTTTCCCAATAATATAGAAACTTGAAATTCGGCATATAGTTGGAAATCATAAATAACTTTCAGAAACATGTTTTATATTTCGAAGATTGTCTTTGGTTCGAAATCAGGGAGCCATTTACTTTCGTGAAAATTAGAACGTCTTTTGGGGCAGTTGTAGCCTATATTTCTGCTTTAATTTTCACACATAGTTAGAGATGGTGATCTTCTAATGGACTGCATAGTAAGTATCACCAGAAAGACCCGGGTTCGATGCGAAACGATGAAATTTCAGCGAATTTTAAGAAATATTTCAACCCTTTTTTTTTCTTTTGAGGACCGTCCCGATATGATGCCGATATGAAATAAGTATTGCCGATCTGCTTGCAGTATGCAAGCTTTATTTTACTCGTATACCTATACGAGTAAAATGTAGCTTGCATACTGCAAGCAGATCGAAAACACTTATTTCATGTCGGCATCATATCGGGACGGTCCTCAAAAGAAAAGAAAAAAGGATTTAAAATATTCTGAAATTTTGCTGCAATTTAATCTTCTGGCATCGAACCCGGGTGTTTCTGGTGATACTTCTTATGCAGCACAACAGAAGATCACCATCTCTAACTATGTGAGAAAATTCAAGCAGAAATATTGGTCGCAACTGCCTAAAACGACGTCCAACTTTTCCCTTATATTCCTTATGTGAGAAATTGTAATGTGTTCTGGCATCGAACCCAGGAAAACCATGGTCTTATATAATTTTATTTCATAAACCGTGTCTTGATATTCATCTTCTTGCAAAGGAAGAAGTTCCTATCATTTCGATAAGTGCATGGAAAAAATTATGAAAAACTACCCCAATGTGTTTTATATGGCAGATATATTTACCTCCCGGCATCGAACCCGGGTATTTCTGGTGATATTTCCTATGCAACACAATAGAAAATTACCATCTCTAACTATGTGTGGAAATTCAAGCAGAATTATTGGCTGCAACTGCCTCAAATTACGTCCTATTTTTCCCTTATATTCCTTATGAGAGAAAGGTCATTGTGCTCTGGCATCGAACCCAGGAATATTACGGTCATATGGAAATTTTTTTCTTAAACTAATTCTTACCATACATCTTCTAGCCAAGCACGAACTTCCTGTAATTTCGATAAGTGTATCAAAAAAAAAATGAAAAACTACTCCCAAGTATTTTAAAGGGCGGATAAATGCATCGTCCTAGATCGTATGCTAAGAGCTTAGAAACGGGAAATTACAAATCATTAATAAGGTTCGACTGCAACATAAATGCACTTAAAATGTTTTAAGCAAGATATTAATAAAAACCTCAGTAAATGAAGTGATAATTTTCAATGGTACAATATAATTTAAAACGGGTGCATAGGTGGGGTTATTCGAATTTATTTTTCTACATGCGGCCCAAAGTCAACTGCGTTTCACTTACGAGTTTGAACGAACAAAATCGTGTAAATTATATACGTTTCCGTCTCTAACATTCAAAACGGCACGAGATTACATTACAAAAATTACAAACGGACAATTCTAAAATAATTTTAATTCACGATTACTTCAATTCGGTATATGACAACGTATCATAACAGCCTTAGCATAAATTTAATATGTACATACATTTTTCCTCCGTTGTGAAATTGGCGCAAAGGGGCTCGAATCTGTTTTTCTCTGCTCACTTGTCTCCTCGAAACGTGGTGACCGCTTATAATTTTCATAGTTTCTGGAAAATCGCTTTCCGTTCGAGTCTCTGAAACGCGTGGGAGACCGCAGACGGAAGACTTGACGATCGAAAAGTAAAGTTTCCGTTTCCGTTCGAGAAGACTCTGAAACACCCCCCAGGTTGAGTATCTGGGCCATAGATAATGCATTTCAATAATAAATTACATAAAAATGATCTGAACCTGAGATCTGGTATTGTGATGTGATTCCTGAGCCAGGCTCCTCCATTCCATCGTCTCTGCCAACTCCACTTGGCCTTCCCCACTCTCTTCTGCAGGTGCTGTAGTGACCCTTATGGCAGGAATGCCTATGCTACTTGTACTTGAGCTGTTGTTTGGACCTCCCTCATCGTGGTTGGTGGAACTGGGAGACTCAAGGGATGAGGATGATTTGGCACCCTCTCCGTCCAAGGGCTAACTGCTGCTCTCTCCTCTGCTCTTCCAACTGACTGCTAACAGTCTGAATGACTTCAGAAGACATCTCCACAGATGTGGCATCACCTAAGGGTTACGAAATCATAATTATTAACAAGGAAAGGGATACAAGTATCTTTACACATAAGGGCATGCACCCAGGAAACACAGCTTAGGAAAAAAGTCTGACAGGGCCAGGAAGTCCCATCCTGGCCATGTGAGACTATTTTTAAGTCTGTTTTTTCTTGGGGAACATTTATAAGGGTTAAAGTAGGTATATCTGTTGGCAATTGCCACCAGATATGTCTCCATCAAATAATATAACTTGCAAACAAATACACATGCAGAATAAAAATTGAAATGAATGGAGCTCTAAACACAAATGCTAAAACAATTACTGACCTATCTTTTTGTTTTGAATTAATTACATAATTATCTTTTATACATGATTAGCAAACCCAGTTCAGGACATTTGGTGAACGTTGAGATTTGCGCTGAAGTGAACATGGTGATAGAGCCAAACTCATTTTATCAGAATGTTTATCCACTCTACATCTGTTAAATATTTATGAGATTGGGGTGTGAATGATATTGAATGGGACTTATTAATACTCACAAAACACTTGGTCTTTTATTATTTTCTCTCTTCAGCATCAACTTTTATGACGATACCTAGCCACAGGTTAGCCATGCTTCCTAAATGCAAATGTAATATGTAGCAGTGACAAAGATTCTTCTGGTAGATGTGTACTGCATAATATACAAGAATAATAGAAGATTGTGTATACTATAATTTTCCTATCACTATCATAATTTAATGATTATTAATTGAAAGTACATTTCATTTAGGAGGATCTTTCCTTGTTTTAAATTGCGTAATATTTTGATTTCCTAATTTTAAGAGTTGCATGAAGTTTTAGATCCAAAGTAATTAACCTGAAATAGGAATGATATAAATAAAACTTATACATTACATATTGCTATATATAAAACATAAATAAGACTAATGTTAGAAAAAAATAAGGAAATAGTTCAATTCGATAAAATATTTTGAATCTTGTTTCACAGAATCAGTTTCACAAATCATTCATCAAATACTTTAATTTAATTGGTTTTTACATCATCTGTATCTAATTTGATATGGATTCCATCAACGTAAGTTACTTAAATGCCTGTTGCTGTTTCTTTGAAATATCTTTCTAATTTCATTTCTCAAAGTTTTACCTTAACATTTGTGTCACATTAAAACCACTAGAGACTGTATTAAATGCTCAAACTGCATACTGAAGACAGAAAGTTGCAGAACTCTGGATCATACAATGAAAATTGTTCCTTAAATAAAAAACCACCAATTTCAATAGTTAAAGAGCATATTCATACCTCTTAATCATACAAATATAAAAAATTAAATGAAGACAGCAATGGCTCGGTCAACTATTATCCAGTGAAGACTTAAGAAGGTATTCTTTCTTTGGGTATTGATATAAAGGCTTTTAAATCAAATATTGAATCAGCAATCCCAAAAATAATTAGTAGATTTAAACTAAATTATCTATTCGAAGACCATGGTCACCTATTGGATATAAGAATAGTGAAATCTTATTTAAATCAGAAGGAAAGTCTTGTGCTTCCTCAACTATATGGAATATAACAGTTCCAGAACTGTGTGCCTTAGAAGTTAACCAGTAGTCCCACGAGACTCCTCTACTAAGGTTATAATACGATTATTGTAACAGCATTGCTGGGAAAAATTTCAAGCTTTACCTGCATTGTAAACTGAAAAGGTTTGGGAACTCCTGATTTTAATCTTTTCACACCAACATTTCATATTATCAAATTGGACATTTAATGAATTATCATGGTGAAGGGTCAATATCAATATTGTATGAAGGATAACAAGCTTTAAAGCTAATAAAGCCTAAAAAATAATAATAAATTCAACTAGCACACTGAGTTAAGTATGATAGGGGTCGTACACAAATTACGTAATGCAAAATTTTCCAATTTTCGACCCTCCCTCCATGTAGCAGGAACGCCAAGCAGTACCCCACCTATACTCCGTTATGTAAAGAGTGCTTTGTGAAAAAAATTGGGCTTATATTCAGATAAGAAAGATTTTTAGTTCCCAATAATAATTCACTTTATAATATTCAATTTCAAAGGCCTTTCATGCATTTCACCTAGATTCGATACCATGGCCAGTTGATAATTACCATCGCACCAGTGCAATGCTATTGTCTCGTGCAGCACACTCCTCAGCAGTACTCCCACTCTTATTACTTTTGTTCTACGTTCATATTTGCTCGGATCAGTTTTCCCCCATTAATTACGAGCGAGTTTTAGATTCAAACGTTGATCAAGCAGAAATTTTGCTATTCTTTAGGTTCTAAAACCGTGATGTAACACAAACCTTAATTTATGAATTGTGAATGGCCCCATATGGGAAAATTATCCAAATGGAAGCATTTTTTGCAGACTAAATGACTACATTGAATGAACTAAGGGGCTGCAGGTTCCTCTATATCTGCAATAACAACCCACTACATATTAATCTAAAACACTGACGACCTACACAAATTTACAGATGCAGAAATACAATGAAATTAGTGCATATGTAACATCACTGAAATTAACTTTGGTCTAACAAACTCTCACTAGCAGTTAATGTTCCCTTTAGTATGGTAACCGATAAAACATCACAGAAAATAGGATAATCGCTGCAGCACACCATCATTATTCTAACAAGAATACCTAACCTGATAACAGATAGCAAAAAGCATAAATGGAAGAAAGGAAATGAGATGACTTCATACATTGATAATCCAGGATAATGATGTTGATATTTTATTCAATCTCCAGAGTTAACGATGGGTAAATGATATTAACACAATTAAATGATATGTTACACATAAATGCATAATTACAGATAAACAAATTTGGTGGTCTAAGAAAAGATACAGAACGTGTGGATTTAAAATATTTCAAAGCACTGAACAATCACTATCTGGAGATGATGATTCCTAGTTCCCATGCAAACATGACAGAAAAGCGTACATTAAATGAAGTTTTTGATCAAAATTACATCATCCTTACTATGGCAATGAACAATAAAATGAATACAGATGATTTGTTATACTTAACGGAAAAACTTTATTTTAATGAGATGAAGTAAGGATAGTTCCAAATTCAATATCGCATCTGATACGGAGGGAAAGAACCCTTGGGCTTTCCTCTTCCCATTCTTCGGCTGTCTGGAGATTGTTTGAAGGTGCTGGGGCCACCCCTTGCCTCTGGAGGACTACCTCTGTGAGCGCCTCTTCCTCTGGTTCCAACTGCCTCTCTTGACCCTGCTGCTGGGTAAAAGTAAAATAATTTGAGTAAATCTTGAAGTAATTCCTAAATAAACAATCTAAAATATAAAGGTTTCTCAAGCTTTGACAAATTATAAATTTAAATCCTGATTTTGAATGGTGAATTCCAGAGGAATTTAAAACAAAGTACGAAGAGATGGAAGGTAACTTTTAACCTTGCACATGAAAGTCTGAGTCTTAACCCAAAGTTGTACTGATTGAAAAAAGTTTTTCACATCTGTACAACAAAGTATGAAGAGCATCCAAACTGTAAATTCAGCGAAAAAATGCACTTGAATGCCATAGCTGCTGAATGGCTTTGTCCATGGAATATAAAGTCCTAATTGTATCAGATCCAATGGTACCTCAAGCTCAGAACGGCTTTAACTTCCAATGTTTCAGAGTACAAATGTTGTATTTCAGAGTGATTGGATACTCAGAGTTTAAAAAAAGGTTAAAAGTCTGAACTGTCTGCACAGAGAAACCTGTTCTCGCTGCTTAAAAGCTATTAGTTATTCACAAAGTCTTTCTCTTACTGTAAAATATTCCCTTGTGCATAGCCCATAAGCAATAACATGGAATTCTCTAGTTGATACATTAAACAGGCCACTGAATCTTAATAATGAAAACGTCGCTTATAACGGATGCTGGTTCTTTGAAGCAACCAGAGTGTTTACTTCAGCATCATCACAAATTGTTTAGACTTAACCCGTCAGCTACTAAGGTATTTTACACCTTATCTCTCCCAAGGGGGGAGGGGGGCAACTGAGTGATTTTGTGCTCTAAGTGTTTAGTTCCACGGTTAAAACAATAAAACTATGAATTTATCTTAAAACTGAATTATAATAGATAGACAAGTAATATTTGCTCTAGGGAAATGTCTTTCTTGGCAGATATAATTAAAAACTGATGGAATGGATTTTAAACATAGCACAGGAAATTGTGCAATTTAACCTAAGGTTATACAAGAAGAAAAAGAAAGTTACTTGTCTGGGACTTGAACCCAGGTCTGAGTCACTATTTTTCTCTTCTTGTATAACCTTAATTAAAAAACAATAAAACTTCAAAAATCTTTATCACAGGCCTTTCAAATATTTATTCAACTTAACAAAGTTATGTTAAGCCATATTGTGAATTACTTTATCAACATTTTGGATAATATCACATTATAGAAAGAATGGCCTTGCCTTGCTTATGAACATTTCTAATTTTTTTTCTTCCCCTCTTTATGGTCTTTTTAATAAAATTATACAAAAAATGTGATTGTGAAAAAATATACAAAGAATAAAATTATTAGAACTTGAAGAACACACACACAGATGCATGAAATTATTTCAAAAGTTTTAACCTTAATAACACAGAAAAATTATCACTAGAGTAACTGAGTTACACTCTTTGTTAGCCAAAGGGTTAAAGCCCTCTTTCCCCGCATAACCAGAACATTTTCCAAAAACACCTAGCACAAAAATTACTAAATGAGGGATTCAGCAAGGGACTAATCCAAAAAAGAAATACAAAGAAAATAAATTTAAAAGAACACCCACATTTATGTAGGAATTGATACATATTTACCATTTTCCAAAGTCACAAGATCTCAGAACTTACTGTTTTATCTTCAACTTAAATTACATGCATACTACATTTAAGAGCATAAAAATTGAATTTATACTTAAAACTGCATCCTTAAATAATTTTAGTTTAAGGGTCCAGTATCTAGCAGATTGCTAACAATTATCTCTATATTCGGCAAAGTTTGAAGTTACAAGTTTATATCAATGTGACTTTAAATTAAACCATATGTGTCTAAAAATCTTGTAAAAGTAAATCACAATATTAATATACCAAGATAAATGATTCTCATAGATAGTTTAACATAGATATAAAATACTTTTATCATATAAATTATATGTGTATAAAATATATTTATATTTAACAATTTATCCCTTAGATGCACCTCTAAATAAATAAAATTCTGTAAAAGTAAATCACAGTATCAAGATATGAAGATAAATTTTTCTCTAGTTTGACTTACATATAAAATACTTTTATCCTCACCAAACTACTTATATTTAACAATTTATCCCTTAGATACCCCTCCAATCATGTTTCATGACCTTTGAGACTAATGACATACTATCAGAAAGAATCTAAGATAAAATTGTACTTTTATCACAAATTTTTTATTTACAAAAAAAGTGTTAATGTTTTTTGTAAAATTAAAATTTGTGGTTAAAGTCAATTCTATCTTAGAATCTTTCCCTTATGGATTACCACAACACCTCGCCTGATTATGTGAAGATATACTATCAATCATACTATAGTGAAAACTTACCACATTTTTGTATGTCGACCTTAGGAAGAACAAATTCCAAATTGAAGCATCCAAAAGATGCAGAGTGAGAGCACTAATATGATAAAGAAACAATCCATTTTCAATCTTGAAGATACTCCTCACCCACTTCGAACCTAAATCTTTCACAGTGCAGGATGACTGGCAGGAAGTTACCCCTCTGAAGTTACTCCTCTGAAGTTACTCCTCTGAAGTTACTCCTCTGAAGTTACCCCTCTGATGTTACCCCTCTCCTCAACTTTCCCCCCTCTAGTGTGATGTCATCCACTGGACTCGAGATCGCAAGTTGACTACACCTACCCACCATTCCATTGCCAAGGCCTCTGTGGTTCTCCTTCTGAAATTTTATTGGGCCACTATCGTCATGGTAGATGAGTCACAGAGATGCCCATTGTCTTAGTGAAGGAACTGTAAATAACTGTTTAGAGGACATGGTTTTGCACTCAGGCAATTGAAAAACAAAATCCATCTTTCCTCAAAAATCCTCACTCCACAAATCAACAGAAGATGTGAAGGTGTTGTTCTCTCAACTGTTTATGCAAAGAGGGCGTCTGCTAATCTTAATCACTCAGCAGAATTCTACCTAACATAGCCTCCTTTGTGTTTAGAAGGTTGATAGAATACATGCATGAGTTGATAAAAATCTATCTGCCACCCATGTTTCAAAAGCCATGGAGTCTACAAGTGGTATGTTCCTTGATGAGAATTAATTACCTAGCGATTCTGAATGTGATAATGACAGTAAAAAGGAGGACTTTGCGTATTGCGACTAACCAAAAAATCAAGAGTAGTAGATGAAACTAATGATGGATGGCTGAAGCTTGTCAACCCATTTGGATTCTCAAGTAGGTCGTTTCCCTAAAATATCGATTTCATAATTAATAATCAATTAGTTATAATATGATAAATATATTAATAATATATAATAATAATATATAAATAATACACATTTTTTATTTAAAATTTTTAATAATACATATTTTTTAAGTATTCTGATAATTATTTAAAAGACCATCTTCTGGATTTGAATTATAAAAATGGGAATCGCTAAATTAATCAGAAATACCAGATTTACTTGAAAGTAATGCACACATTGTTGGGTCTCTTTTCAGTTCAAAAATCAGGGTGTGTGTTAGAATAGACAGTGAACTAGATTCAGGCACAATGATACTCATGCACATGTCAATTGGCCGGTCGCATCCTAGGTTCACCCTAGTTCTATGCAACTTGTCAAAAGTTCCATCAATACACTATCAATGTTTTCACTGTAAGAATCTCTGAAGACTACAGACTAAACTGTCAGCTAATACTTTTTAATTGATAGGAAATTTGCTAGCCCATCAAAAAATTTGGTTAATGGTAGTTATCTGGAGGTTATCTCATTACTTTTTTCAGGTAGAAATTTGGAGGGTCGCCGTCCTAATCTAGTCCTTTAGCTTGCCTTTGTAGCTCGGGAGCACCCCGGCAACCACATAAGGGGGTACCATAAAAAAACTGACCGCATTAAGATTTTTTGTGATTTTGCAAGAAATTACCCGTTTACGCCAGGCAGCGTTGTTGTTGGGTTGGGATAGTGGGGAGGGATTTCTAGCAAAAATCAAGAAATCCCCAACCCAACCCCTGTTGAGATATTTAAAACACCCGCCTATCTTTCCGAGCAATGTTGCCATGTGTTAACAGGTAATTTCTTGCAAAATCACAAAAAATCTTAATTTTCATGGTAGTACGTTGATCAAATGACGCTTGTATATCTCTAAGAGTGAGTGAGACGATGAAGATAATAAATTGTTGCTCATTTGAATCGCTTATAACTTTTTAAATCATATTCCATGCAGTCAGTTTTTTTATGGTCCCCCTACTGTGGCGGCCAGGCTCTCCCGAGCTACGAAGGCGAGCTAAGGGTTCAGATTAAGACGGCAACCCTACAAATTTCTACCTGAAAAAAGTAACGGTACAACTCCCAGATAACTACCATTAACCAACAATTTAAATGATCAATTTTGAGTAGGTTAACATACGCACTTACGTAGGACTTTCAGCATAAACGATTCCCATAATTTTGTGTATAGTGTATAAGCATAAAAATATACAAATATAACAGCATAAATGTGTATAGTAAACACATATACGGTTCTGCAAATGGCGTGGTAGTATGTCTTAAGTTGCTCTTTGAAATTGTGGGCAAATGATTTTTCAATATCTGGCATTTGAATTTTGAGGTGTGCATTACATTTGGTGGTGCATAATTTTCGAGAATACCGTATATATTTATTTAGGCTTTTTAATATTGATTGGTATTATACAAAAGCCCTCTCTGGATTCTTACTTTTCTAGAAATCTAGTTGTATCTTCCCAAGAGTAACGACTTGAGATTGAAGAGAAAATATTTCAAAATTATTATCTTTTTCTAGTAACTCAAAGACCAAGTTGTACAAAGAACAAGAAGGTTTTGCAATTCAATTTAAGTATTGATTATTTGAGTAGTGCATTTCAGACCATTCATCAACTAAAGATGAATATCGATCAGCATTAATCAAAGTATGGAAAGGCAGTTTGTCCTTCATGCAGTATATTCCTCAAAAACTTTAATATTTATAATTAAAAAATTTGATGTGCGAGAATTGAAAACTAGATATCAGTGGAGATTTGTTTAATCTAGATCACATTCCACAACTTTAGTTTCTGAAACACAGTATGCTATAAATGTCAGCATTAGCGATAGAATAATATGAACCTTTACTTAACGCTTTTCTACCTGTTGTTGTGAAAACACTATGGTGAGAATCCTACGCAAACAAATTTACGTCATGTATACACGAAATAGATTTTTCTAGGCAAAAGAACATATTTTTTGGAGATGTAAAATAGTTGGTTGAAGAGAAAGTCGAATTTATAAGTATATTATATTATTCTTTTAGGGGGCTCCCTCAGCCATGTGGGTAGCGCTCACATTTTTGGTGAAAGCAATCTTGGGTTCAATTCTGGTGGAAGCTCACATGCAAAATGATCAATACTGTCAAGGCACTTTTGACTTCACTACTACTACTATTTTTGGACCATAATCAGGAGTTTTGGTCTCATCCTTCATCAACTGATAAAAGGTCGATAATTGGGCTAATATGCAGTCTTTTCTGCAGCCCGGGACTGTGGTAAACTAAATATTATTGGAATAGTTTTTCCATTGAGTGTATTGTAACACATATCATCAATGTGAACTTGGATATGAATACCTTCTATTATTCTGATATTACAAGTACAAGATATAAGATCTTGTATACCAATTTTAAACAAAAATCTGTCAAAATTAACATATTTAATATACTACCATAATCATGGCAAATTGTCTGGGAATTCCTTTAGTAAATTGGAACCCTTCATGTCTATTTAAACTTACCTAAATATATTACTGTAGCAGAAGATGCTACTCCAGCAGAGAAACTGGTCATGAATAATGAAAAAATTGTGTGGAAAATTGCAAAGTTTTCTCTTCATTACTTGGGATTGCAATAAGATAATAATGTTCTAATATGTGTAAAATAGGTATTGTTGAAGTAGGGAGAACAAGCTGCTGAGGGAAGCAATAACATTATGATTTTACAATTGAAAAAAATAATGATGTAGGATTTACATCGTTGGATAAGTATAAACCAGTGTGCACAACAATATAATAAAGTAGTGGGAGGATTGCATCTTTCATTTAGAGCATAACCAACGTAAGAATGAGAGGTATGTAAAAATTATGATATTGCAGGACCAAACTCAAAACTAATGTGTAATTGGAGGGACCATATCAGTTTCCTTCCAAAAAAAATTGAAGAAATGCTAAAAAGGTATGGCAGTAGAGCAGAGACCTTCATTGTAGAGCAGCTATCACTAACATTTATTGATTGTAATTGATTAGCTACAAATAATGGCAGTTACAAAGATTTTATTTTTCATCATATTTGATGTGCTCAAAATAATGTTCTTATCCTATAAATGCATTTCTAATGGTCATGGGTGCATAGAATTTCCCATGTATTTCACATTAGACTATATTCATTTATAAAATTATGATAAATTAAAGATGAGGCAAAATTCCACCAGCAAAAATGTACCTGGACACAAATTACCCCGCTAAATTATACGCTAAGTGAGAAATAGGAATAATGAAGCATTTCACATTACCTACCTACATCCTGAAGTAGGCTCTGACCACACAATAGGAACTGGTCGACGCACTGGCCTGTCGTTTTGCATAGCCCCCACGAGTAGAGCGTCTTGCTACTCCAGTGCTATGCCTTGCTGTTTGTTGACCTCGCCAAGCACCTCTTGATGTATCTCCTCCAGCTTCTTGAACACCTGTGAATTTCAAAGGATTTAAGAGCCAAATTTTTAAAAATTACGAAAAAATTAAAAGAGTGCATTCAATAGATAAATTTGACAAATCATTGAACTGTTTTAAGGTTAATAGTGGCCCCTACAAAGTAACAAAAACTACGTCAAACTTCTAAAGAATTAATAATAATTTTAATATGATATGTGGAAAGAGTAATTTGCAATTGAATTGTAACTCTATTCATAGGAGTAAGTCAAGGATTTTAAAAGCCAACTTCTTCCCAGGCAATGCTTATCATCTTAAGCAGGGTTTTCCAATTTTTTTTTGCAATGGAACACTTCGCAAACCTGGGAAGTTTAACGGAGCACTAAGTAAACCTAGGAAGTTAAACGGAACACTTAGCCTATTTTTATGTTAGGTAATTCTGTTTGTAAAATTAAAAAAAATCATTTTATTACAACTAATTACTTATTTTGTAATTGTTTTTAAATATAAAACTATAGTATTATAACATAAACATAAAAATATGAGTAAAAAATCTGATGTGGCCAGCACATGACTTTCTCCATATATATAAGATGTAAATATTTATCTACCGCAGTATTTTCGAACTCTATATTCTATCTAAACTTGGAATATGAGTGATTAATATATATATATATTATTATCTTTGACGCCAAAAACATGAATAATAATGTTTTACGGGACATGATCGATGAAAAACGATGAAATTGGCATTTCGCCCATAGAGCCCAGAGCGCCCACAAAGTACATAATCAGCAACTTCCGGTTTATCAGTATTTCATGAATAACTCCTACACAATCAGTGATACAAAAATATGTTTCAACCAAAAGTTATAGTAAACATTATTTTCTAAAACTTTTATTATAATAGCATATACCTTAATATCATATTTATGGAGATATTTTGAAAACCGGAAATGAGCTTTGAAGAATACAGCTCAACTTCCGGTAAACCGATTTACTCTAAAAACTAATCAACTCTTAAAAAACTAAATAAAGTACTATATATGAAATTTGGTGTTTATATAATGCATCGTTTTTAAGTTAGAGCGCCCACAAAGTACATAACGGCTACTTCCGGTTAATCGGTATTTCACGAATAACTCCTAATCAACCGGTGATACAAAAATATGTTAAATACAAAAATTATAGTAAATAACATTATCAAAAACTTTTATAAGTAATACAATGCACGTATATATCATATTTATGGAGTTATTTTGAAAACCGGAAATGAGCTATAATGAATGAAGCTCGACTTCCGGTTAACGGATTTACTCCAAAAACTAATCAACTCTGACAGCACACACCACAGTACTATATACGAAGCTTGGTATTAATACGATTAATAGTTTTCACGATAGAGCGCCCACTAACACACACACACATACAGACACACACACACACACACACACACAGACATCATTCCAAAATTAGTGAAAACGTGTTCTAGGGACCCCAAAACATGTATTTCCGTTGAAATCTCGAAGTCGAATTTTTTCATGAAAACAATACTTTCTCTATACTTCGTATGTGGAGAAAGTAAAAATATATAAAATACAAAAGTTATAGTAAATTATATTATCTAAAACTTTTATAAGGAATACAATATAACAATATATCATATTTATGAATATATTTTGAAAACCAGAAATGAGCTTTACACAACGTACATAATCAGCAACTTCCGGTTTAACAGTATTTCATGGATAACTCCTAAACAATCAGTGATGCAAAAATATGTTTCATACAAAAGTTATAGTAAATTATATTTTCTACAACATTTATAAATAATAGTATATACCTAAATATCATATTAATGGAGATATTTTGAAAACCGGAAATGAGCTTTGAAGAATGAAGCTCGACTTCCGGTCAGCCGATTTACTCCAAAAACTAATCAACTCTAACGACTGTAATAAAAGTACTATGTATGAAATTTGGTGTTAATCCAACAAATAGTTTTCATGTTAGAGTGCCCACAAAGTACATAATCATCTTCTTCCGGTTTATCAGTATTTCACGAATAACTCCTAATGAACCGGTGATACAAAAATATGTTAAATACAAAAGTTATAGTAAATTTTACTATCTAAAACTTTTATGAGTAATACAATAGACGTATATATCATATTTATGGAGATATTTTGAAAACCGGAAATGAGCTTTAATGAATAAAGCTCGACTTCCGGTTAACGGATTTACTCCAAAAACTAATCAACTCTGACAGCACACACAAATATACTATATATGAAGTTTGGTATTGATACGACTTTTAGTTTTCGAGTTAGAACGCCCATTATCACACACACACATACACACACACACACTCACACACACACACACACACACACACACACACACACACACACACACACACACACACACACACACACACACACACACACACACACACACACACACACACACACACACACACACACACACACACACACACACACACACACACACACACACACACACACACACACACACACACACACACACACACACACACACACACACACACACACACACACACACACACACACACACACACACACACACACACACACACACACACACACACACACACACACACACACACACATACACACAGACATCATTCAGAAAATGGTCAAAACGTGTTCTAGGGACCCCAAAACGTGTATTTCCGTTGAAATCTAGAAGTCGAATTTTTTCATGAAAACAATACTTTCTCTATACTTCGTATATGGAGAAAGTAATAAAGGATTTAATGACTTTTATTCTACAATTCTCCATTAAGACTACAAATTGCCGCGGAACTCCTATTCAGGTTCAGTGGAACACCGGTGTTCTGTGGAACACAGTTTGGGAAACCCTGATCTAAAGCACATCTCTAAATTGATTAAAAATATTACCTTCACTTCCATCTCCTAATTCTGTCACATCATCAGTTTCATTTCCAGAAGCTTCTCTAGATTGGTCATCTCCTTCACCTAGAATACAAATAATAACACTGGTCTTCAAAAAAAAGATTGTTTTGGTGCCTAAGATTTTATAACTGAATTTTGCTATACTTAGGGTGCTGATTCTAAACATGAAATCAGTTTTTCTCTATCAGCTCTACTTCTTTAGATACATCCACTTATCTATCAATGTATTTTCTATTCAATACATTGATGTATGGGTGTTGTAAATTTAATACACAATGTCATTTTCAACATTGTCAGTCTTATTTTATTCTGCAATCTAGTTAGCTACAGGGAAATCTGCTTGATAGAATTATTCCATTGCATGCCCAGTAACTGTAGTGACATTCAACACTTCAACTAGAGTTGAGTTTAATGAGTGAGTTCTCGCTGTGCAGGTTAGATCGAAGTGGGCCTCCTATGATATTTCTGTTTGGGAAAGAGTTGTTATACAAATAACCTTTCATGTGTTTTAGATTGCTGTATTTGAGCTGTTCCAAAGGAAAGTATGAGTCCTACTAGAAAAAGTTGTTTAAATCATCCTGACATGGTTTGCTACAAATGCAGAGAATGCACATTAAAAGAAAACAGAACAACTGTTAGTGACTTTGTTAAGAGAGCTAATGTAGGATATTTTGGTGTTAGACTTGGTGATCAGGATAAAACCTGGGCACCACATCTTGTCTGTAAAACTTTTACAGAAACTTTTACAGAACATTTACGACAGTGGACTACTGGAAAAAGGAAAAGTCTGAATTTCGGCATACAGATGGTGTGGAGAGAACCAAAAAACCATTTCGATGATTGTTAGTTTTGCCTTGTAAATATTGTTGGAATCAACCAAAACAATAGCAAGTGGAATTATCCTGATATAGTCTCTACTAGACATCCGGTCCCTCACTCACAGGAAGTGCCGATTCCAACATTTCACCAGCTACCAGAGCTCTGTGAGGACGAGTATTGTCCCTCTGATCACCAATCTGATAATAATAAAAGTGACAGTGATTATGAGGAGATATCATCAACTCCTCAGCGTTTCAACCAGGATGAGTTGAATGGCCTTGCCATGAATGAAAGTTGAATGGCCTTGCTCGACGATGTTGAAAGATAGCTTCTCATATGGATCAATGAGAAGCAAATGCAGTGCGACACTATTAACGAAAACCTAATTTGTGAGAAGGTGAAACTAATTTTTGCCGACCTCATTAAGAGGATGTCAGGATCATCAACGGACGAAGACGAAGTATTCAAGGAAAGCCGTGGGTGGTTCAAAAAGTTTAAGAGAGGAACCAGCATCCGCAGTGTTGTGAGGAATGGAGAAGCAGCAAGCTCAGGCATAAATGCGGCCGAGAACTTCATCGGCGTATTCAAGAACCTTGTGAATTTGTAGGGTAATCTGCCGCAGCAGGTTTTTAATTGTGATGAAACGGGTCTCTTTTGGAAAAAGATTCCGAAGCGAACTTATATAACAGCAGAAGATAAGGCATTGCCAGGTCACAAGCCTATGAAAGGCCGTCTCACGTTGTTGTTTTGTGCAAATGCAAGTGGCGATTTGAAAATTAAACCGCTGCTCGTTTTACCATTCGGACAATCCACGAGCCTTCAAGAAGTATAAAGTCCAGAAGTGGCTAGAGGTCATGTGGAGGTCCAACAACAAGGCTTGGGTTACACATTACCATTTTATAGATTGGATCAATGAAATGTTTGGTCCGTCTGTAAAAAATATATGTTTGAGATGAATTTGCCACTCCGTGCCTTCCTTATTATGGACAACGCTCCTGCACATCCTCCAGGCCTAGAAGATGACCTCCTTGAAGAATTTAAATTCATCAAGATCCAATTCCTGCCTCCTAAAACCACTCCTTTACTGCAGCCAATGGATCAGCAAGTCATTTCAAATTTTTAAAAAGCTCTACACTAAAACTCTCTTTGAGCGTTGTTTTGAGGTAACTGAAGGAACCAATCTCACTCTCAGAGAGTTTTGGAAATACCACTTTCACATCGTTGCCTGCCTCAAGATGATCGACGAGGCATGTGAGGGGGTCCCCAAGAGAACCCTTATTTCTGCATGGAAGAAGCTATGGCCGGACAGCGTTGTCGAACACAACTGCGAGGAGTTTGAGCAAGTGCCTGCGGAGCCGGTAGTTGACGAGATTGTGTCTCTGGCCAAGATTATGGGGCTAGAGGTGGATAGCAACGACATCGATGAGCTAGTGGAAGAGCATAGCCAGGAACTGACCACCGAAGAGCTTATGGAGCTGAATTCTGTGTCACAGCAAGAATTTGTGCAGGGTATTTTGTCAGGGGAGGAGGAGATTTCAACCTCAGCAGAGCAACAAGCTTCCAACGAAATAAGGGAGATGCTAAAAGCAGCTGTTACATCGGACGTTGAGAAGCATCACCCTAATAAGGCAGTAGCTATACGCGCTGCAAATGTATTTAACGATAATCCTATGTCTCATTTTCGCAAACTTTTGAAGCGTAGGCAGAAACAAACCTCTCTAGACAACTTTCTAGTAAAAAAGAATATATTATAAATAATAAATTACATTATTATAAATTTTTTGAGTATTTTTTCGGAATGGAACGCATTATCCTATTTTACATTGATTTAAATGGAAAAAATTGTTTCGCTTAACGAGTGTTTCGCATTACGAGTAAGATTCTGGAACGAATTATACTCGTTAAGCGAGGTTCCACTGTATTTGAAATCAGGGCACCAAATTCATATGAAATCAGCTCCAAATACCCCGGCACCATAACCACTGTTGACCCCTGTAATAATTAAAAATATAAGAAACATGCAGTTTAAACAAAATCAGGGGATAGAATTAAATGGAGGATAAGGGAGGTTATAATCGCAGTCTGACCTGTTGCAATCATATGCAGATTCTTTTCTGATACTTTATAAAGAAGTACTTGCTTGTAATTGGAGAGTAACAGTTATAAAACCTTGCACAATGAAATCCCAAATATTTTGTTTAACTGGAAATATTTTGCAGTTTTTAAGTGTTGTGGAGTGAGCAATTGTTCTGGGCAAGTTCTTTGAGCAATCATGCCAGTGAGAAATTGTCACCATAGACCTTCAATATCTGATCCTAGCGCAAGGTTGGTGAGCCTATAGCAGCATGAGTGCCATATTTGATAAATATAAAGGACCTGCATGCTAATTTTGGTGCCAAATCAAACAGTGAGATGGTGACATTTTTCATTTTATCAAGTGAAGGATGGAATTAGAATTTTTTAATTGACTTCAATAATAGTTATTAATACCATTGTTATTGTTAATAATAATTACAAATGAACAGAATTCACATTTACTTATTGCGGGCCTTCATAAACTTAAAGTGAATAAAAATTATCTCGTCAGCAACTTTGAGCACACATGCTTTGGATCCAGGGTACTCAACCTTTATTGGTGCTGCGGCACCCAAGGGCAATTCAGAAAGCAAAGTGGTCACCACAACATTTTCATCCAGGGAGATATTCAACCAACCCTTGGCAATGTTGTTACTTTACTAGTTAACAATAGGTCGGTTTAAATAAACATTCCTTGGTAAATAAGATCAAGAAAATTATAGACAGTATATACAGTATATATAATTTCATCATAACCTCCAACGTGAGAAGTTTTTATTTCCAAGAAGATCTGATCTCGCAGAATAAATCTGGTATGAAGGTTTATCCTGCATGTGCACTGCTGAGCTCTAAAAAGCAGCAGTCATTGATTACGTGGAATTTGATAACCTAATAAGCTGAGGCGAACTGACTCTTTGCTTTCTGAACAATATATGCAATAGATATGCATTTTGTTAATCTTGAAAGAGGCGATAAGGGGGTTTACGTTTACACAGACCATCACCCACAATGTTTACGAAACCGAAGACCAGACCTTCCAAGTTTCTGACCACCAGCACTTCCCCACTAAACCTCCACTCTATCCCCTCTAGTCCAATCCAAAGAAATACTTTTGTAGCAAATCAAATAATTCTACTTTCCAAAGCTTTCCTGCGCAAGGTTGCTCTGGGCACCAGGTTGAGTATCTGGGCCATAGATAATGCATTTCAATAATAAATTACATAAAAATGATCTGAACCTGAGATCTGGTATTGTGATGTGATTCCTGAGCCAGGCTCCTCCATTCCATCGTCTCTGCCAACTCCACTTGGCCTTCCCCACTCTCTTCTGCAGGTGCTGTAGTGACCCTTATGGCAGGAATGCCTAAGCTACTTGTACTTGAGCTGTTGTTTGGACCTCCCTCATCGTGGTTGGTGGAACTGGGAGACTCAAGGGATGAGGATGATTTGGCACCCTCTCCGTCCAAGGGCTAACTGCTGCTCTCTCCTCTGCTCTTCCAACTGACTGCTAACAGTCTGAATGACTTCAGAAGACATCTCCACAGATGTGGCATCACCTAAGGGTTACGAAATCATAATAATTAACAAGGAAAGGGATACAAGTATCTTTACACATAAGGGCATGCACCCAGGAAACACAGCTTAGGAAAAAAGTCTGACAGGGCCAGGAAGTCCCATCCTGGCCACTATTTTTAAGTCTGTTTTTCCTTGGGGAACATTTATAAGGGTTAAAGTAGGTATATCTGTTGGCAATTGCCACCAGATATGTCTCCATCAAATAATATAACTTGCAAACAAATACACATGCAGAATAAAAATTGAATGACCAGCTTAGGAACCAGAGAGATGGAAAGATTGAAAGCAAGAACAAGTTTAATTTTTTTAAAAGATGCAAACAGAGTTTTTGTAACATTGGTAATCCTTTTAAATACTTAAGAACTAACTCAGAAGAGAAGCCATTTAAGATTGAAGTTTGCATTCAATGTTTTAATCAAAAAGGTAATCACAAAAAGCAGATAACAACACTTTGATCATGGTCTTTTTCCTTCAAACATTGTAGTCATAAATTCCATTGAAGGAAGCTAAGGATAAACATAAATTGAAACATTTCAGGATGAATTACAATTTTAAAGCTTTAATAGAAATTTAGCTTTATGTTATTTTATCACCTTTTACAGTATAAATAAATAACAGATTCTTCTCAGAATTTCATTTATTTGGATCATAGGTTGCAGAGTTCTTATAGATAAATTGGTCTTAAATTTTTCTCAAATATTTTAAATTACATACTATTCAAATTTGAGACGTTAAATGAATTTTTGGACAATATCTTGCAATTACCCTAAACATGTGTATCATGTAAACTTCTTCTACCTTATTCAATATTTAGCATGTTAGAACAAAAGTATATGTTCCTTGTTTTTTCTCTAAACTCTATTCCATTGTAAGCAATCCATTTACTGAGAAAGTCCAAACATTCCTCTACTTTATCTTAATTTATAATCTAGGATTTTCCTTCATAACGCAAAGCAATGTCGTCAGCAAAGGCCATTGCATTCCCTTTGAAATCATGCTTACACAGGTTAGTGATATATAACAGAAATAATATACGACCCAATTTAGATCCCTGTGGTAGTCCAGTTTCTATAAGTTTATAATAACTATAACTATTTCCTAGGTATACACACTGAGATCGTAGGGATAAGTAGCTCTTTATCCAAAATAATGCAACTACACAAATTCCTATCTGTTTTTTATTCCAATAATAGGTAATGATCCAGAGTGAGAAAAGCCTTTTTAATGTCAATCTATAATCCTACATTATGTGCAATTAAGTGTATAGCTTATAGTTTATACTTTATTTAATAAATTCGGAAATATTTCGATTTTTGTCCATATTTTGCTGAAAAATCAACAAAAACTAAACATATTGAGCTCCCTATGAAGTTTTTGAAAATATCCTTCCAAATCCATTATAGATTTTTACTTTAGTACAGCAGTTTACCAAAATATTTTGTAAAAATCAAAAGAATTCGGAAATATTACATTTTTTTAACCATATTTTGCTAAAAATAAAAAAAAACTATTTAAGTTTGTGTTCCTTATGAAGTCATTGACAAGATCTATCTAAAACCATAATAGGTTATTGCTTTAATATAGTAATTTACTAAAATATATTTCATGTAAAGTAAAAAATTCGGAAATATGTTGGTTTTTTGACCATTTTTTCCTTAAAACTAAATGAAAACTATTCATGTTTTTGCTCCTAAACATGTTTTTAACAAGATCATTCGAAAACCATAACAGATTTTCACTTTTGTGAAACAGTTTACCGATAAATTGTCAAGAAATCTAAGGAATTCGGAAATATTTCGATTTTTTTGACCATATTTAGCTCAAAAATCACGAAAAACTATTCAGATTTAGCTCCTTAAACAATTTTTTGAAAAGATATTTCCAAAGCCAAAATGGCATTTTACTTTTCTACAACAGTTTAACTAAACTTAGTAGGAAAATCTAAAGAATTGAGTAATATTACTGTTTTTTTGATCATATTCGGCTTAAAAACTAAGAAAAACTATTCAGATTGAGCTCCCTAATAAATTTATTGACAATCTCTTTCCAAAAGCAAAACAGATTCTTACTTTTGTTCAGCAATATAGTAAAATTTTGTCTAAAAATCTAAAGATTTTGGTAATATTTCTGTCTTTTGACCATAGTTTGCTTAAAAAGCAAGAAAACTATTCAATATTGTGCTCTTTGTGATGTTTTTGAAGGATCACTCCAAAATCTTAATAGATTTTCCGTTTTTTACAGTAGTTATCAAAATATTTTCTAGAAATCAAAAGAATTCGGAAATATTTCTAATTTTTGACTATATGTTGCTTAAAAACAAAGAAAAACTATTCAAATTTGTCCTACTTATGATGTTGTTGACAAATTTAAAGATTTCGGTTATATTTCTATCTTTTTAACATATTTTAGTTAAAAACCAAGAAAAACTATTCAAGTTTCTGTTCCTTATGGAGTATTAAAAATAAATCTATAATTTTTAAAATAAATCTTAAAATAATAGATTTTTACTTTTGTTCAGTATTTTATCTAAATATTTTATAGTCTATATTTGTAGTTATCTCCTTATCGTCAATTATTATGTACAAATAAATATATATCATTTGTGTAAGCAATAGCTCATTACAAAAACTGTTCATTGCAGCATAGGTAGTTTTAACTTTTTGGAAATTATTTATCATTTAAACATAAATCTTTTCAAGCTTTACATTTCTAATAATGTTGTAAGAGAAGCACTTTTATCTTCTACGATTGTTTCTTAAAGTGTTAGTTCAATAACTCTTAATTCATCTCATTATACCAAAATATAATTTTAAAAACCATTTATCAATATCAAAGCAAAATTCAGAATGCAATTTATATGATAATGCATGATTCAGCATAATATGTTTTCGAAAAAGAGGTTCTACAAAGGAAATTCTCTACCAGATTTAAGGGAAAATTATTATTTTTTTAATTACTTGTAGATTTTCTATGTTGTTGCTCACCCGTTCTGAAAATAATGGAAAACAACTATGGGAAACATGAAAAATATGTAAGAGACAATGTTCTAACATAGGATGAATAATGATCTCAAGAGATGTGAAAAACTATTTTCTATGATACAAAATCAATGCTGTTTCATTCAAAAACTCCTCTTTATAAGACAAGAAGTGAGTTTATCGGTAATAATTTATCGGATTAATTTGAAAAATACCAGGTAACATCGGAAATTTAACAAGTCTTCATGAGCCATTTCTTTTAATTATACAAGGTAGCTATGAATTCTCTTTTCAGCTGAATGATGCATTCTTAACATTAATACTTTTTGATCACACATCAAATTTCCCTATAGACAAACAAACAAACGTTTTCATAATCACTTACTTTTAATTAAACAGCTACCCACATAGCAGATACACATCTCAGAGATATCTCGAATGTCTAACAAGATGTCTTGGAGATGCCTCAAGGTGACCTTCGGTGACATCTCGAAGGTAATTGAAAACACGATGAATATTAATAAAAAGAAACCTTCTAAATCAATTGTCAGCTGAATGAATATATTATTAATAATACTCGATCAAACATTTTACACACATCACATTCCATCACTCTCTTCAGCAGGAAAACAAAGTAAAGACAGGAAATTAGGCTATGGTATTTTTTTGTTTATTAAGACAAATACATATTCAAGAAAAATTGTCACAAATCACGCGAGCTGTCAAACGTCACGAAAACAACTAAATTCAGAAATTTTTAAAATTATGTGCATACTATTTTATAGTTTAACACGAATACACATATGGAAACTCTAAACGTTCTCACTATTCACACAAACTGCCAAACAACACTAAAATTGTTAAATCACACGATAACTTTACCGGGATATGACTAAGACAAAAACTCTTGTGCTTATAAAGAAGCCCGAGGTAACAGCACTGCAAAAATATGTACGGAACATATTTCAAGCTATAATAGGCACACTATGAAGTCACAATAATTTCTCACACAAATACTTCACATAATTCACTACTCCTGCTTTCTTTGGAAGCGAATATAGACTTACAATATAACTTTAACTCCTTAAAATAAGATTAGAATTAACAATTAGTTTGCTTCAAAAGTATTTGAACAAGATATAAAACACTGTTATTCAAAAAGGCATCTGAGAGGGAAAAAGCGCATATGAGCGTCTGAATAAATGAGCATCGTAAATACTACTTGCGTGGTGAAGCGCGTCTTTAAACCCAAGATTCCAGTTGCTATACAAATGTTTGCCTCCCAATAGCCAAAATAAAATAACTTAAAGGTACTATTTCGCTGGGACTGCCGACCTCAGCGGCGGGCAGCGACTGCTGGCATTTGACTTCTGATTTCAGCCAAAACATATGGTCATATTTCCAAGGGCGTCGCCAGCCACTGGGCTAGTGGGGGGCAAGCTGCCAGATAAAATGAAAAATGCCTAACATACAGGGGCTAGTTTATCCATGCCCGCTTCTTACTACAAATATGTCAAATCCTCCAAAAACTAAATGTATTGAAAACTAGAGGAGTTTAACGCTTATATGGCCAACTCATTAAACTTTCCAAGATAGTAGTTTACTTAAGCAAACTATTGGAAACTTATCATAAGTTTTGTTTGGATTTCTAGTTTGGTTACGTCCAATTTCTATTATAAATTAATTTTTTTCGATGCCCAAGTATTGCCAAGCGTGAAAAGGAAAAAATAGTTATGGTTATTTGACAAGCAATATAAAACGTCTCAATAAATCGCCAAATTGGTGCACCCATCCTTATTTGAACATATTTCGTTGTTAGACTATATCATCAGCAGCTTTCTTAGCAATGACTTCATCGGTTGCTTTTAAAATTACCTCCTCTTCTAAGAAACAAAAAATCATTTATATCAGATGAAATTTTCTGGTAGGCTTACAATTAAGCCTGATTTCGTTATTTATGTATTAGCCAAGTTTTCAATTGAATGCGTCACATACCGGAGAGTAAACATTCGGCTGCATTAAAATATTCTGTAGACTCTTGATTATAGTTGATATTATAATTGAATTTGCAGAAATCAAGTTATATACCAAGGTGGAAAAAATGAAGACGTCACATACCGGAGAGTAAACATTCGGCTGCATTAAAATATTCTGTAGACTCTTGATTATAGTTGATATTATAATTGAATTTGCAGAAATCAAGTTATATACCAAGGTGGAAAAAATGAAGACGTCAACTTACAATTATTTAGACTAAGTAATAGGTGGTTTAACCAGCAGAGAGATGATACAAAACCCAGTCTTACGCACTGAGTGCTCAAAGGAAACAAAAGTTTCCACGAATTGAAATTTTTAATGGGCATTGCATAACCGGATGAGATTCGTGGGATTCTATCACAGGAGAAAAAATTGGCCGCATCGAAAAGGAAGCTGAAGAATTTAAGCCACAGTTTTAACAGTTCATTAAATTTATTTCAAGCCATCAAGCCACTGTTCAGATAAATATGTGCGTAACTTACGCGCACAATACCTTTCAGCTGACTGATTTGCTTCCAAAATGGTATATTATTAATAATATCATCCAAAATTAATTTTCACTGATATTGTACAGTATTGCTCCAATACTTTTACAAATTTCTATGGAAACCCGGTTATTGAATTATTTTCGTAACTATACAGCAAATTAACGGGTAATTATAAAATAAGGATCAGTATATTTTATATCATCCCGAGTAATGAAGAGTCTACTGTACAGACTTTTAATCGTCCAGAATGCTTAACAAAGGAACCAGTTCCTTTGGAATTGTCGCTAAACTCATCTTGAGATGTGCCCTCCGATAACAGCCCTAAAATAATACAATCCTAATTTATGCAACTAATAATGGTCATTTTACAAAAAACTACATAGACATTCACTTACGATTTCCCGATAGAGGCTTCGAGCTATTAGCGGACTGTGAAAAAATTTTCGGATGCCCATCTGTATCTTATGAAATTCAAACTAAACTCTCCTTCGAACTGTTCCCTGTGAATTTCTCAAATTCACCATTCACGAGCCTAGCTTTGCATTCACACCCTCAAAACAGTCACATGCAACAGATCTAACTGAGCGTTTTATCAACCTGTTTGACCCTCAAACGTAATCTTAATCTCTGTTTTCAGGGTGTAATTTTCGAATTACTTCTCGAATGTTCCCTTGTGTTTTTGCGAGGAGTAAACGAATCAGAATTCTTCTCATGGGAATCTTATCTTATGGTGTGAGTCATCTAACAAAAGGATATGGTTAAGAAGTCATGCGTTGAACATTGTGTGCGAAACACTCGTAGCGTCCCATTGATATCGATATCGGCTCTAGGCCTGCTCTGCTGCCGAAAACATCACCTTGGCTGTAATCGGATCCGTATTTACTGGCATGCAAAGCTTTCGCTGAATTTATCAAGCAAATGATTGGGGTTTAATACTCTTCAGCAGAAAAAAACACAGTGCTAATCATAGGACTTGACTCTTGGGTGGGGGGTTTGAACCCATAAACTTCCCCCCCTCGCTGCGCCACTGCTTGGGCCTATTTGCAAAATACTCACCGCAAAACTTTCTTATGTCCATTTTGAAGGGAAAACGAAAAAAAACTGAATCCTTTGTCTTCTGCGGGCGATTGTCGGACGATACTCAAGGAAGTTTGAGAGAGAGGACATAATCGCATAACTACGCGCTCTGATCGCATCAAGAGGCAGTTTTAACTACATTGTTCACCCTGAAACCGAACTTTTCTTCTTTTGGGAAGGAAGGGGATGGCTGTTGACTCTGCTGCAAAGTATTCTTGAAATATTTGTGCTGCGCTGGAGATATAAATGAATTTCCTACGAGGAAGTACATTTCACATCACTGGTGTTTACACGTGCCAATACATGACTTTGTTTTGGGTCTATATTCTTTTCAAATACGCTCGTGCCTAAAAATTGTTTCTACAAGACATCCCGAACCAAAATACGAATGGGTCTCCAGGGGGGGGCAGCTGCCCCCCCCTGCCCCCCCCTGGCGACGCCCATGCATATTTCGCTGGTACTGCTCGGCGGCCGACCGTCTTGACGTCATCGATATGACCGCCTGACTGCCGAACCCTCGACCGCTCTGGAAGCAGTGTGGCAGTCTCAGATCTTTTTTCTTTGCGTTGCCTTTCTCCCACCGTACAGTATTAGTAATTTAAAATACGATAATTACTCCAGTATTTTATTAATTTCTCATATTCGCTATCATTAAAATCCTAACTTGACAATAATTTGTGGGAGAAAAAAGAAAACTGTACAGAAAACACCGTGTATTGTTCCCAGAGTAGTCGTATTGTGACTGTCAGTCTGCTTCTTGTACGGTCGAGACGCGGAAGTAGGGAAACCGAATCGATGATGTCACGGAAATTGACTGCCAAGTAGTTCCAACTAAATATTAACGGTCAATTTTCTTGAAAACAATATTCAACTGCCAGTAGTAACTTCCAGCCGCTACAGTGGACAGTTTCAGCGAAATAGTACCTTTAGAAGCGCTGCGAGTGACACCGTGTGAAACCTGCCTATTACCTACAGTTTGTAGGCGTCTTTTTCAATCGCGATTTATCTATTAAAAGTGATTAAATGCATATTTAAAAAGTAGCGGGATCAGCTGATAGGGCTCTCGAGTTAAACCTGAGGCTAATGATAATCGGAACCAATGAATACCGAATGATTACCGAAAGCTATGTTCAATATCAGCATCATACTTTTTTGGCACTGACGCTGAGCCATTCTAGCAACTTGCTGAACCTGAATTTTATCAAATTGATAACAAAAACTAAATTAAACATGAGGTAATTTATTAAAAATGGATTAATCTCTGTATAAAATAAATTCATGTTTTTTACTTGAAAAGAAATCTGGAAATTATAACATGCTTTTTAACTATTACACATTTTTAAGAAGAGAAATTAAGATTAACTCTAATTATATATATGCTGTATACTGAGTATTTCTAAACACCAATTAAGTTTGTCCACACCCATAGATTTACTTAAGAATCTTCCTGTAATTGGAGCCCACTTCAGGCATTAAACAGAATGTTAGCTGTATTTACAATTTTCACCAATTTCACTATTGCTATTTTAATGGTGCAAAAAGCAGGATATTTTAAAAGAAAAATTTAACTCTTAAAGCTGTAATAGTGGACTAAAGTGTTCTGGTCTACCAGAAAAATGATCAAGAGCCATAGCAAAGCTCTCAAACTCATTAACCACTTGCCTGGGTCAGATATGGGTAACCACTACTTGTCCAAATTTACTTCTAAAATTTATAAACTTATAATTTATGAACTTTTAAAATTTTAAATAAAAATGAAAAAAACGTTTTTGGTGATTGATTATATTTCTTGGTCATAGCAATATGAAAAGATTAAAGAAATAAAAAAACTGTCATTTTATGAGAAGAAAGAAGATAAAAACCAATCAGGCAAGTGGTTAACAGCAAATGTTCTTCATCCAAAATCTAATGAATAGTTCATAGTTAAAATAAAGCATCTCAATTCAAAAGATTTGGTATTCTTTCTAATTCTGTGTTACATGAAGAAAATTATACTTAACATTTTTTTACATAAATTATACTATTAGAAATTCCTTCATTTAATAAAACACTATAGTGTTACATTAAAATCATTAGCAGATGCTGTCAAAAGAAATGATTTTAATATGCTAATCAATTTCAGCTTTGAGTATTATCAACCACAGAATAAATTAAATAAATTTTCAATAATTGTAACTTTTAAATTTGATGTTCTTAGTCTGCCCCTGCTTCTGCAAATAAAATTTAAAGTTGCATAAAAAAACCCTGAGAGTTAAATATTTTATGTTAGAGTGCTAATAGAAAAAGGGTCATCCATACCATAATCAAGGTGAATGACAATTATATTAAACTGTAATTAACTGGAAACTTGATAAAAATTGATGCCTTTAGAGATAATCAACAATTTCTTAATGTGGCATTTTAAATATAATGAGACGTCAATTAAAATCTCTCAATGTGATATAAGGAAGGCTGAGAGGCAGGAATTCCTTTTCTTTGTATCCCTATGAAGATTTATATGGGTTAAATGGAAGAAGAGATTTCATTGTCCCAAATTAGCTCAAAATTACTGTTATTATATATTGTCTACACCACAGGGGTAGTATTGCTATCTCCCTCTAGCGCCCAAAAGTGAAGCCAGGGGTAAAGGGGCAGATTGCGCATGGGTTGCACTTTTCGTATCTCCCTATACCAATACATTGTTTTTTCGTGATTTTGCGGCTTTGATACAGAGTTATCAAGGTTTGATTGAGTAAGTCGAACGTTTTGGAACAAAAAATGTAATTTGAGCAATGCGTAACACGAAGCAATTTTGTTATTTTCGCGTTTCTAAAGGTTTTATAGGTAAATAAGCAGGGGCTTGTTTCTGCCTGCAGCATGGTCAATTGCAATGCATCAGAACAGCTGCCCCCACAAAATGTTTCGAACTAGAATCTATGTATCTTCCTTAATTTTATTATTTCATTCATTATCTGAAATCTATGAAGCAGAACAAAATTTCAGTATTAATCCACGGCGTTTTAACGAACATTTCATTGTGCTCTTGGCTGCACCTGCAGGTCTTGCATGGTATACAAGTTCTCGTATTCGTCATTTTGACAACTTTTACTGCATTGAGCCCTAATTATGAATTAGAACAAACATTTGCACAAATAGAAAATCTCTAATTACCCTGATAAGCTATTATAATGTATTATAGAGTAGCTTTATCTCATTGCGGTAAACGACTATTAAGGAATTTTATGCCTTACTTGGTATTGATCAATTAAAAACTAAGACGGATTACTGCATTAGAATATACATAAAATTGACATTAGAATTAATCAACGAGGTTTTAATAGTTTGCGGGAGGTTGGCAGATGATTCGTTTTCTATATCGCTCTAGCAGACGACTCCAGCATCTGAGAAGTTTACATTGCAGGCATGTTTTATTTTCCATAATAAAAGGAATCAAGAGGACTTGGAAAAAAATATCGAACATGATCGTTAAGTTAAAGGTTCATTTAAACTATCTCAGTCCATGTCATAGGATAGACAAGCTCCTGAGTCCCGTATGAGAGGAAAATAAAACCCTAAAAATACATGTAGTTAAAGGGGAGCTGGAGAAAAGTGCAACCCAGTGCTCTGCGGGTTGCGTTATTTTTGGCTTCACTTTTCTGCCAGTAGACTCTCCCTGTGGTCTACACAATGTAGAGTGCATTTTAGCTGCAACATTGTAGCTCTTTTGTATCTGTTGTTCTCTAGAATAAATAGAGAAACCCAATGGCAATCAGTTAGGGCCCTGAACCAAAAGCATGCAGTCAGATTATTGAAATAAGGATGTTAATTATTTATTTTATTTAATTACCTTGTCTGTTAAATTTAACTTGAGGAAGAATGGATTTTCAACCCAACAAGACTAAAATAGAGGACAGATAAATCATGAAGAACTTGGGAAAATTGCCCTCATTTTGCATGTTTTAATTATTATCACAAAAATAGTTGATTGGAGGGAGAAATAGAAAATTGCATAAGTGCAGATCAATTTAGAAATACATATCTATAATAAAGCAAGCTTTAAACAGTGTAAATAGGAGCAGAATTCTACAGATTCTGAAAGGAACTTGGCTGAGTTACTGTAGTATAAGATTGATCCATACTCTTTATAAAGAGCAACAACAGTGATTATACATTAGGATGGAGCATATTGCCACTTTTTTCTGATCGAAATGTAATATTAATTAAGTGTAACACCTATTTATAACATTTAATATCTTAGTTGAAGTATAAATTATATTTCTGAATACACACAATGACCCAACTTAAAGGTGATGAGATTGATTCTTAAAAGGTAGGAAAGAAGTATGGGACACCAATATTGGTTGGAAGGATCCTTTCACGTCATGTTTGTAACCCTGAAAATGCTGATTACTGGCAGCGAAATGTACATAGGATTTGTCCTAAATTTTGATGGTGCTTGGAGCTTGTGACTCAATCTACAGTTACGGTACAGCCATCAGCAGGAACCTTTGGATATTATATACTAGCTGAAACACCCATTGATTCTCAATGGAGAAATTAACAATGATAAATACCAGTGTAACAGACTGATTTTTATCATAACACATGCTTCACAATTGTAGGAAGATTGCTAATGCCAGGCTTTAATTATTATCAAAGCAATAAACAAAGTGATAATAATGTCTACTAAACCATAATAACTCAATATTTTATCTCATACCTTTTGAATGAATAATTCCTTCACTTAAGACAACATTCATTTAAAAAATATAAATATAATTTCTAAGATCACATTAGGTTAAGCAGCACTGTATTTAAACAGATATTTTTAGAATGGTGGCAAAAGGAAACAAAGATTGGACACAAATATCAGGAATAAATTGTATATCACTCTGAAAACTATCGAGAAAATTTTTTTACGTAACATAACTAAAACATTACAAAAGCACTGAACACAATCATTAACACAAACATGGAAATGTAAGTCGAAACTGAAACTACAATTGAACACCAATGACAGGGAGATATTAAATGTATAAACCACATAATAAAACTAGAAATTAATGTTTTTTACATTATCCATAAAACAAAAGATAAAATTACTTTATCTTTTTGGTCAGGTTTACCTACAACTCACAACTCGTACCTCAAATCCTCAATGATTTCAAACTCCAAACCGAGGGATATCTTTATCCATTTCTTACAGGATATCATTCATAGTTGCAAATACTAACATCCCATGCAATTTCTTTGTCTTCATATAATCTATCACTTATTCTTAAAATTAATTCTAATGTCTTCTAGATAAACTTATGAGCTAGAATCAACAATCGCCCGGATTGTTAAGGGAATGAGTTGTTTACAACCTAAAAATTTTGATAAAATATTCTCGTATTTTATCAAACTGTTTGCAATTTCAAATTGCAAACGATGCTTCATGACCAAATTAAGAATCTTTATTCTATTCTCCTTCTTTTGGTGCTTGATTCTTGAGCCGTGCATGTCTGACGGAAACCAAAAAGATATCTTCTAAGATTATCCTTGGTTTGACGCCAGGTGAGGGCTAATATCCTCCCTTTTAAAATGCATTGCGACGATTTTTAAGATTTTTTTAAATCCCTTCCCAATAACATAGAAACTTTAAACTCGGCTTGTGGATAGAGATTATCAATATATTTTATATACGCTGTTTAACGTTTCGCTGATGGTCATTTACATTCCTCAATGTATCTATAATGGGATTAACAGAAACCTATTTTAGGTCTTTCCCGGTATGACATCGACTTCAAGCTTTCCATAAAATAAGATCAAGTCCTACCAAGTTATAATTGTGTTTTCACATCTGCCAATAGGTCCTGGGTTCGACACCAGACGTCTCTATCTTAAATTTGAAATTGCTATGATTTTTTTCAACCCTTTTCTGATAACATAGAAACTTGAAACTCGGCATGTGAATAGAGATCATAAATGCATTTCATATATACTGTTTAAGGTTTCCCTGATGGTCCTTGGTTCAATCCCAGAGAGCCATTTACATTACACTATGCATTTCAAATGGGGGTAACGAAGTATTATTTTAGGACCTTCCCATTAAGTTATCAACTACAAAATTTGAATCAAATATGTTATATTTATACCAGGGTGTTATATGAATTGACATCTTCTAAAAGATCCTGGGTTTGTCGACTATTTGAAACGAATGGTGGCAATTTCCAATTGCTTATGATAGAGTTTCGAAATCGTTTATATTTCCTCATAAAAAATCATTGAATGGAAGGGGAGGGGCTGAGGAGGGTTGAGGGCAAAATTATTCATATTTTCTCATAAAAATTATTGAATGGAAGGGGAGGGGTTGAGGGAGGAGGGTTGCTTTCATTGTCTTTACACAAAATAACTTTAGCTAAATCATTATATTTCCTCAAATAAAATTAAGTATGATTTAGCTGTAATATATTCTGAAATTTCGGAAGTATTGACCATTAAAAACATATAACGTTCCCTAATTCCATTGATATGAAGATATTTTTGAACTAAAAGTATGCCGAAGAAAGTTTTACGATAAATATTAATATATCTGTTCAAAGACCTTGGAAACAAATTTAGCTTGCAAACCAACTGTAGCTTGCAATCCGGACGTGAGGGTTACTATCTTTATCTTACCACAAAGCAACATTTGCAACAAAAACACTTTTTCTAAAATAGAGCATCCTTCTGCCCGTTCCGAATATTTCAACGGTAGCTAGAATCCCTTCTTCCATAATTTTTTGTGCAAAATTATTGTTTTTGTCTTAAAAGTGGGTTTGTGTTATGAAAAAGATAGTCACCCTCCCGTCCGAATTGCAAGCTACAGTTGGTTTGCACGGTTATTCGGTTTCAAAGGTTTTTAATATGCCTTATCTATCTATTATATATAGTAGCTTCTCCGGATTCATTCATATAAATAGATAGATAGAGAGGATACAAATTCACAGGCTAAACCACAAGCATCATTAACTTGAAATTTTTACATTGACCATAACGTGTAACCACCAGAAAAATTGCGATTTTTAACCTCAGTGCCATGGGTTCGATTCCAGAGGGCCCCAAAGTCCCGATTTTTCCCTTTTAAATGCATTGCTTTGATTTTCGGGATATTATAAAAAATACCTCCTGGACAGGTAGACAATCTTAACTCAAGTAGCCTATACATATGGTCATGATCTATCAAAAACATAAATGACTATAACAAAAAATATCCTGGGTTCGATGCTAGGACGATGCAAAAATCGGCGGTTTAAAATACATTGAGGTAGTTTTTCATTATTTTTTTCAATGCACTTATCGAAATGATAGGAGGTTCTTGCTTATATGAAAGATGTATATTAAGCATAAGTTTTTGAAAAAAAATTACATAAGTCCGTACTGTTTCTGGGTTCGATGCCCAGGCACATTAAAATTTCTCTCATAAGGAATATATGGGAGAAGTAGGACGGCGTTTGAGGCAGTTGAAGCCAATATTTCTGCCTGAATTTTCACACATAGAGGGTGGTGTGGTGGTGATCATAGTGGTGATCTTCTGTTGTGCTGCATACGAAGAATCACCAGAAAGACCCGGGTTTGATGCCGGGCAGTAAATATGTCTGCCATATAAAACACACTGGGATGGTTTCTAATTATTTCTTTCATGCACTTATTGAAATAATAGGGAGTTCTTGCTTAGATAGAAGATGTATATTAAGACTCGGTTCAAGAAAAAAATAGATACGACCATGCTGTTCTAATGCTTTTAAAGGGGTAAAATCGGGACTTTGGAATATATATATGAATGAATCCGGAGAAGCATCTATTAGATGTATTTATTCATCCAATGTCAGTAACTCTGGTAAGGAATGCATGGGAAATATTTTCGAACATTAATTTCATGTACTTCCTGGCGTGATAGGATTCAAAAGGTTCAGAGTCATTAAAGGTCTGATGAGGTATTGCAAATTTGTTCTTCCAAAGTATCCTTGGTTTGACTCTGAACGACTCAATTATTCTCTCGTAAGAAAGGCATGTAAAGTTTATTTTGAGCAATTGATTTGCATTGCAAATTATTTTTCTTTTACAGAATAAAATTAGAGATAATGATGATACAAAATTGAGCTGAGTACTATAAGAAAGGCTATTGAATAAAGGATCTTATTCTGAACATAGATTATCATATTCGATTTGATATTGAGAGAATTCAGACAAAACCAACGAAATATTTGTGTCATTGTGTGTTTGTAAACAATTCTCTAATGTCAATGGTGATTTTTGAACTCAACTCCCTTACAAACATACGGAAATGATAGCCTCATAAAAAGGGAAAATTATAGGGTACGAGTAAAATGCTGCTTGCATACTGCAAGCAAATGGTTTAATATATAATAGATATAGATAAATGCATGCAAAGTGTCAACTATCTGTCTTCAAGGTAAAGACTCGAAAGAATCATAATAATTCAACCAATATATTTAAATGGGAGATATGTTTACCGCCCGGCATAGAACCCAGGTCATCCTGGACATACATACAATGCAGCATAACAGAAGATCACCATCTCTACCTGTGTGAAAATTCAAGCAGAAATATTGGCTGCAACTGCCTCAAATGACCTCCTACTTTTCCCTTATATTCCTTATGAGAGAAATTTAAATGTGCTCCGGCATCGAACCCAGGAACAGTATGGTCTTATCTTAATTTTTTTCTAAAACCGATTCTTAATATACATCTTCTAGCAAAGCAAGGACTTCTTATCATTTCGATAAGTGCATCAAAGAAAATAATGAAAAACTACCTCAATGTATTTTAAATGGGAAATTTTTGCATCGTTGTAGCATCGAACCCAGGATATTTTCTGTAAAAGTCATTAGTTTTCAATAGTTCATATTTTATCCATCTGAGGAAAATTTTGGGAAGAGATTAAGGTAGTGTAGTAGACATAATAAGCAGCATAAAATAAAATTTGTTTGTTATTGTTAAATCAATTTTAATAACATTTTAGCTGGAAATACATTGTTTCATGGGATTTCTTTCACTGAGACTTGGAAGTACCAGGTCTATTTATTTAGTGTTTATTTACAGAAAAATCGAACAGCTAAAATCTTAGAATAGGAAAGAAAATATTTTGATTTCATCATTTAATAAATGGTCCCAAAGCTGCAGAGTGATATTAGCAGTCTCTTATATAATGACTCTCTCCAAATACTAACTTTAATTTAAATGAGGCAGTGAAAAAGTCACCATCTCATAGAAGATTTTAGTTGTAAAAAGTCACTGACATCATTTTTCCATACTGGCTTGCCTCACTATAATACACTGAGTATAATTTTTGGTCAGCAAGCACATCACACCACACTGCATTTGTTTCCAGAGTTCATCAGATTTAGACACTTAACCCTTCACTCCTTTTGTAGCTACTTTCAGGTTCTGAAAAGAAGCATAAAAGTTCAGTCAACCATCTAGATATCATGCACAGTAATAGAAAAGGGAAAGATGCTGAAATAGTTGTCAAGTTTGATGATTTCAAGGAAAGAATCAAACAAGTTTTCCCCATCCAAACTTATCGTTAAGCCTTAATTAGTCGCATGGGGTCAATATGACCCCAGGCAGTGTGTTTCCTTGGGTAACACAGAAAATAATAAAATATTTCAACCAAATCTTCATTTTGTAAAGATGTTTGCTATTTTATTGTTATCTGATAATTTTATGAATTTTAAGTTGTACTAAGTGTGTAATTTTAACAGTGTTACCAAATTTACAAAAATAAATTTAAGTAACTTTCTAATAAGTATTTTCATAATTTTTAGCATCCATGCATAGTGTAATTCAATGTTCAGGTGATTAATGAACATGATATCAAACTTTTAAAAGTAATACTTTTGAATAATTTGTTTTTAAAAGTTGGTACCCCTGCTTTATGAAGTAGTAATGCTGGATATATGTTTAGAAACGTTTATTTATAAAAAGCTTCCTTAAAATATAAATTATATTTAGTCTGATAACAAAATATTTTTTAAATAACACTTTTATATGTTGGTAAGGTTTGCTTTAATAGAGGAATATTATACTTGGATAAGGATTGGTTTTAATATTTTGAAAATATAAATAATCTTTTTTTTAATCCCCTAAACTGAGAGTTTCATAAAGTCTAAGTCTTCTAATTTAAAAAGTGAAGTATTATTCAAGATCTTTAGCTTTTGCTTTCATCATGGATCCGGTGATTGAAACTCCTCGAGATATTTGCTTAGTGAATCATTCAAATAGAATGGATTCCAACTCTTTTTTGCACCCCTCCTGGAGTTTTTTACATCATGAATGCAGACTTTTTATTTTATTTGTTTTTCAAAACTGTATATTGGGTCAATTGAGTTGCAATTGAGTGAATCGACGATGACAGGCAATACCATCTGCGGATTTACTGACAGTTCCTCTTTTGCACAATTTCAAATTTCTTTACTAAAACTAAAGCCTTCCTTTTACTCTTCATCGCACAGCTGTCACATTAGGCATTCAGTAGTTAGAACGCTTTCCTGCATGGACTCACGTCCAATGATCGACTGATGAAAGAGCGATGTCCTTTTTGCTGCGAGACGGACAACAGCAAAAAAAAAAACAGCCAGCAGAAAATGCAACTTTCCTCATATCCCGTACTTGTTAAAACGGATTTCAGGAACCAAGTATAATGATAAAGAGATGGGAGTCATCCATTGGCTTCTTCAGAAGCCGTAGTTGATGAAAAGGCAAAACCTCACAAATATATGGAAACTCAGCACAAAGGAGTTCAAGAAAAGTTACTCCTCACTGGTGAGTCTCATCTCACAATAGATATACTGCCTGCATTTTAGGCATTGTTCATGAGCAATTAATTAAGAGTTTAAGAACTGATGTTAATTCACTGTAACTTTGATGATTTTTAACATCTGTTGAAGGACATAGAGTCAGATAACGCAAGAAATACATTAAGAACAGAATTTTAATAAGTATTAAGGATGCTATAGTATATATTTGTAGGGAATAAAATGAACAGCAGAAAATAATTAAATCAATGAATACCTCTCTTTCCTTTCTGGAAGTTACCCAACAGCGAGTGACCGGATGCAGTCCATGGTATAATTTGCAGGTGCAGTCTTCAGTGAATTCAGGAGCAAGTGACTGCGAGATGCGTTGGGAAACAACTTGAACGAACTGCTTCTTGAGAGCAGGCTTTGACAATCCCAAAAAGTTGCTAGAGCTAAAAGCTGCACCTCTGGTCTGTTGTTGGTTGTCAAGGTAAGAAAAATAGACAACTTATCAAATTCTGATACATAAACAATTGTGACAACTATATATTTCATGGGATCTAAAAAGTTCTTTAAAATATATTCATTAAAATATTGATGCACCTGAGGTACCAAACATAAAAAATCTAATTTTGTTATTGTTATTTCATTATTACTTGAAAAATTTGATCTTTCCAGATATTATTTTTCAAAATTTGTACATATCTTGTATTCTGAGCACAAATATGAAAGGATTTTCACTGAATTTTACACTACAAAAACATGGTGAATTACATTAGATTTCATGACTCACACGATGCAAAATACAAATCATGATAACAAGATTTTTGGAAGCACAATAAATATGAATACATTTTTATCAAAAAAGAAAGGAAGATATGAATTTTAAACGTACCGCAAAAGCAAAGTCAACACACAAATCTTTGTTGTAACTCATTTCTTTCCTTAGCTCTGAGTCTCCTAGGAGATTCTTCTTCTTCCAATCAGCCACTGTGTACATACTGTTCTTGTCAAGACCTTATAAAAATAAAAAGCCATTAATGTTTTATTTGATTCTATTAAGAGAAATCACTATTCTATTTTGATCACCCAAATTTAAGGGGCAATCAAAAAATAAATTTCTCTTAGCTATAGGAAATTAAAATAATTTTTTAATTAAAAACTAACTATTGATAAATATTGATTAAATACATTACTTTTTGCTTTGGATATAATCTCTTAGCTATTCAAGGAAACTTTGGTGTATGGACATTAGGGTGTCCCAAGACATGAGGGATAACTTTTTTCACAATATCAAATATGCATACCCTCTATTTTTATCTCTTTTGCTTTACTAACTCACATAATAAATATTATTGCGATTAAAGTATGGTAACATGTACTCGATGCCAAATAATTTTGAGAAATGAAAATTTGTATTGACAAGTGGAGCACAAGGTTTGTTCTTTTTGGGTAGGTTATTTACTTAAATATATTGGAGATGAGCCTGACCCTTTAACTCAATGGGCATTTGTTTATAAAAAAATAGCATCTAAAAGTTGTAGTTATGCAACTACACCACGCACGTGCATTACTATAGATCGGGGGTTCCCCCAACTGGGGGTATGTGATCACGTTGGGTGACAACAAGTAACTTGTATGAGAATGGATTTTCTGAACTTTTCTTGCATAAAAATAAACATAGAAACAGAATAAGTGTTGAAGAGGGCATACGAGTGAAGTTCCATTACTCCTGATAATGATACTTTAATCAGAGTCACAGAACAACAAATTTTGCACTAAAAGCTGATTTTTGATGATATTGATGGTTTTTGTTTAGTTTGTACTAATTATATAAAATTGTATGTTTTTAGATTTATGTATTTGTAATTGTTTTTAGATATATGTCACTGTAATTTGCAATAATCATTTTATTTTTTCCTTTATTATAAAAATGTTATAATTATACATATACCTATTAATATTTTTAAATAAAAATTAGCAAGACAAAATCAATATATGATTATTGTTGTCTTGATATAGGGTTGAACAAACCAAAATACAAGTGTATTAATAATTAAATATGAAGCTTTTTAAGTAATTAAATTAAAATAAAACCAATAAATATATGCTTCTAAAAAATATAGGACTGTTGATATGCCAAAATTTGTAAAGAGTTCAAGTGGTATGCAGTTGCTAAAAGGTTGGGAACCACTGTTACAGAAACAGGTCTTGAGGCAATAGGAAATTATTTTCTTCCATTTATTTTCCTCATAACTTATCTTTTTGCAATTAAATTTCATCATTTTACCTTCCAAGTATTCTTTGATTTTAGTTAGCATTTATTCTAATAAACATAACTTCATACAGTGGGCTAGAATTGAATAAAGCTCTAATAATACAAGTGTTTTTTTTAGTGCAAACTTTGACACTTAACATAGTTACTGCTGAATAAATTTTGTATACCACCATGTAAGTAAATTACGTTGATCCCACCACATTAATTACACATTACAGGAGAATGAAGAAGATCAAATTTTGCAAATGTGCCAGTCAGGTATTTGCAAATCTTTTTTTTGGTTTAGTAAATAGTTTTTCTTCGAATTCAAACTGATACTGAACCCAATACTTCCTAACATTGGAAATAACACAATGGAGTATCTTAATAATTGGTGCCTTAATAACTCACTAAGGCTGAAAATTATGAAATCTCAATTAATTTATTTCACCAATAAAAATAAAGCAAGTACAAGTATATCCATTAATAATGAGAGTAAAACTATTCCAGAGGTAAACAGCGAAAAATTTCTAGGGCTACATATTGATGCCAAAGTATGTTATGTTCTGGCCGGGTAGCCTAGATGGTTAAGGCAGCCTCTCGGATAAAGGAAGATCCCGGGTTCGACCCCCGGCCTTGTCAGACTTTTTTCAAGTCTGTTTTTCCTTGGAAATTAACATGAGAAAGTCATACCAACATTCTGAGAAATAAATTAAGTTCCATCAGTTTCCTTATCTGCACCATTCGCCATACTGTATCTACAGATGTTCTTCATAACTACTATGGACTATTTTACTCGCAAATCCTTTACTGTGCTCTTTTTTGGGGCTCTTCTCCCATTGCTGAATTTTTTTTTTATTCAAAAGAAAGCAGTATGCCTTATTGCCAAAGCTCCAAGTATTGCTTTTGATTTGAAATCAAGGAAAATTTTATATCATACGTCGAAAATTTGAGAAATGTTCCTTTTTAAAGCACCATCCCAATTATGATAAAGCTGGATGCAATTTTCAGTGTACATACCTACGGCCTGCTTCATCTGCTTGGCATCTTTAGATGTTGCTGTGAACTCTAGAGGAGCAATGACATGGAAAGCAATCCCAGCTTGCTCATATTGTTTCCTCTGGAAGAACAGCCTCACAGCCTGACTCTAATGGAGAGAAAACTAAATCTTTAACATCAATATCGTAAATTCATGAAACAGACACATATATGACAAAAGCACCGTCTCTACCAAAAACATAAATATCTTGAATGGAGGAAAGGCTAAATTCAACGATCAATTTCTTTAACATACCAGAATTAAGGCTAACAAGGGGAACACCAGGTTTGTGGGAAACGGATTCAAGCGAAACTTTCAGATTCTCTGCTTAAAAATGATGATCACGCGTCCGACCATTCAACTCAATGGGCCTTTTTTATGAAAAATTAGCAACAGAAAATCGGAGTTAGGCAACCACGCCATACTTGTGCATTACCATATGGCTCTCGAGATTTTTCACTTAGGAAATCACTTTTTATATTTTTTTACTAATAACTATCTTTTTGCGACTAAATTTCATATTCTAACCTCCCAAGTATTCTTTACTTTTTAGTTAGCATTTATTGTAATGCACATAGTATGCCGCACTGTAGGCTAGAATTGAAATAAGCTGAAAGAAATAGAAGTGACAATTTTTTGTGCGAACTTAGAAACTTAAATTTGCACAAATGCTATTTTATAGGACTAATATCAAGTTCAAGAGGACAGCTAATGTAATACTAATAATAATAATATGTACCAACAAGTACCGAAGGATTGTAGAAAGCTATGTTACGAACCATCATTCATCATACTTTTTGTGAGGCTCTCCGTCATCGAAGTTCATTTAGTTGAAATAAGGTTATTCGATGGGATATCAGGAACAATGGAAAAATTTGCCTTTAAGTCTATTTGGGAATAACAAGGAAAAATATAACAAAAGGAAATGAAAACATGATTATAGTATAATTTGCAAACAGCAGGTTAATTCCTACAGATTTGGGATAGTACAGATGTGTAATGCGGGGTTGCATACAGTAAGATTATAAAATTTGAATTAATTATTGCAAAGAAACTTAGGCCCATTTATAAGAACGCCATTGCAGTTTTTCATTACTACACTTCCTCCATCACCACAAAAGGTTTCATAAAAATTCCCGGACAAAGTGACAGTATCCCTTTGTCAGAACTACGTTTTTGGCAAAATTTGATCAACTCTGACCCTCTGTATAATTTTAACGCCCAAGAATCAATGAAAATTACTTGTATGCAAAATTTATTTTGTAGTAACTGTGCAAAGTTTGAAAGTTTATTCTCAAAACAACCACTTTTATATTTTGTCCAGCTTTTTTTGGATTTTAGTTCACTGCACAGCATTACGTGTATTAGAATAAATCCTAACTAAAAGGTAATGAATGATTGGAAGGTAAGAGGATGAAATTCAATCGCAAAAAGATAATTATCATTAAGAAATGATTTCGTAAGTGGAAAATCTCAACATCTATACGTTAATGTACATGTATGACAGGATATCCTAACTCCGATTTTAATTTGTTAATTTTTCATAAACAAAGGCCCATTGAGTTGAACAATCAGACACATGTCCATTTTTTTAAAGAATATTATGTTCCCTGAAATTTTCGTTCGAATCCGTTTTCCACAAACCTGGTGTTTCTCCTGTGAGTAAAGTCAATTAGATTAGTACATGACAAGACTATTATGCAAGGTTCTGAAAGTCACTTGCTGTTAATGACATAATTATGAGAACACACTAAATAAAAAGGAGTTGGGGATGAACATAAGCAATAGAAAAGCTAAAAGTAAAATTGATTAAATGTTTTCTGAGAAGCCCTCATCCCTGGTTTACTTGAAAATTTCCTTCCTTACTGCCTCCTCAAACGACTCCCTTTCCTTTGCTTCACATCCCTTCCTTGCACTTCCCTTTCCTCCCTCTTTTTGTATCTAACTGATTCAATTTCAGAGTAATGATTTTAGAAGAACTCAAATTGATAATGATTTGAATGTTGATGGGGAATAACTAAAACTGGTACATGAATTTCCCTCCTTAAACGGTGTTGTACTGAATGAAAAAGTGGAGAGCAGAAGCACAACCCAAACCTGATCTCAGGGAAGGACCATATTGATAAAATATAGTTTCCCTGTGGAAATGCAAGAAGAAGATGATCTGTCAGAAGACCAATGTAGTTTTAGTTACCTGTGAAGCCATAATAAGGGCTATTTATCCAAAAAAGACTCAGGAATGAATGTAAGAGTTAAATCAAGATAGCAAGAAGTCAATCATGGTCATTGTATAAGATGAAGTTGATGATTTTCTTCAATCATATCTCAAACATACACAATTGTCACTCACCGACATTGGCAGAGGGGAATAGAGGCATCGAGACTGAAGGACAGCCACAACGGTTCGCGCTGCGCCTGCTCTGAATGGATATTCCCTCACAAGTTGGAATGTATCTCCATAGTTCACCATTCCCAATTCTACATTGACGAGCTTCCTCATTCGTTCCAAGCGACGCAAATACTCCTTCATTTCCTCTGGAAGCTCATCAAATAACTGGAAGATTGGAATTTATATCGTCAATAATTTATGACCTAGAGATTTGGCAGTAAGTAATTGTCAAAATTTTAACACCGAACTTTAACAATATAAGATTGTGAACTGTTACAATGGCAAACTATCCAATATTTTTTTACATTTAAGACTATTTTAGAAACAACATTTGTGAGTATATTTCAAGATATATATAAATATTTGAAGAGCAAATAATATCACGATTAATAATAAGTAATATATTTTATACCTTGTTCTTTTCCTCACTGATTTTTTCAAATTTGACATTTTCTCCTTTTCCATCAAATCCAACCTGGCCATTGCTGGTGAAGATTGATGGCCATTTCTGTCCATGTCCTCCAAATCCAACAAGTACTATCTTAACATCACTGAAATCAGATAAATTATTTCTTTCATTGTCACTTAAAGATGTTGGAAGAATAAAGCTACTACATATATAATCAATGAACATTTGCATACTATTCCTTATTGATATTGTTAAGGAATAAATCTCAGCTATTTCATACTTGTATTGCAGCTCAATTAAAAAAAATTCTTATCATATCAAAAAGGGGTACCAGATTAACATATGCACTAAAATTTAGCGTGAGTATAGGAAGCATAGAGGTTTGGAATTACATAATTGAAACAATCAATACACTGTAGTAAAATGTAAAGGTACCTAATAAGTAGTTAGTAGGTTATTATTTTGAAGCTTCATACATTAAACTGGGTAATAATTGACAGAATCATATTAACTTAGTAATATCAGCATATTAATATAAAAATGGTTTTGCATACACAACCAAACCTGCTACTTTTAATGTTGAATATACGAAATCCTACTGTTCTTCACTAATATTGGAAGAAAGAAATCAAATTTAGCATTAGTGCATGTATGTATGTATCTATTATATATAGACGTTTCTCCGGATATACCTATACGAGTAAAATGTAGCTTGCATACTGCAAGCAGATCGGCAATACTAATTTCATATCGGCATCATATACACACATATAATATCGGGACGGTCCTCAAAATTAAAAAAAAAAGGATTGAAATTTTTCTTAAAATTCGCTGACAATTCATCGTCTGGCATCGAACCCGGGTCTTTACTGTGAGCTTCTCTGCAGAAAAAAAGGAGATCACCATCTCTAGCTATGTGTGAAAATTCAAGCAGAAATATTGGCTACAACTGCCTCAAAAGACGTTCTAATTTTCACGAATGTAAAGAGCTCTCTGGATTCGAACCAAGGACGATCTTGGAAATCTAAAACATGTTTCTGAAAGTTTTTTATGATCTCTATCTATTTGCCGAACTTCAAGTTTCTAAATTATTGGGAACGGTTTCAAAATAATTCCTAAAAATCGGATCAACTTCTGATTGCAGAGACTCCTGGTGTCGAACCCAGGACACATTGATAGTCGTGAATGCCCAGTTTGATTTCTAACGACTTGCTCTACTGATATGCAAAGTTTGAAGTCGATAGCATGCCGGGCTGTGCCTAAATATTGTTTCCGTTATCTCCGTAAGAAATGCATTGAGAAATGCAAATGGCCCTCTGGGATCGAACCAAGGACCATCAGCGAATATGTAAAATTTGATTATGAAACATATTCATGATATCTGTACAAGTGCCGAGTTTCAAGTATCTATGTTATCAGGAAAGGATAAAAAAAAATCTTAAAAATCGCCGCAATGCATTTTAAACGGCCGATTTTTGCCCCAACCTAGCATCGAACCATGGACCATCTTCGGCGATGTGTTTTTTATTTTCGTTGGGTATCCACGGCATCTAGCGATCCCTCGAATTTCAATTTTCTACCTTTCCGATAAGTGCCTCAAAAAAATTTTCGAAAATCTTCACCATATATCCTTATGGGGAAAATCAGGACTTTGGGGCCTTCTGGAATCGAACCCATGACACTGAGGTTCAAAGTCGGCTTTTTCCTGGAGGTTACACGTTATGGCCAATATGTCGTAAAAATTTCAAGGCATTGGCACTTGTGGAACATGGTTAGAATTTTGATCCCCTATATATAACTTATATCTATTATATATAGATGCTTCTCCGGATTCATTCATGTATCCATATATATATATATATAGAGAGGATACAAACTCACAGCCTAAACCACAAGAGTGATTGGGCTGAAATTTTTACGGCGTATTGGCCATAACGTGTAACCACCAGAAAAATTGCGATTTCGATCCTCAGTGTCATGGGTTCGATTCCAGGTGGCTCCAAAGTCCCGATTTTTCCCGTTTAAATGCATTGCTTTGATTTTCAGGAATTTTTAAAAAATACTTTCCGTATAGTTAGAGAATCGAAACTCAAGGAGCCTTTATATATGGTCATGATCTATCGAAAACATAAATGAGTTTTACGGAAAATATCCTGGGTTCGATGCTAGGTCGGGGCAAAAATCGGCCGTTTAAAATGCGTTGTGGCGATTTTGAAGGTTTTTTTTGGATCCTTTCCCGATATCATGGAAACATGAAACTCGGCACGTCGATAGATATCATAAATATATTTTATAATCAAATTTTACATGTTCGCTGATGGTCCTTGGTTCGATCCCAGAGGGCCATTTGCACTTCTCAATGCATTTCTTACGGAGAAAACGGAAACAAAATTTAGGTACTTCCCGACGTGCTATCGACTTCAAACTTTGCATGATACAAGAGAAAGCCTATACAAATCAAACTGTGCATTCACAGCTTACATTATGTCCTGGGTTCGACACCAGGTGTCTCTGCAATCAGAAGTTGATCCGATTTTTAGGAAATAATTTGAAACCTTTCCCAATCATATAGAAACTTGAAATTCGGCATATAGATAGACATCATGAATAACTTTCAGAACCATCTTTTTGATTTCCAAGATCGTCCTTGGTTCGAATCCAGAGAGCCATTTAAATTCGTTAAAATTAGAACGTCATTTGAGGCAGTTGCAGCCGATATTTCTGCTTGAATTTTCACACATAGTTAGAGATGGTGACGTTCTATTGTGCTGCATAGTAATTTCACAGTAAAGACCCGGGTCCGATGCCAGACGATGGAATTTCAGCGTATTTTAAGAAAAATTTCAATCCATTTTTTTCTTATGATGGCCGTCCCGATATGATGCCGACATGAAAATAGTGATGCCGATCTGCTTGCAGTATGCAAGCAACATTTTACTCGTATAATAGATAGATGCTTCTCCGGATTCATTCATGTATATAGATAGATAGGATACTAATTCACAGCCTAAACCACAAGCGTGATTGACTTGAAATTTTTACGGCGAATTGGCCATAACGTACAACCACCAGAAAAAATGCGATTTTGAACCTCAGTGTCATGGGTTCGATTCCAGAAGGCCTCAAAGTCGCGATTTTCTCCATAAGGATACATGGCGGGGATTTTTGAAAATTTTTTTGGCGCACTTCCCGGAAACGTAGAGAATTGAAATTCAAGGGATCGCTAGAAGCCGTGCAACTCCAACGTAAATCAGAAAGACATCGACGAATATGGTCCATGGTTCGATCCTTGGTCGGGGCAAATATCGGCCGTTTAAAATGCATTGCGGCGATTTTGAAGATTTTTTTTGGATCCTTTCCCGATAACATGGATACTTGAAACTCGGCACTTGGATAGATATAATAAATATACTTCATAATAAAATTTTACATGTTCGCTGACGGTTCTTGGTTCGATCCCAGAGGGCCATTTGCACTTCTCAATGCATTTCTTACGGAGATGACGGAAACAAAATTTAGGTCTTTCCCGGCATGATATCGACTTCAAACTTTCCATGATACAAGAGCAGGTACTTACAAATCAAACTGTTCATTCACAGTTTACAATATGTCCTGGGTTCGGCACCAGGTGTCTCTGCAATCAGAAGTTGATCCGATTTTTAGGAATTATTTTGAAACCTTTCCCAATAATATAGAAACTTGAAATTCAGCATATACTTAGATATCATAAATAGGTTTCTGAAACATATTTTAGATATCCAAGATCGTCCTTGGTTCGAATCCAGAGAGCCATTTAAATTCGTGAAAAGTAGAACGTCTTTTGAGGCAGTTGTAGCCAACATTTCTGCTTGAATTTTCACACACAGTCAGAATTGGTGATCTTCTATAGTGCTGCATAGTAATTTTACCAGTATGACCCGGGTTTGTTACCAGACGATGAAATTGCATCGAATTTTAAGAATATTTACAATCCTTTTATTTTCTTTTGAGGACCCTCCCAAAATGATGCCGATATGAAATTAATATGCCGATCTGCTTGCAGTATGCAAGCTACATTTTACTCGTATATATATATAGGTATATCCGGAGAAGCGTCTATATATAATAGATATATATAAGTTATATATAGGGGATCAAAATTCTAACCATGTTCCACAAGTGCCAATGCCTTGAAATTTTTACGACATATTGGCCATAACGTGTAACCTCCAGGAAAAAGCCGACTTTGAACCTCAGTGTCATGGGTTCGATTCCAGAAGGCCCCAAAGTCGCGATTTTCTCCATAAGAATACATGGCGGGGATTTTCGAAAATTTATTTGAGGCACTTCCCGGAAAAGGAGAGAGTTGAAACTCGAGAGATCGCTGGATGCCGCGCATATCAAATGGAAACCATAAAGATATCTACGAATATTATCCTTGGTTCGATGCTAGGTCGGGGCAAAAATCGGCCGTTTAAAATGCATTGCAGCGATTTTTAAGATTTTTTTTGAACACTTTTCGGATGGCATAGAAACTTGAAATTCGGCATGGCGGTAGATATCATAATTATATTTCATAATCAAAATTTACATATTCCCTTATGGTCCTTGGTTCGATCCCAGAGGGCCATTTACGTTCCTCAATGCATTTCTTATGGAGATTACGGAAACACATTTTAGGTACTTCCAGGCACGATATCGACTTCAAACTTTGTACAAAGAATGATCAAGTCCGTGCAAATCAAACCGTGTATTCACAGATATCAATGTGTCCTGGGTTCGACACCAGGTGTCACTGCAATCAGAAGTTGATCCGATTTTTAGGAATTATTTTGAAACCTTTGCCAATAATATAGAAACTTCAAATTCGGCATATAGATAGAGATCATAAATAACTTTCAGAAACATTTTTTAGATTTCCAAAATCGTCCTTTGTTCGAATCCAGAGAGTCATTTAAATTCGTGAAAATTAGAACGTCTTTTGAGGCAGTTGTAGCCCATATTTCTGCTTGAATTTTCACTCATAGTTAGAGATGGTGATGTTCTATTGTGCTGTATAGTAACTTCACAGTAAAGACCTGGGTTCGATGCCAGACGATGGAATTTCAGCGAATTTTAAGAAAAATTTCAATCCCTTTTTTTCTTTTGATGGCCGTCCCCATATGATGCCGACATGAAAATAGTGTTGCCGATCTGCTTGCAGTATGCAAGCTACATTTTACTCGTCTATTATATATAGACGCTTCTCCGGATATACCTATATATATATATATATATACATTCATAGGGGATCAAAATTCTAACCATGTTCCACAAGTCCCAATGGCTTGAAATTCTTACGACATATTGGCCATAACGTGTAACCTCCAGGAAAAAGCCGACTTTGAACCTCGGTGTCATGGGTTCGATTCCAGAAGGCCCCAAAGTCGCGATTTTCCCCATAAGATTACATGGCGGGGATTTTCGAAAATTTATTTGAGGCACTTCCCGGAAATGGAAGGAGTTGAAATTCAAGGGATCGCTAGATGCCGTGCATATCTAAAGGAAACCATAAAGACATCTACGAATATTATCCTTGGTTCGATGCTAGGTCGGGGCAAAAATCGGCCGTTTAAAATGCATTGCGGCGATTCTTAAGATTTTTTTTGAACCCTTTTCCGATGGTATAGAAACTTGAAATTTGGCATGGCGTTAGATATCATAATTATATTTCATAATCAAATTTTACATATTCCCTTATGGTCCTTGGTTCGATCCCAGAGGGCCATTTACATTCCTCAATGCATTTCTTATGGAGATTACGGAAACACATTTTAGGTGCTTCCCGATATTATATCTACTTGAAACTTTGCATAAGATAAGATAAAGTCATTACTAATTAAACTGTGAATTCACAGCTACCAATGTTTCCTGGTTTCACCACCAGGCGTCTCTACAATCAGTAAATGATCCGATTTTTAAGAATTTTTTGGAACCATTTCCAAATTATATAGAAACTTGAAATTTAGCATACAGATAGAAATTATAGATACATTTCAGGAACATGTTCTAGATTTCCACGATCGTCCTTGGTTCGAATCCAGAGAGCCATTTACATTCGTGAAAAGTAGAACGTCGTTTGAAGCAGTTGTAGCGAATATTTCTGCTTGAATTTTCACACATAGTTAGACATTGTGATCTTCTATTGTGCCGCTTAGTTAGTTCACCACGAAGACCCGGGTTCGATGCAAGATGCTAAAATTGAAGCAAATTTTAAGAATATTTTCAATCCTTTTTTTTTCTTTTGAGGACCGTCTCGATATGATGCCGAAATAAAATAATATTGCCGATCTGCTTGCAGTATGCAAGCTACATTGCACTCGTATATTTATATAAGAGCATATATAAACATTTCAAATGTTAGAGCAGCCTGGTGTCTAACCCAGAACCTGTTAGAGATAACACTTATTTCATCCTAATTCTTAAGTCAATATCATACTGGGAAGGTCCTAAAATAAGATTCTATTACACACATTTGAAACGCATATAGTATAATAAAAATGGCGCTCTCATATCGGATCATTAGGGAAATGGTGAACTGTGTACATGAAATGTAATTATGACGTATGTTAACATGCCAGGTTTTATGTTTCCATGTTATTATACATTTGAAATACATTGTGGAGATTTTAAAGAATTTTTGCCAATCCCTTTTCAAGAACATGGAAACCTGAACCCCAGCAGAGGTCAAAAATACATTCCATACATGCAGTTTACTGTTACCCTGATGATCCTAGTTGCCAGGGCACCATTTGCATTATAGCATGCAATTAAAGGGAAACATGGAATTTTGTTTTATGACTTTCCCGATATTTTGACTTGAAATTTTAGTAATGGTCAGAGACATTTGCAAAGTCCACACAGTTTGTAGGGGAAGGTAGAAACATATCATCAACTTTTACTCGTTTAATGTGTCTCAATTATTCAGGTCGTAACGGCCAGTATGTCTTAGAAATTTCCAGTCCATGACACTTGAGGAACATGGTTAGAATTTGTATCCCCTAACATACACACAAGTAAAAGTTGCTAGCATATTGAGAAGGACTATCAGAGAGCTGGTAAAGAGCAATTGTAAAACAGTTCACATGCCAGGTTATGGATTTCTATCTTCCGGGGAAATGCTTCATAGAATTATTTGAAATCTTAGCCATATATTTCATAAGAATTAGACCGCCTTGTGTCAAAGCCATACATATACTACCTTTTGCAACATATGAATATATATAACATAAAGGGATAACAATAATATAATCCAAAGCTTTATGTAGATACTGTACCAAGATGGCATTCCAGCATCACACCAAGGATCATTAGAGAAATGCAAACTTTGTTTAAAAAATATATTTATGACTTCTGTTCACCTGCAGGGTGTCCATGTTATCCAGAAGGGATGCAAAACATCTTAATATAGAGAGATATTGGTTCCTCTTCTATACACATATGACAAAAATATTTAACCCTACTCACTGATGTAAATAAGGATTAGCCATGTATGCTTAATCTCTCTATAATATTTTATACTTGATAAAATATATTTTGCATCAGTGAGATTGGTTTTAATCTCTACTTCTTGTATACAACTATTCTCTCTGAGAGAATACTGAGTAAATTTAGAAATGTGGGTATTTTTGTAAAGAAAATCTATAATTTAAATTTTCTATGAATTTATAGATTAGGAAACTTCTAAAGAATGATAATTTAAACTACATATTTCTGCAAAAGGCTAAAATATTTTAAGCTCAATTTTCAAATAACAAATAAAAGGATGACAATGATTGATAATGAAATTTAGAATATTTAGTAATAAAAGATTTACTCACGTTATCTTATAAGCCTTCAAATCGTTCAATATAGATCCAGCAAGAGGAGTAACGAGGTCCTTGAACACAGCTTCATTCTCGGGCAACTGCTCAACCACTAACACAATATCTGCCTTTCCTTGAGGACCTTTGAGACTAACAGTGTGTCCTTGCTCAAGAGTGCTTCCACCAACCTTACACTGACCTGAGAAGGAATAGGGAATTCACAAATGGAATGGGAGACGTATGATAAGAGGGCCAAAAAAAGTATTTTTCCTGAATCAAATTTTCCCAAAGCAATAAAGATGTGTGCTGATATGAGGATCTTGCATGCGAAATATTTCCAAAAGTGGATAACATCAACCACTGTTGCCCAAGTCCAAAAGTTTTAAAATTTGCAAAGATTTGGGCACATAAGTGCATCTTAACACTAGTAAAGACTGAGGTATTGTAAATACAAACATTTTAGTACGTATCAATGATTAATCCATTTTTCTTTATTAAATTACAGAAATTTCAAATTCAATTAACACAATCTATGGTTCTATGATTCCTTTGAATAATCAACAAATTTTTAGATGAGGTATCCGACAAAGGAATAAAAGTTCTGCCGAAATAGAATTCAATTAACAATCAGATATGCCATGAACTGTATCATATTCATGACATGCTTTGGGTCTCCACAGTGGCCTGTAATGGAGAATGCCCAGAGAGGCAGCAAGAAGAAGCCCATTCCAGATGGACCACAACTGCAAATCACATTCTTCGATTATATGTATCAACAAAGAACTGCAGACGCTGGCCATATATGTGATGAAAGAATAAATCCCATGTGGTTTGCAATAAAATTGAGGCCACTATGCACAGAAGACCCAGGGCATATTATGAATATGATAAATTTGATGAAATATCTGGATCACGACATAAAATTATGTCTACACTCAATCTTTTAGGGAAGCGCTTTTTTTGCTCACCCAGAGAATCTTCTACTAGTGATACTGTGATGTTGACACCCGAGACCTGAACAAAGAGCAATCCGTGCCACGTATGTTGAAATAAGGGGAAATCATAAAAAGATTTCAGGAAATTCAGACTCCCTGCTTTGAATTTTGATGCAAGACTATGTCCACTTAATTGATAAGGTAACTGTATAGATAACTAAACCACTTTTAACACTTAGCATTACAAGTAGAAATTTAGGAGGCTTTCTCAAGAAAGGTGCTCTGTTTGAAGTCCCTCCCTTCCCCACACACAAGCAATGGAGAGGATGGTGGGAATGATTACTTCAAAATTGGTCCATACAGATGGACAGGTATCATCATGCATCAAGGAGCAACAATTTACAATAAAAATTTGAACATAAATCACATTATAAGGTACCGTAACATCGTACACTAAATCACGTATGCGCATGCCTTATGGAATGGTGAAGTGAAGTGGTGGCAAGGGCATTAGTGGAACTCAAACAGTAGCAGCCTCGTTATGCTGAGTTTAGGATAGTATAGTAACGAAATTGGTGAAGAGCTACTTAGATAAGCACTTGGTGATCGAACTGTACTCACATGCTACCTTAATGAGCCAAATATTTTCTGAATCGTAATAAATCATTAGATGCATATTTATTAATCAAAATTAACATTGACTTAAAAAGTTAAAATGTTGTAGGTTTTGGACACAGATTACTTAATTTCAAATGATGACTGAGACATTTGTAAGGGAATAAAATTTGATCAAATATGAAAATGATGAGAATCAATGCAATGTCCCATTTAGCCAGAATGTATGTTGTTCTGCGTGTTGCCTATGCTCAAATTTTCTCAGTTGCCTATGCTCAGATTTGGGGAAAAAATCATATTTTTGGTCCACTCTAATCTATAAGCTTTCATCAGAGGTGCAAAATAGCATTAAATATGTATTTTATTTTACATTACATTATTGACTATAATAAAATAAAATTGAAAATTTAATTAATTAATACGTTATAATTTTAATGCAATGAATGATGAATCACATCAGATAATTAATTTTATTATAATCCAAGATATTATCATAAAAATTAAATTTAGATCACATCCAAAAAGGAAATTTCCAGAAAAAAAGAACTGAGGAATAAAATATAAATTAAAATAATAATAATGATAATTAAAATGCAAGATATATGAATTGTCATCAGTTTACTCCATTGTGCACTGAATTAAATTTTTATAGAAATACAAGCTCCCAGGTAAATTTTAATCAGGACCATATAAAAGACTAATACACCTTTCTGTAATAAATAGGAATAAACAAGGCTAGTTCAAAAGAATAAAAAATACAAACTCTCTATTGAGGAGGCCATTACGCTTGACATATTAATGTATCAATAAGACGGGACTAGAATACGAAGAACTGAATATCTATGTATGACATAAGATTCAGAGGTTTTCACCATTCAAAACTGTATTTATTTTCATCATCATGGGATGAAATACAGAAAGAAAACATAATGAAGAAATAATTTAATCAAATTTTAGATTTTTTAAATCAAAGTATTTGTGATTATTTTGAGATTATATCTCTCCTGTATGTACTAATCTCTCTTGTATGTACTATCTATTTATAAGGAACAAATACAATGGGAAAATGTATGTGAAATCTAATCCACTGCTGAATAAAACCAAACATAGAAAGAATAAATCTACCTTCCACCAGACCATCAATCCCTTCTACCCGACTAATGTGAAACCAATAGCTATTAATAAGTATACTTTGAGAATTCAAATACAAGGAGGGAATATCGCAGTAGGGAAGAGGAACATCATTCATAAATGGAAAGAAAATTTGAGCCTGTTAACCAGTGTTTTTCTGATGTTAAAATATAAATGAGGGCTGAAAATTTTATGCATACCACATTTGCTAGGTACACTGACAAATACTCCCTCTTGACGGCATGCTATGGCATAGGCAGCTGCAACCTCACAAGGGTCACCTCCACCCATTGCTACATTGGCATCACAGGCCTCTCGGAATCCAGCAGGGTTAACAACCGGGAAACACATCCTAAAAATGACACAAATATTGCAAAACATGAAATAAATTATATTCTTTCATTGGATATTTGACAGTGTTTACTCTACACATGAATTTGTGAGGGAAGAGTTGATTCTGATGATAAATAATGAAAACTAAAATCAGAATTAGCAATTCAATGAAATTTGCAAGTCTGGAAACCAAAGTATGTACAGCTCCTTAAAAAAAAAAAAAATGTTACCAGTATGGACGCAACCCACTTGCCAGACATAAGGCACGACTAGAGCGAGTCTTTGAGCGTCTCTGCTTTTAGCACGCATCTTGTCTTCCTCCTTACTCATGTTTTGAGGCTTTTGTGGTGTTTTTAATTTTGGTTAAAATTCATTGATTTGGATGCTATAAAAGCAATATGGTATTATAATGGAAGTAAATTCGCCTTAAATTGGCTCAAATAGTAAGCGCGATCCACTCTTGTTTAAGCATATTGGACAAGAAATACTTTGGTTGCTCATGTTTTTTCCTAACTTAAAAATTCCCATCAATTAAGGTTTAGAAAGGACTTATTTTGTTTCATGCTCCATATACTTCCAGGAAGAACTTTTCCGTGAGCAAAAACACTGGATAAGCTATAGTATATGATAATTAAAAGAGCACTTCTATGAATTAGATGAAAAGAAGGGTAAATTAGAGACAACGTACTGAGAATAGAAATGGAGTAATAATGAAAGAATAGGTAAATCCTTCAATGTCGAGCGACGTAGAGACAACGTTGAGGCAGCCTACCTTACACCTAAATTTTTTTATGAATTCTTATTATCTGGATATTTTTAATTTTGACATAATTAGTATAAAGATTAATCGTGCTTTTTGAAGTTACAAGAGCAGTTATTTGTTTATGTTAGAAATTTTATTTTTTTGCGTTTTAGTAATACGGAATTTACCAAATTCGCCTTCACTCTCCAAATGCTTGGTGCATCACATTTCTTCTTGAGAGATGGTTTTTGGGAGCCGTGGGGGCTGTTCTTCTGATGAAGGAATTCATATTGATGGTATGATGATATCATATTGAATAATACAAAAGTCACACTTTGTCCATATTTTTCCAACAAAAGATTTTGAATTTGGCCCTATTCACTCAATTGTAGGATGATTGATGAGAACTACGAAAGTTTTCAATGTTTTATTATAGTTTATGTCTTGCATGTTTATTGGAGGAGCCGAAGGATCTAGTCTCTTCCCAGCCCTCAAGCAACAAGACGCAGCTGACTGTGAGTGAGAGGAAAAGAAAAATCTGCTTTTGACTGCCCCAGCAGACAAAATTAGGTCCGTATAAGTGTTCTGTAGACACTTTTGATGATGATTTTTCATGAGAGATAAAAAAAGCGAAAGATATGGAGCAGTCGGACCCAAGCCATATTTATCGGGGTTAGGAGAACAAGAGACTCGTGAGAAACTACTTTTGCTTGACTGAGGGAAGGATGATTGGAGGTATTGAGCGCATAATGATTTCTTTTGGCCAAAAATCGTACCTGACTTTGATGAAATTAAGAAATTATGTTGTTATAAATTCAAAACTACGAAGACTATAATGATAAAATAGGAAGTAATCAATGCTTTAAGAAATAGGCTTTTCTAGAGGCTCGCTTGAAACGCTGTGTCTATTGGAGGAGTTGCCCCTGTAAGTGGTCACTTCTCTTGAAAGGGACTGTACATAGAGCCTCTGAGGGAAAAGATAAGGAACTGCAGAATTAATGAAATATCGTTCTCCTTTCCCTCACAAATAACCTAAAGAGGCATACCCACACTCTTAATAATTGTAGGCAAGGACTTAAGAGACTAGGCTTCATCAAGATACTAGATGGTAAAGGCAAAGAAAGAGTCTGTAAATGATGATATTTTGCATTAATTTGGCCTCACAATGAGTGTGCGCATAATGTACAGAAACCTCCAGAAAGTTCTGTATTTATGAATTAGAAAAATTGCACTGAAAGGCAAATATGCTTGATAAAGAATTTTTAGTACAAGAAAGAGAAATAGATGCTAGCATAATTAGCTTAAAGAATACAACAGCTCCATGAACGATATTCGAAAGTAATGAAGGAGCATCCAGGTGCATGCATCTACATGCCAAAAAGCAGCTTGGAGGGAACATATGTCTTTGTACAAATGTATACAATGGACTGGGAGAATTTCAAGTTGGAAGTATGACAAACTAGCAATCATACCTCTTAATACATAATTATACCTCATAATACATAATCATACCTCATAGAAGAAAATCCAGCAAACATTTCTGAACATTGTTGGACATGTTCATGGTGGTGAGTTTGAGCAGAAACAGGACTGCACGAAGGATCAAGTTTCCATGCATTGGCAAGTTTGTCGATTGATGGAGCAACCTGATTATACAGAGAAAATTATCAGAAACATTAAGTGATACAAATAAAACTTTGGTTAAGATGCAATTGTTTACTTATAAAATTAAAAGAAAGCATTTTTTACCCTTCCATTTGGCATAATGGAGTCATCATATGGTTCATTGTTAGCAGTTCCCAAAAGACCCCTTGTCTTAGAGAAATAGTATCCATTGATGGTAACAAAGCACAAACCCCTGAGGAGAAACAAAAAGTTATAAATGTAGCGTTATAACTTCTAGGCTATTGTAGGAAAAATTGTCACTCAGATGATTTGATTATTTACAAAATTATTAATCATGCATACAAGTTAAGCATTTCAAAACAAGAATAGGGATTATCAAAGGAGGATAATAGCATAAAACTCAATTACTTGTATTGCAAATCACAGGTAATACGAACTCCATAATCAGATTTAATGCTGACAGAATCAAATTCAGTCCATGCGGAAATAGTGCTGAGGCGAACAGGAAGATTGGCTGGTTCACCATTTACAAGGACCTAAAAATTAAAACAGTTGATTGTATGTGAATCTTTCATAATAGCAAAAACAGCAATACATACATAATTCTTTATACATAAATTAATACAGCATAATCAATAAAATGAAAATAAGTAATAGAATTCTCCATCCACATCTGATGATGTTATGATAAATTTTATGTAGTACAAATGATGGAAATGAATTTAAACTTAGCCCAGGGAAGCATGCAACTTGGCCCAAGGTTGTACCAAAAGAGAAAAATAGTGACTTGGCTGGGGCTCGATCCATCACTTTTGGGGCAGATGTTCAATCCACCTAACTACTTAGTCTCTTCACTCCTCTAAATGGGGGCTTTTACAGTCTAATTAATACTCTACAAGCAATTCTTTGTCAACCCTTCTCCCGAAACTACAGGCAAAATGAAGAAGTTTCAGAAGGAACAAGCTCTTACAAATAATTTTAGAACTGTTAAAATTTAAATACTGAACTTTCAAAGTGTTTCAAATGAATAGATCAATACACTTTTCAGTAATTCAACACAAAATTTAATCAGTGATTCAGAATACGAAAATACTCGACTATAAAGAGCTTGGAACATACATAATAAATACAAAAAATCAAAAGAATTTATCATGATTTGATGAAAGACCTTAGTCTTTAGCATAGAAAGAATATCGATTTCATTCTCACTGTATTGTCAGCATTGAGCACTATAGAATCCTTAGGGTCCATCAAAGTAACTGATTTGAGTGCTCCACCCTCTAAATGGGCAGCCACACTGAAATTTCCATCTTCAAAGTCCTGAGCCAAAACATAATTGCATGCGCAGCCACTCAAGCTATAGTGATGTCCATCAAATGTGAAGAAGTGCTCTCCACCCACTAGAATGCCATATTCTGCAAGGAAACAAATAGAAATTTGATAAAGGACATGGCATTTTACTGGCTTAAAAGTTTCTCATTAGCAAGGTGAGAGATTCTCCAAGGTGGATAGTTATTTAAACCAAAATAGAATGTGTTATATTTTCAATAAAATATATGCTCCCAGAAAAAATCATGGAAACCATGAAAAAGAGCGATACACATATTTTTGGAGCAGAAATTCATCTGCATGAGATGGTAATGAAATAAAAATAGATAAAAACTAATTATTAAAACATTGTACATGCACCCTGCATTAAGAAATGAATGAGAAAAGCCTAATTACACTGAACTACGGAGGCTCTGTCCTTAAAAACTAAAGTAACATTCTACAACAAAGCAATGAAAATACCATATGTCATGATAAATGAGATACATGGGTAGTATTCAAAGAATCTGATATTTCTTAGAGCATAATAATAGAGTAAGAAAGCCAATAAGATATACATTCAAATATCAGTCATAATCTTCAGGAAACTGCCCAGGGCTACAACCTTGTTGCTGTGGAATGGCTTGCGTGTTCCTATGACCTAAAGAGCAAAACTGGAACAAAGTTCCTGGTAGGGTCACCCATGCCAGAAAGATCAATAGGGGCCAGACGAAAGGTAGTCCACGCAGCATCTGTTTAGAGTATTATGTCTCCGTTGTGGCAAAGGGCTGCCAGGAGGGAGTTGTGGAGCGGGTGTTCTCCTCAAGATACGGTTCCCTTGTCAAAGCGACATTTTCGGAAAGCAGGAATTATATCAATGCGAGGAGGAAAGATTTCTGTTGTTTTTTTTTGAGTGGTAATACTATTGAGGATAGCTGGATAAAATTTCACCAAATATTTAAAAAGAAGGCTTAGCTAGGTTTGTCCCAATTAAAACCCTTTGGGAACAAAAGGATCCACATTGGATGAGAGCTAAGTAGAGAACGTTGCATTAGAAGCAAAGGATTGTATACGCACGGATGAAGAAGCTTAAGAATACGCAGAAGACTTTGATCTTGAGCAGTAAAAATACTCAGAGGTGCGAAGATTAGTTAAGGATAAATCGCAGAATGAGTTTCAGGAATATAGATCTACAACCCTTTTAGAGTCTTTAGGAGGCAACCAGAAGGAATTTTGGTCATATGTCTGAGAATCTCAAGGAGGTCAGTCTTCAGTACCCAGACTTGTTAATTATGTGCGTTTAACAATTACTGAATCGATAGGAAAAATAAATCTAATTAATCGACGCTACCAGGAAAGCTTTAGTTTATACGATGGGCGCGCAAGTGAAATTTCTATGCGTGTTGATTCAAAGATGGAACCAATCAAGTTGTCAGTGGATGACATAGGAAAGTTGTTGTGACAAGTAGAAAGCACCAGGACCAGAAGGTATACCATCACTTGTCATTCAAACACTGGTGAATGAGCTTGCTCCACTTCTTTCCGTTTTCTGTAGGAAAACCTTTGTTGAAGGCATTGTACCAATGTCATGGAGAAGAGCGCACATCACTCTGATTCCTAAGAAAGGACGTTCCTCGGAACCAGAAGACCCAGATCCAATATCTTTGATGTAAATTTTTTGTAAGACTATCGAGCACATTATAGCGAGTTCAATAATGGGTTTCCTAAGTAATAAGGGGGCAACTAGTCAATGTCAACACGGTTTCCATTATGGTAGGTCATGTGATACCCAATTACCCCTTCTTCTTAATGGGGTACTTAAAGCAGCTGATAAGGGTACTAGAACAGACGCCATATTTCTAGATTTCAGAAAAGCTTTCGATCAAATATCGCATGCAAAATTATTACATAAGTTGTTGGCTTACGGGTTTAACGGAAAAGTTGTTGAATGGATAAAGTAATTTCTTGGAGACAGATCGCAGCGGGTAGCTCATCCAGTGCTCTGCAGGGAAGTGTATAAGGACCAATTTTGTTCCTGATTTATATTAATGATGTTGTGGTACAGTTGTGTATAGAGAGATCGTAACTCAAGATGACAGTGATTGTCTGCAGAACGCTCTGAATATTATTTTGGGTTGGTGTAATGATACACAGCTTGAGCTGAATGTTAAGAAGTGCATTGCCACGACTTAAACGCCTTCCACTAACGTTACCTGCATCTTATAGAATTTCAGGAAATCCTTTGGAGCTTGTGATGCATCATAAATATCGAGGAATTACGCTCAGCAGTACTTTTTCCTTCAAAGAGCATATTCGAGGCGTAATAGGAAAGGTGAATGGGATGCAAAGATTAGCCAATAGAATTCTGAGGAGATGTTCATCGGGAGAAAAAGAAATAGCATACTTTTCCCTGATTCGACCTCTACTTGAGTATTGCTGTGCGATTTGGGATCCTCACGAAGTAGGATTAATTCCCGATCTTGAGATGGTTCAACATAGAGGTTTGTCAAGGGAGATTTCAGATTCGACAGCAGTGTTTTGGTTATCATAGAATCCCTCGGATGGAACTCTCTCAGTGATAGAAGGCTGGAGTATTGACGGAAGCTTTTTGATAAATTTATCACTACCGATTTCCGGGAGGAGATAACTGATGTTGTTGTCCCAGTTATAAGCTTACGCAATCTTTGGGAGAAAACAAAAACTGATACAGGGAAGTAGTTTCCAGGACAGATTATTTATCATCATTTTTCCCGCATCGGTGGGCATGAAATGTTAGGACAAAGCTCAGAAAAGGGAAGTTGGAAAATATAAAGTTAGGAATGAAGAGATCCAACATTAATGTGCCTGGGTCATGCAAAGGATGGTGTAAAGATGAGGGAGACTTCTGGATTGATCATGTTATAGTCATTTTCAGTAGGGGAAGTACTAACCAGAGGGGAGTAACTGTAGTGTTGGATAAGAAAGTGGGAGAATCCGTGATAGCCACTGAGCTGACGAGCGATCGGATTATCTCAGTAGAAGTAAAGTCTGAATCAGTAAACACTGTTATAGTTCAGGGGTACTTGCCCACTAGTGATTACAGTGAAGATGATGTAGACATGGTTTATGAACAAATAGAAGAGGTTATGAGAAAGGTTAAAGACAAAAAGAATCTCGTTGTTATGGGAGACTGGAACGCGGTAGTCGGGCAAGGCAAAGATGGGGAAGATGTGGGAGAGTTCAATTTAGGGAAAAGGAACGACAGAGGACAGAAACTGATAGACTTTTGCAAAAGAAATAATCTCTGCATCACAAACACACTATTTCAGCTCTAAAACAGACAGAGGTACACAAGAGAAAAGACTGGGAATACAGATAGGTACCAAATTGATTACATTTTTGTAAGAATGAGATTTAGAAATAGTGTTAAAAACACACAAATAACAAACACACAACACACAATAAATCAACAGGGGTTGATTTATTTCCTTTCATATAACACAATTTATTGACGAGATCCCAGTGGAGTTCCTAAAGAAACTGGGGGAAAATGGTAAGAAATGTTTCTATGATTTATGAAGGAAAATATTATGATGAAGGGCAATGGCCAGAGGATTTTACCAAAACTATCTTGATTCCTTTAAAGAAAAAGAACAAGGCTACAAATGTCGGGATTATTGTACAATTAACCTAATCTCTCATGCGGCAAAAGTACTTCTAAGGGCTCTGAATAGACGGGTCGAGGGGAAAATTAAAGGGCTAATAGAAGACCAGTTTGGTTTTCAGAGAGGGAAAGGAACGAGAGATGCAATTGGGGTGATGAGAGTACTTGCCGAACAACGCCTGGAATTTAAGAGGGACTTATGTGTATGTTTTGTAGATATTGAAAAGGCTTTCGAAAGAGTCCAGTGGCCAAAGCTGATGGGGATATTAAAGAAATTTGGGTTAGACTGGAAAGATAGGCGATTGGTTCAAAATTTGTATCTGAATCAAACAGCTCTCATAAGGATAGTTGATGGGGAATTGGGTAGGGGGGTAAGACAAGGGTGTCCTATTTCATCAACGCTTTTTAATATAAATGCAGAGGAAATGGTGAAAGAAGCCTGGGAAGAATTAGACAAGGTGGTAAAGGTTGGAGGGGAAGTAGTGAAGTCTGTAAGGTTTGCAGACGATAAAACTATTGTGTTTGATTCCATAAAGGGTTTGCAAACATTAGTAAATGCTCTTAATGATAAAGCAAGGGAGTTTGGAGTGAAAATTAATATAAGTAAATCTTAAGTTTTGAGATTCGCTAAGGGAAAGAAAGCTAAGTTAACTATTAGGGTGGATGGGGAAAAACTAGAGCAGGTTGATAAATTTTCTTACTTGGAAAGTACTCTTTCGTGGGATGGAAGATGTAAAGATGAGATTTAAAAAAGAATAAAATAGCCTTGGCCAAGGTACCGTTTATGAAGTGAAGGGAATTGATGACCAAAGGTCTTGACAAAGGAATCAGAAAAAGATCGGTGACATCCTTGGTCTGGAGTTTGTTGCTGTATGGGTGTGAAACATGGACTTTAAGAAAGGAAGAAGTTAAACATTTGGAGGCCTTCAAGATGTGGGTATGGCGTAGAATGGAAAAAGTAAATTGGGTTTATAGGAAAACAAACACAGAGGTGTTAGAGATGGTTGGGTCAAATATTGAGGGAAGAGGGATTGATGAAGGTTGTAATTGAGGGTAGGATTCAGGAGAAACAAAACCAGAGATGAAGACAGAGACAAAAGATGTTAATTGACATAAAGGACAGGTTTAACTATAAGGAAATGAAGGGGATGGCACTTAATATGGATTTTTGATTGTACATGAACCTACCAAAAGGTAAAACACTCGTGAATACGACGATTCCTCAGGAACAATATTTATGAAACTATTTTTAGTTTTTTAATGTATCAGCAATGAGGAACCCATGGTTCACATGCTTAAAATTTGAATAATTCTTAATAAGATGCTCTAAATTCAAAGTATGTGAGACATACATTTCTCATTGCTAATTTGCTTTGCCAATCCAACCACTGCGAAGTCTGCTTCTTTGATGTCACTAAAAATGGATTCTCTGGAACACACCCTGTTCCAACATAGGATCAGAAGTTGAAGGAGAGAATGGGTAACATAATTGACTGAAGCAACCTGGATCTTCCTTGCGGCAAGAGAAAGATCCTGGTTTGAGTCCCAGCTATGGCTGACTTTTTTCCTTTATTTCTTTCTCTTTGTATTTCATGGAAAAAATAGCATTGCCACTCATCCAAATCAGCATATATATATAACTTATGTTTGAAACCTGAAAAATTATCAACTCTAACTTAAAAAAATTGTCACTAAGGTTTCCACTTGAAGTGTCACTTTCTCAAAATTTCAACTTCTCTTACATCAATGGGATAGTTAATTCTACATTTTACAAAAGATTTTCCCCTTTTCACTGACTGCAATGAATTTTCATCCACTCACAGGAATCCAAATTTAAGACAATATACATTTTTAACCATTTGGTACATACATAAAACAAGATTAACAGTAAATTCTTTAGGAAATAATTCTTGGTGCAATAGACTCAATCATCAAAATTAGAAAAGGTTCATCATATAAAGCAAAAATGAAAAGTAATCACGATCGCAAAGTACCCAATAAAAATATGATATTTGCTCACTTGTTAAAAAATGTAGTCACAGAAGTTTCATAAACAAAAGAGACAATATCAATATTGAAAGGTATCAAATCCCAGTAACTTACCATTTTGTGGGGGGAAAACTCCACGAGGCACTGATGGCCAGAGATATTGCACCAGTTCCGATGGCCTCGGAAAATCATCAACAGTCAAATAGAAGGGGCTGAAGCGGGCAGCAAAGAAGGATGGCAATCTTGCAATATCGTTGTATGTGAAGGAGGTAGGGAGGGAGAGGCCTGAAGGCCAAGTGAAGGACACCTGAGAATAAAATATCTATAATGACATTTTCCATCAAAGAACATATTAACAATAATACTCAATTCATAAAGGGAAATACAGGAATTTGTTATTATTTTTCTTTCAAGACTTCAAGAGAAGAAGTTTGTCAAACTTAATTTCACAAATATGAGTAAATATGCTGAAATCAACTAGCATTAATTCACTATATTCAAACTCTGATTTCTATCTATCTGTAAATTTAACATTATGATAAATAATGATAATAAAGTTTTCATTTATCAGTGTGTCATAGTCTCTAATGAATTACAAAGGTGAGTCAAATGAAAACCTTAAAAATGTAATAAATATTCAATTATTTAAACTATTGTCCTGTAAAAAGATTTCGTGCTTTCCTGCTGGATACATTGTGGAAGGTATTCTCAGGTTATCTCGCAGGTGATGGTTGGCTGGTCCGCTGACGTTTCGACGACCCACTTGGTCGCCATCCTCAGGGCAGAGATGTCGAGTATTCAGATGCAGGGGTTTATATACAGGGGTGTAAGAAGAGACTTTCTAGTCTCAATCTCGCCCGAATAAAGTCCATTTATTATTATTATTATTATATACCCAAAAAGATGGATACTTTAACTTTTTTTGTTGAATCAGGGATGAGCGCGAACTAAGCTTCCACTCCATTGGAGGAGAGGGCCGTGGTGCCTATCACTTTCAGGACTCCAGGCTGTGATTGGCTGTTTGTCGGTCAATTGAATCATTCGTCATCAGTTTTTTGTGGATTACTGAGTTCCACGTCCTGCTAGGCATAAAGCCTTCGTCTCCGTTTATATTATCTTTATTCAGCCGTATCTCTATGGCTTCCTTCGTTGATCGGTCCCAATACCCGGTGGCCGAGCACAGACGTTTGGTATTGGTGAAGTCCATTCTGTGGTCCAGTTGAAGACGATGCTCAGCCACTGCTGATTTTTCTAGATGACCCAGGCGAATGCAGGCGGCATGTTCTTTCATCCTTGTCTCTATGTTTCTGCAGGTTTGGCCAATGTAGGATAGCCCACATTCACACGGGATCTGGTAAATTCCTGGGGTCTTTAGTCCTAGATCATCTTTCACCCTCCCAAGGAGGTCTTTCAGTTTTCCGCTGGATCTGTGAGCCGTTCTTATGCCGTGTTTACTTAGGATTCTGGCGATTTTGTTGGAGATCGTTGAAATATACGGTAAGCAGGCAGTGGCGACAGGTTCTTTGGGAGTTTCTTCTTTGTTTGGTTTATTTCTCGGCTTCAGGGCTTTCTTGATATCACATTGTTTGTAACCATTTTGTTGGAAGGTGGTCCACAGATGGTTTAATTCTCCCTGGAGGTTGTCTTCATCCGATATTTCTCTGGCTCGATGAATCAACGTGGAGAGGACAGTATTGCGTTGGGAAGGGTGGTGATGGCTCCTATAGTTGAGGTAGAGGTCAGTATGGGTGGATTTCCTGTATACACTGTGTCCAAGAGTCCCATCACGCTTGCGCCAGATCAAGACATCTAGAAAGGGGATGCAGCCGTTGGTTTCCAACTCCATTGTAAACTGAATATTTGGGTGAATCTTATTCAGATGCTCCAGGAAATCATTGAGTGCCGGGCGTCCATGGGGCCATATCAGGAACGTATCATCATCATACCTGTAAAATACCTTGGGTTTTAAAGGTGCCGAACATAACGCCTTCTCTTCGAAATCCTCCATGAAGAGGTTGGCTATTGCTGGTGAAAGAGGTGAACCCATGGGGACTCCATCCGTTTGTTCAAAGAAGTTGCCGTTGTAGATAAAGTACGTCGAGGTCAGGGTGTGTCTGAATAACTCCATTATCTTTGCGTCAAAATGGGGTTGCAGTAGCTTCAGAGAATCTCCTAGGGATACCTTGATGAAAAGAGAGACGATATCAAAGCTTACCAAAATGTCACTTGGGGTTAGTTTGATGTTAGATAGCTTCTGGATAAAGTGGCTCGAATTCCGGATGTGGTGATCACATTTTCCTACAAGGGGGCATAGTAAGTTACTCAGAAATTTAGCCACATTGTACGTGGGGGACCTCAGGGTGCTGAATATGGGTCGTAATGGTACTCCTTCCTTGTGGACTTTCGGCAGTCCGTAAAGTCTTGGTGGAGCCGCTGCTTCGAGCCTGATTCTTCTTATGGTTTCCTCTGGTAGTCCTGTTTTCTTTAGCAAGGTAATGGTCTTCCTAGTGATGGTCTCAGTAGGGTCCCGGCGGAGAGACTTTTATGTTGGATCCTCCAGAATATTTTGCATTTTTTGACTGTAGTCGTCCGACATCAATAATACTGTGGCGTTCCCTTCATCTGCGGGAAGAATGACGAACGAGGGATTTCTTCGCAGTTCCATAAGTGCATCCCGTTCCGTCTTGGTGAGGTTGCATTTTGGGGGGTTGGTTTTCTTTAGGGCTAAGCTCACCTCGTTTCTGACTTCTTCTGCAGCTTCAGGAGTCAGTTTACGGATGGCTTGCTCTACCCCTCCAATGAAATGAGATTTCATTTTCAAAAAAGTTAACAATGAATTCTGTTTCCATTGCAGCAGATGCAAGCAGCTACGTTTAAACAGTGAAAATGCAGAGGCTTGAAGTCATATACTTATGTGAGACAGCATACAAAACAATTTTAGGATGCTCTAAATAAGGCATCCCTTCTACTATTGTTTTCCAAGGAAAAATATCACAAAACATTTGAAGTTACATAAATTATAGAATTAAATTAATTTTGAATCATGAGAGCTATTTCCCTAAACCTTAAAATTTCAAAGTATTATTAGGTGGATTACAGTCTTGTGAGAAATTAATAGGAATGTTTGTGGTAACCACTTCCATATGAGTGGAACTACCATATCTTATCACTATGAATTACTGGAGTCAAAGATAATATTTATTAAAATTAATACCGGAGATTTAAAGAAGTCTTCCAGCTGATGTTCTTTTCCTGAGGCCTGCAACATCATCACAACAGACTTCACTGCTTGGATGAAGAGCTCATATAAAGCTTCTAGCTCTGCTTTGTCATTTAATTTTTCCTTGTTTATTTTCTAAAGAAAATGGAAAAGAAAGTTTTTTAGGAAAACTACTTGAAGAATACATAAAATTCATAAATATTGATATTACACATTGCCGCATTTCTTAATATTAATTCCTGTGAAGATAAAAATTCAATATTACAGCTATCATAGCAAAAGCAAGCAAATTTTCAAATACAACCAATAAACGGATATCTACTTGAAATTCTCTGTATAAGTTGAAATTGCATTTATGTTATAGTTAGTGGCTAGACATTAGTAAATATGGTCTGGCATTTTATACCAGTCAATCAATATTCTACCTTAAGGATCAAATTGTGATTAAATTTGGAATTTTATTTTAAGCACTTTCCAATGGGATATAAGGAATAAAAAATGTTACCAGGTACGGCGCTTAAGGAATCTGAAAGAACATGCATAGGATTCATTCAAAAGTGACCTTAGGTCACTATTTAATGTATACCTTAAGAAATTAAAAGAAAGTGATGTCGAAGAGGAATAACATTTCAGCATTTACTTTTCAAAGTGAAAAATGGTACTTGTATAGTCTTTAACACACTTCAAGGTCTCCTAAGGAAACTCTTCTGAATGGTCCAATGGCCTCAAAGATAGGGCCCATTAAATTCTAAGGAAGGGTTATAAGCAATTTTCTACTGTGGCTTAAGAAACAGAGCTTTGGGAATCAATCTTAGGATACAATATTGGAGAATGGAAGAAATATATAATTAATTAGCCTGCAATATACAATAAACTTGTAAATGTATGACCTTGCATACACACAAATAATATCCTCATGAGATACTGTATTCCCAAGGAAAAATGGACCTGCAAAAAGGCAAATGGGGCAGTAATCAAAGCTGGGATCTTCATCTACCTGGGAGGATACCTTAACCAACCAGGCAACCCAGCCAAAACATGTTAACAAGCCGTTTTAGGAACTTTGTTTGCAAAGGCAAGTGTGAAAGTTGCAAGTGCCAATAAAGTTCCCAAAAAGGCTTGTTAACATGTTCTGGCTGGGTAGATTAGTTGGTTGAGGAAGTCTCCCGGATGGAGGAAGATCCTAGGTTTGATTCCCTGCCTGGACTTTTTTCCTGGGAGCACACCCTTATGTGCAAAGAAACTTTAACCCTTTCCTCAGGTGCTGTATTTCAGCAATGGAGTCTAAAAGAGTAACTTTTAAATAGACATATTTTAATTTATGTTTTTATACTTTTTCATTTCAAGTAACTCAGTAACTTAGTTTTATTTTAATATTTCTAATCTTTGACCTATAATCTTAATAATAAACACAAATGGAATTTATTCAGAAACACATATTTCAGCTTAATTAGCCTACCTACTAACCTACTTACCTTGACAAAATATTGCTTCAGAGACACTGTGAAAGCGTGGATTTCTGAAGTGGGTGACATTTCCACCAATGCATCAAATACTTCAAACAATGTTTCATTCATCAACATTGGAAGCCCCTCCAGTAACTGAAAATAATTGCCATGTTATTTTTGAAAAGCAACAAAGTAAATTTATTTTATTTCCGAAAGTTTGAAAAAGCAGCATTTCATTCTTGAAGGTTTTCATTGGGATAACTGTTATATTTCATGGCATATAATATTTCAGGAGACTCATTCAAAACTTTTCTCTAGAAAATTAACTTATTAGCTTTACATGCAAAACAAATGTAGTTTTACCCCAAAAGTTTGCAATTTGCAATTGAAACAAAATGCCTCCATATACATATTTTGAATTTAAGGAAAGAAAGACCAGATTTGCGAAAAAAAGTTATCCGTGAATTTTTTTTGAATGTTTAACAGGAAATGTTTTCATTCGTTACAGGAAATAGTGAGAGCAACATCCTCAAAGTAAACCACTGAGCCAGTTGGGAAGAGATCATTCTACATTTCGCTAGGTATGCTTAAAATGTCTATAAAGCACCATCTCCTTCATTTTCTTATACCTAAACCCACAGAGTTTCATTTCAAAAGGTTTATTCAGTTCCTTTCACTCTAACATTTATTGAGTATCATTCTTCCTGAATGTTTTATTTCAAAATCAGGCTGTGACTAATATAACTAAAACAAAAATGTTATTTTCCAATCATTCTACATCAACATCATGTACTTTGCTATCAGCATCATGTACCACAGAATATGAAGTGTATGCTACCCTCTCTCCATGACAACCAGTCGGCTAAAAATGAATTTGCATATCTTATACCTTTCAAAGAAATCAAGACTTAACATGTTTTTTAAGAGAGATATTGGACGTAAGTTCAAATTTTTTCGCTGATTCAGTTAATAAATTACATTCTACGGCTCTAAGTAATACAAATTTCCTACTGTAGGAGAAATACATACATCCTCATATCTAGTTCCTAAGAAGTCTGACACAGGTAATGCTTTCAAATGCTCCACAGTATCCTTCCATACTTCATCGTAGTGATGTTGGATGTCACCAACCAGCTTCCCAACAGTGCGTGCCACGTCTGCAAGGACAGGATAGTCCCCTTTGGGTAATACAAAAAAAGTCCTCCACAAGCTCATGCAGTGTGCATGCATTAACTTTTTGAGAGGGACCTTTTCAAAAACTTTTCTCTCTATATGTATATTCTAACTCTATATATGAAAATTTTAATCTCCAATATCATTTAATACTTAAGTAAGTTAGGCAATTCTAAATATTTTATTTATTTCACAAGTGAATCATGCCATGGCAGTAAATCATTCTTTATAATCGTGTTTAGGATTTAAAAAAATCCTAAGACATATCTATTAGTTTATGTCTCTAATCATAACTAATATAAGACTAAAACCTTGGAATAGGATTATTATCGCCAGTTCATAATGCCAGACCAATTTTCAAGCAAATAGGTATTGCATTTGAAAAGGTGTATAATAAGCAAAGTAAAATACTTTCATATGAACATAGATATCACATAAAAAAACATACCAGCACATTTATTGAAATTGTGTTAAATATCTACGGATATCATCATGCATGATATTAGAATCCAAATATGCTGGAATCTAGCATTATTGCCAGCACGCTTATAATTAATGTTGATGATGCTTACCTTGCAAAAACCGGACAATAATTTTTCCTAATGCTTTGAATTCACCACTGAATTGTCCCATGAATCCAATAAATCTCTCAAATGCATCCACAAGATAATGTCCCCATTTCTCAAGCTCATGGGAAATGACTTGAGTAACTTTACCAACAAATTCATTTACCTTTGGTATCATCTTTTCATAATATACAAAAACCTATTAAAATACACAAAATTCACATAAGTATCTGTAATCAACAGAGAAAACATTTTTAAATGCATATTTGAACATGAAAAAATAATAAAAACCCCTATATATTTATTTTATATAACTAATGATTGAATAGCAATTTATTATTCATTTTTATTTTAAAGAAGTAACAATTAAAGAGCTATTTATGGATTGTAATGATAAAATAATTAATTATATTCATGATTAAATTATACTAACAGTATACTTGTAAATCAAAACATAATCTGCAAGTAAAGAAATTTTAGTGTAATATAATCAAATAAGCTTTTAAGTTTGGCTGAAAAATTTTTGCATAAATATGTCACATTCAAATCAAAATTTAAATGAATACACTGTTAGCCTATCAATTTGTATCATTTTTTCATAAAATTTTACATTCCAGAACTAATTTGCTTCACCAAAATAATAGCAATTTCAGAGCTATCAGATAAATATTATTTTTGAGATGACAATGCTTTTCTTAGGTTGACATCAAATTCATTCCATTTATAAAATATTCAAACATTCCTTTTGTAGTTTTAATATGAATTGCAGTTTTCATATGTTAACCTTTCATTTATGCCAATATCTAAGGAGTAACTTGAAAATTATATCCACAACTTAATAAATATTAATACCTCATTACAAAAGGCATTCCACTTCACAAAAAGCTCTTCACCCATTTTCGTTAACTTGTCAATGGTTTGGGACAAGGCTTCAGTAAATGAATCCACAGTTCTGCGCCTGAAGAAAGGAAAGATGAAACAGAATCAAGAGTTATCTGATTATTAAATTTTTGAAGATACTGTATTTTCTGCATATTAGATGCATTATCGCACCACATTATAAGAAAGAAATTAAAATTAAATACTAAAATTGTAAATGAAAGACTTGGAATGATCAGGACCTACATCACTTTGAAGAGCAGCTGTCAATGACTGTGAAAGCTACTTTATCACAACCAATTGCTAAGCAAAAGATGATTAGTAAAGTCTCTTTTATCCTCCAGTTAAAATAAACTGTATATATCATGCAGAGTGAATTACATTCCCGCATTTATGGAAAAATGTATGTTATTCACCAATAAATAGAACATTCAGAAAATTATGCAGTTATTTTATTCTTCAAAATAATTTAACTTAGGGTGGCCATTATTTTGTTTATTCCTTATTGCAGTAGATGTTGTAAATATCTAAGATAACAAAGAACTATATAACCAGAAGATCATAAATGACATTTTAGAGCATAAGCATTTACAATCAGAAATGCTAATTAACACAAAAGTGAAATTACATCAATTAAAATATAAGAAAAATAATGCCAAATGTAAAAGAAGATTTTATAGTCAGTTCAAAGACCATTTATAAAATCTCTGACAACCATTCTGTTGCAAACTCTCAATCTAAAACTTGTTATGCGTTTTACCAGTAAAATTATCAAATTAAGAATCAATCTTCTTCTAGAAATTTTTTTCTATGCTGTTGGAATTTTCGCCATACTCCATAACGCATAATCAATTAAAAAACATAAGCAAGAGGATTTTTTCTAAATGTATTGGGAGGGGAGATAATAGGTATAAGGATGACATCACTCCTTTGGATGCCACTGCTCAGAAGCATACACAAATTTAAACAGTCATTTTCTAAGCTTCACACAACATTGATCATAACTGAGATGAATTTAAACATAATTGAACAATGAAAACAAACTTTAACACCAAACTTTATCAGTGTGTCTTTGGTAAAATGAAGATGAGATATTTTGATTGTGAAGACAGAATTGAAAATAAACATAAAATACTAACAATGCAGCTAGTCCTTGGCTGAGTACAGGGTCTTTCAGAAACTCTTCTCTTATTTCTTTTAGTTGAGTTTGATATGATGAAAGCAAAGGCTTAAGGTTTGGAGCAGATTTCTTCACCATTTCCATCAGAGCCTTCATATCTGCTACAGCTTCAGCATTCATTTCCTCAGACATGCTTCTTGCTTGTTCAATAGCATGATTTAAGTCGTTTTTGGCATCAGACTGAAAGGTAAGTTGTAGAAAGAAAATCTAACATAAAAATTGTGTAATGACTTTCAGCATACTACTTAAGTGAATATAGTCTCATTTCCACGTAGCAGATTGCATCAATTGAGCAATCTAAAGCTGAGTGAACAAAGACTAAAAGCCATCTAATTGAGCAATGAAAGCAACAGCCTTTTCAACAATATCTTTATAGCAACTTTTTTGAGACAGTGTAACTGAAAACCTATTCCTCAAAACCACAGAATATCATGCCATAAGTAGCAAGATTATGACAATATTCATCTGGTTTGGTTTTTCAACACAGTAGACTCTTGATTACCTGGGATTGGCTCAACCTTAAAACTATAGATGTTATAAGAAATAAATAGAAAAATTATGTAAAAATCAGACTTGAACAATAGCTATGGAGAAGCAGAATCAGCAAATATATGTAACACGACATTTACCTTGTTTCAGCTATTCCCTGTAAAATAGTGCAACATATTATCATTTTCCTTAGAGATCATCTGCATAGATAGTACGTGAATTCCATAAAACAGATCCTGATTGTTTCCAAAGGACTAATGGAAAGGAAATGGAAAGGACTTTCCAGTTACATGATAATTTGTTCTTATTTATTGTAAATAGCTCACATGGAATTATATTAGAATATAAAAAGTTGTTTTATATTATTTCTAACAAAAACTTGGTAATGAATAAATAGAGAGCACAATAAGGTGAAGAAATGTAAGCAAATAGTCAGTGCAAAAATCAATGGTGTAGATCAATGATGACTTGGACAAAGTAATGATTTTACAGTATAAACAACAGAGCGCTGAGGGAATCCCAATTTCAGGAGCTATGTTCAGAGAAAGAAAAGATATTTTTTAATAAACTGAAATTGAAAGGGGACTTCAGTGTATCACATGGATTGTAGACAAGCAGTTAAGGCACTCCTTAGATTGCTTTCATAGCTGTGATGAAGGAATTTGAAAAAATGTCAAACATTTAAGATTCACAACAGAACAATTTACAATGCTGATGAAAGCTGTTAAATAATAGAAGTACCTCCAACAAAAAATATTCTGCTGATGAAAATAGAAAAGGTTTTGCAGGACAGATTTCAGAAACAATGCCAGTTCTGTGAATGGGATGCAAATTGTGATCTGGGAATGCAAAGAACCCTTGAGCTTTCTCAAAATATTTCATTATATTCTTTAGATCTACCAAGAAAGGCTGTTTTGTTTCTAGATATTGTCCCCAATCACCTAAGTGAGGAAACTTTGAAGTCTGAAGATGGATACATAATTGTAACGTAGTAAAGAAAAACATTTTTAAACACGGCTGTTAACGAATTAGAGGTTTAAACCTCCAAAAGCCATCTTTTTTGGCTCTCCTAATCTTACTCCCCGGTAGTCCGAGAATGCAAGAAAGGAATGCTGCACTTTTATGATACCCAAAGCTCTTTTCGAAGACAATGCCTTTCTCCTCAGGGGTCAGTAAGGCACTCAGTAATAGTCAGGGATCCCTCAGTAAGACTAGGAGTGCCAACAAAGATGGGTTTTCGAGATTTTAAATCACCAATTGTGAAGTAGTTATCTCAGAATTTAATACTTTTTTATTGCTGTCACCACTACCTGGTCCTCCTAAGATCTATTGAACTAGTCAAGAGGTGCTTCACCAAGGCAACAGCAATAGACAAACACACAATACCATTCCCTGATCAGACAAATCCGATCAGCCAGGATACAAACCCGGGGTAGGAGTGGTAGCTTAGCTGGAATGCTATCTGCTTGGCTGCAAAGGCCAGTCTCAATATCTTTGATTCAGCCAATGGATCAAGGAGTGACGCAACAAAATTTAAAAACAATTTATCGAAGAACCTTACTTCTGAAGATTATAAAGCCAGAGTACTCAATCTTTTTGGTGCCCAGGCACCTAAGGGTGCTTCTGAAAGCAAAGCGGGCACCACATAACATTTCGGTCCAGGTCATCCCTTGGCAATATTATCACTTTACTAGTTAACCGCAGGTAGTTTGAAAAAAAAAAACACTCCTTGTCAAATAAGATCGAAAGAATTACAATGCATATAATTTCATTACAACCTCACAATGTAGGAAAGTCTTTATCTCCAAAGTAGATCTTATTATGGGGAATAAATCTGGTATGAAGGTTTTTGCTGTGTGTGCACTGTTGGGTTCCGAAAAGCAGCATGATGTCATTGATTACAGGGAATTTGATATCCTGATAGTCAAGCTGAATCTTTGCATTTGCATTATGAAAAATTTATGAACTAGACATGTGACTCGTGTGTAATTTTGATAGAGGCAATAAAAGGGTACAGTTTAGACCCATCATGAAATCCAAGAAACAAAGTATCTGACCCCTTCCCCACCAAACCTCCACTCTATCCCCACTAGTGCAATCCCAAGAAAAACTGTTGTAGCAAATAAAAGAAAATCTTTTTGTCAAAGCTTGGCAGGCACTGTATAAGGTCGCTTTGGGCACCAGGTTGAGTATCTCGAGAACCATTTGTATTTTATAAAAACTAAGATACTTGATTCTCTAAATAATAAAAGAAAAATTAAGTTCTACAGCTGATAATCTTAATATTTTATAAAATTAAGGTGCTCCAAGACAAATATACAAATTCTTTCGGTATATTCACCAAGATTCTAATGATCCTTACTTTAAAAGCGTGTGAACAACTGTTCTTAAAACTAAGTTTTATGAACATTTAAAATATTCAGTAACTCACCAGATATACTTTGATTTTCTCCTGCTCCCAGGTGTATTTTACATCAAACAAGTGTTCTTGATCCAGGGCTACGTTTAAATTTGCCAGAACTTCCTTTTGACCTCCTTTGGACCGATCAACATGTAATTGTAGAGCATCTCCCCAAACTAAGGTGCCATGAATTTGGAATTGGTCATCAGGAGATTCTGCCAAAATTAAGACAAAAATTAAAAGCATTTCTAACAACTTGAGTACTGCTGAAGAGCCCCTGTCATCACAAATATATAAGATTCAGAATAAATTCTAACAATACCACATTTATCATACAAAGAAAGGTGAATGCTTCACTAAAATAAATCAATTAATCTGCTAATTGCATATAACAAACATGAAGAAAACCATCTGTGCTATACTCCTCTTCGTTTGAAATTAACTGGTATCCAACACTGACTTTCTATCCCTCATAACATTGAAATTTGCAGTATACCCAAACATTGTATCAATGTTTTTTATCCTCTACCACAACACTAATCACCTATTCTCTCATTTTATCATACATATAATCTAGAGGATAATAATATTTGCTATGAAGTAGACATTCTTACTTTAATCCACTCAGTGCAAATGCCTTGAGGCATCTGCATGAGATGTACAGTAGGATAGCATAAACCCCCTTCTGAACTCCATGACTATAAGGCATATTTAGAAATTTCTTAAAAAATATATATACTCTTCAGTTTAATACAAAAGAGTTTCCATATATTTTTACAACATGACACAAAGGGAAATAAACATCTTTCACTTCCAATTTGCTCAATTATGCCCTCATTGAGTGGGTTAACATTTTTTAAAATGATTTATGGAAAACAGAAATTTTGCAAAATATTTAATAGAAAAGACTTAATATTTATTACAGATTTCCATCTTGTTCAGTGAAAAGTGCTTCAACAGCTTGCACGTGGGCTCCCGCTTTCAACCAAGCCGAAAGCATTACCCACTTGGCCATCCAGGAGCCCAATTTTATTTAATTTTCAATTTTTAAACATTGCAATATTTCGTAAACAATTGCTTTAATTACAAAACGGCTTGGGGTTTATCATTTTGTTATCAAATCAAAGCGATCTGCCAAATTTGGTCAAAATCGGTTACCTCAATTTTGCCGATTTCCTTGTCGAATTGGCGTGGAATGACCCAAACTGTTATAGCTTTCACATCAATAGCTCTATCTTGTACATGATTTCTCTTGGAAATGTAAATGAGTTGTAATAGAATATAAGTAAAATAATTATGAAAAATCTAATGCTTTTCAACTGAAAAATATGAATCTTCTTTTTATACTGAAATCTACAAGAAAATTGGGTGGGCTCAACAAATACATACCACTTTTTCTAATCTGGGATAAAAATTATCTCATAAATCAAATGGTTAATATAGTATTCTAATTTCAATAAGGGGATAAACATATTCTTTGGGATGTTATTATATGTTTCTTACCTTTCTCATATGTATGATATTTAAAGGAGTTTAGGCCTTTAAATTCAACCTTCTCCACATGGGTGTGCTGACCAAAGATGCCAACTTCACTTGTGATAACCAGCTCAGGTTCAGAAATTTCCATGTTTGTTTGAACTTTAAAGATTTCACAGGTTGGTGCCTTGACCTAGATAGAAATATGTTGTAATGTTTACTTACATTTTAAACAAGAATAACAGATATGAAAAAGAAAAACCAATCCAACCAAACAATTGGGGCAGCACTTTGGATATAAATTAAACAAATTTCTCTCTGTTTAAACAAGTTCAATGTAATTTCAAGTTTGAAAAATTTTCTATTGATAAAGTCATTAGGCTTATTGAATCCTCAAACCCTCCACTGCTACCTATAGAAAGCCTAATAGAGTTCAGTTTCTAAGAAAGAAGAGAAGTAAGGCCTTGCTTTACTCTCCGTGCCAAAATGCTACAGGTTGAGAAAGTCTATGGTGATCTAGAAATGTATTTACAAATAAAACTTTTCATTGTATTTGATAAAGAGAGACCAATGTCAATACTGTAACTTAGCATCACCCAAGTAGCTCTCAATGTAAATAAAAGATTAATTTTCTTTTATTCTGTACTGAAAGTAATTTCCCACATATTCACTTGAAAACAGGTGAATTTTGAAACTTTGGCAATCAATCTCAAAGTGAGTATCAATTCCTCCCTCAAATTCTGATAAGACCACATTTTGTACTATTTGAGTTGAGAAAAATAAAATACACGTAATCCTAAACAAAAAGTAGTGCACCCTTATGAAAACTTTTCCACTAAACATAAAATATCTTCTAATATTAATAACACATTAAATTTAACATTGCAAAACTATAGCATGGAAAACTAATGATTATTGAAGGTAGATTAGAGGGAACTCACTATCTGGAAAATGCCACTCTCTAAAGTAAGCAATACCTTAAATCGAATTTACGGCTATTATTATTTCTTTAAACTAACTACATGAGTAAATAAAACCTAAAATTCCTGAAAGAGTTTAGCTCACCAGGATAAAGAGATCACGAGAAGACACTCGCAGGAGAGCCCCAGCAGTTCTGCGTTGGTTTGTGGGACTGAGGTAAGACGCAAAAGAGCCGACCCCAAATGCATGATGAGCATATTGAGCATGAGATACCCATTCCAAATCTACATTCTGACCCTGAATAAAAAAAGATATGAAGAAGATAGTCATACACCGCTCAGTCTGTTAGCTCTGGTAATTTATTTGAAATTTTTCCAAGATAAAAATTACTGAGAGCATTGCAGGGGCCCAAACAACTTTTTCCTTTTATATACTTCAAGCATTTTCAATCACTGAGACATTTTCAAGGTTTATCATAATTTATGTAAAATTTGTTGTTTATAGTTGCAATCGAATCTAGTCATCAACTACAATTATATCAATTTAAAAGTCATATATCCAGATTTTTCATATTTCCAAAAGAATATAATTTTATATTTGTACAGAACAAATAAGAACACATTAGGACAGTAACATAACGTGGCAGCTCAAAGTACATACAATGACAAACTGATAGCTATGAAAATATATATCATGTATACATCTAACATTTTATAGTTGGGAAAGCTATAGAAATAACTGCCAATTCAAACGTTTTTTAATAAAGGTTTGATTTTGATATAATTTAATTTGCATAGCTAAAATGATATAGCTTGTTACAAATGTTAGTAGCCTTAGGATCATTAAATCAAATAAGAGGAATTTAACTTAAAATACAGATGGTTATTGAAATATTTGAAGAATTGATTTATATGAAAAGGCAAGAATAGCAGAAACGTAATACTTTTTAGAGGAGAGAAACACAATACTTATTAGAAGGGATTGCAAAAGGTGGATAGTGAAGGAATGTGGATTAGAACATCAGTATCAAACCTCATGTATAAAATAAAAGCATTTGCTGCACTGAATACTCACCTTGCTCTTGAGGTCCATGAGGGCTGTGACATTATGTCCATCGGTGCCAACGGGCTCGTGATGCAGCTTCACACACATGATGACAGTTTGATCCTTCTTCTCAAATACATCAAATTCGATCTTTGAATCAAACCACATGTGTGTGTCTCCTACTTTGGATTCACCCCTGATTGCTAGTGGCTGAGGATTTGATAAATAAGCATTTATTTATTAGTTATTAACATGAGAGAAATATCTATAAAATCTTAAAATATTGCTGTGATGGGAAAGTAATACCATATTAAAGATTAAGATTAAGTATAAGAAAAGGGACACTGTAAGTGAATCATTAACTGTTGGTGGAAAGATTTTCACAGATCATCGAGGATTCATACCAACTGAGTAGTGTAAGGATGTGCATTTCCTAAGAAATGTGAATCTTGTAGACTACATAATTGGTATTTATATTCCATTATTCTTTTATACGATGGATTATACAGTCTGTTATATAATAGATTAACTGAAGTGCCCATTGATTCTCAACAGGGAAAATAAAAAATTAGATTAAATACACATGCTCTCTTAGTTCAGTATAGCATCTATCATCTTTGCTTAGTTCAATGAGACTCGTTATTGGAAATGAAACCATTCCTAACATCTTAAAAACAAAATATTCCAACATCTTATACTCTCAAGATTTGATGACAAAATCTATTTATTTGATGATATGAATATGAATCTTCATAGAATTTTTCTACCAAACACGTCTTAATTTAATACAATGATTCTTCTAAATTTATTTGTACAATTGAAATTAAGCCTGTCAGTGATTAACATTGCATGTACTTCTTATGGGAATCATTTAATTTGTCTGGGATCATAACGTAGATCAATATATACTTAAAAATAAAAAGTCTTATCATCTGCGGGGTTGAGCCTCAATAATGTACAAATTTGCAAGTCATGCTTCTTCTGCATCTTGACTTTCAAGCGAACATTTCTACCGATACTCAACTGCCCTTTGATTTTCAAAGGAGAGATAAATATTGATCCACACCATCAATTGGGATAAGACACGCTATTAACGTAGATTAATTTGAGTGCCCTCTCAATGAATTCCTTTACAGAGGATAAATAACATTTTCCTGTGGTATATTCATCTTAATTTCTCTACATTCTTTGTCAAAATATGGCATATAAAGTTCAGATTCTCAATTATTACTGTGATCCTAAATTTGATGACTATTTTAGAAAATTTGAGATAAAATGATACTCATTCACTTACTCATTTATTAATTTGATATGTTCAACCATAACTGTGAGGAAAGAATGAGCACACATTTTAAAACAGAACATAGTATCTTTAAAAAAAAAACTTAGCTAAATTAACTATAATTAACTGAAAGATTAATTTCACACAGAGTATTTTAAAGATGTTTGAAGTTTCTTTAAGACAAAATATATTTCTAAATTATTGCAATATTTGTGATAAAAATTGTATTCTAAGGAGTAAATAGGATTTTACATTTCTAACTGTGAGGTGCCACATCACATGGGGAGAAATGAGCTCATATAAAACGTAAATAAAATAAGTACAGTAGAACCCCGTTTTTACGAACCTCGATTTTACGAAGTGACACAGTTTTACGAACCATTCCGCCGGTCCCGATCTTTGTACATGTAAAATGACCTCGGTTTTACGTAAAACCTCGATTTCATGTTTTACGAAGTGAGATGCCGGTCCCTAGGAGTGAATGAACCCCGGTTTAACGAAGTATTTGAAATTGTTTTGTAGCACTGAGCTCAGTACAATGGGATGACGATCACCGTAAACAGTAGCAGCTGAATCCAGATTGTCTACGTTGGGAAGACCCTCATCCCATGTATTTTAGATGGGAAAATGTGAAAATTTCGTGGGATACAAAAATTTTGATTACAGTTTTCGCGAAAAATGATAGCTTATAAGACGTAGCCGTGCTCTTCTTTCTTTGTTCATCAAGCCTTCTGGTAATATCGCGAATCTGCGACGTGGGATCGTATAGATCAGCAGTTTCCAGGAGTATATGGTTTCTATTTGGACGATAGATTGAGAGAATAGAGGATGATAAGAATTTGTTTTCAACTTGGGGAGTTTTTGGCTCGGGTCTTGGCTGCTAAATTGGAGTGCGACAACTTAAAATTCTTAATGCTGCTGCAGGGATTCCGGATTTTAACTGGCTAGTAAAAAATTGAAAAATGATGGTTGGATGATGGACACCCTGAAAAATGTTGGTCTCCAAGCGAGGAAAAGTCATGCGCGTTCAGTCAGAACCACTCTCTGCGCGAGGTGGCCTGTGTTGTGATATCCTGTGAGCCTTTTAGTAAAATAATGGATAAAACATCGCTGACCAAGAAAAAGAGGAAGTCCCTGAGTTTGGTCACCAAAAGGTCAATTGTCAAGGAAGTACGTGATCGCGGGCAGACAAAATCAGAAATTGCTAGGAAGTATGGCATATCTTTATCTACATTGGCAGCAATCGTCAATTCAAGGGAAAAAATTTTGAGTCACGCAACAACATCATTAAAAACAAAGTACGTCTCATCGTCGCAATTTGATCAACTTGATAGGCAGCTGTATAATTTTTTTTGAAGTGTCGTGCGTGCAAATTACCTGTAAGTGGACCAATTCTGAAGGAGAAGGCTCAGATTTTGGCTCTTAAACTGAAGTGCGATAACTTTAAAGCCTCAAATGGGTGGCTTGATAGATTCAAGAAAAGATACGGAATCACTTATTAGTTATTTTAAAATTAGTTTAATTAAAGAATACTTAATTTGTAGTAATACATCATTATTATTAAATTTTGATGCATTTTCAATACGTAATTTATTAATTGAAAGCATTTTACATCGTTAGGTAAGAATTGTTTAAAGTACCCGCGAGTAAGTAGCTCTCAAAAATCACCGCTAAACGTCAGCATAGTAGAACGTAAAAAAGAGGGAGCTTCAAATTAACTTAAGTAAAGTTCTGAAATGACTTAAAATATTTACGAGCTAGTTTCTTGGAATTAATGGCTGTGAGTTTCATTCACTGTGACTTATTTGAGTCTCCTAGGCCTTGAAATAAGGTCTATGCTATAAAGGGATTCAGTATAATCGTAGTCTAATTTTTAAATCTTTTCCATTTGAAGCAAATATACTGCACATTGGCTCCTGGAGAACCATGTGGGTAACGCTCGTGACTCATGAGGAATCAGTTCTGATTTCAAATCTTGGTGGGAGCACATGGGCAAAATCACCTAAGCGCTTTTAACGAACTACTACTACTATAGTGCACACAGAGAATTGCATGTGATATCTATTGTTTTCTTCCTGAATGAGCTTGTGACTTTTATTTGTAACAGAAATTAGTTCGATTTCATCCTCATAATTATTTGACAAGTTTATACCAGCATAGTTTAGCTTTCTGTAAGCAGAGCTTTAGTACGCATACATTTGTTGCAGATCAAGCCTCTGATGTGCAAGATGTGCCTCCATGGACATTGCTCCATGCTGTGCGAGGAATTGCCAGAGCATGAGACAGTGCCACTGCAAACACTATTTCTAACTGTAGGAGATCAGCTGGTTTTGGTGACACATCAATTATAGAGACAGAAGAGTTAGTGGAGGTTCCCACACTACAGGACCTCCTTAGTAAGAAAATGGCACAACTAAATCAGTACATCCCAGATGCATACTCTCATGCTGAGTCATATGTCAAGTGTGACTCTCATGTGATAACGCATAACTGCAGTGAATTAAATGAAGACGAAGAAGATGAGGATGAAGTGAACTTAGATAGCTCTTCTACAAGCAATGAAGATGACCCAGAAGCACCTTCCCCCCCTACAAGGGATGAATTAAGACACTCTATAAAAGTGCTTCACAATTTTCAGATGTTTACTGATGGCGTACCTGATTCATTCAATAATTACCTTTCAGGTATTGAGAAAATCACCTCATATTTCATTGAAACTTCCAAAAAACAAAAAAAATTGATGATTATTTTAAAAAGTAAAACGTTTAGAATTTTTTTCTGTTGTATTAAACATTAAACTGGATGTATAATTAATTTTATTGAAATATTACCTTCCTTTCAATCCCATTTAACTTTATGCACTGTGTTACTGAAATTGGATTGGTATTGTAGAGATTTCGATTGCTTGAAAGAAAACCTCAAATTTACAAAGCCCGAATTTTACAAAGTGCAAATTTTTGGGTCCCTTCAACTTCGTAAAATCGAGGTTCTACTGTATGTAAAATTTCCTTCTATTCATACAGACTGTCATTAATGCCTCTTGAGTATACAACCAATGACCACTACAATCATGTACTTGGCCAATTTTGAACAGCAATCTAGCTATGGCCAGTCATGCCTGATTCTTCAAGAAGTGGGTTCACACTACGTCAGTTTGTATGAGTCAGTTGAGAAGTTTTCGTGTGCCAAAGCAGGTGCAAGGGCTAACTATTGATTTATAAAATGAATTATGTTTGAATGGTGCTGAAATTATTACATAAAAGAGTACCTGTGAAACATAAAAATGAATATTCTGCCATAAATTTGCTAGCAATCAAGAATCCTTCCCATAACTCCAACATTTTTTTACTCTTTACTTAACTGAACAAACAATTAAGACAGTTTTATGCATAAAAGATGGATCTTGCAAGTCTACCACTCAGTTGCTAGTCATATAAGTAAGCATATTCCCAATACAATCCCATGGGGAAAAGTATGAGCTTGGAGTCAACAATTGCATTGGGGGACTGGTAGTTCATAGTCTCAAAGTTTTGAAAATGTGTTTACTTTGTTTAAAATCTTGAAAATTCAACTCAATTTATTTTTCATTCACAAAATAATTCAAGAATAAAATAAGAATCCTTATTTCATTCTTTTAGTGCTATTCTCAATTTTGTACAAATATTCTTCACAATTTAATTTTGCAAAAGATTACAAAACTGTACCATGCACCAAATGCAAAGTCTCAATTCCATAAGAAATTTATTTGCGTCCAGTTTCGACTAAGGTCCACGGATGAGGGAACACACAGTAAAAACTTCCTCCATTGATTGTATTATATACATTTCTTATGAGATCATTGTCTGGGGTAAAACTGGGGATGACAAGGTAAATAAAAAGAATAACCACCCAGAGATGACATTCAAACATCTTTAAATTTTGAAAGTTGAACATGTAGTAATACTCAAGTTTTTAGCAGACATACACGCAAACACACATGCAAACTTTCTAATTTATATATAAGATTATTGATATGTAAGAGATAGGTATGAGATATTAAAATCAAAGTATGATACTGTAAGAGGATTTTTTAAGAGACTTATTATTATGCCTAAAGAATATTTAAAAGTAATGCACAATTAAAAAATAGAATAATTTGTAATTGTAATTCAGTGGTTACTTTACAATTTGCAAATAAATATAACATTTAATGTTTTCAAAGCCCAATCAGTCCTTAAATAAGCAAATCTCAGATTTAAATACAATTTAGGCAGATAATCAATAGGTCAGGATGAACAGTATGTCTTATATAGGTTTAGACTAGGCCTACAAAACACATGAACAATTATAGCACTCTCTGCAGCTCAAAATGGGATTTTGAAAGTACTGAATGCCAATTGAGTTGACAAAGATTGATCATTATTCAATTCAATGCAAGTAAAAAATTAAGGCAAGGCAGAGACAAAATCAACTCTCAACTGCTAAGTAGGTCTGATCCAACTTTCAAATGGGTTGGTGTTTGCGTACTCACGCTGAGAAATGAGAAAACAGTTATATGTTAAGCATCAGAAATGTTGATAAAAGTTATTTATTGGACTATTATTTGTTTGGAATCACGGAGACAGTCCATCAAAGAGAGAATTTAAAGAAGAGCTACATGAAGCCATCTGATTTGAAGGGCTTACAGAAATGGCACAAATGTATTTATTGATCCACAGATTTTTGGGAAAATAAAGAAACTATACGGAGGACTACCATGAAAAATATCTTTTGACGTATTTGCGTATCCTTGTAAAAGGTACACAATTAGAACTAACCTTCCCAAGAGATGGGTGAGCGAATTGGCCATAGAACATGAGAGTGTAAAGATCTCCATCTTGGCTTGCATCAAAAAGAACTGAGCCAGTTGTTTTCAGCTTGGGATGGCGTTCCTTGTCCAGCCAAAGGGTAATGTCCGCATTGAATCCTCCAAGACCTCCCTCTTTCTTGCCCTCTCCTTCACTGTTCAAGTGAGCAACCAAAGCAATTGTTCGCTCGGGTAACATCAGATAGGCACCTATCAAACAAAGAAAAACAGTTTTTACAATCAATTTGATAGCCTTATCATAAACTTCTTCATGAGACTATTAATCAGAAGCAGAATTAATTCACCAAAATCTGCATTCTCAATTTTTTAAATGATAGCCCATTTTTATTTTTTCTCATTTCCTCTATTACCCTAAAAGTGAAAAACAAATTTATCCATATTTAACTTAATATGTAATAAATGCCGCTAAATTGCAAGTTTTAACTCTTGAAACAAATTAAATCATCAATCCTACATTTTCCATGAAATTAACTTAAATCCGTGAGAAAATGGAAATAGCAAAAGAATTCCATAATACTGAAACAATGGAATGGTCACAGTATTAATAATATGTATTGTTTGTATTAGGTACCTATATTCAAATATCATGATTGATATCAGCTACTGATTATAGAGATGTTGAAAGTGAAACTTTGAATAAAAGTAGATCATGTAAAACAGAAACCAAATTATATTCAGAGGGTAGACATAATGAAATTTTACTTTGGCAGAAAATAATTCCAAGAAAATTTTAATTAAAATGTAATATACATAGCTACATGTATGCAAGTATTGTAACACACTTGGTAGGGTATTAACCAGATACTTAGGAAATTTAAGTAATTTTAACTGAACTCTATTTTTTAAGTTGCTTTTCAAAATAAAAAGAAAATACTAGGGCATTCTGACATAAACGTTGAGGAAGCACATTCAATCTAGAAAATATTAAAAGTTATCAGCTATACTTTGCAAGAACATTTTGCATATTCAATCTTTATGATGGTAAATAATCTTTTCTCAGGAAATAACATTTTTAGGATGTTTAGCTGAATATCATAGAAAAAAATTTAATTTTAATAAGAAGAAAATAGCAATCTGAATTACCAGCTTCGTGCTTTTTCAGGTAGAGATGGTATGAGTACTTAGATTTTCCCTTGTCAAACTGAACTTCCATTTTATGGTCAAAATTGTTGTCTACACTTCTGTGAGTGGTTCCCTTCACACTGACAGGGATCAAGTTGATGAGTTCCTTCAGGTCCACAACTATGGCAAAGTCATGAGTCATATCATGATTTACATCTATGGGAAATTAAAAATGTGATGAATACTAGAAATATATACAATAAAGCATTTTTGCAGAAAATTCAATTACTATTAAAATTAGAAACATTAACCTGAATCTAAATAACAGTAACAATGAAAGAAATGCTTACAATTATATGTTTGCCACAATCATAAAGAAAAGGTTGCCAAAAAGTGAAGAAACAACAGATAATTTAATAGAAGTAGGAAGGATTTGCAAGATCTGTAATTTTGAGTTGAATTTTATCTCTTAAGTTTTTTACAGCAAATGGCAGAATTCAGAAATTTCTCTTTTCAATTGTTTCTTATTTGCCTGCTTATGAAAGTATATGCAGCATTAACCAGATTTTGCATCATTGCTTATTATTGTATTAACTAGACCACAAGTGTACAAACTTTTGCCCAAACTGGGTTGCATGATGCAGAATCCATAGGCAGCATATAATGTAATTTAATTTGTTTTTAAATAATATTAATTAATAACAAATGTAATAGATTCATTCCCTAACTATAAAAAGTGATAGTGGTAGATATTCAGGGTGATACCTGCATTTTTCACCTGGGTTACTAAGGCTCAAGAAAGGATATTAGGAAACTTTCAGGAAAGATTAAAGTTACAGCTACAAGTAATTGGTAAAGGGCTACATGTTTCATGGATACCCCTGACTAAAGAATGATATTAACATAGAGTAAAGGTGAAACTGTTTATTAATAAAAACACATTGACCATTAATTACTATCGATAAATAGCTCGAGCAGAAGACAATCTTTGGGTTTGCATTTCGATAAATACCTTGCTTTGTCTTAAAGTGGCTGAATACTAGAGAAACTATGTACCAAAGAAAATAATATTTAAATTATAGACAAGCATAAGTCACCTTTTAACTTAAAATTGAAACAAAAAATTTGAGTTGATCAGGGGCTACGAGAGAGATATCTGAAACATTCTTCTACTTACACAGCAGAACACATTACAGGATGAAATATGAAAGCCATCTGAGCAATGAATTATATTACCTTTTTGCTAAATGAAAATATAGTTAACTTTTAATATTCAAAGAGGTATTTATATTTCTTTAGGCCTTACTACGAGAAAATAAGTATTTTACAAATTTGAAATATAAATTATTCCATTGGAATTAGCTAAGCAGTATTTAATAATTTCAGGAAACCTGGCGTCATTGAAAACATGATTCATGCTGAAAAAATCACTAATCGTTTCTAAAATTGGGAGATCAACTTTCAAGGGATTATAAAGAATGCAGTCAAATACACTGACTGAGCTTACTATCTTATTTGCACATCTTTCTCACAAAAACTCAGGAAATGCTCACCTTCGAAAGTAACCTTAGAGTAAGCTTCAATTAGGGAGCACTTATCATCAGCTCTGCAATAACTTTCGTACAATTTCAGTTCCTTACGAGACAATTTAGCCTCTCCAATGAATGCGTGCTTATCTCCTGCACTAGATGTCATTCCCATATTCAACTTTGCCTTAAATAGAAAAAAATTAAGTACAATTAATTTCATTATCAACTCAATCTCCAATACTATCAGAAATCAAGTTATTTAATTATGAGGAAAATAGTTATATTAATTTTTGACAATCTATTTGGAAAATTCTGACCATTTTCAACGATTAATTTACCTATTTTAAAGTTTGAAATTGAATGCAGATAATGACTATTTCTGCAGATAAGATGAACTTCAGCTAAGACAAGGAATACATTTTTGTAAAATTTTTATCGTTTTAGCATATATTTGTCCTATAAGACAACCCAAAAACTTTCAACAGCATATGAATTTCTTTATAACACCAATCTTCATCTAGGTAATAACAATGTATACTGTATTAAGAATTATGTCCTATTCAAAATTTCTCCTATGAATCATTTTGCATCTGCCAGAACAGCCTTGCAATTGCTGCAAACATTCACCCTGGTTCGGGAATTCGGGATATGATCTTGACTGCCAGTGACTCAATAAACATAACTTTTCATACTTATTTTGTTTCAGAATATTTTACTATTATTACATTACTAAAAGATTTTGGTGAATGATATTTGATTTTATAACAATTTCAATTTATATAAAATTTAATCTAATATTTTTTTAAAGTTACCATTTCTTGGATTGAGAAAAGTAAAATTATTGAAATTATGATAATTTTAAGCAAATGAAGGTTGTCAAGAAAGTTATAATGATTAACATTCCATTGAAAGCAATGGGGAATTAATTATGTTACATAGTAAATGGACAAATTACAATTATGAATTTACATCAAATATGCTCATTAGAAGACAAGATTTGTGGAAAGTTTATTGATTACTGAAGGCCTTGCTGGGGGAGCTTGATAGAAGCTTATACAATAATTCACCATCATGCGAACAAATAACTTTCAAATTGATTTTTCTCACCTCGATCCCATTCTCAGTATCTGCATGATTCGTCAATGAGAACTTGAAATTGGCATTTCTGGTTTCACCATTAACCTTCAATGTACCTGTACCTTCATAGTACAGTGTGTTACCTTCTTTCTTGCTAGAGAAGGTCGTGCTGTGGCAATATAACGTTATATTATGAATTACTGAATCAAGCTATTATTATTTTTATTCAATGGTATTATGATGGCACACATTAATACAATGGATGTATTTAGTGAAAATGTAAAATATAATAAATATATCATCACAGTACATACATCAGATTAAAATTAATGTAAACTCCAGAAATAATTGCCCCTCAAATATTTCCATTCTTGTAAGAATGAAAACTTTTCTTCAAATTATATATTTTACATTAAACATAACATTTCTAATCCACCAGAACCACTCTTATACTTTTAAACACAGTGTTTAGGTAATTGCTATCACTTATAATTAAGTTATGGATAAAAATTCAGACTTGAATCGTAATTATATCTTTCATGTAAAATATTGCTTTACCTGTTGAATGTTCTACATTTTTCTTTGTTTACTTTTTCAGTTATTTTGTTTGAAAAATTTTACGTTATTCTGATCATAAATAATCTATTAAAACATCTTTAATCTGTATCTACTCCCAGTCATGATCTTCAGCTGCCTTTAATCCTAACAAAGGGAACTCCAGGTACGAGTAACATGGATTCGCTTGAGGACAAAGTAATCAAGCCCTAATCATGGTGCTACTAAAGCATTGTTGATGCAAAATTTGCATTTGGAAATAAAAGTTAGGCAAACCTGCAACTGAATCTCCTTGGCTTTAACTCCAAGCATCCTTCACCAAGCCATTTCATGTCATATGGGTCACAACAGAATTTTCCCAGAAACATTGAGGTATTGATTATACCTATCATATGTTTGAAGGCTATAAATTTTAGATTTTTTCCATATGAATACATTATGTGGAGTTTCGGAAATTTTTTTGTAGTAGCTACTGTGACAGCAGAAAATTAAGTATCTACATATTGTGAGTAGATGTGCTTTTGTAACAAAACAAGAAAGATTTCTTAAAATTTGGTCTAGGATTCAAAGACAGGGTGATATATTCTCTCATATAAAATGCATTGCAGAGAATTTTTTCAATTAGAACAGTCTCTGATATAAATGATGATTGTCACTTAGATGATGATTAAGGTTATTTTTACTTGTATGCACACCTTAGATTTTTCCTAAATAAACCTGGGTTTAACTCCAGTGTGCTTTCTAAATGAATACTTTCAGCATCCCCATCACTGACAGGATATACTCAGATATATCCTCAGATGACTTCTCGATATTGTCTAATTTTGACAGTATAGAGTAGATAGGTCTTTTACAAATTTTCTGTCTCTTCTTTCATATAGAATTGATGTGCTTGCTAAATTTTCGGAAATAATCATCATGACAAAATCTGTCATAAGGATGAAAACACTCAATAGTTAAAACTGAATTTATAAAATACATAAAATTGGAGATTCCTATGATTTAGAAATTGACAGAATGTAACCCAGTTAACATTTACATTTAAACCCTGCAATCCGCCAGTGGTGCGTGGCAGGGGGTGTAAAACACCGAAATCCTTATCTAACCTGGAGAGCTATTAGCTTCCCTAATACTTCACAAGAAAAACGACCAAAAGTAACTATTTGTCCTGGCAACTACTTCCCTGTATCACTTTTTTGTTTTCTCCCAAAGATCACGAAAGTTTATAACTTGGATAACATTATAAGTTATCTCCTCCTGGAAATGGGTAGTGATAAATTTATCAAAAAGCTTCCGTCGATATTCAAGTCTTCCATCACCAAGAGAGTTCCATCCGATGGATTCCATCATAATCAAAACACTGCTGTCAAATCTGAAATCTCCCTTGACGAACCTTGATGCTCTACGTTGAACCATTTCAAGTTTGGGAATTAATCCTACTTCTTGAGGATCCCAAATCACACAGCAATACTCAAGTAGAGGTCAAATCAGGGAAAAATATGCTATTTCTTTTACTCTCGATGAAAATCCCCTCAGGATTCTACTGGCTAACCTTTGCATCCCATTCGACTTTCCTATCATGCTTCAAATATGCTTTTTGAAGGAAAAATTACTGCTGAGCGTAATTTCTAGGTATTTATGATGCATCACAAGCTCCAAGGGATTTCCTGAAATTCTATACAGTATGCAGGTAATGTCATTGGACCGTGTGAAAGTCATGGCAACGCACTTCCTTACATTCAGCTTGAGCTGCCAATCACTACACCAACCAGAAATAATATTCAGATCATTCTGCAAACAACCAATGTCATCTTGAGTTACGATCTCTCTATACAGACCAGTATCATCAGCGAATAACCTAACCTTGCATTTGACATTATCCACAATACCATAAATCAGGAACAAAATTGGTCCAAATACACTTCCCTGCAGAGCACAGGATGTGACGTGAACCTCATCAGATAAAATTCCGTCCAATGGAACTCACTGCGAACTGTTTCCAAGAAATGACTTTATCCACTCAACAACTTTTCCGTTAAACCCGTAAGCCAACAACTCATGAATTAATTTTAAATACGATACTCGAACAAAAGCTTTTCTGAAATCTAGAAATATGGCATCTCTTCTCTTACCCTTATCAGCTTCTCTAACTACATCGTTCAGAAAAAGGGCTAACTGGGTATCACATGACCTACCTTTACGGAAACTGTGTTGACATTGATTAATTGCCCCCTTATCACTTCAGAAATACATCACTGAACTAGCTATGATATGTTCGATAGTCTTACAAAAAATTGATGTTAAAGATATTGGACATTGGTCTTAAAGATATTGGTCTTCCGGTTTGGAGGAACATCCTTTCTTAAGAACCAGAGTGACATGTGCTCTTCTCCATGACATTAGTACAATGTCTTTGTCCAAGGTTTTCCTGTAGAATATGAAAAAATAGGGGAGAATGCTCATTCACCAGTGTTTGAATGACGAGTGATGGTATACCTTCTGGTCCTGGCACTTTCTTCTTGTCACAACAACTTTCTTATTCCTTCCACTGACAACCCAATTGGTCCCATCTTTGAATAAACGCACATAAAAAAATCGCTTGTGTGTTCATCGTCTAAAGTAAACCTTTCCTGGTAGTGGCAATTAATTAGATTCGCTTTTCCTACCGATTCAGTAATCATTAAAACCCATGTCATTAACAAGTCTGGGTACTGAAGATTGGCCTCCTTGAGATTCTCGGACATAAGACCAAAATTCCTTCTGGTCGCCTCCTAAAGACTCTAGGAGGGTTCTAGATCTAGGTTCTAGATTCCTGAAAATCATTCTGCGATTCATCCTTAACCAATCTTTGCACCTCCGCATATTTTAACTGCTCAAGATCAAAGTTTACTCCAATTTCCTCTAGCTTCTTCATCCGCACATGTTAAATTCTTTGCTTCCTATGCAACACTCACGACTTAGGTTTCATCCAACGTGGATCCTTATGCTCTAGCAGTTTTAATTGGGGCAAACCTAAGCCTTATCTGAATATTTGGAGAAATTTTATCCAGCTATCCTCAATAGTATTACCATTCAAAAAATAACAGAAGTCTTTCCTCCTCGCAATGATATAATTCCTGAATTACTAAATTCCTGAACTCTTTCGTCACCTGGAGCATCGTACCTCCAGGTACTTGGAGAACACCTGCACCACAACTCCCTCCCGGCAGGCCCTTCGCAGCAACGGAGACATGATATGCCAGACGTTGGAGCTACCTAACAGTATCACTCCCCTCCCCCCTATGGCCTGCTTCTGGCCCAGCCTCCCCGGTGACAGCGGGCGAGTGCTCCAGCTCAAGGTCCGTCAACACCTCAAACCTATTGCTGGCGAGGAGAGATTCAGCCGAAGCATTCCGAGAACACTGCTTCCTCTGCACCACACCACGATTGACGACCACCTTCCACTCACTAACCTTCCGGGACAGGCAAGCAACAATCTGCGAGGATTCCTCCACAGCAGAACCAATGGGCTTACCAAGATGTGTACTCCAGCAAGAGGCTGAAGCACAGCAAGCTTTAGGTCTCACAACAGAGGAATCCGCACAAACCGAAACATGACTCAACCCATAGAGCAGCGAGCAGAGGTCTGCAACTTCCCTCTCAGTTCATTCTTTTTCAGCTTAATTTAATAAGGAATTAATTTATATAGAAATTTTGTTTAGTTGAAGAGTAGCAGTTCCTCTAAAAGTAAATTCTGGAGTAACTCACCCCATCATAATGATAAAAAATTTAGATCCTGGATGTTTTAGAATTTCCTGAATGTAATGTCCTAAAAATATTTATGGTGTACAGGGTGTAATAACTGAATTCAGGGACAAATCCTGGAAATATAGCATGTCTGGACAACCTAGATATTAATAAACATGAACTGAATAGATGGTATAATACTTCCATTACCTGCCACAAACTAATGCTAGTAATCTGACGCTACTATGTTAAAGAGCTTATAGGTATAGATGAAGTCATAGTTCCACTAGCTGCCAGCTAGTAGTTTGGCATAATAAGTGTAAAGTACATATATCAATAGTCCTTATTATAGGTAAGGTAAGGATAACAATTTTTTAATTTTTCATAGGAAAAAGATGGCAAAAAATAATACTTTAATGTAATTCAAAAATTACCTAAGCAGATTTGTTTATAAACTATATACAGTTATATCCCAATCCAAAGTTCTCGATTTAAAATTTTCCCAGCTCAGAGGAAGAGTTTTACCAAGTAAAGAGAAAAGACTGAAGATTGCACAAACATTCCTAAAGTTAATTTATAATTTTGTATTGAACTATAAGTATGTATATGTATTTTGATGAATACAATATTGCTAGTATTAAGAGTCTTACCTTCCTTGGAAGACTACTTCATCAGCCTTCTTTCCAACGAAAACAACTCTCTTTCCACCAGCACCACCCTTCACTCCTCCTTTACCTCCTTGCTTGGAACTTATGTCCATGGACCACTTATTCACCTTCAATATAGGGCTATCCAAATAGCCATGGAGAGCAAATTGATCAATTCCATCAAGTTTTGCAGATGATTTTGCAAGAATATGATTACCTTCTCCTCCCCAGTCAAACTCTAGTTCACCTAGAATCATGAGATCACTTATTAGTCTTAATGTAAGATTTTTGGATCTTCATAGTAGAAACATAAATTATATATGAAATATCAAGGAGGGAGGGGGTAGAATCATAGCTTTCTTGGCATAATAAGACAGAACAATGTTTTTATTCCTGAATGCTATATAATAATATTTGAGTCGAATTTTAACAAAAATTATCAGAAATGAACAATAGACATGAGGAATTTACATCCTGTATGTATCAATATTACCTTTCATTTTTAGAGAAAACTTCAATACATGACACCTCAATTTTTAAATTATTCCTATCCTCAAAATATAATAGAAAAAACTAGTTTTAAAGTAAGCTGACCATGCTATGAAGAGATTAAACTGATAATTAGGAATCAATAATTATGTTTCCTAACCAATAAGATGTATTAGCAAATTAGACCACTACATTTTAAAGAAATATTTTAGATAAATAATACTTGATGTATTTGGATGTTTATAGAAAAGGATAAATGGTATTCATTAAAAAGGTTTCAATAGCTATGGATTAGGCATATTTGAAGCAACCTACTCTCAAAGTGTTTATCTCCCTTCTTCTCCAGACAAACGTTGAGTTTTCTTGTGGGTCCACCTTGTTGAGATACAGTGATGGCAACGGAAAATTTATTCTTTGGGAACTCCACTCTGGAATGGAGAGTGGTCTTATGATCTTGGAAGATGATTACAGTCACGTCTGTTTCCAAAGCATGTTCCGATCTGAGATTCTGTAAAAAGAAATTAAATTTTAGTTGCGTAACTACCTCAACTTGTTAAGAGGGTTTATATATAAAGGGTGAAATCTAAGATTTGAGTGAAAAAAGTGAAATGGACCACAAATTAACAAAAGAAATGATATGGTTATACATTGAATTTTAATTTACGCTTTCATTTCCACAACATAAATTACATAGGCAACTATTCATAGAGCTGTTACACTCATCTCAGTTCCAGAGAATTTTGTGTATGTATATACAAACACACATTCACACACACTAGTAAAAATGGCTTGCATTCTGCAAGTATATTGATATCAGGGAAATTGTAAACAGAGTTTGTAAAACATGCAGAATGAATTCTGCAAATGGCTTTCCACGAAGTCACGCCTTCTCATATCGATTATATTTGTAAAACATGTTCATGACCGCTGTTCACATGTTATGGATTTCTATCTTCTTGGGAAATAGCTTCACAGAAATATTCAAAATCTTCACCATACATTACATAAGAAAGAATTAAGACTACCTGTATGTAACTGGCACTGAGGACTGGCTCAAACCAAGGATGATTAGAGAGATGGTAAACTATGTATATGGAATTTATTTATGACCTCATGCCCGATTTTACATTTCCATGTTATTGGGAAGGGATTTTAAAAACAATTTACATATCACCCCAAAGTATTTCAAATGGGAGGATTTTGCACCCACCTGATGTCAAACTCATGAAAATTTGGTGACATTTCTAAGATCTATAGTATAAAATAGAGTGTGGGTGTGTGTGTGTATGTTCGCTAAAAACTCGAGAATCTAGAGTGGCACAACTTTGAAATTTTCTACATTATTAAAAGTCAACCCCGCGCAGAGTAAAGGCTACTTTTTATTTCCCTAAAGTCCACGGTTCGAACCCAGATGGGTCAAAACATTTCCATAAGAATTGCACGTGGAGGTCAGTTTTTTCGTAGCAGGGTTCATTTCTTTTGAAAAATTAAATTAAAAATATTGATCCTTGAAAGTCGAATCAAGCACCAAAAGAAGGAGGATAGAATAAAAATTCTTCTTTTGTCGTGAAATATCGTTTTCGATTCGAAATTGCGCACAATTAGATAAAGTACATGAACATTTTATCTAAAGTTTGAGGTCGTAAACAACCCATCCCCCTGACGATCAAGGCGGTTGTTGATTTCAAGCTCATGGGTAATTCCATAAGAAGACATGGAAAATGAATGTCCAGATACAATTAATGCTGTAAGATATCTTTTGTATAAAATCTCTTCTCTGGATTCATTAATATATATATATATATATATATATATATATATATATATATATATATATATATATATATATATATATATATATATATATATATATATATAGATACCCAGATAGGATACTAATTCACAGGCTAAATCATAAGCATCATTGTTTTGAAATTTTTGCAAAGAAAAAAGGTGACTTTGAACCTAAGTGTCATTCGGAAATTTCTTAAAATACTTCCCGGATAGGTAGAGAATCAAAATTGAAGGAGCTTAAAGATATGGACATTAACTATCGAAACCATAAATGACTTTAACAGAAAATGTCCTGGGTTTGATGCTAGGACAATGCGTTTAATTCATATGGACAATCTCATTTAATATATATGGGGGCAATTTTTCATTATTTTTTTTGATGCATTTATCAAAACGATAGGATGTTCTCTCTTAGCTGAAAAATGTATATTAAAACTCGGTTTAAGAAAAAAATTTTAACAAGACCATAGTCTTCCTGGGTTTGATGCCAGAGCACATTAAAATTTCTCACATAAGGAATATATGTGGAAAGTAGGATGTCGTTTGAGGCAGTTGCAGCAAATATTTCAGCTTGAATTTTCACACATAGTTAGAGATGACAATTTCCTATTGTGCTGCATAGTAAGTATGACCAGGAAGACCTGGGTTCGATGCCAGGTGGTAAATATATGTCCCATATAAAACCCATTGGGGTCGATTTTCATTATTTTTTTCATGCACTTATCGAAATGATAGGAAGTTCTCGCTTAGATAGAAGTTGTATGTAAAGACTCGGTTTAAGAAAAAATAGATAAGACCATGCTGTGCCTGGGTTCGATACCAGATCACATTAATATATCTCACATAAAGAATATAAGGGACAAGTAGGATGTCATTTGAGGCAGTTGCAGCAAATATATTTGCTTGAGTTTTCATACATAGTTAGAGATGGTGATCTTCTATTGTTGAGTATTAGGGTACAAGTCAGCTCCATAATACACTTACTTTCTGCAAAGAATGTTCTTTGTTGGTTTTGAGTGATATATATATATATATACGAGTAAAATGCTGCTTGCATACTGCAAGCAGATCGACAACACTAATTTCATAACGGCATTATATCGGGACGGTCCCGGAAAGAAAAAAAGGATTGAAAATATTCTTAAAATTAGCTTCGATTTAATCGTCTGGCATCGAACCCAGGTCTTTTTGGTGAAATTGCTATGCAGCACATCCAAAGATCATCTTCTCTAAATACGTGTGAAAATTCAAGCAGAAATATTGGCTGCAACTACCTCAAACGAAGACCTACTTTTCACGAATGTTAATAGCTCTCTGGATTCGAACGAAGGACGATCTAGGAAAAATAAAATATGTTTCCGAAATGTATCTATTAGTTCTATATATATGCCGAATTTCAAGTTTTAATATAATTGGGAAGGGGTTCAAAATAATTCTTAAAAATCGGATCACTGACTGATTGTAGAGACGCCTGGTGTCGAAACTTGGACGTATTGGAAGCTGTAAATGCACAAAATGACTTATTAGGACTTGATCTAATTTCATACAAAGTTTGAAGTTGATATAATACCGGGAAGTACCTAAAATGTGTTTCCGTTATCCCCTTAAGAAATGCATTGTGGAGTGCAAATGGCCATCTAGGATCGAACCAAGGACCATCAGCGAATATTTAAAATTTGATTATGAAATATATTTATGATTTCTAACCCCTATGCCAAATTTCAAGTTTCCATGCATTCGGAAAGGGGTCCAAAAATAATCTTAAAAATCGCCACAATGCATTTTAAGCGGCCGATTTTTGCCCCGACCTAGCATCGAACCAAGGATATTTTCCGTAAAACTCATTTATGTTTTCGATAGATCATGTTCATATATATAGGCTCCTTGAGTTTTGATTCTCTACCTATCCGGGAAGTATTTTTTTTTAATTCCCGAAAATCAAAGCAATGCATTTAAACGGGAAAAATCGGGACTTTAGGGCCCTCTGGAATCGAACCCATGACACTGAGGTTCAAAATTGCAATTTTTCTGGGGGTTTCACGTTATGGCCAATATGTCATAAAAATTTCAAGTCAATCACGCTTGTGGTTTAGCCTGTGAATTAGTATCCTATCTATCTATTTGGCTATCTCTATATGTGAATGAATCCGGAGAAGGAATTATATTTAATAGATATTTATTATGCATGCACAAATATAATTTAGAATTTCTTATAAAGTAAATAATTCCAGCGAAATATGGCTTGAATGTTACCATTTACTAGAGAACAAAATAATAAGAATTTAAGGAAATCCCTAATTTAAACAAATTAATGCATATACTACTACAACCACAGGACCATGTTATAGAAACAAAGTTGAGTAACTATAAAATCTGTTCAATGATTATGGAAGTGGTAAAAGAATAGTATTGAAACTTAAGTAGATAACACTTTATACAAAATAAGGAGAAGCCAACTTAATGAATTAGCAAATAAATTTCTGATTTAAATTTCAACTTGCCTTTTGGTTAAAAAGAATCTCCATGGTTTCGTGTCCCTTGAAAGGAGTATGAAGAATCAGATGGAATGCCATGGTATCCTTTGGAGAGGTAGCCTGAAGCTCTAGTTTTATCTTTCAAAAGAAAATAATGCCCATAAGATGACTCTTATTTGGTATCTTAAGATTTTATCATATCCATTAAGACAAATATTAAACTAACATATTAATAAATTTATCTGCAGTTAATGATTAATGAATACTTATAATCAAGTGCTGAAACTATCACTTGATGAAACTTAATCTCAGGAAAATTTATGTCCAGTAATGATTAATTTAGATAAGCTATTTCAACTGTATCTCGAATAAATAAGTAGGATTTTGTTATTCAATGGAATGGACTTAAAGCTCCTACATTCAAAATATTAATAATGCAATGGCAAATTTTATATTTCTAAGAGTATTGCATAATTTTGATAACAATGTTGCAATAGCAAAAATAATAATAATAATAATAATATCTATTTAGTATAGGATCACATACAGGACTTACTCAAAAAAATGAATAAAAATTCTGAAAAATCACAATACATAGTGAAAAATATAAAATGATGAGGAAATATAGTCATCATGCATAAAATATTTAGATTTATATTTAAAATATATAATATATTGACCTTGCATTCTTGGTAAACAGGTAGTTTACTGTACAAAACAAGTCCCTTATGGCCCAAAGAAAGTAGATCAAGTAGATCTGACATGAAAATTGTTTATTGGAGGTTTAAAATCATTAATAGCCGCTTTTTGTCGGTGTTCCTCTTCTCATTCCCCACTATTCTTAGAAAACAAGAAAGAACACTATTTCTTATTTTCTCAGAATACCGGTTAATGAGAAGAGCAATGCTGACAAAAACAGCTGTTTGAGATTCTCAACCTCTAATTCCTTAACAGCCATTCGCAATTTTCCTTTCTTTCAAATTTTTGCAATGTGTGTATTATGATCAATCACGTCAGCATCGGTCAATTACTTCAGATTGTACATATTAGTTCTTTTATAGACAGCAATTGAAAGAATATAAGAAAGCAGAGGAATGAGTTTTTATAAAGAAAAGATCTCTGTTTTTCCCGGCGTAGTTGCTGAAGGAATTGTTCTCGGGTCTCCAGCTGGGTGCAGGCTTCGGATAAAAGAGACGTTTCGGCCACATCCTTCGTGGCCATCTTCAGGAACGAAGTGACTTTTCAGGACTTCGTTCCTGAAGATGGCCACGAAGGATGTGGCCGAAACGTCGCTTTTATCCGAAGCCTGCACCCGGCTGGAGACCCGAGAACTATTCCTTCAGTTTTTATAAAATCATATCAACATGCAAATACCAATAAAGAAGTGATGAATGAACTAAAAGAAATTCAATATAATTTCTAAAAAAATTCAATTAAAATTTATCTTAGGATCATCAACCTAAACAGTCTTATTTAAAATGTTCTATTAATCCTAATTCATTATTCATCATCAAATCACTATCCAAGATTACATTAAGTTTTTTTCTTCAGGCTATGATAACTTTTTACTTAATAAAGCATTCTCATAATAATTAAATTTATAACATCTTAGCTGGTGTTCTGAAAGTTTTTATCAAGACAAACATGCCAACTTAAATATTTATAATACAGTAGGTTTCTATTTCACTCTTACTTTAACAGCTAGGGATATAACAGCATGTTACATTGATTACAATACATTGTTACATTAACAGCATGTTACATTGAAACAATTTAAACCAACCTGCTTCCCTTGTGGCCACATAACAGCCAAAGCACCCTCAACCCTTGGGGTACCAGCATCATGGTTCCATTCTGCAGAAACACCATGATCCTCTGATTGTCCAGGAAGGCATACAGATGCTGACACACCACCCTTATTCCCATGTCTATTTACATTAGCCTTCATGGTCAAGGTTTGATCTTTGTTCCAAGTCAAATCAGTGGAAGATGACAACTGGAAATTTGAAATTAATAATACTATAAAATTTAAAGAATCTACATAAATATAATGGCTTTATCAGATGACCCATGGAAATCAACTTTTGGAGAGAGAAGCACAGAATCATGGACACAAAATAAAAGGAAGATTCTCAAGCTCATGCACGAAGAGGAATTTTGATAAAAGAGAAGTATGCACCAGCATCAGAACATGAGGGTTTAGAAATTATGTACGATGGAGTAAAAAAGGCAACATGAAATACAAGAACTTAATCATAATGAAATATAAAAATGCAATAGTTGCAGAGAAAAAGACACGGAAGAGGTTTGTGAGCTTTGAAAATTAAATAAAAGAGGGAATCAGAGGATGGAGTTAAGTGAGAGAAATAGGTTATGTGTAGCATATTTATAAATGTATAAGTGGTGGTCCTTATTCATATGGAAAAAAATGTTTAGAAAATAAATTGTATGAAAATATTACTTATTAAAAAAAACGGAAAGATGTGCCGCATCGCTCTTAAAGTTTATATTTTTCAATATTTTTGGCCTTTTTTCGGTCATCACAGGTGATTAGAGTCTTCCCATATTTTAACTGTATTGATATTTTTATCCATATATTATTAGACATTAACTGTGATTTTTGTACAATATTAATTAGATCAGCGCAGTGGTTTAACTCAAAGGGTTAATCTCTTGATCAACTACACTTTTTTAGTTTATTTATTTATTAGCAACTTAACTATACATAGGTAAGTAACTATAGCATATATTGAATCAACATAAAAATTAAAAATATTTGGAACATCATTCATTAATGATGATTTAGGTAATATTAATATACTCACATCAAAGTTCTCCGGAGATTCTCGAGTTATCTTGGCTTTTTGTCCTAATGAAAACTGACTGATTTCCAGACTTGTATGACCTTCGATGTGTAATTCTCCCACAGTAGTTTTTCCTCCATCAACATTTGAATCTAAACTAGCTTTAAATCCCAATGACTCTTCTCCAATTTTTCCAGTTCCATGGAATGCATGAGTATTCTTAGAGCATTCTCCTCCCCACGTCACTTGCAGTTTCTTCTCACCCAGGAATGTCCCTCCGAGAGAACCCTATGAAGAAAAGATTTTGTTCCTAAAACCAAACCTTACCAAATATTACTTTTTAAAAGTGCCAATATTTACACAAGTTGGAGTTGCTTACAATTTGTAAGCATTTGTTGTCATGAGTTCAAAACACTAATGCTCGGTTTCATATGATGATTATACAAACATTCCCGTAGGACACCTTCCTTTTGCCCTGGGGTCTCCTAAAAAAACATCTATTCTGAGGGATCTTTGTGCATGCAAAAACTATTTTGAAAGCCATTTAACTCCAAAGGATCATAATTCAGAGACCTTCTTTCTCTAGTCATACTCGAATGACCTTGAACTACAGCCCTTGAACATGAATAACTTACACACTTTCAAGAAACTCAAAGTCTAGATGGGTCATTCTTTTTTCATGTAGCTCCAACATTTGTAGCAACTTGTTTACTCTATTCCCAGTTTCTCAGGTATTCCATAAAGCAAAACATTTTTCACAGCCTATTATCAAAGCCAGGAAAATTTGGGGGTTGTTTTGACCATTTAAATTAACAAAACCTCATACCTACTTAAATAGGATCTTTGGTTACAGGTTACAGTTATTTCTATCCATTATAATAAAAGTTTCAGTAAAGCGATTTCAAATTCTGAAAATTGGCACATTATATTCTTATGGGGAAAATAGGAGAAGGACTTTAGGATCGTTTAATAAAAAGCTAATCAGGACTAAGATGAAGTTCTCATTTCCCTTAACATATCTCATTCGGGTCTACAAGATGCTAAAAAGCCAAGTTTGTTGAGGTGCTTAGGTTGTGAATTTGGATCTTGTAATAGAAGAGGACTGTCACAGATGTAGTTCATAATACTGCTCATCTATCAGTATAACTTAGGACATAATTAAGTATCAAATCTTGCCTCAACTAATAACTCAATATTGTTAGACTGATGTTTGACATTTTCTGAGATACATACAGAAGAAGTCCGCTATTCCGAGAGCTGACAAAAATCGGAATAGTATTGTTATAACGCGCACTCGTTATATCCGATTTCTAACACTAAGTCTAAGTCCGTCCTCTTTTTAATCCTTACGCTAATACTTCGTAATGCGTAAAAAAGTACGTCGCGTTAAAAATACTGTATTTACTCGAAAATAACGCGTACCCTTTAGGGTCTTTTCTTCACCTCAAAAAACGGGGAACGTTAGAATCGGCGGCAAACTAGATTCGGGTACAATTATACTAATCGTTGGCATGTCCCGTATCGCGAGGACGGCCGCATCCTCGGCTCGCCCTGGTTCCATAAAATAACTCGTCAAACGTTTCACCAAAACGCTATCGATGTTTGGACTGTATACATATGTTTATACTGTATCGATATTTGAACTATATACGAAACTGTAGGCCGATAGTTTTTGATTGAAACGGCATTGGTTACCCTAAAATTTTTTAATGAACGATTTGAATTGGCACTTACGCAGGACTTTCGGCGTAGACGACTGCCGAAATTTTGTATACAGTGTATACGTGTATAAATATACGTATATGTCAGCGTATACCTGTATAGTGCAGACGTATAAGACTGGCGTGACCGCATATCTTAAGGGGCGCATTGCATTCGTGGGCAAATGATATTTCTATGTCCGACGCTCGAATTCTGGGGTGTCTATTACTTACGATGGCGCGTTATTTTCGAGATAACACGTAATATAATTGATTCATTCATCATAACGAAACTGCGACCTCTAATACAAAATGTGGAAAATTATTGTTCAATAATCGTCGAAAAATAATGATGTGTCATAAGATAATCTTAATTCATATCTATAATTGAATCATTTTAATGTGATGTAATTCATTAGTACTGATATCTTGGTACTGATGTTACCAACAAGAATCACCTATATAATTCTCTTGTTTTTTAATCCTAACAAAGCTTTTATTTAAAAATTTTGCTTCCAAAACCTGGGGTGCATCCTCAATGCTGGGAAATATGGTAATGCAAAATAGGACAATATTTAGCAATCATTACTCTTTTTTATCATCAATATTTGCCAATTGTTGATCAGTTAGACCACTTCTTCCAAATATTTTATATTTATTTGAAAAGGTCAGACTGGGAATTATTCTCAAATCTTTCTTCAATTTCAAAGGATAGAATTAAAAATCTGTACTTACCTCTCCATCAAAATCCCTTTTATCATCGGTGGACACACTCTTGCCAGCAGCCACAACTTTGATATCTTTTCCATCATGTGCATTATATCCAGCTTCTACATCAAAGTTGTAAGTTCCGGCTGCGGTATTAAGTTGATTGACTAAAACTTTGTAACTTAAGCAACTCTTGGAGCCTGATGGAGCCTGATCGCAGTAAACCTCAGAAAGGAGCAGCTCACTGTTCCCAGCAGCGCTTGGCTGAAGGTTCATCTTGTAGTCTCCAATGTAAGAAATGTGGCGCCCATCGTGCAGAATTAGGTCCATTGAACCGGTCATGACTCCTGATGTGACTGTTCCATCCTTTGAGGCCTTCATGTTCAGATGAGTGGTTTTGTCCCCACAAACAAATGTGTTCCTGAATTACGAAGTTTTAAATTATTTAAGTGAGTACAATGCGATCTATTACTAATTTAATTCAGGCTATGTCAACATCAGGGACTAGAATTAGTAGATCTTTGTCCCAAAGCCCAGGTGTCCCTATCATATGGCAGCCAAATGCGATAAAACTAAATAAATGAGAGGATGGTTTTACATAAGAGATTCCCCAAAATCCAAATTAAAAATTATAATGAGATGCCAACCTTAGAATATCTAATTTTTCCATGAATGAAATTTTTTTCATAAAATAGATCTTGAAAATAAAATTCAATAATTTAACTACGGTGTAAAGAAAGGGAAGCTGGAACACGGCTTTTAAGGAAAGAGGTTTAAAATCTCCAATAGCCTTTTTTGTCAGCGTTCCTCTTCTCATTCCCCGGTATTAAAAGAAAGTGTTATTCAGATTTTATGGTACAAAAAATCAACATACTAATATTTAATGAAAAATACTTCAATCCGTGACAACCTTGAGGTAAGAGAAAAGTTATCTTAAACATTCGGTGTATGGAAAGTTTGCAAGTTTACAAAAAAACTTGAAATGGTTGTACTCACTTCATATCAAATTGATTTGCTTCCTTGGACATAATTACAACTCCTTCATAGTGCAGCTTTTTACTTGGATCCTTATCTGCATTCCAGAACAAATCTGTGACTAGAGAAATTTTCCCATCGGCAGCGACCAAGCTGTATTCACCTGAAAGATAATAGCGTGTTTCAAAAATAATTACTCAATTTTTAAATGTGATACTTATGAAACAACTGAGTGCATCCATGTGGCTGCTAGTGGACATTGTATATTTATAATTACGCAACTAAAACTTCAATATTTTGTTAATATTTTGCCATTTAATACAGTTTACAGGATGCTGATTAATAAGTGATCAATAAATATATGAAGTTTTATAATCAGCTCATTTTTTTAAAACACCCTTTACAGATCAATAATTGTCTTACTTATTTTCAATGCTATAATTCTCTTACTTATATAGTGTTCTTCCTTGGATTGGAAGATGGGGGGCAAATAGCTTCAGCAAAGGGAACTGATGACTAGAGGTTTTGATAAAAGAATCAGGAGTAGAGATAAAATGGAACGTTTGGAGGCTTTTGAGGTGGGGAATGGAAAAAGCAACTTAGGTTGCTAGCAAAACAAACATGGAAATGGTTGGGGTGAAGAGAGTTTTGATTGAAGGCATTGGAAGAGGAAAAGGGTTGAATATTGAGAAGAGAGGGACTATTGAAGAATTTAAAAGAGGGAATAAAGATGGGGTAAGATACCAAAAACAAAGAAATGCCATTGATAAAGGAATATATAGCAACATACCAAAAGGTGGAGTACACTTATGTACATACCACACGCAAGCATGTAAGTAGATCAGCATCTTTTTAAATTCCAGTTAAACTTAATTCAAAATTAAATACTTGGAGAATAAGTTTTCTCACTAACTAAATAACATTTCATGCATGAAAATTCACAAATTCCATTGAATTTCGCACAAAGATGATTATACAATATTCACATTCTCATTTATGAAAGATAACTACCTAATTTCACGGATAGTGTTCAGAGTTCCACATGATGCACAAATGTGCTTATACTTATTTTACGAATATATTTTACACATTTTGTACATCTGACTAAAGGCAAAACATACCAAGTTAATGAATGAAGATTGTACACTTACATATAGAAATGATCTCAATCGTACATACCTTTCACCTTTCTGTCAATATCCACCAAGTTGAAAATGAAATCTCCCTTTTGATTATTCCTTGCCGGGGCATTAAAATGACCAGACCCCTCCAGATGGTCTTTAACCAAAACCTTCCATTGTGCTTTTTTACACCAACCTTCACTTAAATCTCCGTGAACATTCACATCAAAGGAACAAACTTGACCAGTATACATTTGCAAATGGTACTTGAAATTATCCGGATGCACTTGTATTCCATTGTCTAACCTATAATTTGACAAACAACTGCAGTTAAGTAAGGTCTGATTTTAAATAATATTTTTAAATTAATTAATTTTACAATAATATTACCCAAGTTTTCATCGTGGTTTAAAAAGGAATATGTATATGTAAGTGTATACAAGAGTAATACAATAAACAAGTTGCAAACATTAGTATACCTTATGCATTTTAACCCTGCAATCCGCCGTGGCAGGGGATGTAAAACACAGACCCCAACTCACTGCGATTTGTTTTTGAGAAATTATTTTATCCATTCAACAACTTTTCCGTTAATCCCATAAGCCAGGGGTTCCCAACCTCTAAACAACTGTGTACCACTTGAAATTTTTAGAAATTTCAGTGTACCAACAGTCATATATTTTATAGAAACATATATTTATGGTTGGAAAAGTGATCAGTGACTTGCTTTATTTTAATTAAATAACTGAGAAAACTTCATATTTAATTATTAATGCACTTTTATTTTGGTTTTTTCTACCCTTTATCGAGACAACAATAATAATAGATTTTTTCATTTTTTTCAATCGCGCATACCACCTGAAAAGTTGCTGCATACCACCAGTTGGGAACACCTGCCAAAAGCATCTATGAATTAATTTTACTTAAGTTATCTGTTTCCATTAGTGATAAAGCAGATTTTTCTGACTGTCGTAAAAGGTGCAAGTATTTAGGTATGGTTCCTATTCTTGTTATATCATTGATGTTGAGACTAACACTAACATCAAGAATTTCTGGAATCATGTTAGAAAACTCTCATAATCACAGTTAACTGCCCACCCATATGTATTTTAATGATAATACTGCAGAGAATCACTTCTCTGGTGCATATTGTCACCTTGTACCTGATATATTACCAAGCTTTGTAAGTAATGATATTGTTTCTATTGGCTCATTATCAATATCTACTGAAGATATGCTTTCTAAACTATCATCGCTCAATCAATCTAAAGGGTCTGACTCAGATGATATACCACATATCTTTGTTAAAAAATGTTGTAAGTCACTAGTTTATCCCCTCTACATTCTATTTAACAACTCTTTTCTTTCAGGCATTTTCCCACACCTTTTTAATCTGAGCCATATTGTTCCAATTAATAAGAGTGGTGACAGAAGTAATGTGTGCCTTTATAGGCCTGTAGCCATACAATTGGTTATAGCCAAAACCTTTGAGTCGTAAAGAAATTGCAACCACATATCAACCTAATCATTAACAATGAACAACATAGTTTTAGGCCTGGTTGTTCTACCCTAACTAATCTGCTAACTTTTCAGAATCATGTTATTTCAGCCTTTGATAATCATAAAAAGGTTGATGCAATTTACCTTGCTGATAGGAGAGGATATGTTAAAATCAACGAAGAACTTTCAGTCCCTTTTTCGCTATTTCTGGGGTCCCTCATAGATCTCACCACCTCCTGTTTAGATTATTTATTTACGCTCTTATATAAGCCCAATTTATTTCCTACTTTGTACAGATGACCTAAAAATATTCAATACAATCAACAACCTCACCAGCTATATCGAACTACAGAACTCCCTAGGAAGATTAAGTGTTTTGTGCTCAATCAACCATGTAGAACTTAACATTTCAAAATGTTCTTTTATTACTTTTTCTAGACTCAAAAGTTCCACACAATATGAGTGCTCTCTTGATAGTGCGCCTCTACGCAGGGTCAATGGTTTCTCAAATTTGGGTGTTTACTTTGATACTAAGATGAATTTCAATTTGCTTAATAGTCAGACCTCTTTAAAAGCTTGCAAGATGATTAGTTTTATCTTCCAATTTACAAAAAAGTTCTGCAGCATAACTTCTCATAAGATTCGTTTTTGCTTTATAGTTGGGCATATTCTGGAATATCGTTCCCTTTTATGATTACCAAATTATTATACAGTTTCAATACTATTGAAGAGAGTTCAGCACAAATTTACTAGATTGTTATGGGTTAAGTCTGGGCGTGATCCTCATATTATAAATTACAATTCAATCATGCGACAATGTGATCTGCAGAAAATGAAAATTAGACATAACACTGCTAGCATAATGTTCATTTACTGCTTATTAAACAATTATATAACCTGTCCTATCTTGTTGGAGAAAATTTGCATAAGTGTTCCAACTAAATTAATCAGAAACAGTCCTTTTCCTCAGTTCCTTATGCTATTAACAATTAATCTTATTTTTCTCCAATCAATAGAATGATGCAAGATTAACGCAACTAATCTTAAGACTGAAATATTTACCTATTCTCTACCAACCTTAAAGAATTACATAAGAAATGCTTTTACAGCTTAATTATAACTTTTTTTATTTCTATATAATTTATCTTGTTCACTATTATATTTACATTGCTTTTTCCCAGATACTGCGCTTTTATTTATTTTTTGAAATATTTATATTCATGTTTTATCCTTTTTAATTTATGGTGATATCCTTTGCTACAGCTCTATTTTGAAATTTAAATTAACTCTCATATTCTTTTTATTTTCAAATTATTTTATGAATAATGGCTTGATCCTGTATAATAATCTTATTTTAATTATTATTAACATGTGGTATTCTAATGCAACCTTTTCTGAAATCTAGAAACATGACGTCGATTCCTATACCCTTATCAGCTGCTTTAACAACACAGTTAAGAAGGGCTAACTGGGTATCACATGACCTACCTTTACGGAAACTGTGTTGACATTGATTAATTGCCCCCTTATCACTTCAGAAATACATCACTGAACTAGCTATGATATGTTCGATAGTCTTACAAAAAATTGATGTTAAAGATATTGGACATTGGTCTTAAAGATATTGGTCTTCCGGTTTGGAGGAACATCCTTTCTTAAGAACCAGAGTGACATGTGCTCTTCTCCATGACATTAGTACAATGTCTTTGTCCAAGGTTTTCCTGTAGAATATGAAAAAATAGGGGAGAATGCTCATTCACCAGTGTTTGAATGACGAGTGATGGTATACCTTCTGGTCCTGGCACTTTCTTCTTGTCACAACAACTTTCTTATTCCTTCCACTGACAACCCAATTGGTCCCATCTTTGAATAAACGCACATAAAAAAATCGCTTGTGTGTTCATCGTCTAAAGTAAAGCTTTTCTGATAGTGTCTATTAATTAGATTTGCTTTTCCTACTGATTAAGTAATTGTGAAACCCACATCATTAACAAGGCTAGGTACTGAATACTGATCTCCTCATGATTCTTGGAACCAAAACTCCTTCTGGTCGCCTTGAGGCTGTGATCTATATTCCTGAAACACATTCTGTATCCTTAACCAACCTTTGTACCTCTGCATATTTTTGCCGCTGAATGTCAAGGTTTACTACCATTTTCTCTATTTTCTTCAGCCACACGTGAAAAATCCTATGCTTACTATGGAACGCTCACGACTTAGATTTCACCCAACGCAGATCCTTACGCTCCCTAATGGTTTTAATTGGGACAAACCTAGCTAAGGCTTCTTTTAGTATTTGGAGAAATTCTATCCAGCTATCCTCAAAAGTATTACCACTCATAAAACAACAGTAGTCTTCCTTCTCCGCATTGATATAATCCCTGAATTCCAAAAATCATGCTTTGCAAAATACATAAACCTGCCATGGTGTCTTGAGGGTCTTATACAATGTTTAAATTAACCGTGCGTAATTTGCCGGCATATAGCAATATATGCTGCTTGACGTTTCACCATCAGTCAGTGGCAGCCAGTGCAAGATGACGGGTGTGTTGTATGAGTGTATACAAAAAGAACAGCAAGCACATCTGACTGATATACCATTAGGATCTTTGTTCTTAGTCAACTGTGGTGTGAAGGCATTTGGTTTATAGAATGGTGATGTTTAATATATCATTACTAATAAAAATTTTCCAGATGTGAGAAGGGTTGATATGTTATTAGATAAAATCTAATAGTTTTGAAATAGAGATTTGCAAGAATCATAGCATGGGTTGGCTCCTAACACCATTAATACATTAATGAATATTAATCATGTTAGAACAAATTGGAACATTGAATAAAAAATGAGATTTTATCCTACCTGTAATCTTCATGACCAGGGATTTTAAAGATGGTATTAGCTGCAATTTCAAACTCCTTAGGCCCAGCATAGGAATGGGTAACATCACTGGTTAATTCATACTTCCTGCCACCTGGCTTCAACTCCAAGCACACATCAACGGTTGAGGTCTTAGGAGAGGTAACCACTCTTTTGCTATCAAGAACAAATCCATTTCCGGAGGCTTCCACCTGGGTGAACCCAATTGATAGTTATTTCTGAACCTTCACAAAAATATTACTTGCACAGAATCCTACATTTGTCATCACATTTTCAAAAGCTTTTGCAAATTTTAACAATCAATTTTGACATTCTTCTATTTTTCTTCATTTCTATTTTTAAAACATGACCATAGTGAAATAAGAGACATCTGAAAATTGCTGATTGTTATAATAACATTAATAACAATGAAAATAATGGTATCAATCTCTGAAGCAGCTTTTCAAGTTGAGAACTTGTAAAAGAAGGAACACAATTAGAATTTTCTCCTTCATCTATGTAATTATACTATTTCCTTATAGTTTTCTTAGATTTTTTTCCTTACCTATGTAAGGTTTAAAATAAGAAAACTAACTTTCTCACCTCCCATTTCAACTCATAACCTTCTTGAAAGCTTTTCCCAAACTTGAGATTTAATTCAGATTGACCAGATATTTGCCCATATTTCATTCCCATGCCAAACTGAAGATTTGAGGGAGAAAGTGATCCTTCCAATCTGCTGTCCAGTTCCAACTTGGGGTAAGTAACTGCAGATAAAGGAATGAAATATTCAATGCAATTAGGTGAATAAAATTTTATATTATTACTATTATTATTAAGTATGAAAAACTAATGTATGCCTTCACATGCTTATGAACGATGATCAGATAAATTGTCAATTAGATTTTTTAATTTAATTATCCTTGTGAATAAATAAATTTTACATATTTAATTGATAGAGAGTAAAGCAGACTGCAATTTATGTTCTTAGGGTGGTAATTATGAAAAAATAACACTTGAGGCTATTTTATGAGACCACTACCATGCTTGAGTGGACAGCTAATGCATCGCTGTAGATGCGAGCAACCATTTTATCCATCCCTCACCACATTACTTCGCCTACGCAAGAAGAAGAGAGTCTAGCGTAGGCTTTTCTGCTACTGCAAAGCTCAAAATCATAATCTCAAAATGCTATACTAAGTAAGGCAAACAGGTCATTTCCTTCCCTTTTCAATTTTTCACCTAATGTCCTCTCAGAATGATAGAATGACCTGGAATTACATCCACAGTTATCAACTGATATAAAAAAATTCAGCGGGCAGTGAGTTTGAATCACAAGGGAGCCGGGGGAATGTCTTAGACAGAGGCCTTGGTCCACGTAGCGAGAAGTTAGAGGCGGCAAGCAGTGCCCGGTGTGGCTCCAGTTCCGAAGGAGCCAACCAATCATTGACGTCCCGTCGACATGCTCCACGCTCTCTATCTTCTTGCTACTCCTGACACCTCCCACACTCTTAGCATCTTACGTAATCCGGCATCAAAAGTAATTAAATCATTCCTTTATTCTGTCAACGAGGTTTTTTTTTTCTCGAATGCTACCTCACACCAAGGGCAAGAACCAGTAATTATGCAGGCGTTGCACCAATCATTAGCTGCGCACTACACTAATGTAATTAATAGCAATGAATACCAAGGGATTAGCAAAAGTTATGTTGTCTTTCATGGTACTTCTAGTAAAACTCTCTGACATCAAAGTTTCTACTGATTGAAATAAGGTCTTTGATTAGATAAAAGTATGGAAATATTTCCTTTACGTCCATCAGTGAACAATAAGGAAAAATATAACAAAAGAAAATAATATGGGAGAGTCACTAGCTAGCATTTTTTTATTCTCAACAAATTCCGCTACCATGTGTTGACGTGTGAGATGATTGCTTATTCTAATTTGTAATTTTTTAATAAATGTTGGCAGCAAAACAGAGGCCTATTTAAATTAACCATGATATACTTTCATAATATTCCACTTACATCATCACCACAAATATTTCTATCAAAATCAAAAGAAAATGTCTCTTCATGTGAGTCTACCAAATATCCTCAAATCCTCAATCAATGGATTAAATGCCATAGAAAGGGATGGAATATTTATAATGTAAACTAAACAAATTGAAATAACTAATATATATATATAACAACAAGGAATTTCAACTCACAGCTGTTTTTGGTAGAAATTTCAAAGTTATCCGTAGATTCAAGCTTATATAGAACAAGGTTAGATAAATGGATATTATTTATATGAGCCCCAGTTTCAGGTCCATAATTCACAGACAATGTGTTTTCCATCTGAAACAAACAAAACCATAAACAAACCAAATCTCTGAATTATTATTTTTAGTTTATTGAATTTAGATTTAAAAATTTATAATATTTCATGCCTTTCATATTGGATTCACAATTTTTTCTACGTCTTTACAAGTTTATAATTTATGATGCTATGTACTTAACTTGCAAAATTTATTTTATTTAATTTAATTTTGTATTCTGAAGTAATTCGGTCATTTTCTCTGTACATGCATTCAAGATCTAAACTAATAGAACAGCAAGGAAATAAGGACAAATTATTTTTTTAATTTTAACTTTAATGACTGATTGATTCCATCTAGTAAATACATTTAAGTGATATAAAGATATAGAAATCTAAAGAAAAAATAACCTCTTGTTTTATTGATGACACATATTCATGCCATTTAAAAACAAAACCTTTAATTAAAGCAGAAAAAAAAACAGAAGCTGATGACTGAAAACGTCCAAAGTTGTAGTAAATAGCAATTAAAATGCAAATCTCCATTTGAATTCCTAGATTGAGATCATCAATGAAATTCATGAAATAGAAAATATAAGAATGTGCTTTCAAATTAAAAGCCTATGATTCATAGAAGATAGCTCCAATATATTCAGTTAACGTAATGAAGCAGCTGTTTTCACTTACATGATCTGGCTTTCTCACAAAATCCCACTTAGCAAATGAATTCAAGTAAGGAATTTCTGAAGAGGTAAATTCATATTCAGCTGATATACTGACGTCATCCAATTTGCCAGGTTCTAAGTGATGACTGCATTTACTCTGTGGAAATTAATTTAGAATTAGGATGTAGACACTAAGAGGGAAATACTTAGGGTAAAAAATAATTCTTCGTATAATAATAAGAATTATAATATAAATGTATCGCTGTGATGGGATCTTGATATCAGTCTTTGATATCGAGAAAGAAAAAAACAATAATAATGAAGCATCTATAATTAGGGCAATATTGTGACTAATTAGTCTTTTCTTACATCTAATGCTTAATCATATGAATTTTAACGAAAGAGATGGCTAGAATGAAAGTGAAAAGAAGAAAACAACCTTGAGTATTTAAAACCTTAGGTTTCTTTCATATAAAATACACTGCAGCAAGAAATCACCTACAAAATGGGGGGTTTGATAACCCGAGAAACCTATTGTTGGATCAGTTAATTTTATAGAGAAAACAGTAATAAACAGATACATCTGAAAGACAAACAAAACAATATATTCACATAAATAAATTGAAATAAATGTTTTTATAACAGATAATGAACATAGCAGATAGCAAATAATTAGATTACAAGAAAAAATAGCTACAACTCACTAAAAAGAAAATACAATAGTGAATATTAGTGAATTTACTAGTATAACCAGATTTGTCAATAATAACTTATAAAATTAATTAAATTGGTGCATAAAAGAATTAAAATTTTCAAAGATAATTGGTAATATGATAATATGTAATCAATACTAAATGTATTTCTGTAATGCAGAGGTGATTCCTCCTTTTGCTGATTCGTTTGCCCTTTCGTTGCCATAATGGGAAGCAAGAAGGGAAAGATAGTCATCTTTTCCTTTCAGGTTTGAACTTTAGAATATGTACTTCGTATATATTAATGTATATTGTAATGTTCAATATTTATACTTTACAATAATTCAGTATAGGAGTGTGCCAAGGAAAGATATTAGAACATTGGCTCGGATGTGAATTCGTACATGTCATATCTTTTACGAATGTAAAGTTCAATGAAAAGAAAGGCATTGAAATAGTTATTATTTAACTTTATAGTGAAAATGACTATATATATATATATATATATATATGAGTAAAATGTAGCTTGCATACTGCAAGCAGATCGACAACACTAATTTCATATCGGCATCATATCGGGACGGTCCTAAAAAGAAAAAAAAGATTAAAAATATTCTTAAAATTTGCGGCTATTGAATCGTAAGGCATCGAACCCAGGTCTTTATGGTTAACTTATTATGCAGCACAACAGAAGATCACCTTCTCTAACTATATGTGAAAATTAAAGCACAAATATTGGCTGCAACTTCCTCAAAGGACGTTTTACTTTTCACATATATTCCTTATGAGAAAAATTGTAATATGCTCCGGCATCGAACCTAGGAACAACATGGTCTTATCTAATTTTTTTTTAAACCGAGTCTTAATGTACATCTTCTATCTAAGTAAGAACTCTCTAATATTTCAATAAGGACATGAAAGAAATAATGAAAACCTATCCCAATGTGTTTTATATGGCAGATATATTTACCGCCTGGCATCGAACCCGGGTCTTTCTGGTGATACTTCCTATGCAGCAAAACAGAAGATCACCATCTCTAACTATGAGTGAAAATTCAAGCAGAAATATTGGCTCCAACTGCCTCAAACGACATCCTACTTTTCAATAATGTAAATGGCTCTCTGGATTCGAACCAAGAATAATCTAGGAAATCTAAAACATGTTTTTGAAATGTATTTATATTCTCTATCTATATGCCTAATTTCATGTTTTAATATTATTGGGAAGGGGTTTAAATTAATTCTTAAAAATCGGATAATTTACTGATTGTAGAGACGCCTGATGTCGAACCCAGGAAATATTGGTAGCTGTGAATGCACAGCATGACTTATTAGGACTTCATCTTATTTTGTACAAAGTTTGAAGTCGATATCATGCCGGGAAGTACCTAAAACTTCTTTCTGTTATCTCCATAAGAAATGCGCGCCACTGGCAGATTGCAGGGTTTAAATGTAAATGTAAATAAATAAAAATGCATTGAGGAATGTAAATGGCTCTCTGGGATCGAACCAAGGACCATCAGCAAATATGTAAAATTTGATTATGAAATATATTTATGATCTCCAACTCCATGCCGAATTTCAAGTTTCCATGCCATCGGGAAGGGGTCCAAAAAAAATCATAAAAATCGCCACAATGCATTTTAAACAGCCGATTTTTGCCTCGACCTAGCATCAAACTCAGGATGTTTTCCGTAAAACTCATTTATGTTTTCGATAGATCATGACCATATATATAGGCTCCTTGAGTTTTGATTCTCTACCTATCCGAAAAGTATTTTTTTAAAATTCCCGAAAATCAAAGCAATGCATTTATATATACATATACATATACATATATATATATATATATATATATATATATATATATATATATATATATATATATATGATATATGAATGAATCCGGAGAAGCATATGCTAAAACCTGAAATTCACCTCAAAATTTTAGGGGTCGACATATACGCCGGCATATTTGGTAAATTCATTCAGTCTCCAAAAGCATATTGTCATTATAATGGGAAGTATACTCTCCTCATTTCACTATAATACCAACGATTACAAAGGTACTCAAGTTCATCCAATAATGCCTTTACTTTAATGAATTATTGAAGTATGACCCATTCGCTAATTATATGCTAATTTGCTTCTATGTGCATTGTTCAATGATCCAGCATGATCATATATAAGCTGTTATAGTCTCCCTTTGTGATGTTAAGGAAATCAAAATAAACGAACTGAGAGACTACCAATTCTCGTATAGGCACATGTGCTTGGATGAGAAATTCATGAAGCAAGTCCGTGGAATGAAAAAACCAGAGAAACTAAGCGATATTGTTTCTACTGGAATTACTCCTCTCACTTGTATGTGGAAAAAGTTAAGAAAAACAAAAATCTCACTAACTCTGTCTCATTCAGAATATTGCCTTTGGGGGAATTTCAGCTAATCTCATTCCACTCATGTCAGAATTATAACAGAATTGACGCCCAGGTTTCAGATAATCATGGTCATCATCGGACCTATGATTATCGATGTGGCCTGATAAAGACTGCTAGAAACCTGGTCACCCTATTACAATTTTTTGTGGAACAAACTAAGTATAGTTATTTTATCTGCTTCATTCTAATGGAGTTCCACACAGTGACTGCTAATACCATCAATACTGTAAATACAGAAATCTGAAAATGCCGGTTCATGAGCAATGTATCCATTGCTCCAATTTTGAAGTATTAGAATCCTGTAAACAAAGACAATTCATTTTTTGGGGATGATAATTAATAATTGAAAGGAAAATATTGGAGGGAGAAATCTAAGACTAAACAGGATTTGAAAGAATAGAGGGTTTGGCAAAGAAGCTCAGTGACCAGAAACTAGAACTGAAACAACTACTTAGAAAGTGGAATATCTGGTTTCAAGGCTATGTCTGTTCTGAAATGAAAAAGGAAGTGAAAGGAAAAATTATTACTTCTTACCTTAAGTCCATAGTACTGCTGCAGATCACCATATTTGACTTTCATATCCATACTGTACGATGACTTGCCCTCATGAGCTATGGTACCTTGAAGGCCAACTTTCCCCTTAGCAGTGACAACATTTACTCCATCAAAGAAGTAAACACGCTTATTTTGACTCTCGTCTCTCTCAACAGTCACAGTACCTAAAAAAAATTATTAAGAATAAATTCACTAAAAACAACTGAGAGATAAAAGGTTTTGTTAAAAATTTACATTAAGGGCATTGGATGTTATGCCCAAAAACCATTTGCAGCTTGTTACAGCTATATAAGACGCCTGGTGTCGAACCCAGGACCTATTGGTTGATGCGAATAGAATTTATAACTTCGTAGGACCTGATCTAATTTAATGCAAAGTTTGAAGTCTGTACCATAACGGGAAGGTCCTGAAATAAGACTCCATTATCGCCATCTGAAATGCATTGGGTAATGTAAATGGCTAACAGGGATCAAACCAAGGACGATCAGCAAAACCTTAAACAGCATATATAAAATGTATTTGTGATCTTTAATTATACGAGTAAAATATTGCTTGCATACTGCAAGCAGATCGACAACACAATTTTCATGTCGGCATCATATCGGGACGGCCATCAAAAGAAAAAATGGATTGAAATTTTTCTTAAAATTCACTGTAATTCCATCGTCTGGCATCGAACCCTGGTCTTTACTGTTGAACTTACTATGCAGCACAATAGAACATCGCCATCTCTAACTATGTGTGAAAATTCAAGCAGAAATATTGGCTACAACTGCCTCAAAAGACGTTCTCATTTTCACGAATTTAAATGGCTCTCTGGATTCGAACCAAGGGCGATCTTGGAAATCTAAAAAATGTTTCTGAAATTTATTAATGATCTCTATCTACATGCTGAATTTAAATTTTCTATATTGTTGGGAAAGGGTTCAAAATAATTATTGAAAATCGGATCAGTTACTGACATTAGTGACGCCTGGTGTCGAACCCAGGACACATTGACAGCTGGGAATGCACAGTTTGATTCTTATACACTTAGTCTTTCTTAGTTCAAAGTTTGAAGTCTTTATCATGCCAGGAAGTACCTATAATTTGTTTCCGTTATCTCCGTAAGAAATGCATTGAGGAATTTAAATGGCCCTCTGGGATCGAACCAAGGACCATCAGCGAATATGTAAAATTTGATTATGAAATATATTTATAATCTCCAACTCCATGCCGAATTTCAAGTTTCCATGCCATTGGGAAAGGGTCCAAAAAATATCTTAAAAATCGCCACAATGCAATTTAAACGGCCGATTTTTGCCCCGACCTAGCATCGAACCCAGGATGTTTTCTGTAAAACTCATTTGTGTTTTCGATAGATCATGACCATATATATAGGCTCCTTGAATTTTGATTCGCTACCTATCCGGAAAGTATTTTTTAAAAATTCCCGAAAATCTAAGCAATGCATTTAAACGGGAAAAATCGGGAATTTGAGGCCCTCTGGAATCGAACCCATGACATCGAAGTTCAAAATCGCAATTTTTCTGGAGGTTATACGTTATGGCCAATACGTCGTAAAAATTTCAAGCCATTGACGCTAGTGGTTTAGCCTGTGACTTTGTATCCTCTCTCTATATATATATATATATATATATATATATATATATATATATATATGAATATATGATATATGAATGAATCCGGAGAAGCATCTATATATAATAGATGCAAATTTTCATGTTCATATGTTAATGGCAAGGGACTCAAAAAAAACTTTAAAATCGTAGCAATATCTAATTTTAGAGATGACTGGTGTCAACCCAGGACGTATTGGAAGATGTGAAAATATTATTATAACTTGGTAGGACTTGATCTTATTTAAGGCAAATTTTGAAGTCGCTATCATACCAGGAAGGACCTTAAATAGGATTCCATTTTCCCTGTAAGAAATGCATTGAGGAATGTAAATGACTATCTGGGATCAAACCAAGTACCATCAGCAAAATGTTAAAAAGCATCCATAAAATATATTCATGATTTATTTCCACATGCCGGGTTTAAAGTATCCATCGTATCGGGAAAGGTTGCAAATAAAATCTTAAAAATCGTCGCAATGCATTTTAAATGGGAGTATATTTGTCCTGACCTAATGTCAAACCAAGGATAACAATTGAAGTTATCTTTCTGGTTTTAACTGGATAAGCACGGCTACCAGCGATCCCTAGAATTTAAACTCACTATTTTGCCCGGAAGTGCCTCAAAAAATTTTTCGAAAATCCCTACCATGTATCTTTACGGGAAAAATTGGGACTTTGGGGCCTTCTGGCATCAAACCCATGACACTGAGGTTCAAAATCGCCTTTTTTCTGGTGGTTATAATGGATAGGAAGAGGAGTCAAGCAGGGATGCTGCCTATCACCGAATAACATCTATTTGGAAGAAATTATAAACCAGTGTTTTGAGGGGAAGAAGGGGTTCAGAGGGAAGAAGGATTTAATGCATTAGATTTGCAGATTATTAGAAATGGTTCTGTTGGCAGAAAGTAAACAAGAAGCGATGCTAGAAGAACTAAACATCACATTGGAAGAATACGGCATGAAAATTGACATGGTTTCCAGAAGAAGGCAAAGAAGAGTTAAAGTCGAAATTGATGGGGAAGAGATTGAGCAGGTGAGTTGCATTAAATACCTTGGAAGCACCATCAGGGAAGACTTGAGAAATACAACAGAAATAAAGAAATGGATTGTAATGACGAAGAAAAGTTTCAATAAGAAAAAGAATTTATTCTGAGGACCATTGAATAAAGAATTGAGGAAAAGACTTGCAAAGTGTATGGAGTGTTGCATTATAAAGAACCAAGACTTGGACATTGAAGAAGGAGGAGGAGAAAAACTAGAGGCACTGAAGATGAGGATTTGGGGAAGGAGTCAGGTGGGAGCACAGAGATGTTCTGCAGAGAGTTGGGGGGGAACAGACAATGTTACAGTCCATCAGAAAGAAACTGGCATCCGAGACAAGAATGCTTGATAAGGGATGGAATAGAAGGAAAGGCAAAAGAGGAAGGGACGTAAGAGATTTCAGATGCTGGACAATATGAAAGAACCATCATATGAAGATAAGAGGAGGGCTGCCATGGACCAGGAAGTTTGGAGTTCATGACTCAAGACTAGAGGCAGACCACCCATGATGACGGTATACTCAAGTATAATACCTGTGTGTACCTCTCTTTTGAGATTTTGTCCTTAGTAGGTTTCTCGGGAACCTAATCCTTGCAAAAGACAAAGCCTTCTAGTGAATTGACACTTTGATAACATTCCTTATTTATTTGGTTGATTGAGTTCCTTCAAAAATTTAAAATATTATTTTTAATTTGTGTACATTTGACACAAATAATTAATTAAATGGAAGGACCAAAAGAAAGCAAAATAAACTATGGGAATGGGTGATAATACCTATTGATATATAAGTATATCAATTTAAGACTGTGAGGCTATTTATACAATAATTCCGATAGTCAGTTGTTGGCTTACATGTGACTTATAACGGTTCAACTTACAACCAAGCATCTAGAAGTGAATGGCAGTGCTCAACTGCATAAAGCTCACAATTGTCAATTTTGTATTATCAGCAGTTGCAACTTCATTCATTTTCAATTCTGTCTTAATTAAGTAGGATCTCAGAACAGTAGAACAAAAGAAAAAATGTCAAGGGAACTAAGTTGAACATAAGTTTCCATTACAGTTTTGTTGTCACAGTGTAATACATAAATTAAAAACATTAAAAAAAACTTTTTTCTCAGCAATGAATATTAAACTATCATCGGAAAAGGACAGTGTGGATAAAAACCCAGCCACATTAAATAGTAGGGAAAACTTTGATATAAAACAAGTTTTTTAATAATCAATTACCATAATTTCTGTGAAATTGGATATTAACTAAATAGTTTGAAGCTTTAGTGGTCCATTGATGGTGAGAGATTTAAAAATATATTTGAACTTCATAGTGATCAGAAAAGATGAGAAAGGAGCTCAGAAGAATGTCTGGATGAAATAATTACAAAAGAATGCTATCGAGCAGATTTTCAATGTGGACAAAACTGGGTTGTCTTGAGAAAGGATACACACTCAGAAGGAAGCCGAAAGTATGCCTGGCTTTAAGACATTTAAGGATAGGCTGACCTTGCAGCTTGATGGGAACATTGTGGGATTTACACTGAAGCTTTTTCTAATTTCAGAAAACCCAAAAAGAAGAGAATTTGGAGAACTTACAAATGAATAACTGATCACTTGAGTGGCACAAGAGGAAGGTTGAAAGAGAAGTATCTCTATTCTGCTTAAGAGTGAGGCCTTCGACACAGTTAAATATTTTTTCAAGATAAATACAGAGTAGAATCATACATTCTGTCATTCAGCAAACTACACATTTTACTGAACCATTCTATCCATAGACTCACCCTCTAAACTGATCCCTCTGGATACTGGCTTTTTAGGAGGCTTTTTTGAAGGAACTTTGCCCTTCTTTTCTGGGTAGACGATCTCTAGTGTTGGACTGTAAACTTTTTTATTTCCACTGGCTGACTCTAGAAGCAAACCCAATTTTGCCTTGTATTCATCTCCATCACTCATGTACTTTCCAGTCAAACTTTGCTCTTTCTCATTCTGAATCACAGCTCCTGAAATAACGAAAACATTATCTCACTAAAAGATATTGTTTAGAAACAAATTCTTATTTTAAAAGGATTCTGTACATTCGGTTAAGTTTTAAATGAGTTCAGCATGAGGAATTTTGATTAATGACTATAGATCAACTGTACCATAAAACAAATCATTAATCATCATACAAGTTAAGAAATAGTAACAGACTCCAAAAATAGAAATTTTCATGCTTACATTACAACAGCATTAATAACATGCAAAGAAAATATGCTGAGAAAATTAAAAAGCAACAAAAAAGCAACTATAATATTGATAATAATATCTGCTGATGAAGGTTTTAATAAAACCAGATACATATTGAAGGATTAAATATTAAACACTATACTTTTACCAAATAAAAATCAGTTATCCTGGACAGCAATAAAACAGTCAGTTTGCCTCTGAATGAAACAAGAATTGTTGCACAAAAAGTGAAATATAGTAAAATGACAGGGACTTGAATACAGGTTGCCTATTTTTGGTCTGAACTACCATCAATTTCAACCTGAGTCCCAGTCTCTATTTTACACTTCTTGCACATCTTTGGATTAGCGCATCCTTTCTCATGCAAAGCCAAATATAATTTGAAACAGGAATAAATTCTAAGCCTTTCTTAATCCAGACAGTCAAGTACATTTTTTAACAAATAATTATAACTGAAATTACCTTCCACAGCAAACTTCTTCCAAGGCGTTTTTAAACTAATCCTTACATATTTTTCTGGTTTGAGTTCACCCTCCAAAACAAGCTGAAGCGTACGATCAATCTCACTGCCAGGAGTGTCAAACGTCATTTCAAATGCTTTGCCATGATCACCTGAGGAAAAAGGACAAGCATTTAATAGGAACTACAAGAGGAAATAACTTTTGGTACATTCAAAACATTTCAGACTATCTCTACTGAAGAATTGAATATAATGCAAACAATTACCAACCTTTATCTGAAAGTAGAGCGTGGAAATGATAGTTCTTGAGAGATTTATCTTCTTTCTCAATGTGAAAGGATGCCTTGAATGGTCCATCAAGGGGGAAAAGAGCATGATTTCCCTTGGGCACAACAACAGATGAGAATCCATCCCATGGGAATCCCACTTCGCCACACACGACCAAGCCACACGCAGGAGCTAACTGATCAAAGCAACCTTGGAAGTCCTTCCTAAATTGTTCAAATTTAAAAATGTCAAATTGGAGTAAATTCCTGATTAATGTTAAAAACCTTTTCATTGGGAAATATGACTAGCATGTGATGAAGAATCTTGGGGAATATAAATTTAAAGGTTAAAACAAAAACATACACTTAGAGCTAAGATAGAAGAGAGAGAACCAAGGAAACAGTATGGAACTGAATGTTAAAAGAAAGAACAACCATTAAATTGAAAGAGAGGACCATAAAAAATGAAAGAAAAAGGAAAGGATTACGGTATTCCTGAAATTACAGATAGACAAAACAGTAAAGCTACAAATAATCATGATAATGTCATTACAATCATAACATATAATTAAATATTATGCACACAACACAAATATCATTATAATTTGATGGAAGTAACATAGATACCATTTAAGATACAGCTTATCTGGGTTTTCTATGATATATCAGCAGGATAATTTACACATTTCCAAGTAATTATTCCAAAACACGCGATTTTAAAAATTTCCTGCATCTTGTGGTAACTCTTTCAAGATATCAAGAACAGTCATGTAGTTTTTTAGAGGAATGCATTAAGAGGCATCTGGGATTACAACTTCATTTTCTTCTCTATTTTATTATTTATTTATTTATTAATCTATACGCTGCAAGTTATTATGATTACCAGGTGGCAATAGTTAAGGGGGACATAGCAATAGAATCTGTCCGGCATTCACCCAAGGACGGGAGGGGAACCCCTCCAAAAACCTCCAATGGATAGTACACATCTTCACAATTTAGTACAAGAAGTCAAACAAATCAAATAAACAATATAGAGACACCTACTCCTAACACAGCTACTTTCAGCTATTACATAATTCAACTGTACAACATGGAAATATTTTCTTATTCTAAGGATAATGAAGTGATTAAAGCTATGTCTTATATATACATATATATAACAATTTAAATTTTATAATCTTCTAAGCTCATTTAAAAAATTTTTAATATTCACCGGCATTGGATTGAGAAGTTCTCCAGGTAATGCATTCTATTTCCTTATACCTCTATTGATAAAAGAATATTTCACCGCATCGGTTTTCCGTTCACGTCCCTTTATTTTTAATATATGATCAACACGCCTTATGCATACCAGGATATGATCTTTAGTTCGGAGAATGGAACCTCCCTTGTATTTTGCCCCATTTATCTTTGGAACTCCACGCATTAAATACTCCCGATAGCCTACATATCTTCCCTCTCAAAGATAACGATTCTAGCTGCTCTAACATTTTACTAACACATTTGTCCTTCTTGTGCTTCCCGGTTACGTACCTAGCCTTTCTTGGCATGCCTTCAAGTTTATTATTTAGACCCACTTTGTGCAGGTCCCAAACATTGGTTGCATATTTAATTATTAGCCTAACTAGCGATTTACATGCCCTTTCTCTGAGTCCACTCCACCTTAGGTTACTCATAACAAAGTGGAGGCTAATTTAAGCCTAGATGTTTACATTTTGGTGGGATGAGAATGACTTCCTTGTTCACTGTGCAGTTATTCATTTCAGGGGACTTTCTTCAGGAAAAGTTATTATGTTTGCATTTGCTTACATTGATCATATGCCTTTTACTTTATGTTTACATTTAAACCTTGCAATCTGCCAGAGGCGCATGGCAGGGGGGGTTAAACACTGAGATCCCTATCTAACCTGGAGAGCTGTTAGCTTCTCTAATACTTTGCTAGAAAAATGTCTAAAAGTAACGGAGTCGATCTTTATGATAAACAATATAATCTTGAGGAAATGTCTCACTTGATGAAATATCTTCGCTTAACCAACTCTTGGTTCCTATTGCTATATCCACACTAATGCTTCTCGTAAAATTGAGGAATTAATTCTGCCCCTGATGAATACTTCTGCAATTCACTACTAAGATTTTTAAATCTCTCGCATTGCTCTTTTGGATGGGGGTTCTTCTATTATTGAACATTGAATTATCTGAGGCAAGTTCCTGTTTCCTTATGTAATTATTAGCTTGTTTCTTTGTTCTAAGCTCGCATCTATCCCATTGCACATTACTGTGGGTGTTAATCTCATCATTGAAACCCGAAACCTCATTTGCCGTCAACTTAGTGTTGCACTCTAACCTAAAAAAACACCCACATCCCTATTTTGAAATTTATGAATTTTTCTTGAAATATCTAATTTGGAAATTTGGATATAGCTTGGATCTCTATCTAAACTTTGTGATACATTTCCCCCGCTTACTGTTTTGTCTGCTTGCTGAATGCCCTTAGTATAGACCAGTGAGAAGCAATCAATTTTATTTTATGTATGTATAAATTTTATAGTATGCTCTCTAAAAGTTAAGTAAAATGAAACATGGACTCATATTATGAACTGGTAGATCTTACAGGGTAGGAAATGCAATTTGTGTTTCTTACAAAAAATACAGGTAATCCTGCTTTAATCATTTAAAATATGGACTGTACTGGAATTATGCAAAATGATCGTTTGAGGCATTGTCATCCCAAATTGCTTCTTCCCAGAAGAGATTTTTCATGGCTTTTTCATATCATCAATCACTGACAAACATGCTACTTCATGCCTTTAAACATTTATGGACCTATTTGTTACATTTGAAAATAGATAATTTTATAATTCTGTGGTGGTAACTCGTACATTCAGTTCCATTGTAGATAGGTTATAAGTTTTTCATGAATATTAACAAATTAGACTTTGAAAAAATTGAAACTATGGTCTTATTAGCCTTTCTTTCAAAGAGGCATAATAGTCCCAAGGAAGAATAGACTTGAAAAAAGTCCGACTGGACAGGGAAACGAACCCAGGATTCCGGATTGCCGGTCAGGTGCTCTGTCCGTTGAGCTATCCCACCGGATCATTCTCTCAAGCTATTCGAGAGACTATGTGGGCAAATGTGGGACTTTGCGATTTCATCCGCATAGCGGCATCGTTTGCTATCATGAATTAATACTAGCACCAGCCACACATAGTGATGGAAAGGAAACATCCTTAAGGTGTGTAAACAAGGGACATAGGGTAAAGGTTATTTGCACGAAATGGCATGCAGCCAGGATAAATCCCAAGGAAGAATAGGCTTGAAAATGTCCAAGTTTTTCAAGCCTATTCTTCCTTGGGATTTATCCTGGCTGCACGCCATTTCGTGCAAATAACCTTTACCCTATGTCCCAGGCATAATAGTAGAGATAAAATGAGACAGACCTATTCCTATCAAACTTGACTGGAGCAATCACAGGTGCATGATGCCTCTCTCTCCTCTTGCTGACCACCTGTGTTTCCACATGAAATACTTCTTGCTTATCCTTTGGAACTCCAACCTGAAAGGAGGTTTAAATCATCTTTGAAATACCAAGAGCCATGTTGCATGTGACATAAATGATCATTGTAATTTCATTTTCTATAAATAAATGTTTTGAGTTTAACCCTTTCAGTGTGGTCGACAACTACAGTCGATAAATTTTTCTTTCCTCGAGTGAGGTTGTCGACTATAATCCACAGTCTATAAACAATGTTTGAGGATAAGAATCTTGCTGAAAATACTTTCATTGCTCTTGGTCAAACATTTCCATTCGTTTTAAAGAGATTTTGTTTAAATATTTTGAAATATTTAGAAAAACAGGTGTAACAGATAAAAGGTGGTCGCTTTGAGCAACCATCTCTTTTATCTGTTACACCTGCGCAATCACTTACACAACTCACACTAAACTGACCACATGGTGACTTATTTCGCTTCATTAGTAGTCCCTTAGATTTGTTATACTAGTATTAGGGAAGAAGGCAGCATATAATTAAGGGGCCATAGAAAAATTTCAATACAAATTATATTATAAATAATATACCCAGGATATTCTAAAGAAAAGAGATTCCAGAGAATTTAAAGATAATCTGTAACAATCTACCAGCGCGTTTGTGTAAGTATTTGAAGTGCATGGTTACATATCCACAAGGAAAACATGCAAATTAATCGTTAACAAAAGTACATCATGAGCCAAAAATGGTGAAAATAGATGCACAACTATAATATAAAGAAGTAGAAATTAAAAAAATTACCAAATTTTAGAATTTGATTTCTTCATGGATCATCTCATGTGGAATCAAGAAATTTTCTAATGATTCACTTAAAGGGTTAATAGAGGGAAACTTCAGAGATTTTGGCAAGAAATACATGTAAAATTCATGTTTATAAACAAATAAATTATATATTATTGGGGACACTTCTTGGTGAAATTGAATAAAAATAATGATCAAGTTTTAAAAAAGCTCAAATAAAATTTTGCAATGTTTAAAACCCTTCTGCAAAAAAGCCGAAATAAAATTGAGTTGGTTATAAAATGCCATAATTTAACATCGTTTGTGAGAAACAGTCATTTAAAATTATGGTAACTTTGATTTTGAACATTTGCATATTTTTTCTTAATGATAATTCACTAGGCACACTTTAAGAAGCTGCTGCAATTCTCAATAGCTTCCTTACCGTAATATCAACACCATGTCCATTCTCCAAAAGCTTAGCATCCACATCCACCCCAGTAGAAGAATGCATAGTTCCAAGCAGTTCCAATCCAGCGTACACACTTGTTAAGGCATCAACTGTCATAGATCCAGCAACTTGAACGGAGGCACTGAAAAGAAATTGTACAAGTTATAATGCAACCATTCAATCTATAGTTCATTTAAAAGAAATCATCATGAGTATGAATAAATAAAAAACTACTACTTCATAGACTCAGATATAGTTTGACCTTTCAATACAAAATTTTAATGAAAGAAATGAAATTTTACCTAGACATGAGAGCTTAAAAATCCAAATAATTATTAGTACCTGGCATTACCTGTGTTTTACCATTTTCTAGTTTGTTGAGATGAAATATACTGATAAAGTATGAGCAAAATGTCAAATCTGACCTACTTTCCAATATTTGAAGTTTGGAAAAATATTTTCATCATTTCACAAAGAAAAAGCATTGGATTTTAAGTAATTACCATGTATCAGAGATGAGCTTCACAAAACATTTTATTACTGTACACAACTGGTACCATTACAGTCACAACAAGATCACAAGTAAATCACATATAGCACATTTTGCTGCATAGTATCATCATCACTTGATGTGTTACCATGTTATGAAATCAGCCATGCAAAATAATAATATATTATGTGGAACTCACAAAGTGTATTTCTTTTATTTACATTTTTGCCATAGAAAAGTTCCACCAAATAATGCTATAGTATGTTAATCAATGTACATATTAAATAGGTTAAATTAAATTTTTATAACAGTTGAAGTAACAAATATTGTTATATTAATATACCAAATTTGGATTGCTAAAATCAAGTATTACTTCACTCAAATTTTCTTCTGGGAAAACAAAAGACTACATTATTTTAAATTAGAAGTAAAAGAAGTTTAATGAATGACCTTTACTCATCATACCTGTATGAAATCAAAATTTAAACTTTGCACTTTGTGGATAGTCATCTCTATGAAAATTAAAAACAAACCTTGTGACTTTCACTATTTATTAACAATAAACAACTGTTTTTGGCCAATATACCATCATCAGGTAACCAAAACCAGTTGCACATTATTAATAAATAGTGGAAGTCACATAGTTTGTTTTTAATTTAAATTATACCTCTTGTGAAAAAGAACATTTCCATAACAACTTTGAAAGAACTATTAAAATCAAATGATTATTTAAATTCAAAGTAAGAAATTTCTGGATTGGTAGGACTAATAAAATGAACGTGAATATTAAAATGGCACAAAAAAATCAAAATAAAAACCCCATGAATTTATGTATAGGAATGAAAATGTACACTCTGAATGTGCTAGAATACCTCATACGACTCATAATTTATGTTACTTTTATGATTAATGATAGTTTCCGTAAAGGAAAATATCTTAGATCTGAAATACCTTGGCATGAGCTTGACTTTGAATTTGGCATTGCCAGGATCTTTGAAAATAGCAGGTAAGTCAACCTGAGATTCAACTCCAAGATTGACTGAAGCATGTGCTGAAGCAGCCAGAGAGAGCGAGAAGCCAGCACCAGTGGGATAAACTAGTTCAGTGTCAAAAATAGCGAGATTAGGGCTGAAATCCAGCTGAAAATTAAAGATGAGGATTCATTAATTAAGGATAAATAGCAGCTGAGTATAGCAATCAAAGTTTACAGACAGATGTTAACTAGCCAGTCACACAGTCAAGTTCACCTTAAAGTCCTTGGCTTTGTTGATTCCTTCATCCATGCCATCGAAAAATTTGTTCATCAACTTTTCAGGCTGGAGCTCCATTAAATTTCCATGATAGTTCATCCAGCTGACCTCAGACCCAAACATTTTCATATGAAGATCCAGATCAAGGCTGTGATCATCATGATCTACACTGTGGCCCACCTAGAAAGTAAAATGTTCGGGGCTGATCAGATCAGATACTTATTTTCCCAGAGGAAAAAAATGAAAATGCAATGACGATTAAAACATCTGCAGTTCAAAAGTAACTAGACTGAACTGTGGTAATCTTAAAATAAAAAATATAATTTTCAGGATTAGATTTTGTTGATGAAGTTATTATATGAATTAAATTTAACAAAACTCCCCCTTCTTTTTAAGAATAGGAAAATATATTACAAAGGAAAATGCATGTTATTTATGTGCTTGCTATTTGTTAAGTGTTGTGTAATTTTCATTTTCTACTCTTTTCCTGTATTCATTTTCATATTCTTAAAAGTATCTTTGAATTATTTTATCAATCGTTTGGTACTTGCATTGATTTCTTGAACATGAGTGCTTGTGTGTGGGGTATGGTACACCCCAACATTTTTCTCAGTGAATGAGGAAAATATTTCTTGGATTTACTCATTCTCAGTATATATTTGTACAGATATTTAATTGACATAGCTGGTTACACCCTTTCGGGGGAGAGGGCAATATTACAAATATGGATTGGCACCAGGAACAGCATCAAAAGGCTATGCTCAATCGAAAAAAACAACAACGTATCAATTTACATAAGCATCAACATAAACATATAACCTTATAAATTACTAATTTTTAATTGACAAAATCTTTTCACTCTTGCATAACGACTTACGAATGTAGTTGGCACACACAAATCTTTCGCAGTTCTAAGAAAGAATCCATTTCTCTGTTTTATTTCTTAATTCTGAGGGAATACTTGGTTGATAATACCCTCTGATTATGAATGGTCTTCTCAAATGGCTTGCTATTTACCTAGGTGTAGCTTATGCCAGTTCACATAATTTTTCGGGAAAATTTCACTTTGTAACATAAATGCTTTGATTTCCATCCCCATACTCAGAAGATGACAGAATATAGGAATCGGACACCATCTTGTTTTTTTTTAACCACTCATTTTATCCAGTATCCACTAATATTCTTGAGTTATAAAATGTTTCAATGTCTGTTTTTTTTTCTCTCTTTGTTGAGAAATCAATTTTGATATCATGGCAGATGGTTGAGATTATAACTTTTTCTCTATTTTGGAATATAAGATACTAAATAGCGTTTTTCTTGAATACACAGGTACTCTTCCCAACCCTTTCAATTTTCATCAAAGGTGGCAGTTCCCTCTTATATTTTCTAGCTGGAGCCTACAGTTTTGTTTTTAGCATGAGTAAATCTTCTTCAAGAGACACACTAACTAACCAATTGCCAGCTATAAAATTACTCCCTTCTAATTAAACTACTCTAAGAAGATGTTTACAATCTCCAATGGACCTTTGCTGACCTGATTGATTCAATTATGCAGCCCAAAGAAGACTCATTATAGGATATTTCACTTTCTATAGATTTGGAAAAAAAGAGAGACCATTACTCCTCTCTCTGATGGTATTTTACACACATGTATGGATTGAAATACATTACATTGTGCAATCTTTCTCAAATGAACAAAGTGCATGAGCAGGGAAGACAAAACACAAAACTGTGAAGGTTGATCTCCACTACCCAAAGCCATTGACGGCAATAATACAATAAATAAGGAATTGGAAAGCAGAATCTTGTACATCATAATATGTTTTTTCAGGACTGTGAAGCTTTCTAACCTTAATCAATCAATTAGAGAATTTGTACAAATTACGGAAATGAAGTTAAACTTAGCACAGGAAAGCATGCTACTTGACTCAAGGTTGTACAAAAAGTGAAAAATAGTGACTTGGTTGGGACTTGAATCCAGGTCTCCCACTATCTGGGCATATGTTCTAACAACTAAATGACCAAGCTAGGTACTTTTTCTTTTTTACCACAAGTATAAATCATTCCCATATAAAACAAATTACAGAAATATTTAGAGGAAAAAAAAACTCAATTTGTGAAATCCAAAAGATGATATTTATTTTTAGTAAATAATTATTTTGTAGAATTAACAAAGTGAGTTTTTCTATCACTTTGATTATGAAGGAGTTTCAAGTCACACTTCATTAACTACAATAGTAAATATAGAATATTCTATAGAATTAAAAAAATGGCCCCAAAGGGAATGAAAGAAAGCATAATTCTCACAAATTTTAGCAGATAGCTGAGTCTAAAACAGAAATATTAATAATAAATCAAAAAATATTTTGGTAAAAGTTACATTTTTGTCAAAAGAAGCAAAGTTGCGAAAGGTTCTCTCCAGCTACGAAAAGGAGAAATTTGGAAGATTAAGGGAAAAAGTATTTCTTCTCGAAATAGTATTGTGTATAATTTACAGGATACATAGTGTACCACTCTAGGGTCAATATTGTATGCATTCTTATCAGTTTTATCCTTGCAACAATATAATTCTCTTTAATATAATTATTTGAACTTACTTGTCATATGTATGTAATTGCACATCCTTGATTAAATTAACAGTACATTTATTGATTAAAGCTCTTAATTTGGTGGATATCGAAGTATCAAAAATTGAGGAAACCTATCACAAGCAGTTAGCTTATATTCTAGTCAAAACATACCTTTTTATCAAAAGCAGCTACCATTTCCCTGGTGACACCACGCTTTCCCCGTTTGCCAGCTTTACCTCCTCGGTAGTTGCGTAGACGTTCCTTAATTTGCTGAACAATGTTCATTTGTTTTTCATAACCTTCATTCATTACTTCATTGGCACTGTGCGTTTTGAAGTATCCTCTTGGTCCAAAAAGTGATTCCAGGACATGGTCTACATTTTCAGCACGGATTCCAACCTGTCATTTGTTAATACAATGAAAATAACAATAGACTTGGCAGAATGTTTCCACTACAACTAACTCAAAATTAAAAAGCAAGAATATTGCGTAAAAACCACATCAGAGAGCATCCCTCACATAATGATGAAGATGGTTATCAATATAATCTTCAATATTCAAATAAAATTTCTCATGTGGTATAATAGTTCTAAATATATTGCATTTCAATCACAATGAAATCATAGTAAAGCAAATATATTTAATCTTGTTATTTAGTAAGGAAAGGCTTTTATTAGAGTACATATCAAACAGCATATTTCTCAACTAGGATTTTTGTTAATTATACAACTTCATCCTATGCCTTTTTTCATTTATAAAAATTCACAACATAAGAAATTATGATAAAAATTAAATAAAAATTAATTTAAAATGAAGGTTATTCATAAATTGTTGAAATTCGACATATTTGTTCTAAAAAATTTTCAAGATAAATTTTTCTTGCTCTGAAGATCAATACAGAGATATGATTCTAATTATGGATAGGATATGTCAAGCTTAAGTTAAAGTAAGCATTCTCTTAAAATTGTGCTCCAAGGCTTCTCAGAGGAAAACTTCTCCCAGACACGAATTCGATGGTGCCAGAGATATGATTCAACTGTTATGAGTCCTCAGCTTTCCCCCTTTCCTCCGCAACCACGATCAGGGGAAAACGGCCCATACGTAATTCACCTTTCCTTTTGCAGCATGGACCATGCCAAAGATAATTTTATTGCAGTCATTTTGTCAAAGAATTATTTGTAGCACAAATTGTCAATATTACCTTGGAAATGAAAATCTTGTTTTTTTGCTGATTAAGTATACAATGCAGTTTGTCTCATAGCTCTATGACAAATAGTTTCCGAGATAAAGAGGGGACGGACGGATGGATTTTTCTTTTTACATAGAAACACATATATAACCATATATGATGACAAACAAACACACGATAGTATTTTATTATATTAGATTATTTGATTAACTTTGCATGGCAGTACACTAAATACCTTAGCATTATAAGCAGGTTTTTGTTTAAATTTATTTTGCTTAAAAGTTTTACATAATCAGCAAAATACAAGATTTTCATCTCCAAGGTAATATTGACAAATATTGTTACAAATATCTCTTTCGCAAAATGATTGCAAAAACATTTAGTTTGCCATGGCAGAATGCCGTGAAAGGAGCTATAAAATACACCAAGGTCCGAGTTTCCTCTGTACGGTGCAGAAGGGAAGGTCAGAATAGAAAAGGGTAAATTAATATACCCCAATTCATCTACCCACTGTTTATACCTGTCTACAGACGACAATCATTCATTTGCAAAATCTCCATTTTCTATAGATGAAAACAGTCTCAAAAGGGTTAAACCCAACAATGACATAAAAAAACCATCACTCGCTACGATTTGGCAGCATACAGGTCTGTTTTGCCTCCTTTGGGTCTAAATCAATTACTCTCAACTGAACATACCTCCATAAGATTAAAGGAGTGACCAAAGATATCAGTTGTCAGGTTCACTGTGGCAGAGCGTGGCACAAATGACTTCTGGGAGAAGATGATATTTCCCTCTGCAGATGAGCCCATATTGAGGCCATCTAAAGCATACGACACCTCAAAAGCTCTTGAAAACCTAAAGAACAGAAAACAATTAATAAAATTTACTTTTTGGAATCTATGTATTCAATGGTATACTCATTCAAAACAAGTGAAATATGAAATTATTAATTTGAGTAGTTAAATAGGTTATTACTTTCTGATGTCCTGAGGATAGCGTTTCTTAGGCCTGATCCCAGCAAGAAGATGCTTGGCTTTGGCATGTTCTGGGTTAGACGATGTTCGAAGGGTCAGCAGATGCGAAGAAACAAATGATCCCACTGAAAAAAAAAAGATGTTGCCTCTTAAAGAACTAATTCCTGATGCTTCAAACTAAATTTCTACATAGCGACAAATGTGAACAGTCGAGCCATTCAAGGAGTTTTTATTTTCCATCTTGATGTGTGCAACAAAGAAATTATACCAAATTGGGTAGACCCATTTTAGCATTCAAGCACAGCTTAGTATCAATATCAATAGCCACAATTTTGAGGATGATGCCATATTTGGCTGTCAAATCTAATAGCAAAAAAATTCTGTGAATGAAGAAGTGGAAAAGCTTCAAATGATCTAGATAAATGAGCATCAAATAGTCGTTGGTTGAAGTGCTTTGACAGCTTAGGACATTTTGTGCTCCAACCGGGAATTGAATCTAGGACCACTTTCACCAAAGCCTAACACACTGCTGACATGGCTGTCTGGGAGCATCAAATAGCTGGTAACGATATAACTCAAGAGATTATCTGCAGCAAAATCAGAATGTTTGTATAGTTTTAAAGAAAAATATGACTAGACCCAGTAAACAGAGGTATAGTTCAAAGGAAGTAGAGGATGGTTTGAGAAGTTCAAGGCAAGGTTAGGAATGCATAGTATAATGCAGAAGAAGCCAAAAGAAGTGTAAAAATATAAAAAATCAAATATTATAAACTAAATTTTAATAAAGAGGTGAAGTGTATTAATTTTAGAAGTGGACTGGTTTGCTAGCCAATGTTTAGTATTTATTGTTAGTCAAAAATCATGGTATGGATAGCAAAAAACTATTCACAGAGAGAATAGTGGAGGTATTTGGGTCCATGGAAAATTGTCATTAAGAGAATTAAAAAACTTTAAATGAAACAGTAATTGTAGAAAATCTTTGATTTAGGATTCTAGTTTTGAGATACTCAGCATATCTTTGCCAAGCTAATCGCTTTGCTTTGTTATTGAGAGAGTCCTCAATAGACCTGTCAATCTACGACTGGGACTTGATGTGACGTGACTTCCACTTTCTAAGCTGATGTTCTTGTTGTTTTAATGGAAATTGCTCCTAGCACTCCTAATTTATTCACACGACCAATTCTTTCTAATATTCACACACATATAAAGCAAACTTGCCTTGGTTGATAGGCTCTGTCTCCATCATTTCCTTAACAGCAACAGCTACTTTGTCACAAGGACATTGGACAACTGCGAGATAAGCCTTAATTCTAAGTTCAGAGTCTAATTCCTTATTCTTCATCATCTCCATGGCACGCTTTTTCATCTGCAGGGAAAAGAAAAGCCAGAGAGATTTGAAAAAAATTATACATATCTAAGAAAAATCAATGTTAACCATAAATGTGTGCATGAGACACTGAATTATAATAATTATTTATTTTCTAAGACAGCTCATAGCTAATGAGGTATATCAATTGCATACAAAAGAATGCAGTATGAAACAAGGAATTAAAAGAAACAGAATAAAAAAGAATTACATCTTAATCAATCCTAAAACACCCATTGAGTGTAGAGGTTTTACAAAGAGTAAACCATTCAGCTGTATTAAGTGCCATTGTCCAGTCCCCCACTGCTCTGCCGACTACATTACAGGTCCAGGCTCTTTTAGGATAGCGGTGTTCCCCCATTTGGCACATATGACCAAACCACCTCAGTTGCAAGTCGTTGATTTTATTAGTTAATGGTCTTACTTTAATAATTTTTGTATTGTGATGTTCCTTATTCTATGTCTCTTTTTTATTCTCAAGACATCTCAGAAATCTCATCTCCATTGCTTGTAATATATTTTCCCTCAAAATCCATGTGATATGTGATTGTTGGAGCATACTCGTCCACTTCCAGCTTAGTGGTCTTCATTATTTCTCTTTCATTTAAATCATATGGTTGAGGGCTCTATATAATTTGCCTGAGTGTGGGAGTTAATCTCCGCAAGCCATCTTTACTTAGCAGTGCCCTTAAGTTTGTACTTGAAGGTTGCCACTTGCTAAATTTGTGTATTGTTGGCAATTATATTGTGATGTCTTACTTTTTTCTAATTATCATTGTTTTTTTTTTGAGGGGCTGATTATCATGTTTTTAGCAGACATAACTTAATTCTATACATTTATGTCATGCTTGGAAACATCAGCTTCAGCAAGGCATTTCATATTCAAATAAAAAAATTCAGTTAGTTACCCAAGGATATAGGACGTTGATTAAAATTCCGATGAAATATTCGATTCGTTGCAAACAACATGCCTCAAAATTAAAGACTGTGGGGATAGAAAGGGCAAATAAGTCATAATCTGTAACTAACCATCTGTAATGTAATGTATCTGTAATTAACCCAAGAATGCAGAGACACTTAGTAAAGCAAATAAAGTGTAGCTATATTAATTCAGAGCATTACATGGGACATTCATCATGCCTTAAATTTAATTTCCCAAAACGTGTCAGAGAAATGAGAGACAGTTCCACATAATAGGGGACATCTGGTGTAATTAACTAATACCCATTCCATTGCATGGAGCTTGGGTTTTATAAATGAAGAGTAAACTGATTACAATTAGAATAAGTTATATAAATCATTTGCAATAGTTTCATACAAAGGAATGGATCGAATAAAAATAGAAGAAAATGTAAAATAAACTAAATTAAATAAATGACTGGGAAATAAATACAGAAAAGAAGAAAAAATATGTAAGTGGAATTGTTAGGAAAGGTGAGGAGTTTTCAGATAAGGGCTTTTTTTATTTCATAGGAATGACTAACTTTGATAAATTCTTTAAAAAAATGATCTGGCAGATAAATCAGATTATGGGGGTGTTTGTTTTACCTTCATATTGCAAGGATCAGCCTGGACTGCATCAAGGGCACTAACACGGATTCTAGTCGGAACATCATTGCTCCCTGCACATTTTGCCACTGCTTCTGCTGCCTCTGCGGTTAGTTTGCGAGCATTCTGCAGGCCTTTCAAGGCTCCCACGATCTGTAAATATATTGTCAAGGATATGCAAAATAATGAATAGGTCAATTCTATTGAATAAATGACGGATGATGTTGCTATGATGAGGTGGACTGGTTATCCCTAACTTTACAGGATTGAGTGTTCCTATAATAATTGTGTACCTCAATTATTTCCAACAACTTAAGATGATGCTTTCTTCTGGAAATTAAAACTACTAAATATGATAGAGTAGCATTTTTGATATTGAATTAAACAGTAAAACTTTACCCCTCACGTGGGACTGCCAATTCTCTCCACCTTTTCTTTTGATTGATATATTTTTGCATTGACCCAATAACATCAGACCTCATCAGATAAACCATCACATTGCATGCAAAAGAAATTTTAAAAATAAAATTGCAAACAAGCAGAGTAGTGTGAATTTAAGTAAGTTTTGATTGGAATGGGTTTGAGCTACATCATTAGGGTTAGTATCACGCATTGGACTCTAAGAATATTTAGTATAAAATGCTTCAATATTGATAAAAGCGCTACAAAATTTTCTCTAAAGTAAGATGGCAGTCCTTGGACAGTAGGAGGTTGACAGCATGCAATTGCTAAATAAATTCAAAGAAGGAACGTTTAGGAAAGATGCAATTAACAGCAAACAATACAGGCCTCCACAGATTAGCTTCTCGGAGGAACAGATCACCACATTGACTTGAAAACATTGGCCACATACTTGACTTGAAAACAAATGAAACAAGGACCAACTGGAAACTGAACAAAAAAGCTCAAACTAGTGGAAGAGAAATTAAACATCATACGTATCAAATTACTGTCACATAAAGAAATATGAAATGGATGCTAAAAACTTCTGATAAGAACTATTCTATTTCATTAAATTTTATGGTAGTTCGAAATTACACTCTTGAAAAGACTTTGGTCATAACTTTGGATGGTCGTAAGTTTAATAATTAAGTACTTGGGAATTTTACAATGTTAAGGATGAGAAAAGAGAATTTGGTGCTTTATATCATTGGTTCAATTCCAGAAGGTCCCAATTTATCCAATGAGAATAGATTACTTGGATTGTGGGGGATTTGTCTGAGGCACTTTCAGGTAATATAAAGAATTTAAATTTGAGGAATAGCTATAATTTGTGTATATCCAATGAAAACTATATAAACATCTTTGAATATTATTCTTGGTTTGATGCAACTTTTTGCCTATAACGAATGCATGGTTGGCATTTTCTGATTTTTATAGTGCATCCCTAAAAGACAGATAACTTGAACCCAGGATTTATGTAAGTCCAGATATTATTTTTAACAAATTGGTGATGAATAAATATTCTTCAATTAAAACCTATGGGAATCTTATTCCACAAAATATGCTTGCAAGCTAACTTTAACACAACTGATTCCAAAGAGATTGACGGTAGTAATCTGGTAAGCAGAGATCTTAATAACTTAATAAAACATGGTCTTCCTAAATTGTTCCTTGGTTCCATGCCACAACATTGCAAAGGTTACAGCCAAGGAATGAATAGTAAACTCATAACACCTTTTAAGGAACTTTCTGAATTAATATTGACCAGAAATTCTTTATTTAAGTTGAAATCATGTCTATATGATGTGGAAAGAAAGTGCTGAAAATGGGGTTCAATGCTCATCGATCAAAATTCTAGCATCAGGAACACATTGTGGTTTAGAGTTTTATTTTAAGCACTTCCTAAGGAGTGAAAAAAATGTAGCTCAGTGCTATGACGAAGGAAGAAGTATCTGCTAGTATGTACATTCAATTCATTTCAAAAGGGGCTGTGAGCTATATTCTAGATTACTTTCATATCTTAAAAAATTATGGGCAGGTGATGTTTAGATGTCAGAGAGATGTAAAAATTTGGAAATTACTTTTTTATGTGAAACTTATTCCTAAGTAAGCTTGCAGTTTAAAAGCAAAATAGTACTCCTACTTTATAATTTCACTATGCACACATAAGATCTGTTCAAAAAAAGATGAGGCTGGTCTTACTATGCGTGAACCACTTCATGAATCACAATGAATGACACAAGAATTCGTACAGCAAGTGTCTGCAGGCTCAGACAAAAAGCATTAATGTGCAAAAACTAGAGCCACAAAGAAGACAGTGTTTTACTCCTTACAAATGCCACTAAAAGGAGCAACATTTGGATCCGTGAAGCGGTTCACCCATAATAAGACCAGTCTCATCTTTTTTTTACAGATCTTGTACACTCTTGTAGATGACACTTAAAGTTAAAAGCTAACCAAATTAACTGATGCATTTATCATAAAGTGTTTGAAACCAACCAAACCATTAGTTAAAAGCTCCATTATCAGTTACTTTGGCTCTGAATGACAGTGTGAATTCCTTTTGTAGTAAGACTAATTACAAACAACCAACCATACATAAACACACATATATAAATTGATATTTTTCATAACTTCTGACTTGCCTCATTTTCATGTTCCTTGCTAACTGGTTTACATCCACTGCTTAGCTTGTTTGCAAGCTTCCCAACAAGAACTTTATATTCAGGAATAGAATCATCACAAGGATGCTCACTGCAGTAGCGCCCAACAAGAGCACCAACGCCAAGAAGAGCCTCAGGGTGGATTGTAGGTGATTCCAGCAGGGTCTTCCAAAGAAACAAAAGAACACTATATATACAACAATAAAAAACTAAACTGAAAGCTAGGATATTTCAGCCATGGCTTGGAATAATTTTTTTGTGAGGCCCAGAAAACCAAGGAACAAATATAAGACAAATACAATATCTAACAGACAATTTATGTATTTCAATACTAGTGAATCTGTAGCTTTATTTTTGGCTCAAATATTCATTAATTTTTCTGATCCTTTGTGCCTTACTCTCTATAAGTGACACAGTTTTAGAATTTAATTTGACATTGGATTTATACATGTGATATAGTGAGAAGCAAATTTTGATAACTGAAAGCAACAAAAATGTGTTAACTCACGGCAGCTGCCTTCATAGATCCTCGTGTAGCATGCCTAACAAATGAAAGTCCATGGTAATAAAATTTTGCTACTGCTGGTGGTATTTCTTTTGAGTTAATTAACTGAATTGCAGCTTCTACTGATTGACCCGTACCAACTTGCAGAAGAGCATCCACAAATATGGCCCTGGAAAAGAATGAATAAAACATTAATCACTCTAATAATGGAACATTATTTTGCATGTTAATATTTGGTTGGAATAAGTGGACCATAGCTTTCTAAAATTTAAATGAATCCATCAAGCGTGAGGAGTAGAGGAATGCTTGAAAGATGTCGAATTCACTCTGAATATCAATTTGAGCTTCAATTTAGTTATAAGGAGGTGCTCTATCGTAGGCCAAAAATTGTACGGATTGCAGCCTTTATCGATGTCTGCAACTTAAATGACATCTACAGCGATTTAATAAATACCTTGTTTAATGACATAAAAAATTAATCATGATTGTAACAAAAAAATTTGATTAAAAACTAAAATTTAAAATTAAAGACTTGGAATGGTAAGGATGCTGGGAAGAGCACCTGGAATTGATTACAAAACTAGTCTATCAAATCAATAGCATTTTTACTTTATGAAAGACAATAGATGGAGGCCTGCCAAAGATCTCACCATGAAAGAGGAAAAGATAAAGGCGGATCTTCTACAGAAGTATCTGTTCCTAAAGACACATTTTGTGCTCCAGAAATGGTAAATAATGCAATTCGATTAATATTAATCAGCAAATTTTACTAAAACTGTGAGTTTTTGTCTCAAAATGGCAATTTTGCAGCTGGTTGACATGATATCTCATCTATTCTATTAACTACTGAACTGATTACTGTGAAACCTACATAAAAAGTGAAAAATAAAATTTTCAATCATCCTACTATGCCGATTTTTTATATTGAAAATGTACTATTCATTTTCCAATAAAATGTACAATGTTTTGAATTTAATGCTTGTAAAATTTAAAAAATACAACAAATGATTTCCCATGGAAGAAGTAACTGTTAAGTAGCTGTTACATTTGTTGTGAAGATGAACTTTTGCTTCATCATCATCATGTGTTAAATTTATAAAAATAAATAAAAATTGTTTTTTTCCATCAACCTAATTAAATCTGCCAAAAAATCATTAACAAATCACTAAAAATGAGGCATAAGAGGTAACAAGTAGGACAGTTTGAACTGTATCAAGTTGTGCTGGCATAATACATATGTTAATAATCAATTAATTACTTTTAAAGAATATGCATTTCTACCAACTTAAACTCTACATAAATAATCTATGACATGAATACATATAACACACGCAAGAAAGATGATTTTTACACCAGTTAAGCTATTAAGGACATGTAGATATGCATATGTGCATTTTTAGGACTATAATTTAACAGTTTAGCTCATCAGGAGCAAATAAAAAGATTAACTTAATTAAAGTTAATGATTTTCATTCGTTCCTGATGGACACTTACCATTAATTCATGGCCCAAGCAGTTGATTCTATCAAGTTTCTCTCATTTCTACTAAGGAGAAACTACTTTCACCAAAGAACATGGCATACAATATAAACACATAGATATTTCATAAATTAGCTTACTTTGCTACTTTTTGGTTTCCAAATCCAGCTCCAGCTTTAACCTGACCATAAACATCCAGGAGGGTCTTTGTTGATGCATAACGCATTACTTTAACAACGCTACGGAATAATCCAGCAGACTCTACAGATACTCCTTTGATGGAGGCTTTCTCTGCATTCTTTAGAGCAGTTGAGACCGCCTCAACAGTTGCTTCCTCCTCAGGATTGGCTCCTCCATAGTTCCAATTATGCGAATCAAACAGGACTGAGCTTGCTATGCCATTGGTAACTTTAACAGGGGAAAAAAAACGGATCAAGACAACTTACAAAAATATACTAACTTAAAGAAATACCAAAATCTTTTAAAAAAGGGGGAACTTAATGTATAAGATCAGAAAGCAGATGATTGATTTATAAATTTCTGGACAAAGGCAGGCAAGGGTTGTGAGTCACATAATTAAAAGTGCGCTGCTACAATTTAATCCTAAAAAGGAATCAAGCTAAGCATGAAAAATCAGGCTATGTGATAAAGTTCCGATTCATATTTTGATTTAGTAAAAATTAATGTATCAAAACTTTGTTAGATTTTTCTGGCCCATTCTGCTGATTTTGTGATAAATTGCATGTCACCTACTTACAACAAATTTTATAAAGAATATATCTTTATTGAAAATACATAATAGTGCAAACTAGATTTCACTGGTATTACTTTTTATTTTAGAAATACAAATAAGAAATAATAATTACTATACTTGTATCCTGTTCATCAATTTAAAATTCAGAGTATTGTACAAGAAAGTAGTGTACTTCACACTGCATTAGCAAACAAGGGGAAAAAAAAGAAGTAATCCCTTTCTCTGCTTTGACCATGCTGTCTCCTAGGTAAGCTCTAGTTAGCCTTCTTTGAATATTCACTTCTCCCAGAAAGGCTTTAAGAAGTCATGGGGTGTGAGGTTGGTAAAATATTATTTCAAAAGGCTTTCAAGACTGCTGTAAGGGGCAGTCAGTATTATTTTTTTAAGAACTAGGGTATTCAGAGTCCTGAATGCTTCCCTTGCTTTTCAGTAGTCTGGAAGTAAGTAATAATTTTGAGAACGGCCCATAGCAGCCATAGAATGAACTCTTCATTTCTACATGAAATCTTTATATTTTAAGGTTGATCTGCATATAAATATTCCTGGATAGTATCCAATACAATTTCAGATTTGACAGCAGTGTTTTGATTATGATGGAATCCATCGGATGGAACTCTCTTGGTGATGGAAGACTTGAATATCGATGGAGGCTTTTTGATAAATTTATCACTACCCATTTCCAGGAGGAGATAACTTATATTGTTATCCAAGTTATAAACTTTCGTGATCTTTGGGAGAAAACAAAAAAGGGTTACAGGGAAGTAGTTGCCAGGACAGATAGTACTTTTGGTCGTTTTTCTTGTGAAGTATTAGGGAAGCTAATAGCTCTCCAGGTTAGATAAGGATTTCGGTGTTTTACACCCCCTGCCACGCACCACTGGCGGATTGCAGGGTTTAAATGTAAATTTAAATATAGATTGAAAATTCTGTAATTTTTCAATGCAAAACTTCAATTCAATTTAAAACATAAATAAGATAATGAAGAAGACAACATCTTGCTTATGAACCAATAAAATCGCACTACTCATAAAATCCTTTGTCATTACTACCAATAATATAATTGTACATAATGGGCATATAACTACAGTCAACTCAAGTTTTTGTGTATAACTTAGGGGATAAAATTAACTGACACACATGCTGCTTACGAGTTGTTAATTCCGAGAATTTGGTGCATCTAGATATGTTTTGATATCAATCTGATAATGTAATAATTATATTTATAATAAAACTAAGATAATGACACCATAAGATATGAGACTGAATTACAAGATTGCTGCTCTACATAATTGCATATTGGTTTATCTTGTTTTTAATTCAGCTTTCAACTGAGCAGAGAAACTCAGTTTTTCTTCAACACTTTTACCCATGTTCCACAATTTTGTTTGTTTCAAAATCACAATGGTTATCAAGCTGCACTTAAATGATATTTATTTTGATTTTTTCGAGATGTAAAAGAGATACTGAAATTTTATTCAGCTCAAATTAACTCAATTTCACGTATTTCTCAGATGTGAGTTGACTTGGTAATTATTCAATATAATTTCTTATTTACATTCTGATTTAAACGAGAGTTGCACATTTAATAAAATTGAGCCAAATATGATGGAATGGAATTGATAGAATTCCGCAAGTAATCTGCCGAAATTTTAAATGGAAGACAAGAGTTGAATTACATGGGGTACATTAAATTATCTATAATCCGAAATTAGAAATGTGTATTTCTGATTTGCTGAAATTTGACTTTGGATAATAAATACTTACTTATTACAAATTAAATTTTCAGCACCCTTGAATCTAATCAAAATTCAAAAGTGATATTTTAATTATGCAATTTCATTAATAGATATAACAACAATATAAATTCCAAATTTCCCAGTAGCAGAGCAGGCTTGAATTGAATTATTGAAAATTCTTCCATAACTTTAGTAAACTGGAGCTTACCAGAAGGAGTGGGAGATGGCTGATGCTGCACAAGAGTGAGCTTTGTGTTGACAGTGGTTCGTGCTCCTGAGGCTCCATTTGAGAATGGGCGGAAAAGGTAATCTTCGCTGCCAACAGCAGATACCAAAACATGGTCTTTAATGGTCTGCTCAACTTGAAGAGTGGAATCCATGAGAGGCGTTGACTGGAAATGCTGAATGATATTAAAAAAAGGCAATTTTTTTAAACTGACTAAGGTTTTTTCCATAGAGGTTGATGATTTACTTCTTATAAACCATAATTGCATAATTATTTTAGCAATGTACCTCATGCATATGCAAATATTTCCTAGGGAATTATTTTTCCTTGCCCCCTTTTTACTATCACCACCATGATGGGGAAATGAATTTTAATCAATTATCTTAGTAATACTTGGGAAAATTTACCTTATGAACTGCCTTAGAAAAGCCTAAATCACTCATAGATGAGAGTAGTAAATGCATTTATTGTTAATGGTTTCCAAATATGGAAAGTTTACAAACACATTAAGGTACTGAAAAATTCAATGAGTAGCGAAGGAGCGATTTCTCCTCGTTTGATGACTTTGTAGAACAAGTAATTTGCCTAGGTTGTGAAGCAGAGCTTGAATTAAAACCTGATTGTGAAATGTTTCCATAATAACTTTATGACTACTGAATGTATCATGATAATTTTGTCATTATTGAAGGTAATTGGAGATGACTTTAACAGGATACTTATTGCCTTAAATCTCCTCATTGGCATGATTCTAGATCCTTACCTGAATTAACCCTACAACATCCTCAGGCATAGCAGGTACAATATGAGGATTTAATACATACTGGGCATGAAGTGGTGAATATGGTAGTTTTTATTATTTTTTTCACCATGCTTTCGAGTACAGAGTTCCACCAAGTCAGAGCATTGACGATTGAATTTATTTTTTATTTGACTGAAAATGTTTTGATGTAAAACGAAATTATACATTACAGTTAAATAAGGCTCATTCTTTCTTTCCCATTCATTCTTGCATTAACTAATTTGTTTGATATTTATTTTTATATTTCCAGATCTATTGGAAGATGGCATGAGTACTTTTTTTGTTCTCACAAATGAATCTTGTGTTTAAAAGGATTAATGTTTCTTTAGTGGAGCAAAATGAAGAGTGAAAATCCTTCCCCTGTGCCATTTTTGTTTGTCTGAGGCAATAAAGGTAAAATAGTGTCTTTGTATTACCTTATCTGATTTCAATAGTAAAAACAGATTTCTCTAAATATTAACTGCTTTAATATTTTCCAGTGCATATGACATCCTACCTAATAACAACCTTTTGTAGCATTAGAGATGCTAGTTACAGGAAAATCTTGGTCCCGCACAGAGGTAGATACTTAATTTAGATGCCAAGAGTACCAGCGAGTTGCTATTTTTACTTCTTGTTTAACTGTAAGTGGAACTCTAACTCAGTTCCATAAAGAGCAAACTCACACTCAAGTATAGACATTTTTTTTCCTCACTGAAAATTTTGTCTTGAAAAACTATTATTCGAGAATTATACCAAGAGAGTTATATTTACTCCTAGAATTTCAGATGCAATCAATAGAGACAAGTTAGAGTTGACATGTAAATTTCTGCAATTCAGAAATGATGTCTATATTGACAATTATGGTGGATTCTGGAAAGCTGAGAAAAAATTCCCATCATTAAGGATTTCGATAAAATACTCAAATAATTTTCTTACTTTATAGATAAAATTAATGACTTCCAAAATTTTCCAATGACTGCATCTATGATTGAGTATACAAAATGAAAATTTATTGAATATGAGCACAATAAAAGGTTTTGAAGTCTCATTCGCACGCATGTTTAACTGGTCAGTCCAAATTTCTAATTTCTTCACTCATTCCTTGAGAGATACAATGCAGCTGAGATCAAGAGAGAGAAATAATCTGCCAAATCAAAGTTAGGCATCAAATATAGCTGTGAACACATTTGATGATGATGCTTTGTATTGAGAAAGAAATAAGAGCAAAAGAAATCAACCAGTTGGGCCCGAAACATACTTTAATTAGGTCAGAAGGATAAGCAGCTCATGAAAAACAACTTTAATTTGACTGTGGGTGAGAAGATGTAGTAGGAAGTTCAAAAGGACACTATTTTCATTTAATCATTGCCAAAAATTGTTGCTAACTTTGATGATAAGATCAAATTTAGAAATCATTGTGTAAATTAAATGAATGAAAAATAAAATAATAAATAAAATAAATAAATATAATAAATGCTTTAAGATTTTTGTTAACTTTAAATTTTAATGTAAGTTAGACTTATGAAAGTTTAGTTATAAATTACTCATTCTCAGGTCCTCAAAATCTAGTCCATTTAAATAATTTCTAACCATGGAGTAAGAGAGGCGTGGATCTCCTTCATTGCTAAGGCGTTAAGGTTTATTCAAATTATAATTATAACTAAAGATATCATGATTCCCAAGGAAAAACGGAATAGAAAAAAGTCTGACGGGGCTGAGAATCGAACTCGGGATCTTCCTCTATCCGGCTCGTGAAAATCTTCTGACCGGATAAACTAGATGTTAAGGAGGTCTCCTGGATAGAGGAGGATCTCTGGTTTGATTTCCAGCCCAATCAGACTTTTTTCAAGTCCGTTTTTCCTTGGGATTTTTCCTGGGTGGCCTCATGTGCAATGAATCCTTTCCTTCATAGCATAATTTAGTAAATTATTAACTAAATAATGGCATTACATGATATTGATTAAAGCAGTGTTACTATTTGCTAAAACATCAATACCATAATTATTTTCTAGATTTTAAAAATGTACAATAATGCAGTTTGTTGTAGCAAATAAACACAAATATTGGTAAAGTCTATTCAAACTAAATAAAGTAAACATTATAGAGTATTTTTCCTTAAAGGGCCATATTAAAAAATACGTAGGTTTTAGAGTAGTGTGACAATACTTACAGAAGGTCCAGAATAAGATGAAGTAAGGAAAGTGTTGTGAAGGCCTTCACGATGAGCACAGCGATTTAAATTCCTTCGCTTTGAGATCTTCAATGCACCACCATCTTCATGGAATGTGTAGTCGGTTGGACAGGTACCAAATATATCAGTCTGTAAAAAAGGTTTGTAGATGATAATGGCACTTAAGTATGTCCTTAGCATCTAATTAGCAAATTGCCATTGATTGAGCCACATTTCCTGCCTTAGCAACTCACAGATTAGAACCTATAAAAGAATCACCTCACTCAACACAGCTAGATGGAACACATTTATGACTAACACCCAATTCAGAAAGGAATTGAATTGAAGTGCAGGTGACACATAATTTAGGGATATATGCATGATATAAACACAAGTATAAATGTGACAATGCATGTGTTATTTGCGACATAATGTAATATATTTATAAGATAAGGATAAGCTATTAATTACGAAATGTTTTCAACAAAAGAAAGAAAATTCGTTAAACTCACCTCATGAGCATGAGCTGATCCTGAGCTCTGAATTCTTGAAATTTGAACAAGAGAGAGAATTGCACGCTTCACATTAAGATTGGAAGGATTGTCATCTGGCTCAACACAGAGTTCGTCACCTAATACACCATTGTTCCATGAAAAGCCAACTGGGTGCTTCTCACAGCTTTCAAAATCTTGGAATTTCTGAAATAAAAAATCCTATATGCTTAGATGTACTTGAGGAGAATTAATTAAATTCAGAAATGATGATTTGATTTGATTCCAGTAGAATATAAACGGCCAGTTTCTCAAAAGAAAAAGTTCAAATAGTAAATATTATCCTTTCAAAATCCATGGAGGTGGCTGAGGTACTTCATAATGGAGGCAAGAATATATCTAATTTTCCACAGGAGTTAATCTCAGCCATCATCAGATCCCAGACAAACTGGCAACACATATTTAGAGAGGGGAGGTTGGCACAAGGAGAGGGGGAAAGAGATTGCACCAACCCCATGCATGTTATATTGGTATATAAGATACATTGCGGCATAACACGCATCATGAGGAAAATTTGAGTTTAATACAAAAACTTAAAATAAAATGGAATGGTCAGGATGCAGCACATGCTGCAGAGAAGCTGACAGTGACTATAAAAGATAGTCTATCGTAACAATTTGCAAAAGGAGAATAATTGAGGGAAAAACCTCTTTTTAAAGTTAACAAAGATCGATTTCAGATATTAGAATATTTTTGCCATTTCTGCCATGCACCCAGCTGAGTGTTAATATGTTATTAGTAGGAAGTCAGTTTTTTGCTTCTCTAAACCTCGTTTCCACAACTGACAACAATTATTGGGTATTTTGAAGAAATAAATTCACTTACACTATTTTCCACTGTATATTTCACACAAGACCAGTTTTGTAAGTACCCTACCCTACTTACGAAACTGGTTGTGCGTAAAATATGTGGTGGAAAATAGAATAAAAGAATTTATTTCTAAGGAATTCCACATAGTAAAACTTGCTACCATTGATTTTATATTAGGTATTTAATCATTAAAGTAATATATGTACATAATTGGGAAAATGGGATGTTTCGTACGTGAAGATTAACACGCATACAAGTATTTATTAGCTGAAAGATTATTGCAAAAAGTTGTCCTCATGAGATGAGATATTTTCAAACTAAAATATCATAAAATACTTAAAAGAGACGTTTTTAACTGAGTTAGAAATGAATATGATTTTTTTAATTGCATTACATTTAAATAAAAAAGACATAGATGTACATAGCACGCAGTGTGAATTTTAAGCATATTTTCTTAGAAAAAAGTGCCTGTAATATGGCAATAAATATGGTAGCTGGGTTGGGTTAGGTTTGTTGGCTGCAGAATGGGGTATTATTTGACAAAAGGTGCTGCCAGACGTACGTCAATGGAAGATGTTCAAATTCAAGTGGCTACCAACAGTCACAATTCACAGTGGCTACTAGCAGAAAATAATCAAATCTTTTTCTTAAGTTTTTTTTCCCAACCATGCAATCAGATAAGAAACACTTATCCCCCAACTTAAAATTAGGTAATCTTAAACAAACCTTTCCATCAGCCCCTGTCACTTGGACATGGAGGAGACGCATGGTATGATGACACTCAGGACCAGCAGACAACTCTGCCTGTCCAGTGATTTTCAACCGCTCACCACCAGGTTTCTTATTGCCATCAGTGGTTTCATCTTCTGAAGTTGCAGATGCCCCTGGGATGCTTGTTTCTGTTGTGGCCTCGAAGTTGTAAACATAGGTGTGGCCACGCTGGAGATTGAACTTGAAGTCATGTGATGGACCTAAAGAGAAACAGACATCATGCCTTTTCTTAGAAATAGATGCATTGTATTTAAAATCTAAATAGGCTGCTAATTAATATCTCTGTCTTGGTGGTGAATGGATTAACATTTATCACTGTATATCATTTTACGAGGTATGTTCAAAAAGTTCCCAAACTTAATTTATTACACAAATAATTGACTCACAAATTATTGGTCATGATCCTCTTCAAAGTATTCTACATTCCAATGTATACACTTATTCCAACGGTGTTTCCACTTTTTGAAACAGTCCTGGAACGCTTATTCCTGAATGTTCATTAGCTCCTCTGTCGAACTTTCCTCTATTTCTATGTTTCACCTATCCATTATGATTATTGCACCTTTGTTTCGATGTCATAACTGGTCATAACCATACACCCAAGACTCATCACCTGTTATAATCTTGGACAAGAACGTTTCATCCTCATCAGCTGGATCAAGAAGTTCCTGACACACATGAACTCGATGTTGTTTCTGGTCTGCTGTTATCAGGCGTGACGCAAATTTGGCCGCGACTCAACGCATCCCCAATTTTTCTAGTTTGGATTTCATAGCAAGAACCAATCGAGAAGCCACACTCATCTACAAGCTTCTGACATACAAAGGTCGATTTGAATGAACGAGCTGATTCACTTTGTCGATTTGAGGGATCATCTGTCGACGTTGATGGTCTTCCAGAACGCTCTTCGTCGGTTAAAAAACAGCAGAGTATGCCCTCTTTCTAGCCCCTTAGCTTCAAATTCAACTTTTTCAATTTCTGTATCTCACTTAATGAAAAAGTGCTTTTGCATATTGGCTCCCACCGGGATTTGAACCCGGGACCGCTTTTACCAAAGACAAACGCGCTGTCTACATGACTCACGGATTGAAATTTTTCTGCTAGGTACTATGGAGGGGGAAGTTATCGATATTTTATCGATAGAAATCGATAACTTTCCGAAAATTCTCGATACGTATCGATAATTTATTTACCGATTTTACCCAGCCCTAGTGCCCACCCTTTCTTTTCGAAATTGGCCGCTAGATGGCCGCACCTGCGTCAACAACTAACAAAGCGCGGTGCCGATGGGTTGAGTAGGGTAGTAGGGTAGGTAGTGTTCCTTTCGTTTCGATAACAAAGGGTGGGCACGTAAACTTCAGTTTTATCATCTTCGTCTTCCACTGATTGCCGCCCTTTTTTGAACCGTATAAACCACTCATAGCACTTGGTACATTTCATATCATTTACATCAGCCTTGGTAATCGACTCAAAAGTTTCCGTGAAGGATTTGCTAAGTTTCATGCAGAATTTTTCAGAAGAACTCCTTCAATTCCTCGAATCCGATTTTTCGCCGCACTCTACGATCGACCGTTCCTATAAACAGCCGTAACTAAGCAACAAATATGTTATCAACAAAATTATTGTGGGCGGTTATTTGGGAAGTTTTCGCAAATAAATATAAGTCCGTCAAAATAACCAACTGGAGGTGCGCTATTCAAAAAGTTCGGGAATTTTTTAACAAACCTCGTACAGCTTCCTATGCAATTAAATTTATATTGTTAAAGTCATAACTTGTGCAACACAAAAAATTTACCCATGAATAAACAACAGGTTGTACAAATGAATATTCAACCAGGCATTAAAGGCAAAATAATTAGCATGATTTTTTGTCTGTGATAAAAAATTGAAAAGTTTTCATAGTGATAAAAACATCTTTTAAGTCTACCTCATACTAAATTCGGCAAAGAGTACAGGTGAAAATTACAGGTACTTGAAATAGCTTGGGATTTTAGTTGTGTATACTTAAGGATATTTAATAATTGCTAGACCGACAACATGAATTTAATCTACTTCTATATACCACGATCAGAATCAACTGGCGCTACAACTAGTAATATTATATATCTACAACATATAAAACATATAGATAAACTCACCTTGTCCACATACTTGAGAGCATTGCCCAGCACCATCTGAAAAAACGAGAATATTGATAATCACTATTGACAAAATTCCTAAAGGTGATAATTCTCTTAAACATATGCAAAATTCAAAAATTTCAATTTCAATGTGCGTGTGTGTATATAAAATAATTACATGCATCTTATAATCAATTTAAGAAATAGGGAAAAGTTGGCTAACTCACAAATAAATTACAGCTTTAATTGTTGAAACATGGATAAGACAATACAATGATTTTCCATGACTGTATGAATTTTTTAATTAAAAATATTTCAGAGAGATGTTCAATTTGAGCAGTTTTTCGTATAGGTATTAATGTTGGTCTGCCTCAATCGAGCTTATTACTGAATTACAATTTTCATGTATTGTAAAATTTAATTGGTATGTGATTACGATTTAACGTAATTACATTTTTATAGCACAGAAGTCAACTTCTGTACTATACGGAAATTAAGGAATTACGGAAAATGTACGGAAAATTTACGGAAAAATATGTTTTCAAATTCATGCTTCGATAAATAATTTTTATCTTTGAAATTAAATGTTAATTTTCCGTGCAAGCCTTAATCTGATGCCTAAATATATCTTCCTAAAATGAGATGATTTATGGGCAGAACTTAAAACGTGAATATTAATTATTTTGCCTGAAATTATTTGCGATGACTTTGTGATAGCTCCCGCACACAATCACAGTTAATGCCTTCTGAAATTCACATTTAGTATGTTTATATAATAAGGGGAATATGTAAACATATTTCAGCTTGACATACAAATGCTGTGGAAAGTAGATGCAAAGTTAATGGCCTTATCTCACGGTTTATACAGAAAAATAAGCACGTTAGGCTCCCTTCCATGATATCGTTAGGATTTATCGCTCTATGTTAGGTAACGATCATTAGCCAGTTACACCATCGCATTTTTGCACGTTAGTGATAAAAAATCGCCGACTTATCACTTTTTGGGGAATTTACGCTCATTACGAAAGTTATGATCGCAGCCCTAGGATCGAATCCTGGGTACATAGGAATGACTCCTATGCGTATACTTAATCATACCACGACCTTTATCAATTTTTTCTCTTGAAAGAAAGCAGAAGAACCTTACGTCTCCTATTTGATTTCACTAAGGCATTTGATAATGTTAATCATCACCTCCTTCTCTCTAAATCTTGGTATTAGAGGCCCTACGACTGGCTGAAATCTTTTCTACTAAATAGAGCACAAAGTATTTCATCTAATGATACTAAATGCAATTCTACTACTAAAACCATCAATCTTGGATTTCTGTACTAGGACTAATATTATTTCTACTACATATATCAATGATCTACCAAAAAAAATCTAATGGACTCACTGGTGTGCAACCCATCCTTTTGGCAGATGACTCTCATATTATCATTTCTGCTGACTCCCAGCATGATCCTTCAATTGCTAACAGTCATAATTTTGATAAAATGAGTTTTTGTGTGTAAAGAGAATTTCATTCATTTAAACTCTGATGAAACCAAGGCCCTTCAATTGCACCTTTTTGAATTTGAATTTTATGCTTAACAACCTTGACCTTTCAGTTAATAATAATCCTCTTAAAACTGTCTCTCAAGCAAAAATCTTGCTGTGATACTATCTAAATTAAACTCTTTCTGTTACTTACTAAGATCTCATCATTGCTCTGTTAATCTCTGCTACAGCTGTATTTAGTCGCTGTAGTAGTCTCATTTACGTTGGTTGTTTATGGGCAAGTCTACTAATTGCCATAAGGTTTTCGTTTTACAAAAACGTTGCGTTACTATTTTAGCAGGAGCACATCCTTGTCCCCCTTCCTTACCTATTTTTAATGGACTACACACTGCCTTGCCTGCCTCTTCGTTCTTTCTTTTATACATTGTAACATTTCTCTCTTCAACTCCGACCTTCACTCCCACTTTACTAAACTCCCATCTTCATTTTTGTCATCACAGATCCAAGTTTTCCTTTTTTGGACCTAAGTCTATTGGTTTTAGTTTTTTATAATAAATTTCCTATAATCTGCAAAATCTGTCTGACATTATTAAAATTTACATATAGTGTAAAAAATTTTCTCTTTAAGAAAATGTATTATAACATTGATGATTTTTTAACGATAATATTCAGTTTTGTAATTTATATTTACGATGATTGTCATACATGTAAATGTCTATGGCAAAATAAATTATTGTTATTATTATCAAGATACAGTTTTATATTTCCTTAGAAAGTACTTAAAACTCGATCACTATGTATATCTTACGGAAAACATTTGTTCGACCGGCGTAGAACCATTTGGGGAATATCTTTGCACATTTACAACGTAAACGCCAAATAAATTGATTGGTACGTAAGATTTTAAGTCGACGTTCTTTCAGGAAGAACCACGAAAATGTTTCGGATTTCTGTGCATTCCTTACGGGAGAATTGTTTTCGAAACTATATATGAATTGGATAAAATTTAATCACTTCTCAATAAGACATCTAAGAAACTTATAACTCGGATATAGTCTGCTGATTAACGGTCGCCAGGGTTTCTGAATGGGGTTAAATGTGGTTTTAGGTCCCCTAGGAAATCCCTCCTAATTTTTTCGACGAAGACCTGTACGTAGGGACCCCGAATTTTCATAATGGATTCCCAGATATGGTTTTATATTATAGTGGATACACACATATACTATAGGGTAACAAGCATTGCTAATTTTTACTGTGGCCTACCAAAGGGAGCTTTGTAAATCCATGCTAGGCAAACCTATTGTAATACGGCTTAAACTAATTACCAATGTGCAACTATTATATATAGCTCCGGATAGACCTATAGACATATATAGGATACAAATTCTAACTATGTTTCACAAGTGTCATTGACTTGAAATTTTTACGACGTAGTACTAGCCGCAGCGTGTAATCGCCAGAATAATTGACTTTGACCCTCACTATCATGGGTTCGATGCCAGAAGGCCCCCAAACCCTTGATTTTTCCAAAAATAATGCGTAGATTTTGCTCTTCCTCTCAACGCATAAGATGCTTTCTCCGTCTGTTTACATAATAATTCTCATCTGCTTCTTATATCTTAACCTGAATGTCTATGGTGTACGCAATATTGACTACTATATGGGTCAACATCAGAGAGGTGAGCAATTTCAGTTTTTGGTTTTTGAAAAACCAAGTATTTATTAGAATATTAATAATTACTTACAATTATAGCGCCATATTCCCTAAAGTGAATCTAAAAATTGCCACGCACAGAGGTGATTTGTATTTTAGTTACGACTTAAATTGATAAAGGTAGGGTTGATATTAGTCATTTCGGGAAGGTTTCATTTAATTATATAAAACATAATGTATTGAACTTAGCCTTAGTATTCTTATTTAAAAACGTAAATTACAAAATTATTAATGAGAAAGTATTGAATCAATACTTTTAAGTTGTAAATATGTTTTTTATAAAGTATTCTTCGTGATATCGTATTATCTATAATTTTACGATCGAAATTATTATTTATTTTTAACAATTTGAGCCTATATATGTAATTCACATAAGGATGTAATGAGTTGATATAATATTTATTTTTATATGTATACGAACAGTTTTAAATTAATATTGAATTATTTGTCTTTTTCGGCATTCCCGGAAATGACGGCGACGTTTCCTGAATTACGGCAGCTTTCTCTGAATGACAATTGCAATAAAAATGAAAGTTATATTAATAAATACCTTACAAATGACATAAAAAGCATTTTTAGGAGCTTCTGGATCTTGCCTCTTGGTGGAAAACGTCTCTAGTTTTATTTTTTCAACAACTTCGCATGCTCGTGTAATGATTTAGACATATTCGATGCTCCCTGCCTTGTTATCTTTTTTACATTCATTATACCCGGTATGGCATTTAATTTTCCAGGAATCAACTTCTTCACAACCGCAGTTTCGGCGTCATTATTTTTTTGAAGTAAGACAGTTGACTTTTCGAATAAAATCTGCCGCTAATACACCGCTTACACTATCCATACGCGATTTTCCATGACCAGGTTTACTAGAAGTCCAAGTTGCCGAAGTTATTTCCGAAAGGAGGGTGTGGATTTCTTGAACTTAACCCATTCGGATCGGCGGCCTAGCGGAAGGTACCCAGGAGCGGAGGCCGCCGATCGGCGGCCCAGCCAACGCGTGGAGGATGCCTATGGGCGGCCTCCACTTGAAGGGATTATATGTTTTCCTCCTACCGCAGACTTCTTTGAGAGAGCTTAAATTTCGCCCAGCTTATCATTAATGTTTGTGCAGCTGAGGAGTTAAGCCGTTTCTGTCTTCCTAAATTTTTTCTTTACTTTACGTAGCAGTTGGAAGTGCGACTTTTAATTTCTCTCTATATGAGTTGGTCGGGATAATTATTTTTAATTTTTCTTTGTTGTTATTCACTATAAAATATATAAATCTACTAGAAAACAGAAAAATTAGATTCAGTTTCTGACGAAAGTATTAAAATTGCTATCCGATCTGAATGGGTTAAAATCGTCTGTCGTATAGGCTTCATGTGACCAGCATCCGCCTGATGATTATTTCTCACAGTTGGAAACGTACGAAGCGAATCATCATTTTTTTAGTAAAAGACAACAGTGTGGATGGTCAAATGGCTTTTAGATACTCCAAAATGTGTATATTGCATTTTTTTCCCCTAATTTAGTCGTATGATTTCCAGCAAAATATATTTGTACAATAATCTCTGTTTCGTCTAAATCATCTTTAAGTTCTCGTTTTGACTTGAAGTTTTGGTTAATTCCATAAACAAATCATTTCATACAAAACATATAGCTATGGATTTAAAACATATTTTTCAACTCTCTTTGCTCAGGAGTCATTTTATTTAGAAACTTGTGCTTCCTTGCATTAGCCATTTCGAGTTGCCTTAAATAAACTGCAGTCTTTGTATTTATTTTCTTTTTAGACTGGTTTTCATTTTTATTTTTATCGTTCTCTATATCTCTGTCAATAATATACTAAAAACAAAAACAGAATTAGTCTTAAACAGCAAAATTTGGCGCATTCAGATCCTCAGTAAAGCTAAACGTCATTTTGAGAATGGATACATCATTTCGGGAACGTCCATTATTGTCCGAGAACGTTCCAGAAATGACAATTCCCGAAATGACGATTTCATAAATATATTTTTGTTTATAAAGCAAAAACACCATATTCGATACCGAATTTTGAGGTTATTGAGTAGTGATCCATATTATTTACAGGAATTATACTAAACATAACTAATTTTTCGGCACAATAAATAATAAGTGGCATTCTCGTAATGACGAGGATTAAAGTAACAAATAAAGTAAAGTACACAAATAGTGAATTTAAAGATACTTATCAGAAAAAAATATTCTTGAATGCAGAGAACAGACAAACATGGGAACTTCCTTGTCTAAAGTGCTTCACGCTCATTATAACCATATAGTGCAAATAATTCATATAATTTGTCAAAATATTATTGCGCAGATGAAATTACTTATTAACCGTCAGACAATATTTGAAAACCAAATTATTGAAAATTTTAAATAATGCGAATTAAGTTACAAATTCTTTGCTTAAATAAACTCCCAGCCTCATCAGCTACCTTTTAAAATCCCAATGATCTTACAGCAGATGTTGCTTCCAACCGGGTGGTGTGTAGGAACAGTCCGACGTTTCGGCTATATATTCCTACACAGCACCCTGTTTGAATCCCGAGACGAATTGCTACAAGTATGTATATATTTTCTGGGTTAGAAAAACCTCAAAAGTTACAACACGGGAGCAAAGAATCACACAACGGAAACCTCATTTACCAACGCTCAAGAAAACCAGTCTAAAATGGATTCCGTAGTTACAAAGTAGTAACATGTTGGTCTGGTTATGCTTATTACCGCTCGTAAGCAATTTCTTTTTGACACCGAAAAACGAAGACTTCATTCCACCCCGTTGTGCCGCGTCTACCCTTACATAGATTGCAAATTTTCAAATTTTTAAGGTGTTTAAAATATTTCATTGAATAGACCGAATTTTGCATGTCCCACCATTTGCTTTTTAACTGTTTCGAAGTAGGTGTTGTTCGGAGATGATCACTGCATTCTTGCAAGTTTTAATTATGTTTTATGAGAACATAGAAATTAAGGATAAACTGGGTAAGGGTAACCAGAAGTGGAAAAAGCGACATGACTGGGATTTGGGTCTCTTCCATTTTCCGGGCAAGTGCTCTAACCAATAAACTGCTCGTTAGTGCCACTTATTTGTGAGTGCCCCAACCACCGCAAGAGGTCCTCATGGAGGCAGTTCACAAAGCGGTACATTGCTCGTGGTAAAAATGCTGAATCAGCATAATTAAATTCTAGCTAAATTACCCCGAAATCGCTATTGATAATGAAAATTTGTATAATAAGACGGCTGCTTCTGGTTTATCTACTTGGATACAACCTCGCTTGACCCTGATTTTCCTTTTCTGCTGCTGCATCCCTTATCAGTTTGCTGAGTCGCCAATCACTGCGAACTTTAACCCCTTTCTACACTACTGGAGATCAATGCCAAGGCTTCGTCTGTCATAAGGAGACAAAGCAGCTAATGAAAACGATTCAGATGCGTGTTTATCTTCTTAGGATTTTACTTAAAATTTTTCTCTCAAATAGATTCAATATTTCCAAATCACTCTTCTCGTATTATTGTTAAAATCGAAGTCATTAAAAAGACAAAAGGAGGTACAAGTCAATGCAAACGGTTGCAAAAATAAAATGTTTAGAAAATCACAAACATCTAAATCCTGAACAAATAGAAGACATTTCAATTAAAAAAGTATTTAATAAGTATAGAATTTGATTAGAATGCATTTCATTTGAAATTTCAATTAGACCAGTGGAAATGAGCCTCATTTATTTAGGAGAACAAGCAGTCACTAACATTATAATTGGAGAAATAAACGTCAACGAATTCTGAATTCTGATTAAAAGAATCCGTCAATTTCAATCAATCACCGACAAATTTTAGGGCATCGGGCTGATATTTGATTAATAAAGAAATGCGATTATTTTCTTTGCCATGTAAACTTGCCAATCATATTTTATTGCGGAGTGCGGAGAGATTCTCTTATCACCTGAAAATTAGAGCGTGTCTCTTAAGAAATTGTTTTTCTGGATTTCCTTTTTCTGAATAATGAACTTGAGTTTATTTTCGCTGATATTCAAGTATTCACTAGAAAATATTTATGCTCGGAATCTAATAAACTATGTAGAGAATTTTTCAAATAAAGAGAAATATTAGGTAACTTTAGTGGGGAAATAAACGTTAGTACCTATGAAGTATATTCAGCCATGTTGAAACTTTACTCACACTAACAATAACTATAGCTATCAAAAGTTATTGGAGAGGAATTAATTCGTAAGATCAAGTATGACTTCATGGAGTTTCAAAGTAAATTTTCTAGTACCGGAAGATGTCCAAAACCAGTCCCTAAAAATCATTTTTGAACGTTTATGGCGTCTTTCTTAAGATGAGTGAAGGGAATACGGCCTACTAGGTAAGAATAGGAGTTGGTTTGCTTTCCTCACCAAGTCAGAATTTTATAGCGAAATATTTCCACGAAAGTGAAACATAAAGACTATTTGAGCAACGATTTTCTAAGCATTCAATGAGAGACCTAATTAGAGCCACATCACTCCCATAAACTTTTAACTCCCTTGAACTTTTAACTCCCATGAACGTTCACTCGGTGAACGGTGACAAAAGTAGATGATCCTATACCAGAAAATAAAATGAAAAATATTCTATTTATTAAAATGTGGTAACAGGATCAACTAAAACTCTAAAGAGATTTTATGTTTTCTCCTTTTGCCCATAAGTCGGTAAATTACTTCCTAGATAGGAAAGGATGCACTTTAATGACAAAAAAATAGTAAGACCAGAGGTAATGTTCCCGAACCATTGTGAACCGCAGAATAGATAAATAATAGAATAAAAAGAAAGAAAACAAATTATGAGAGAATCAGGAATGGAAATTCTCATTTCCGAGCGAAATTATTATTTACTCAATTGAGAGGTTCTTCTGAATTGTGTCTGTAGGAGATCCGGATTCAACTCTCGGCTCCATTTTATCTCTTTATTTTCTTAAATGAGAGAAAAGGGAAGCGATTTTAAGCTGTGGAACCGAACAGCGGCACGTTGTGATTATTACTCGTTCATAAAACACGCCAACCCATGATTAACTAGTGGAAGGAATTTAAGAGAAGTTTAAATTTATTTGTTACTGCACTAGAATAATAGAACTAACGATTTTCGATGAAGTTTTATTAATTTAAAGGTACAGATTGGAGAGCGAAGTACATACCGCGGGCAAAGAAGCCAGAAGGGATTAAAAGGTCGAACAGTGCTAAATCTGATACCATTCTAAACGTTTCCTACGTTTATTTTCGATAATGAGCGTTTTATAACCATTAAGTCAAGGCCTTCGAAGATTCGTCTTTTGCTAGAACGGATACGAGTTATCAAACCATTTTTCGGCACTTCAATATAATCGATATAATTAATATAATTTCCTATTTTCAAATTTAAGTAGTTTTACTTCCATCTCAAATAACACCTATTCTTTGACTGAATGTTGACATCTCCCTCGTGTGTGGGTGTGTCGTGGCGACCTTAATTCATCGCACTTTTTAATTCAAAGATAGATAATATGTTATTATTCCTGGTTCCGACTTCGTGATTCGTATACGTGATTTTAGGGGATGTTTTACTCTCTTTCCTCGGCAATAAATTACCCACGCGCTCTCTCATCCTGTCGCATGGGAAAATATCCTATTGGCTTGAATCCGCTTGTTCAGCCAATAAAAGATGCTTCTGAAGGTTGAAATGGGTCTTCACAGACTCAATTGACGTCGCAGTGTGTTACCCCGGCGACAGCATCCGCTTCCAACGTAGAAAAATTAAATACTTTCATTTCACAGACTATATTTTCCTCAACGGAAAAATAAGCGAATTATACTAAAGATTTGATTGAAAATTTTATTTCATACTGAAATAAAAGCGGAGAATTAGGCCCGCTGCGTACTTCAGCCCACGAATATCTTAAATGCGTGTAAATGACCATTAAGCGTGATTATAGAAAATTATAAAATAGTGATTTATCAATTTTACAATACCCCCGACGTTCAATCCACTGCAAAATAAACAATCGTAGAAAGATTAGGCGCAACAGAGTCGATGAATTAAAGAATTCGAAAAGCACATTTTGTTACTACAACGCTAATTAACTTCGACCTGATGAGGGCTGATTCTTCTGAACATTCTGACACCACTGCATTACCACAACATTATCAAAAAATTTTGCGAATTACTCCTTCGAGTAATATGGCTATTCAACACGATTATAAATCACTCGCCACAGGGAAATATTAATCACACCCTGAAATTAAATGGAATTACATCGTGCCTAACACAGTTTATTACTTTTAAGGAAACTTTCCATCAAAAGATAACCGTCGAAAGAAATGATCCTGAACTCTGGAAACCCCGTAAATATTTTACAAGCCATTCGTCCATCATTTACATTCATATTTTTTAAGATCAACATTAACACGTCTAGGGGTGTTGAAACCATTCTGGATTCGTTTCTAATTAAAATGAAAGATAGTGAGACCTAACAGTAACTTTTCGTGAGCGAACATAAGTGCGGATCTGTTCCCTCTGCACAGGCCTTCAGCAATATCATTAATCATTTCATTTTCCTAACGACCCGAATGTGACGAAATTGACTTATTTGTCTTATTTATTTCGACTAACTTAAAGACCCGTAAAAGTTAGTTAAATTAATTTAAGATGTTTCTTAGTTCCAGATAGAACGTGGTTTTTAATTACCTATGATTTGGAGGAATATTCATTATAATTTGAAAAAGAACGCACATAGCCAAGGAAAGACGAGAGGACAGTGCTAAAAATTCTATTTCTTCATTCATTCGTAAGGAGTAGCATAATCGGCCCAAATTACAACCCTATAACAATAATCCCTAAATGAGTATTTCAAATTGTACGCTTAAGAAATCACCGGTCTTCAATCACAAGGCATTTTATGGTCCGAGAAAAATTTCTATCAGAGAAGCTATCTTTTATAAAGTCTCTCAACACAACACTGTTAAACGCGCCATCATTGAGGGTCGCTTGCAGATCGGTGGCCGCTAATGGTTTGCACGAGACAGTTTCAAAAGCAGTTTGAATTTGTGATGGAAGAGAAACTGAAGTTTGGTGCGCGTTAAGTGACGCCTATAGCGAAAACAACTTTAAAGATTATTTCGACAGCGATGGCCAATATCTTGGTTTTGGCGATGAATAGCTTTTATTGCGATTGATAATTTTTTATAGTAATTTTATAGTATATTTTTGAGATTCATTACGATTAGCATGACATCACCAAATTCCACTCGAAATACTTAATCACATAAACAGCAAGAATAAAATTATGCTAATGAATATTCTTTCCTGAAAATTCCGGATAAAATGTCACAGTGAGTATTATCGCTGTGCCTCGACACATACCAAATAAATAATGTAAAGCTTCACACATGAACATATATCGAGAAATATTGAAATCTCGATCACAGAAATGGTTTACTGTCACCCATTAGTAAGCGAATTCCATTGGACATAAAGCACTAATCACAATAAAAACGAGATGGCCGTCACTTACCGGTGTATGCGTCGGGAAGCGCAGAGAGCGCCATCAGCGCTAACACGACCCACTTCGCCATGCTTCAAGGTGGCTAGACAGCGGCCCTCGACTGTGCCATCGGTTATATAGGCAGAGGAGGCGCTAGTGGGCGAGAGGGGCCTTCCCCCCTCAACCAACATCTACTTTGTCAACTTATGATTACCAAAAACAGCTACCATATGAAACAGTGTTTGAAGTCACAACTAATTAAAACTCACAGAATATAAAATTGTTGACTTCTTGTCAAATGTTGAATCCGTTCGTTTTGTTATGGAGATGCTTTGATTTGATTTTAGATGAAACTTTTTCATAACATTCAGAAATGATTCTTCCGCTGAAGGTATATTTAAAATCATGCGTTCGTCATATTACATATCAGATACTGTCATAAAATGGCAGATATAAGAATAGCTGCTTCAAAGATGAACAACAAGCGACAATTAAAGAAATACATTATGGTTCATGAACACTAGGGTGGGCCGAAAAAACGTTTTTTTTCCTCCAGATCAAATTTTCCCTGAGTGGGAAAGTTGTGTACTGATATGAGGATATCGCATGCAAATTATTTCCGAAATCTGGTAATATTAATCACTGCCGCCCCAAAGTTTAAAAATTTGCGAAAATTCAGGCGGAAATAAGAAACAAACTCCTATGGAGAATTGAGAATTGTAGATATTGAAATATTTGTAAGTATCTACGATTTATTTATACCTATGTATTACGTTTCTGAAATTTTAATTTTTTAACGCAATCTATGGTTTTACGAGACCTGGGAGTGATCAATATATTTTGAGTGCAGGCAACCCGCAAAGCGAGCAATTATTCTGGCGAAAATTGGACATCGCCTTACATTTGCCTTTTGAAGCCGTAATTGTCATAATTTTATTATATTTTAAAATTTTATTCCCTTAGAAATGTCTCGACCATCGTTTGGCGTAAAGCAATCCGTGGAAAAAACCTAAAACATTATTAACCCTCCAAGGACGAGAATTATTTTTTCTTAAAAATTACCCTAATTTTAGTATATTGGTATTCAGATGACCTAAATTAACAACAGAAAATTGTTTAAAAAAAGTTAACAATAATAGGTTCGTTGCAAATGCCCGTTCCCATATGGGCACGTCAGTCCTTCCCACTACTACTAATACGCGCGCCATGATGAAATTTAAAAAAAGCATTTTATTGAAAAAAATCATATTTATTTCAAAAAAATATTGTATGAAATGGTTTTTCTTGGAAGATATAAGTATTTTTTTATAATTATTTTGTTAAGTACTTTGTAAAACATTTAACACAGAGCCCAAAATCGCACTTATTACGCATTGTTCTCCCACGACTCTCGCACTCTTCATATGCGCAGCGTTTTCCCTTGTTCTGCGGTATGTCACCAATTACACCGATTAATTGATCATACCATAACTCTTGCGTGGAGCCAGTTTTTGACGTGGAAGCCTTGCTGAGTCGTCCACCGGGTGGTTTTTTTCGTCTTGTACCGAATAAAGTACACCTGAGCAATCTCCCGTCTAAACTCTAATTTTGTCCTTGGATCTGAGGATTCCCTTTTATTATTATTATTATTATTCGATTGTATGAGTTGCAAATAATTTATATAAATCATATCTTACCAATATGTAGTGAATTTACATGAATTTGGTCAGTTCCACCCATATGCTTATTATACTGGGATATGAAGTAGGGTTATGGAAGCTGAATAATTTTCTTTTGTTTCCTATAAAACCTTTTAGCTTTCATCAACGGCTTAACTCCATACACTGTTGAAGCTGTCACAGTTACCAAATTGTCCAGCCATTTAGTGATTCCTATTCCTTCACATGTAGAAATAGCTGTGATGCTCTTTCCACTCTCCTCCTTTTTTAGATCATTTTTTGGTGGTAGCGGACAATCTTTCGGAATCCGGTTCTTTCCGATTCGCCCACTTCCATTGTAGCCACATCCTTTCAAATGTGGCAACAAATTCTTTCGTATAAATTATACATTGAGCTAAATAAATTAATGCTATTATATTATTTCACATAGCACTTCAAATCATAATAACCGAATCTTATCGATTTACCTCTACTACATCGCTTGCAGCTGGGTCTTCCGTAGTATCTTATCATCTCTTCTTCACAATCTAAGAACTGGGAAGGCACCAAATGCTGCATCCAACTCTGTGTTATCCTTTTCACCTTAGGCCAGACTTTGTAGTACCCATCGCTTGACTGTCTAACTTAGTATTATCCGCTAAGTGTAAAAATTTCATTATTTGGATGAATCAGTCCCTCCTCATCGCTCTACTAACCAAATCAATTTGTACATCCTTTTTCGCGTCCCAGTAATATCTTTTTCCAGGAGAATGTTGTACCCGGATACAATCAAAATGCCAATGACGGCTCGCATCTCCTCTGCTGTAATTTGTGGACAGGGGCAATTAAAAAATCGGGCGTAATTCTCACTTTGTTCCACTATGAATGCGACGAAATCGTCATCGATTAAGAGCTCTAGCAATTAGATGCAGCTAAGTTTAGAGTATGAAAAGTAATCTGCTTCAGAAAAACTTCCCGTACACTCAATGCTGCCCTTTATCCATTTTCTCCGTACAGATTTTTTTGCCCCATCGTCTTCTCCAGCACCGATACTTTCGTTGGTTGCCATCCGAATTTCGGCTTGTGCCCTCATTTGCTTGCCAGTAAAATTGTCAACCAATCTTTCCTCATCTTCATCAGCCAATGCTTCATCAGTTCGCTCATTTTCTTCTGTTGGAGAAATGAAGAAATCGGTAACATCTACCTCACTCTCTTCATCCTCGTCAAGGATTCGGAGAGCCTCCTTCAGTGAAGTCGACTCATGAAAACTTACGTTTTTCCTGAATAGAAACTATAACACCTCTAATGATATCATTTTTATGTGAAGCTAATAAAATTTGAAAGGATTTGTATATCTATTACAATAATCATTTGCTAATATATGTTGTTGCCGCTTCTACTATATAAATTTAGGTTTTCCGAGATTTAGTTCATAAATATTCATAATAATTGTCATAGTCTTCTTGTCACAACTTAAAACTAAAATAATTCTTAACTTAATTGCACCAAAAATAATGTATTATGTCGCAAAATATTCTTTTATATACTATATATAGCTTTCCTTGACAGCCATCGGCAAGGAAATCGCGTAGTAGTGGGAAGGCCTGACGTGCCCATATGGGAACGCAGCAATAAACAACGTTATAACAACAACAAATAACCTCAAACTCTGCTCTATTTAATTTCTTTCGATGATTAGAACATAATACTAAAGGTATACAAGCAAAATACTACTTTAAATTAAAAACAGTAAAACTTATAAAAATTAGTTGCCAGAAGGATCCATCTCAAAATTTCCCTGTTTTTCGAAAAATCAAAAGAAATATTTCCCTTGACTTAAATGCACCAACACTCAAATGAAACTAAGCTTTGGACCCTCTTAGCTCACAAAATATCGTTTACTGACCATTTTATGACACTAAAGATATTGTTTAGCTACCTCGAGAACATAGCTGCAGCCCGTTCCCATATGGGAACGTCAGTCCTTTAAGGGTTAATTTGACGAATAAATATCCATCTGATGATTTCTTACGAATAAAAAATTATTTAGTTCATCAAGGTGGCTTATGAGTACAGTTCAATTTCCTAGTGCTTATCTAAGTAACTCTTTGCCAGTTTCGTAGCACAACTATCCAGACCCGAGTCCCCACAACCACCATTCCATGAAGCACATCCGTATGTGATTTAGCATAAATTATTACGAAATCTTATATTGTTCTTTATGTTGGTTGAATTTGGTGATTTCTAATGCATGATAAATCCTACGCATGCCTAATTTCTGTAACAGTTTTCGAAGTAACCCTAATCATTGGCACCATCCGCTGCTTATGTGTGGCAGGGGAACGGAGGAGTTTCAAACCAAGACCCTTTATCCAGAAAGTCCCCCACATTTTTACTTGTAACTCTAACTGTTATAGGCGTTTTATTTGCTGCTATCCAGTAAATTAATTTATCGTAGCCTTGTGCGTCAAAGTGGGGAGTTCGAATTTCGTCAAATCTATCTCATGATTTCCCCTTGATTTTAATATTATTTCAACATCCATGACATAGATTATCTCATCGAATATCACTGCTAAAAGAAAATTCTCTGGCTGAGCAAAAAAAGCAATTTCCCTGAATGATTGAGTGAAACCCTGATAACTTTTCTATCCATACTACTTGTATGACTAACTTATATAATTTTGCCTAGAAGGTTAATAATTTCTTGTATACCTCTACGTAAAACTGTTTCATAAACAACCCCAAGGTCCATCGTGTTGTTTCTGAAACAACGTTCCAAGATTGGTAAATAAACTACATAATTTAAAAGCGCATTCCTTGCTAGTGGGGGGAAATTCTCTTGGAGGAATATTCATAAAAAAAGAAGACCGAGAATTGCTATTATTGTTCACATTTCAATCGCTCAGCATAGAAAGAAAGCAATTGCGCGATAAACATTGATGGAATACTTTAAATTTCCCTTTTTATTAGATGAAATTAAATATATAGAAGCCAAACACCAGCATTCAAGCAATATTTATTCGACGCAAATGCGATAACAACGTCCAATATATGAACATGCGATGTTCATCTGCTCCATATATTCCATTGTCCTTCACAAGGATCTAGATTAACTTCTTCATTTTAGTAATTACTTATTTATTAAATTTACAGATACAAAAGTCTCAAATATTTACGATAAAAGAAAATTTAGAGAATTGCAACAAAAGCGAAGCAACTGCAAACAAATTCACCAAAAAAAGATAATTTTCTCCGAAGTTAGAACATTTATTTCGAAGAAAGGTACGGCCAATCCAAGCGTAGTTTACATTTCAACTATTATTTTTAATTTGTACAATACTAATTTTTTAAACCTCAAAATTTCTGAAGACAAAAGATAATTAAATAAAAATGTACAGCAATCAGATTCAATTAACTAAATTTAATAACCGAATTGACTTGAAATGAGTCACGAGAATGCATTTTCATGGTGTGTATTCTTTATTAAATTACCAGAGATCAGATGAAAATTGTCATAGGATGAAGATAGAAATACAAGTCAGTCGGATATACAAATAACTTCAAAATATTCCGAATTTGCCAAGTTGATATACGACTGGTCATTTGCTCAGAAAACGTAATTGCAATTTTTAGGAAAGACCAAAGCGGATACCACTTGGAGTTGCAGGTCTCACTCTTTCCTTAAGGGTAAAAACACATTGGAGAAGGAAGCCTCATGATGGTCATGATGTAGATGGTTTTACCCAACCAAGAGAAATGAGGGCTGGTTCACGCCCTAAGAGTAAAAATATGTATCTATGAATTTCGAGGTCCGGAAGGTTGGCGACTGCGGCTCTCTGCGGTTGTAGAAGCCATTATTTCCTTAATATTTCACAAACATATACATGCTCATAAGCATACTGGCATTATGTTTCTCATGCATAATTCCTATTAGATTTCCTTAATATTTCACAAACATATACATGCTCATAAGCACACTCGCATTATGTTTCCCATGCATAATTCCTATTAGTTATTTCTCAAGAGTGACTCGTAGCTTAAGACAACCATAATCTAAGAAACTGCTAAATTAATCTGAAAGTATTGGCATGCCCCCCATATCGAATCTTCGATATCTGTCTGGGCGCCAGGGTCAAGCCCTAATGAACTGCAGAGCTCAGACATTCATCTTACTTTATTCTTCGCTAATCCATGTTTGTAACTATATTAGATTTATCTTTATATTTGAAGATGCATAATGCGAGATATTCTGCGTAACATTTTATTCGGCAGTAAATTTAATTGAATTTAGTCGAAATTTTTCTAAAAATGGCAATAAATTATAGGTTTACAATAATTTCGCTACACTATTTTATTTATAATTGACTATCAAAGAATGAGAAAATATTTTATCGCGTTTTCTTAGCTTCTTTAAAAGACCATGTTTTTTCAATTTGAACACAAGTACAACAACAAAGACATGAGTCTGTCGAAAAGACGGAAATGTACATTTATATAAAACTCAGTGAAGACTGAAAATGCATATCAAAAAACTATTCAGAAAAACAAAAAATAAATCCCAAATGAGAAGAAAATACTGTCACAATTACGGATTAAGAATCGAAATTACAAACGAAAATTAACTGTGCAGGAAAAAAATAAAATTAGTTACAATTTAAAATCAACATTATAGCCAGCATATCATTAACATACGAGTTAAATAAATTAGGACCTAAGATTGATGGTTGGACCCAAAAATTGATCAGTCACTATGCAAATCAATTAATTTAACCGTGCAATGTAAATGAGACTGGAAAAGCAGTAATAACCCACTACATTCCCCGCAATAACGACGTCTCGCTCGCTTAAGGTCGAGGATGAAACGTTGTTAGCTGCCATCTGCGATCGCGGTATATAAGTTTAAAGATTCACCTTTGTATAGATTTTCCAGCATATGAAATAATAATAGTTTTAGTTTTTAAAAGGATGTTCAGTAGGGTTTCTTTAAACGTGCATTCGCCTCTGATTATCGAATTGATGATGTCCTCTCTGCGGAGGAATCCACGCAAATACAAATCGATGGCCAACACATTCTGTTGACTTTACAAAATAATTGTAATTATTCAGGTTTTCACAGCCACGAACAAGACCAATCAAAACATAAATAACTATCTAACTTCATATCTCATTTATAAATAGAACAATTTTCAAAGGTTTTTCGGTAAATTAATGACTACGCCAAAAGAAAAATGAAAATTTCCGAATCGTCGATATGTCTGTAAAGTATTCAGCCCAAAGGCCGGTTGGTATCCCCTCTGGCATAAGCAATTAAAAGCTTGCAGAGAAGAAAGAGGTTCACTAGGTAGGATGAGGAGTGAGGTAGTTTGCCATTGCTTTCTTTTTTAAGCCAGAATGCTATAAGTGGAACATGTCCACGCAAGTGAAGCACAATGACTCTGTGAGTAACACCTTACTAGGAGAGAACTTGATTAGTGCAATTATTCACTCACACTTCAGTAGATTTCATTCAATCACAGCCATGTTGAGTAGTTTGTAAAAAAACGCTTCCTTTAAATGACTGGCGGCGGATCGAGTCCTATTGCAGGCGCCATCAATGGAAAGAAGTCAATGGCCTTTTCTTTTTGGAATCCAAATCGACGGCATTTTTATCTCTCCTTCGCGCAATAATATATAGCGATTTCTATTAATGGATATATATTTTTTTCAATTAATGCAAATCGCTTGAAAATCAAAGCGTTCTGCAGATCGTCTTAGCTGCGTCATGCCTCGACCGTTCTTAGGCTTTCATCGCCACTTAGTGATTATGTACGGAAACCAAGTGATAACAAAGAAAAGGTACGGAAACTAAAATGTATTGTCTAATAATGATATTTGACATTTCATGGTTGGTTATCTATTTGGAAACTAGGAAACAAATTTACAGGATTCACAATTACTAGTATGATGAAAAACTAAAGAAAATTAACAAGAATATTTATGAAATAAAAGTTAATGTGTGTGATTAGATAAATCTAATTCTTCAAGGTATAAAAGATTTAAATATTTTTTTTTATAAATAAATTTTTAGTGAGAGACAGACATTAAATTGAGTAAAACGATTTAAAATTGCGATTATTCTTTGCTCGAACAGTCCATTGAAGTCATCTTCGCTGCATTTGGTTTGGAATTCAAACCATCCGCCATGTACCATTATGTTCTGCAGAAGAGTAAGGCGAAGAGATATGAGTAGGTTTCCTCTTATAATTCAACGTAACCGTTGGCAAAACTTATACGTATGTTTCATCAATTGTGCATGAAACACGCTTGCATTATGCATAGACTATGACTATATTATCAGCCCTGGCTTCACTGCATTTAATGAGTATTACTACATATTCTGCAACAAAATTGGCATACAAAAACCATCCATTGGCGTTTGATACCAATGACTCGTTTATTTCGTATCGACTAAAGAAGGAAACTTAGTCTGTTCGGCACAGAAATCACCTACTTCTCTTACATCTTCCGTAAACGTTCTTCTTTGAATGAAACCGCGCACAAAGTAAGCAAAAAATGGCTAGAACGTTCTGGCCGTTATATGCTGAAAGCAGCCTTTTGGGTAGAACCCTGGTTCGATCCCCGTCAGGTATCTTTCAGATCCGGTTTCCCTTGGGATATCTCAATGTGGTTTCCATTATCCCAAGAACTCCATGATATTATATATAACCTTACTCCCAAATGAGTATTAAAACAGATCTTGTTGGAAGTCGAAGATCACGAAAGAGTTGAATTTCCGCGATCCGTAAAAGAAATGTGCGACGCATTCATATTATCTGAGGCATATTCGCATTAAATGAGTTGTATTTGTAATACCTGGGGTATATTCACATTATCTGAGGCATATTCGCATTAAATGAGTTGTATTTGTAATACCTGGGGCATATTCATATTATTAGAGGCATATTTTTTATAAAATCCCAACTGCCGAGTTAAAGAAACGACTAGGTTGAAAATAAAATGTCAGCGTGAGAGCGTCATCAGCGATGATTCACGAAGAGCTGGATAAATGAATTGCAATCACGTAGATTAGATAATAGCGCAAATCAAAATTGAATGAGAAATGAGCGATGGAATAGCCTCAATCGAAGACTGAGAGAAACTTATGGAAAAAGAGAGAAGCAAAACTTTCAATCTCTCGAAATTAGAGCACAAACAGTCTTCGAATCAATTAAGGGTAAACGGAATATGCATTTTATAGTTGAAGTATCCATTGATCTTAAACTGGAGAAGTAGATGTATGACAAACTATTGTAGTCCTTGTAGTAGAATCAAACAACACATCCAAGCTTCATTTTATGGGAGAGGTGATCGAAAACATACATTTTAAAACTTACCAAATCTTTCATGATTAGTAGCCGAAATCCACAATTTACGATAAATGAATCAATCCTTATACAATTTTTCTTGAGAAAATTCTCTGAAGATAATATGGTGTTTCTCCTTTATTTAACGCACTAAGTAAACAGAGGGGAAGAAGAAGATTTCATGCACATCTTTTGGGAACGAACCAACTAGTTAGGGATAGAAATTCAGAATAATAAGAAGAAGTCTATAATCGTCGACTTTTAGTAATGCGCAGGTTTGCGAGTTTCTAATGTAAGTATACACATTCGAAAGCAGAATATAGATTAGCTAAGATTGTCATAGGATAAGGAAATAAATATCGATTAATTCCATAGTAATTTCAACTCATTGAACTATCGAGGAAGCCATGGATAATCAATGTGAGATTAAGGATTGGAAACAAAAGAACGTTTAACCGCTCCATTATTTTGAAATCACGTTGGCGATTATTTTTGGAGTGTATTTGTGGAAATTGAGCGATTGAAACTGGGCGTAGAAAGGCGCAACAAAGAATACAATCCTCACCCAACACTAAACGAAATTTTCTTTGCACCCCAATTTTTGAAAAACAAAATCTTCCGAAATTTCAAATTATGTAGCCCTCTCCTGTTCTTACTATGAAAGATTTATTTTTTCTCGGCTTCTTCATCGTAGAAAAATATTTAATTGTCTATCGTCAACGTCAAGGAGATTAATAAACACTTTGATACGGCCGTATGTGACCTAGAGATTAGCTTATCGCAACTGGAAATGATAAATTATCAGAAATAAATTTCTCTCATACACGAGTCTAGCATATATCGTACATCAGAAATAAACTTCATCAATTCTTACCATTTATATGGGCCTGAATTCCCATGTATTCCAAATTTAAAAAAATATTAGATCGACTTCAACAATCTAGTTGGTCGTTAAGGGTAACGGTAGTTTATAATCAAAATCAAATATTATTTCACGATGAAAATAATACTATTTATTCAGTTTCTCTACTTTTGGCGCTTGTTTCGATTATTCTCTACGGTTAAATAAAAACAATTAAATAATGCCTTCAACCGATAAAGTCAAACAAGTTATGGGAACGACCTGCCTCGTCTGGGGTCGGGTGAATAAAAGCAGCAGCAACCCAGAGAAGACAATAAACTACCATTAAATTTTGAAAACCATTAACCTCATGGTTCTCAAGTTTTTAGCTTGCACACAAACTTTATACTAATTTACAAGATTACTGACACGACAACTTCTTACTCATTAAATCATTTCTAGGGTTATTTAGCTGATGGAAATCTGGGAATTTAATCGATAAAAAACTCAATTATATTACAACGCTACGAGACAATAAACAACCTAGGAGTTCTTAAAATATTCAAAATGCCAGGAATGAGTTTCCTCAGGGCGTGTTTTGGAGAGGCTGTGAAATATACGCTCTCCAACATGACCACGGGAAGGGAGTGAGTCCTCACACACTCATAGAGAAGCTTATTTTAACTGTACTCTTTTCATTCGGAAAAGAGATACCAAAATGAACGACATTTCAACGCCTCACACAATTATCTCAAACATCGATACGTTTAGCAAAGGCCAAAATTCGGTGGAGGAAGGGTGAGAGCGTTTTCAATAACCAGGGCTGTTAGGAATGGAAGCCACTGTGTTTTCGGATCGGAGTTATCACCGTTGAGTTGAAATTGTGCAAATGGAAAAGAAGATTCCGTTGAGGACGCAGGAAGTGATGGCCTTCGGACCCAAAACTCTATATGGTTAGTGAGGGTACGTGGTCATCATATGATATCCTTCAAACGCCTTCACTTATCAGACATGGGGGAACGTAAGTTTGGACCAAAAGGTATGCGACCACTCGCGTTCTTATGCTCAATCTAATATTTGAATTTATGAAACATATTTGTTTAAAAGTGAAGAGCCATAATTCGCGATATTTTCATTTGACCCTAAGAAATATCCACGAACGAGGAGGTACCTAAAGCTTGCACAGACAATTTTTACTCATTCCTGCGAAATAATATAGCTTTTATTTTTCTAATATTTCAGCTCCTCAAGTCCGTGAATCCTTTTTCTATTACAATCCTTGAATTTTCACATACATTACTGGAGCGAGTTGTAATATAACTTTTACGTGACGCAATGGCAGAGGATAGAAATTAAATGTATTCATATGCCTGTTTTTACATATTTATTTATTTACGCGATGGAAATGAAAGAGAAAAAGTCTCCCGTAGCTGGGGATCGAACCCGGGTCTCCCAATTGCCGGTTGGTTGCTCTAACCAGAAAACCTCTACTCTACTAAACTTACTCTACAACCTCTACTCTACTCTACTAAACTCTTACCATGGTTAGAGCAACCGTACGGCGATTGGGAGACCCGGGTTCGATCCCCAGCTACGGCAGACTTTTTCTCTTTCATTTCCATCGCATAATTTAATAAAAGCATGTGCTTCCATGCGAACCTTCTTCGGCCTTCTTCATATATATTTATATACATTTTAAATGTCTATACCTCCCATATACATGGGAAAGAAACACCTTAAAAAACTGCCACGGGCATAGGACATTTTCTCTTCGGTTTAATTCAGTAGTAGTAGTAGTATTGTTAAAAGTGCTTCGACAGCTTTGGTCATTTCGCACATTGGCTCCCACCGGGAATTGAACCCGGGACCGCTTTCACCAAAGGCAAACGCGCTGTCCACATGACTATCCGGGAGCCCTGGTTTAATTCAATTTCAGGCTAATTAAATATACTACTATGGTTATATTTTGAAGAAAGTCTCCCCTAGAATTATTGGAATCGGTACTGAGTCTTCCCTGGTAATCCGTGTTTGCGTTGCTGAAAATTATTAAGGAAGAGATTGGTTGTCTCCATTAAAGAAAGTATATAATAGGGGTTTATTTGGAAGAATGGCCTTCGAAGGCTAAAATTCGCCCATGAAAAAAGACGGCATTAATAATATGATATGTATTATTTTCACTTTCCTTTCTTTCTTTTTCTTCAATTGTTTCTTTTTAAAATCGTACGTATCCAATTACGAACATTTTAGACGGAGCCTCGTTGGTTTTTATAAAAGTCGACTTATTTTTGTGTTCTTTTGATATAACTACTTGTTTCTCGAGGAGATGATAAAACAAGTAAGACTTATCAGAGCAACAAAGAAGTAACTCCTTTTAATTCATTTCTATAATACGATTAGTTAATTCTTAAATTGATGATTGCGATTAATTTATGAATGGGATGGCTTCTAAATTTGATGCTCTTTGATACAATTAATAAAAGTGCAGTTCGTATGGAATGTCCGTCATGGGACCCCGATCCTATAAACAAAATAGCGCGAGCAATGAGCACCTCTGAAAACAACCTTTGGAAACAACCAAACGCCAAGTTTTAGTTTGGGTGTCGAAACTTGGAAGCGCGGCTGATTGCAATGGATTATTTCCACTCAACTGCACCGCTAGTGCAGTGCTCATCATTACAAGTAGAGAGTAGAAGAGAAATCCCGCGGATAGCGGTATTAGCTGGGTATCCACAAAGTGTGTTTTTGTTAAACTTTTCTCCATTATTGTTTCCATAGTTTTCAATCATAATTTAGGAGGTTCGACATTTCGATCGAATCATTCACTTCAACGAAATGAGAAATTACAACCACTAAAAAATGCTTATTAGCAATCCTTCTGTTCACATACCTGGTCGTAGAAATTCCACCTCCTAGGTAAATGAATTATACGTAATTGGAAAATCCCAGCATTCGTTTCAAATAGTAGAGACGCCTGGCGTCGAACCCAGGATCTTCTGGAAGATGTGAATACAACGCGTGAATCTTCACTACATATCATTCAAAGCTACAAACACTGTTTTCCCATGACATTTCTTCCTCTTCATATTGACTTTCTAATAAATAACGTGTTCTTACGGATTTCGGAATTTCGTTAAAATTTTCACGTATTTTATCAAAATGTCCGCTATTTCGTTTAAAGATAACAAAAATATTCTCGAAGATCAAATTAGGATATGCATCACCACATGTATGGACTCATTTTCTGAAAGGCACAAAAGTATAAACGAAACGAAGAGCAGAAATAAATATCACTCTGGAAAGTAAGCACTGAACACAATCATTAAATCAAACGCTATCACGGGAGTCGAAACGGCAATTGCGATTAAACACCAATGCCTGGTAGATAGCAAAAGTATGTACATCAAGAGGAAATCGCCTAAAAATATTACAAATGAACGCTTTTTTGCATAAATCAAAAGATGAAATTGATTTACGAATACGTTGAGGTTGAGACAACATAAAACTAGCCGCTCAACTCCTCAATAATTTCAAACACTGAATCAAAAATGAATTCTTTTGCGCACTTCGGTATCTCCGTTTTCGTCAATCGCTAATTATTTAGCGATCGGATTTAATGCTTAATTCAGAAGATTATATTAAGAACAACTGCAACTTACCTGGTTATCTACACGCATTCGGCTGAATAGATCGAGAGAAAGCAATTTTAAGTAACACACTTCTAGCAAAACTTTTTATTTTACGATAAACAATTATGTTTAAATAAGTAAAACTCGGTTGCATTATAGGTTAAAACAAAATTTGATTTTTTTTTAATGCTCGTATATTATTTTCGCGAGATTCTTCAAAGGATATATTTTGCACCTTCAAAAATGTTGATCTAATATAATTTCTTCTGTTTCATTTAGTCTATCGGTTTATAAGTACCACTAACCAGTCTATCTCTTATTTTTAGAATTAATTTTAACTGACCAATTCGGACTCAACAATCGCCTTGATCGTCGAGGGAATGGGTTGTTAACAACCTCAAAATTTCGATAAAATATTCACGTATTTTATCAAACTGTTCGCAAATTCAAATCGCAAACGATATTACACGACCAAAATAAGAATCTTTATATTATTCTCCTTCTTTTGGTGTTTGATTCAACTTACTACGGCTGTTATTTCTAACTTAATTTTGCAAAAGAAATAAACCCTAAATCGAAAAAATGAACTTAGCGTGTATTTCTTATGAAAACACGATTATCGAAACATCAAATACTCTCCCGAAGGTTGATAAGCTTGAATCGATGTCGAAAATCACCTTCAGTGAAATCGGTAACATTAAACCGAATAAAGCTCCGGGTCCTGAGGACATACCGGCTCGAGTTTTCTAGGAAGTAGCGGAGAGCGTAGCACCTTTTCTTAAAGTTATATTTGACAAGAGTATGAGCGAAGGTAAGATCCCAAATGATTGAAAAATTGCAAATGTCACGCCAATTTTTAAAAGCGGTTCTAAGGACAATCCAATAAAAGCCCTCCAAAAACCTCCCTTGGACATATACATTTATGGGAGAGATTTGAACCATAAGAAAGTAATAAATGTTACATTCGCTTGGGGATCATTGATTAGCAAAACTCCGACGCCAAATGTCGGATTAAACTTCTGCGTTTACTTAGCCCTGGGAGACTTCCCAGCGCTGGTTCTGAAATCAGGTCATTTTAGGCCTTAGACGGTGCACCGCCGTGACCTGTTCAATCCCCAATTGCCCATTCAATTGTAATTAGCGATCATTTGATCGGTATCTGCATAAAAGAGCAGCCTTTGGTATTTCTTGAATCAAATTTAGGAAAATATTTCGAGGATTTAAGAGTGAAAATTGATTTATTTAGGAATACTATCAATGTATTTAACCCTGTATTAATATACTACAATTGGCATTATAGTAAATTATAATAACAACAGTTTTAGTAAAAGAAAACGTTTGGTTCTTGAGTTTGACTATTGATTCAGATATTCGAAAGTGGTTGCTAAGAATGTCTTGCATCGTCATCGTTTACTGACTGTTCAGTCCACAGATGTATCAGTCAGCCCATATCTCGCTTGCGTACCCTTGGAACAAAACAGATTTCATCCCAATCTGCTCAGACGACTTTTCAAACAATGACCAATTTCCTTCATCTTTTCTGTGACATCAAGCGAAGACTGAATATATGAATCTAATCAAATCCAGCTGTGTGCGGTTTACAAACTAAGATTTAATCATCAAAATAAATTACCCATGCACAAAAAATTTGTTTGTTCGAAGTTTTACAATACAAACTTTAACCCAAGCTTAATTTTACATACCACCGCATTGATACCCCTCCAGTAAGAAATCCTCTGTAAAAACAAGGTGTACAAAGCCACTTTGTTCTACAACCGAAGTCTTCTTGTCGAAACCTGCACAAATAATATAATACATCTCTATTTGGGATTACAAATATGTTATTTATAACAAATTTCGAAATCCAAATATATATATATATATATCCGGCTTTGGTGGCCGAGTGGATAGCATGCCATCTAAGCTATCGCTCCTACCCCAAGGTCCCGGGTTCGAAATAATCCGGCTGAGTCGGATTATTTCGATTCAGGGAATGGTCGTGTGTGTTCGTTGTTGCTGTTGCCTCGGTGAAGCACCTCCTGAAAAGTTCAGTAGAGCTTAGGGGGACTTCACCGGTGAAGGGCAAAGTAGCTAGGCAAGAGAAAAAAAAAACACGAGTAAAAATTTTATAAATTCAAATTAATGATTTATATTTCAACCGATTAATTGTGCTATCGGAGCTGTACCACCGTCTTTCCGACTTGCGTGATCGTTCGTCCCTCGAGACGATTTTCTTAGATTTAATCGTGGTCAAAGGTGATCGCCAACCGAAGATCTACTGAACTATGCATGTACTTTGCATGTAATTTTGGCTTTAATTAACACGCTTGTGAAATAACTACGAATGTAATGTAGTTAATTGATGTTTACGAAAAAGCCTCGTTTTCCTCGTAATAAATGAAATTCAAGTATGATTTCTGGAAAAAATCACCACATTGAGAAATAACGTCCTGAAATGCTTTCTAGAGGTTGTCTCTTTATTACGAGCGTAATTACAGAATAATTCATTTGATACATTGATTCATTTATATCCGCTGAGTCAAAGTATGAATCAATAGCATTTTTATTTTCTTCGGAATAGCGATCGGTTAAACAAAATTTGAAGAGAAGCTTATTGACCTCTGTTATGATTAATCCTTTCTTTCTCACGTCCGCCGGTAGTCTTACATTTACACATATTCCGTCCTAGAAATATCTCATTATCCCGGGAATGTTTAACGAGAACATTTGCTTTCAAAGGCCGTGAAAACGTTCTCAACCAAACACCCAATGTATTATGCACTCCCCCCTGCACTTCACCTAATGTAACGCTAAAATTTAATTTCTACTTTTTTTACAGCTCGTTTTCCTTTTCTTATGCCTACATTTCCCATGCGTAAGATTGTGCCCTTTGATTTTGAATTCGTTGGACTTTCAAAAGAGGAGAGGTTATTTATCACAAATATCTAATTTCAAATTGCATTTTTGTGAGTGTGAGCTTGCTAGAACATTGAGGAAACTAGCAATAACGCTGCTCTTTTATTTCAAGCAACCCAAAGATAGCTCAAGAAAACATTTGAGCGCCGATTGCTCTTCCTGAAAAGCGATTTACCCATTCAAAACAATTCCAATCATTATATAAATAACTAGCAGAAGTGCCCGTTGATTCTCAACGGGGAAATCCCAATTGATAATTACTCTTGGTACAGTCGTAACACTTGCCTCATAATTTTTGGTAGATAGCTGTTTCCAGGCTAAATTTTTTTCCAAACGAATGAACAAAGTTAATAAAATTATAATTAAGTCTATAAAGTCACCTAAAGATTTAAACTCATATCATTTGAATGAACACTTTCTTCGAATTTTCTGATAGGGAAAAATGGTTCTCGGAAACGATGATTAAATACAAATAATAGAAATGTATTCTATACATATATAACTCAAAACCAACGAAGAACTTTCTTTGCAGAAATTTAGTGTATCATGGAACTGACTTTTACCCCAATACTAAACAACAGAAGATCACCATCTCTAACTGTGTGAAAATTCGAGCAGAAATATTTGCTCCAACTGCCTCCAACGACGTCCTACTTTTCACATATATTCCTTATGTGAGAAATATTAATGTGCTCTGGCATCGAACCCAGGCACAGCATGATCTTATCAATTTTTTTCTTAAACCGAGTCTTAATATACAACTTCTATCTAAGGAAGAATTACCCTTCATTTCGATAAATGCATCAAAAAAATAATGAAAATCGACCCCAATGTGTTTTATATGGGAGATATATTTACCACCCGGGATCGAACCCGGGTCTTCCTGGTCATAATTACTATGCAGCACAATAGGAGATCACTATCTATAACTATGTGTGAAAATTCAAGCAGAAATATTGGCTGCAACTGCCTAAAATGACGTCCTGCTCTTCACATATATTCCTTATGTGAGAAATTTTAATGTGCTCTGGCATCGAACCCAGGAAGATGGTCTTATTAAAATTTTTTTCTTAAACCGAGTTTTAATATACATCTTCTAGCAAAGAGAGAGCTTCCTATCATTTCGATAATTTCATCAAAAAGAATAATGAAAAACTACCCCATGTATATTAAATGGGAGATGTTTGGATCTTTCTAGCATCGAACCCAGGCCATTTTCTGTAAAAGCCAATTATGGTTTCAATAGATATTGTTCATATCTGTAAGCTCCTTCAATTTTGATTCTCTACCTATCCGGAAAGTATTTTTTAGAAATTTCCGAAAATCAAAGCATTACATTAAAATGGGAAAAATGGGGATTTTGGGGCCTTCTGGCATCGAACCCATGTCACTGAGGTTCAAAGTCGCCCCTTTTCTGGGATTTTCACGTTAAGGCCTATACGCTGTAAAAATTTCAAATCAATGATTGTGGTTTAGCCTGTGAATTAGTATCCTATCTGGGTATCTATGTATATAATAATAATAATAATAATAATAATAATAATAAAACGGCTTTATTCGGGCGAGATTGAGACTAAAAGTCTCCTCTTCCATCTAACCCATCGTCATACAATACATAAATAATTAATTTAAAGAGATAGTATGAAAAAGATATGAGAAGAAATTGTGGATGTAAAAAACCTAAGAAAGTCTTGGGAAAAACATTTATCCACTGCGGGAAAACACCCGCTAAGAAGAGGGGTGTGAAAAACCTGCGCAAACATACCGATAGTCATAACTAAAAAGATGGTAAGAAACATGATTACATTTTATAAATACACTATCAATAGGTACATATATAGGATACATCAATAAAATTTTAACATATATAACATAACATAAAATAACATATTTTAAAGCATTAATACATATCAATATTACATAAAACATAGATATCAACACAACATAGGGATAGGAAACCGGTGAGAAAAGACTTTTATTACTAGAATAAAGAAGAAATAATTTTATTTACAACAGCAATATATATATGAAAATTGAAGACAAAATGTCTCAATTGTACACTTCAATGGAACACAATTTTTATATATAATATTAACATGTTCAATGCATACATATAGTATAAAGTTAAAAATATGTAAAAAATATAAAATATAAATCAGTGGCGCAGCGAGGGGGGGGTTTTAGGGGTTCAAACCCCCCCCCCCCCCAAGACTCAAGTCCAGAGACTAGCTCTGTACTTTTTTTTGCTGAAGAGTTCAAAACCCAAATAATCACTCAAGTCTTACAGATACACTGCAAGTCAAGTATTTGCTTGCTAAATTAAGCAAAAGCTTCGCGTACCCGTGAATATGGCTCCGAAGTCAGCTGAAGTGATGTTTTTGGTAAAAGAATAGGCCTAGAGCCGACATCGATATCAATAGGGCACTATGATACGAGTGTTTCACGCACAATGTTCAACGCGTGCACTTCTTAAGCCTATCCTTTAGGGAGCATCCATTAATTACGTGAGGTGATTTTTGCGATTTTTTGAACCCCCCTAGTGAGATATCGTGAGATTTGGCTCGGCCCCCTCCTCTAATCTCACGTGAGATTTTTCAAAATGAGTTTTTTCAGTGTAAATATGTCAATCTAGGTTTCAGTGTATTGGATTTATCCAAAAAACTCGTACGTCGCAGCGCTCGTCGAATCGCGTGTTCGGCTAGACGGTCAATCGACGGGCTACTGTGCTACTTTGTGGCGCTCGCATAACCGTGATAAATATTACTGTGTAAAATTTAGACATATGTTAGTAGAGAAACACGTTTTACACAAAACCCAGTTATTTCATAATTCTACACTGTTTTTTGCGGATATAAAATTACGTAATATTTGCGAGAACCCCCCTCTCCCCCACGTGAGGCTTAACCCCCCCCCCCCCACCCCCCCAAACGCCTCACGTAATTAATGGACGCCCCCTTAGTTAGATGACTCACGCCACAAGATAAGATTCCGATGAGAAAAATTCGAAAGTGATGATTTGTTTACTCCTAGAAAAACTACAAGGGAACATTCGAGAAGTAATTGGAAACTTACACCCTGAAAACAGAGATTAAGACTACGTTTGAGAGACAAACAGATTGATAAAACGCTCGGTTAGATCTTTTGTATGTGACTGTTTCAAGGGTTTGAATGCAAAGATGGGCTCGTGAGTAGTGCTTTTGAGAAATTCACAGAGAACAGTTCGAAGGACGGATTAGTTTGGATTTCATAAGGTACAGATGGACATCCGAATTTTTTTTCACAGTCCGTCAATAGCTCAAGGGCGCTATCAGAAAAACGTAAGTTAATTGCCATGTGGTTTTTTGTAAAATAACCATATGCATAAATTAGGATTGTCTTATTTTAGGGCTGTCATCGGAGGGCACATCTCAAGATGAGTTAGCGACAATTGCAAAGTTACTTGTTCCTTTATTAAGCATTCTGGACGATTAAAAGTCTGCACAGTAGACTCTTCATTACTCGGGATGATGTAAAATATATTGATATTTATTTTATGATCGCCTGTTAATTTGATGTATATTTACGAAAATTATTCGATTGGCGAATTTCCGTAGAAATTTGAGAAGTATTGGAGCAATACAAGATTCCAGAAAAAAATAATTTGCGATGATATTATTAATAATATACCATTTTGGAAGCAAATCAGTCAGCTGAAAGGAATTGTGCGCGTAAGTAACGCACATATTTATCGGAACAGTGACTTGATGACTTGAAATAAATTTAATAAACAGCTAAAACTGTGTCTTAAATTCCTCAGCTTCCTTTTCGATGCAGCCATTTTTTTCTCTGGCGATAGAATCCCACGAATCTCATGACTTATCCTGTCAACCATGTGGTCATGCAATGCCCATTCCAAATTTCCATTCATGGAAAATTTTTGTTTTCTTTGAACACTCAGTGATTAAAACTGGATTTGCATCAGCTCTCTGCTGGTTAAACCGCCTACTGCTTAGTCTAAATAATTGTAATTTCACGTCTTAATTTTTTCACCTTGGTATGTTACTTTAATTCTGCTAATTCAATTATAATATCAACTATAATTAAGATTCTACTGTATGTTTTTAATGCAGCCGAATTTTTAATGTTCGGTATTTGACACATTCAGCTGAATACTTAACGAATTCAGGCTTAATTGTAAGCCCACCAGAAAATTTCATCTGAGATAAATGATTTTTTGTTTCTTATATAAACCTTGTGCAATAAAATGTATACATACTTCATATTTTTATACATTGATGGTGTTTTCTTGGCAGGCGACAATTCAATTAAATCCCAAAATCTGTTGATGATGTAATCAAATTACGAAAGATATTGAAATGAGAATGGGAACGCAAATGTGGGGGATCTAATGAGTGAATGTTACGTTTTATATCGCTTGCCAAATAACCGTAACTACTTTTTTATTCCCACACTAGGAAGAAGTTTAGATCTACAACACTATAAGACTTCAGCATAGAAAAAATGAGTTTTAACAGTTATTGGACGTATCCTAACCTGAAATCCAAACAACACTCATGATAAGTTTCCAATTGTTCGCTTATGTTAACTACTTTCTTGGAAAGTGTTATCAGTTGGCTACATAAGCTTTAAACTCCTCTAGTTTTCAATTCATTTAGTTTTTGAAAGAATTGATAAATATTGTAGTAAGTAGCAGGCATGGATAAACTAGCCTCTGTAAGGCAGGCATTTTTCAGTTTTCTCGGCAGCCTTGGACCCCATTGGCAAATCCTGGCTGCGCCACTGAATGTATGAATGAATCCGGAGAAGGAATTATATGTAAAAGATATCTTACAGCATTAATTGTATCTGGGCATTCATTTTCCATGTCTTTTTACGGAATTACGCATGAGCTCGAAATCAACAATCGCCTTTTTCGTCAGGGCGATGGGTTGCTTACGACCTCAGAATTTCGATAAAATGTTCACGTACTTTATCTAATTGTGCGCAATTTCGAATCGAAAACGATATTTCACGACAAAAGAAGAATTTTTATTCTATCCTCCTTCTTTTGGTGCTAGATTCGACTTTCTAGGGTCATTATTTCTAATTAAATTTTGAAAAAAAAAATTAATCCTGCTACAGAAAACTGACCTCTACGTGTATTTCTTATGGAAAGGTTTTGACCCGTCTGGGTTCGAACCGTGGACTTTAGGGAAATAAAAATTAGCCTTTACTCTGCGCGGGGTTGAGTTTTAATAAAGAAGAAAATTTCAAAGTTGTGCGACTCTAGGTTCTCGAGTTTTTAGCGAACACACACACACACACACGCACACACTCTGTTTTATATTATAGATAAACTCGCATCGAATCCATCAAATTGTTATCGATTCTATAACTGATTAGGCATAGGAATACGTTTCCACCATTTTTTAAATACAGCCTCATAATTGAAAACCTTTTTCGGTACGTTTGAGCACACAATGCGACTCATTCGGTCGCTAACAGAAAACTGCCACTCGCTACTAAAGTTCTCTCGTGTGACCTTACCTTAAAACAGCTCAATTTTTTAAGTAGAAACCATGTAAGTGGAAGATCCTGGTTTATGTTCCGGTTTTGTTAGTAAATTTTCAAGTTTGCTCTTCAGTTTTAGTTAATAGTTAAAACGAAGATAAAAATTAACTAGATTTTCCTTACAAGGGGAACACTAGGTGAGATTACCAATATTGCACGCTGCAGAATAAAGTAGCGCCAAGTCATAAATTATGTCATCAAGACGGATTATAATATTAATTAATAATAATTTATTTCTTGCAGGATTTCCAAAAGGATGCCAGTTCGATTATAATTATGTAATCAATGCATATGAAATGTGTATCGTATTTACCTTTAAATCTATTTATAAATAGTATTTCTTTAACATCAAAAAATTTTATATCAGAATTATTTTAAAAGATTGCCTTTTAATAACTTACTCCATAAATACAGATTTTTAAGAGCAATATTCAACTAAAACCAACCAAAACTACGCAGTCGAACAAATTTCAAAATGTACCAATTTCTCAAGCAATAGGAGGAGACAAACTGGATTTGAAAATTATCGAATGCAAAAGATTTAAGAGAAAAATGTGTGAAGAGCGAACAACACTCGCCATTCTGCTTTTCCTCGAGCACACAAATGAATGACTGATTTATATGCAAATGTTACAGCAGAAACGAAAAAAAACATTCTGGGAAAAACGGCCCAAAAAAAACTGTTTCAAACAAGAGTTGTACTAAATTACATTTTCTGAAACTTTTATAAATATTGGTTTACACCTAAATATCATATTTATGGAAATATCTTGCAGCAACGGAAATGAGATTCGAAGAATAAAGCTCGACTTCCGGTTGACCGATTTACTCCAAAAACTAATCAACTCTAACGGCACCTATATGAAGTTTGGTATTGATTTGGTTTGGTGAAAACAGTTTGTAACTGTTTATTCCGCCAAGGATTTTTCCAGATAATCTCACCTAGTACAGGTATTAATATTGCTAGCTTGTATTACAACCAGACTAGCCAAAAGTAAACAAAATATAATAAGCATGGCCCAAATTCTCATCAAAACCGTACTTGCATATTAAAGAGCAATGTAGAGTCCCTTTCAAAAAATGTCACTAGTATGGACTCGACCCTCTTAATAGACGTAAGGCACGATGAGAGCGAGTGTATGAGCGTCTCTGCTTTTATATTGTCTTCCTCCTTGTTTTGAGGCTTTTGTGGCGTTTATTTTAATTTTGGTAAAAATTCATTGATTTGGATGCTATATAAGCAATATAGTATTATAATAGAAGTAAATTCACCTTAAATCGGCTCAAATCATAAGCGTATTTCACTCTTCTTCAAGAATATCGGACAAGAAATACTTTGGTTGCTCATATTTTTTCCTAACGTAATAATCCCCATCGATGGACGTTTAAGGAGGACTTGGTTAATTTTTCATGCTCAACGTGCTCGCAGGACGAACTTTCCGTAAAAACATAATCTATAACATAAAATTGAGTGTGGGTGTATGGGCATGTATGTATGTTCGCTAAAACCTCGAGAACCGAGAGCCGCAAGACTTTGAAATTTTCTACTTTATTAAAAGTCAACCCCGCGCAGAGTAAAGGCTAATTTTTATTTCCCTAAGGTCCACGGTTCGAACCCAGACGGGTCAAAACCTTTCCATGAGAAATACACGTAGAGGTCAGTTTTCTGTAGCAGGATTATTTTTTTAAAATTTAATTAGAAATAATGACCCTAGAAAGTCGAATCTAGCACCAAAAGAAGGAGAATAGAATAAAAATTCTTCTTTTGGTCGTGGAATATCGTTTTCGATTCGAAATTGCGCACAATTAGATAAAGTACGTGAACATTTTATCGAAATTCTGAGGTCGTAAACAACCCACCTCACTGACGATCAAGGCGATTGTTGAGTCTCCAGCTCATGTATTTATCCGTAAGAACACAAGGAGAAAATATGCCTACTTCAAATTCATGTTAAAAATAAGTGATAGATTATATGAAGAGGGAGACATTTAAGGAGATATTAGTAACTGCAGCTATGAACGATATACTGTGAAGAATCGACCGTACAAACATACGAACACCAGTATTTAAGAAAGGTTTTTAATTTTATGGAAGCGTCTGTAGCAACCAAGTTTTATTTGTATCAACGTAATTGTTTACCGACTGTTTCGTGGGATAAATGGGTTTATAGTAGTTTGTTAGATGAAATTGTTTCTCTCGATCAATACAACTGACTGCGTATAAAAAACCTGGTAAGTTTTGTATTTTTACTTTCTCCATATACGAAGTATAGAGAAAGTATTGTTTTCATGAAAAAATTCGACTTCGAGATTTCAACAGAAATACATGTTTTGGGGTCCCTAGAACACGTTTTGACCATTTTCGGAATGATGTCTGTGTGTATATGTGATAGTGGGCGCTCTAACGTGAAAACTGTTAATCGCATCAATACTAAACTTCATATATAGTACTATGGTGTGTGCTGTCAGAGCTGATCATTTTTTGGAATAAATCAGTAAACCGGAAGTCGAGGTTTTGGCTTCGAAGCGAATTTCAGTTATTGCAAAATATCTCCATAAATATGATATTTAGGTATAATCTATCATTTATAAGAGTTTTAGAAAATGTAATTAGCTATAACGTTTTTATTTAATATATTTTTGTATCACTAATTGTTTAGGAGTTATTCGTGAAATACTGATAAACCGGAATTAGCTGATTATGTACTTTGTGGGCGCTCTAACATGAAAACTATTCGTTGTATCAACACCAAATTTTATATGCAGTATTTTGGTTGGTTTCGTTAGATTTGATGAGTTTTTGGAGTAAATCGGTTATCCGAAAGTTGAGCTTTAAGTTGAGTTTCCGGTTTTGCAAAATATCTCCATTAATCTGATATTTAGGCATATACTATTGTTCATAAAAGTTTTAGAAAATAATATTTACTATAAATTTTGTAAAAAACAAATTTTTGTATAACTTATTGTTTAGGAGTTATTCATGAAATACTGATAAACAGGATGTTTCTGATTATGTACTCTGTGGGCGCTCTGGGAGCTGTGGGCGAAATGCCAATTTCATCGTTTTTCATCGATCAGGTCCCGAAAAACATTAATTATAATGTTTGTGACGTAAAAGATAATAATATATAAATTAATCACTCATCTTCCAAGTTTAGATAGAATTATGAGTACGAAAATACTGTCGTAGATAAATAATTACATCTTATATATGGAGAAAGTCATGTGCTGGCCACATCAGATTTTTTACTTTCTCCATATACGAAGTATAGAGAAAGTATGGTTTTCATGAAAAAATTCGACTTCGAGATTTCAAAGAAAATACATGTTTTGGGGTCCCTAGAACACCTTTTGACCATTTTCGGAATGATGTCTGTGTGTATGTGTGTGTGTGTGTGTGTGTGTGTGTGTGTGTGTGTGTATGTGTGTGTGATAGTGGGCGCTCTGACGTGAAAACTATTAGTCGTATCAATACCAAAATTCATATATAGTACTATCGTGCGTGCTGTCAGAGTTGATTAGTTTTTGGAGTAAATCGGTTAACCGGAAGTCGAGCTTCATTCATCAAAGCTCATTTCCGGTTTTCAAAATATCTCCATAAATATGATATATAGGTATATTGTATTACTTATAAAAGTTTTAGATAATGTAATTTACTATAACTTTTGTATTTAACATATTTTTGTATCACCGGTTGATTAGGAGTTATTCGTGAAATACCGATAAACCGAAGTATCTGTTATGTACTTTGTGGGCGCTCTAACATGAAGACCATTCGTTGTATCTACACCAAATTGCATATGCAGTATTTTGGTTGGTGTCGTTAGAGTTTATTAGTTTTTGGAGTAAATCGGTTATCCGAAAGTTGAGCTTTACTTTTCGAAGCTCGTTTCCGGTTTTGCAAAATATCTCCATTAATCTGATATTTAGGTATACAGTAAAACCTCGATAACCCGTACTCGTTTAACACGAACCTCTCGATAACGCGAACAGTATCACGGTCCCGGCAGGAATGTGTAGTGTCTTACGGGGTTTTGTTCGTTTAACACGAATTTCGGTTAAGACGAATTTCGAACAGTTTCCTCCATCCATTGAATCATATAGTTCGCTTAAGGCGAACTGCCTGGCAGAATAAGAACCATGACTTTGAGGATAATACGTTGCCTTGGTCCCTCGTTTTGAAACGATAACCCAAGACAATGTAGGGTATCCAATATAATGTAAGACACCCAAGAAAATGCAAGGGGCCCAATGAGATAGTGAGAATGGTAGGCAAGGAGTGAGTCAGGGAGTAAAGTTCGGATGAATTTTCTTAGTCTCCTCGTGTCGACGACTGTGAGTGAGTCTTTACTGAACATCTGTAGCTACAGGAACAAAATATCTTTTGGCAATGAGCAAACGAAAGCAAATGAGTATTTATCTTCAAACGAAGCTTAAAATATTAAGTGAGGTGGAATGCGGAGCACGGAAGAAAACTCAGATTGCCCACGATTTTGGTTTCCCAAAATCTCCTCATTGGTTTGTCAACGATAATCAAAAATCACGAAAAAAATTGACGAAGTGGCTGCATCAGGAGGTGTTGAGCTGATAGGAAAGCGCATGCTTGGATCACATCTTAAGGACCTCGAAGATGAATTAATGGAATGGTTTAATCACGTCCGAGCAGCAGACGTGCCTGTAAGTGGACCCGTTATACAGCAAAAGGCATTGTCAATTGCATCCAGCTTGGGAATGAACGACTTTAAGTGCTCCAGTGGCTGGCTGTGGCGATTCCAAAAACGCCATGAAATCTCTTCGCAAGTGATATGTCGGGAAGCAAATAAAGTGAACGAAGGAAGTGTCAATGAGTAGCTGGCTGATTTTAAACTTCTTTGAGAAAAGTACTATCCTCGAGACGTTTTTAACATGGACGAAACGGGTGTATTTTATAAATTCTTGCCAAGCCGCACTCTGAGCATTAAGGGAGAGAAATTCCATGGAGGCAGTCACGGTAAGCAGCGATTGACCGTTGTTCTCACTTGCAATTCGGACGGAAGCGAGAAGTTACGATGGTGGGTGATTGGAAAATCGAAGAGCCCCCGATGCTTCAACCTCATCGATCTTTCAAAGCTGCCCTGCGATTACAACTACCACAAGAAGGCATGGATCCATGCACTGCATTTTGTGAATGTCTCGTGCGATTTATTAGACGTATGGCTGCTCAGAATCGTCATGTGTTACTCACGATGGACAACTGCGCTGCCCACAACCTAAAAAAAATGGAGTTAACTAACATCAAGGTTTGGTTTTTTCCGCCAAACACAACCAGTCGTTTGCAGCCAATGGATCAGGGAATCATCGCTCTACTGAAGAGATATTATCGGGCTCATCTGGTACGAGCAGCGATCCTCGCAGCTGAAGGAAGTGTTTAATTAAGTTGGACTCTTTTGGAAGCTGTAAGAGCGATTGGAGCAGCTTGGGAATCTGTTTCTGCAAAGCATATTAAAAGTTGCTTCGATAAGGCTTGGACCCATAGTGATGTCGATTCGGCTGTTGGACAAGGAGTGGCTACTGAAAAGGACACACCTGAGGAATGGGAGCTTTTGCAAACACTTTCGTCGGCAATGGTAAGTATCGTGAGAATATCTCCGCAGTTTGAGCGTTGATTGTATCTTCTTTAAAACATCTTTAAATTGAGTTTTTGCTTAAAATTACCAGGTTGAGTTAACGTTTGAAGAATATTTGGAGTTTGACAATGTTCTGGCCGTATGTTCCTATCCTGAAGAGATAGCAAACACGAATAGCGAAGAATCATCCTCGGATGAAAGTGAGGAGTAGTCTTGAGTCTCCCAACCGTGGAGAAGTCGCAACGGCTCTAAATGTGCTCCAACGATATGCAGCAACGGCAAATGTTTCCAGGACCTTTTCCGATAACTTAGATCGGATTGGACTTGACTGCATAAACCATTAGCGCCCTACTCTTCTGCAAAAGAATTTAGATGATTTCGTTAAACCTAATAAAAGCAAAAATGTTGACTTTGAAGACTGGTTATTTTTTTAAATTTATGTAATGCCTAACTGTGATGTAAAATTTAAAAAAAATTACCCATTTATTTTAAGTTTATCGCAAAAATTAAACTACGGAATTTATTTACCTACCAATTGGTAAAGGAAGATTTAATAGTGATTTTTGTGATCGTAACTTATACGTCAACATCATAATAGACGTCAGTATATCAGCAAGTATAATCGCACTTTTTTGCCGCGATACGGTTAACACGAATTTTTTCATAACACGAACACTTTGCTCGGTCCCTTGAGATTCGTGTTAGCGAGGGTTTACTGTATACTATTTATTATAAAAGTTTTAGAAAATATAATTTTCTATAACTTTTGCTTGAAACATATTTTTGTATCACTGATTGTGTAGGAGTTATTCATGAAATACTGATAAACCGGAAGTTGCTGATTATGTACTTTGTGGGCGCTCTGGGCTCTATGGGCGAAAGGCCAATTTCATCGTTTTTCATCGATCATGTCCCGAAAAACATTATTTATAATGTTTGTGACGGAAAAGATAATAATATATGAATTAATCACTCATCTTCTAAGTTTAGATGGAATATTGACTTCGAAAATACTGTCGTAGATAAATAATTACATCTTATAAATGGAGAAAGTCATGTGCTGGCCACGTCAGATTTTTACTTTCTCCATATACGAAGTATAGAGAAAGTATTGTTTTCATGAAAAAATTCGACTTTCGAGTGATAGCAACGGAAATGAGAAGCACAATATGAGATACTGTTGATCAATCTCACTGTAGATTGCTATCTGAACTTCGCATTAATAACTTACATCGATAGCTTTCATCCAGGAATGGCATAAACTAGAAATGCTTCTAAAACCTGTAGCTTTTTCCTTATTCGGATATTTAGAGTAAACGCGAAAAGGTATGTGTTTATGAGTAACTAGGGGAGCAATGCACCATATCTAAATCTAACAGGTAGGAAATTGAAAGTCAAACAGATGATAAGAATTGTGAAGTCCTACAGGTTAGGTTCATAATTTTCAAGAACAATATCCTACAAATGAATTTTAGAATTTAGTTCATGAGAAATTATATCTATGAAATAATACTCTAATATCCAATAAAAATCTATATTTATCTATCTATCTCTATGTGAAGGGTTTTTCATACACTTACGAATGACAGAGCGCAATAAATTTCTTTCTTATGTCGGCGTTCATTGACATTCCCCTCCTTGTCGACATAATACGAAACAGCGAAGAGAGAGATACCATAATACCGGTATGTATATATCAAATGTTCACAATCCGCACTTAGATTCTTCAGATCCTTGTTTTCAAATTTAAAATTAGGATTAAAATTCAAACCCTGGATGAGTTCACTTTCTGAGAACTGACACTTCGATAAATTAATCACTCAGGGATAGAAAGTATGTTCAGAGGAAGCTGCATAATTTCGCGACGTATTTTTGTTTTTACAGGGTTGAATAGTGACTTAAAGAATTCAGTTTCTTATGCAACTTACTGAGTTTTCTACTGACTATAATATTCTGTAGACACTTTTGATAATGATTTTTCATGAGAGAGAAAGAAGAGCGAAAGATATCGAGCAGTCTGACCTAAGCCATATTTATTATGGTTAGAAGGATAAGAGAGAATCGTGAGAAACAACTTTTGTTCGTCTGAGGGAAGGATGATTGGAGGTTTTAAGCGCATAATGGCCAAAAATCGGAGCCGACTTTGATGAAATTAAGAAATTATGTCGTTATAAATTCAAAACTACGAAGACTATAATGATAAAATAGGAAGTAGTCAATGCTTTAAGAAATAGGCTTGAAATTTAAAGTAAATATGAGTCCAGATATTTAAGTTTTACATATTTTATTGAGAGCAGCTCAAAATCGCACTAGTCCATATAAATCTTTTCCAACTGGGGAATAGGAATAAATAAATATAAATAGGATTAAATAATAAATAACAATGGATAGTAGTGGGCTTTAAAGAGGAAACAGATAATTCTGTACTTGTGTAGATTGAAAACAAACTTGTGAAAGTGGAGAAGTTGTTTGTGCACAATATTTTATCCTCTTTTAATTTGAAATTTTCATTCAAGCACATATTAATAGGAAAGGACCACGTTTTCATTGAAACAGGAAAATATTCTGCAATGCTTTTTGTTGTTATGAGTGAGGATTTAATTATTAACTGTTAACCCATGAGCTTCGGATGTGAACCATTTCAAAGGATATTAAACAAACATTCTTATTATTACAGTCGATTAAAGGGGTGTTCTCATGTAACGGCCGTTTTTCAAAGCGTTTTTCGGAATTTTACTGTGAGGAAAGCATGAAATATTTTTCAATGCGGTTTTTTCTATAGTTTTATTGATCTTTGAACTACAAATAAAAGTTATATTTGGTGAAAAAACTTTTGTTGTTTGGCCACTACACCCTTGCAAAGTTAGTCCTTCCAAAAAAAGTTGGTTGATGGTTCGCACGATAGCGCAAATTCGGTTGGTCTGAAACGAGCATAAATTTTTTTTATCAATTAACAACGTTGTGATTATCGTTTGACGGGGACTTTTTTAATTACGATAAAAATTTTCAAAATGGCGGGACTTAGAAGAATAAAACAATTTTTCTCCCTTTTTTTTCGTCTTAAAAAAATTCGTCAAACATTTGTTATTAATAAATCTCCGTCAAACGATAGCGAAAACATTACCACGCGTTTAAAAAAGAAACCGCATCTAAATCCGTGTATTAGTTTTCTAGGAATCGTGCGAACCAGTTTGAAAAACATAGTTTTGAGAAAAACGCGTTCAAAGTTTCAAGTTAGCTTTTTTTTCGGGATTGTGTCACTTACAATCTATCGGCGATTCCGAAGCCGTACAACACATCTTCCTCGACCTCTGTGAACTCATGTTTTGCAGAATCGCTTTCTCTCCGATAGATCCTGGCCCTTTTAGCGAGATCGCTCATGCGCCCCTCCGAACGGATGATCCGACTCTCGTCCCGTATTAGGCCACAAAACAAATTCAGTCTTTGAAAACCAATTCCCAGAAGACGCACATTAAGCACAATACTACGAAGGTTGATTTCGTAGGCATTTCTTATGAGCGGGCACGAATTTATCAAAACATCATTACCACACTTACTGCATTTCATGCACACTGTAAAGCCTAAGCCACGTTCACTTTTCCGCTCAAATGCTACTTCCCCATGGCAGTCCTTGCAAACTACAAGTGTAGCATGTGTCGAGAAGACAGAGAAAATATCGATGAAATTGTAGCTTAGATGTTCGTTGACGACGAAGTGAGTGGCACTTGCGCTCTCAATATTACGTGACGACGTGCTGGCGTACTCGGTAAATTTCTCGGGCTTGCCGACGTTCCTTTGCAAACTTTTATTTTTTTCTTCGATAAGCAAAGGTTATTTTGCTTCGGGAACCCTTCCTATTCATAGTTGAACAGGCAAATTACTCGCGAATCCAAAAGAATATGGAGAATATTTCGATACGAGTGGACGCAACCACGACGAAAACGAAACTAAGTACATCTAAGCGAAACCGTAAGAGTGTGTTAGTCACAGACGTTTTTCCTCAAACCCTAGCCCTATTTTCCCTTCCTCGGATATCGGAAATAATTCTGGTATAAATACCTGAAATACAAATTCAGGTATAAATACCTGAAATACAAATGATTTCCGGCGCGCCATGTGCGAGCTCGCGGGAGCGCCCCTAAACTTGCCTCAAAACTTGGTTTAGGTTTCGAATCCGGCAAAATCCTTTCGGTATCTTATTTTTAGATACCTAAACTAGAAAAACATTTTTAAAAAATTTTCGAATTTTTCAAAATGTTACATGAGAACACCCCCTTAATCCTTACGGTTCGAATTCATTTGTACAAAGTTAAACATTTGAAAGTTTGACTCAAATCCGTCTTTACTTACTGGGATCATCTTGTTTCGCGTAATCGATTATACATCGGATGAATAAGACGCTCTATGAGTGATTTCTCCGTTGGCTGATATTTCTGAGTGAGATTAGTCAAACCTTAATAATTATATTTTTAATCATTTCGTTGATATGCATTTGGAATGAATGGCGCGAAATCAAGGGAAATGTTAATGGCTGGAGGCGACCGCCGCAAACAACCCCATGTAAATTTTGGTTGAAGGTCCCTTAAAACACACGAAGGTTTCGTCCTTACGTTCGGTCATAAAATGGTCACAAAACCATGCTATCGATGCTTTCACACAAAAGAGCCGTTTGGAGAGAGGACGGTCGATAATTTATGAATTGGAAGCAAATAGCAGTATTGCGTATGTTTTACTGTCGTAGACAGAGTCGATATGCGTAAGATATTATTATTATACCTATTATAAAATTATCTCGATTGTAGAAAAGAAAAACAAGGTAAAGGTATAAACAGGTAGTAGGTATATATTCTACATCATAAATTCTGATAGGGAAAAGGTGAGGCGTAAGATGAAACACCAACAACATCGTGTGTGAAATTTCCGAAGGGCTCGTTTTATGATGCTCGAATGCGCTTATTCCGGTCGAATGTCAAACCTTCGTATCGTATTTTCCGCAATTTCTTACTCGAAAGCATTTTTTGCGAGCTGCCTCATTTCGATGATCTTTTGATCTCGACTTACACCGTTCTACGCATTGAAAATTCTTCGAGAAGTTGTGAAGCGTTCCCTGTTTGCGTTATCAAGGCTAAATTTGAATTTGTGAGAAAAGCGGAGCTTAGATATTTCATGATAATCTTAATTATAAAGCCGATACTGAAATCATACAAACAAGATCATGGAGTAAGAATAACGCCATATTATAAACCTATTTTTCCATTTAAAAATCACGGTTGCTTACTTTACTAAAGAAATGGCAAATCTTATTTTTAAGGAAAATTTCGTACGCCATGGAAACGCGATAGTTAAATCAATCTTGAAAACTCTAAATTGAATTCTGATGATTTTCGAAACATCAGTTTCCTCCCGGTTTCATTAAAAGTCCTCGAAAAACTCGCGCATCATCAAATAACTGAATATCCACATCAATATTCGATTCATGACTGCTCACAATCAGGTTTTCGGAAGTCGCATTGAACCGCCACAGCCTTATTTAAAATTATTGATTACATTCGTAAATCGATGGATAATAGTAACTAACAATCCTTGAGCTTACTGGACTTTAGTATTGCTTTCGATTCTGTTGACGTGGATATATATTAAAAATTAAATTATATGAAATACTGTTAGCATCATTTATACGCCGATGACCTGCAGATATATCGCGATTCTACAGTTGCCTAATTACTTGAATGAGTTCAGTACGTGAACCATGGCCACCAACAAATTCACCAATGTAACAAGGACAATATTTGTAAGATAAATCCATTAAAATTCCAAGCAATTGTCATCGGGTATTCCAAGTCATTAAACCGAATTATTGGAGATATTAATGCAAAGCTCATCTTGAACAATACGGAGATCCCATTCTGTAGCTCTGTTAATAATAATAATCGATATCGATGTTTGCATAAACATCTGATGGAATGAATGAAGGAATAGACTATTTTTACAAATTTTCACGACATTCTCCATCCACGTAAAATCTTACGTGGTCGGAGCACGTCGTGAAATTTTGTAAAAATTGTTTATTCTTCCATTCATTCCCTCAGATGCTTAGGAAATTTCCAAACGCCTTCAATTAAAATACAATTGGTGAATTCAATCCAAGATTTATTGCAAGAACTAGCTACTAAGATGCAATCTGCCCAGAATGCGTCTGTTCGGTTTATATTGAACTTGAAAAAGGTTGACCATAATTACGACCCATTTAAGAAAATATCTTGAATTTTACTCGCACATCTTCAAAAAATTCATGTTCTAACGTCAACTTTCTGCGTCTTGCAAACACAAACTGAGGAATATCTCTTCTCTGAATTTGTCGCATAGAATCTGTCCACAATTTCAATATTAGAGGGAAAAAGTCTACAATAAAACTATCAAAGAAACCACTTTTAAACAAACAAATTAATGTATTCCGAACTCCGTTTTGCTATAACATTACTCTTCCATGTTAACGCCACTCAAAGTCGATTTTAGTAAGTGATTTTAATAACAATAACGATAAAAAATCCTTCCAAACGCTCAACGTGGATCTGCATAGCATACTATGTCCTCCATCGTTATATTCTCTCTTTTCTGGAGGCTCGCTCGAAACGTGGCGTCTGTTGGACGAGTTGCCCCTGTAAGAGGTGACGTTTCTTTGTAAGGGACTGTACTTCATCGATGGAAGTTTGTCCAAAGGAATCGCATGCCAGTATCCGCGATACCGTGTGGTTCAGAAGAGCTTGTAGACTCACTTCGCACATATTTTCTGTAATATTTATCCCTTCGGAGTATGATACGATCTTCGCTTTTAATACTTTATGATAGCTGGGATACAGATCGCCTGCGTCGGGGAAAACAGAGGGGAAGACGTACGAACGTTATGTTACGTATTACAAATAGCGATAACAATAAGATTTAGTTCTCTAAAGAACACAGATGTCATTGATGACATCGGAATGATAAAATATCGGCAGCACCGAGCATTATTTCCTTCCATTAACTTATGAAACCCATCGGTGAACGTCAAAAGAGGAACTTGGGCACTTTGCCGAGAAGCGCAGAGGTCGAAAAACAAATGACGATCCCGGATTCGTACCTCTTCAATATTACTTGCTCAATGACAACGTCGGGAGAATAACATTTTTCACGTAATCCACTTTTTTCATCTCCATTTGGAGCAAAGGTTGGAAACAGTTTCGTCCTGTTTCTTTTCTTGAAACAACAGCAAGAATTTAGGCGATTCCCAGTCACATTTATCGGATCAATTTAAAATGGAACTATTTAAACGCATTACCTTAGCAATTCAAATTCTTTGGCTTTCGATCAATTCGAATAAAGGCTGTCATTTGGCCTCCGCTCGATGTCACCGTCATTTAAACCTCTTTAGTTGGCGGTTAAGGACTTCTTCCGTCCGATGCTTGTTTTGAGTTGCTTTTGCATTTCAATTTTGAATTTTTGGTTCTATACTTCATATTAAAGTTTGAGGAGAATTAGGATAACTCATTTATTCCATATCAATTCGAGTTACTCCTGTTACTTATCGTAATTTTTGTTTGAGAATTGTTAATTGTCAATTAGATGGCTTTTAGGTGATTAATAATATGATTTAGTTCAATTTCGAGTGTAATAGAATATATTTCCGCAGATAACACGAAGAATACCTTTCGTCAAATTTTTATAGTTTCAACACATATCTGTTCTACAAGACGAGCTATCAACATCCTATGAATTTAGTTTAGATCAGCGATCGTCATCTGGACCTTAATTTGTATAGTGTATTTGAAATTGTGTCCTATTTGTAATTTTTCGAATGGACTCATTTTCTTACGTCTGCCTTACAATTGCTGCAAACATTCGCACTGAATCGGTATTCGAGTAATGAACTTGACTTTCGGAAACTCAATAAACATAACTTTTAATATTCATTTTATTTTACTTTTATTACATGACTAAATAGTTTTGAATAAATTAGTGTGTGATTTGTTTTATTTTTCAATGGTTTTAATTTATATAGATTACAATATATTTTTTGTATCTGTCCAATCAGGCAAACCCGGATTTTGGGGCCTTTTTATGATTCAACCGTTGTCTTAACTGCGGAAATATACGGCAAGTAAAGTTTAACTTTATTTCTTATCTTTATAAATTTTGATGCCCACAATCATATCCGTTTTAATAGTAGATACACAACAAGCACAAACAGCCATGTCGTACTACTCAGAAAAGTCTGGTCTGCCGAGACTCGAACCCGGGACCTCACTTTTGGCTATCAAGGTAGCCTTCCGCCACCGAGGTCGGAATGAATTCATACTTCATGAGTATACAAGTCATATTTAATAACCGGTATCTTATAAGGTATTTTACGATAATATATAGACGAATGGACCATTTTTCATTTGAAATTCGATAAAGAATGCATCTTTCATTTACATTAGCTTTAATTTTATTCTTGTCTCTGAAAATATTTCAACTGCTGCGGAACGAGTGATATTTCATTTCATTTTAGTAACCCCAAATGAAACTATTAAATGTGTTATTTGTATAGTCATTTCCCTGCATTTATTTGGCACACTGACTAGGAGAGGGAAATGAGTCTAAAATACTTCACTACATAAATTACCTGATAAAATTTCAAAGAAGTAAAAATGTTAACTATTTCAAAATCATAATTGATAATTATATCAAAACTGGTGACATTAATGCTTCATGTAAATGTACCTTCAAAATATATGGATTAATATTGTTTTTAATTACTGTAAGGGCTATATTAATCCAATAATTAATAATAAATCTTATTTCTAATTCCAAATAATGATAGTTGATAATGATATGCATATGCAAGGAAGATTCCATGATATTAGGATTTTACAGAGTTCTTATTCTTCAAAGAAAGAAATAAATAAACTCCAAAATCTCTTTATCCAAATCAGGAAAATTATTTTACCATTCCTCTTCATGGCCTCCATTTTCAACGTAAATTAAAGAAAAATTAAACACCTTGAGCACAGAACAACAAGTTTAAGGTGACGCGAAATTTGATTTTCATTTGTAAAAATACTGTGTTCGTTCAAAAGTAATACCTCATCGAAAAGGAAAATCGCATTAATGAAATAACCAGTCACTTATTTATTCCAAAATCGAATTATCTAAGGAATATGGAATTATTGTGGATCAGAAAACATAAGAAATAACATTTACAACTTGAAATATAATCACTGTACATATTGACTTAAAATTTTACGTTGTCTCAATTTCTCAAACTGCCTTGAATAATCATAGATTATACGAGTAAAATGTTGCTTGAATACTGCAAGCATATTAATAACAATAATTTGAAGTCGGCAACATATCGCGAGGGTATTCAATAGAAAAAAAAGTATTGAATATATTCTTAAACTTTGCAGCAATTTATCCGTCCGGCATCGAACCCGGGTCTTCCTGGAAATTCATACTACGCAGCACAACAGAAGATCACCATTTCTAACGATGCGTAAAAATTCAAGCAGAAATATTGGTTGCAACTTCCTCAAACGACGTCCTACTTTTCACATATATTCCTTATGCGAGAAATTTTAATGTGCTCTGGCATCGAACCCAAGAACAGCATGGTCTTATCCAAATTTTTTTCTTAAGCCGAGTCTTAATATACATATTCTGGCAAAGCAAGAACTTCCTATCATTTCGATAAATGCATCAAAAAATAATGAAAAGCTACCCCAATGTATTATATATGGGGTATATATTTACCGCCCGGCATCGAAACCGGGCCTTTCTGGCAATACTTTCTATGCAGCACAACAGAAAATAACCATCTCTAACTATGTATGCAAATTCAAGCAGAAAATTTGTTGCAACTGCCTCAAACGACGTCCTACTTTTCCCTCATATTCCTTATGAGAGAAATGTTATTGTGCTCTGGCATCGAACCCAGGAAAAGTTCCGTCTTATCTATATTTTTTTCTTAAACCAATTCTTACCATAAATCTTCTAGCCAATCACGAACTTCCTATCATTTCGATAAGTGCATCAGAAAAATATTGAAAAACTACTCCCATGTATTTTAAAGGGCAGATATTTGCATCGTCCTAGCATCAAACAAAGGATATTTTCCGTAAAAGTCATTTATGTTTTCGATAGATTATGACTATATATATAGGCTCCTAGAGTTTTGATTCTCTACCTATCCGGAAAGTATTTTTCTTTAATTCCGGAAAATCAAAGCAATGCGTTTAAATGGAAAAAATCGGGACTTTGGGGCCCTCTGGAATCGAACCCATGACACTGAGGTTCAAAGTCGCAATTTTTCTGGCGGTTAAACGTTATGGCTAATACGTCGTAAAAATGATAAGTCGATGACGCTTGTGGTTTAGCCTGTGAATTAGTATCCTATCTATCTATCTATCTATATATATGAATGAATCCGGAGAAGCATCTATATATAATAGATATCTGTCATTCAAGAGTTACAGATTCTAGCTAATAGTGAATCAATGATGATGAATGAATTCATGAATCTCTGATTCCTTAATCAGAGATTTTTTGGTGACCATGAATACTTGTTCGAAATAATCACAAATTCGAGAATAATCCCTGGTTCATGAATCTATTCGGCAAATAAGTAAGCGATTAAGTATGCCTTTGAGGGAAAGCAAAAGAATAAGCATACATTGAAAGAAGAATAAGGTTTAGGGGGGGGAAATAAGCATAGATTTAGTCAGTTCAACCGTTCTCGGATGCATATGAGTGATGCTTGCTGAGCAATCGAGATAAGAGAGCGCCAGACTCTTTCTTGGCCATTCATGACTTGCCAAAAAAAGGAAAAGTTACCTCCTGCATCGAATATTCTCAACCAGCAGGGCATTGTTGACACAGTGCGAGAGGTCAACAGAGATAACGGTCAAGGTCTTCCAGAGATAGGAATACCATTAAAGGTCATTTTCCTTTAAAGAAGTGGTCGACATTACTGAAGGATGCGATGGATATAACTTGATTTACAATCACTGACAAAATAATATTAGAAGTTGTTGGCAATTTAATAAAATGAGTTCGTAAAAGGGGAACAAATTGAACAAAGAAATTATATCTTTAATTTACAGCCTTGCACGCGCTGCATACTCGTGGCCCTTACTTCAAATTATAAATAACTAGCTGAAGTGCCCGTTAATTCTCAACGAGGAATATAAAAGTAAAATAAATATATTCATCTTATCTGTACAGAATAAAATGTAACATCTCTCATCTTTGTTTAGTTCAATGGGACATGTATAGTATACGAGTAAAATGTAGCTTGCATACTGCAAGCGGATCGACAACACTAATTTCATATCGGCATCATATCGGGACGGTCCTCAAAAGAAAAAAAAAGGATTGAAAATATTCTTAGAATTCGCTGCAGTTTAATCGTCGAACATCGAACCCGGGTCTTCCTGGTGAACATACTACGCAGCAAAACAGAAGATCACCAATTATAACTGTGTGTGAAAATTCAAGCAGAAATATTGGCTACAACTGCCTCAAACGACGTCCTACTATCCACATATATTCCATATGTTAGATATTGTAATGTGATCTGGCATCGAACCCAGGAAGAGCATGGTCTTATCTATTTTTTTCTTAAACCGAGACTTAATATACAACTTCAATCTAAGCAAGAACTTCTTATCAATTCAATAAGTGCATAAAAAAATAATGAAAACTACCTCAATCTGTTTTAAAAGGGAAATATATTTATCGTCTGGTTTCAAACCCGGGTCTTCCCGGCAATACTTTCTATGCATCACAAAAGAAGATCACCGTCTCTAACTATGTGTGAAAATTCAAGCAGAAATATTGACTGCAACAGCCTCAAACGACGTCCAACCTTTCACATATGTTCCTTACGTGAGATATTTTAATGTGCTCTGGCATCGAACCCAAGAACAGCATGGCCTTATATTATTTTTTTTCATAAACCGAGTATTCATATAGATATTCTTGCTAAGCCAGAACTTACTATCATTTCTATAAATGCATAAAAAAATAATGATAATCACCCCTATTATATTATATGAGGAATATAATTAAAGCCCGGCATCGAACCCGGGTCTTTCTGGTGATACTACTTATGCAGCACAATAGAAGCACACCATTTCTAACTATGTGTGAAAATATAAGCAGAAATATTGGCTTCAACTGACTCAAACGACGTCCTACTTTTCCCATATATTCCTTATGAGAGAAATGTTAATGTGCTCTGGCATCGAACCCAGGAACAGCATGGTCATATCTAATTTTTTTTCTTGAACCGAGTATTAATACACATATTCCATCTAAGCAAGAACTACCTATTATTTCGATAAAGGAGTGAAAAAAATACTTAAAAACCATCCCAATGTGTTTTATACGGCAGATATATTTATCGCCCGGCATCGAACCCGGGACGTTCTGGTAATATTTGCTATGCAGCACAACAGAAGATCACCACCTCTAAATATGTGTGAAAATTCAGGCAGAAATATTAGCTTCAACTGCCTCAAACGACGTCCTTCTTTTCCCATGTATTCCTTATGCGAGAAATTTTAATGTGCCCCGGCATCGAACCCAGGAACAGTACGGTCTAATCTAATTTTTTTTCAAAAACCTATGCTTAATATACATCTGCCATATAAGCAAGAACTTCCTACAATTTCGATAAGTGCATGAAAAAAAATAATGAAAAACTACCTCAATGTATTTTAAAAGGCCGATATTTTTTTGAGATCGAGAAAAACAGCACCCGCATACTTCTTACTTTGAGATATCGAGTGCAAAGTTTTTCGTTATTGTATTAATGTTTGAATTTCTTGCAAATTATGAGACAGTTTGAGGATCTGAAACTTTTCGAATTAATTTGGAGAACTCGAGACTCCATCGCGTGCGTTTTTCTGACGCCATCTATCGGCTAAATGGGTACTTAAAACTGCTTTGAAAAACGAAGCCATATTCGATCTCTCCTGGAGTTGGTCACGATCTCACTTCACCAAAAGAGCCACTTAACCAATAAAATATCAAGTAGTCCCCTTGTTCGTAGTCTGCACAGCTTATTTGTTTGATTTGCATTCCCCTAAATTGGCCCATCGTCCTCTGCGGCCGTTCCTCTTTTAAAGTCGTAACTGTTTACATCGATCAGGCACAGGACGTAATCTAGGAATAAAAGGATTCTACGAAAAACAACTGCACACGACAATCGATGTTAAAGATAGCAATTCCATGCTTAAAAATATTTCCACGGAGTATCATTTTGTCTTATAACAGACCAGGAGCAAGTTGCAAAGAATTTATTTATACGATACCACAAACAAAGATAAGCATAGGGTCACCCTTCACCCTTTCTGTATATTTGCCTGCGACCTTTTTTGTGTACCTGATGATGATGCGACGCATCGAAACCCGGGTCGTATGTTTATCTTTGTTTGTGGTATCGTATAAATAAATTCTTTGCAACTTGCTCCTGGCAACTGTTTGCAATGGAATACCACCAGGTAAAGGCCAACACCATCGAATTCATAATAAACCATTTGAATTATTTTTACCAAGGAAAGCATTCCTTTCAGAATGATTTAAAGCTGTAAGTTAAAACCTTTAAATAATATCTTTTCTATTATTTTATAAAATAACAGCATTGCAAACAAATCATATATTAAATGTTAATCCAAGGACCGCTTATTGGAATTAACACTTTCGGGCCGGTCTGAAGGACCGCCAACATCCATGCAATTTGGATCGTCTGTTTTTCCTTCTGAGTACTCCTCATCAGTTGAATATTTTGTTTCGCTCAAGAAAGAATTAGGACTGTCCGCAAAAAAGTTATTCGACTCTGATATTTCCACCATATGCATTTTCAAATATATAGCAGCATTTTCGTAACGAATCCGTCATGGTTCTCTTATTGCATTCACAAAATAATCTTAGCATGCCAACTATTACTTACTTTTTCTTTATCACAGTTTTACAAGAATACGGCGTTACTCTTTTTAAAACCAATTACTCACCCACTCCAGTAAATGCACTATACAAGACTAAGATGAGGCGATTTTGCAATCTTTACTTGTGTACCATAAAATTTGTGTAATTATTTTTGTGCCCTAACAGTATCTCATAATAGCACGATAAAGCAGGTCCTAAATGGGAGGATAGTGCGTGCCTTCTAAAATACTAAGCACTAATTATGCTTTTATTTGACTGCTGTGACATAATTTTAAATAAAATGTCCCACGCAGTTAGTGGTAAGTTAGACCGTGCATTTAATCAATCCATTAAATTTATCTTCAATTCTAAGAGAAGTGATCACGTTACTCTTCTTTGAAAAGAATTAAAATGACTCCAGGCGTAAGCTTCACACACTAAATCACAAAACTCTTAACCATGATCTATCTTTCCTCTCACTTCAAATATCTCAATAGCTACCATAGTGTATGTCCATTGGGTAAACTGGCGATACCAATACATAGAACGGATATGTGTTCCAAATCATTTCGTGTTCTAGATGTTGGAACGACCTTCCAGACGCTATCATTAAAGACTCCCTTCTTTCAAATGCGCAGCACATAGTTTAATTTCCAATGGAGGTACGAAATAATTTTTAGAATGGCATTCATCTCAGTTGTCAAACTTTGTATTTATATTTAACTTACTTTTCATTATTGATTTTCCTACCGTGAATAAACCGTGTCATATTTAAACTATCAAATGTTTACATTGTGTCTAAAACAGAATACTTACTTTTTTCCCTTTCCTTTATAGATAATCGTGATAATCCAGGAGAACTCATGTTACTGACGCTGGACTAAGAAATGGATTTTTTTACGATGAATTTTCGTTCTTTTTGTTTACTCCTTTGTTTTCGCGGTTTTTTTTTCGCTCCCCTTCTTGTGAGGGCGTTTTCCCGCATAGCGCGTTTTTCTCCGTAGACCTTCAGTTGAGGAGTTTTTTTCCCACAACCCAATTCTTTTACATATATTTTATATGCTCTTAGAATTATCATGAAATTACATCCTCTCACATCCCACATCTTCTATGATTTGTTCTATGTATGATAGTATGGGCCTTCCTCAATCTAAATTTTACTGTACTTTCGTGCCTCAGTATATGACCAAGCAGCATATCACTTTTCACGTTAAGATTTTCCAAAACTTCCCATCCGTCCCTAATTTCCCCACAACTTCCTCATTTGTTATTCTATCATACCATCTTATTCTCATCATTCTTCTGCAGCACCAAAGTTTTCCTCATTTAACTGACTTTGCTCCCATACAAGAGCACACTCCATACAAAGCTCTGAAGCAACCTTATCCATGTTTGGAGAGAAATTGCATCAAATGCAAATACGTTTTTCTTTGAACAGAAAGCCTTTTTTGCTTGGTCGGCTCCTTCCTTATCCCATCAATTTTTGTTATTCCACTTCCTTAGTAGCTAAACTCCTTTAAACTCTTGTCCATTTAATTTTATTTTAATTTCCTTCCCCCACAGATCATAACTTTAGTTCTCTTCTAATTAATGTTCACATTCCTTCTTAACGATGCTTCTGAAGCATGTTGGTGAGCTCACTTTCCGCTAGTAACACTGTATCATCTGCAAAGCCCAACATCGGTATCTTTTCCCCTCCTCCCCTTATTTAATTTGCATGATTACCAGGTGACAACGGCGGAGGAACAAATACAATCTGCATTCGCCCAAGGACGGGAAGTTCTCTTCCTTTACTTGATCTATTGTATCTTGGATATAAGCATTAAATATAAGATCGTGTAAAAATATGTGAAAATTCTTTTTACATATTTTTAGACGATCAAAACTTTATAAATCGACGACGATAGTCGACGTTATAATAAATAGACCAACAATTTATAATCCAATTACGTCGGGAAGAACGTGAAATTGATGTTCGAAAATTTCTCCCTTGCATTCCTTACGGGAGTTGCTGACATCGGATTTTGTACACATCGGTGATTAACTCTCATTCCCTGTTGAAAAGAGCATTTCAGCGCGTTTTTTCCTTTCTTCCCAAATTATCTTCATGTGTTCACTGTGCTGTTTCTTTCGGTTTTCTGTCCACTTACAACCTGACTTCTTTTTCTGTTTCCTGATTTAAATTTGAGTTTTCCGATGTTATTTCTGAACCGTTTCTGGTCTTCTATATCGTCCGTTGTCGTGTTTAGTTGTCTGAGGCCTTCTTCGACTTCATTCATCCACTTTGTTTTTCCCCTGCCTATGTTGATGACATCTGCCTCGAGATTGCGTTCTCGTTCATCCTGGGAATCATTTCTTCCTTTCCGTCATCTTATCTGGGTGTTTATCTATCTCTTCATTCAAATCCCTTCTCTGTTTATCGATCCGAAAATTTTCCCAATGATTTTCCGTTCCCATTTCTCTATTTCATTCTCGTTCTCTGTTTCTAATTTCTTGTTAGGCCCCCGATTTGTACTGTTTCGACTGCGGATGTGGGACGTATGTACTACTTCTGGAAGAAAAGGATACGATTGCAGTCCCTCGCGTTTATGGATATGGATCTATTGTTGCAATGATTCCTTATGCTCTTTGTGGTTTTCCGTTTCCTGATTGGGTGATGATTTCTCTTAGTTAGTTGAAAGGAGGGACTTATGCGATTTTCCCTTGGATTGTTTCTTTAGGTGGTTTGTCCTTTGCTAATCCTTCTATATATTGCAATTTCGTATTAAATTTGCAGCCATTTTTCCGTGAGATTTCATATACTTTTTTACGGCGTGTTAGGTTGTTCTTCTTCGTCGCTTGATTACCCAATCTTACGCAAAAGCCAGACATTTCAATTTGGATCTCTTTTTATGCCAATTAGGATTCTTTTTCCTATACACTGATAATATTTTCAAGGATAATAATAAAAAGTAATGTTGAGAGTCCGTCATCCTGTCGCACTCCGAATTTGAACTGAAATTGCTCCAATATTATTCCCATGAATTTAACTTTGATGGTTTTGTTAGTAAGCGTTCGCTGGATGAGTGCCCTTGTTTTTCTGTCGATGCCAATTTTTCCAGTGTATTAAAGAGTCTGTGTACATACGCCTTTTTTCTAAACAAAATTCCATTGTTATTTACAGTTAAAAAGAGTTGTTTGTATCAGTACCACTTATTAGCACCCAGGGACACCGTTGTGTCGCCAACTAAAACAAAAAATATTATTTCGACCAAGTTTTTTCTGCTGAACTGAAGGCATCAACACTTACTTTCGAAGAAAAAGATAACCGAAGATTGTTTTCTACACCTTGAAGACATGAAAAGATTCTCTTACTAAAACGTCTTGAAAGAATGAAAATGCCAGGCAGGACCAACAGCTACAAGAAGGAGAAATTTTGCCCGTGTTGATTGCTACGGACATTTCCTTAATCAAGATTCAAAAGTTTTTCATAAAAATACGCCCAATGGATTAATTTTCCAAAATGGAATTTCAAAACCTCTCTTCTCACCTGAAATTCGACGCCAATTAGTGCCGGAATGCATTATTTGCTATCGCTTTCTCAGTGGTTATTTATTTACTCATACATTGCTGATTATAAACATTTTTGAAGACCCCCAACTGAATAACAACATCCATTTACTATAAAGGTTCTTTGGTCGCGAGGTCTTCAGAGATAAGTGGTGACGCAACACATACGTTCATATAATTGAGAGGAAACGTCAGTAAATCCTTTCTTTTGATAAATTGTCAACAACACTATCCCATATCATTCAGTGCACACTTATTTCGTTTTTAAATAATGAGTCTGAACCAAGGATTTCTATCCTGAGAATTATACCTTATTTACGAACAGAATGGAAATCGGCACAATACAATACAAAGTTAACCTTCTTGGCGTACATGATATGCATGAGCGACCAATGCATTACATTTTTATAATATAGGGTAGGTGAGGGTGAAGCGGGTCAGTTCAAATAGTTTTAAGAATAAAAAAATATGCAAACATATAATATGCTGAATAAAATTTTTATTCAGTAGATATCGATCATATGTATTTGTATGAGAAGTAAGATCAAGATATATCAGTAAATAAATTTTTGAAAAATATTAAGATGGAACCCCACCTCTGACCCACTTCACCCACAACAGGAGGGTGAAGTGGGTCATTAGAAAATTACTGTGATTCCAGCAAAATAAAATGTTTTTGAAAACAAAAAATCAAAAATGTTTCTAGAAACACTTCCCTCTAGTAAAAGAAGATTTCCCTGAGGCTCCAACACACACCCCATGGAACCATACATTGCACATGATGCACTGAATCCAGTTTTTATACTCGCTGGAGGTTGCCGTGTAAAAGTACCTGCCGCAAAACCCACAGTTGTCTTCATTGCCATCTGCAGGCCCATTTGGAGATGCTGGTAGGTTTTTTCGGAGGCTCAATTTTCTTCCTTTGTCCAGTTCAGATTCACCAGACTTGCTGTTGCCGAGAGAGGCAATATGCTGCGGCGACGTAAGCAATTCAGCTTCTTGTCTCTTGCTTCCAGGGCCTTTTCTTTTCACAGAGATCTTCATAGATGAAGGAGAGCATCTTTTCACTGGAGTCGATTCTTGACATGTTTGGGTGTCTTGAGGCTGTTGTGGAACAGGATCACATTCTACGGGTTCAACAGCTTTTGTGAGTTTGTCGTCAGTCACTGGAAAACGGTTGACCGGGAACACTCCTGTGGCTCTAAAGCCATTGACTGCCGTGGACACCGTTGTGGACTGCATCCAAGCTTGAGAAAATATTTCTCCAAAATAGCCCTTTTTGAATAGCTCTTGATGGATTTGAAAAAAAACCCACTGATTTGCACCTGCATTGTACCTGGATTTCAATGGCTTGAAAAAGGACTTGTCCAATGACTAGAGTTCGTGCGTTGTGTGGCTTGGCAGACACACCATGGTGATTTGATTTTCCCTTTCGAACATCGAGCAACTTAACGTGTGACACATGACCATCGAGAATAAGCAGAACATTTCCTGATACCTTGTGCTTGGCAAAATGTTTCAGCCAGTCGAGGCAGATGTTTTCGTTAATCCATCCACTCTCTGACATGTACACGGCAGTGGACGGTGGTATGTGTCGTTCAAACTCAGCCTTCTTACGCTTCCCCTTGAAAATGACACCCGGAGGGTCAAATGAGCCGAATGCACTGCAGCTTGCTATCACCGTTACATTCTTACCTCGTTCTTTGCACGTAACTATGTGAATGTCCCTTTTACCTTTACAGGCCAAAATTTTTGGTAGCGGTGGATTGTTGATGAGCACTGCAGTCTAGTACATGTTGTAAATTGATTGAGGTTGGTTCTGCAATTTTAACTCTTCAACGTCAGTTTGCAGTACGTCATAGAAATTGTTTAATCTCTCCCGCCTCAATCCGTTTGCTCGTGCCATGGACAGGATTACGCAGCGACAGTTTCTGTCAGTGTCTCTTGATGAAGCTGTTTAGCCAATCCTTACCGGCTTCCTTTTTCGCGACATTAAATTTATGAGCAATCTTTTTTTCTCCGGCAAGCATGAAGGCAGCCTTGCGGTCGTCTTGTGGTGTCAATGGAAATCCTTTCGACTCCAGGGACTCCAAGTCTCTCAAGAAGTTCCTTTTCCTGCACCTCCGTAAATATGGTCTGCCCACCAATGGATCGTTGAGTGTTGTCTTCCTTAACAACTTTAATTCGGCGCTGAAGGGTACCAAATGGAACAGAAAATCGTCTCGATGCTTCTCGAATCCCAACACCAGCTTCTACTGCTGCAACTGCATTATTTATTTCCTCTATACTCCACATGAACATTCCGCCGTTCACCTTCCTTTTATGTTGTGGCATGATACTATAAAGGGTTTATACAATTAAAAATTACTACATGTATATATTACTACAATTTAATGATTAATAATTATTCATATACTATAATACTTATTAATCAGTTTATATCAACATAATGTAATTAGTTTCTAGCCCAAAATTATCATCAATGAAATTGACCCTCTTCACCCTCCCATACCTGACCCACTTCACCCACTCATGCACATTTCCAAAAAAATTAAAAATGCGCAATGTGGCAATGCCTGCCAAGCCCCGCCTGCTCGCATTGAAAAGTAGATGGAATGTACGACTGCATGCACCAATATGAAGTTTTTAGAATCATTTAATCGTTCTATATTAACCCCAAGAATGCACCCTCAAGTTAGATGACTGGAAAAACTTACCAGTTAGGAGATGTGGTTGAATCTTCGTGATTTTTTTACACATGCAGTCTGAGAACGCCGTGGCTACAACGCAGTCATTTAGGACGCCTAGGTAAAGAACAAGTTCTGCCGCATAGTGAGAAAACGCAAAAACGAAACTAATGTAGTTATTTTTCGAAAAAGCTTAGCCTGACCCGCTTCACCCGCTGACCCATTTCACCCTCACCTACCCTACGAGTAAAAGTTGCTTGCATACTGCAAGCATATGAAATATGTTAATAATCTTTATTCACGTACCAATTTCAAAGTTATCGGGAAGGGGTTGAAAAAAAAATCTTAAAAAATTTATAATTTCTAATTTTGAGACACCTGATGTCGAACCCAGGACTTATAGGCAGTTGTGAATACACATTATGGTTTCTTAGGACTTGATCTTATTTAGTGCACAGTTTGAAGTCGATATGAAGCCGGGAAGTACCTGAAATTGATTTCCGTTATCTCCTTAAGAAATGCATTGAGGAATGTAAATCAATCACTGGGATCGAACCAAGGACCATCATCGGAACGTTCAACAGCATACATAAATGATATTTATGATCTCTATCTACATGCCGAGTTTCAAGTTTCCATCTCATCGGGAAGTGATTTTTAAAAAATCTTAAAAATCGCAATGTAAATTAAAAGGGAGAATATTTGCCCTGACCTAGAGTCGAACCAAGGACAATCCTCGATGATGTCTTTGTGATTTTCGTCGGATATACACGGCTTCTAGCGTTACCTTGAATTTCATCTCTCTAATTTACCGGGAAGTTCTTCAAAAAAATTTCGAAAATCCCCGCAATGTATCTTTATGGAGAAAATCGTGACTTTGGGGCCTTCTGGAATCAAACCCATGATACTGAGGTTCAAAGTCGCCTTTTTTCTGGGGGTTACACGTTATGGCTACCATGTTGTAAAAATTTCAAGTCAGTGAGGCTTGTGGAACATGGTTAGAATTTTGATCCCCTATGAATGAGTGCGTCTATAGGTACGAGTAAAATTTAGCTTGAATACTGAAAGCAGATGAAATAACACTAATTTCATATTGGCATTATATCGGGACGGTCCTCAAAAGAAAAAAAGGATTAAAAATATTCTTAGAATTCGCTTCAATTTAATCGTCTGGCATTGAACCCGGGCCTTCCTGGTGAATTTACTAAGCAGCACAACAGAAGATCACTATCTATAACTATGTGTGAAAATTCAAGCAGAAATATTGGCTAATATGTTTTTGAAATGTATCTTTGTTTTCTATCTATATGCCGAATTTCATGTTTCTATATTAATGTGAAGGGGTTCAAAATAAATATTAAAAATCGGATCAGTTACTTATTGTAGAGACGCCTGGTGTCGAACCCAGGATATATTGGTAGCTATGAATGCACAGTATGACTAATTAGGACTCTATCTTATTACATACCAAGTTGAAGTCGATATCCTGCCGGAAAGTACGTAAAATTTGTTTCCGTAATCTCCGTAAGAAATGCATTGAGGATGGTAAATGGCCCTATGGGATCGAACCAAGGACAATCAGCGAATATGTAAAATTTTATTATGAAATAAATTTATGATTTCTAACCCCATTCATAATTTCAAGTTTACATGCCATCGGGAAGGGGTCCAAAACAATTCTTAAAAATCGCCACAATACATTTTAAACGGCCGATTTTTGCCCTGACCTAGCATCGAACCATGGACAATATTCGGAAAAGTCTTTTTGATTTTCGTTGGATATGCACAGCTTCTAGCGATCCCTAGAATTTCAACTCTCTACTTATCCGGGAAGAGCCTCAAACAAATTTGGGAAAATCCCCACCGTGTATGCTGATGGAGAAAATCGGGACTTTAGGGCCTTCAAGAATCGAACCCATGACACTGAGGTTCAAAGTCGGCTTTTTTCTGGAGGTTACAAGTCATGGCCATAACGTCGTAAAGATTTCAAGTCAGTGGCACTTGTGGAACATGGTTAGAATTTTGATCCCCTATGAATGAATGAATGAATGCCTATTATACGAGTAAAATGTTGCTGGGACGGTCCTCAAAAGAAAAAATCTGATGTGGCCAGCACATGACTTTCTCCATGTATAAGATGTAAATATTTACCTACGACAGTAATTTCGAACTCTATATTCAATCTAAATTTGGAAGATAAGTGCTTAATTTCTTTTATATTATCTTTTACGTCACAAAAATTATAAATAATGTTTCTAGGGACATTTTCGATGAAAAACGATGAAGTAGCCCTTCCCAGCGCCAAGAGCGCCCACAACGTACATAATCAGCAACTTCCGGTTTATCAGTATTTCACAAATAACTCCTACACAATCAGTGATACAAAAATATGTTTCATACAAAAGTCATAGTATATTACATTTTCTAAAACTTTTGTAAATAATAGTATATACCTAAATATCATATTTATGGAGATATTTTGAAAAGCGGAAATGAGCTTTGAAGAATAAAGCTCGACTTCCGGTTAACCGATTTACTCCAAAAACTAATCAACTCTAAGGACACCATCCAAAGTACTATGTATGAAATTTGGTGTTGATAAAATGAATGGTTTTCATGTTAGAGTGCCCACAAAGTACATAATCAGCTACTTCCGGTTGATCAGTATTTCCCGAATAACTCCTAATCAACCGGTGATACAAAAATATGTTAAATACAAAAGTTATAGTAAAACACATTATCCAAAACTTTTATAAGGCATACAATATACCTACATATCATATTTGTGGAGATATTTTGAAAACCGGAAATGATCTTTGATGAATGAAGCTTGACTTCCGGTTTACCGATTTACTCCAAAAACTAAACAACTCTGACAGCACACACCACAGTACTATATATGAATTTTGGTATTGAAACGAAAAATAGTTTTCACGTTAGAGCGCTCACTGTCGCACACACACATACACACACACACACACACACACACACACACACACACAGACATCATTCCGAAAATGGTCAAAACGTGTTCTAGGAACCCCAAAACATGTATTTCCGTTGAAATCTCGAAGTCGATTTTTTTCATGAAAACAATACTTTCTCTATACTTCGTATTTGGAGAAAGTAAAAAAAGGATTGAAAATATTCTTAAAATTCGCTTCAATTTTATCGTCTGGCATCGATCCCGGGTCTTCCTGGTAATACTTCCTATGCAAAACAATAGAAGATTACCTATGTTTGATAATTCAAGCAGAATTATTGGCTGCAACTGCCTCAATCGACGTCCTACTTTTCCCTTATACTCCTTATGAGAGAAAAGTTATTGTGCTCTCGCATCGAACCCAGTAATATTACGGTCTTATGAAAATTTTTTTCTGAATTTAATTCTTACCATACATCTTCTAGCCAAGCACGAACTTCCTGTCATTTCGATAATTGCATCAAAAAAATAATGAAAAACTATCCCCATGTATTTTAAAGGGCGGATATTTGCATCGTCCTAGAATCGAACCCAGGATATTTACCGTAAAAGTCATTTACGTTTTCAATAGATCATGAGCATATCTATAGGCTCCTTGAGTTTTGATTCTCTACCTATCCGGGAAGTATTTTTTTTTAATTCCCGAAAATCAAAGCAATGCATTTAAACAGGACAAATCGTGACTTTGGGGCCCTCTGGAATCGAACCTATGACACTGAGGTTCAAAGTCGCTTTTTTCCTGGGGGTTATACGTTATGGCTAATACGTCATAAAAATTTCAAGTCAATGACGCTTTTGGTTTAGCCTGTGAATTAGTATCCTATCTATATACCTATCTATTATATATAGATGCTTCTCCGGATTCATTCATATAGATAGATAGATAGATAGATAGGATACTAATTCACAGCCTAAACCACAAGTGTCATTGCCTTGAAATTTTTACGACGTATTGGCCATAATGTGTAACCGTCAGAAAAAATGCGATTTTGTACCTCAGTGTCATAGGTTCGATTCCAGAGGGCCCCAAAGTCCCGATTTTTCCCGTTTAAATGCATTGCTATGATTTTCAGGAATAAAAAGAAAATACTTTCCGGATAGCTAGAGAATCAAAACTCTATGAGCCTATATATATGGTCATGATCTACCGAAAACACAAATGACTTTCACTGAAGTAATCCTGGGTTCGATGCTAGAACGATGCAAATATCTGCCCTTTAAAATACATGGGAGTAGTATTTCATTATTTGTTTTGATGCACTTATCGAAATGATAGGAATTTCTTTCTTTGCTGGAAGATGTATGGTAAGAATTGGTTTAAGAAAAAATATAGATTAGACGGAACTGTTCCTGGGTTCGATGCCGGGGCACATTAAAATTTCTCTCATAAGGAATATAAGGGAAAAGTAGGACGTCGTTTGAGGCAGTTGGAACCAATATTTCTGCTTGAATTTTCACACATGGTTAAAGGTGGTGATCTTCTTTAATGCTGCATAGAAAGTATTACCAGAAAGACCCGGGTTCGAAGCTAGACGGTATATATATCCCCCATTTATAATATATTGAGTTAGTTTTTATTATTTATTTTGTTGCTCTTATCGAAATAATAGGAATTTATTGCTTTGCTAGAAGATGTATATTAAGACTCGGCATAAGAAAAAAAATTAGATACGACGATGATGTTCCTGGGTTCGATGCCAGAGCACGTTAAAATTTCTCTCATAAGGAATATAAGGGAAAAGCAAGTCGTCGTTTTAAGCAGTTGCAGCCAATATTTCTAATTGAATTTCCACGCATAGTTAGAGATGGTGATCTTCTGTTTTGCTGCATAGTAAGTTAACCAGGAAGACCCGGGTTCGATGCCAGACGATTAAATTGCAGCGAATTTTAAGATTATTTCCTATCCTTTTTTTTTCTTTTTAGGACCGTCCCGATATAATGCCGATATAAAATTAGCGTTGTCGATCTGCTTGCAGTATGCAAGCATTATTTTACTCGTATAGCTATATAGCTATATATATGAATGAATCAGGAGAAGCATCTATATATAATACGAGTAAAATGTAGCTTACATACTGCAAGCAGATCGATAACACTAATTTCATGTCGGCATCATATCGGGACGGTCCTCAAAAGAAAAAAAAAGGATTGAAAATATTCTTTAAATTCGCTGCAAGTTATTCGTCCGGCATCGAACCCGGGTCTTTTTGGTGATACACACTATGCAGCACAACAGAATTTCTCCATCTCTAACTGTGTGTGAAAATTAAAGCAAACATATTGGGCGCAGCTGCCTCAAACGACGCTCTACTTTTTAGACTTTAAACGGGAAAAATCGGGACTTTGGGGACCTCTGGAATCGAACCTATGACACTGAGGATCAAAGTCGCTTTCTTCCTGGGGTTTCACGTTATGGCCAATACGTCATAAAAATTTCAAGTCGGTGGCGCTTGTGGTTTAGGCTGTGAATTTGTATCCTATCTATATACCTATATATACGAATGAATCCGGAGAAGCATCTATATATAATAGATATAATATAGATATCCGGAGAAGCGTCTATATATAATAGATAGATATCTGTAGAAGCGTCTATATATAATAGATAGATATCTGTAGAAGCGTCTATATATAATAGATTACCCTTAATATCACGGAAAACTATTCTAGCCTTATATCTGCACCTCTAGATGATAAATAGTTCGTTTTTTAATTTAAGTTCATGGTTGAGTACTGCTGATTTTTTGTATTTTAATTTTTTATCAATCGCTGTTAGCCATTGCTTGATTTGTCGTTTCTGTTAAATCCTATCAAGACTATGAGAGCTGTGGTGTACGCATAGAATAATGAAGGGAGACCATTTGCAATGTATAATAAGGTGCGGCGATCGTTACATAGTGCGCACCTTCCTAAGATGAACTCGTTTGGAGAGCTCTTCAAACTTCAACAAGTCATTCGCCGTCACTTCGTTAGTAAAATGAGACAATCAAAGTCCAAATTGAAGTCCACTTACGACCGAATCAACTTCAAGGGCATTCTGCTGCGAATAAAAGTCCCGCAGGATAGCCCACGATCCAAATGATCTTCTAATCAAGTCGTATCCATCAGAATATTTTTATTTCCATAAGAAAGGGGAAGAATTATTCCCCATCCTCCCACGTCCTTACTTATCATGTTCATGAAAAAGAACTTGAACTGACTGCCGATGTATTCAATGCAAGTTAATTCCTAATGAATAGCAAGCGAAATGCGTTTGCTTTAATTCTACATGAATTTTGAAAACAAAAAGAGTTAAATGAATGAGAAAATAAAAATTAAACAAACTTCTCAAACGGAAAGAACATCTACAAAGTCGGCTTTCAGCTTGTGCCAAGTCACCGAAAAGAAATCGGATCGCAGAAAATATGAATACTCGAAACAACTTCTTCTATCTTCTTTTTACTTCACCATCTTTGGCAGTATCTGGACGGCTTGCTTAGAAAAATTTCGCAACGTCTTACAAGGACATTCATTCTCTGAAATTTACGAAATTAAGTATAAGTTTAAATCTTCTTTCTTCATAAGATCATCCAGCCGGAAAAAAAATGAATGGAACAGTTCCTTCAGGAAGAATACATTTACATTTAAACCCTGCAATCCGCCAGTGGCGCGTGGCAGGGGGTGTAAAACACCGACATCCCTGACTAAACTGAAGAGCTATTAGCTTCTCTAATACTTCGCGGGAAAAACGACAAAAATTAACTTTCTGTCCTAGTAACTTCTTCCCTGTATCGCTTTTTTGTTTTCTCCCGAAGATCGCGTAAGTTTATAACTGGGATAACAACATCAGTTATCTCCTCCCCGAAATCAGTTGTGATAAATTTATCAAAAAGCTTCCGTCGATATTCAAGTCTCAAGTCTTCTAACAATAAGAGATAAGAAAGAAAATTAAAAAATGACATGCACATCTTGAGGTCTGTGTTCACGGAATCAAACAAGAGTAAGGATATCTAAGGAAAGGATATCGATATAGTGGCCCAATTATAAATTCCATCACATTGTGAAGAAATTAATTTTCAAAATGTACTTCAATCTAATTCTTACAGAGATTTAATGACATCGGATGAATAAATACCACACATAAATGTATAAAGAACGATGATTATTATAATAGATCATTGAATTCGTGCTTGGATAATTTTTTTAGTACTACAAGTTTTGTTCTAAAGTATGATTACATCTCACGCCAAAAAGAAGTAACGAACCAATCAGAGATGAAACATCTAATGATCGCTAAACGGTTCAAATCGGTTAGACGGTGGCAGTATAAACTTAGGAATTTCATTGAAAGTTAGTAGAATCAGGAGCCGGTCATAGAATCGGCTTGTGAATATATGAATAATGACGTGGGAGCGATTCAATCGAATACTACGCTTTACTCTCAGTTAATCGAAGAGATAAGGTTCGAAAAGTGAAGTAATATGGCGATCGTGACATCGGAACAGAGGTCAAGAATCACGCGCACTAATCACTCGAAAGCGATTCCTCGAAGAGAGACGCTAAGAGCGCAACATTGTCGTCCTTGCACACATTCGCTGTGACGACCGGCATTTGGTTGGACGAACACCAATGAGAAATGCCTCTTAATGTAAGAACTAATAGTTGTATTATATGTGATTCGTTCGACGGAAAATTAATGAAGTGGGACGAGAAATTGAAAAAAAATGTGGTCAAAGTGAGCGCTACATTGAGTAACCTACAAGCAGCTAAAGAAGAATCCAGAACCGGAACTTTATCTATTATACTACAGTAAACTACCCCATCAAAAATTACGATATTAAACAAAATTCTGTTACCAAAAATAGAAATAATCCCGCTACGATATTGGGTTATACCTTACAAATATGTTAATTGTAATGCATTTAAACCATAAATAAATGTGCTTACAATTTTTGACGTATTTATTTTTTAGATGCCTATGTAAGAACCATGCAAGCCGCCTTTCGGCGTGTGGCAGGGGGATCATACATATTATAAAAAGTAAAGAACGATGGGGAACATAAACACGAATACTTAAGAAGCTGCTCACTGGTCAACAAACACCTCTGTCGTTACGGAATTGTTTCTGCCCGCAAAATTACAAACATTTTTGCTCCTTTTTGTCCGAATTCTCTCAATTTCGACTCGAATACTGCAATCAACGACCAAATTTCAAATTCTTGAGGTTTCCTTTAATCCGAAGTTTGAAGTCGACGTCATATCGGTAGGGTCCTAAAATAAGATTCCGTTATCCCCTTTTGAAAGGCATAGAGGAACGTAAAAGGCGCTCTGGCATCGAAGCAAGGAGCATTAGGTGAACAGTGCACTGCGTATATGAAATGCATTTACGGCTTCTGTTCACTTGCCGGGTTTTACTTTTCCATATTATCGGAAACGGATTAAATTTTTTTAACCGCCCAATTTATTTTAAATAGAAGATTTTGCACCAAATTGTCATCGAACTCACGCACATTTTGTGACAGTTACATGACTATTGATAAAGAAGACCACATCTTCTGGTACCTCCGTTATTTTGAATTATCTATCCTACCGGAATGTTTCTGAAAACGTCTTCAAAAAACTCCAAAATGGCAGTGATTTTGTCCCAGCTATTAATGCATCATAGTTAAAAAATGTAGCAATCGCATTAAAAAGCGTCCCTTTCATAAATTTCTGGCATAATTCCTTACCATTGACAAGGTATAGGCTTGAAATCCCCGTGCATTCAAATGAGAAAACGCTAGAGCTCGGATTCAATCGCCTTGGTGGCCTCCTTGTCTACTTCGAAGAAACTTCACAACTTTTCGGACATTTTGGCCAAGTTCTCGTAATTTCGATTCGAAAACAATATTAAACGACAAAAATAAGAATCTTCGTTTAATTTCCTATCTTTAGGTACTTTTCTTGAAATTGTAGCACCATTATTTCCAATTTAATTTTGAAAATGAAATGAAGCACATTGTGATAACGAATTTCACATGCATTCTTATATTTGCCCTGGCCTAGCGTCGACTCAAGGACACTCTTCGAAGTTGTCTTTAATGCATTCGTTGGATAAGCACGACTTCCAGCGATTACTAGGATTTAAACTCTCTAATTTGCCTCAAAATAATTTCCGAAAAATCCCCGCAATGCATTTTTATGGAATTCGGAATTTCGGGGCCTTCTGACCTTGAGCCCATGATAGTGATGGTCAAAATCTGGATTTTTCTGGCGGTTACACGCTATGACTAGTGCGTGGTAAAATTTTCAAGTCAATGACACTTCTGGAACATGGTTAGAATTTGTATCCTATATAGATGGAGAAGTAGCTATACATAATAGATATATTAAAAAAAAACACAATTTGAATAGGGTAGGAACTTGTAGTGATAGTACAGCGAAAAACGAATAAAAGGCAATACTCGAAAGAAATAAAATTAAGATATCGGGTGGTAATTTATGGAAAGAATGACCTACCACAAAGTAGGGGGCCAATTTAGACAGTTCCTTTTGTCAAGCACTGGAATGCCATACTATACCAACTATTAGCTTCACTAATAATATTTTCAGACGTATTCAAATCCTAGCAGCAACCCACGATTTGATTTAAGGAACTTATTTTTTCACTACGGTTTTCACTAGCTTCGGTCGGATCTCAATCGTTTGAACGATGGAAACAGTAAATCGAACTGATTGTGAGCCGAAACAGAAAAATAAAGATACAGGTACCAGAGCGAAAACAGAATCCGACGAAGATATTATGCACTAATACCGAATAACGTAGGTAAGTCCTGGGTCTCAGCAGGAGTACTTCATGAACACTTTCACATTAGCCATATTTCATCCATGTGCCGGCAGCCATCAATTGCTGTTTTTTAGGCCTTTTATCGCCATTTACCTCTATTAGTTACTTTTCCATCGATGTCTGGTGAGTGTAAACAATTTATTATTAAAATATCGTTACCTCATAAATGTTTGTATGATGTAGTTGGGGGGTTCAATATACGTATCATCTTTATTTGGTGGTATGGTTGAACAATTGTGTATACTGAATAGACGTAGATCAATCTGGGTGAAAAACTGACCAAGGCAGTCGGCAAAATGTCGGCGTTCCTCGTCTCATTTACCGGTATTCCTAGAAAACAAGGCAGGACACCGCACTTTTTATGAACACCCAATAGGTATTTCTTTTCCGGCATATGCTGTGAAGAAATTCTCTGATTCTCAGCCTGTTGCAAATTGTGATTTCAACCAAGTTGGAAATCACCATTATCGCGATTGATTACATTATCGAGTATTATCGAGTGTTTACATTATGGAAAGAACATTGTTGGGAGAGCGTACCCTAGTAACACAGGTTGTTGGGCCAACGGCAGGATTTGGTAGGCACCGTTGGCAAATGGTTAGTGGAAAAACTAACGTAATGCCAACATTGGGCCAACGGACTATTTACAACAGAGATTTGAGAAGAAATTGGTGGTTTTGCCAACACAGGGCCAACATTGGGTTGATTAATTTTTGCCAACGAATATTAGGTGATGGATTTTTGCATGGAGAAACGTACTTAAGGCGTCAAGGAAAGGAAATAGATAGTAAATAAATATTGATGTGAGGATACAAACCCGATTCTTCCATTGAGGTAAAATTTTGTATAGGAACTCTTCTCTGTTTCGTTTCTATTATACAAAATTGTAACCAATAGAAAGAAAACAGGGAAGTGATTTATCTTTAAACATAAACAAGCTAAAGTTTTTTTGATACCTTAAACATTTAATTACATTCCGTCTTTTTTCCAGGTATTTCGAATTCCAATACAGTACAGACATTTTTTCTTTTTACAGTAAACTCCCGTTTATCTAAATCGCGTACATCGGAACAAACTTTTCCGAATGCACCTACCCCACCCCCACCCATCGAATACCATCGCGACCCATTATTCATTTGCTCGGGACACCCCCGCTGCCAAATAAGGCGGATTTTTTCATTAAGAACGCAAAATAAACGAGCTTTATTATTAAGCATTTAAAAACTTTGAATTTCAATCATACTTTGGAGCCTTTTTAACCCATCTATACAAATTTTTCAGTCAAAAACATACAGGCTTATTCACAACCATATCAATAGCATTCTACGTACGCACGTTTTACGGTCATATTTCGTGGTATTAACGCAATTTGGGGTGTTTCACGCGGGACTTCGTTTAATCAGAAATTTCGTTATCCAAACCGGCCGCCGCCCCGATCAACGGGAGTTTACTATACTTACAAATACTATCGCTAGGTAATGCTAGTGGTATTTCCGCTTGTCGGGAATGGATGTGCGTGATTGTTATTGTTCTGTAGTGGTTCCTCTTCTCTGCTCAGATGATCTCTCTAATTCAACTCGACTACTAAGAACGGAATGCACAATATTTATTGGTTGTTGTTTCTGACACAACAATCCGTAAAAGGTAAATAATTAGGAGCTACATTTTAGATGATTCGAGTGAAGAACAACCTACTACAAGAGTAGAGGAGTTCTGTGAGCGGCCTTATCCATCTCCTCCAAGAATAACATTGCTAGTTCAATCTTCACAAATATAGGTATGTATACATTAATGAGGAAACCTGTATATAGTTACACTATCTGTTATGTATTATTAGTCTACCTGCAACAACAATTTTTATTCCAGCTTCTACTGTTGTTGTTATTGAACTTTCAGTACCATCTACTTCAAGTGTAAATGTCTTCAAGGAGAAAAAATTGAAATCAAAGAGTTAGTAGATTCTCTTATATTCATAATTTTTAAGAGGTGATGTTACTTATAGTTTAACTATAATTTTAACTTTTAAAATGTAATTTTTTCAGCTTTTGATGTAATAGCTAGACATTTGGCCCATCTAGAAAAAAATACACGAGATATATGCAAGACAAGATGAAATACTACAGAAAATAATCCCAAGCAATTCAGCAGTTTAGGATCCTGAATTCACAATACCAGAAAATTTAAAGGTTCCATTTCGTACAAAGGATGATGTTGATGAACCTGAAAACTGCAGTTAAAACAACCATGGTTGTTTCTTGGAAAGGACAATGAAGTAATATTGGTGAGTATCCTTACTTTTCTATCTGTATACCAAAACAAGAATGTGTGGCCATAGAGAGTTTTATATGATTATAAATTTGTTATTATTTTCATAGGAAACGAAACCAATTCTCTTAGGAGGTAGAAAGTACCCGTTTCCTCAGTGATGACATGAATGTTGTAATTATTAAATCTGTTAGTAAAGCTGTGAATTCATTGGTTTTACACTGATGTATTCCAATAGAAAAGCAACTAATTTGAAGAACCATTTCACAGAAGTAAATTAGGAATTTTTGAAGGAAGAGCTCGTCAGTGTAATTATATTATTAATGCAGACAAGTTGTTAAATGTGTACTGCTGCAAAATTTCAAAGATAAAACATCTTATTTATGTAAACCATTTTGTCATTTTGGGAAATATATGACAAACTTTTATATGTATATCTCTTGGTATTTATTATTTCACTCCTTGAATTACCTCTGCGTAATTTTAAATATAATATGAAAGGTGCATTTCCTGTTGGAAAAGGGTAGCATTAATGTTGGCAAAGAGTAATTACTTTGCTGGCCCAAGGTAAGGCCAACGAAGTTACGGTTGGGCCTCTGTTGGCTGGTGTTGGTTGGCCCAACGTAGGCAAATGGTGGGTTGGCAAACGGTGAGGCGGAGTGCCATTCCATACCGTTGGCCAACCGTGGACAACAACGGTTTGCCAACGTTGGCCCAACGGTGTCGTGTTACTTGGGTAGGCAACAACAACTGAGAGAAAAACAGGATTAATGAAGTAAACAGAAGAAATATGTTCTTGCTAGAACTTTCTTGGTTTTTTAATTTTAATAGATACAGAAAAAGATAATAATGAAAATGGTTATTTTATTATTATTTAAACAAATACTTTGATTGATTCCGTGCCACTTTCAATATTTTTAAGAAACGTTATATAAAATTCCTTGTATTACTAATATTTTCAAAAACCAGCAATTCTGTCTTAAACAACTCGTTATCTAATCTTTTTCTTTCCATAGTCAAAATCTGTCCCTTTACTCTAAATTTTCTTTACCATGCGGCATTTGAAACTGTTATCGACAGGAAAACTAGACTAGTTTCATAAGTTCTTCTCCTGAATTATTTTCTTTTGCTCATTTATAAAGATGTATGCTTGCCGAGGTTAATTCATCGTCATTCCTCATTTCTAGAGCACAACACAAAAATTTAAACAAGAGTAACTCCCGGTTAGGAGGCGATGAAGGCTGCATGGCAAAGATAGGTCGTGTCGCCGCACTCCGGTGGAAACGAAGTCATTTGATTACATTGGTTTCAAAGTTAACAGCTGCAGCAGGCTGCGTCACTTGCTGATGCTACCCCGGTGTGAACGCTCCCTTCCATAGATGTCATGTAAGCGTAATTGAAATTTCTCCATGCGTCTCATTGCTATGCTAGAAATGATTAACTCACGTTTTACCAAATTTCCCATATTTCATCAAATAACTGGCAATATTGAATAAAACGCTCGTCTTGCTTACGTACAGGATTTAATTCTAATTTAATTGTGCTATCCACAAAATAGTTTGGTTTTCATTCTTTAATATTATCTCCGCAAGATTGAATTTCTCCCGAGTATGCTTCGACCTTGGCATTAACATAGTAGGCTCAAACTCAAAGCCGATCTTCCCAAACTCCCCGCAATGGCAGTATGTTGCAGAGACATGAAAATGTCGCGAAGCATTCGGAACTATTTCTAACTTGCGGACTTCCTCCATTCGCGACACAGTAATACGTGGTGTAACTTGCACTCGTTACAGCAGATAAGGGAGCGATGATACTGATTGCAGCTCCAAGAGCGAGAATTTGATCAGTAGTTGTAACTGTTTAGAACTCAATCGATACTATTTTGCGATGATAGGAATGCCGTTTGCAGCCATTCCTCTGGAAACTCTCGGCTGAACTTCGCTCATTTGATAACCTCGTAAGTTCTGAGAATGGTCGCCTTCAGATAATTCCGATTCGTTTAAATTTTCAAACTGCTTGCGAGGAAAATGAGCGTTACATACGTTCCAATGATGAGATATGAGAAATAGAAGTATTTACAAATAAAACCTCGCCAACTAAATGGATATAACTATATATATATAATGTTGCTTGAATACTGCAAGCATATCGATAACACTAATTTCAAGTGGGCATCATATCGAGAGGGTCCTCAAATGAAAAAATGGATTGAAAATATTTTTAAAATTCGCTGCATTTTATCCGTCCGGCATCGAACCCGGGTCTTCCTGGTGATAATTACTATTTAGAACAACAGAAGATCAACATCTCTAACAATGTGTGAAAACTCAAGCAGGAATATTTGCTGCAACTGCCTCAAACGACTTCCTACTTTTCACATATAATAAAAATAATAAAAATCGTCTTTATTTGGGCGAGATTGAGACTTAAAAGTCTCTTCTTCCATCTAACCCATTATTCCTAATGTGAGAAATTTTAATGTGCTCTGGCATCGAACCCAGGAACAGCATGGTCTTATATAATTTTTTTTCTTAAATGGATTCTTAATATACATCTTCTAGCAGAGTGAGATCTTCCTATCATTTCGATGAGTGCATAAAAAAATAATGAAAAACTACCTCAATCTATTTTAAACGGCAGATTTTTGCATCGTCCTAGCATCAAACCCAGCATTTTTTCTGTAAAAGTCATTAATGATTTCGATAGGTCATGAACATATCTATAGGCTCCTTGAGTTTTGATTCTCTACCTATTCGGGAAGTATTTTTTAAAAATTCCTGAAAATCAAAGCAATGCTTTTAAATGGGAAAAATTGGGACTTTGGGGCCCTCTGGCATCGAACCCATGACACTGAGGTTCAAAGTCGCAATTTTTTTGGCGGTTACACATTATGGCCAATACGTCGTAAAAATTTCTAGTCAATGACGCTTGTGGTGTAGCCTGTTAATTAGTATCCTATCTATCTATTATATATAATTCCTTCCACGGACGCATTCATGGCTATAGCCTCAGAATCAGGAAAGGTGATAAAATCACCTCTATGGTTGGCCAAAGCCATCAAAACCTTTCTTACCACTCAGCTCATTGTGGCCTGACTTAGACCATGCATTTCCATACTCCCCTGTTGATAGTTTTCCTTCGCAAAGAGAGGAGTTGTAGTAATGGTGAAACAGGAAGCCCACTATTGCCTCTTGAACCTTTGTTCAACTTATTCCCAATTAAGGTTAATATTTTCTCAACTCCAGCTTTTAAAAACCTATACCTGCTTCTGAAATGCCTATCGCTATATTTATCGAAAGAATCAATATGCGGAAAATAAACCTTCCGACTGTGATTTCTTACAGCCCTCTCCACATCCATCACCTCCAACACTTCATCCGCCTCCTCAAATCTGATCCGACCATTTTAAAGAAACTTATAAGATATAAACACTAAAATGAAAATAAAATATGCAAAATAAACTAACTATCACCTAAACAATCGGATATAAATACAACTAAACTACTGTACAACTTTTCTGCATAGCTGAATGGCTAAAAATAAACGTAAGAAATATAAAATAAAGTAAATAAACTACCTACAATATATAACTACACAAGCCTAAATTCACTCAATCACACTTCAATATGGTGTCGCCAGCAGACAACAGCTTTAAACACCCAAATAGTGTAACTAGCAAACGAGCTACTAAGGGCAGGAATTTAGACGCCTGCTATCGTTAGCAACCTCTAGTTGCCAACTATATATACCATTTTTTTTAGTTAGTAGCTACTAAGGGCTTTAGTAGCCTACTAATAGGACTTTGAATACGGCTGTTTGTTTTCTTGGAATCCATATTGGTGACTGGATATGAAATTATGCTTGTTAAGGTATTTAATGAGGTAGATATATATATAGAATAGAATAGAATAGAATTTTTTATTAATACCAAACACTTGCATCATAAACTGAACACAGAAAGGCACTGTTTGCAGGTTGGTATCTCATCAGTACAATACAATTATTATTTTTTTTTTACAAATATAAAATTTTTACATTTCATAGTACATAATATGCATAGTCCACCTTATACATTAACAGAACAATTTTTATTTAAGTAATCATTTTTATCATATTACATATTTACTATAACATTTTCAAAAAACTCTCTTGTAGAATAATAACATTTATTAATCAAGAACTTTTTAAATGTTTTTAGGAATTTTAAATGATCTGTAGACAGTTTTCGTCTCATATCAAACTTAAATTGTTGTATATCCTTCTACCCATATATTTTTCATACCTGTGGTCTGATTGATCAATTTTCAGCTTATCCATATTAACACTGACATAGCACATGAGTTCATACAAGTAAGTGCATGGAAAAGTTAGTATGCCATTGCTTTTGAAAGCTTGTTTGCAAGACTCTCTATACCCCAATTTATTTATAATGCGCACAACCTTCTTTTGTACCTTGAATATTGTCTCCCAACCTGAGGCGTTTCCCCACAGAATGATGCCATATTTTAAAACAGAATGGAAATAGGCATGATAAACTGTTAACCTTGTTGCTAGACTGGTGACTGCAGAGATGCAGGATATGCTAAAGCATGCCTTGTTCAGTTTTGATAGTACACAACTTAATTGTTCTTTCCATGTTAAAGTTTCATCAAGTATTACCCCTAAAGTTTTGGTATACTCTTCTAGTCTTAGATCTGTACTTCTTGATAATACACTTAGCTCATTTCTTTTGTTTTTAGTTGAATTAAAATTAATTAATGATGACTTTTCCATATTTATCTTCCTACCATTAACTGTAAACCATCCTTTTAGCTGATCTATAGTTTGAATTAGGTTGTAGTCAAGACTGTCAAGATTTTTTTCTTTTATGAGAGCTGTAGTATCATCTGCATATAAAACAATATTTGTTTGTATGTTAAAAGGAAGATCATTTACATAGACTATGTATAATAGTGGTCCAATAACAGATCCCTGAGGAATTCCTACTGTTAAAGTTTCCCAGTCAGATGTAGAATTTTGTTTGATATACCATAGTGATTCAATTTTTTAACAAGAATTTCATGGTTGACACAATCAAATGCTTTTGAAATATCACACACTAGTCCTAAGGTTGAGTTAGACTGATCTATGGAGTGTGAAATATTGTTTACTATATCTGTCAAAGCTGTTACTGTGGAGTATTCTTTTCGAAACTTATGCTGGTCATTTACTAAGAGGTGGTTGGCTTCTAAATAGTATGAGAGACGCTTTTGAGCAGCTGAATCAAAGATTTTGGAGAAATTTGATATAAGTGATATTGGGCGGAATTTTTTATTAAGTTGGTTGGTCCACTCTTATGTAAAGGTTTTACAATTATGTATTTGAGCCTTTCTGGAAAAACACCACTTTGAAAAGATTGATTTATTAATTTACTCAATGGATCGCTTATATAATCTTTTACATCTTTGATTATTAGTGATGGGATTTCATCCCATCCACATGATCTTTTATTATTTAATTTGGAAATAAAATATGATACTTCAGATTTAGTCACAGGATGCAAGATGAACTCAGATGCTGCAGAAATGTTTCTTTGGTATAAATTAACTTTAAGTATAGCATCTTTTACTGAAGGAAAAACATTTACTTCTTTAGCTATATTGGTAAAGTAGTTATTAAAACAATCAGCTAATCTTTTAGGATCATCTATGTTAGTACCATTTAATAAGATATCTTTAATTTGTTTAGCTTTACTTTCCTGCATACCTAACTGGTCTTTTACAACCATCCATGTAGCATTGCTTTTGTTATTAGAATTTTGAATATAGTTATCATTAGCCATCTGCTTTGCTTTCATGATTACTTTACTTAATATTCTCCTGTACTTTTTATAATAGTTTATCAGCATGGGGTTTCCAGACTGTTTTGCTTCATAATGTAGAAATCTCTTATTTTTGCTCGATACTATTATACCGGGTGTGATCCAATTTATGTGAAAATCCTTTTTTTATTTTTACTTTTGACCAGTGGGAATACATAATTGAAGATTTCTGAGAATTTCCTAATAAATAAATTATAATTTTCATCTAAACTTTTATTACAATCTATTGACCATTCTGCATTCTTTACCAACTCAATAAACTTCAACTTGTTCTCTAAGCTTATTTTGTGTTGTACAGTATTACTTCTATTTTTTTTTCTGTTGATGTAGAGGCACATGGAAATGATATAAATAATGATGCATGGTCTGATAGCCCTAGATCTAAAATAAAATGCTCATTTTTTCCATAAGTCATGTTCGTTAATATATTGTCAATGCATGTTTTTGTTGTAGCTGTTACTCTTGTTGGTTCATTGAAATTTATTAAATAACCATAGGATTCAGCTAAACTAAGGAATTTCTTTGATATATGGTTTATAGATTTGCTTTTTCCAGATATCATTTCATCACAGTTTGAATCCAGTACATCTATATCACAATCAGTGGCAATCAATATTTTCTTTTGTTTGCTCTCATTTCTTAATTTGTGTAAGAGCATCTCTAGCTTTGATAAAAATGAATCAGCATTTTGATAGTAAGGGGTTCTATAGACAGAGATTATGATGGTATTTAGGTTGCAGATTTCTATAAATGAACCTTCAAAGACATTTTCCTGGTTAAAGGTTTTTAAATCATCTCGTATCTTAATATTAAATGGTTCATTTTCTTTAATTAATATACATGATCTACCACTAGGCGAGATTTCCCTAAAATAATAGTCACCAATATTGTAGTTCTTTAATCTATCTATTATGTTAATCTGCTTTGAGGTTGCCCAGTGCTCATTAAGACAAATAATTGAGGGGATTACATTTTTCCCATCATTTAAAAATATTTCTAATTCATCTATTTTATTTTTAAAACCTTGTATATTGAGATGCATTACCCACTTGTTTTTGCAAAGCTGTTTATTTCCCTATCCATTAATCCTTGACAATTCATCTTTTTTACTTTCTCCATATACGAAGTATAGAGAAAGTATTGTTTTCATGAAAAAATTCGACTTCGAGATTTCAACGGAAATACATGTTTTGGGGTCCCTAGAACACGTTTTGACCATTTTCGGAATGATGTCTGTGTGTATGTGTGTGATAGTGGACGCTCTAACGTGAAAACTATTAGTCGTATCAATACCAAACTTCATACATAGTTCTGTGGTGTGTGCTGTCAGAGTTGATTAGTTTTTGGAGTAAATCGTTCAACCGGAAGTCGAGCTTTATTCATTAAAGCGCATTTCCGGTTTTCAAAATATCTCCATAAATATGATATATAGGTATATTGTATACTTTATAAAAGTTTTAGATAATGTAATTTACTATAACGTTTGTATTTAACATATTTTTGTATCACCAGTTGATTAGGAGTTATTCGTGAAATACTGATAAACCGAAAGAAGATGATTATGTACTTTGTGGGCGCTCTAACATGAAAACTACTTGTTGGATCAACACCAAATTTCATATGTAGTATATTTATTACAGTCATTAGAGGTGATTAGTTTTTGGAGTAAATCGGTTAACCGGAAGTCGAGCTTCATTCTTCAAAGCTCATTTACAGTTTTCAAAATATCTCCATAAATATGATATTTAGGTATATACTATTATTTATAAATGTTTTAGAAAATGTAATTGACTATAACTTTTGTATGAAACATATTTTTGTATCACTGATTGTGTAGGAGTTATTCAGGAAAAACTGATAAACCGGAAGTTGCTGATTATGTTCTTTGCGGGCAACTGGGCTATATGGGTGAAAGACAAAATTCATCGTTTTTCATCGAGTATGTCCCGAAAAACATTATTTATAACGTTTGTGACGTAAAAGATAATAATATATAAATTAATCACTCATCTTCCAAGTTTAGATGGAATATAGAGTTCGAAATTACTGTCGTAGATAAATATATACATCTTATGTATGGAGAAAGTCATGTGCTGGCCACATCAGATTTTTACTTTTCTTTTGTAGCACTTTTTGTTTGTTTGCTCTTGATTCCAAAGTATTTTTTACATTACATATATTGTAACTTTCATCAACCATAGCTACTTACTTTAAACGCTATGCATCCTGAAATTTTCTTTTAAAACTAGTAAGTATTTTCTGATACATAGGGCAGCTTCTGTCATAAGATGACAATATATAATTTTCCAAAATTTTGCTTAGCATTGGTAGAATTGATAAATAGTAAACTCCCGTTTATCCGAAATGATTGGGACGGCACCCGGTTTGGATAATGAAAATTTCGGATAAACTGAAGTCCCACGTGAAACACCCCAAATTGCATCAATACTCCAAAATATGATTGTAAAATGTGCATACGTAGAATGCTATTGATATGGTTGTGGATAAGCCTGCATGTTTTTGACTGAAAAATTTGTGTTGATGTGTTAAAAAGGCGCCAAAGTATGATTGAAAACTCAAAGTTTTAAAATGCTGAATAACAAAGCTCGTTTATTTTGCCTTCTTACAGAAAAACGACGCCTTATTTGACAGCAGGAAGGAACAGAAGTTTTAAAGAGGTGTCACAAGCAAATAAATAATGGGTCGCGATGGTATTCAGTGGGCGGGGTAGGTGCATTCGGAAAAGTTTGTTCTGATAAAGAGGATTTCGGGTAAACGGGAGTTTACTGTAGGTCTTTAATTATTCATATCTAAGAATGGGCCCTCCTTATGAACAGGTTTAATTAGGCCTATTTTCAACTCACTTGGAACAGATCCATCAGAGATCCTGCTTTTAATTAGAGCTGTAATCACAGGTAATGATATTTGATTATTTTTAAGGTCTATCATCAAATCCTTTTTCTTTATTTTTTACATTTTTCACAACTTAGCAAATGTCTTCATAACAGGGCTCAGGAAGAAACATACTTTCTTACAAGCTCAGCTAATTGGATTTATAAAATTTTAATGCACAATCATTTTTAAAGTTATGAATACCATCAGTGAGATGAGCAACAAAATTGTTACACAGTTGCTTGATAGTACCACTCTTGCCCAAAAGGTAAGTTAACCACACATCATTTTTGGTATTTGCAGGTTGTCCTCTTAACTGATTCATTATATTCCAGGTTTCTCTACTATTCCTAGCTTCATAAAATAGTTTCTGGTAATAGTGCAATTTAGCATTTCTTATTTCTATGTTAGCTCTATTTCCCAACATTTTATATGCAAGTTGATATTCATTGTTAGAGACATTACTTTTCCACTTTCAGATGGCAGAATCTCTTTGTTGCAAAAGCAAAACCAATGCTTTATTAATCAATTTGTTCCCTTCCTTTCTCTGTAATTGAGTTCTGATAAGTCTTGCTTTAGTATAAATTTGCCCAAACCTTCCACTCAGTTCCTCATAAAGCTTATCTAAGTTAGTTTCAATAACAATACAATAGTAAGCTGTCCCAGCGATTGGTATTAATAAGGGCAGTAATCCTATTGCTATCAATCCTAATCATCTCTTGTTTCACATCAATAGGTTTTTTCTTACAGTAGTAATTTAAAGTGATACCCACAAGGAAATGATCAGAAATTTTAGTTTTGACAACAATCCTTCGATCTCATCAAGATTGCCATTACAAAATACGTGATCCAAGCAGCTTTGAGTTAGGACACCATCCCGAATTTCTTCCCTGGTAAAGATGTTAATTGCAGATGAATAGCCATTACGAACTAGCATATCATTGTACTTAATTGTGTAAATATTGAGTTTTTTTTTTCAAATCAATATTCATATCACCAATAACTATAGCGGTGGTTGTATTAGTTTTTTCAATTAACTTCTCCAACTCTTCAATAAACATGGACTTATTATATTGTGGTGGCATTGCCAACAATCTGAAAGACTTGCAGTGAAGCTTTGATTCAACATCGAGTAACTGACAACTAGTTGGGTTATTATTAAGTACAGAAATCATGATATCTTCTCTAATAAACAACATAATACCTCCACCATTTCCAAATGGTCTTGACTTATAATGAGAAGAGAACCCTTCAGTTTCAAACAAGTCCGCTCCATCTGATTTAAAGTTAACTTCAATGAGCACAAGCCCAAGGATATTTGCCTTAATTAGAGGATTAATGAAAATTACAAATTCATCCCAATGCTTCTTAAGTGATCTAACATTCAGATGAATAATTATGTTATCAGTAACATTGTGGATGAGGTCAATGTCACAAGTAGAATGATAGATATGAAATTTAATTTCAGAATTTTGAATAAAATTAAGTTGATCCATGTGTCAAGAAGAGTAGGTTACAATCAGTCCAATATGTCAGAATGAAACACTTTCACCGTTTTTGCATTTTCATCTTTCATAATTTTTCCATCCTTAATCTATATAAACTTATGAGATACTCATTTATTTTTCGTCTTCCATAATAGATCCCTATTATAACTAGTTAAGTTTTCATTTATTGACACTTAGTCTTTTAGCTTTAAAATTTTCAGATCTTAACACCTTCTTTTTACTCAGGTATTCATTTCTAATTATTTTAGTCCGAAAACAGACTATGATATTAGGTTTAGCATCCTTGCTCTTTGGCTTTAAAAAATCCTCAATTAAATTTACATTATTATTCAAGTTTAACTCTGCACCAAGTTTGATTATGTCATCTTCAACTAAAGTTTTATTGTTTGTCTCCATTCCAATAATTTCTATATCTCTAGTCAAACGCTGCTGCTCTAAAATATTAACCTTTTCTTCTAGAATGTTGATCTTTTTATCCTCCTCCTTCAGTTCCATGGTTCAGTTCTGGATGACTGTTTGTAATTCACTCACTTTATCGCTAAAATTAGAATACAAGTTGATCAGTCTGTCATATTTTTTCTTATGTATTATGATGTGCTGATTTCAGATAAAATAGCGAAAGAATTCCATCACATCACATTTTCTTGTAATTTTCAATTTGATCCTTAAGTCTAGAGTAATAATGAAGTTAAACGGGTTTCACTTCCAAATAAGCATTTTTGGCGTTTGGTGAAAAGGGGGGAGGGGGAACCCACACAGTCCTTTCCATTAAGTGACGAGTCCACCGATAATTGGGGGGGGGGGAAGCAGAGTCGAACTATTGTTATCAACAGGGTGCATGTCCACAGTTATCAGCAAATACCTTTCATTCATTCGATTTGATCTAGAATTTTTGCTGCCCGTTTCATTTTTGTTTTATCTCTATCTTCTGGAATGCTACTTTTGATGGATTGGATATACTTTTGGCCTCTGCCCCAAGAATAAAGTGATTACTCAACTTTCCTAATCCCTTACTTCCATTATGGTTTACAATGGTCTGGCGTCAGAAATATGGAGTGTGAGGGAAAAGAGGCATACTACCAATTCCTTCTTTACCTTTCTCTATCAGAAAAGTTCTTGTTATACTTCGCTTTTGCCTATATTTCTCTTAATTTATGCATTTGCTGTATCTGCATTCTAAGATAAAGGATACACCTATGCACCAAGTGAAATTTTATTTCCCTATTGCATCTTATAGCCAAGAAGCAGTCCAACAAAAATTACCCATATTTTGGTATGTTTACTATTTTTTCCTTAAACGTGAATTGCAAAATGTATGCGTGGAGATAAGAGATATTTATCAGTGCAAGAACAGAAAAAAGATAAATTTAGAAGAGTTAGTGAAATATATAGCACAAATGACAAAATCAAAAAATATTTTGTTGCATGTTTAGCTCTTGGATTACCAAGTTGATGAATGTATGTATTATTTTAGTGTCTTTATTTGATAAATTTCTGTAACTTTCTTTCTGTTCTCACTTTCAATGCTTCAATAATATATTCCACAGATCTGAACCATCAGAATGATTTAAACATATCAAACGGAATACATTTACTTTTATTTCCATTACTTATATTGACTGCAGTTTAGTTAAGAGGTGAATATCCTAAGAGTTCAGTAAGTCATAAGTGGTATAATATTAATCAGTTTTATCTCCCTTTTAAGAAACACTTCTGCAATAGTGTATTATAATTTTGAACATGGGAGTTTGTTTGTCTTAAACTTGAGAGTGAGAGAACAGAGTCAGCACTACTTGCAAACGTAGTGCTACATATTATAATTAAAAGTCAATGACCCGCTTTTTACTTATTTTCATATTCCTGTTAGTCTCCAGTTTGATTCCAGACACATTAAAAAGTTTCTATGAGAGATGCATGTAAAGATCATTTTAGTTGTTCTCAAGCTGTTGCAAAACTAAGAAGAAACATCAGACTAAAAAAAATTTAGATGTATTTTCCCTTTTTGCAATGCTGTGTTTCTCTATCATTCACTGTTCCACTGTGCGGTCATTTTTTTTCTTCAAACATGGTTTGCAATTTGTATTCATGGAGAAACAGGCTTTGTAGCTAGATCTTTGGAGTATCAAATGGTGACAACAGAATTCTTTTATCAATTAATAGGCCATCACAATGCTGAAAAAGCCAACGACAGCAAAACACATTTTTCCTTACGGTACCGAACCATGTTGAGATGCAATAGCATATCCCTTTCCTCACTCTCAAGCTACAATATATTTGGTGAGAAGTCCCTGCTCTATCACATGAATTATTCTCAAATATCACATCACTCTTCTGTCAGTTTACCATATAAATATATAAGTAATCCATTCAAAAATTAAATATTAGAATGATAATTCAAATACTTCAATTTAAGCCCAAAATAACTGCATTTCAAAAATTTGAACTCCTATGAGGGAAATGAAGTTGAGATATTTTTATTTTTAGGTCTTCTACATGGCATAGTTTTCATGATCTATGATAATATCATAGAATCATATTCATGAAAGATCAATTTCTGCTAAATAGACTAAATATGGTTGCACATTTTCACCATTATCAGAAGAATGGAAATTGCTAAGTTAAGATATTCAATGCATAAAACTGAAGAGTAAAGAATAAATTTACCATTTACAGATAAATCTATGATAAAAATGTTCACTTATTATAAATGTCAGCATGCTTTTTCACTCATTACATTGTACAATACAATGGATTTTTCATTATGAAAAGAAATAACTGTGGTATGTTCAAGCCCTTGATATCTTGTTATGACCATTGATTGATCAATTGTCTTAAATCTCAGCAAACATGCCTCCAGGCAGAACACACCTTCTATAAGTTTGCTTAATTTTTACGAAGAACTCCCAATTTAAATTAAAACATCTTCCTTCGGTAGAACTTGTGGTCAGCAATATCAGGAGAAGGAGGAGGACACCACTGCTAAATAAAAATAATGAACAATAATTAACTCGATTTAAATTAGAAAAAGATAAAACAACTACAGAAATGTGTTTTTAGGATAACAGAAGATTAATGTATAGTCAATTCACAATCTTTACTCTGGTAACATGATAGAGGGGAAAAATTGAGAAGATGGCAGAACTGCCTGCCATGCATCCTGCAGCGCAACTGATTTTAGTTAAGAGCAATAAAAGCATGAGAGCTGTTGGTGCGCAACTTCTCTCTCAATAAGCTCTCCTATTTTCTGAGTTGGACTAGGCCCACCACTGCAGTACCCTACAGAGTGTATGCTTCAAGATTACAAATGGACTATACACTAGAAGAGAGTTAGAAACTGCTCTCAAGTTACCACTCATTTAAGTCAGGAGGCATTACCTGCCTCCAGCAACAAGACAACATCCAAGAGATCACTTAAGGAAGATGATGGAGAGTCACAGGTGGAGCCTGTCATCAGAAAAGTGAAGCCAAAAATAACGCAATCCCTGAGCGCACTGGAGTGAACTTTTCGCCTACTCCCCTTTAACAACATGTATTTTTGGGGTTTATTTTCGCAGAGATGCAGATAGTTTAAATGAACCTTTTACTTAGCGATCTTGTTCGATTTTTATCTCAAAGTCCTCTTGATTCCTTTCATCATGGAAAATAAAACATGCCTTCAATGTAAACTACTCGGATGCCGGTGTAGTCTGCTACAGCGATACAGAGAACCAATCACCTGCCAACCTCCCGCAAACTGCATTAAAACCTCAATGATTAACCTAATGTTAATTTTATGTATATTCTAATGCATTAATCCATCTCAGTTTTTAATTGATCAATACCAAGTACGGCATAAAAATTCCTTAATAATCGTTTACTGCAATGAAATAAAGCTACTCTCTAATACATTATAATATCTTTCCAGGGTAATTAGAGATTTTCCACTTGTGCAAATGTTTGTTCTAGTTCAAAATTGTGAATTGGGCTTGTGATTGATAATAATATAAATTGGAAGTTACATAAAAAACAAACTGAAAGGAGAAATAACTGTAACTTTAAGGAAACTTTACTTTCTGAGATATCTGTGTCCTGGACCTGTGCTACGTCATGTGTATTGTTCTCTTGTTGACTCTAGGCTTCAATATGGCCTAATTTGCTGGGGAGGTGCTTATGTTTCTAATATAAAGCCACTCCAAATTGTCCAAAAAGAGTGTTTGCTTGTCATTCTTTGGAAAAAAGTACAGAACACTCGTTTCTTTTATTTATAATCCTAGGCATTTTACCCTTAAGACATTTATTTGTTTATAATGTTAAGCGATGGAAATGAAGGAGAAAAAGTTGACTAGAGCAACCGACCGGCAATTGGGAGACCCGGGTTCGATCCCCGGCTACAGCAGACTTTTTCTCCCTCATATCCATCGCATTTAATGTATTCGCACGTAATTTAATAAAGTACGTGTAATCATGCGGACCTTCTTAATCCTTCTTTGTCTATAAGATATTAAAAATGTTTAATAATAGGGGAGGACACAAAATTAAGTACAAATATTTACAGAAAAATTTAAGAACTGGTACGTCTATATTAATACCTAGACCCAATCATGAATTCTTCAAACATACTTATTTGTAGGACTTAAACAATTTTCTCTCCTCCCATGTAATTTGGTTAATTCAACTTCGGTTTTGGTATTTCTAAGAAAATGGCTCTTTTTAAGTGAAAACTTAGAAAATATCTTGTAAATACATTCTGTCTTGTTTTGCCTTTTATGGTTTCTATGCAATTTTAAATTCCTTTGTTATTTCTTTTTTGGCCGCATGCAAATTTAATTTGAGGTAACCCCAACACAGGTTCTTTTCCTCTGGGTAACTATATTCCCCCCTTCTTTGGTTTTCCTTTGGTCTCTATATGACCAAAACATTGTATGATGTATCATATTTGTATATGGAATAAAAAAAAATATTATTATTATTTATTACGATTCGGGCTCAATGCAGTAGAAGTTGTCAAAATGACGAACACGAGAACTTTTATACCATGCAAGACCTGCTGGTGCAGCTGAGAGCACAATGAAATGTTCATTAAAACGCTGTGACTTAATACCGACGTTTGTTCTGATTCATAGAGTTCTGATAATGAATGAGATAATGAAATTAAGGAAGATGCATATCTACAAGTTTTGGAACATTTTGTGTTCAAAGATGTTCGACTTACTTGATCAAACCTTGATAACTCTGTATCAAAGCCGCAAAATCATGAAAAAAACAATGCATTGGAATAATGCGCAATCTGCCCTTTATTTGGCTTCACTGTCGGGTGCTAGAGGGGGATAGCAATGCTACTCCTGCGGCAGTATTGTTAAAAGTGGTCATTTTGCACATGGGCTCCACTGGGAAGTAAAACTGCTCGCACCAAAGTGCACTTGGCTATCTGAGAGCCCATGGAGTGTGTCTCTGAAACACGACACCTGACTTGACCTGGTGGTCAATCAAGAGGAGCTTATATGAGTAACTCACAAGGAAAGCCGCATATCTTTCTCTTGATCTGATCTTTTTGTTTCTTATACCTTTCAGCATCTAATCTCAAAATTAAGGGGTCAAAGCAAGTGCTGTACATCTAACTGTTTTTCATATGTAATGCCCTCCTATTTCGTGAGTATTTAGTTTCAATTTCAGGTCAGGAATATTTAAGCATGTAACATTTCAACAAATAGAATAAAAATATATAAAAAGCCTTTTTTAGATTAATATCATGTAGATGTTTATATTTTTAAGTTAATTTATATATATTTTAAAGTAGGAGATTCCGTAACATATTTTTCAAGGATATACACAAAAAAACTTCAAAGTTTTAGGCCAATTGCTCTGAATTTTCCCACTAAAACACATTGAGAAAAGATGGAATACTGCAATATGGAATGATAATATAAAATGGTCATTCTAAAAGTTTTCCGCCAGATACAGAAACGGCATTAATGTAGCCATACTAATAATGAAATCTGTTTATCATAGTTATTTGGATGGTTCATGATGAAGGTTCAAAACACAATCATGTAGTTAGCTGTAACTAAGCAAGGAAGTCTGACAACTTGTAAACAAGGAACTGTAAACATTTTCTGGATAGTAAATAAAATTGAGTTACAAGCTGTGACAAGATAGATTGTTTTAAAAGGTTTAACCTCAACTAATATAATAGAGCTGTTAGATAGGACATTACTCTAGAAAAATGTCATCGCACCCACTTCCTCTTTTCAATTCTAGAACTTCCAGCAGTCTCTTTCCCTAGCCACTGATAGAATAAGAAGTTTAGGAAAGTAAGGAGTTGACGGCCTAAAACAGATAGAAAAACAAAACAAAACAAAATCAATTTGACAAATGCATTGAAAATTCACAAGAAGTTCACTGAGGGCTTTGCAAAGTTTGATGAAACAATTTAGAGGATCAAATTTTGACAGTACTGTTATTCATTCAAATGAGTTATTAGCATTGGTTTGTGAAGAATGATAAAAAAATCGCCGCAATGTATTCTAAATAGGAGAATTACTTCTGCCTTTTCAACACATGTACCCTAATTTTTATCCCCCATATACTTCAAATAGCAGAGCTACCTGGTCTCAAACCCAAGATCTTTTTGTAAGATAACCATTTGTAAAGTTTCAATTCATTATATTGTGAAGGTCCTCTAACTGAATTCCGTATTACCTTTCAATTGAATGCATATGATGCCCTGGCGTCGAACCTAGGACCATCAGGGAAACGATTAACTGCACATACATATGGTATATGAAATTTATTTATCACCTCTGTTCACATGCCGGGATTTCCATTTGATGTATCATAGTTTGCAAATGCAGCCTTCTATTCATAAATGTCCTGACCATTAACATAGGCTTCAAATCCCCATGCATTCAAATAAGAAAACGCTTGAGCTCGAATTGGTCGCCTTGGTCGCTACGAGTACTCTTTGTTTATTATGAAGACATTTCAAAAAAGTTTCGTACATTTGCCCTATCTCTAATAATTTCGATTAGAAAATGATAAAACACGACCAAAATAAGAACCTCTATTTTATTTCCTTTCTCTTGGTATTTGTATTGACCTTTTAGGATCGCTATTTCGTATTTAATGTTGTGAATGAAATGGAGTCTGCTAATGGTAAAAATGAACTTAACGTGCATTTCTTATGTAGAATATTTTTCCTGACCTAGCATCGAACGAAGGATAATCTTCAAAGATATCTTTGAAGTTTTAGTTGGATAAGCACGGCTTCCAGCGATTCCCCGATATTCAATTCTCTACTTTTTTGGAAATTGCCTCTAAAAATTCTGAAAATCCCCGCGATGCATTTTTATGGAAAAAATCGGGATTTCAGGGCTTTCTGGCATCGAACCCATGATAGTGAGTGTCAAAGTATGATCGTTTCTTAGGATCACACGCTATGGGCAGTACGTCGTAAAAATGTCAAGCCAATGATACTTTTGGAACATGGTTAGAATTTGTATCCCCCATCGCCAGGAAACTCAACCTGATGCCCGAAGCGACATCGCACAGTCCCCACCAAGCTTCGGTAAAAAGATTTATTTGCTGCAGCAGTATTTCTTGGGATTACGCTATTATGGATACAGTGGAGATTCGGTAGGGAGGGGGTGGAGGTCAGAAATTTGGTTTTCATGGTCTTGGGTTCCATTAACATCGAGGGTGATGGCGTTTCTAAATGATCGCCTACGTGCAGATTAACAAGACGCGTATCTATGTCATATTTTGTTCATTATGCGAATGCGAAGATTCAGCTCGGCTCATCAGGGTATCAAATTCCCCGTAATCAATGACTAAATGCTGCTTTTCGGAACTCAGCGGTGCACATGCAGCAAAAACCTTCGTACCAGAATTATTCTTGTAATCAAATCTTCTTCGTAGATAAAGTCTTTCCCACGTTATGAGGTTGTGATGAAACGTAATTTTATCAATCTTATTTACCAAGTAGCCTTCTTTTCCAAATGACCTACAGTTAATTAGTAAAGCGATAATATTGCCAAAGGATGGCGAGAATATCACCCTTGTCGGAAATAGGATGTGGTGCCGGCTTCATTTTCGGATGCGCCCCAAAAAAGGTTGAGTACCCCGGATGTAACTGATATAACGCAGAAGTGTGCATCCATAACCCCGAGGAAGGCCAGCTACATATTTCTTACACATGATTAACAATCAAGGACTTTTTTGAGTGTTTGGGAGATTTTTAACAAACAATGAGGTGCGGAAAAAATATTTTGTGGTGTGTCCAGCTCTTGCTGAGGATGAATGTATTATTTTTCAAAGTCTTTCTTTGGTTAATTCCTAAGTCTTTGTTTTCTGAATCTACTGTTAATCCTCTGATTACGTGTTACATATGTTCACTTCAAAGGAAACCGTCAACAAGATTTCAAAATAACAAACAGGATAAATTTACTTCTGTTTCCGTGTTTCATGATTTGCATTCACAACTGTTTTGTGGAGAGTTCATTGCATCACAATTTGTATAGTGATCATCAGTTTTTGATTCCCTGTAAAGAATATATGGATAGTTCTGATATACTGTAAAATAATTTGGAACGTGGGTGTTTATGTCTGCCTGAAACTCAAGAAACAGTATGAGCAGAATACACAAACGTAATGTTACATATTATTTATATATTCCTGTTAGTCTCTGGTTTGATTCCCAACAAGGTATAGGGTTTACATGGGAAATGCATTTCCTTTCAAAAGTTCATTTCAATCTTTCTCAAGCTGTTGCAAAATTAAACTAAATAGAAACATCGCAATAGATTCAGAATTTTTGTAAGTAGTTACTTAAAGATTGATATTCAAATCATCAATTACAGATTTCGGTAACAAATAACAGAAAATTGATAGTATTAAAATTTTTATTTTCTATATGTTCCATTGAACTAACTGTTACAAAAAATATTAATTCTTTTCTAAACTACTTCATTGAATCACTTCTTATGCATTGAAAATTATAGGGCACTTCAACTAGTTCCTATTATAATATCTGAGTCATATAATAGAGGAGAATTATCATTTGAAATACATCTTCACTAATATATTTATAATATTTGTTCGTATCTGTAAAGTTAAGAATAAGAACGGTTCAATCGATTTACACTCAAATAGGGGAGAAGGTAAACTTTCATTCATTGATATTACATCAACTGGGGAGAATCATCTTTGAAAATAGTAATTTAATTGTCTGCGATTATTCTTCTTTTACTGCTTGTTTTTCAGCCGACTCCTTTTTCCTAACTTTTAACCTTTCTTTGGTTTATTTTGCTTTCTTTACATAGATCAATCTCATTAATGATTTGTTTTGATAATACTAAATCAATGGTAATTCAATCCAGGTGAATGCAATTTGATTATTGCCAATGAATACAAAGGAAAATTATAATCAAAATTTTAGAGAGAATTTCTTAATATCTACAAAAAACAACTAATTAACAAAGGAATGCTTTCAAAGTATTTGTTTATAGGAAGGCTTTGTTTTTTCTGGGGATTGCAATGCAAATAGTTTCTGTTAATTGAGTTCAACTGATCTTTCTCAGTCAAAGTCAAGTCTATCAAAATCAAGGGTAGGAAAATCATTTTCTGCAAAGTACGAAATCAGTCTGTATTTGGAAGCCTCTGCTGCTAACAAAGCTAATCATAGTAATTGACCTTACCCTCATAATCCTGAGCTTCTGTTACTTTTAACCTTTCAACCACGGAGAACTGTAGACGAAAGAGTGTGAGAGAAAAGAGGGGAAGGAAGGCAGTGCCAAAATGCTACTTGGAAAGCTAGAATCCGAAATTAAAAATTACAATTATTGTGTAACAGTAACATATTTGAAAGATTTCTGGATTCAAAGGTGAAGGACAAAACTACGTCTTCCAAAAAACAAAATTTTCGTATCCCTACTTATAACCAAGTACTGCTTCAACAAAATTGGTCAAATTTTGTGTAAGTTTAGTATTTTTTTCTCAATTATGATTGACATCATAAATAAAGCCCATTTGGAAGACAATGATACATTTTTCCTGCATTGAATGGTAAAAACAGAAATTTTTTATCATTCTACATTCCGAATGTATCCGGCAGCTGCCTGAAAATGGACTTTTGAGCATGATATCCTTAATAGCAGTTTTGATGGCTACATTTTTACAAATGGCACTAGAAGGGAAACTTTTTGTTTTGTAATTTCTGGGCAATGATTTATAGTCCTCCTTTTACATCTCCATTTTGATGACAATGAGGACCGAATGGCTCGATATGACCCGGTTGCACCAATTTCCGATTTACTGTTGTTTCATTAAAAAATTTCCACAATGCTATTCACTGGGAACCACAATTTACATTAACAAAATGTTGATTGCGTTCAGAGGTTGGTGCTGTTTTAAAATGTTCAAACCAAGTAAGCCAGCTAAGTAAGGTCTGAAAATGATGTGCTTGACCTATGTCCATTTGTACGGTGGAAAAGAAACTGGCGGAATAGATCCGTAGGAGGAAGATGCAGAGAAATCAAAACTCTGAGCCAATTATTAATTCACATAAAAATATCACAGCGGATAATTGGTTCACATCAATTGAACTGGTGGAGAAGCTAAGGATGAAAGACATAGTATGTAGGGACAGTAAGAAAAGATAAAAAGGAAATGCCCATGGATTTTGGGACTTCAAAAGAAAAAGAAATTAGATCTTCATTGTATGGATTTTCGGCAAACATTACTCTAGGTTTCCGTGTCCAAAAGAGAAACAGTTTGTTTGGTATCCTCAATGCACCATAGGGAGAGCACGGATAATGTGATAGGAAAACCTGAAATTATAGCATTTTATAACACAACCAATGGTGGGCTAGGTTGATTGGATAAGATCCGTAGGAGCTACTCATCCAGCCAAAGAACAAGGAGATGGCAAATGACAGTTTTTTTAAGGATTCTGGATAACTCATTGGTTAATTCTTTTGTGTTCCAGCAGTTTCTAAAAGACAAGAAAGATCTGAATAGATACAATTTTATTAAATGTATAGTGTGGAGATAGTGAGGCCACAATTAAGGAGGAAAATGTCAAATGCTAGAGCTCCCATGAGCCACTATAATTCTCCACTGAATTCTCTACGTACCATTGGAAGAAGCAGAAGATGAAAGAAAACTAACAAAGCAGAAGAACTGCCAACTCTGCCCTCCATACTAAAAACAAAAAACCTCTTTCTTTTGCCGCAAATACAGACAACCAGTTTCCTTAGAATACTCAAAATAATTTGCAAGGACTGTGATACTTAGAACGGGTAGGATATTTTCCTGAAAAATGTAAATGCACATCTGCTGATTCCATGAAAAATACAATAAATAAAATACTTTTCAAGAATCTTTTATTTCTCATTGTCGCATCAACTAATACTTAAAAGGAATAACTCCAAAAAAAAAAGCTGTCTGATTCCTAATATGAGACGCTATATCACAAAATGTATTTTATTCAAATTCTTGACTAACTTCATAAAATGATTTGTAACTGAAATTTTTTGTTATTAATGGTAAACTAAATTTAAATTCAGATTATCGGATAAGTGACGAGATGTTTAAAATTATAAAATTTTGTCAAAAGTATCATTTAGAAATTTTAAAAACAAATTTTTGGTCTCTCAGACCGCGCAAGAGTGGTAGTTGGACAAAAATTGCACATCACTGGATAAGGGTAAAAAAGCTGATTTTTGTTTTAAAAAATTAAATATAATATAAATGTTTTAAAATAATTAAATATCCATTGCTGGATAAATTTCCTAAGAGCAATAATATTGATATATTCGTCTCCAATGAATACAATTCTCAACTATGGCTGTGCTACAAATGCCTTAGATTCATCTTTTGTGGACTTTTACAATATATACCTTGCAATTAACTTGTGAAAGAGCTAATTCCGTAAACAATTATGCTATAAAAATAAGCAACATATTGTACAGTGTATAAATAAGTAACAACATTCCTAGTATGATGAGTATTAAGAATTAATGTGAATATATATATATATATTACAATGAATTGAGAACGGAAATACATGATAGGAAACTCAATCTGACGATATATGTCTTTGGAGGAACCTACAACCAGCTAGTTGTCTTTACTTAGAAAGTAGAAAGTTGGGTCACAAATTGTTTTTTTTCCCCAGAAATTCTGAACATACTACAGCATGCATATATGCAGTAATTAGAAGAGTGATCCATTAAACAAACTTTGCCTCAGAATCCAAAGTGCTGCTTGTGTACCATCTAAATGAATAATATTCCCCGACATCTGGTTAAGTTTTCATATAAGTTATTGTATACATTCATAAGTCGCATTGCTCATAAGTCAGAAATATGATATTAGGGGTAGCATATCTTGCCTGCTGTGTACATTGATTTTTGGCTTAATGAAGAAGAACTAACTTTGTTGGCTATTATATTTCAAGTTTATGTTGTAACACCTCACATCAGTATTTTTTAATGATATTTATCAATATATACGAATGCCTTTTTTTTTAAATTCACTGTTAAACCCAAGACCAAGACAATAATGAGAATAGGAGTGATTTAATACAGGGAATATTCTTTTGTAAAGTTAGAAAACAAAAGGTTGATTCTGAACATTGAAAAAAACGTTTTGTTCATATTGCTACCTTCTATCAATGAAAATATGCCCAATGAGTACAACATCGTTGAAGGTTAAGTCTAAGTTTCAATATGTCATCGTTATTCATATTACAAAAATTGACTACTGAAAAAAAAACTAAAACATGTAGTAGTAAATGAAATTTTAAGTAAATAGTATCCAAGTATAAACATATTTTTAGGCTTACTTGATATAGATTATGATATTTTACATTGTGAAGCAATATCTCAGGATAATTTTATACTTTGTAGGGTGAAGAAAGAATAGTGACTAAATTACTTTAATATATAAATAAGAGATATAATGGATAATAGACAGTATACACAATCAAAAATAGTTGCAAAATTAAAGTGAAAGAAATTTCTGGTTAACATTAAAATGCAATCAACCAAATCTGTATTCTCTTGAGCATCTCCGATGTGAGGAAGTTGTGTAATTTGAGAGATTGCCTACTACTGTTCCATTTTAGAAAAGTGTTGGAATGATTAAAAATCTTCATTTAATTTACTTCTGAAATGGCTTGCTTATCTGAATTTACGTCAAACATTTATAAAGGATATATATAAAGCAAACAGCACACAATACCAGCTTCCTCAGTCTAGCTTCTCTGACATATAGACTGAGTTTTTCTGCTGTTGACTTGAAAACTAACTAAAAAACAACAACCAACTGGAAACTGAACAAAAAGCTTACAAACTCGTGGAAGAAACTGTACGAAATAGCTCTCACTCGAGAATAAGAAATGAAAAATACATGTGAGAAATGAGACATAGAAGTATGAAATTACCGCAAACCATCACAAAGTATTACGTAGTTGTTCAAAACTTATAATAATGCCATTCCAAATAAAAATTTTATTACATTTTTATCGTAGTTTGAAATTACACTTTTCAAAATATTTTGGTACTAACTTCTGATGGTCATAAGTTGGACGTTTGTACACCAGAGGGAGCCTCTGTACTGCAATGCAATCATGGATAACAATGTATTCATCTTACTGATGTAGCTTTAAAATAAAATTCATCTGAGAGTAGTGTAAAAGTGTAACCAGTAAAAGAAGGATGGAGAACCATGGAACGCCATTCCAAAATCCTTGTAAGAACTGGAAGTTATTTTTATTATGTGGAAATTAACTTTTCTGTTAGCAACAACTAACAGGCAAGTATTTTAGAAAATTATATTACTAAAAAATTGAAATCAGAATTAACATCAAAAACACATTCCAAATACTTGAATTGTATGAGCTGCTACTTCAGGGCTTTTCGCAAATATGTGTATTACATTTGTTTGGTATTAGGTTACTGGGTTTGACAGCAGCTGAAATACAGTAGAAATCTGTTATAACAAGTGAGATATATAAGGAGAGTTGCGTTATAGCAAGTGATTCTTAGGACGTTTTCTGTGTCACAGCAAAAGGGATAGGGTGTTACTTCCATTATAATGAGTGATCAAATTCTGAGGTATTGTTATAATAATGCCACAGTTCTATATTCATCTTGCAGGTAGCATATCTCATAATCGAAGACGTCTCACAAGTTTCACTATCCCCTTTCTCCCTCACGTCTCCTATATTATATTCCCTTGTATCTTGTTTCTTTTTGGCGATGACCCCTCTAGTCAGCAGTTTGAATCGAGTTTCCATTTTATTGGCATCCACCTGTGGGATTTCTTTTCATTCGAAACTTGCCTCCAAATCGTCTAATGGGAGGGAATATAAGAGATATAAGCAGAGCTGTTTTGGACTTCTAGGGTAACCTCTCCCTTATTAATTATTAAGCATGTGAATGAAAAATATCTTTAGAAAGAAATTAGATATGAATTAGGGGTGCCTTTCCACATAATGGTCATCGCTCTTCCATCAGTCGATCATTAGATGTGAATCCGTTCAGGAGAGCTCTCTAATAACTGAGTTTCTAGTGTGACAGTTCTGCGATGGAGAGTAAAAGAAAGGCTTTAGATTTAACAAAGAAATTTGAAATTCTGCAATTTTACAAAAGAAAAACTGCAAGTCAATCTGAAATTGGCAGATGGTATGGCCTGTCATCGTCGACTCTATTTACGATTTTGACGAACAAAGAAAAAATAAAGTTGGAATTCATGATGCAAAAAACTACAGGAGGGTGCAAAAAACTATGACCAGTGGATAATATGAAGTTGGAGTCCATTCTAATTGAATGGTTCACCCAGCAGTAATCTCTAGGGATTCCAACTAGCGGAACAATGATAAAAGCAAAAGCAGAAGCCTTCGCATGAAACTGGACAATTTCCGTAGCACGGATAGTTGGCTGAACCGATTCAAAGGAAGAAGAGGAATATCTCTCCACATAACTAGCGTTGAATTCAGTGAAGTAAATGAGCAAGCGGTAAATGACTGGCTTCCAATTCTCAACTCGATCCTTGAAAGATAAGAAGAAAAGGTAAGTATTGCAAATTATCCTTAAAATACTAAAAATTGTAAGATAGGCCTTGTATTCAGTGTGACAAACTGTTTTTAATCTCCACATAATTAGGACAAATACAATGCAGATGAGACAGCACTATTTACAATTTACTGCCGGAAAAAACTTTGGCTGTTAAGGGTGACCGCTGCAAAGGTTATAAAAGGAGTAAGGGGAGGCTTACAGTTCTCCTATGCACGAACATGACTGGATGTGATAAATTGAAACCATTAATTATCGCAAAATCCATGCGTCTCTTATCTTTTTGTGGCTATATATATTATCCCTGTACTTGCGAGTCCAAAGCATGGATGACAGGACAAATTTTTACCCATTGACTAAAGGCTTTTGATGCCAAAGTTGGAGGGAGAGATAGAAAAATTGTGCTGTTCGTAGATCGCTGTCTGGCCCACCCTGTCATTAAATTGACAAACATAGAGCTTGTGTTCTTTCCCCTAACTGCACAAGAGTGTTGCATCCCTTAGATCAGGACATTATTCAAGCTATAAAGCACCATTTTCGATCACACCTTGTTAATACATTAATGAGGAAGTTGTCAAAAGAAACTCACCTCAAATAGAATGTCCCGGAGGAAATCCATGGGTTTGCATTGGCCAGGGAGAAAATATCACCCGAAACTATAAAATAAGTGTTTCAAACGTTTGGAATTTAAAAAATAATACAGAAAATGATTCAGTGGGTGGATCTGCTGAGCTGAATTTGTGCCCGAAAGCTGGAGAACTGTGTCCAGCATATTGGACATAAACTGCCCCTTTGATGATTTTGTAGCGGTAGATGCAGAAACTGCTGTTTGTGGTTTGCTGACAGACGATCAATTAATAGAGCAGCAAAAGAATGACAGCAGCGAATCGTCGGATATCAAGAGTATGGAAGAAGATTCGTTTCAAATCCCAAGTAGGGAGTCCCTCTCAAAAGCATTACAGGTTCTTAATTCTTTGTGTCTAGATAAAAACCCCTCAGTGGACGACCTAATGAATTTAAAGTATGCAGAAGATTTTGTCACCAAACACTGAATTATAACTTTTAACAGACAATAATAGATTCATTTTTTAATTAAATGCTTTTTTATGTACAGTGAGACCGAGAAATCGTGTTTTTACACCAATAGATGTTTGTTAATTAATGTAAAGTTCTTCTAACTTCTGTTAGGGTTAATTTATTCTTACTTTCAATGTTTCTGAAAAAGTGAATTTATCGTTAAGTCCAGCATTTCAGGAAACAATTAATGAGGACTGACTGGAACGATGATATTTTTGCGCTAAAAATTAACTAAAGGATGCAAGTACATACCTAAAAATGGTCATCAATTGTAATATTGCTTTGATACAATGTTTCAAATAAAATCATTTTCATTCTTAGATAGTTTATCCAATTCTTTTTTCATAAAAATTAGCACCATTACAAGAAAAGGATTTTTTATTGGTTCCCTCGATTAATATATCAGAAGTGAGAGGTGGAATGGCTTTGAAGTGTGGGAGTTGAATGGGGAGGTTTCTGTTTGTGCCTGGAGGGCAAGAGAGGAAAGATGAGAGCTGCCGTGGGGTATATGAGAGTAGAGGAGAAGGAATTCTGCTCTCACCAGCTGCGTTGAAGAATTGCCGGCACTGGAGAAAAACTCGTGCCTAACGAGCATGACTCTCGTAACTACTTATCCTGCTGGAAAGCCATGTTTAATTATTAAGCTAAATCACCAAATCCTAACTAATACCTAATCTAATGATATATAATTACTTTCGACGATTATTGAGTAATAATGATCCACATCTTATGTTAGAGGGTGCACTCTGGTTATGGTTTACGAGTCAATGAAATAATATTTTTGATGCGAACGTACTCTTTTACCCATTCTGAAGCATTTGCATAAGAATTAAAACCACTACAGTTCCATTCTAACGCATTCGCTGCCCTTGGATTCAAGAGGACGGACATTTGGAATAAGAAACAGCTATAACGAGTACTTTTCCAATTTTTATCAGCTCTCGTTATTGAGGACTTCTACTGTACTATAAGCATTGTAGATGTCTGACTGCATCACATTCCAGTACTGTTATTTTTATGGAGCCTCATGTTGATGGAGATAAACCTGAGGATGGCTCTGATGATGACGAAGGCTGAGGCCCCAATCAGCTGTCATGTCGTCAACTTCATGCTAAGATAAATCTAATCTCGTCATTTCTGTGCCTCAAGATAACCATTAAGGGTAAAGGTTACTTTCTACCTTTCTAAGAACCCTCCACAAGGACAAGCTTTAACTTTCCAGAAAACATAGCTAGCAGGTTAAAAGTTAGGGAAACTTTGGTCGACAGGGTGGAAGGTAAAAAGAAAAGACCAGCGTGCTGCTTGTAGCCAATCAGAGGAAGTTCCTATGGTTTGAGAGCTATGAAAATGCATTACAAGAATGCAGCTCAGTTTATAGTTGAATCGCATCCACTTGACTTTTGGGAAGCATTCATCAGAGAGGACTTTACAGTCAAGCACAGAGCTGCGAAGAATTTCCCAAATCTTCAACTTACAGTAGATGAGATGTACTGTTTTATAAGAATTTTACACCTCACTGGCTATGTTCCCCTTCTGTGTCCTCACATGTACTGGGAAGGAGCTGATGATGCACGGAATATGTTAGTTGTTAATGCCATAAGGAAGAGTTGCTCCAAGAAAATTTTAAGGTTCACCAAGCAAATATGATTAGATAACTCCTGGTGGCGGAATGGTGACCACTCCTGAACCAACTGGACCCAGCTTTCACTGCAAACTCCCTAGATATTGATTTAGTTCTGTTGTAATTTTTAAGGCCACATTGTAATTAAGAATATTTTTAGAAATAAAATATACTTTTCTGTTATATATTAAGATTATGAATTTTTATTAAGAAAACAATGAAAAGGGTTAAGGTAACTGAGCACATAAGGGCAAGCACCCAGGAAAATCAAGAAAACAATCAATACTCATGCTTGAATGAGGAGAAAAAGTCTGTTGCAGCTGGGACTCAGAACTGGATCTCCCACTTGCTGGGTAAGCCAATTAAGCTACAGCACATTCTTCAATTTCTGATGCTATGATGGAGGCATCATGGGGGACTGCGATGTTGGTGAGGTGGCAACATAATGAATATAATGTAATGATGAAGGTTATGCAATCACCACCAGTCCATTTCCAGATGACAATGATTGCTCACATGGCCATCCAGGAGCCAAGAAGTAGTTCAATATTAGGATTCAAAGTTCTTGGTACTTTTCTGAATATTGTGGTAGCGATATCTTATCATGTATCAGATATACATTGTCATTCCAATCGAAATCGAGGAAAACATACAAGGTAAAATAAGTTATTTCACTCATATCAACATTTTATCAAGTGTCACTGAATATTTTTGGAATCACAATGGCTCTTCTATACATCAGGATTTGGATCTGTTTTTTCTCATGACCAATTTCAGTTAATTAGTTTCTTTTAGCTTTTGTTATACATTACATTACAGTGCAGGATTTATCCAAATATTACAGCAGTAACAGGGAATTCTATGTAGATAAATCTATGCTAAAATTACGGGTATGCTCTTTTTTAATCATCATCTTCCTTCAAAGCCATCCACAAAGTGAGGAATGAAATTACAATTTTATACTGGGAAACAAATATTCAGGAGAAGGGAAAAGTGTCAAGGGTAATCTTACTTAGATAGAAGGTCCAAATTTCTTAGAAACACCGCTATAGTAGATTAGAGGGGGAGTGTGGTTGCTCTGAGAAGTTTATCACACTCAATTGACAGCAAGGTGACTCCATCAGTGGTCCACACTCCCTTAGAATCATCTTATTAAAAATTTAGGAGATGGTTGCATATACGTAGAGGGTATAGCAAAACATCAATAAAAATCGAATTATAAATAACCTCTCTGGAATGGCTCCACAACAACTGACCACGCAACAACTGACAGCATGACAACTGACTGCATAATAACTGAATGTGTAACAGCTGAACGCTACAACAACTGATTGCACTGACAACAACTTAGTCATTTTACCGAATACTGATTACACTATATTAGTTACTTAAATCACTAAATGTTTTTTACTGCGCATTCATAGACATTTAAGACATATTAAGAGCATTATTTTATACATTAAATTCAATGAATTAGTTAGTATATGCTAGATTTTCAACAGAAGCTTTCCGAAAAATTAATTAGTTCAGAGCTTATGATGAAATAAATGAAATTGTAATTCCAGTAAAGAGCGAACATGAGTGCCGCGGAGCTGCGACGTACGGACAACTGAAGGCCCTTCTGGTGAAAAGGTATGAATCGAAGAGTAGTCATCGTTTTCACCGCGAGCTGCTCTCCACCTTGCGAATTAGTGCGGGAGAGGACGTGGAGACATTCGCCGATAGAGTGAGAAAAGTGAACGCTAAAACGTATGAGGCGACGGGGACTACGTTAGTGCGTTGTGGTACGAAGCAGACCAAAGGGCATTGGATTCCTTTTTAAATGGATTGTCCGGAGAGTTGGGGAAGTTGTGCCGATTGCCCCAGAAGGTGCGAATTAAATGGTAATTTAAACGGATAAGGGGTTGGCGTGACCGGTGGAGTCGGCCCCAAATTGACGTGGTGCTTCCGCGAGTGAGATTGCCGGGTAACACCAATGATTTAGTTGTTGTTGTGACTTTGAATGGTGTAAATAGGAGATTTCTGATTGACACGGGTGCCCAGATCTCTTTCCAGAGACGTGTGTGACTGGCGAGGGATTAGGCGATCGAGTTACCGGGTTAGGGGAATCACGGGAGATAGATTGCGTAGTGTGGGAGAAAAATTGGTGGTGTTTACTGTAAATAGAAAGGAATACACCACGTTAATGCAAGTTGCAAATACATTGGAGGAGTTTGACGGTACATTGGGGATGGATTTTTTATTAAAAAACGAATGTGTAGTAAATGTAAATCTAGGTGTTATGGAAATAGCACAAGAGAAATGGTGCCTAAATGGAAACGGGGAAACCCCTTTGCGTATGAGCCCAGCAGTAGGAGCCCAGCATGTCCATCAGAGGAGGTCAACGGCACGACCCCGGAAGGAGGAGAAAGAGGAAAATCGAGCGGAACGGAAACCGGCAGTAAAAGAGCGTGTGCTACGGGCCGTCGAAGAAATCCCCAAATCTAAGGAGACTGCAAAACAAGGGACAGACCGTGACGAAGGGTGTTTATGGGGCCCGTGTGGGGATAAAATGAGAGTACGTGCTTCCCAAAGACAACACCATCATATTAAAGATGATGTTTGTGTGGCCGTTAGGTTATTGAAGGCTGAAACAATTCCCGCTCGCAGTATGAAGATAATTAATATCACACTTCCCCCTCAGTGTTTTGTGCAAGGGAGCGATGTAATATTAGAGCCGAGATTCAATATAGGTGATGAATGTTTTGTGGCGAGAGGGTTGAGTCGAGTGACGGCTGGAAGTGACATATACGTGCAGATCACAAATTTGGCGGAGAAGATATTACTCTGCTAAAAGGCACGATTTTAGGCGAAACGGAGGCGATTCGTAGGGATAGTGAGGCCGCGGGCCTGAAAATGGCGCCTCGAGTAAGGATGGCGAGACGAGAGGCGATAGGGTTTTGTTTCGACAGTAAATTAGGTCACCAATCTGCAAATGAAAGGAGTATTTTGTGCTCGATTTTAGAAGAGTTTCGCGATGTATTCAATGACAAAGGGAATCTGCCAATGACTTAAGTGATGTCTCATAACATCCCCACAGGTGAAGCAATACCTATTTATAGGAGGCCTTTCCGTATTCCCCACCACCAAAAACCTATTGTGGAGCATTTAGTGAGAGAACAATTGGAGGCAGGGATTACACCAAGTGCTAGTCCGTGGGCCTCGCCCATTGTAGTTGTCCCTAAGAAATCTGTAGACGGAACGCCCAAATTCCGATTTTGCGTTGATTTTCAGGAACTCAATGCCGTGACGACGTCAGATGTTTATCCAATACCTCAAATTATCGAGACATTGGATAATTTGGGTCAATGTAAATATTTCACCACCTTAGACATGACGAGCGGGTATCATCAAATACCTATGGACCCCGAAACGTAGAGAGTGGGCATTACGAGTATACTTGCATTTTTTATCTTATCCATAATTCCACGTGTTTGCCTAAACAATTATCATGTTAGAGTAGCAATTGTGAAGCACAGTAAGTCTTAAAGTAGCACAAATATGAATGCCATTGAACCACTAGAAGGAAATTCCATAAGATATAATTATATGTTGCAACACTAAGTTAATGAAAAATGAGGTTGGTTTCAATGATTAGATTAACACCCACAGTAATGTGCAAGGAGATAGGTGCTAGCCTAGAACAAAGAAACAAGCTAATAAATGTGTAAGGAAACAGGAACTTGCCTCTGGTAATTCATGGCATAATAAAAGAAGAACAAAGTGAGAGATTTAATAATCTTAGTAGTGAGTTGCAAAAGTATACGTAAAAAGCAGGCTGATTTCCTTAATTCTACGAGGAGCACTAGTGCGGATATCGTGATAGGAACCGAGAGTTGGCTAAACAAAGATATTTCATCAGGTGAGATATTTCCTCCAGTTTATTTTGCTTATCGTAAAGATTGACTCTGTAGAATGGGTGGAGGGGTGGTTATCAATGTAAAGGAATCTTTAAATAGTCGGTGCGTTGACTTCTTAGAAAATGTTACATGCGAAATGGTATGGTGTTCAGTTCTTGAGCGGAATGGAAAGGAAGTATTCTTTTGTTTCATTTATTGGCCTCCAGATGGCAACATCGGATGTATAGAGGAACTAGCTGATTTGTTAGAGAATATTTGGAAGAAAGTGAAGGATCCTATTATAGTTGTAGGAGGGGATTCTAACCTTCCCCATATTGATTGGAAGAATTTATCGAGTTCGTACTCCGGTAGAGAGAAGACTATATAGCTGACATTGATAGATACGTTTTGGCTACTTAAAAAAGTAACACAGCCGCTTTCTTACAGAAATTAAATGAACAATATGAGACCATAAAATTTACCTCCTAAAAAGAAGTCAAATGGCACTCTCCCTTTCCGAGATTTAAAAATAACCAGGACACCAAATAACCTCACATTCAACATATACAGAAAACCCACTCACACAGACATGTACATTCCCCAAGACTCTAACCATCACGTTTTCCAAAAAACTAGCTAAATACTACTCCATGATTAATAGACTTCTGAAGGTTCCTCTATCGAAGAAAGACTTCCGCAAAGAACTCACTCACATTAAAAAAGTCACAAAACAGAATGGATACGATACCTCAATCCTGAATAACATAAACTGAACATGCAACAACACACAACCTTAACCTAAACTCAATAAAAAACATAACTTCATAAAATTACCTTTAGCCCCAGGTGGTACCAACAAGTTCTATTCTTTCCAAGTTCGACTTAACTCCGGTCTTTGTTAATAACAACAAACTATCAAATCTCCTCCACAACCACAAAGACATCACCCCATCAACACAAAAATCAGGCATATATGAAATTTCATACCAAAATTGTGAAATGATATATATCTGACAAACAAAACGAAAATTAGAGAAACATATTCAAGAACACATCACGCATTTCAAACACAACCGATTGGACAAATCCAGTGTGGCAGAGCATATACAAAAACACAATCACAGGATCACGTTGAAAAATTTAAAACTGAAAAATCGAGACAAAAACCCTCAAAACAAAATGCCTATGAAAGCATTATCATACATCAGAACAAAGAAAAAACTATGAACGCGACATGGGCCCCATCCCCCACTCTTCCCTTTTGGGACCTCGGAGGTAGGAAATACCTGATGACCATCAACGTCAATTTGGGATATCCGAATTCCTTTCAGACCCTTGCATATGTAACAGGAAAACCCCCTCCTACTCCACCCACCACACAATCTATAACCCACTAAGCCTTGCCGGTTTTGCTTTCTATTTTATGAACCCTGAGGACGGTAGCATTGCTATTGAAAAGTACTTTGGGGTACAATAATAGTGCGGCATTCCTTTCTTGCTTTCTCCGACTACCGGGAAGTAAGAGGAGGAACACCGACAAAGACGGCTTTTGGAGATTATAAACCTCTAAGCCATAAATCTAAATTTCAGAAAAGCTTTCAATCAAGTATCGCATGTAAAATTAAATCATAAGTTGATGGCTTACGGGATTAATGCCACATCCAGTGTTCCGCAGTGAAATGTATTTGGAACAATTTTATTCACGATTTAAATATATGATGCTGTGGATAATGTTAAATGCAAGGTTAGGTTATTAGCTGGTGATAATGTTGTGAATAGAGAGATGGTAATTCAAGATAAGATTGGTTGTTAGAAGAACGATCTGAATATTATTTCGGGTTGATGTAGTGATTGGCAGCTCAAGCTGAATCTAAAGAAGTACGTTGCTATGACTTTCACGCAATCAACCTTAAAAAAATTTGAGGAGATCCCTTGGAGCCTGTGATGCATCATTAATACCTAGGAATTACGCTCAGCAGTAATTTTTCCTTCAAAGAGCATAATCAAGCATAATAGGAAAGACGAATGGGATGAAAAAGTTAGCTAGTAGAATTCTGAGGGGATGGTCATCGAGAGAAAAATAAATAGCGTACTTTTCCCTGATTTGACCTCTACTTGAGTATTGCTGTGGGATTTGGGATCCTCACGAAGTAGGATTAATTTCCGATCTTGAGATGGTTCAACGTAGAGGTTTGTCAAGGGAGATTCCAGATTTTACATCAGTTTTTCGGCTATCATAGAATTCCTCGGATGGAACTCTCTTAGTGATAGAAAACTTGAATATCGGCGGAAGCTTTTTGATAAATTTATCACTGCTGACTTTGAGGAGGAGATAGCTGATATTGTTATCCAAGTAATAAACTTTCGTGATCTTTGGGAGAAAACAATAAAGGGATACAGGGAAGTAGTTACCAGGACAAATAGTACTTTTGGTCATTTTTCCCTGCAAAATATTTGAGAATCTAATAACTCTCCAGGTTAGATGGGGATATCGGTGTTTTACATCCCCTGCCACTTGCCATTGGCAGATTGCAGGGTTTAAATGTAAACGTATGCTTCAATATTCAAAACTAAATACTCAGGTAATAAAATTCTTTCAATTAAAGTAAACAGTAGAAAGATTAACTTGCCTTATTCAGAGACGGTTTCCTTTCCATAGAATTTACACAGAAGACTTTTTTATCAGTGATTAGATTACAATTTGCCGCATCAAGATCATCAAGTAGGTCACAACAGTCATAATTAGCACTTGCTTCAGGTAATGCAGACTGAGGAAAAAGTTAGGAGAATTCAAAATTAGTGAATGTTTACCAGGTGCATGAAGTTATAAAATCATAAAAAATATTTCTCCATTGACTAATGTAGGTCCATGAGCTTTCAGTTTTTCATCAAGTTCATTCTTTTATCAACAGTTTAACCATCAATTCAATCATCTAAGGACCTGAGGACAGTGACTGGAATGCTAGCATAACTATACAATCAACAAAAGAAGACTTAACTGAGTCAAACCCCATTACAATGGATATGATTGATTTTACCAAGTTAAATAGAAATATAATACTATTACAATTCTACTACCAATTAAAATCACAGCTAGTTTTGGTCAACTTAGGAAATCTTTCAGGAAAAAACACAAGGGTATGAATGAAAAGGGAAGGGAGAAATATTTCTACGTTCACAAATTAACACAAAAAATCCTTCAATGAGGAAATCTTTGCTTCAAGTAACCATCTCATTCTGTTCCATCATACTTCTTTTACAGCCCCAACCTTACAAACCGAATATGAAGGCCCAAAGCTTTCCTTCCTAGAAATGGGAAAGTTCTCTATCTACACTTTTTCAAGAACTTCAATCAAACAATGAATTCATCATCAACATTTTTGCCCCTTTTCCTGACTCTGTCGGTTAGGGCTTCTGTGGATCAGTGACCGCTGTCTTGCTCTATCCTCCAACTACATCTCGTCCCACTCCTTCTCTGTTTCCTCTTTTGATTATGTCTTTGTTAATCCTTCCATCTTCCTCTTGGCCTTCCCCTAGGTCCTCTCTTCTTCAAACACTCTTCTTGGGAGTTGCCATTCCCTCATCATATGTCCTTAATCTCATTTTCTCATAAAATATTTCTCATTTTCAATATAAACTAAAATTAAAAAATACTTGGAAGGTACCAAAATGACATTTAATCGCAAAAAGATAATTTATCAGAGAAAGAAATGGAAGAAAATAAATTCCTATTAACTCAAGATCTAAATAGTAATATAGGTGTATGGCATGGTTGCTAAACTCCGATATTCAGTTGCTAATTTTTATAAACAAAAGCACTAGGAGTTATACGGCCAGACACAGGTCCAATATTTTTAAGCAAAGAACGTGCCCTGAAAGATTCCTGAGAATTTATTAGTTATTACCAATTAACCTGGTTTCCCCCTTGTTGATACACATTTTCATTTCTCTAAATTGTTTGGCATCAAGTCGGAATACCATAATCCAATTGCAATAATATTTATTAGGTAAGTTTATAAGGCCAAATAGAAGAAAATAGATGGTATGCATATTTGAATTCGCAAAAAAAAATTCTATTATGTCTTGGGACACCCTAATGCATATCCACAATAGTGATTTTCATGCAGCCCTGATTCAGAAATTTATTCGTACCTTCGTAACTTCAATTTGGCACTCCCCTGGATGCTGCCCCACTGAACAATGACTCACTTTTTTCTATATTTATCCTCATCCCTTCATTCCAAAGGTTGTCTCTTCTCTTCCTCCTCATCAAATCATCTGTAATTATGAGGTTGACCATCCTCTCCAGAGTCCATATTGTTCTTCTCTCAAGCCATCCTCTGGTTTTTCTTAATCTTTCTTCTATCACTCTTTCAAATATCTTTGCCATTTGCGACATAAGTATTTTCCCCCTGTAATTACCACACTGTTCCTGATTTTGTACATTGGCACAATCACACCTTTTTCCAATCCTCTGGTACCTTACACTCCTTCCATACAACCTTGAGTATTCTGTGCAGCCATGAGATTCTTTGCTATCCTCCTGCTCTAATTATCTCAACAGTTACTTCATCAATTCCTGCATATTTTCCTGTTTTCATCCTTTTTAAGGCTCTATTCAAACCAACCTCTTTCTCCCCTTTGCTTTCCACTGTTCTGCCTTTTGGTAACACCCTTTTACCTCCCTATCTATATACATCCTTCTGATTTTTCCTCAACTTCACCTGATGATGGCCTAAATTGACTGAAACTCATACTGTTTTTTAAATTTATAGTGCAATTGTAATCTTTGTAAGTGCTATATTTTTGTACCACCGGGTAAAATAAATCAGATGTTTGCAAAAATGTTTAAATATAAATTATTTTTATATATTTAAATGTCATAACCATAAAATTATTACAAAGTTTATCTATCCCTGTGCTTGTACATAGTGTGTATTCAATTTGTCCTTAGCCATAGGAAGTTAACTGTGAAACTAACGATTATTATCTCTTTAAATCCAAACTTGACATTCAATGTAGTTTCACTTTAATTTTAATCCAGTATATGGTAATAACTTTTATCAGGTTATTATGGAATTGTGTACTGAAAATTAAAAGCATATATTTTAAATATTTATCAAAAGTAGAATATCATAGAGGGAAACAGAAAATAGTTAAAGTAGCCAAATGTCACAATAAAATGAATCCAACAAAAAATTCAGCTCTTTACTTAAGAGACAAATTAGTGAAAAATGTACATACCACATTCATTAAATAGTCAAATCCTACATTTTGGCTATCGACCACCATATCAGAAATAAGTCTCTGACTCATGCTGCTATGCCTAAGCGCATCATCATTACTATTTACAGCCAGGCCAGATGAATGACTGTTAAATTGTTCAGCCAGTTGCTGCTGTGATTGTGGAGCTAAGAATTTGGCCTGTTTAAACTCAACTGCCTGGGGAGAGTCAATGTAACACCTGTTATAATGCTTGTAGGTCATTTTTTGACTAACAGGTGACCTTCCAGGTGAATCAATGGTTCTATTATTCACATCAATGTGACCATAAAATGGATTCCACATGTCATAGCCAGAAAATAAAAAGGATTTCCCCAGAACGCCAGGCAGATTTGAATCATCACTCATCCCTGAAAATAGAGAAGATTAAACATTTAATAGAGTACATACATAATCTGCATACGATGAAGTTCGACTAACTTGGCTAATGCTCACTGTCACTTGTGTGTCTCTCAACTTGTTTTGTACTCTTTTCAACTCGTTTAAGATATTCCATGGGATTTAGGATTGTTGTTCTTGGAGAAAGAGTAATTGCGATGGGAGAGTATTCCCTGGCTATCTGAGGTTGCCTTGCTGATGTCCCCACAGTTTGGTCAATCATCAAAGGGGAGTTCTTTTGCTTTGACCAGAACCCTATAATAAATTCATTACATCACCGGAACATTCCATTCCTTATTTTTATCAACTTTTTCATATTCTTGCAAAACTCTTTTCAAGAATGATGTTTTAATTTCTATCTAAATGACTGTAAAAACCTTTTTCTTAGTTATTCGTTCTTTTTTCCGATTATAAATTCTTCCAACTTTTATGAACATTAGTATAAATTTTACTAGCATAGTATTAATAAAAACAAATATTAATTTAACATGTTCAATACTAAATAATATCCACAAAAAATTACAAGATAACTTTTTCTCTTAATTCCACGGGAGGTATCTTATTAATAAAATTTAAATTAAATTAAAAATGCAAATATAAAGAAAAGATGGTGGTAATAAGGAGAGAACTATGATTTCAGAAGTTTGTATGGAGTTTGCAGGTTGTTAAAATCTGATGAATACAGTTTTGTAAGTTTAGGGATTTTAAAATTAAAATGCTTACTAAGCACAGTGACTCTTGAAAGATAAAATGAATGGAACAGAGCATACTGTTTACGCAACAAAATGTTAGAGAAATATTCATCCAGTTTTGCCAAGCTTATCTGACATTTTTTCTATCTTTGTGGGACTGGGACGGATCTAGAAAAATTTTTGGGTGTCCGATCGAAAAATTTCAAAATAAAAGATATTTTGGCTTTCACAAAACGTGACGTTAGACAAACTCAAATTTTTTCGCTAGTGATTGCTCATTAAATTGTGTTTATTTGCATTTATTGAGTTTCATTTTCGAAAAATAGGCACAAGTGATATTTTACTGGGTGGTCCAGACCCCCAGGACCACCCACCTGGATCCGTCCCTGTTGCGGGATTATTAACAAATTTTTAACCAACCAAGATATTCCATCATTATAAGCTAAAGAATAGTAACATAATATTTCTTCATGTTATAAGTAGTTACTATGCTGTTAAAATAGCTGTATATTTTACAAAATTGAACAAAATATTTTGCAAATATAAATAATTTTTATATACTCAAGGAAAAATAGACTTGAAAGAAGTCTGACAGGATTAGGAATTGAACCCAGGATAACTGAACCCTTCAACCCAAAATAATTGTACCCTAGATAATTGAACCCCAGAAAATTCATATTCGTAGTATAGAGAAAGTATTGTTTTCATGAAAAAAATTAACTTTGAGATTTCAACGGAAATATATGTTTTGGGGTCCCTAGAACACGTTTTTACCATTTTCGGAATGATGTCTGTGTGTGTATGTGATTGTGGGCGCTCTAATGTGAAAACTATTAGTCCTATCAATACCAAACTTCATACATAGCACTGTGGTGGGTGATGTCAGAGTTGATTAGTTTTTGGAGTAAATCCGTTATTCGGAATATGATAATTTGAGCTTTACTTTTCGAAGCTCGTTTCCATTTTTGCAAAATATCTCCATTAATCTGATATTTAGGTATATACTATTATTTATAAAAGTTATAGAAAATGTAATTTACTATAACTTTTGTATGTAACATATTTTTGTATAACTGATTTTTTAGGAGTTATTCATGAAATACTGATAAACCGGAAGTTGCTGATTATGTACTTAGTGGGCGCTGCAGGCGAAAGGCCAATTTCATCGTTTTTCATAAAACATATCACAAAAAACATTATTTATAATGTTTGTGACGTAAAAGATAATATGATATAAATTAATCACTTATCTTCCGAGTTTAGATTGAATATAGAGTTCGAAAATACCGTCGTAGATAAATATTTACATCTTACACATGGAGAAAGTCATGTGCTGGCCACGTCAGATTTTTTTATTGAAATGTAATACCCAGCAAAAAAGGCCCACTCCTTATGGACATTATAGATATAATGTTTTTCCAAATGAAATAATATCTTTCAAGATTTTTTATTTGACACAAAATTTCAACTGAATTCATTTTACTAATTTGCCTCCTTTACTGATTCCATAGGAGGAGCACCAGACAGGGGCACATAAGTTGGCTTGATGTCAGTTTTCATGTGACATCTCCTAATCCAAAATATATTTGCTTTGACTAACCTAAAATTGACATTTTTGGTATTTTTAGTTTAAATTTCAAAACCTTGGTGCAAAATTATTCACAGAGTTTATTATTTGTTTAGATTAAAAATTTATGCCTCTAATATCCATTTGGTGAGTGGGTATTGCATTTAGAAGAGAAAAAAATAAAAACCAATAATAAATGAGGGACCCTACTTCTATAACTAGCTAAGCTATTCGATCAGAATATCTTCTCAAACTGTTTTGGGAACTTTGTAGGCAAAGGCAAGTGTCGTTTTGCCTGACTGAGCTGCACAACCGAGTCATAGATGAGAAAACATTCTTTAACATATTTATTACACTGTTAAAATTGTTTCTCAGAATTAAAGCATAATAGACAATGCTAAAGTAATCACTACAGAATCAAATTAGCAAATTTAAACTGATAAAAACTCGATACAAACTAAATTCCATACCACTGATGTTTTCATTTCCTTTCTTTTCGGTTTTTCTCAATGTTGGCTCAGCTTCTTCTTCAAAAGTTTTGAAATGCAGTTGGCTGAGGATATTAGAAATATTTTTATTTACAAAATTTTCGATGATCATAGTACCATTTTTTATATATATATATATATATATATATATATATGTTTATATTTTTTTTCCTCTTAACCTTATTCCCATATATTCTTTACGGGGTTGGCTGATGAATTGGGTGATGATGAGAATGAGGTTAGTTTTGGAGATGACTTTTACAGCCGAATGCCCTTCCTGCCACTCACCCTGAACGGGAAAGTCAGACAAACACACACAACCATTCCCTGATCAGCCGGGATTCAAACCCAGGGCCGTTGAAGTAACAGCACTTTGCATGCTAACCACTCATAAAAATTACCACATATTACTTCTGTCCACATGCCTGGCCAAAGAATTTCTACCTTCTTGGTACATGAATCATAAATAATTTAAATATCCTGCAGAAAGTTTAAAATGGTAGCACTGCCTGGCATCAAATGGCAGAACCTTTTTCAAATGGAAATACTTATAACGCCCTGGTAGAAATAAAACCTTTTTAATTAAAATTTTGAATTTGATATCAGACCTGAAAGATCCTACAATAAGACTTCGTTATCCCCATTTGAAATGCATAGAGTAATGTAAGTGGCTCAGGGATCGAACCAAGGACCATCAGGTAAGCATTAAACAATGAATATAAAATGTATTTGTGATCTCTATTCACAAGCAGATATATATATATATATATATATATATATATATATATATATATATATATATATATATATATATATATATATATATATATAGCAAATACAAAAGAGTAAATTGTACTTCTTGCAATGACCAAAACCCTTGTTTTTCACACGCACATGTTTTTCACCGGCAAACCAGATTGTGCTGTAGTTTCACTGAGTGAGCAGCTAAAAGTACAGCCTTTCGGCATAAGTATTCTCTTAGAAAACATAAGCAATTGTCGGAAGGCAAACCAGAGATACTGATCGAATTTACTTGATTTGACACTACACAAATTGTTAGCTCTAAGTTGCCATCAAATAACCAAGTGCTAAGAGTGCTTTTTGTGTAATATCCGAAGAGTAATCTTAATTGTACGTTCCAGTGCTGGTTAGTGAAAGGATAGGGAGTGAAACTCATTTAGAGCTCACTGGTTAGGTTCAAGCATTCTGTTGCAATACAACGGTAGCAAACACAGGAAGAATGTATGGCACCTGTTTTCTTATTAGAGCAAAGACATGAAAAGGATGTTTCATTTTTACCATGTAGGCACAGTATTTATGAAATAATTTTGTTAAGTGTTTTGAATGATAAAATCGGGAATTTCTGAAGGTGCAAATTTCCATCTTATCAATTGGTTTCAGAGCGCATGGCCTCAAATAAACAGGGAGAACTTTAAACCTGGAATGCAAGACTGCTGTGCTCGAAGTGTGCTTAAGAACACAGCGGAAAATATTTTAGATTTTGCGATTCAGCATCCACAAGAAAGTCAGCCCACATAAGATTATTGAGAGCTCCGTGAGCTAAACGTTATTTTTGTGGGGAGTTCCTCCGTGACGGATATCATTTTGCGTTCCCGGGGTGTTGCACAATGCAAAGTAGATGGCAAAAGCACTATATCCATTAAAAATATTATCTTTTGTAATGATTGTGCCGTATCCACTGAAGAAGAAAGGTGTAATACGAGATGTTTAGATATTAGTGTGAGACTATGTGGAAGGCTGGATTACCACCCCGAATGACAGCGAAGTTCCTAGAAGAAATATAATATTTCTATAACAATTATTTGAATGCTGCAGAAAAGGTAGTATTGTAAACAATGAAATAATTATGCAATCATTTGTAGTACTTGCACTAGAAAGTGAGGCCTTAGCATTCTTCGATGAGAAGGTATTGGATAATACAAGATGACTTTTGGTTAAAACTATGGAAATAAGCTTTAGCGATTTTTCAGATTAATCCAACAAAAGAGCTTCAGTACACCCAAAGGACATTCATCAATTCATAGAAAAAGGAATTGAAAATTTTATTTTCAGCAAATCCAAACAATTTTTCAAATGTTTAATAATTGTATGTCATTTTTGCCCAATGATCCGCTAATGTGGCTAGATGACAAAAGATACAAACAAGAACTTGAGATTGTGAAAGAATTAAAAGTCGTCAGAGACTCCGCAGAAATAGTCGTTAAGACGACAGAGGAGTTCAAGGAAAACTTAAAAATGAAATGCAAAAACAATTTGTGCTGAAAGTCTTCCTCAGTAAGTACGCAAATTCCCAGACTGCAACAACGATGGCCCAAAAACTTCACTACATTAATAAACATTTATGATGCATTTTTAATCACCAAATTGCTTCATTTCTTTTACCAAAACTAAGAAGACCAAAAACTAACTTTCAATATCTATACTGGAAAAAAAATGTTTTATACCTTTTATCAATAGTTAAATTCAAAATTTTAAAGGGCTTAATGTATGATTTCGTCTTTATTCTATGCTATGCAAAAAAACTATGCTAAAATTTATTTATAGCTGTAATTGCAAGAGAGGATACAAAGCGGCGATATTCATAGATGTGAGTGGGGCCACCGAGTGCACGGCGCCACTTGCACAGCGCTCGCTCACTATTTGGGCTAAATCTCGAAAACTACTGCGCTGATCTAATTAATATCTTACGAAAATCGCAGTTAATGTCTTATAATGAATTGATAAAATATTCAAAACAGTTAAAATATGGGATGACTCTCTAATCACCTGTGATGACCAAAAAAAGATCAAAAATGTTGAAAAATATAAACTTAAAATGCGATGCGGCATGCCTTTCCGTTTTCCGATTTAAAAAATATTTTACACAATTTATTTTCTAACCAAATGAAACAACTATAGAGGATGTCCCGTTTTTCGGGACATCCTCTATAGTTGAATTTCTCAAAAAACTTTTTTCCATATAAATAAAGACCACCCGAATGGGACCCTGCTGACTAATGTCATATTCGGGATTTAGAAAAGGTACAACAAATAGCAATAGGACTTGTAAAGAATTGTTACAATATAACAGTGAGTTTTATTCAGATGATACAGGAGGTGGGATGGGAATCATTAGAACATAGAAGACTAATTCATAGGATAAACTTCCTAAATAAGTTCAGAGTAATCTCAGAAGATGTAACTGATATAATGCGACCACCCAGTTATATAGGTCAATCTATTATATATAATTCCTTCTCAGGATTCATTCATATATATAGGGATATAGATGGATAGATAGATAGGATACTAATTCACAGGCTAAACCGCAAGTGTCATTGACTTCAAATTTTTACAGCATATAGGCCTTTGCATACATTTCTAAAATATATTCTTTAATATATGACAAAAAATGTTAGTAAGTACCTTAATCATCTTCTGTTATCTTATGATTAATCTTTGGTATGTTTTCCTTGTGTATTTTGTAAATTTTTGAACATATTACGTGTTTTTTGTCATTGTATTGATCTTATTTTGAAATTCTCATTTTGTACAATATTTTGGGAGCAAAACTTTATTTACTTTTCAGCTCTTTTGGGCATCTACCAGAGCTTATAAACAATAATCAATCAATTTAAGATGCACTCAATATTTTTAAGTCCAGTTAGGTGAAAAACCTAATTTAGAATAGGGCCTTTCAAGTCGCAAGTTTAAGACAAACTAAATGGACAAAGTGCAGTAAAGATGTGTCCTAATTTTCAGAACATACTGTAATTGTAGGTGAGAACCATCCATTTCGTAAGGTACACATATAAATGTGGATATACTCAATGAAAAGCAAATTAAGTCACTTCATGATTTTGAAATATGGTAAGCCTGTAATCCCCGTGTAATCTTATAATGGTTTCTAGAACACCAGAAAACACTGTAAAAATTATAAATTACACAAAAGAAAGGAGTATAGTGGATTTCTAAATAAAGAACCTACAGATGTCAAATTATCAATACATAGGCATACATTTATTTTCATAACAAGTTTGATGTTATTTATTTTATTTGACCTTTCATCTACAAAGGAGGCTAATTCAGTGATAGTTTTTCTGTGTAATTTAGGTTAAATGTTTTCAAATAACAAGGATAGGTGTAAGGTGAATTTGCATAATAACATCAGGCATCTAAGAAAATTCCCAAGGAAGAACGGACATGAAAAATGTATGGCAAGACCAGGACTCGAACCTGGATCTCCCGGATTTTTCAACAAGGGCATTACTACGAAGTCTGACAAACAGCATGTTAGAATATTCTGGCTCAACAGCTCAAATGGCAGAGCAACTGACCGTCAATCAGGAGATCCCGATTCGAGCCCTTGTCCCACCACACTTTTTTCATGTCACATTTATATTTAAACCCTGGAATCTGGCAGTGGTGTGAGGCAGGGGATGTATATCTCCAAAAAGGGAAAAACTACCAAAAGTACTATCTGTCCTGGCAACTACTTCCCTGTATCCCTTTTTTGTTTTCTCCCAAAGATCACGAAAGTTTAGAACTGGGATAATAGTATCAGCTATCTCCTCCCCGAAATCGGTAGTGATAACTTTATCAAAAAGCTTTGGTGGATACTCAAGTTTTCTATCACTAAGAGAGTTCCATCCGAGGGATTCTATGATAACCAAAACACTGCTGTCGAATCTGGAATCTCCCTTGACAAACCTCTACGTTGAACCATCTCAAGATCGGAAGTTGATCCTACTTCGTGAGGATCGCAAATCGCACAGTAATACTCAAGTAGAGGTTGAATCAGGGAATTTCTTTTACTTTTGATGAACATCCCCTCCGAATTCTACTAGCTAACTTTTTCATCCCATTAGCCTTTCTTATTACGCCTCGAATATGCTCTTTGAAGGAAAAATTACTGCTGAGCGTAATTCCTAGGTATTTATGATGCATCACAGGCTCCAATGAATTTCCTGAAATTCTAAAAAGGTACGCAGGTAACGTTGGTGGACAGCGTGAAAGTCATAGCAACATACTTCTTTAGATTCACCTTGCGCTGCTAATCACTACATCAACCCGAAATAATATTCAGAATGTTCCGCAATGTTCTGATGTAGTCTTCCAGTTTTGAGGAACGTCTTTTCTTAGGAATCGGAGTGATGTTCGCTATTCTCCAGGACATTGGTACAACACCCTTGTCTAAGGTTTTCCTACAGAATACGAAAAGAAGGGGATCAAGCTCATTCGCCAGTGTTTGAATGGCCAGTGATGGTATACCTTCTGGTCATGGTGCTTTCTTCTTGTCTACTTGTCGCAAAAACTTTCCTATTCCATCCACCGACATATTGATTGGTTCCATCTCTGAATCGACATGCATAGAAAATTCGTTCGCTCGTAGATCGTCTAAAGTAAACCTTTCCTGGTAGTGTCGATTAATTAGATTTGCTTTTCCTTCTGATTCAGCAATCCTTAAAACCCACGTCATAAACAAGTCTGGGTACTGAAGACTGACCTCCTTGAGATGCTTGGACATATGACCAAAATTCCTTCTGGTCTCATCCTAAAGACTCTAGGAGGGTTCTAGATCTATATTCCTGAAACTCATTCTGTGTTTCATCCTTAACCAATCTTTGCATCTCCACATATTTTTTCCACTCAAGATAAAATTATCCTCCAATTTTCTCTAGCTTCTTCATCCATGCATGTAAAAACCTTTGCTTCCTACGCAAGTTGCACCACTTGGGTTAGTTTGTGTTAGTTGCATTTTAGTTGAAATGCTTGCCACTCAATTTGAGTTCACATTTCCATATATTTGCTATGTTAATTAGAAATTTTGATTTATGTATGTACCCTGAAAGCCATGAGTGGCATATGGCAGGGGGTGTACCAACATCCCAACCTCCTCTTGTTTCTCTATTGGACTGCGGGAAAAACGACCAGTGGAGATAACACCCAATATGACTATAAATGTGATTCAATACCACAATTGAGATCTAAAGAAAATCCTCATCCCCTAGGTAAACGTACATCTCATAACATTTTATAATTGACTTCTGGGCATTCTAATGCAAGTACAAATATTTCTACAATGCATCATGCTCTCAAACTGCATTGCTTCTCTTGAAATCATGGAAATAATAAGTAAATTCAGTGTTCCAGTTGGGTATTTCAAATATACAATGAAGAACACCCATTGTCTCCAATAATAAGGGCAGAATCTTCACCAATAGAACTAAGATGTTTCCTCTGAATTATTTTCGCAGCTGGAAAAGTATACAGAAATCAAGTTTCTGTGCATGAATTGTGCTCAACCAATCCTACTCTTTGAGTTAATTTTTTTACAACCATTTCTAGGAATAGGAATAAGCTTCCTGCTTCACTCATGAAATTTGATGACTGACAAACACAATTGAGCCAAATTACAGAAAAACCAGTCAAATTATAAGGAATCAGCGAGTTATTAGATTTATACACAAAATCTTGCTCATGCAATTATACTCCCACTAAAGATCAAACTATTGACGAATGCCTGGCAGCTGTCTGTAGTAAATACTCTTTACAGTATACACGAAATCTAAGCCCAGAAGATACGGAATAAAAATACTGGTGAGGGTTGAGGCTGATTCTGCATATATCTCACAAATGTATAAGGGTATGGTATAGAACAAAAGGGAGACAAATCAGGAGAAAAGGGTTCTAATGGATTTTCATAAACATTATTATGGATCTGGAAGAGGAATCATGGCAGATATTTTTTACTTTCATTCCTTTGGTAAATGTAGAAAAATCTCATACTAATAGGTACCCAATAAATATATAACAGGGGATGCCTAAAGAATTTCTACCCTCTCATTACAGAGAAATGAATAGCTCTCTGTTTGGATTTACTTTGGACATGTCTCAATGACTCCTCAAACATTCTCCTCCTTTCCACTGGAGTGTACATACAAGAGTCAACACTCACAACACTGAAATGCCAGCACCAATAGGCAGAGATTGCACAGCTGTACACACAAAATGTGATGCTATCTACCACCAGAATTAAAATTACTCCTGCTCAGCGTTTTCATGGGAAAAAATAAGTTTGGGAACTTAATAAGCGTTTTTCATTTAGAATGCTAAGAGCACCATTCCATGAAGTCAAGATTGATCATGTTAATTGCATCTTTTGGTGTTAAGGTCAAAATATTACTGGTGATTTCTGTGCGACAAGATTATACTAATACCTTCTAATAAAATAAGAGGATATTGTGAATAATTTCATGAAAATGTAGCACATTAATCAAGAAGGAATAAGGAAAACAACTCACCTGAAGTTACATTTGGACTTCAATGCATGCCTAGCTTCCTGTAGGTAATCTGCAATTAGTTAAAAGGTAATTAAAGAAGGAATTTTCATTTAATTGACAAATGCCAATACATCAAATTAGAAGAATTAAGGACATTGGGAGCCAAATCAAGAATCAATTGAAAGGCCGAATAACTTTATTTTTTACATTGGATCTTGATGAGACATATTGCCCAATTGCTATTGTTTAATTGAGGGGTCAATACTGAGTTTGAGGTGGCTGATGAGTTAGCATCTATAAATAGTCTACATGAAACAACTTAAGGCAAAGATATATTCAATGAAAATTCTAACACAATATAATTTACAATCAGTTAAAATGTGATACTGATGGTAGTAATGATATGTGTGGAACATGTAAAGGATTACTTGAAAACATTTTTAACCCTTGTAAAGAAGAAATCAGGTGATCCATTCTATTATTCATCAGCAGGTTATTCGTAAAGAACTTCTAAATTTATCATGAGTTATTGAACCAGTTATGCCAGTGGTTCACTTCATTTGTTAGTTTCGCCACATTTTATTAGAGATTGAAGCCAAATATCCTGATTTACCTAACCAATTTGCAGTTCGATGGCTCATCAATAAAAAGATTTTATTGAATTTTTTCCAACTAAAAGAAGTAAAAGAATTTTTTTAAACAGAAAAATAATTCCACAACCACTGTTGTCGGACAATGAATGTCTATGGAAATTAGCATGCACAACAAAATTGTAGACTCTATAATGTAAAACTTAAGGAATTTAACTTAAAATTACAGGGTAATACAGGCTCATACATTTTTAAAAAAGTTTGAAACACAAATCACACTAAACAAGTTTGACCATTTTCCATGTTGTAAAAAATTTCAGATACTGTCCCCAATTAAAATAATGCAGAGGATATATTTTCTGTACCAAAACTGCAGTTGCAACAGAATTTTTCACACGATGCAAGAGCAAAAGTATTCTCCAAAATTGAAAATCCATTTGAGTGAACAATTGAGGAGCTTCCATCAGAACTTCAATTGAAATTCAATTTAGAATTAACCACATCTTAGATACCATAGCGTTCAGTCGTCTGTGCTGGTGCTACTCCTTTAGTGCTCCCAGTTTTTGTTTTTTATTGTGGATAGAGTTATTTTTATGCCTAATTTGGTTGCGACCTGACAAAGGAAGCTTTCCTGTGTATCCACTATCATCAGAAACAATCATCGCATCATCATTATTTTCTATTAAATTGATAAAACACTTTTGCAAAATGATAGCAATAACATTTAGTTCCCGTTTGCTTCGTGCTTTAGAAGGGCAAACAACCTTATGAGCCGAGTTTTCTGTGTGTGGTACAGAAGCTAAGGTCACAAATTCCCTAGAAAAGGGTCACAATGTTTAGATTATAAAACCTCAACCTGATTTGCCTATTGATGGCAGTCATTTGTGTTGGAAAATCTCCATTGTGTGTATCATGGCAACAGTTCATTTGAGTAGGAAAATCTCTGTGTCTAGACACAACAACATTCTCGATACGGTTAAAAAGCAACATTAACAATTTTTAACAACAATAATTAACAACAAAACAAAAATAATAATTTGAAATTCTTCGGAGAAAGAACACCGATAGAGTTTTTAAACATGAACTGAGCCCCAAGAACCAGAAAATTGACTGTGAATAAAGGTGAGAATGAAAAAAGATTAAAAATGCTTACCTCTGCGTGGAAACAAGGACTTTTGCTTTGAGTGTAAAACTGATACTATGGACTCAGCAAATTCTTCATAAACTTTCTAAAACGTTCAAGAGATATCCCATATAAACTTAAATGCAACAATGAAAAATTCAATTATAAATTAATAACAGCGCAAAAAACCAAATTATTTTCTTACCAATGAAGGATTGGAGTAATTAACAACTTCTGATTGTATTACAGTAGCAGATACACAAGAGGAACTTGAACTAGAAGAAGTATTTTGGATTGATCTCTGACGTTTACAACAAGGTATGGAAACTTCTTTCTCTTCTCCCCTTTCAAAATCTAAGCTGCCACAGCTATTCCTCTGAAACCTATGAAAAGTCATAGTAATTCCAATCAGAAGCATGATGCAAAACTGTTTCATTATAAGTTTATACACTATCCTTTTATTTCCTAACCTTATATTCAAATCACTTCCTTCACTTTCCATGTTTCCATATAACAGAAGCGAGTCTTCATTTGTATTACCCTCAACTGTAATGGCTTCTTTACGCTTGTCTAACAGTCTGCCTTGGGTGGTAATTTCATCAGTATTCTTCTTCAAATTTTCAGATGATAAGGGGTGAAGATCAGATGGACCATTTGCTAGCTGTATAATACGGTATAGGTCGGCATCGATGCGTGCCTTTTTTTCTGGTGAAAGATTGACTGCAGAAATTCAACCATATCATTATGACTTTGACGTCATTGTGACAAGATGATAACTCCGAGGAATTATAGCTTACCTCTATGCACGAACGATGTACACTTTCCTCGATTAAAGATTCCTGGGCGAATCTGCAAGTATTTTATTTGATGAATGTACATACATTTATTGTAGTAATGGTTAACTTATTTCTATCTCTACAAAATATATTCAGTAATTTAAACGAAAATCAGCAATAAGGTCATTAAAGAATTGGAGGATGAGTTTATTAAGCATGGCATTATGAAAAATCCTTACTGTCATCCGCTTGTGTGTTATATTTTGATTAGATGGGTGCTTTTCCTGAAATGAAAATTGATATGTTTGGAATTAAATAGTTTTAAAATTTGACGGAAATAAATCGTTATTACATTTCATCTTACGTAAAGTCTCTGAGTCTTATTCACGTTCCGAATTAATTTCGTTGCAGATATCCTTGGTGGAGAAATTTTTGTCTTAAAGAAAATTAAATATTATCAAAGATAGAATCGATAGGGTTCAACGATTTAGAATTCCGATAACCTCTAATGATATACTTGATCACGTTTCTTGGTTATTTTAGATTTTTCTTTTCCTAATCTCCTTCTGCGTTTATGGGCTCCAAAATCTTCCATCAACAAGCTTAAAATGAATTACAAGTAAAGTAATAGCATGAAATATCACTTGATTTATATACGCGAATAACAAAAGTAAAGAGACTCTTCTTAGAGTTGCAAGGAAGTTGAATCTCTCAAATCACACTGAAATCAAGAATTCATCCCGTTATGAATCATTCCGCTTAAAAACGAATATAAAATATTTAGAAATTCAAAAAGAAAGAAACGCTGTTAGTACTGAAGAGAGCATTTGATGGTATCTGAAATAACCTTCCCGAAGTAGCGAATCGGAAGGAGGCGTTAATTTTACTCATATTACTAAACTGAAGAAATTAACAATCCTACCTCTATATAAAGTGTTGCTTTCATTTGTCATTGTAAATGTTAAACGCGCGTAAACGTAAACGCGTTAAACGCATGAAACAAATGAAGAACGCTTTACAATAAATTACAATATAACAACACTCCCCTTGTCCTGAAATTATTTTTCTACACATCTTAAATACAAAAAAACTCAAACTCTAAAACAATTGTTACACACTAATGCAATCTTAATTCCACCCAAAATCTTTGAGTTATTTAACCAGGATGGGTTTTGGTTAACACATCTGCAATGTTATTCTCAGTTGACTCATACTCATTTTTAACAAAATCATTTCTCAGTGCCTCTTGCAAAGCTCCTGCCTCCACTACATATTGTCACTAAAAAATACACACAGGGTTTACTCAAAATCTATAGATTTTGAGTAAACCGTGTGTGATCAATCTTCAGAGAAGTTGGTCAATCTATATTCCTACATTCCTTCTGAAGATTGCTCTGTCATACAGCTCTGTCTCAACAAATTTGGGTTTGATGAAAGGTTCTTTACGGGCATAGGTAATGCAGTTGTCACACCTTTACGATCATTAAGTCCATACTCATTTAAAACACTTAACATATATGGTTATCATCTTAACACTACCACAAGGCTCTTTGGAAAATTTCACACTTAGAAAATTTGAGATAAAACCTAGATCTCTAATGAAGTCTCTTTGAAGTCTGTTCCTTAACATTTCAACAAATGAATTCACAAGATTATGCTCCCCCAGGCTCCTAAATCATCTACATACACAGTCACAAAACAATTCTTGGAGGATGAATGTACAGACAGGGATCACAACTAACAGCTTTAGTTCTATATCAGTCAAAATCTTGTAAGGATGCAAATTCCAGTATCTACCAGCCTGTCTGAGACCGTACATACTTCTCCTTAACTTACACACAAAGTTAGGATGTTTCTTATCAACAAAATCATATGGATTTAAAAGCTATTAACTAAAGCTAAAACGCTAAATTTATTATTATATATATATATATATTTATATAATAATTAAAAGTTAGGATGTTTCTTATCAACAAAATCATATGGATTTAAAAGCTATTAACTAAAGCTAAGCTAAACTATTTAACAGCTATTAAAAAAAGATAAAGTCATAGAGGACTTAACTGTGAGGGTGAATCACTTGGAACAAAATGACCTTGCTGCAAACCTCGAAATAGTTGGTTTGGTTAACGAAAAGTCCCCCTCGATCAGTTTAAAAAAAGAAGTAATGAAATTAGGAAATGTCCTAAGTATAACTAACTTGAACGAAAATGACATTGATGACATTTATTCTGTTGAGACAAAAGGAGAGATTAAAAAAACAAAGGTGATTGTGAAGTTCAAAAACAAGGCAACGAAACTAAAATTCACTGAAAAAAGGCAAATACTAAAAAGCCAAGAAGTCAAAAATGCATACAAAAATAATATATTTCTGAATGACTGCCTGACTCCCTATTTTAAGAAATTGTTTTGGATCAGTAAAAGTAAAGCAGGGGAACTGGGTTACAAGTTTGTGTGGGTAAAAGATGGCAATATTTTGGTGAAGAAGGATGAAAACTCATCAATCAAAAAGATTTTTAATGAAAGAGACCTTGCAAAAATTGACTAAAGATTATTCAGATTATCCATTTTTTTTTGATTTTGTTTTCAACTATTAACAATGGATTTAACTGACAAATTAGATGTAGATAAGATTAATTGTTGTGTATATGATAGTTTAAGTTCCTTTTGTAACACTAGTGTTACTTGTACCTATTCATCTTCCTTGTATATCTTCAGCCTTAACATTCGATCCTTGAAAAAGAATTGGGAATCATTTAATCTGTTATTTAACCTTACCTCTAAGAAATTTAATACTGTATCTTTTGTACTAACTGAGGTTAACTTGAATCCTAATAATGTTCATCTGTACAAAATCAAAGGGTACCATATGTATTATGTATTAAGGGTAAATAGAAGAGGTGGTGGAGTAGTTCTGTATGTAAGGGACGACTGTGAATTTAAAAAACTGGATAACTGTGTTCTGGAGAGTTTTGAATTATTGAGTGGCACAATTAATATAAGAAATAGACTAATAAATATTTTGTGTGTCTACAGGCCACCAAACAGTAATGTAAATAAGTTTCTAGAGGAATTAGAATCAAAAATAATCTCCAACTCCCATGAAACTCTGCTAATAGGAGATGTAAATATAAATGTTAAGAAATGTAAAAATATTACCACAGTGAAATACAAGAATTTACTTGCTTCCAATGGTTTTAATAGGGTTATAAATGAATATACCAGAGAGGAAGTTGTCAATAATGAGTTGGTGAGATCCTGCATAGATCATATATACTACAAGGGAAGTTGCAAGAAATTAAATGGAATTGTTATCCAAACAAAAATCTCAGATCACTATGTAGTTGGTCTTACCCTCCTAGAAAAACCTGCTGATGATAAAAATATTTCAGATAAAAATCCAAAGGTTACCTATCTTAATGCTAAGATTATAAACAATTGTATACAAACCTATGATTGGACAACTGTCTTGAATGAACCTAATCCTAACTTAGGCTATAACATATTGAAAACTGGGGTCAATAAAATATATGAAAAGGCAACAATTTGTAGAGACAATACTGGTAGAAAAGAAGATTGTGGTTGGATGAATGATGATCTCTATAAATTACTACATGATAGAGATATCTTATTCAGGAAATGGAAAAATAACCATAGTAATATTAAGTACAAAAGTCAATATCAGTCCATGAGAAATAAATGTGTAGCAGAAATTAGAAAAGCCAAAAGGAAATATTGGAATATGAAGTTAAGTGAGTCAAAAAATTTTAAAACTTTGTGGAAAGACATTAATACTCTAGTTGGAAGGAAAGCAATGAAAACAAATGATGATATAATTTTGAAATATTTTCCTGAATATGACAATACTGAGGAACTATGTGAAAAGTTTCAAGACTCTCTTATTTCTGAAGTTGAAAAACTGAAGTTAAATTGTAATGTAAGACTTGGTATTCAGGATGGTAACCAATTTTGTAAGAGTATTGTAATTCCTCCTGCTTCCCTCCTAGATGTAACCAGCATTGTAAATTCTCTTAAGAACAAAAGTCCTGGCCACGATAACATTAGAGTAAACGACATCAAACAAAATATAATTTTAATAGAAGTAGTCAAGGATATCCTAAATAAAAGTCTAGCATCAGGCTTTGTCCCTGATGAATTGAAAATTGCAGAAGTTAAGCTAATATATAAGGGAGGTAAACATAATGATATAAATAACTATAGACCAATATCTATCCTACCCTCAGTCAGCAAAGTTATGGAGAGATATATATCAAACTCCCTTGTAGACTATTTAAATAAGTTTAATCTCATCCATAAGGACCAATATGGGTTTCAAAAGAACAAAGGAACCAAAAATGCCCTAGAAACCCTTTTTAATAACTTAAATGAAAACCTGGATAAGCGTAATCATGTTATCCTATCTTTCATTGACTTTAAAAAGGCTTTTGATACTATAAATCATGAAATACTCCTTGCAATTCTCAACGAAATTGGTATTAGGGGTTCGATTTTGGATTGGTTTAGAAGCTACCTTAGTAATAGGCAAATAAAAATAAAGATCAATAACAAATGTAGCAACTCTAAGGTCATTAAATATGGAGTACCCCAGGGCTCAATTTTAGGTCCTACTTTATTCCTAATATATATAAATAAGATAATTCCTTCTATTAAAAACACAAAAATCTTACTTTATGCAGATGACATACTCCTGATAGCTGCTCATCAACAATTCGAGGTCTGTGTAAAACAAATGCAGGAGGACCTAAATAATGTAACAAAATGGTGTCATGATTATGACATGACAATTAATGAAAATAAAACCAAAGTTATGCATGTAGCTAGTAATGCATTAAGATGGAAACCTCTTACTTTATGCGTACATAACCATGATTGTTTACACAATGATATTAATGAATCTCTCTGTCGCTGTACCCCCTTGGAACAAGTTGAGAACTATAAGTATCTGGGAGTTATTATTGATAAAAACTTGAAATTTGATGTCCATATAAAGAGAATCACCTCAAACTTAAGGAAAGTTTGCTATCAGTTCTATCACATTAAAGAAATAATTTCAGCAAAGGTTTTGATGCTGATGTACCATGCTCTGGTAGAATCTATTTTAAGATACGGTATTACCTTATGGGGTTTCACGAGCAATGTTCATAAAAAAGAACTTGTTGCCTTGCAAAATAAAATAATTAAAATTATACATAGCTCCAGCACTTCAAATAAGAGCATAAAAATTGAAGAAATGTACAAATCCTTAGACATACTACCTCTGGACAAACTCCTTACCTACATAATCATACAAGATAATTATTTTAAGGACACTTACAAAATACTGAGGACAAGAAAACATGTTATGGAAGGTAGAAAACAAGATATGTATCATGTGCCATCTTTTATAAACCATTTTGGCAGAAACAAACTTGAAGTTGTGGTACCAAAAATCTTTAATAAATTACCAAAAAATCTTAGGACTTTGACAAGTATGTCCCAAGTGAAAATAAAAATAAAAGAGTATCTTGAGAATATTATGGTATAAAAATATGTACAATTAGTTTATTTTGTTAATACCAATGTGCCTATTTCTGTAAATAACCATGTAAAAACCAAATCTTTCATAAAACTCAGGAACCACCTGAAGAGCCAATTATTGGCTCAGGTGGACCTTAAAGTATATCCAGAAAATGAATCTCCTGTATATTACTGTATTATTATTATATGTTCTTTATTATTGTATTTTCATGTATACTACTGAATAAATATTATTATTATTATTATAAACTGATCTTTCATGAAAATGCCCTCCTTTATCTCACTATTTAAGTAATCTGATATAACATCAAGATGGCAACAAAATTGTTATCTCAATCTCAGATACGTTCTCAACAATAATCCTTAATCTACAAAATGTGCTGGGAAAGTACCAGATCCATTTTAATCTACAGTTTTAAAGCATATATTATAGATGAAGCAGCAGCTTTTAAACCAAACATTTTATACATAAAGAATTCCATTCAGAAGAAAATTATCCAAAACCATAAATATTTGTACTAAAACAGTAGGTAATACCCAGAAGTAATACAAAAGTGCCAGTGGCACAGCGAGGGGAGGGGGGGTTTAGGGGTTCAACCCCCCCCCCCCCAAGAATCAAGTCCAATGACTAGCTCTGCGCTTTTTTTTTCTGCTGTAGAGAACAAATCCCCAATCATCACGCAAGTCTTAGAGATACACTTCTAGTCATGTGTTTGCTTGATAAATTCAGTGAAAGCTCTGCTTGCCTGTATATATGGCTCCGATTTCAGCTAAGTTGATGTTTTCAGTAGCAGAGTAGGCCTAGAGCTGACGTCGATATCAATGGGATGATATGATATGAGTGTTTCGCTCTCTATGTTCAACGCATGGACTTCTTAAGCCTATCCTTTTGTTAGATGATCCATACCATATGATAAGATTCTCATGAGAAAAATTCGAAAGTGCTGATTTGCTACTCCTCAAATTTATCAAAAATATAAGGGAACATTTGAGAAGTCATTCAAAACTTACACCCTGAAAACAGATGTTGAGATATCATTTGAGAGACAAACAGATTGATAATAGTTAGATATTCTGCCTGTGACTGATTTAAAGATGTGGATGCAAAGCTAGACTCGTGAGTAGTTAGAAATTCACAGTGAACAGTTCGAAGGAGAGTTTAGTGTGAATTTCATAAGGTACAGATGGACATCCGAAAATTCTTTTCACAGTCCGCTAATAGCTCAAGGCCTATACCAGGAAAACGTAAGTTAATGGCTAAGTGTTTTTTGTGAAATTACCATTATTTTTATGCATAAATAAGGATTGTCTTATTTTAGGGCTGTTATCGGAGGGCACATCACAAGATGAGTTTAACGACAATTCAAAAGGTACTGGTTCCTTTATTAAGCATTCTGGATGATTAAAAGTCTGCACAGTAGACTCTTCATTACTTGGGGTGATAGAAAATATACTGACTTTATTTTATGATTACCTATTAATTTGATGTATATTTGTGACAATTATTCGATAACTGAATTTCCATAGAAATTTAAAAAGTATTGGAGCAATACAGAATACCAGTATAAATTAATTTGCAATGATATTACTAATAATATACCATTTTGAAAGCAAATCAGTCAGCTGAAAGGTATTACGTAAGTTACGCACAGATTTATTGGAACTGTGACTTGAAATAAATTTGATAAATTGTTAGAACTATGACTTAAATTCATTAGCTTCCTTTTCAATGTAGCTAATTTTTTCCCTGGTGATAGAATCCCATGAATCTCATGACTTATCCTGTCAACTACGTGGTCATGCAATGCCCATTAAAAATTTCTATTCATGGAAAATTTTTGTTTTCTTTGAAAACTCAATGCGTAAGATTGGGTTTGTGTCAGCTCTCTACTGGTAAAACTACCTAACTATTACTTATTCTAAATAATTGTAAGCTGACGTCTTCATTTTTTTCATCTTGTATGTAACTTTAATCCTGCAAATTCAATTATAATATCAGCTATAAGCAAGAGCCTACTGCATTTTTAAAGCAGATGAATTTTTAATGTTCGGTATGTGACGTATTTAGTTGAATACTTAGCTAATACATAAATAATTAAGTCAGACTTAATTGTATGCCTACCAGAAAATTTCATCTGATATAAATGATTTTTTGTTTCTTAGAAGAGGAGGTAATTTTAAAAACAATGGATGAGGTCACTCCTATGAAAGCTCGAGTGAATGATTCGTGCAATGGAGCTAACCAGTCTCACTCAAGTCAGTCATCTGGCTTGGATTATTGATTTGATAATAGATAAAAATCGGAATTCTCAAACTATTCTCAGAAGTATATTGAAGGACACGAGCACATTCTATTATTCCAGCAATAATGGAAAAAGAGAGAAGAAAATGATTTTTTGCGCATTAGATTTTATTCTTCGTTTTAATGTCCTAGATTGATTACGCAACTAAAATGGAGATTCTGAGCTATCCATGGAAACTTTTTCTGTGATTTTGAGATTTTCTTATTTAAAATTTTTCACTCTTGGTTTTGAAATAAAAATTATAGTTTTTGAGAACTCTTTAACATTATTTTTGAGTTTAGGAATTTACTGAATTGAAAGAATCTCTTTTTGATAAAATATCTTAGTTATCAAATCTAATTAACTTTAAATTCCTGTAGCGAAATTCTTGCATGGTGCACATAAACCTTGTGCAATAAGCTGTATATATACTTCATATCATTATTTTTATACATTGATGGTGTTTTATGGGCAGGCGAAATTTCAATTACATTCCAAATTCTGCTGATGATATAGCCTAATAATGAAAGCTATTCAAATAAGCTTGGGCAGGCCAATATGGGGGATCTAATTAGTGGATGTTACATTTGATATCGCTTGCCAAAAAATCGTAGCTAATTTTTTCCTCCTCACGCTTGGCAACCTCTTGGAAGAAAGAACTCTCAAAGATTCAGGAAGTTTATATCTACAACACTAAAAAACTTCAGCATAGAAAAAATGAGATTTTATTAGATAATGGACGTATCCAAACTAGAAATCAGAACAACATTACTGATAAGTTTCAAATTGTAAACTACTATCTTGGAAAGTGTAATCAGTTGGCTACATAAGCGTTAAACTCCTCTAGTTTTCAATGTACTTAGTTTTTGAAAGAATTGACATTTATTGTAGTAAGTAGCGGGCATGAATATACTAGCCCCTGTAAGGTAGGCCTTTTTTCGTTGTATTGGCAGCCTTGGACCCCATCCATTGGCAAATCCTATCTGTACCTCTGAAAAGTGCATAAAAACTATAACCACCTATCTCAACCATTTATAAAATTATTATTCAGTAAAATCATTAAAAAATTATCCAAAATATAATTGATGCACAATATCAGGAAAATTCATTATGGCAAAGAAACATTCACTACAAGTATGTTTTGTCAAACCTGAATGAAATGTTTCATTGTTTTTTGCATTTGAATTATCAATTGAATACACTACCTTATGTCTATTGGACTGTTCTTATCCTGTACCTTTACAGAACAAACCTAAGAAAAAACTTTTATGCCCATCAACAAAAATCAATTTCTTCTAGATCAAAATGGGAATATGATTTCATGCCAAGTATTATTAAAGAATTTCCCAGAATTATTGGTAATAGTAGTAGTATTGTTAAAAGTGCTTCGATAGCTTACGTCATTTCGCACATTGGCTCCCACCGGGAATCGAACCCTGGACCGCTTTCATCGAAGGCAAACACGCTGTCCACATGACTATCCGGGAGACCATCAGAATTATTTGCCCAGTAGTTCTCCTCTATCTATGCAACCAATCTTGGCATTTCTATTAAATTTTCATCATCTTTAGGACTCAATAACAACAAAGTCATATCCTAAATTTGAATAACAACAACACTTTGAACTTGTAAAATAAACCTGGTGAAAGTTACCAGAGCCAATTGAAATAAACAAGGCTCTTGGCCCTGATTGTGTTTCACCTATGGTCTTAAAACATTGTTTCTCCTCTCCCTCAGTGCCATTGACACTATTCTTCAGCAAGTCACTCATGAATGGCCGATTATCCACAAAAAGAAAATATTGTTATGTCAAACCAATCCACAAATCCGGTGACAAGTTATTTATAAATAATTATTGTCCTAAAGTCACCATATAAAAAAACCATAAACTCCTTGAAAAAATTGTTTATAATACCATTTTTCATTATAACACATCAACAAACAGCCCAAGACCAATTACAGTTGATAATAAACAATAATAATAATAATGATAATGATAAACTTATTAAAAATACTATGAATCATAATTCAAAGGAACAAGGTTACAAGGCTCAAGAGTTACAAAACTCCAAATCCGTCTCTTGCAACCATATTTAGGACAGATTTAAGAGGCAAGTAAAATGGATAAAGGTTTATATCAGAAGGAAAAGAGTCGAATATTTAGAGTATTTGGAAGAGCAGTGATTGTTTTATTATAGACAGACATGAGGTATTCAAGGAGAAGGTATCAGATAGGAGAGGTGTTCTCGATGGAACCCAGAAAGAAATAAAAATTAGGAATGGGGAATCAACCTTGTTGTTGATAAGATTATGTAGGAAGGCAATACCAGAAAGTACTGGAGTTCAAGAGGAGGAATGGTTATTCATTACTATAGTAAACTGTAAACTCTGTTTTCTATTAAAAAGAAAATTATTATTGAGGGAGAGAAAATTACCATGAATGCCATATCTAATTTAGAGCATATAAGGGAGGAGAGAGTAATCTAGGGAGTCAAATATTTTGGCAAAGTCAATGAAACAAATATCTAACTGCGATTTTGTTCAGATAGAATCAACTGCATGATAATGAAGGGATGATAGACTAGTGAGGCACGACCATCAAGGAAGAAAACCATGCTGCACCTGAGAAAGTTAAGGGGCAGTAAAATTTGAGTCTTTTCAAAATTAACCTTTCATAGACTATTGCTGAAATAGGAAGTACAGATATGGGTCTATAGGACTTAACTGAATTTTTATCTCTGGATTTGAAAAGAGGAAGCATATTTACAGTCTCCCTAGCTGTGAGAAAATATCCATGTGTAAAACACATATTTAAAAGAATGGCCAAAAGCATTGAAAGAGAAGGTGCAGAGTGTTTTAAGATTATTACCACAACAGCATCAGAACCAATTCTCTATTGCTCTATTTGGGCACAGATTGTTAACGAGGTGAAAGCATTCCTCTGCATTTGTAGTTAAAAATGAAAGCCTATTGTGTCTAAAATTTTTTACCTGTAGCAGCAACTACTCTTCAATTCTGGAAACAACTGACCAACAGTCTGCTTGCTGTATGATCGCATCATAGTATTGGACTCGTATTTATGGAGTTCACTCGCCTGTGTGACCACTGCAATTTCTGTATAGATTTTATATTTAAAGGAGCAATTCAAACAAATATGAATTCTCTTTTTGTAATTTACTGTTGAATGACTAAATGCATAAAAAAATAACTTCAAAAAATGTTTTCCTGTTCAATTTCAAAAATATTCCTCTACTAAAAACTTATTTCCCAATCTCTACAGGAAAGCTACTTTATTCCTATACAACAGTGATGACCTTTTCAAAATATCTGAAAAAAACAGCAGCTTTAATACCCAGGTATAATTTATAGCTCAACAATTCATTATATACATCCAAATATATATAAGCAAAACGGTTTCCTTTTTCCACTAACTCAGAGGAAATGAACGAATTTCTGGAAAATATTTCTAGTGATGAGTTTAGATAAAAGATTAATGAACGATGGAACCAGAGTTCCTTGCAGAAGTTGATTTTCTACACAAAATTTTATTAGTCCCTGTCCGTTTTCATTTATTGTTTTCTCTCCTCCATAAGGTCCCATACATCCATGTGCTCTTGACATATTATTTCTAGTGCGGCCATTAAAATCGCCCATCAATATTACTTGTCTATTCTCTTCATTCTCTGTATCGACTGTTCTTTGTAGTTGTGCATAGAATTCCTCTTTTTCAAGGATCTCGCTATCATCAGTTGGTGAATATACTTGTATTAAAGTAATCTTACTTTCAAGGTCTAGTCTAACACTAATTATTCTGGAATTTACTGGTTCCCATGTATTTACCCTTTTTTCCATTCCTTCTCTTAAAATAACTCCAAATCCTTCTTTAGCTCTTTTATAAATTTTATGGATGAAATAATAAAGACCTGCAAAGAAAAAACAATAAAAACTAAAATTGGATTTTGGAAATTAAAACCGATATATATACAGGTATTAATGTACGCCGACGATATATTCTTAATCTCAGATAGCGAGGAAAACTTGCAAAACAGCGTAACAGAATGGGGAGATGAACTGGCTAGGAAGAAAATGGAGATAAATATAAGCAAAAGTAAGGTTATGTGTATTTCAAAAGATGGAAATCAGAATATATCTATTAAGCATAAAAATGAGACATTAGAACAAGTAGAGACATTTGAATATCTAGGAACAATTTTCTCGTGTGATGGAAGATATGATGATGAGATTTTACATAGTAGACAGAAGGCAAATGCCATATACTACCAATTTAATAAAACTATATTAGGAAAGAAAGAGATAACCAATAAAACGAAAATGCAACTATATCAGTCGATATTAGTCCCCACCCTATTATATGGAATAGAAAGTGTGCCCTGGCAGGATAAGCACGCAAAAAGGATCCAGACTTGCGAGATGAAATTTCTAAGGAAAACTATAAACAAAACCAGAAGAGACAAAATTCGAAATGAAAGAATAAGAGAAGAAGTGAAACAAAGGCCACTCGAAAAAGTGATTGAAGAAAAACAATTAAAATGGTATGGACATGCTTTCAGAATGGATGACAGCAAGAAAGTGAAACAAGTGCTGGAAGTCAAAGTTCAGGGAAAAAGGGGAAGGGGCAGACCGAGAATAACCTGGGAAGATGGAATTGAGAGAATGGGAAACCAGAGGGGCAAAACACCAAATGAGATGAGGAGAATGATGAGAAATCGGACGGAATGGAGGGAATGAGTGGAGAAGAAGAGATGATGGGCTGAGGCAGCCTCCCCGACGCTGAAAGGCAGAAAGGGGAAGAAGAAGAAGAAGAAGAAGGAACCAGAGTTGCCTTGCCCAAACCTTATAAACCATATTTTTCAATTCTCATAAATTATGGCAAGAACTGAAAAAGAAGCAAATTTATGCATGTTATACAGTAAAGATAGGTAAAAAGGGAGAACCAAAAAATTTGATGAATTAATGAGATATAATGCAGAAGTATTGATTGTGTTGTACTGAAAGAAGTTTAATTGTTAAGTCGATATACAATTGAAGCGTTTGTGCTTCTCAATTAAGATACACGAATTGATTCAGGTCACAAACTGTTTTATTTAGTGTTTCACAAAGGCTACAATTTCACGTTACACGGTCAAAATATCGGATTGATCGAACCAGTCACTGTGGTGGCGGAGCGCGAACTGTCATAGCACAATGTAGTCCTCACGCTCGTCGCCACGCTCCTGCGGGCGGCGATTGTTAGTTGTCAACGGCCTAGGCTGTGGCGCAATCCATTTCGCTGACCGCCACACAATCATTCTGTTATTCATCTATCAAACTTCCTAGACTTAAATGAAACCGTGTAGGATGAAAATCTTCACGCTCAGTTGAGAAAAGCAGAAGTGTACATCTCTGCAGAGAGAACCTATATTCCTTGCCCCTGGATGATACAATTTTATAAAAACATAAAGAATGAGTAAACTAAATGGACCAGAAGAGAAGGTTACCTACCAATGGAGGCTCAAAAATTAAACATTACTTGTGATTTTATTTATGTTTGATATTACAGTTAAGAAATATTAGTGCATATTTTTTAAAACAGTAAGGAAAGCAACATACTGACATACTTACAGTTTAGAAATTTACACTGATGGGGTCTTATAAATCACCCCAAAGATGCATATTACGCCGTTTTAATTCGTTCCCCGAATAGCATTCCAACCGTATATGAATGTAAATAATTTTAGTGCCTTGATTTTCTACAATTGAAAGCTCTTTTGCTGTAAAAAATAATATTAACCTAAAACGAGTAAAGATTTCACTGATACCGTAGGCTAATCGCTTGCCTTAAAGTAGGTGTTCTCCAAAAATTGCTGGCTGTGATGAGAACTTGCATAAAATTTCTCTTGTGGGTTGAGTCATCAAGAAATTTCACAGTTGATTTGATTGAGTTGATGATGAGATAATGTATTTTATCGAGAGGAATAAAACGTGAAACATATTGTGCGAAAATCTTGCATTTAATGTACTGTAAATAGTTGCAAGAATATATATTTTTCTCTGTGACTCTAACGTTGACCAAGATAATTTACCATATGATTATGAAATGTATTCGATTTTATAACATTACAAATATATCTTACTGCAGCATTTTGGATATGCTAGAATACTTGATTCGCATAGTTGTAGAGGGTATCTCTAAATGTCTTAATTTTGTTTGCGCTTCAATGCAAATATATTTTCTTCATTTCCATAACCCTTCTTTTCTCAATGACCACATCTTTAATAATAGCTTTTTGATAAAAATCTTCGATCAGTGCTGCAGCCGAATATTCATGGTCTCTGTCATAATGAACTTTCTTTGGACTCGGGCGGAACAACGAGGATCCTCACTAGGTACTCCATGCAATGTATTTTCTTTTGGCTTGAATATCCATCGGCTATTCTCTGCGCTTATTTCATATTTAGTTATGGCTCGATTCTCAATGAGAATCTCATCATACTGATACATCGTCTTCTCTGACCACCGTTGCCATTTTAAGTCCGTGCTAGCAGCTCCTCCAATGGCCGTTTGGATCGCTGGTGAGATGCTGCGTTAATTTTGGTCAGCAGTGTACTTGGTGCTGAATGTAAAGGGAGTTCTGAATGTAAAAGGAGAAGAGTAGAGGACCAAGTATAAATCCTTGAGGAATTCCATGATTGATAGGTCTCAGATGGGAATAGATATCATTCATTTGGAAGGTTAGAGATCGACCAGTGAGCTAGGTGGAGAACCAAGACATGTATAACAGTCATAGAGAGATTGAAATTTTTTAGTTATGTTAAGAGTAAGTTTGTGTCAATGGAGTCAAAAGCCTTGCTTATATCAATAAGTGCGAGCATTGTAATTTTTCTACTATCCATTGCAATCTTAATGCTGTTTTTGACATTATTATGTGTGATTGGAGTGCTGTGGAGCCATATTTATGAGGATAAAAGAGGTTATTAATTGTGAGGAATTTTGTCATCTGCACATTAGCAATTCATTCAAGACCTTTGGATGAGGTGAGACCCTTATCTGGCAAAGGTCATTGGCAGGGGGTGGCAACTTTGGGGATGGGAGGAATTATAAATATTTTCCACTGGCTTAGAAAAGTTACGTGAGATATGAGATATGCCTTACGATGGATTTGCTATTCAAAGATGTTGCTTTATGTTTGATGCATCTTGTTAATTGGGGGTGTATAATTAGCGTGTTACACTTTCTTTTTAATATCTGTTTGCTTGTTGTGTACTGAATTGTGGTTTTTATTGCAACTAAAATTTGTTGGGGAGTTGTGTAAGGGCTGACAAAGTGAGCGAATTTCCGTTCGCTTTCGTTGCATCATTCACTACGTAACTGCGAAAACTCGATGGGATCACCTGATTTTGCAGTTGTGAGAGAGTGTGAAGACGCGGCACCGGATGTGGGGGCCGGATATTCAGATGTTCTGCAAGGTATCTATTATACATAGATGCTTCTCAGGATTCATTCATATAGATAGATATGTGGCGCCCCCTTCGCTCCCGCCAAAGGCTCAGCGCCCGGGGCGCAAGCAGCGTCTAATCCCGCGGGAGGTCTTCTGAGGGATCCCCCGAGTGGACACACCCATTCAGTCCGCGTCAGTGGTCCTGTTAGGGTGTGTGCGTGTTGTGCCCCGAAGAATTCCCCCAAAACTGATTTAATTTCAACTGTTGTAGTTCCTTTGTTTTGCTGTTTTCTAAGCTCCAATTAGCCCGCGCTTTTAACGAACTCCAAAGTGGTGACCCCGTATCAAGTGAGTTTTCGTCGAGTTTCTCTTCGTGTCGCGGGCCTATCTTTTTCTTCATTGGGCGCAGCATCCTAGGGGCGATCGTCGCTGCGCTAGCCCCCTATCGCCCCCCTTTCGGCCGTTGCCCTCTTCCCTTATCTCGGTGACGCCCGCCATAGGGCCGCCCGTTTCTCCGTTCCGAGTTCTTCGTCTCCCCCACCCCCGCCCATGGCCACCCATAGTGACCACGCCGATCAGGCGCGCGTGGCATCCGAGCCCGAGGCGCGTCTCCCGGCCTCGACGCCCTCTTCGCTCCCCCCCGCAGTGACCGCCGTCGGACACTGTCGGCTCCCGCCCTTCTGGCGAGCCAGCCCAGACCTGTGGTTCCTGCAAGTGGAGTCTCAATTTCAGGTGCATAAAGTGACCGGCGACGCCGCCCGGTATCACCTGATAGTGGCCAACCTCGACCTAGATACGATCGCGGATGTCTCCGACATCATCCGCTCACCTCCCGCGACCAACCGATATTCGGCCATTAAAGCCGCTATTCTCGCCCGCCTCACGGACTCTCCGGACGCCCAGTTGCACCAACTGCTCACGGGCGTCGAACTCGGGGACCGACGCCCCTCCCAATTGCTCAGACACATGCGATCCTTGGCTGGCACCCGCGTCGGCGACGACGTTCTTCGAGTGAAATGGTTGGACCTACTGCCGCTGCAGACGCGCAAGATGTTGCTACTCATCAAGCACCAGACCCTGGAGGAGCTCGCCGCCGTCGCAGATGAGGTGCACGATATGGGCCCCTCGGCCGTGGCCGCTCATACTCGCGTGGCAACCGTCTGGAGCGCGCCCGCTCTCCCACACCGGGACCAGACCCGCTGACAGGGCTCTGCTGGTACCACACCAAGCACGGCGCCCTCGCCTTGCGCTGCGCACAGCCGTGCTCCTTTTCTACGCCAGCCGCATCCGCCGCTAAACGGGACAGGTGCCCGGAAAACTAGAACTGCCGGCGCTATACTCGGCGGGCACCGTCGGCACCTCTACCGAAAACCGCCTCTATATTTCTGACCGCAGCACGGCCACCCGTTTCCTCGTGGACTCCGGCTCTGTCTTATCCATCATCCCCAAACGCTTCATCACCAGGCCACTTCAGAAGCAGAGCCTCCTACTGCAGGCGGCAAACGGGACGCCGATAACTACCTTCGGTACGCAGCGTCTCACCCTGAACCTCGGCCTACGCCGGCCCTTCCAGTGGCCCTTTATCATCGCCGACGTTCAGACTGCTATTCTCGGGGCCGACGCTCTGAAACACCACGGCCTGCTCATTGATCTCCGCCGCCGTCGTCTCCTCGACGGTCTCACCAGCCTCTCTACCTCCTGCTCTATCGGCCCGGCTCCTCAAGTCCACACCATCAGCGCCGTCTCCTCTCCGTCGTTTCCAGAAGGCCCTGCTGGAGAACCTTACAAACGCATCATCGCCAAGTTCTCCCAGGATTCAGTTCTGCCCGGAGAAATGGCTACGATTCCGGACCTTCCAGTCCATCACCAGATCGTCACTTTCGGCCCACCTGCATTCGCCCGGCCTCGTCGTCTCGCGGGAGAACGTCTCTCCGCAGCGAAACAGGAGTTCCATCTACTATTGGAACGCGGCATTATTCGGCCCTCTTCCAGCCAGTGGGCCAGCCCTCTGCACATGGTACCCAAACCTGGCGGTAAATGGCGTGCCACTGGTGATTATCGCCACCTCAATACCTGCACCCACCCCGACCGCTACCCGCTGCCGATAATCGAGGATCTACTTCAGGAAACCAGCGGCTCGGTATTCTCGGTCATCGACCTACACCGGGCCTTTTACCAGATCCCGGTTGCTCCTGAGGACATCTGCAAAACAGCAGTCACGACGCCTTTTGGCCTTTTCGAATTCGTAGGCATGCCACTTGGTCTCCGCAATGCGGCTCAAACCCTGCAGCGGACCTTGAACCATCTCCTCCGTAAGCTGGATTTCGTCCGCATCTACCAAGACGACATTCTGGTTTTCTCCAATGACCACGAGCAGCACCGGCATCACCTTGGGCAACTCCTCTCGTCCTTGCAGACAGCCAAGCTTCAGGCTAACTGGGGCAAGTGCCAAGTCGGTCTCCCTGAGGTTATCTTTGCCGGCTACCACGTCTCCAAAACGGGATTTCGTCCACCAGAACCGAAGGTGCAGGCCATCAACGAGTTCCCCAAACCACAGGACTCCTCCCAGCTCAGACGTTTCCTTGGCGTCATCAACTACTATCGCCGTTGCGTCCCACACGCGGCCGAGCATCAGGCCCCTCTTTCGCAGCTCCTTAAGGGCTGCACCGCCAAGAAGGCCGAGCTCATCTGGACACCCGAGGCTGACGCCGCCTTCGAACGTTGCAAGCAGGGCATCGCCACTGCTGCCACTTCTGCCTTCCTGTCCCCTTCCCAACGAATTGCCCTCCGTACTGACGCATCCAACACGGCTATTGGTGCGGCCCTAGATCAGCAGCGCGCCGATGGTACCTGGGTTCCGTTGGGATTCTTCTCCAGGAAGTTGTCGGAGACCGAGCAGCGGTACTCTACCTACGACCGTGAGCTTCTAGCAATTTTCGTTGCTACCAAATACTTCCAACGGATTCTCGAAGGACGACATTTTGTGATATACACTGACCACCGCCCTCTCTCCTTTGCGCTGACTCAGCGTTCTGATAAGGCTTCCCCTCGTCAGAGCAGGCAGCTCGATTTCATCGGTCAGTTCGACACCAGGCTGGAGTTAACGCCCGGTGACCAAAATGTGGTGGCGGATGCCCTCTCCCGCGTGGAAACCGTTTCCATGACACCCACCCTGTCCTCTCGGGCCATAAGCGAGGCGCAATCCTCCGACGAACAACTGCCTCACCTCTTGTCCTGCCAGCGCCTTAATCTCCAACGGTTCGAACTCGACGGCCATGCGGCGTACTACCTGGCATTCGACGGCACAATCAAGCCGTACCTGCCGGTCACACTCCGCCGCCAAGCCTTCGATACCGTGCACCAGCTGTCCCATCCCAGCGGACGTGCCACAGCCAAGCGCGTAGCGCGTAGCTGTGGCGCCCCCTTCGCTCCCGCCAACGGCTCAGCGCCCGGGGCGCAAGCAGCGTCTAATCCCGCGGGAGGTCTTCTGAGGGATCCCCCGAGTGGACACGCCCATTCAGTCCGCGTCAGTGGTCCTGTTAGGTTGTGTGTGTATTGTGCCCCGAAGAATTCCCCCAAAACTGATTTAATTTCAACTGTTGTAGTTCCTTTGTTTTGCTGTTTTCTAAGCTCCAATTAGCCCGCGCTTTTAACGAACTCCAAAGATAGATAGGATACTAATTCACAGGCTAAACCACAAGCGTCATTGATTTGAAATTTTTACGATGTATTGGCCATAACGTGTAACCGCGAAAAAAATTGCGATTTTTGAACCTCAGTGTCATGGGTTCGATTCCAGAAGGCCCCAAAGTCCCGATTTTCCTCATAAAGATACATACATGGGGATTTTCGAACATTTTTTTGAGGCACTTCCCGGAAAAGTAGAGAGTTGAAATTCGAGGGATCGCTAGAAGCCGTGCATATTCAACGAAAATCAAAAAGACATCTTCTACGATTATCCTTGGTTCGACGCTAGGTCAGGGCAAATATATTCCCTTTAAAATGTATTGTGGCGGTTTTTATGATTTTTTTTGGATCCCTTCCCGATGTTATGGAATCTTGAAACTCCGCACGTGGATGCAGATCATGAATATATTTCATAATCGAATTTTCCGTATTTGCTGATGGTCCTTGGTTTGATCCCAGAGGGCCATTTACATTCCTCAATGCACTTCTTAAGGAGATAACGGAAACAAATTTTAGGTACTTCCCGGCATGATATCGACTTCAAACTTTGCATTAAATAAGATCAAGTCCTAACAAATCATACTGTACATTCATAGCCGCCAATATGTCCTGGGTTCGACACCAGGCGTCTCTACAATCAGTAACTGATCCGATTTTCAATAATTATTTTGAACCCATTCCCAATAATATAGAAACTTGAAATTCGGCATATAGATAGAGATTATTGAAATGTTTCAACACTTTGATTTTGGATTCCTTGATCGTCCTTGGTTCGATCCCAGAAAGCCATTTACATAAGCCTTTGCATTTCAGATGGGAATAATGGAGTCTCATTTCAGGACCTTCCCGGTACGACATAGCCTTCAAACTTTGCATTAATTAAGATCGGTTCCTAACAAGTTATTTTGTCTATTCGCAACTGCCAATATAAGAATATGCTACGACTTTTAAAATTATTTTAAACTATTACCGATAACATTGAAACTCAAAACTTGGCATTTGAATAAAGATTATAAATACATCCAACATCTTACGCGTTCACTATACCTGGCGTGTGCAGGCTACCACGTGGGCTGCGTATTGGAAATGATAAAGAGGAGGAGACGATGGGGGGATGAGGACTGGGAGATAGCAATAAAGAAAGGAGCGAAAGCTTGTGTGTTGGTCCTTCGTTCTACAACTTCGGCGGTCGGCCCGGAATCGAGAGAGGAATTACATTTATAATATTTACGTCGAGGAAAAGGACGCAAAATCCATACAGTCCAGGGCTAAGGAAAAGATGGGATATTGGAAATGATATTGACAGAGAGATGGAAATGGCATAGGCAAGACGGTTCATTAAAAAACGGAATAAGAAGAGAATGCGGAGGAGGCTTGGGATTGAAAGGCGTTGCCAAGCAACGGATCTGGGAAGGGATGGAAGTAAATTGAAGCAGTGAAGATAGAGGGAGGAGAAACGACCGCCGACTGCCCTCTCTTTATCACAAGCATCGGCAGATGAAATAAAAATGAGTGCAGTCGGTTGGTGGATATTCAATCTTTGTGTTTTCCATGGATCTCGTGATTTTCTAAATTTCGTGTACGTAATAGTTTATTGGAATAACATAGTGATATTGCTAGAATGTCATCAAAGTTAAAATTGAGCCAATTGGTTAAATATATTTTTTATTCGGGAAGCGAATGAAGTTACTGGGGTAACTAAGAAATTAGTGCGAAACTATACAACGATCTTTAAAAGGCCATTGCCCCCTGTGGTATAGTGGTTCCAATCCTGGATCGTGCATTGCTCAAACCCTTATAATTAAGCCGCCCTATCCCAGCGTTCCTCACTCTACAAGAACCGTGTGGAAAACGTTCTCTAAAGTCCAATGCATTGACCCAATGGATATTTCGTTTCACAGCTTTCGATCCAGTAATAATACACATAATTGAGTCATTCATCCAATCGTTGGATTATCTTACATCAACCTCTTTTGTGTTTCATCCGAAGGCTAGTTACAATAAGTAGTAATATTAAATGTTAGTAATCAACCAAATGCCTATTTATATTACGCGCTATATACAGAAGCCTCTCTGGAGTCTAATCTTCATCGAAATTTCTCCTTTTTCTTCTTTCTCAACCGGATTCGATACGATATTTGGGAACAGCCGATTGCGGGTTGATTAGGTCTTTATGAGGTTCTTTAAGACACTTTAGCGAGCGATAACATGCATTTACAATACCGCAGTAAAATAAAGTCAGAATTACTTGGTAATTATTATTTTATTCAGTGGATTTCCACGAATTATTTCCAGAAATGTTTGATTACAACCGCAGTAAATGTAAATTTATGCGGCAATCTTTGCTAGAAATAAAATTATTTAGTTTGCCGAATTTACACAAAGAAAAAAATCTTTCTGCTAACAGTCTCAAGTGATCCGTTCTTACCCATTATTGACCTACAAAGTGAACATACCGAGTATAATTAATTTCTTCCCAGCATACGGAATCTCATTACAGTTTAATGGGATAACACTTTCCTCTTATTCAGCTCTGATGTAAAAAGTATTTTTACCTCTATGAAGATTGATCCTCTTAATGCTATTTAGTACATTTCTAACGATGAACCCCTGTTTATAAAATAAACTATACATTAGTCTACTCTTGTCTGCGGAAATAGTATTTCTAATTCAGCTATTACTTCTACTAAGGAAGGGTAAGCCATAAAGTCACCCATATCCTATCTTAGCCGATTTTCTTACAGATAAATTTGAAAATGGGTAATTTAATCTGGGTAAAATTTTATGAATTAAGCTTGTTTACCCGGCACGTCAGTTCTAAGAAATGTATTATTGAGCAGCTCAACCTACCTAAGAGATGGCGAAATGGATTGTGATATATACAAGTGATTACCGATAATCAAGGAGAAAATGAGAGATCCAATGTCGTCGTAGGAACAGATTTAACTATCCGAATATGAATTTACAGGATTTCACGCATGCTTGGACTCAAATAGTGTAAAAGTTTCCAAAAATCAATTGATACTCTCTCTCGAGCCCTCTTATATATGCGTTCTGTTTGAATATGTGTGTTTACCTGATGTTTTCCCAACGGGTTGAAACCATGGTCGTTTAATAAAAATATTTTGTGTGGTAGAGCTTAGAAGTGTGTTTCTATTTATCTTTATGATGGAAGACTACCACGAAGTCAAGGCCGAGTTATTGGATTCTACGATGCTTTCTCGTTGCCAAATTAACATGGCTATTATTCGGACGAATCTAGCTGTAACAGTATATAGCTCCTTCCCATCCATAAATAATAATCGATCTCGATGTATTTATCGATATTCCAGACTATGATGTCATAATGGCAGGAATGAAAGCAGTTGTGATTAAATCTATTAATTCGCAAGGCAAAATTTCCGTAGTTAAAGGGCTACATTGACAAGTGTAAAATTGATTTTCGCCACTTTTTGGGTGAAAATACACTAAATGATAGTTTAATAGAGTTCCTCCGCATAATCAAAGAGTAACACTCGAGTTTATTTCTTTAAAGTGTCAATAAGCTCCGACTGGAAGCGTAAGGAATTAGACGAAGCTAAGTTTCGAAGCAAATGTCAATCAGCTGCGATTGAGAAAAATTGAAGCATGCGGAGCAAACCTCGAGTTCGAGCAACGAAATTATAGAGAATTGCGGAAGCTAGTTAAGAAGCACAAAAGAATACCAGGAATATAGAAGTCGAACCCGGCTAGAATCACTAGTAGGTGGTCATATACTACGTCGTATGCGTGTGAGACTCGTGGAGGTCATTCATCTTTGTTCAACCTAATAAGCGAATAGTGAATAACTATAATTAAATCGATAGTAAAAGCTAACTTAATTAAGCGGAACTTTTGAATTAACACAAATAATAGTCAAGTTAGCGATTTTACCTCGCGCATTGATTCGGAGATGAACCCCATCGAGACATGTTGAGTAAATTAGAAAGTTATTGCGAGAGGCAAAATGTGCCGGGAGCTGAAGCTATTGTCATAATAATTTAAGCTGATGAGCATTCTTTTAATCTTGAAATATCGGAAATCATTGGATGGGAGTACTGCTCCAATGTGGTGGTAAAAATCTAAAGTCACCTCGATTCAAAAGAAAGGGCACAATTTAATACCAGATGACTATATCATCTTTACATATATAATGAAGAGGGAAGTAGAAAAAGCAATTGAAGAAATGAAGAAAGGGAAGAAAACAGGACTAGATGAGATTCCCATTGAATTTTTCAAATGCTTGAATGAAATTGGTAAGAGGAAAATTGTCAAATTATGTAACAAAATATACCATACTGGTGAATGTCCTGAATATTTTGTTAGAACAGTGATGGTACCAATTCCTAAGAAGGCAGGTACAGGGAAATGTATAGAACATAGAACCATAAATCTAATTCCGCATGCAGCCAAAATAATGTTCTAATAATGTTTAAAGAGCATTGAACAGAAGATTAATAAGCATAATGGAGGAAAGTGCAGGAGAGGAAGCTTCAGAAAAGAGAGAGGAACAAGAGGCACCATTGGTTTGCTAAGAATGGTTGGAGAAAGGTATATAGAGAGAGGAAAAGGAATAGCTCTGTGTTTTATTGATTTTGAAAAGGCTTTTGATCGGGTTAAACGGGAGAAAATGTTGGAAATTCTAAAGGAAAGGGGGTTGGTATGGAAGGAAAAAACTTATTGGGGCATTGTATGTGAAACAAAAAGCTGCTTTACAAATAAATGAGGATTTGACAAAATGGGTAGATCTTGGTAGAGGAGTAAGGCAGTCTGTCACCAACATCTTATATATAAAAATTCAGCCTGAGTATGTTTGTTGCCGCAAAACCCGAAAAGTACTTGGTCGATTGACTTGAAATTTTGACAGAACGTTACATTTAAATACGAGAGTGTATTCTACCCTAAAAAATGTTGAAATTTAGTCCTCGCTTCGATCCCAGACGAGTCAAAGCATTTCCCTAAGAAATGTACCTACGTAAAGTTTATTTTTGTCTTTGCAGGCTTTATTTCTTTTTCAAAAATAAATTAAAGGAATGGACAAACGAAATTGAGACAAGCACCAAAAGCAGGGAAAATGAATAAAGAATCTTATTTTGGTCGTGTAATATTGTTTTCGAATAGAATTTCCGAGATTTTACATGAAATACACGAAACGTTTTGTCAACAAATGCCATTGTTGAATCCAAACTCCTGCCTTTTTGCCTATTTGAAGTTAAGAAGAAGAGAAAAGTCGTTCATTTCGTTCACATTGATGTGCATAATCAATCGTTGGAAGTGATTTAAATGATCAATTTTTGAATAACGAAATGTGAGTTAATTTGATACCGAATGTTGTATTCAGTTCAATTCATTTGTATTGTTTTGGAAATTATTTAATAATATGTTATAGAAAATCGGAGAGAGAGTTACTTTGATTGCTGCGTTCAGTTCAATTCATTTCTTTTGTTATTTTCCAGTTGATCGTCGTCTGTGTTTTCGCAGGCTACAGTAAGCGTTTTACCAATTTATTTGGACTCTGTGGAAACCTACTTTCAGTATTTCCGTAAATCAATAGTGTAACGCAACTAACATTTAATGAAATAAGAAAAATGCCGCGCGGGGCGTAAAACGTTATAAAGATAATCAAAACTGATCAAAAGATCGAAAGTTGGGCGCCAATATTTAACAGAACAAATTAATCAAGTTATCGCGAAATGCTTACACTCAGGGTCACTCGGTATCCGAAGGAAATAAAAATCACAATTTCTCTTAATTGATATTACTCTATTCAAGCAAGACAATAGCAGACAAATAAACCTCAAAACTAATGACAACCATACCCCTAAAAGACACACATATTACAACTCAAGGAAACACCAACCGAACAATGAGGAAGATACGAAATATAAAATACCACCACCAATAAACCTTATACTACACTATAATAGCTTAACACACATAACACATATTAATACTCAAAACACAACAGGAGTGGGTTTTCGAGGACCTTTTTGTCAAGCTCTATTTCTTGACTAACTTTTTCACAAAGGGAGGACGCCCACGAGCCCGCGTCTTCTTTAGCTTGGGTTTCCCTCATCAAATCCCTACGTTTTGTTTGAATGCTAAGGACCAAGGTTTTCCCCATTCCCTTTCTGCAGATGGTCAACACATGGTATAACCATCCGCACCCCGGAAACGCTCTGATGGTAGAAACAGGTCCTAGGGTGTTACGCATTCCTGCGTTTAAGCTGTCCTTAGAAATCACTAACCATAAAATCATCATTAAAATAGATACGAGTCAAGCCTTTAATAAATAACATGTAGTTAAAATACAAATAGGAAAAATCGCTGGAATTGAAGGTCACCACACTGAACTTATAAATGTGTAAAAATTAAGCTTTCGTGGTGACAGTCGTACTTGGGTTCCTTTCTATACCGGTTGGGGAATACCCTTAAACACGAAAATACTGAGGAAAATTTCCTTAGAAGGAATGCAGTGGATTGCTGTGGGGTCTACGAACTCTTGTTAGGGGGTTGCAATGCAAAGAAATCTGTGGTTAAGATCCACTGAATACAATAGAGACTCCCTCCTAAGGAGGGAGGTATGCTTTGCATGTATTGGAGGTTAAGCGACTCCCAGCTGAGGTGCCTGGAAGTCGCCGCCTGGACCTCTAGAGAGTTTTTTGCTTTCCCTAAAATTGGGATGCATTTGAGTTTGCAATTGCTTTTTTATTTACTTATTATGTCTACAGAAACTGATATTATTATGTAGAGCACGATTGAGAGTGGATACCTTAAAATCTCCTATTCCTTCCAACCATTAAATATAACAGATAGCTAAAATCAGGTAGATGATGCTGACTTGTGCCTGTCTTGTAGATAGTGTTGTAAAATTTTTAACAGGTAATGAAATTTGAGATAATTTGTAAAGCAGGCCCGTATGCCAAACTTAGTCGAACGCCCTTTCAATATCTAGGAAGACAGCATGTGCTATTTTTTGCAAATATCAATGCATTGGCCACTGTCTGTAAGATGTAGTAACTGATGAATGGGCTCCCGGATAGTCATGTAGACAGCGCATTTGGTGAAAGCGGTCCCGGGTTCGATTCCCGGTGGGAGCCGATTGGCGAAATGACCTAAGCTCTGAATCCCATTTGTTTATGTATTGTAATGCTGTATTGCTTTAAGTGATTTTTAATTCTGTTTAATATTTCAGTAATTTTGAGGCGATTGACAGGGATGTGATTGGTTTGTCATTTTGAGGTAAAGTAGGATTTTTGTTAGGTTTGGGAAATAAGATGCCAAGTTTCCATTTGTTCGGGAAGTAAGATGTAATTGTTGAATAAATCGGTGAGTAGGTAAATAAAATGTGGTAGAGGTGAGATTTAGCATGTGTTAGTGATGGGTAGTAATATTACCGTATCCAGATGCTTAACTTGCTTTGAGGTGTCGCACAGTGGGGCCAGATGCCTAAAAGTTGGTCACAATTAGTAAATCTCATTCAATCGGTTTGAAATCCGGTATATTATAGTTTTTGAGGTCACTAATTCCGCATATGACATTAAATTTTTTTCAAAATGACTTTTTCGCAAAAAAAACCTGCATGTTTTCGCATAAAAGACAATATTCGTAAATCATGCTCATAAAAAAACGTAATCATGGATTTCGAGATCGCCGATTACGAATGTGAAACTGGATTTTCTTAATTATTCTTTCGTGAAATTATTGCAATTTTGTTCGATAATGTAAATTGATAATTTACATATTTTTTAATCCATAATTATAATTTTATGCAAATTTTTATTTGAAAACCATTCCAAACAATCTTATCAGAATAAAAACAAATTTGTTAATTGCATTGCAACACCTTAAGATGTTGCAATGCAATAAAAACCCGGGTCGTGGTCTAAATAAAGGACAGTGCTGTGGAAATTACAAAGTTGTTTTTATTCTGATAAGATGGAGAAGTTCCACAAAATAACGCCTGAAAACATCACTTTCATTCAAAACAAGTTATGTTTAGATATTATTACATATATCGTAACACAAATACATTATAAAATATAAACAAAAATATATACACAATATGATATAAACAATTATTAAAATGAGACTCTGATCCGTCCAAAGAATCATCTTAACACACAAACACACTATACAAATATACATAATTATCGTTCCCAATCTTGGTAGAAAAATTCTAAGAAGTTAACAAATTTATTGTCATCATCATTATTGAACTCCGTGGATGTAAAGTTGCAGACTTAACACCGTCGTGTTGACGTTGTGTCCATGAGAGCATCTCTCCGACTATCGTAGTAAGTTGCAGCTTAAAGGAAACATTGATTTCGTTACCATTAACTTCAGTATCCAATGGTGAAAGTTGCTTCTCCTGGTTGCGCACGTTTTCAACTTGCAATTGTGCATGTGTTGTGTGTGTGTCTGTGTTGATTCTCAGAGGACAACAGAATAGAGGAGATACAGGTCTGCTGTTTTGCTAAACAAAGTCCACACTCAAAAAACCACTTTTCTATTTTTGTCTAGGATTTTTCGATTCTGGCTCACAGTACGAAGTTATATATATTAGAATAAATGCTAACTAAATGGTACCGAATTCTTGGAAGGTAAGAAGATGAAATTGCAAAAAGATAAGTTATCAGTACAAAAATGGAAGAAAACAATTTCCTAAGTGGAAAATCTAGATATCGATATGGTAATGCACATGTGTGGCGGGGTTGACTAACTCCGATTGTACGTTGCTAATTCAACATAAACAAAGGTTCATTCAGTTGAACGGTCTGACACCTGTCCACTATGGTAAAGCAAAGAATGTGCCCTGAAATTTTCGTTCGGATCCGTTGACCAAAAACCTCTTCTTATTTTTCAGGATACTTCTTTGGCTCACATAGTCAAGTCGGGGTCTTCCTCTACGATTTGTGCCCTCAAGTTTTCCCTCAATTGTTCTTTTAACTTCACTATCGTGTCATAGTAAATGTAAAATAAGTTTAACTCTCCTTTCTTTAATTATTCTTATCATTCTTATTATACTTCTTTCTTCTTCAAAGATTTCTTTATTTGTTTTCCTTTCCGTCCAGCATTCTTCTGCAACACCATGCATCAAAGGATGTCTTTTCATTTCACTCTCCTCTAGAGTCCACGATTCACTTCCATACAGCGCAACACTACAAACGTAAGTCTTCATAAAGTTTTTCCTTGTCTCCAAACTAATGCTTTTTGATGTTAGTAGAGTTTTCTTTTTATTGAATGCTAGTTTTGCTTGGTTAATTCTGCATTTTATATCTCTTTTACTTCTTCCATCCCACGTAATTTTACTTTCCAGATTCTTTCACTTGTTGAAAGGTAACATTTTCCAATTTTACATTTACTCCCATGTTTTCGCTTTTATCGCAGATCAGAATCTTTGTCTTAAGTTTGTTTATTTTCATGTTGTAATCATTTCTTAATACCCTGTTCATAACGTTCAATATTTTATTGTAAATCTCCCTCTATTTCTGCTTTATCATCCGCGAATCTAAGCAAGTCCACTCTCTCCCCGTTTACTTTTATTCCAGTTTCCATTCCATCTCTTATTCTGTCTATAGCGCCTTTTACGTGTAAATTGAATAAATATGGCGATAACGAATTTGTCTAACACCCTTACTAATTTTTGCTTCCTTTTCCTTTGAGCCAAACCTAACTACTCCTTTTTCCTTTTTGTAGAAACAACGAATACGTCTTCTTTCTCTGAATTTGATTCCAACTTTCTTTAAAATGTGAAATAGTGTATTCCAAATGGCATTTAAGGCTTTTTGTAGATCAATGAAGGAAATAAATGTTGTTTTGCCTTATCCCATCTGTTTTTCTATTATTTGTCTCAAGACTGCCTCTCTCGTTCCTACTCCTTTCCGGAAGCCGTACTGGTCTTCTGTTAGTCGCTCTTGTACGATTTTTTCAATCCTATCATGAACTATTTTTGTAATTATTTTTGATGCATGACACACAAGGTTAAGAGTACTGTAATCCTCACATTTTTGTGAATTTCTCTTTTTAGGTATCGGTACTATTTTGAACTTGGTAAAATCTTCCGGCAAATTTCCAGACTCATATATTTTACAAACAAGGTCATTTAGTTCCTCCACAATATTGTATGAGTTTTCATCTACTCCAGGTGCCTTCTTGTCTTTCAAACTTCCTACTGCTTAATGGAACTCTTCTATCACTATAGTAGTGTCTCCCTTTTCTTCTACTTCATTTTCTGATTCAATTGGACTCTCTTCGTCTTCACCGTATAGGATTTCAAGGTAGTCTTTCCATCTGTTTGCTATATCTTCATAGATAAATGTGCCATTCCCATCCATAATACTCACTGCCTTCAGTTTTTTATCTCCTAAAAACTTTTTAATTTTACCATCTGTTTGCCGTTTTCATAAATGAGTCAGCCTCTGCACATATCTTTTTTTGGAATACTTCCTTATTTCTTAGAGTTAGTTTATGAATTTTATTTCGTAGTCTTCTGTATTTTATTTTAACCTTTGGCTATATTAATCTCATCTGCTCTTTACTTAGTTGGCTTGTTTCTTACTTCTTCATATTTCTTTTTCTTGGTTGGTTCCTTCAATTTAAGTATTTCCCAATACTTCCTTTCTTTTGTTTTAAGATTCTTGAACAGTTCATCAAAACAAGGCTATGATCACTGTCAATGTCTCCTGCTTTTACTACTTTCACTTGGTTTTTTAATCTCTCTCTTACTTCGATATTATCTATTTGTGCTCTCCCAATGCCACCAAGAGCTCTCCATGAGTATCTTCTTCTAAGATGGTGCTGAAACATGGTGTTGGTTACTACCATTTTATGTTTAGAACAGAACTCTATAATAAGTACATTTATAGAGAACAATATTTAAAGTCACTTTCGATCGCTCAGATATTTTGGGATCCCGTTTCAGGCCATAAGTGCGCCTTCGAAGCTCGCTGTACGAAGGTTCGCTTTAGGAAGGCAGTGCTTCCACCTCTCGGCCGAAAGAAGAACCAGCGTGCAGCAGCCAGTCTTGTTTCGATCACCGCTCGGGGCGGTTTGACCGCTCCTCGAAGTGACATCGTGGTGCCGACGGATGTGGCCACTTATGAGGCCGTTGCTCATGGCGGGCGACGACAGACGAGGTGAGAGATTAATATATATTTTCTAATATTTTAGCAGAAATGATGATAGACAACAATACCGTAAGTTTAGCGTAATTAAAGATAAATGTCACTGAAAGTGCTCTGATACTTCCGTCGAAAGATCAAGAAAAATAATTTTTAACGGATTTTGACTTTTGCAATTTACAGAAGGAAACCAATTGTCGTTCAAATCGTCCTCAAAAAATAGTTCATTCTAACGGAATTCCGCTTTTTTCAAAAGCTGTCTTCTCTAGGAATTATTTCATCCATAGAAATAACACAAAATCTTGAAGGTCGTATTACGGACTCATTACAAAGTATTAAGATCTCTTTTGATTCGATACGAGAGCTTAAATACATTCGTAATTCATACTCACGGTCGAGACGAAGGTCGGAATTTTAGCCAATTATTATCGAATGCGTCTTTTCGGAACGATGTATTTCAGTTCGATTCAATTGGAAATGAGCGCAGTTTTGACTAAAAACACATAAGAGCAATGCAGATCGCTTACTGCGATGTAAAATTGAAGCACGCTTTCTTACACAGAGTGGAGCATAGCAGGTAGCCGGGAGTGAGCTGAGCGGGTTCGCGCAGTCTTTTGAAGTTTCGGTCAAACTATTGTATTGTAACACTTCAGACTCCTTCGCGCGCAAAGCGTCAACGAATCACATTATTATAACAATTTCATAATAAAAAACACACAGAAATGAAATAACCAACCAAAAAAAGGGAGAACCGCCGGATCTGCTTCCTTTGGTTGGTGATCCAGCACACCTCCGTCCGGTTCCTCCTCCAACGTCCGTCTCCTTCGACCTCGAGGTTCCGACCCTCCGCTCTTCCCCTCCTCTCGACACCTCCCTTTCACCACGCAATTTCATACTTCATTTTTCAGTAATCAAATTTGACTATGCAACGGAAAATCCGTTACAATATAATCAAAAGTTTTCGTATCCATTCTTAATTACAGAAAGAACCTTATAGGATAATTGATACAGATTATGGTGATCACCAAAAACCTTACTTTCGCGATTAACAGGATGAACATGGAACTCGCGTGCACTTAAAAGAAAACCACTTGTTAGCGGAACTAACAAGAATAACGAACTATTAATCGCTAAAGCTGGTCATCTGAAGCGGCAACAAACGACCAACGGAGAGACACTGTGTGTGGGGAACCGGCTGGAAAAAAAGCCACTGCTCCAAATTATTTTGATCCAAAAGGGTGCACTGTCGTTTGTTTCGTCAGCAGTTCCCTCTTCTTTCATACATTCCAGTATGAACTGAGGTTTTTAAATACGAACGCTTAGATTTTAATCTTTATTCGTTATTTAATTAATTTGTTGCCTCCTAGAGAGGTGATATTAACTTCAGAAAGAAAAAGTTCTATCTTTTCTTCGACTGAATTGAAGTAAAATGACTTGGAATAAAATTACCGTCGGACATATCGTCTCAAGCAGTCTGAGTCGGTGAAAAAATGACTCCGCATAAAAATGAACATTCATAAAAGAAATATTGATGTCCATTAGTGCAAAGATAAAAGAAATTACTTATCACTATGGTCAATGGTCTCATTCTTTCTTAAAAGTAAAATAAGCAATTCAGATACAGGAGAAGACGTTAAAGTAATTGAAGAATTATTAGAAAACTGAAAAATTGCTTCGAATCAGTAAAACTGGTGATGTAGAAGAAAACTGCTTAAAGGTTATACAGAGGTGAGGAATAGTGACTTGGCTGAGACTTGAACCCAGGTCCGGGCCCACTGAACTGCTGAGATACGACGCCTCGGTAAACGGTGTGCTTTGCTGGAGCGCCATTACCTTGCTCATAAAGTTTGGTTAAAGAAGCACACTTTCAAATTCCTTCTTTCCATCATCTGTTACTGCCTATCCAACTGTAGGAGATTGTAAATTACCTTTTTCCTGAAATATATAATAGATTTTGGTTTAATTTTGATTTATCATTCAGTTTCTTTATCCGTATTTGCTGTTTTAATTTTTTATTACTGTTTTCATGATTTTTCCTTAAATCGAATAAGTCATTATCTTAAAATTCCATGTATTTTTACTTCCTTGGCCTGTAGTATTCTTAGAAAAACATTAAAATCGTGAATAGTGGTGCACACAGGGCTTCCGCTAAACATTTCAGGAATTACATATTCTTTAAAATCATTCTACTTGAGCACACTCATTTATAACTACTAATCCGTCAACCACTTTGAGCAAGAGCTGAACTTCTGTGGCCTACCTCTACTACTGATGCTTCTAGTAGTTGAGAAAAATAGTATATTTAGTTATCAAAACCAAGAAATAATTAAAGCATACGATATGATGTATTTTAAAGGTGTCCACGATCTATCGTGCCGGGCTGTAAGTAATTCCGGGACTCATTGCTATCACTTGAAGGTGGTAAGTGGTTAGTGAAACAAGAATGTTATCTTGATCCGCCCGATTCTTTATAATTATGGTCATATTTACCTGATGTAAGCACGCGAAAGTATCAATGAAATTTTCGGGAACATCTCTCTAGCAGTGCAGTTGTATCATTCCGTGGGACAATGCTACGTATCGAAAGCTCAATGCTGACCTGAGACAACTTTCGGGCACAAACTAACAGGGGTCTTATCATGTAACTTGCGATAAGTCCCAAAAAGTCAGCCGTATCACTAAAGCGCCCTATCTCAAAAACGCGGTCATGGAATCTGACACAACTAGTAATAAACCCTAACGATATCACGAAAGGGATTGATACCGAAAAGATTGAAGGGCAACTTCTTTGGCTCACGAAGAAGCACGTCGGAGAAGACATTTTTTAAGTGTGGTGAGAAGGAGATGAGGGACTAGAAATACCCCTTCAATGTAGCAGACAACGACTTCCATTTGACGCACGGCAACGTTGCTCAGTCAGATAGGCGGGTATTTTAAATATCTCAACGGGGGTTGGGTTGGGTTGGGGGAGAAGATTTCTAGATTTTTGCTAGAAATCCCCCCCACCAACCCAACCCATCGGCAACGTTGCCGTGTGTCAACGGGTAATTTCTAGCAAAATCACGAAAAATCTTAATTTTCATCGTAGAACGTCGATCAAAAGACGCTTGTATATCTCTTTGGACGAGTGAGACGACGAAGATAATAAATAGTCGCTCATTTGAATTGTTCATAACTTTTTAAATCGTATTCCACGCGGTCAGTTTTTTTTTATGGTCTCCCTGCTGTGGCGGCCGGGCGCTCCCGAGCTGCGAAGGCGAGCTAAGGGTCCGGATTAGGACGGCGACCCTCGAAATTTCTACCTGAAAAAAGTAACTGTGAAACCCCTAGATAACTACCATTAATCTATTTTTTTCTTTCTTTAGTGAACGTCATTATTTTAGTTTTACGTACGTTAAATTTCATTCCAAACCTTTTATGGAATCTCATACAATCGTTTTATCGTCTACAGAATTCACTACTTTCCCGCCAACCTTTGCTCTTTCATTTACTTCTTCTCAGGCTTCTTTCACCATTTCCTCTGCATATTAAAAAGTGTTGGTTTGGTTGGTTTATCTTACCCCCTACCCAACTAATTTGTATCATACATGTATGATACAAATTTTGCACCAATCTTCTATCTTTCCAGTCCAACCCAATTTTCTTTGATAATCCCATCGACCTTGGTCACTAGATTCTATTGAAAGCCTTTTCAAAATTGACGAAACATACACATAAACCCTTCTTAAATTCTTGACTTCGTTCTGCAAGTACTCTCATCACCCCAATTGCACCCCTCGTGCCTTTCCCTCTCTGAAACGGGTCTTCTCCAATTTTAATTTTTCCCTCAAGCTGTCTATTCAAGAATCTTAGAAGTGCTTTTGTCACGTGATACATTCCGATCTCGGCATCACGTAGCCTTGTTCTTTTTCTATAAAGGAATCAAGATAGTTTTGTTTAAATCCTCTGGCCATTCCCCTTCATCATAAATTTTCCTAATTAAATCATAGAAACATTTCTTATCCTTATCCCCCAGGTTCTTAAGGAACTCCACTGGGATCTCGTCAACCACCGTTGCTTTATTCCCTTTCATATCCCGCAATGCCTGTTCTATTTCACGATCGATAAACCCAGGTCCAAGATCGTCTTCTTCAACTTCTTCCTCAGTTTCAATTTCTATGCTGGTGGGTTTAATATTTTCCCATACAATTCTTCAACGTATTCCTTCCATCTTCCCTTTATGGTGACTGGATCCCTTAATAGATTTCCCTTGCCGTCTTTAACCATCACCATTCTATTACTAATTCTATTCTCCGTCAGTTGCTTTACTTTACTATACATTAGGTCGGCCCTCCGCTTTCCACCAGCTTTTCTTTTTCATTACACTGCCCCTTCCACCACTGTTACATAGCATTATTTGTTTCCCTTCTTAGTTTGCTGTTTAGTGCTCTGTACATTCTGCGCCCATGATCGGTGTTGATCCTTTTCCATTTCCTTCTTTCCTCCATTTCTAATCATAATCAGATAAAATTTCTACCGTTACCCATGGTTTTCTAATTTCAGTTTGTTTAACCCTCCCAACAGTTTTTTGAGCACTATCCTTGACACAATTTTAAAAATTTCTCATTCTTATTTCCAATGGTCATAAGGCGCTGCGTACACACAAAATTTATTTTATATAGATTTCAATACTGTGCAATAAACTGACCTAATCAGCAGCAAAACTCATCCAATGAATGAACTCGAAAATTGCTAGAGCTAGACTAGAAAAATGACACAAAACATGTAAGAGACGAGTAAAAAGCTTTACAAACATACGGTATTTGGTATTATATATTATTATTTTTCCCTTGTTTATTTTACGATATTTGAGTTAGTGCTGTATTTACCCGCTGTGGTGTTTTGGGCCTGATTAGCTTAACGCCTTTATGAGAAATAGTCTCAGTGAAATGCTTCCGGAAATACTGTTAACCAGATTTGGGCTGAAGGTAGTTTTCCAAACCCATGGAGGGAATCCGCTATCGTTCCCATTCCTAAGCACGGGAAAGACGCTTTCGAACAAAGCAACTACAGGCCAATATCACTAACCAGCTGTTTGTGCAAGGTGATGGAGAGAATGGCAAACCGCCGTCTCGTGTGGTGAATCGAAAGTAATAATCTTTTATCTAACATTCAAAAAGATGCTTCGGCAGTCCGTGTGGATGTCGGAGAAGAGTATCCAATTGGTTCGGTAGCGACAAGATTCAGAATTACCCCCAGAACACATACAAGAAACATACATTTTAACGACTAAGTAGGCTCAACAAGTGGTGCTAAGCGCTACTGAATGAGAACGGCTGTTACACTTGACTTTATCTAACGCTTGCAAGGTGGATACTTAACGCTATCTAAAAAGGAGATATTATTAAAAATGGAATTATTTATAACCTTTAAACTCGGGTTAATTGAATAATTCCAAAAGAAAAAAGATCAAAACGACAACGCAACGGTAGAAACCTTTGTGTCGGGACGAATACTGTTTTGTAAGTATAAATTAAGAATAGACCTCTTGAAAGAATCCCAAGGAAAAACGGACTTGAAAAAGGTCTGACGGGGCCGGGAATCGAACCCGGGATCTTCCTCTATCCGGACGATCATCTGTGCTACCAGGCCAGAACAATTTAACAAGCCGATGGAGGAAGATCCTTGGTTCGATTCCCGGCCCCGTCAGACTTTAAACAAGTCCGTTTTTTCTTTGGGATTTTTCCTGGGTGCACGCCCTTCTGTGCAAAGCACCTTAACCCTTTCCTTGAGTCCTTTTGAACTTAATGTTTTATAGTACTTTCAGAAATATTTGATGAAATTCTCAGTTTTCTTATCTCTCGGGACCTTATCTTCACTTATCAACTTTTCATTTAACTTGTGAACCACGCTATCGAATACAGGTATACCTTCCAGAGTAGGGGCTGTCTTAATCTCTCCAAATTATTTAAAAATGTCGTATTCTCTTACATTCATTTGTTTCAGGAACGGCTCAGTTTATTTCGGAACACTTTAGGGTCACCGTCACCTGTAAAAAGGTTTGTCGATTAAACTTTCGTTCAAATCTCAATAATTAGGTAAAAATCTATAAGTGTAAAATATAACTCAAATTTATTTTGACTTATTTGTCGAAGTGAATTCTATCTTATTGTATTGCTCTTCTACCGCTTGTTTGTTTTCGTTGATTGGAGATTGTAAGGGCATATGATTATATTTTAACTACATAATTATTTAGAGGTTAAATTATTGTTTCTTACTAATTCTTAAGCAATCTCGGGCTTTTCCGGTCAGAAAAAGATAAGATATTGAAATAAGCTACTCTTGAATCAACTAATTAAAAACCGATTATTAAGCCTTAGGACCGGCAAAGAGTTCCTGATAACATTAAAAAAGGCTTATTTTAACACTTTCCGACTAACAGTGTATGTAAGGTCATTACCACTGCAAATTTGTGCCTCTTTCCATTGCCACGCGAATCGCGAGCAGACATTCACTTCTCCGATTGCTGAGTATTCCTTGTCTAATATTGTATGACACGTTAAGGAGACGAATGACTGTGGTCATAAAAACCCTCTGGTCTTACATTTCTGTCGACGCTTTTTTAAAATTTGATTGGTAGGTAATCGGTGCCTTCGGGACCAACTGTCACGACCTATAATGGATCGGTCGTTTAGCTGTTGCTGAGTCAAACTTGAGAAAAAGAAGAAACACTTATACCTTTACCGTAGTAATATTTATTAACTCACGACCATGGTTTAGACCTGCTAGGTCAGGTATCCTTATAAATCGAAACCGTGCTCGTGAGTTTCCAGTGGAGTGAATTTTTAAGTTTTTTTTTAAGCCCGTCTCGATAACATTGAAACTCAAAACGTGAACAAAGATTATAAATACCTTTTAAAAGCTTGCAGTATGCAAGCAACATTTTACTCTTATATCATACTTAGGGAAAAGCTTATGGTGAATTATTAAAGAGAATTCAAGATAAGAAAGGTCTGGTGCTTTCCTGGTGCAGGTGCTGTAGGAAGTTTTCTCGGGTTTCCAACCGGGTTACGGACTGGAGCGGGTCCGACGTTTCGCCTATTATCTCCATAGTCATCTTCATGGATGAAGTGCCGAGTAATGGTTAGTTACACTTGACAAATTTTGCCTATATGCATTTCCATGCTTTATAGGCGGTACACCTGGTGCAGGGGTAAGGTAAGAGGGGATTCAATACAACGCAGCTGTCCAATTTGCGCAGGTAGGTTATTTTATTTTTTTAGGTAAGGTAGTAGAGGTCAAAGGTCTTGCAGGAACAAGAGCATGGATGCAGTTTAGGGTGTAGGTAGGTAGGTAGGTAGTTAGATGAAGCAGCTAACTCGTCTTGGACATCGTCTAGGTTGACATTGGTCGGTAGATGTTTGATTACTAATTCGGAATTTCTATTTGATGGAAGCTGATACGTGAAAAATTCAATGTTTTCCTATTTCAAAAAGTTGCAAGCAATACGATAATCATCGACAGAAGTACATTTAATAAGCAGTATATCAGAACTACTAAGATAACTCACAGGCGGATATTTAGTTAAACCCTTCAATTGCCGAATCGCTTTCTGCCAATCTGAAAATAATTTGACTTTGATGGATGGAATTTTCGGGGTTGAGGCTGTGGGAGTTTGGGTAGAAGAGGTGGATGGATCTGCATCGCTGCTGCTGGTACCTGCAAGGGGGGCGAAGGAATTAGAGGTGGGGATTGGAGCGGGATTAACATTTGGGCGATTGTAGGAAACTCTGCGCTTATTGGCAACTGGCTGAAATTGAAAATCACTGGGTCGTTTCACTGGGGAAGGAGAAGGAAGGGAGGCACCAGATGTACTCATCGTTGATGGCTTGGTAGGCAGCATGGCGGCAGCTTTGTTGTAGATTTTGTTGACGTAGTACATCAGCAGGGACGTTGTTCTTGATGCGGTCCATTAATTCCAGTGAGTCATCGACGCGGCCGAAGATATGGTCGAGCGTTATGCCGTCAGGAATGTCTACAGCAAGCGTTGGTGATGCACAAGGTGAGGAGGCGTTGGTGGCATTAGAGTCTTCTTCAATTTCGTCCACATCCATGGTGAGGCTGCACTGGGGCTATCCCCAGCGGGAAAAGCCCCTAGAAACACAAGAGCAATGGGAAAAAGTCACTCGAAGTGTAGGTGAAGAAAAAAAGGCCCTTTTCAGGGCCGAAAGTTTGACTGGCCGTAGTGGTGCGGAGATGCGGCGGAGCGGTAATCCGGGAGCGGAAACGTCCGAATGCCACCAGAACACAACACAATTAGCACAGAAAAGTTAAAATTTCGACCGAAAAATGTAAGTCGAAATGTTTGATGAAAGTTGAAGAGGCCCTTTTCTGGGCCAAAACATTTTCGGCGCACACACTTCACATGTGGAAGTTCGGCGGTTCACACTTAGAAAATGAATATTAAAACACAATAATATTCACAGAATACAGAAAATTGCACAAAGCGATCCAAAGGGCGATGAACGTCTCAGGAGTCCCAAGGCAGAGCCGAGTAATGGAAGAGGTCCGGTATATATGGGGACTGGGGTCCCTTTCACTTTTTTCATTGGCCGCGGCGGTGGTCTGCTCCTATTGGCTGGCGGCTCGCTGCGATTTTTCGGAGAATTGGTTTCCAAGTCCTGTGGAGCGGGTATCCTCCGTCTCTATTGATATTATTTTCATTGAGTTCAATTTCGATTGTTTCTTTAATCAGTCGGTCCCAAAAACGTGAGGCTTTGGTGTCTTCAAAGTTTATTTGATGTTTTCGCTCTAGACAATGCTCAGCAACTGCCAATTTCTCGGGCTGTTTTAATCTGATCATGCTCCTTAATCCGCGTCTCAATAGTCCTGGCTGTTTCACCGATATATACGGCTCCGCACTCACATTGGATACTGTAAACTCCCGGTGTTCTGAGTTGTAGTTTATCCTTTACATTTGTCAGGAGACTTCCCAATTTTCTAGGTGGTTTGTGGATTGTCCGTGTGTTATTTTTGGTGAGTATTCTTGATAATATTATTGTATCTTTGTACTTTTCTCGTAATTCCGTAAAAAACATGACTAATCTGCGTATTAGTCGGTTAAAGTTACATAACAAAATGATGGAGGAAAATCATGAGTCATTTTCAAGTAAAAAGCTGCATTTCATTTATGTTTTTCTCAAAACCTACTCTTAGAAAGATCCGTAGATGGGCTGAAAATTCTTACTGAATTGTTTTTTTTCCTGCATATTCAAGAAAATGGAAACAGAGTTCCCGTGATAATGAAATGTAAATTCTACACAATTCCAGTTGGCTTAATGTAAATATTAATTTCCCTTATAATGTATTCCGGAACTCCCCAAGTACTTTATGACCAGGTACGTATACCATGATGATTTGAAATATTTAGTGTTTGAAATTGGTAATTTAAATCCTAGAAATGAACCATCGGACTTACATTAAATTCATTTCGGTAGACGCAAGAGGACTGCCGGAAGTAGATTTCCATTTTTCAAGTGACAGATCGAAACGAAGGAAAACAGAAAAGATTAGATCCATACTCTCCACAGCTGAGCTATCTGATGCTGCAACGATGAATCTAAGAGATAAAGGAAATGAAGCTGCTTCGGAGTTGCTGAAAGAAATTACCACTACGACACTTACAAGGATAAATATGGTTCTCTCTAGGTGGAAGAAAAGCGAGCATGTGCAATTGCCAGGAAAAGAAGCTTTATCGCTAATTATACCTACAGAGTTTATTATTATTATTATTATTAGGGTCTTCAATAGGCGAGATTGAGACTAAAAAGTTTCCTCTTCCATCTAACTTGTAAGTCAAAGATTGAAAGTCAATATGAAATTCTCCGTGAAACTTTAAAATTTTCAAGTGGTACTCAGTTGCTAATAGGTTGGGAACCCCTGGCGATTTAAGAAGAGTTCGAAAGAGAGGGAATAAGTTCTTGGCTCCGTCTTGAATATTACCTCTTTTCGAGGCAGTGTTGCCTGGCAGTCGCAGTACTTTCCAAGTAGTTACCCTAAATACTGACACTGGCGCTCGCGAAGAGTTACCATCGTTATCAGGTGTTCTTTAAAGCATTCTCGTGAGTATTCGAAATTTTTGCTCTCAAATATCAAAAGCATTTTCATATATTGTCCAACTCAACCAGTAGCTGCAAATAGTCTGCCATTTCTTTAAGAATAGCATTATGCTAGTTTGGGAATATTTCCTCAGCTACAATTACCATTGTTAGTTCAAAATTTACTCTCTTCAACGATACCGATTCAGGGTTAATTTTGTGGTACTTATTAACTTGTAAAAAATCCATGGTATATAAACTTTTACTAGACCACTAATTTATTATCCGAATAACTCGACACAGGTTTCGTAGTCACCTGATGATGTAGCGACGCTACGAAACCTGTGTCGAGTTATTCGGATAATAAATTAGCGGTCTAGTAAAAGTTTGTATACCATGGATTTTTTACTCTCTTCTTGGAGAGATATTAATTTTAACGTCTATCAATGCTCTTCCATAATCGGAGTTAGAGAAAATAATTGCTACACTGTCAAAGCCTCCTACCTCTAACAATAATATTTAATATAATATGGATCAATCGACGGCATGAGCACAATTTTTGTAATTTTTGTTGTCATAAACTTTACCTCTATAGTCCCAATATAGTTTACCACCCTACCCAAGACTCATTAGCTGTATGTTCCAATATTTATTTAGCATTGGCCGTTTAAAAGAGCGCTCATTGCTGTGCATTGGGCAACTGTCGATTTGCACAACTTGTAGCTGAAGGAATGCGATACGTAATTGATAGCAAGTTAACTGATTACAGTGTGTGTTAACTGATAGCAGTTAACTGATTACAGTGAGTCGTTTCCGACAGCTTCCCACGGAAGCCTGCCCTTTATTGGCTCTTCTGAATCAGACACACTCGACGAAAGATCTCATTATTTGTAGAATATTAATTGTTTTAAACATTTTATAACTCCTCCCTTCGAAGTGTCGCCACACAATCACTTTTTTACATTTAAAGCTCATAAACTAAAATATTATTTTTATTTTATTTTTCTTGGTTCTGGGATTATTCTTCACGTCACCGAGATTTTTGGAGGCTTTCGTAGAATTCCTCATTTCTAAAATATTCTTCAAACATTAGGTTTGCTCGTGGAAAATTTGATAAGCTGAAACCGGATTGATTACGCGTAGTCTTTGCGTGAGAAAATACGCAGTATGCGCTCCTATGACGTAAGAAATAATGCTTGAGTAATACCAATGAGTATATTTTCAAAATCCTCACTTATCTCGAACGCAAAGCTAAACGTTCTTTGTGTGTCTCCAAAGATATCTTCTTTCATTTTTTCGTGCAGATTTTTCGCAAGGTCTTCCAGTAAGTGAGGCAGCATTAACCCTAACTCGCTCTTTTTTGAAACGGTGTCGGCAATGTGGCTTCACTTAAGCCTTGACTCCTTCTGTAGTTTTCCAAACGAATTGAATTCATCGCATCGTTATTCCATCTTGCCGAGAATTCTCCCTTTTATTTCTTCGGTTTGTTTGGTCTGCTCTGAGACGCCTAAGCTTCTTTAATGCCCCTTGTAACGTATCCGCCTAAGTCCGGCTTTTCAGGCTAATGCTATTTGTCCGCTCCGACAAGGATTTTGGGCCTTTTTGTTGAGCAAACAACGGGATTTGCTATTAATTAGAGGAATAAAGAGGTAATTTTGGCTTCAACGCCTAATACGTAATAATTTAGTGCTATTTATATTCATCTATGGACGTATCCATCCGTTACTTTCGTTAAAAATGAGTTCCATGCCGTTCGCTGACCTTATTTCCATCGTGAAATGTAATAACAAATGAAGATCGAACAAAATCGAGAGAGGAACCGAAAGCAATGAGATTCTCATCTTCGTGTGCGACCGATAGAGAACGATATGCTTTCTTTGCGTACTCACAAAAAATCGGTAATAGATAGTGTTGTTACGTGAAATATTGCGTTAGTGATACTTTTTCCCCTTGCTTGTGTTTACGTAAATCTCTTAGATATTATAGCGCCTAAAAATGAATAATTTAGTCATGGGTGGAACGAGGAGTTAATGGACAATTATAAAGGAAGAATCGTCTTCAGTGACTGAGGCTAAATAGTTCTCCACTGTCGAGTGAATAAGGTTCACTAGTTTAATTGAGGCCAACCGAATCATCGACACAGAGTCATGGTTGAATGAAGAAATATTTCCAAGCGACATTTTCTCCAAAGACTTTACCTTTCATAGAAGGGATCGAGGCTCAAGAGGTGGCATTTGTTCTCGTCAAAGATGGTATTGTGATGTGTATATTAATTGCGTGAGGTCGATGAGACCTCCCTTTTCGGAAAGAAAGCGCATGATAAAGCTCACTATAATACGCTCCATTATTTTGCAAAAAATTGAAGTTAATGAAATAGGCCTATAATCATCTGGTTTTGACGCGCGCCCTTTCTTAGGCACCGGAGTGACATTAGCTTTTTTCCACGACATTGGGACGGTTCCCTCATCCAATGATTTCTGATAGAAAATCTGTAGAAGCGGAGCAATTTCATCGGCTAAAGTTATTATTGCAACAGCGGGAATACCTTCGTGTCCTTTTTCCTATCAATTTCTCGCAATAACTTCCCAATTACACCAACCGATATCGCTATGGGACACATCTCTGAATCAATGCGCGAGCTAAAATCCTTAACTTGACCATTGTCTACAGTGAAGCATTTCTGGTAGTGCCTGTTAAGTAAGTTAGCTTTATCTTCTGATTTATTTACGGTAATTCCCTCTGAGCTTATGAGGCTAGGCACAGAAAACTGACCTCCACGGTTCTCATGCACGTATGACCAAAATTCTTTCCGATCGCTAACCTAGTGGTTGTAACAGTGTTCGAGATCTATATTCCTGGTATTATTTTCGCGCTTCTTCCTTAACTAACCTTAGCACTTCTCTATTGTTTTGTTCTTCGAGCTCATGGTTGTTTCCGCATGCATTGAGTTACCTCCATCGCGAGTGAATGACTCTTTGCTTTCTATGCAATGCTCGTAATTTAGGTTTCGTCCACCGTGGCTCTTTACGCTCACGCACGCTCTTAGTAGGAACAAATTTAATTACACCTTCTTTGATTATCCGGAGAAACTCTATCCAACTATCATTTACTGTATTTGCACCCAAGAAGCGGAAAAAAACATCCTTGCACTCGTTTATATAAACCTTAAACTCCGAAAAATTATCTCTGCGAATTACATATACTTGCCTCGGTGGCTTAAGAGATTTAACCGCTACTGCTTTCATCCCCGCCATTATGACATCATGGTCTGAAATACCGTCAACTATATCGTGATTAGTTATCAATTGTGGGTGGGTGGTAAATCTAGGATGTTACCTTCAGCTGCAGGAATCGTTCGCGTTTTTTCATGTTTACCTGTTCTATCGCATGCAACGAAAAAGTATCGATTAATTTTTGAGAAAATTTTCTCTCTGCTAGAGTTGGAGCATGTTAAATTCCGCCAATTAATATGTGGTAGGTTAAAATCTCCTCCCATAACTATGATCTTTTATTTTTTCACCGATTATCCGTAACGCCTCGGATAAATCGTCAATACAATCAATTTCGCCATCGGGAGGACGATACAATGAACAAACAAAAATCTTACTTCCATTTGGTCTTAAAATCGAGCACCAAATCATTTCGCTCCTGCTATTTTCTACGAACTCATCGCGCTGACTTATCAAAAGGTCCTTTACTGCAATAAAAACTCCACCGCCTACTCTACCCTGTCTATCTTTGCGATATATCACATAATCTGGAGGAAATATCTCGCTTGAATTAATGTGTTCGTTTAACCATCTCTCAGATCCTAGTATGATATCCGCCGATATTGCTCCTCGTAAGGAAATCCCACCTGAATATTACGTATGCTTCTGTAATTCACGACTATTATTTTTCGATATCTCAGTTCGCGCTTTCAATCTGGAGTACGGAACTGTTAAGGAATTGAAGATTGAAACTAATAAAGTAACTCAGTTCATAAAAAGTGTTCATCAGAGACAGAGATCTTTACAAATCAGTTTTATAAATTTAAACCAAGAGTAAATTAAACTGAACCCAAACAAAACTGTAGTTGAAGAGAATTTTTTCACCTTTCCAATCCATATGAAAAAATTCCACTTCGTATTTCTTTGCAAATTGGCTGTAAAAAACTTGTGTACTGCACATTCTCACTACGAAGCTCACTCACTCGATGAATACGCGGTGGATGATACTTTCAAATTACTTCCTTGACACTAATAAAAGTTTACTATTTCTCAGTAATGACATAAGAATGCAAACGTGGTTTCGTTACTATGCTCTTGGTGGGATATTTTACAATATAAAACATACAATAGCTATGAATTAACGATTTATTTGACACAGAATAACGGATGGTTACTCCAAAAAGTCTGCTCAGACTCAGAATGCTTTATGTCTCGCTATACCCCACCGATTTGGTTTCAAGGAAATAATTTGGAACTTTAAGTTATAATTAAAAATTTACATTAGCAAAATTGTAAAAAAATATTTTTTTGATTGAATAAATATATCTTTTTGAGATATGATATTTCAAAATGGGTGCGCCGTTTGAGAGCGCGGAAAAAGGGCACTTTTTTCGTTAGAAATTTGTTATAATACCGAAAAGATTAAAAAAAATTAATATAGTGTATGGTTAATCGTAGGAGAAAATTTGGAGGAACTTGTTTTTATGTGGGACTTAAATTTTATACTAAACTCGAGATATTTACTCCATAGATATTTAATAAAAATTCCGACAGAAAGTAATAATTTTCTTCTTTATAATTCATAACTTCGTGGACTAAACACGTATAGAATTTCTATAAAACTAATGTCTCATAATTAGAAACAAGTTCCCGCAAATTATAACGCAAAAACTGCAAAAATATGAAGAAAACTATGCGTTAAGTTGTAGCCACCTGAGTACAGTGTACCCCGCCCGGGCAAGGCACGCTTGTCAAGTGAAGGCTGCCTTCCGGTGGGACTCGTACAGTGCGCGTTAAGTGCTCCCCGACTCATACACCGGTGCAATATAGGCAACTCTCCCCTAATTATGCTTTGATCAACTTCTTAAAGATACATGTTTGGGCTGTTTCGTCCCGGATACACACTGAGCCATTTTCCCCCCTTCAACGGTTCTTCGCGCGCACTGCTCCATCTTGTCTTTCATTCTTACAAAACATTTTATCTAAGTAGTAAGTATGAGTACACCGTTATAATAAACACGATGATCGTATTTCAATATTATAACGACTCAAGTTAATGTTTTTAACAGTTTTTTCTATCATCGGAATTATTTTTCTTTTACTTTTGTCTGTATATTTTAGGATGGGTAGTCATGCGTCTAAACAATTTCCAGAAATACGCTCTCACACGTATTTTGGGTAACCCACCGAAGGAGATCTGTTTAAACAAGATTTTCTTCTTGCGAAGACAGCGTTTATCATCTCCATTGTCTCCTTTCTTTCTTCCAACAATACAGCCAACCCTCTCTCTCGTTTTCTTCTCCCTCACAATATTATCTCGCCACCCTCGTCATTGCCTTTTATCTCTGCGGCCCAAAATGATTTTCCAGCCGAATATTCCTCTGTTGTGAACTGGAAGTTTTACCTTTTGCCTTGTACCCCTTTTTAATTCTTTTTCGCGTATGTCCCTCGCTCTCTATAACACAAACTTGCAATGTCGTGTATTCCACGTACTGCCTATGACTATTATGAACGATTGGATTATCGCTCCAGAAAGTACCACAGGGAACGTTAAAGGAAGCACTTATCCGTAATAATTTCGAATTCCTCAAAAAATGAACCAATCTTCAAACTCAATCCGTAAAGAAACCGAAAATATTATGATTACAAAATGAAAAGTTAAACGAGAAGTGAAGAATAGCCGCAAGATCTTTGATTTGCTGTGTTGTAGCCTTGTCAAGTTATCTTAAATTAGGAGCGAAAAGTGCAACAATTTTCGAACTGATCATCTTGATGTCAAATCGTTGTTATTTAATTAGTCTAGGCCATGTCGCTATTTCTCACCTTTAGTTTAATTTTCGCTATTAAACTATTATATATTATAAAGCTATTAATAATCGCTTAATTTTCCAGCGGAAACGCTGAGAAAGTGCAAAAACTCAAATAATAATAATAATAATAACACACAAACCCACACACACACACACCCACACTCTATTTTATATTATAGATAGATAAAACTTTTGCAATAAAATGCATTAAGATAATTATAAGTGCACGATTAAAGAAACCTGGATAAAACAGAGTTTATCTGCCAGTTTGACCACAATATGTTAAATATTCGGCAATATTGATTTGAAATATTGTCTTTGGTTTATTTACTCGATAAAACATGAAAAATTGTAACCCTCCTCAGTTTGGTTCCAATTTGATCTCTCCGAAAGAACTTTCGTTCCTTATTCACCCGATAGCCTGATTACTTCATAAGAAACTAATAAATGTAGTGTAAAGTACATTTTCTGCTCAATGCACTCATTGGGTGGAACCGTTATAAAATGATGAATTTCCTTAACATCCGCAGTATTTTTAATAGGCCCAAGAACTGTCCAATAGTAGCTCCTTTAGGATGCCCCAACCTAACGTTAGTTCTCCCGACAAAGGGAAAATCTCAAACAAACGGAATCTTCCATCTTAATGAATCCCATAAAAAAAACATAATTTTCACTTGTCTTCCCATTTCTCTCGAAGCAAAAGGGCTAACTTCTCGTACTTTTTCCCAAATCTCTTTCCTCTCTTTTCCCTCGTAATCACTGTGATTTACGCTCCAGTCTTTCGATCCTGAGATAAAAATATATTTTAATCATGTGTAAAATATAAACATAAAAAATATATTGTGTATAAATAAATAAATATGAAAGATGACAATTCAATTTTTGCGCGGTGATTGTTGTTTGATGTTGAAGATAAACAAATTGTTCTGCAATAACGAGTATAAGCATTACTTTTAGATTATCTGATTGGAAATATTTTCCAAAATTTTGGAATATGCGTTTGGAAAGCGAAGTGTGTTGCGTCATTAATTCTATTTTTACTTTCTCCATATACGAAGTATAGAGAAAGTATTGTTTTCATGAAAAAATTCGACTTCGAGATTTCAACGGAAATACATGTTTTGGGGTCCCTAGAACACGTTTTGACCATTTTCGGAATGATGTCTGTGTGTATGTGTGTGTGTGTGTGTGTGTGTGTGTGTGTGTGTGTGTATGTGTGTGTGTGATAGTGGACGCTCTAACGTGAAAACTATTGGTCGTATCAATACCAAACTTCATATATAGTACTGTGGTGTGTGCTGTCAGAGTTGATTAGTTTTTGGAGTAAATCGGTCAACCGGAAGTCGAGCTTTATTCATTAAAGCTCATTTCCGGTTTTCAAAATATCTCCATAAATATGATATATACGTATATTGTATTACTTATAAAAGTTTTAGAAAATGTAATTTACTATAACTTTTGTATTTAACATATTTTTGTATCACCGGTTGATTAGGAGTTATTCGTGAAACACTGATAAACCGGAAGAAGATGATTATGTACTTTGTGGGCGCTCTAACATGAAAACTATTTGGCGGATCAACACCAAATTTCATATGTAGTACTTCTATTACAGTTTTTAGAGTTGATTAGTTTTTGGAGTAAATCGGTTAACCGGAAGTCGAGCTTCATTCTTCAAAGCTCATTTCCGGTTTTCAAAATATCTCCATAAATATGATATTTAGGTATATACTATTATTTATAAATGTTTTAGAAAATAAAATTTACTATAACTTTTGTATGAAACATATTTTCGTATCACTGATTGTTTAGGAGTTATTCCTGAAATACTGATAAACCGGAAGTTGCTGATTATGTACTTTGTGGGCGCTCTGGGCTCTATGGGCGAAAGGCCAGTTTCATCGTTTTTCATCCAGCATGTCCCGAACAACATTATTCATAATGTTTAGAGTTCGAAATTACTGTTGTAGATAAGTATTTACATCTTATATATGGAGAAAGTCATGTGCTGGCCACATCAGATTTTTTCCGATGTCATCATGCTAATGAAATTTTGGTCAATAATGACAGTTTTTACGATAGATAAAATGCAATCCTAAATTAATTTCCGCTTAATTAATTTTTAACTCCGAGAGCATTAATTTAATTTAATATTTACTTTTCTTTGCCAGTCTAAAATGTCAACCTCAAATTTTGTATCTAATGTCTGCATATTGGAATGCCCGTCATAATCTTAAAAGCTGTCCATCGCTGCATTTAGCATAAAAAGGCTCTGTTTTTTCCTTTTTTAATCGGACTGATTTTAATAAGCGGCCGAGACCTCGTCGTAAATTAAGAGTGTACAAGGGTTGCGCATCCATGGAAGTAGGGGTATTAGTAGCGCCACCTCCTTGCGTCTCCGAATATCCAACCAATGAAAGAATCGTATTTTTCTGCCAAAAGGTAAATCCAGATGATAAACGAGCACATGGCGATATGTTTGATCCTGAAATAGAGAGAATAATTATGACCGCTGGTGTTAACATCGTCATATGAATAAAATTAAAAGATAAGCCCAGTGGATAGTGGACGTCTGTCTGAAGGAGGCTGATGGAAATTTACGAGAAAAATGCAGAAATGGAGTGTTATGTCAGAACCGTTTAGTTCCTTGCATGCAAAAGCGATATTGATACTGATAATGTATCCGTGATTAAAAAAAATAAGTGCTATTTTTATGAACCAACCTTAAGAACCGGAATTTTGATACATAGGCTATGTGTATGTTTTGTTCTCACTCGTTACGCTTCGTTTAAATGATTAAATACACATCTATATTTAAACGATTTAGATATATATTAGTCCTACACTTTAGGGCAGGAGAAGGTCAAGTTCAAAACCATGTATTTGTCAAAAGAATTAATTAGAAGTAAATATCTTCTATCTTGTTTCAACGTTCTTCAAAGTTGATAGTATGGGAAAGCTTATGGCGTTCATTCCCCGTGTATTCCTCCCATAAGTAGGATAACCCATATTGCCAATAAAAAAATTACAAATTGGTAGTTAATAAAATCATTTATAGTGTTAAAATAAACGATGAATGCATGGTGAAAATAGTTTTTTCATATTAGTAAAAATAAAATTCATAAAAATTATTTTCTTACATTTCCGCATGAAAACGCTATTTTCCGGCATTATCTTCATGGAACATGGGATTTTTTATCTTTAAACATGGGATTGCTTTAATTGGCACCAAATTTACTCAAAGTATTTTAGAGTTTTCCATTTCCATAAAATTAAATATTAATTTACGGTCTCTGTAGTCTGAATACTTTTATAACATAAAAAGTACGGTTTGATCCTAAAATTTCGTTCGAATCACTATTCACAGTGATGTTCGTTCGTTCGTTAGAATCACTATTCACAATGATGTTCGTTCGTTCGTTCGAATCACTATTCATAATGATGTTCGTTCGTTCGTTCGAATCACTATTCATAATGATGTTCGTTCGTTCGTTCGAATCACTATTCACAATGATGTTCGTTCGTTCGTTCGAATTACTATTCATAATGATGTTCGTTCGTTCGTTCGAATCACTATTCACAATGATGTTCGTTCGTTCGTTCGAATCACTATTCATAATGGTGTTCGTTCGTTCGTTCGAATCACTATTCATAATGATGTTCGTTCGTTCGTTCGAATCACTATTCACAATGATGTTCGTTCGTTCGTTCGAATCACTATATTCATCATGATGTTCGTTCGTTCGTTCGAATCACTATTCATAATGATTTTCGTTCGTTCGTTCGAATAACTATTCACAATGATGTTCGTTCGTTCGTTCGAATCACTATTCATAATGATGTTCGTTCGTTCGTTCGAATCACTATTCACAATGATGTTCGTTCGTTCGTTCGAATCACTATTCATAATGATGTTCGTTCGTTCGTTCGAATCACTATTCATAATGATGTTCGTTCGTTCGTTCGAATCACTATTCACAATGATGTTCGTTCGTTCGTTCGAATCACTATATTCATAATGATTTTCGTTCGTTCGTTCGAATAACTATTCACAATGATGTTCGTTCGTTCGTTCGAATCACTATTCATAATGATGTTCGTTCGTTCGTTCGAATCACTATTCACAATGATGTTCGTTCGTTCGTTCGAATCACTATTCATAATGATGTTCGTTCGTTCGTTCGAATCACTATTCATAATGATTTTCGTTCGTTCGTTCGAATAACTATTCACAATGATGTTCGTTCGTTCGCATCGAAAAGATTAATAATTCCAGGGATCGAATAATGTGGGGCGCTCTTACTCGCGCAGACTATTGCAAAACTTAAAAAAATGGCATTGACTTTCATGAAGTGTTTCTTTGGACAGATTCGACCATCGTGCATTTATGGATCTCTGCTCCATCCCATCAACCTTTGTCGCCAACCGAGTGGCTGAGATACAGAACGGCTGACATGAATTTGAGACATGTACCATCACATGATAACCCAGCGAATATGTTATCCAGAGGAGCATCCTCCAGAACAACTAAGCAAATCCCCATTATGGATTTCTGGGCCAAACTGGCTACAGAAAGAGGAGGCGGATTGGCCGTTAACAAAAGGAGAGAACCATCCGAAAGCGGATCTTGAAAGAGAGAATCATAAAACCATCTCCTGCATTTCCACTGATGCAGATTTCGACTTGGCAGAGCGCTTTTATTCTCTCGGAAAGGTGAGAAGAGTGACCGCATATTGCGTGCGATTCATTCGCAACAGCAAGAGTCCTACTCATGAGAGAACCACTAGCAGCTGCCGAAATTAAGACGGCCATGAAAAATCTTATAAAGTCCGTCCAACGTCAACATTTCGCGACAGAAATCGGGCAATTATTACGAAATAAAGAAGTATCTTTAAAAAGCAAAATAAAATCATTTACCCCATTTCTAAACGAGGATGGCTTCATCAGGGTGGATGGAAGATTAAAGAATGCAAATTTGAATTACGCACATAGGCATCCGGCACTACTTTAGGATGAATGTAAGCTGACAGATTTAATCTAACTTAATGCCCACATCGTATCTTTACATGCTGAACCTCAAGCGCTTTAGCGGATTTACGCCAAAAATATTGGCATCTTCGAGGAAAAATTTTAGTTAAAAAACAGTGCGTGATTGTTTGAAGTGCTTCAAGGCGAGGCCAAACTTCCCGCATCAACTAATGGGAGAATTGCCGTCCAGCAGAGTAAATCCGTGCAGACCGTTCCTATTGAAGGGCGTAGATTACTGCGGCCCAATATTTTGCCACCGTGTTCAGCAAAGGCGCACTTTGCCCATAAAGTGTTACATTTCTCTTTTCATATGTTTTGCTACCAAAGCGATTCACCTAGAGTTGGTGTCGGAGCTTAGCACATCAGCATTTGTGTCTGCCTTCAGGTGCTTCCCGCAGGGGAAAATGCACGCATGTCTACAGCGACAATGAAACGAATTTCGTGGGAGCCAACGAGGAATTGATTGAACTGCATAAATTATTCCAACAGGAGGCGACCCAAAATAAAATAACAAGTACCCTGTCGGATGAATCCCACCTCGATCTCCTCACTTTGGAGGATTATGGGAAGCAGCGATAGAGAGAGATCAGCTAAAGAGAGTAGCTGCTCTTTTGACATTTGAAGATATGAATACGCTTCGAACCCAAAATGAAGCCTGTCTTAATTCTCACCCTTTAACTCCCTGTTCGGAGGATCCTAATGATTTAAACCCTACAGCCTTAACTGCCTTATCGGTCAACCTCCCGATTTGACTCCAATTACCAAATATAATGAAAGTAAACCGCAGACTTTGTATTTTCCACAAATTTATTAAAACCGATCGTGTTTTAATAAATTTGAGGAAAATTTGTGTTTTAATAAATTTGTGGAAAATACAAAGTCTGCGGTTTACTTTCATAAATGGCGTTCCACCAAGTAAAGTCGGTTCATATTGATTTTACCAAAAATAAGTTGTCTCGTTGGCAGTATTGTCAAAGGCTGAAACAAGACTTCTAGAAAAGGTGGTCAACAGAATACCTGTCTTCACTGCAACGACGGCCGAAATGGATGAGAAGAGGGAGGGCGCCATCATGTCATATCATGGTCCTGCTGATGGAATAATTTCGCCCACCGTTTACATGGCCGGTCGGAAGTATCGTAGATCCGGGGAAGGACGGCATCAGCAGGGTGGAGACTATACGGACCTCAAGGGCCCTTCTTAAGAGGACAATAACACAAATATGTGTTTTGCCTGTAAAATAATTGTAATACTGATTTATTCTTTCTCTCATTATTGAAGGCAGGTCTTCGAGGTGGGCGGTATGTTCGCGCAAATTCCTCAAGGTGTCGCAGAAACGAAGGACGCAAGACTCAGCCTGCTTATGTTAGTGGCGCGGAGGACCTCACTCAAACGGCCCCAGTGCTAAGATTTATCAGAAGCAAGCAGTATTTCAGCAATTCTCTGTATTTCTGTACAACCACATTGTATAAGAAGAAATATACTTTCATTAAAAATCGTAGGCGTTCATTTAAAGACCTACTTTCGCAGCTTTATATGTGCCCTATTAGTATCAATTTTACTTTAAGGTGATACTGATTAAGGCTTCATTCAAGAAAACGTTTGTAATCTACATTTAAATTTCAATTCAAATTTAAATCCACGGTCGAATGCATTTTATGCACGATCAAAACATGACATTTGTTTAGTAAGCACTAGGGTGGAGCGTTTTGCCACTTTTTTCTGATCGAAATGTAATACCCGGCAAAAGGGGCCCACACAAATAGAAATCACAAATATAATTTCTTTTGGAAATCAAAAAATATTTTCTGTGAGAATTTTTGCCTCGAAATTTCGACAAAAACATTAAAATTGCTATATAATTTTTTCAATTAAAACATCTGTGCTTTTGCATGAAAAGATGCCACTCGCAAAAAAGTTGATGACCAAGCTTCAATAAGCTATTTATATGCCTCTAGAGGAGGCTAAGATTAATATTTAATATTTTGCAAATGAAACTTCAAAAAAGGTTTTAGAGTTAACTTAAACGTTTAATTAGATCCTAATTTGAAGTTCCATTTAACACATATCAATCGCTCTCCAGATTAAAGGCAGATAGGGCAACTGGACAACTTAATGTCGAGGAAGCGAAGACTAAAAGAAGTCGAAGTGTGAGAATAACTCTTTTGGGTTCACTCCTAAAGAACAAATGAACCACCATGTTTTTGATAATTCTTTCACTACAAAGCAATGAATAGGTTATAAGTTTATTAGAATAAAATATTCCTGCAATATGCAGCGACTGCGAGGACATCGTCTTCGGCCTGAGAACCGCTTTTTCCGAACCTACAATTCTTTCTGGTTGTTCTTTCGGACATCGATACCTCAATTTTCTCATTACCATATTTATTCTGTATTTTACCTTCCTTCTCTTAGTATTTTCTGTTTATCTCATTTTCTATTCCTGGAAACCCTGCTCATTTCTCCTCACATACTCTTTCTCAAATGTTCCCATCTTCTCTACTCTAAAATTTCATCTTTCCTTCTTCTGCTCTTGGATTTCTCCTTTTTTTGCAAATTTTTATTCACGGCTCGTTCTCTTCTTCTTATCGTTTCCCCCAGAAAATATGTTTTATTCGACTTCAGTAGTTCCTTTATTGATTCCTTTATAAGAGATCTCTCTTGAAAATTTCACAGTTCTCCTTCTCTCATTCTGAATTCTATTCCCTCGCACTTTCACTTTTTCCGATCTCCCTCCTTCTCCTCCCCAATCCTATTTCATTTTTCGCGATTTATCCTTTCCTTGCAATCCTCTCTTTCATGCATCGCCCAAATTTCCTCATTTTTTCTCCTCGTTATAAATGTGCGTTCATTTTATATGCTCTCGTGGCCCTGCCTTTAATGATTTAAGCTGTATTTCTTTAAGGATTATTTTTGGCTTTATTTCAAGAATACATTTTGCGATTTTCAATTGTTATCCAAAGAAGAATATTCATTCGTAGTACTTTTATCACAATCTTGGATTCGTATTGAATTTAAAACCCACTGCTGATAATGAAAAGGTTTCGATGTATCATTGCCGGTAATATCAGGAACATTCTATCAATATGTATACCGATAGGTGGAAAGGAAGAAGAGACTTTCTAGTCTCATTAAAAATTTTGTTACCACAATTATGCCTTGTGGCCACCGAATGCAAAGCGGAGCTGAGCTGAGCGGGACAGAGTGACGCAGAGCGAGGCGTAGCTAAGTTGTCTCCAAGGGTCGGCAACCGGAAGATGAGCTGCGCTGAGCGAAGCAATTCGTTTGTTAACAAACAAGGTGGCCTAAGATCTAGCCTTTCGTTGCCGTCTGAGAATTTAATTCTTTGATAATACAAAACGGCTCCATGATAAAATGCTTTTACTACACCAAAATAAACATCCCCTGCCACACGCCGAAAGGCGGCTTGCAGGGTTTTTACATAGACATAAATTACAAACACGACCAGGTTTCGTAGCCAAGCTAAATCTTCAGGTCACGTACCACATATCCAAATAAACGAAACAGACTGGACCTGAAGATGTAGCTTGGCTACGAAACCTGGTCGTGTTTGTTATTTATTGTGGTGTAGTAAAAGAATTTTATCATGGAACCGTTTTGTATTTATGAATCCCACGAAGTGAAACCTGAGTCTGTTTCGTTTACTCTGATACTATGTATGTCTCTGGATTAATAAATATTATTATTATTATTACTACGGTTAAACTACGGAATCTCCGTAGGAGACAGTATCTATTGTAACAATTTACTAGCACACTTTAATTAAGATATTATTTACAACCATTAGACACAAATTTATCTATTTTGCTAATAGCATATAAATTTCCGAATGTTTGTACAACACATATAAACACATAGATAAATTATTCTGTAAGGTACATCACAGAACTTAATCACTTCACTCTCGTAAGCATGGCAGTTAAATTTTTCTTCACTCTTCATCCAACGTCTAACGTTTGCTGACGGGTAAATATCTCGGAGAGGAGCATAAGCCATTTTTTAAACCTACCAGAAATTGTCGTATTTTTATTCTATTAATGGTGCATAAATGAATATCCTATTGTTATTGGTTTTAAAGCTATTTTTTTTGAGCCGGTGCTCCTCTTCGAGACCTGCTGACGATATCACAGCATTGGTTACTTATTTTCGAAAACTGACCAGCGGTCGATGATTAAATTTACGACATTTTTCTCGGCTGTAGTGAACCTTTCCGATGACATTTTCACAATGATTGCTATACTAGTGAAAATCTTAAATTGGGACTTAATTGAAGTGTAACCACATTGGAATTAATTAAATTAGGCGGTCCGATCACAATTGTCATAGAATGACTGGGAATGATTACTTTTTGTGAAATGGAATCGGTCATCAAAAATTAAATTAATGGCTCCATGGCCTCTCTTTCGGGATTCCAGACGCAGCTGCAGCGACATTTATCGCGGTGGAATCCCGAAAGAGGAATCAGCCCATCGATCTTACAATTACATTAATTCTTCTGAAAGAAAGCTGTAATTGGGAATTAACCACACCTTTCACGCTTGTGAATGTGAAAGTTTCTAACCTAGACACACTCGGAAATAGAATAGGAAATATCTCTATATATTATCTCTAATATCTCATTAAATAATAAAATTTGTACTTTTTTCACAGTATTTATTATAAACAATAAATGGAAACAAGTTTCCATTGTTTCCATATATTGTTTATAATATCTCATTAAATTTTTCTCACCAAGTGAAATGCTCTGCAGGAGACACTAATCACGAATCTATGAAAGCTTTACGATATGAACGAATAACTCCTTAGAAATAAACAATTATTGATGATTCCAGCGAATAATGAGTCGAAGTTATAAAACGAAAAGATAAATGTAAAGAAGTAAGTAAAATGAGGCTATGGTGTGAGAATACGCCATTAATAGTAATCAAAATAATATTACATACATAGACAACCTGGATTTCAACCAACAAAAACTAGACCAAATGAATTTTACCAATCACACATTGATCCTAGGGTCATTTGTCTCTGGGCTGCAAAGGGAAAAGGGGCGTTTGCGACGAAAATTTCAAGAGGAAGATTAGAGAAAATTTTCTTAGAGAGAATATATCCGCAAAGAGAGGAGGCCGATTTGAACGAATGTGGTGCTGCCATCTATAACTGAAGCTATCCCAAACGCTACTTGGTTACTATTATGAAATAAACATCTTATGAAATGTCCAGCTGAGAAGGAAAAAGGTTTGTTAAAGGGGGTGGCTCCAAGAAGCAGCCCTTATGCACCCTCCGAACCAAACCCAAAAGATGGAGAGAAGAACGAGTACACTCCTGAATACCATTAATATCGTTATAATAAAAAAATAGTAATTCAACCATGAATACACTTTGGGCAATAGGCAGTTCTATCTTAGGCCCCTGCAAGCCATCCTACGGTGTGTGGCAGGGGGTGCAAACACCTTGACTCTATTTTTCTAATCGATTGCTATCGTGTATCGTTCGTGGAAACAATGAATTCTCGAATCCATTTAAGCATCTATTTCCCAGGGTCTCCCACGCAGAGCCCATAACAAGGAGGTCGCACTACATTGGTTACATCTTCTGAGAACGTACTTTCTTTGAACTTATTTTGTTAGTTTATCCTTTACGCGAGTAAACTGTAACAGTATCATCACCTTTACTTCATACTACACGTGTGGAAGTGATGTTTATTTACGAGTTTTGTAAAATTTACGTATATGGTTGAATTAACAATTGTGATAAAAATCAATCTACAGTTTATTACACTTTTTTAGTCATTGTAATGCACTTTTTGTTCATATGAAAGAGTAAACATTCTGACGAGCGAATGAAACAAAATTAATCGAGGGAAATCGTAATTCATGTTCCACGTAGCGATGGCCACTCTTCGGAAGACACGATCTTTCCATAAATCTCTTTCATTATGCGAAGAGCGTAAAAAAACACTTCGACTAACTTTGCCCTGCAATCTTTTACCCGTATCATTTCACCAAAGCACGTCCTGCCGCTTTATCTCCCACGAGATATCCATAAATCTGCCTCCACGTCATATTCACCTCATCTTAATCATCTCTTTCCTTCAGAAATCCTTTTTCGCTTTCCCTTGAAATTGAGGCTCAACTGTCGCATTGCCGCTTGTTGTTTTCACTTCAAATGCATCTTTCTGTGATTCTCTGTAAATGTTGTTCTAGTGAGGAACTCCATTTAATGCGACTTCGTCCCTTTTTAACGAAGAAAGTCACATCGTGTTTTTCAAACGTTAAGTAGCTCAGTGTTGTGGTACTGCCTCTAGATTCTTATCGGCGCTGCAAATTAGCCAAGAAGACTGAATAAACTGAGGAAATGATTCTGTGGATGTCGGAAGTGTTACAATTCCAAGACAAATCCCAAAAATCCGGGATGTTTGTTAAATGTTTCATTTTTTCAAATATGAACTGAAAAGAGTTTCGAAGTATTAGCTAGGTCCCTCGCATATGAAATAAAATATAGCTTCTTATCGCTCATCTGTGTTTTATTTTGCTTTTGAAAAAGGGCTCTCATTCAGGGCGAATCTTTAGGGAAACATTTGCTGCCAAAAGTCCCAGCAAAGTCATTCGTATTTATTTTCTTTACCCCTCAATCTCTTCAGCCGCCTTCGTCTTGCTTCCCAAATTGACCTGTTTTTGTATTTAGCGGATTCTGAAAATCCTCGCACTTTTGACAGTAACCTCCGCTAGAATATTAGCCACATTTGATGAGAATACATATTTTGAGAACTGGCAAAGCAACTCATCCCCTAACAGAGATTTGCGCTTCACTCCCTCGCATTCCCCACCCAATCTCTATAAATGTTCATCTCGTTCTAAGAGTGCAAAAGGAAAATTGCAAACTTATTTCTACTTCAACGGTGTGTGACGAATCAAACGTAAGTCATAAAGTTATAACAATTTTCGCAATTTGTATTCAATTATAATTGTGCATTGCATATGATTTATTTACCTCGGGTACTTTATTCTCCACATACTCTAAGAAAGTTTATCTGTTCGTAAATTCATCAGCTTAAATATTTATTGGATTCGCTGGAGAAAAGGTAACGTGAAGAGAAACTCGAGTTTGAACAAGTCGACATGCAATTACCCTTCGTGTTAGATATTTAGTATGATTCAATCAAGAAGTATTCAGCTGCGTAAATACCTCGGTAGAAAATTATTAAATTAAATTTAATTTAATAAAATTTACTGAAATTATTTCATTTATTAAATTTAACGAAATTATTAAGTAGTATTTCGTATATATTAATTTACCATTTGTAATTAACTGTTAAATTTTTCATTTGTCATTTTAGTAAGTGTCATTTTCGAAACTATTTTTATTATTTGAATGTTCTATTTTATTTTATTTTATTATTATTTTTTGTAATTTCGTCTGCATGTTTTATCTTATTTATTGTTTCCTCATGGTTTACTATTGCAGTCTTTCCTGTTTCTGATTTTATTTTATTATTAATTTATAATTTAGTTGTAGTACTATTGCTTTTGTAATCTCCATGTTATACTCAGACTTCCTTAACATCTTTTAGCTTTCACTATCAGTAGGTTTGCGCAGGTTTTTCACACCCCCCTTCTCTGTGGGTATTTCCCTGCTGTGGATATTTTTTCCTAAGATATCACCTTAGGTTTTCTTTTACTTCCACTCCTTCTAAAGTTTTCCTCTCTATTCACATATACACAAGTTTGTATGTATATAATACCATTGACGAAAGGTTAGGTGGAAGAAGAGACTTTTCAGTCTCGCCTTTAATTAAGACCTTATTTCGGATATCTCTTTTCATTCTTCATAAGGATTAATGTCAGAATTTATGATATGAAGGCAATCGATGGCAATATTCGCAAACTATGATACATAAATAGCAGGGGACAAAATAACATCCATTTTACAGAGTTTTTTCGAAAATATTTTAAGCAAAATCCCTGTAGGATAGAGAGTTCAAAATCACGGAGTACACAGGAAACGCGCTCTTCTGCATTATAATCATAAAATTGCTACCAAATATGCATGAGTTCGATGCCAGGTTGATGCAAACTTCTCCCTCTTGAAATACATTGTGGCGATTTTTAAGAATTTTTTGAAAACCTTCTCGATAATATGGAAACCCGGAAAGTGAGCTGTGGTCGTAAATAAATTTCATATACGAGTTTACCGGTTCCCTGAAGGTCCTTGGTTCGATACTAGGGCACCATATGCAATCTACCATTCAATTAAAGGGGAATACGGAATTGAGGGCCTTCTCGATATTACGACTTGAAATTTTTGAAACGCTCAAAGTTGCGCCAACCAAATTGCTATCTCATCTTACAAAGCGATCTTGCGGATAAGTGCAAAATTGAGTTCACCCATTTGAAATACAACGCGGCGATTTAAAACATTTCAATCCCTTCCCGACAACTTGGAAACGTAATAACCGGCATGTTGACGTAGATCATGAATTAATTTCGTATACGCAGTTTCGTATACGCAGTATTGTTTCGCTAATGGTCCTTGGTTCGATTCTAGAGCGCCATTTACATTCCCACATATATTTTAAATGGACAAACGGAATGTCATTTTAGGTCATTTAGAACTTTGCGGTGTGATGTCGACTTCAAACTTAGGATGAAATTGTTATTAAATTAAATTTAAATTATTATTATTATGCCTGCCAGGTCTTTAGAGGTATTCAAATTTTTGCGATAAGGTTCTGGGTTCGATGCCAGGCAGTCATAATTCTCACTTATTAAATGTGGAAATATCAAATATTTATATAAAGTACATCCCGAGAATATGGAATGCATGTGAACAGCAGTCATGAACGTGTTTTACAAACGCCAGATGGTCCCTAGTCCCTATTTGCAGACTTGCATTCAATTAAAGGGGAGTTTTCTTTGAAGACCTTCCAGATTTATCGAATTTTAGAAACGGTCCGAGTTGTCCCTACCAAATATGCAAAAGGTCCATCAGAAGGCCATTTGAAACGTAAGGCAGGGATTTCAATCTTTTTATGATACATATTTGCAATTTTTACTCGTATAATGCTATTAGTAAATCGCTTAAACAAAAGTAAATCTCTTTTCCCATTGAAGGAGGAGTTCTTTGAGGTGATTCCCTGTTGAGGAAACCTTTCATTGATTTTTGAAATCCACAACTGAACGTTTTTCCGTTAACATTGATTAACATTTTTAAGTAATTACTCGATCGAAATGTAACTCGATCTACTTTAATTGGGGATTAGTTAATTGGAAGAGGAGGCCCCAAAGAAAGGCTTTGATAATCAATTCACCGTAAACATGTGATTTCCCCATCACCGAGGGCGTATGTGGAGTCACTTTCAAGTGGACAGTAGATGTTACGAGGCTCCCTACTTATAAGTGAATGCTATTTTTAGCTGCGTTCGTTGCAATGTTTATGGATTGTTCTATCGTTTCAATCTACTTCACTATCAATTAAAATGTTTATATTTTATTGAAAATGTTAAATTTGATGGAAATCAGGATAACAAGGAGCTTATATTCGAGTTTAGCTGAGTTTTTAAAAGCTTTTCCTCATTTATAACGGATTGTGGTACTCCAATATAATTATTTTTGTGAGTAAATTCAGAATATCTCACCAATTCTGCAATCATTAAGCGGAGTCTGTACGAGTAATCATTTGTTATAGATTTTCTTTCGAAGAAGTTAACTACTAAAGATCTTTTAACTCTCAACTGTAATTGTTTCCTTTATCCACTACTTAACTAGTGATAAACTGATTTAATTTTCGAAGGAGGAAATCACGCGATCTTCTGTTTATAGTGCGTCCAAATGCTCTTCGAGTGAATGGAATGGGAGGCCGGGGCTTAAAGGTTTTAGATTTCACCATTTTTTTGTGCAATACCTGGAGAGATTTTGTTTGATGGGGCAGATAACACTTTGATACGAAATCAGGTAGAACTCACGAATTAAATACGATTTTAGGTCATCTCGAAAAATCTTTTTCTAAAAGGTAGCAACTACGCAAAATAGCCTCGGGTTAGTTGGGAAGCCCATATTTGGTTTAACGTAATATGTATAGGCAAGGCAAAACACCAAGTTTTCGAGAAAAACATTTTAGTTTATCAACCTTTGTGGTAACTTAAGGGTTGCCACCTTGCAAGCGGTTCATTCCGGAAGATTTTTTATTTAGGAGCCTGAAGTTCCAGGATACTTTCTCTCAATCAATTTAAGAGTAATATCAAGCAATTGTTTGTTATTAGTAAGCTAACGAATTGTATTTCAATTGAATTTTTGTGGTTCTGAGCGACTAGCTATGCCAACGGACTTAACTGTGCCAACATATCCCATGGGGATGTCCAAAATAAGATGGATACCACCCAAACGACCCAAACATCAGAAACAAAAGACACATACATGCGCGCAACCGCTCTTTTGAAATCCACCGTCAGTAGCGCCGCAGTTTAATCTACAGATTCAATTAAATAATGTACTCGCCAGACCAAAAAAGGATGAGAATTGGTACTTTCCTTCGCTTCAAACTGAAATTACGGTGGATGTTCTACCTTTACGTACACTTGTGAGAGCGATCTTGTTGCAGGAAATAGAAGCTGTAGCTGACTCCAGTTAACTCCATGACATATAGTTTTATTTATGGTTAATATTATTATATTGATCACTACATTAATTATTATATTAACTACTATATCTATTTTTCCATAATTACTTCGTTCCCGATAATAGTATTCATGCGACAGCCAAAAGATTATATAATTTCCACCGAGTGTTGTTTTCCTTTTCGAAATGTTTCATACAGGAATATTTTTAATTATTCAGGTGATGAGTTAACTTTGTAGTAGTGAGATACAGCATTGTTGACAATTCTTTCAACAATGAGTCTCGTTTTTAATAAATATTCATCTTCGACGCAAGCCGACATGAGGTCGGGCGATCGGCTTTATACATTTTTCGGATACAATACATTTATTGACAATGATTATTAGATATATTCCTTAGCTGTGATTTAAATGACGAAATACGCGACGACATGATCCCTATTCTCAACGATCGTGAATTTCGCAGCCAAATGGTATTAAAAATTATCTCAATATTGTTGCGAGGACAGATGGCCTACATTGCTATCATTTTACGTATAGTATAAGGTGCGTCAATATGTAAATTATTTAGATAGTTGAGTGTTTCACATTCTCTGCAATAAGCCTTATGGAGGCTCGCGGATAGTTAATTTAAATGTATTTCTTACTAAACTATCTTTCATTAATCTGCAACACCATTATTATATTTATGATATTAGTGCTAGGTGTCACTCATATCATACGACCATAGTTATATATACACACACATATATATCTATTATATATAATTCCTTCTCCGGATTCATTCATATGCATTCCCAGATACCCAGATAGGATACTAATTCACAGGCTAAACCACAAGCGTCAATGACTAGAAATTTTTACGACATATTGGCCATAACGTGCAACCTCCAGAAAAATTGCGATTTTGAACCTCAGTGTCATGGGTTCGATTCCAGAGGGCCCTTAAGTCCCGATTTTTCCTATTTAAAAGCATTTATTTGATTTCGGGAATTAAAAAAAAAAATTCTTTAATGACTTTCACGGAAAAAATCCTAGTTTCGATGCTAGGACGATGCAAAAATACATTGAGGAAGCTTTTCATTATTTTTTTGATGCAATTATCGAAATAATACGAAGTTATTGCTCATCTAGAAGATGTATATTAAGAATCCATTTAAGAAAAAAAATTATATAAGATCATGCTGTTTCTGGGTTCTATGCCAGAGCACATTATAATTTCTCACATAAGGAATATATGTGAAAAGTAGGACGTCGTTTGAGTCAGTTGCAGCCAGCTTGAATTTTCGCAAATAGTTGAAAACGGTGATCTTCTAGTGTGCTTTATAGTAAGTATCACCGGGATGACCCGGGTTCGATGCCGGACGGATAAATTGCAGCGCCATTGAATGTCACCATTTCCCGCGGGTCTCCGCAATGATAAAGTAATTGGGAATGGGATTATGTGCCCTAAAATATCAACGCTATGTAATTATGGAAATTCTGTATTTGATTAAATAAGTAACGCTATGAAATCGAAGCATGTACCAAAACTGATTTCTTCTTTCGAAACTTCCATATTCCACATCTAAACAACATTTTCTCAAAATAACTCTGGTTTTATTCGAATGAATAATTATTTTTCAGTTTTTACATTGGCTATAATTTCTTATTTTCCAGTCAATGGTATTTGTCACTTTTATTCCACGTTGGGCAGTTCAGCTATTTTGCGATTCAAGTCATTTGAGATTTTGGTGGGTAATACTGCGCTCCGAATGCGAACCCTCGAGAGCTCCCGATGTATAGAGAGGTGCAATATTTGAGTCAATTAACAGCTATCGCGAACATTCATTAAATTACATATATAATATAGTAAAGTTGCTGTTACTAACTACAACGTTTAGTTACATTACAGTTACACAGACCGTCAAATTTTAACTTTTTTCAGTAAGATTAATGTCAACAGCTGTTGTTGGCTAATTTTCTGTCACTAATTCCGGAAATGAGCTCATAAAAGTCCCACCACATAAAAGGGATTTTGTTGTTGTAAATTTTTTGTATATCGTAATTTTACACGTATTTGCCTTCATCGCGAATACATTTCTTTCGGTGACATGACAATGCCAATTCTTAGCTAATTTTGCATCGATGATTATAGGTGTGAATTCGAAAAAGCTCAAACACGTAAGTATTTTTTTAAGGTAACTTCATTCGGAGATAGAACATACAACTCTTCAGTTACGTGGGGTTCTCGTAAAGGAAGTTATTTGAGAAAGTGACGGCATTCGTTGTGAGGCCTCATCCAGATAGGAACTCATCTTTTTAAGTTATCCTAAGAGATAGAATTCACGATTAGTGGCCGGCTGGGTAATCGTTCGTAATCCTGTTTTATATCTCCAAGAGAGGCTGTGACTGCCCATTCCCGAGAATGGGGCCTCTCGGAAAATGCGGTACGATTTTGCAAATTAAGCGTTAAATATGGAATTCGGTCTGGAATCTTTAATCTTCGAACGGCCTCCAAGTAATGGTGAGTTTAATCTGTAGCTACTTCTTATTTAAATCGTATGCCTGGGATAAATAAATGTGTATAAAATGTATTTTTCTGCTTTAGGTGATTATGGCCTGAATAGGAAACCGTTGGGCACAAAAGGGAGCGGAATCCGTGCCACACCCCGAAAAAGTAAAAAATTAAATGGGTCAGAGTGAATCGATAAGCAAGTTTGAGTGCAGCGTGACGCACCTAAAAGACGCTCCCGTGGGATCAAACGTATCTCAGATTCGCTGTCTTTTGCAGATATTCGGACCTCTTAAGCTTAACTATGGAGGGGAACGTTGCTAAGTTACAATAAATCAATACTTCCGATAAAATACTGCATCGATTTACTTCCAGAAATGTTAGAATAGGAATCGAAAGGAATTGATTGGAGAGTCTTTGCAGTTGTCTGAGAATAAAATGACATCCTTCCAGTCGCGTATTCTACTACGATTGCTGCAAGAAAACACATTGATATATACTGCTAGTATATTAAAATTATACTTTACAACATAAACATTTGTCACGCGATAGGGTTGATTCATAGACCTTAAAAACGGACTTAAAGTACCTCTCAATTATAATGATTTTACTGGCCAAGAAAGAGACGAGAAGTCTTTTTAAGTAATCAAAGAATCCTCATTTCAAGTAAACGCTTTATCTGTACATTAACCAAGGCGGTGTGCATCTCACTATGCAATGAATGAAAACTACCAAAGTAAGAGAACTCATCTTTTCTAATTCTTCCCCATCCACCCTGGTCGTTAACATAGCTTCCTCAACTCTCGTTAACTTCAATACTTTAATTTCTCTCTTTTTCATTTTTATGAAAACAAGTCACCAAAAAATTTCCGTTTTATTTCTGCGTTGCGTAAACTTATCTACGTTTTTAGATCAAGGTCGACTTTGTCGGCCCGATTCATGTAGAGCATCGTAAGTCTGGTTACACACACGCCGGTTTCGCCGGCAAACCATAGCCGGATTTTAATCCGAATCACATGGGTAGTAAGCCATGGAAGCGAATGGAACCTTTCACATAAGCCGTGAATGGATTACAGACCTCGTGGTCGCCGGGTAACAGCCAACGACTGAAGAGGACGGCACTGGGCTGGGACCTTTACGACCGGGTGAGGGTAGTAATGCACGTCGGTCAAATGAGCGCTTTCACATTGAACGGTTTTTGCCGGGTGCCTTCCCCCATCCCTTGCTGCTTTCCTGCTTCTTTTGACCTTTTAAATCCACCAGTATTAATTATTTTTTCATCGGTAACTGTTGAATGTAAACATACATCACTTATCATTCACCGAGAAGTAAGGTTCATTCTTTCTTTTTGACATGCGGCCGCTGCCGGGTGAAAACATTGTTGCGATATGAATGTTTATAAGATGTTGTTGGTGGGGAGGTTTCATTTTACGCCTCACCTTTTCCCCTATCAGGATTTACAATGCAGAATACTTCTAGATGAAATGTTGACAAATTCTTATTTAAGCGTACTTCCAGTTATATATTTTTTAACTACCGGCAATGGACCAATCACTCACTGATATATCGTTTTATCATAACAATTAATATTTAAAGAATTAATTATATTAAGCAATATATTAAGAATTTCATATCCGAAAATAATTTGGTGTTAAATAGGGCAGATGAGGGACAAAGTGTATTGATATGTGATAAACAGCAATATGTTGACAAGTGCCGTGATTTTATTGATAACATTCAAATTCTCAAAAAAGATCCAACCATGTTCCATTAAATGAGTGTGAGAAAATCAGTGAGGAAAAAGAATTTACTCTCGGATGGAGAAAAGTTCAGTGTTATTGAAATTAAATTACTGAATTAATAAAGGAATAAGTTCCTCTATAATCCTCAATCTTTATCTCCGACGTCCTTTTTCAACGTGGTCCCTTGCCATTACCCTCTCCTCTTGTATTGCTTTAAAATATGGACGTGCCGAATGACATAGTGAATGAAGACGAAATTAGCAAGTAATTTTAAAAATTAAAGTTATTTGAAGCAAAAATTCTTACCTTTGCCTAGTTTTTCTTTTCTACAATCGAGATAATTTTATAAAAGGTATAATAACCTACACATCTCGACTCCGTCTACGCCGGTAAAACGAACACAACGCTGCTAATTGCTTCCTATCCATGATTAAACTCCTCTAAAATGAGAAGAGAACGAAACGTGGGCTTAGAATTAACTTCGAATAGAGAAATTCCTCATCCGATTTAATTTAGACAGTCCTCTATCCAAACGGAGACCACATTACGGTGAAGCGTAATCATGAGGCAGGCTGGAAGACAAAAAGAATTAAATTTTCTCCAATACCGGAGAGCAACCGATCCGGTCTCTGGCCGGCCCGGTTCTTGTATGCGAAAGCGTCCCTAGCCCGGTTTCATGACTATTTTATGACCGAACGGACGAACGAACCGGCGTGTGCATAACCAGCCTAATGTGATTCCAATAATAAAATTAGATACGCTCTTTTCAACACATGCACCAGAAACACGCCCGGTTTCGGTGCAGTTCAAGTAAGGAAATCACACAAAGAAGGCTGACTCAGGGAAAAGTGGTATTTGGAGGGTGTAGCAATGGGAAAAGGGGAAAGGAGGAGGGTGGGAGGGGTAAAGATTGGTTTTAATTATTTTTATATTGAAAAATCTTTATTATATAAATTATCGCCATTAAAATATTGTGAAGGCTCCCAGAACCCATTACTCTACTCCCATATTCTAAGCGTATGACAGAATAAGATTCAAGTACAATTAGTTTGCAGCATCTTTTTAATGTTTGCAATATTTGATGTAACCTTGCATCACTTTGTTTACTGTACTATCCACTTGACTAATTTTCTTCGTTTCTAACAGAAAGCTTATTTACAGCGGATAAGATGAAAAAAGAACAAATCTCAGTAATTAAGGAAAGCATCGTTTGAATGTCACAATTTCCAGCGCGCCTCCGCTATGATACATCTACATCTACATTAATACCCTACAAGTACAAGCCTTTCGGCGTGTGGCAGGGATTTTTAACACCAGTGGAATCTAAACTACTTCCTTATTCGGTTATTGTCGCGTATCGTTAGCGGAAAGATGAATGTTTAAAACGATTCGTCCTAGCATCTATTTCTCTTAACTTGCGGTCATTATCGGATCGACCGAGGTAGCAGGGGGGTTGCATGATACCGATTGTATCTTCCGAAAATGTAGTTTCCCTGAATTTATTAAGCAATCGCAGCTTCCAATCTCCTTTCTTTCAAGGATTCCCAACCTACGTCTGAGAGCATTTTTGTAACGCTTGCTTTTTTATCGTAGCATTTCTTAAGAAAACGAACCGCTTTACGCTGCACTTTCTCGAGTTTGCGAGTACACGTTTCATCCGCCGGATCCCATATACTTGCCGTATATTCCAGAAGGAGTCTGACCAAGTTAAAATAACATCGCTCTCTCACCTTTTCATCGCATTCACCGACAATACGCTTTATAAAGCCAAGCCTTTTACTTGCTTTGCCGCAGATTTTTCGAATATGCGTGCTCCAATTTATTCAACTGAATCTACTACTTTTATATTAATTCCATTAATTTTGTATGGGTGATTTGGACACAATATTTTCTGTTTGAAGAAATTAACTATGGAGCATTTACCTACATTAATATCTAATTCCCATTTTTCACACCACCTTTGGATGAGGACTAAATCGTTTGAGAGAGATGTTCGGTCTTCCTCATTTGTTATTTCCCTATGCATAACCGAGTCATCCGCAAATATCCACACATTGCTATCTATCTCGTCACTCAAGTCATTGATACAAATCAAGAAAAGAAGAGGTTCAATTACACTGCCTTGAGGTACACCAGAGGTAACTTTGACTCTATTTGAGCTAACGCCATCCAGTACAACTTGTTCCCTCTCGTAGAGAAAATCCTTAACCCAGTCGACTACTTCCTTGTTAATGCCCGCTAGTTTTAGTTTGTATGATAAAGTGAGAATGGGATCATGTGCCCTAAAATATCAACGCTATGTAATTATGGAAATTCTGTACTTGATTAAATAAGTAACGCTATGAAATCGAAGCATGTACCAAAACTGAATTCTTCTTTTGAAACTTCCATATTCCACATCTAAACAACATTTTCACAAAATAACTCTGGTTTTATTCGAATGAATAATTATTTCTCAGTTTTTACATTGGCTGTAATTTCTTATTTTCCAGTCAATGGTATTTGTCACTTTTATTCCACGTTGGGCAGTTCAGCTATTTTGTGATTCAATTCATTTGAGATTTTGGTGGGTAATACTGCGCTCCGAATGCGAACCATCGAGAGCTCCCGATGTATAGAGAGGTGCAATATTTGAGTCAATTAACAGCTATCGCGAACATTCATTAAATTACATACATAACATAGTAAAGTATGCTGTTACTAACTACAACGTTTAGTTAAATTACAGTTACACAGACCGTCAAATTTTAACTTTTTTCGGTTAGATTAATGTCAACAGCTGTTGTTGACTAATTTTCTGTCACTAATTCCGGAAATGAGCTCATAAAAGTCCCACCACATAAAAGGGATTTTGTTGTTGTAAATTTTTTGTATATCGTAATTTTACACGTATTTACCTTCATCGCAAATATATTTCTTTCGGTGACATGACAATGCCAATTCTTAGCTAATTTTGCATCGATGATTATAGGTGTGAATTCGAAAAAGCTCAAACACGTAAGTATTTTTTTAAGTTAACTTTTAAAGTTTTTCTCATTTGTAATTTCACTTGTGTTTGCCTACACCGAAACTATACTTCTCATCTCCTTCTTCCAATCTACTTCTATAACACCATTATTAAATATGTTCCCTTAGAAGGATGTACTGGACTTAAGAATAAGAAATAAAACCTCTAGTTCTTCATAGCTTACTTAACACTTACTTGATTCTAAAATAATTTAACTCATTGAGTATATTACCTGTACATTACTAGTACATAGTTCGATTGATGTAGAATTTCGAATAAAGTTGGTCATACTATCTGAAAATACATTTGATGGTCATGACCAAATGTTCGTTGGGATAGTTTGTTTATTATTTCCATGAAATTATTATTCATGAATATTGTTTTGTCAACTCGTTGCCGTTTAATTTCCTGTAAAGAATAATATAGCCTTCTAACCGTTAATTCTCCTTTCAAATCCAAAGTACATTCTAGTAGGAGAACAAATGAGCAGCATCGTAAATGTGAAGCATTTGATTGAACTGAATGTAAATGTAACAGTTAATTTCCAACAAGGAGGTGCGGATCGCTATTGGAGATTGTTTATCGAATTCCTATGCGATGTACTTGTATTGCACAGATGTCCCTTCCTATGTAGACATGGTGAATCAGAACAACGTGTCAGAGGATGCACCTCCAACGGGGGAAAGCTTTCTTGATGCGGTGGTGAAATATCAGAAACAAAGAGACGACATTAAATGAATATTCGTTTCAATAATAAACTAACACGGACAAAAGTGATATGTGCCAAAGACGGATACTGTCTTAGGCACATTTGGTCTCTTCGGTCCACTTCTTCGCAATCGAGCCTTAAAAGTATACACAATCGGATGATTCTCAGGGGGAGAATTTGCATCGACACTCGAAAATCCACGGCTCCTTTATTCCTTAGAATAATGAAAAAATGTGTTCAAAGGAGGACACGTATTGTGCTTCTGATAAATCCCTTCGACAGCGGAAAAGGACATCTTCAATGCAACGCTCTTGTGACCTAGTTTTTCTTCCCCAGCTTACATTGATTTACATACATTGTGCGAGTCGCCATTTCCATTATGCGAAGGAATTCCGCTCCTCTGCATTCATACACTCTGCAGAATAACACCCTCAGTCATTCGATCTCCGCTTGCAACAGTCGAGCTGGAATATTCAGCGTGGATATTAAAGTACCCATTCTAAGTATCAGTATTAAATAATTCTTAATATTCCCAATCCCAACCACGTTATACGTTTTGGAAGAATATGCTACGAAAGAAAAGTAAGCCTTACAAAAATACTCTTATATTGGGATGTTGGGAATCTTTGGAAGAAACGAGTTTAGAAACAGAGATTGCGTGATAATTTGCGGAAAACTCCCTGTTACTTTGGCCGATCCAATTTCAAAAGGTTGAAGTTTCAATGGAAATAGAAGTTGAAAAAGTTAAATTTATTAATTAATTCATTCGAATTTGAAGGAATTCGTTTGAAATTCTAACAACTTAATTTATCGTCGTATACATTGAATTTACTAAGTAAAGGCTTTAATTACGAGGCTCATTTCGTTACAACGATTTTAAAAACTTAATTGCTGTGGGAGCAATCGTTCAGAGGAAGCAGCTTCTCAAATGTAACAGCATTTACAATCCAACGCCCAAAACTCGATCAGTAGTACTACCAATACACTCTAAAATGATAATTTAATTTCATTGAAGGCTGACAAATGCATGTGTTTAGTTATTTTGGAAAAACAAGAATAATAATGAAGAAATTACACTGCAAATTTTCCACACGATTTTTATATTGACGACCGGTTTTGCTACCGGTGTAGCATCTTCTGGTGGACGATGCTCCGGCAACGAGAATAAGTTTCGAAGTGTTTAATATTTTTTGGTGAAGTTGCGATTCAGTACATTTTCATTTTATAATCGAGTAAAAGAAATTACGAAAAAGTGCATAAAAACCAGGGATTTTCATAAGGTGATTGAATAATTACTAATAATACTTAACCACGCCTCTTCGGTATTTTCATAAACCTAACGTTCGTCCTTTGATCTCGAGTAGTCCTTCCCACGCCTCGAGATTAAATGTTTCACTACGAAGATCCTGGATTTTTGACCCCGTTACAGTGTTAAACATTCAACTGAATTTGTTAACTTACTGAAAGACCCAATTTCAAACTGGTATCCTTCGAACCCCAGTGTGCCCAAAAGTGAAGTTCTTCTCATTATCAATGATATGTTACTAAAAAATATGACCAACGTGATTATTCAGGGATTTTTATTCTTATGTGTTTCATGTATGTCTCAAAAGGTTTTCATTTATCATAATTGCTATTATTATCGGTACAGTCGGCAGGCCCTTCCTTGCGGGCGTTTTCCTGCAGTGGATTTTTCCCTCTAAGAATCTCTTAGGTTTGATGCATCCACAATTCTTCTAATTGTTTCTCATACTATTCTCTTTAATTTAATTATAATTTTATAATAAATGGCAGTAGGTTGGATGAAGACTTTTAGTCTCGCCCAAAAGAAGACGGTTATTATTATTATTATGTGCAACATGATGGTTTTGCTATAATACCACCCATTTCTCTTTACTGAAAATTTTCTTAATTTTGTCGAAACCCAATTTTTTCTTCAAAAAACGGTCTTGGAATAGCTTAGATGTGTAGTTGAGGTATTTTGTGCCTGGAATGGTCTCTCCTGACAGTTGTGTATAATTTGGGCATATTTAAACACACTTCATCCCAACATTAAATTTACCTGTGATATTGAAAGTAACAACGCCTTAAATTTTCTAGATAGGGGAGAGAGGCGTACACTTAAGCGAGATTTATTACAGCTCATATAACATTCATTATAGAAGCATAGACACATGATCGAATGTTGCTTGGTTTTATTGGCTACCAAATCGTCACCAAACGGCTAGATTATTCATCTTCATTTTTTTGTAAAACAATTTAAAAAAAAAGTTATACTGTATGGAATTTCCCCAGCGGTTGGGGTAATCCCGTGCGGGGGCGGGGCAATGCCGTACATAAACATAGGCGCATGATTAGGGAAGTAATTAAAGAAACAAGCGTTAAACACACAACCGTTTAAGTCTAGTTTGGCCAGTAAGAATTAAAGTTTTCGTAGTTGATTATTCAATCAATACAATTAGGTATTGATACAAAAGTCGCAAATAAAATCGTCTGCTGACTCTGCAGCACCACAAGCAGAGTGCACCCAACTGAACAAAAACAGCAGCGGAGTCTTTTCCGAATTCCCCACACGTAAGGATCCTTGGATCCATATGCTTCTCTTTGGGAACCACCTCCTAGGCAGGAATTCTTTGGATCATTGTACGGCTTTGCCCCGACTTTGACCTCGTGGCAAATTATTAACATAACCTTAAAAACTTAGCATACACTAATCACCAAGTGTATCCAAAATATAGCTCAAGAACCGTAGATTCTTACGGTTTGGTAGTTACTAGCTAATATGTAAAGGCTTTCCACCTACCTCTCTAATTACTTGAAGCTTAGAAATAGTAGCAAATCAAGCGATCGCACTATTTTGTTTCACGTAAACCACACCGTTGATCATACAGCAACCACATGTCTCTGGCGATCTTGTACCAACCACACTTAACATCTAACCACCCCGTCCCGCAGCTTTCCACAGCTTAATACACAGGCTGTACCTCATTAACGCTACCTCAGTAATTTTTAAAGAGAACTACGCATCATCAAAAAATAGCTTCTGCCAATGGCCGCCCTGTTTCCCTCACTGGTCGCATGTTAACTAAAACATTAGGTACAAATTGCAGATAACACAATTAAATCTGCATATTACATACACACATACATACACACACACTCGTTATTCATAATATATACACATTTCTGGAAATAAGTTAAAACTCCTGCGGTATTCTTAGAATCCCGTTTTTCTTTACTGGCCCAAATCACGTCAATATTTAGTATAACTCTTTAAAAATGTTAAAAAACACCTTTTTCCACCTGACACACCCCATCAAACACGAGTGATGAGTTCAGGCTTAACTTTGCGTTAGTAAGATGCAATGAGTCTCATTAAATTTAATTTTCATCAGCTGTTAAACGCAGAATTATTACGTCAATTCTACTTCTTTGATATCTCGTTCTAATTTCAGACTCCAGTCACGTCCACGACATGGCTCTGCGTTGCACCTATTTATTAATTCTTCTAATGAAACATTTTGCTTTAAAAAATGAATGATAATAGATAACTAGTTCTCGAAAGGAAGGCCGAGGAATTACTGAAACGAGCAGCCAGACTCTAAAACGGCAAGAGGAAATGAATTATCTGCAAATTGATTGTAATAAGAAAAATGCGTGTGGTGTAAGAGAGGATCACTCGTCTCCCGTTGCGTTAAATTCCCACTGTATGAAGAACTTTCGGGTAATCCACAGTTAAATAGAATAAAGATTTACTAACAAGAATGTTTCCGACCAAGGAATGGATATCGAATAATAAGTGTCCGCATAACGAAAATACAACTAATTTCAGTAAATGGAAGAAATAAAATGTTTAAAAATCACTTATATCATTAGAAAAATCAGTTTAATCATGTTCGTGCAAGAGTTTTACAGGTAGTGCTTGTTATACGACTGCCCCACTTATCAAAAGGTTTTTATGGGGAATGATGTTTACTTGGTTAACTGAATTCCTAGCTGAATAGTTGTTAAAGATGGTTTACACTTGCATCCCTGTAAACTTATTCATCGCCTTTATTCATAACATCCAAAATTGACAACCAAAATGTTCGAAGAACCTTTCGACCACAGTGCCTTTTATCGCAGCTATGAAAATTATAGATTTAGGTAAATACGCTTTTTCGATGCCTGTACCGAAAAACCCATTACAAATATTGATTTCCTTATAATTAAAAGGAAGAAAAATATTTAGAATAATAAATAAAAAATTTCATCTTAACAGTTTTTGAAGTCATTAGCTCTGCTTTGAAAATAAATGTTTTGGAAATAAGAGCTGATGATGAATGATTTTGAATTTCCTTGTCTAAATGAACTCAATAACTGCCATTTCGTAAGAGAAATGAACGCCCAACTCAATTTTCTCCTAAAACTTCGATCGGCTTCAACTTACGCACTCCAAACCGAGTTTTTATCTTTTCGTTCGAATTATTTTATTTATCCGCAGAAGTTCTTCCACGCAAATGAATCCCAAGATTTAGATTTCAATCACGATTCTCTCAGTCATCCATCGAACACTCCTAATTTTCCTCCTTATCGATGCTGTGAGATAAACAGCATGACATTTCTCCGAAATAATATTCCTGTCTTGATTTATCTCATCGATGAGTCTTTAATTACGAGTTCTCTAATGTCTTTGTATTATTTATAGAGCTTTATTAATATTGTTGCAGTTCATAAAGTCGCTCTCTCCTTCTACGAGCTGTATTGAGGCATTGCTTTTCTAAACGATGCGTTGTCCTCCGTTGTAACTTTTAGCTATATCCTGGTAGATCCACAATCAAATCCATATTTCTTACTGAATTAACTTTGCAATTAGATTTCCTCCCTCAAGAAGTACTTTTATCGCTACAACCCTGTGAATATCAGCATACATTTGCTGGATATCACTCTTTCCTTTCACTTTCCATTCCTAATCGCTTAATTGATGTGTACCAAAGATCAAACATTAGAATATTAGAATTAAGCGTAAAAAAATCATTCTTTAATCGATATATCCCCCTCAACCGTTGCCAACTGGTATTAATACCTACTTGCAGCGTTTAGATTAATAAATAAATACTTATAGCATCTATCTCCCTGATTTACGAATGATGAAAATTCTCTGATTATCCCTCCCAGTATGGGGACTGCACCATAATTATTCTTGAAAGTTAAATCAACATATTTCACCGATTCTGCAGCCAATTAGTTTAACCCCACGAAGACTGTACGAATAATCATTTGTTATAGATTTTCTTTCGAAGAAGTTAACTATTAAACATCTGTTCAGTAGCTCTGTATTCAACTATAATTGTTTCTTACAATGTTAGTTACAGGACAATAATTAAAAGCTAAGGTATAATGATTTTTCACGTAAAGACTGCACCTAGGAAAATTTCCATGAGAGAACGAACTTGAAAAATATGTGTCAGGACCTGGATTCGAACCCAGATCTCTCAATCATATTCTCTACCCTCTCACCACGACCGTATAGTAGTAGCGATTTTCATGATGCTACTAAGTTTCACCCCGCTGCCGAAATAGCGTTAAAATCGCCATTTTGCGACATCACTGCCTGTTTGCTTTGCAATTTATTGCATCAGTGGATTGCATTTACCGTTTTTTATATCGTTTGAAAAGTCCATTGATTCTTCTGCCAACTGCCGTCAGTTATTCGATTCCAAATAAAGATGAAACCACCTGACATTCAATTGTGTGACGCTTATGGTGAAAATGCGATGGAATGGAATAAAGTGGGCGCGTCGATTCAGTAATGGGCGAATGAATGTGCACGACAGGAATATGTCCATTTATGATATATTTCTCGACTTGGATCATTTTTATTGCTATAGCAACAGACAATAGTTTATAGTTAGGTAAATAAATGGATAACAATTTTAGTTGACTAATTTATGTTTCAAAAGTTTTGAAAGTTGAATGTTATGTGTGAAATTGTGGGTAAAATCAAAGGTATCCGATCATTGTGTGGGAAAATCCTATCGCGGAGCAGTTTTTACTCGTATGAGCATACAGGAAAGCAAGCTCAATGAATAAGCCTTCCATCACAAATATCTGTGTGCTAAGTAAGTTTTCTTATTTGCGTACACGCTTCCCCTTGCAGCAAATTGTAAATTTGAAAAAGTAATTCGCTCTTACATATTCACTCTCACATATTAACTATCCTCACGTCTTTGGAGGAAGCCCTTTAATCCCCTTTAGTCTTCAAATCGTTTTCATTCATATACCACGATTTTTAGTAAAATCCACCAATCCGTAATCATTTAATTTTAATTTTAATTTCATAATTTCCGTCTATTCTTTTGGAAACTTTTCTGTGTAGTGCAAATTTGTTTCGAAGAAGGCTATGTGCATTTATTTTCATGATTCTGTAGGAATTTTCAAAAAAACTGCCATGATAATAATTAAGAGTATGTTTATAAGAGAAAAGATGTTTTTTTCTGCAAAGCAGCTTCTCATTAGCTTAGGTATTATATTTTCACAACTTCATACAGTGATATACATTTCAGCTGCACAAGGTAGATAACTTTCAGTCACTCTGTTCAAAAAGAGAAAAACCCGTTTTCTGTTGAGTCTTTCTTGTGGACACGACATCTATGCTGAGAAACCGCTCCAATTTCAGCCACTTCTTATTCAATGCTGCAAAATTTGTTACTCATTGGATCATCATTCACGACTACTATTTCCTTCTTTTAATGAGAGAACATTGGGTTGCTTTAAAAGGCGGAAAAAGAGCGACAGTCTAAAGGCGAGGACACAATCGAAATGTACGCAAGACTTGAGACGTGACACTTCAAAGTCGGAACTAGCGGACACAGTCAGAACGTGAACCTCAGCCAATCAGAGACATCAGAAAATCCTAGGGAACAATGGACAAGCGCTATGCACGCTGAGTGTTCTGACATTTACAAAGAGATGAAGAACAAATAATCTAATAGAATGATGGATGAAAATGAGGGAATTAATACGTAGTTCGGTTTTATAATTATGGCTTAGTGATCATTCAAATCTTCGGTCTGTAATGGCGGACGCCAAGTAGAAGTACTAATATTTATCTCCAGATGGAGCATCTATCGCAAGGTGGATCCGGATTGGTTGTACGTTTACGTGAAACGTGTAGAGATAGAAATTGCCCATCTCCTTAAGTACACGTACGTACGTACACGGGGACTGTGTCCGGTGCCATTCATTTATACACGGCCAACTTTCGTAGGTTTCACGTTAACGCTACACGTCTTAAGTACACGTTGATTGTGTCCCAGCTTTGAAGAGTTGGAAGTACGTTACGCAAAAAGAAACCGAAACTTTATGCCAAAAGGATTAATTAAAAGTTGAAGTTTCGTTTTTTAGATAAAATGTTACGGATCACTTAAGCGTCTTTGTTAAACAAAATAGAATGCAACTCATAGGAACGATTCCGAATTTGGAATTGACCAAATTGGAATGGTATTGATGTGGACCGAGAATCAAAAACGTATGGGAAGTAAAAATTATTATACAAATATCATCATTATCAGCCATTTTCAATCCGACGTCGGATGTAGGCCTCCCCAAGTACTTTCCAATTTTCTCTGTCCTGAGCTTCTCGTTGCCAAATTTAATTACACTTAAGTAATTGATGATATCTCTATTCCACCTGTCCATAGGTCTTCTTCTTGGTATCTTCACATCTCTTGGTATCCAGCTGAGAACTGCAGATGTCCAATGTTTGTATTTTCTTCTCGCAACATGGCCTGCCCACCTCCATTTTAGATCTTAACTTATCTATGATGTCTGTAACTCCAGTCATTATTCTCACCCAAGTTTTGCGTTTCCTGTCTCTTCTTGTGATTCCCAGCATATATATTCCCTCCATGCTCCTTTGCGTTGTCTGAAGTCGCCGGGTTATTGCAGCATTTAACACCCAAGTTTCACTATCATAGGTCAGGACAGGTAAAATGCATTGGTTGAAGACCTTCCACTTCAAAGTCATTGGCATTATTGACTTCAGAATGTGTGAGTTCCTACCAAATGCACTCCAGCCAAGTTTCATACTTCAATAATCCTGTTTTTCTCTCCTGTCCTTACAAGCTGTGACAGGTACGTGTATTCCAAGCAAACATCCAGAGGTTTTTCTTGAAGTTTTACTGGCTCTTGCACTGCAAAACAATTATGCATTACCTTTGTTTTTGTTAGGTTTATCCTGAGTCCTATCTTCTGCCCCGCTGTGTTTAGTTGTTCAAGTCTTGAAGTTAGATCTTCTGCGTTGGCTGCAAAGAGAACTATATCATCTGCAAAACGGAGGTGACTGATGTACTCCCCGTTTAGTCTCCCAATCAAAGGTTTTAAAAACTTCTTCTAAAACGGCTGTGAACAAGATGGGAGATAAACCGTCACCTTGTCGAACTCCCTTCTCAATCTTGAATTCATCGGTCTCTTCATGCAGCATTACAGAAGCTGTGGCATTCTCATAGATACTGTGCTAGAGACGGATGTACTCAGAATACCCTTGGATAGAGCTCTTCAAATCTTCTTTGCTTCCTCAGAAGTACTGCTGAGTATCACTATCTCATCTGCGAATGCAGTTAATGATTGTTTTGGTATTGCGCATTCTTCCCAACTCCACCCATTTGATTTTTTTCTCCCATTGTTTAATGATTTTGTCTAAAACCAAGTTGAATAGAAGTGATGAAAGTCCAACCCTATCCAGCCCCAGCGAGTATTTCGAATGGTTCTGATGTTTCTCCTAAAATCATATTTAGGGCTTGGTGTCTGTGAGAGTCTGGTGTGTCAGTACCCTTGTTTTTCCGTCTATTTTCACTCTTCTAGAGTGTCAAAAAGCAATATGTCTCTCAATGGCGTCATAAGCCTTCTGGAAGTCCACAATTGTAATTACAATGTTGTTTGTCTGTCTGATTTGATTGTTCTCAGGTTCCAGATCTGTTCACTGCATGATCATCCTTTCCTGAAGCCTGTCTGGTGGATCAGCTTGCGGTTCTGCTCTGTAGAATAATGACTTGAAGGGAATCTTGTAGATGACTGGTAATAGTGTAATTATTGTGGTCTGTTTTGTCGCCCTTTTTATGTAGAGGATGGGCCAAAGCGCATTTCCACACCTGTGGAATTTCTTCCGTTATCCAAATTTCGGTGATAATTTTGTAAATTATTTTTGTGATGTCTTAAGTTTCCAGATCTCGGCCATTATTTCGTCTCCTCCTGGAGCTTTGTTGTTTTTTAGTCGATTTACGATTTCATGTACTTCTTTAATTGTGGGTGGTTTTGAATCTGGATTTCATGTGGATTTTTATGATTAGTTTATCGGTGGTCTACTCGCAGTTGAGTAGCTTCTTAAAATAATGTGTGAGAGTTTTACGGTTTGCTTTTGAATTTGTCTCTGTTGAAACGTAATTCATCATATTGTTTTTGTTCGTGGATTTTTGCATTATAAGTAGTTATGTTATATTTCCTATTATAAGTAGCAATTTTCTGACTTTTTATGAGGTTATTGGCATTTGAATGACCCGCTACTGTTATCAGAACCATCGGCTCTTCACCGGGAATCAATCTCGATGGAAGCGATGGACATCGGTGGTCGTAAATCCATCGGTGAAAAAAAACATTTGTTTGATGGATCCATCGATGAATTTAAAAACGCACCCTCTCTGTTGGAATTAGGATGAGTCGGGCATGATTTAGCTGTGTTCGCGTGTTTTTGAATGAATTATTGTTAAAATCAGCTTCGAATGGACACCAGTGTTTCATGCTTTCTTGTCGGATACTTCCTGAAGTTTGGAGATAATAATTGTGAACTAACTAAATGGCGGAAATGTTTTAATCGGTATGTCACCTGTGTGCTGTTTCATTGCTTCGTAGAACTTGAATTGCGGTGTAAACGAAGAACAATTGTAAAGAGAGGTTGCATGAGAGCTTAAATAAGAACGGTAAAGAGAGGATTTGAGGGAGGGCATACCCTAATTGATTACCTTGGAATATGCGCAACAGTCTACGAAAATGCTGTCAATTAACTTCTGGTACGTATCTTCAGGTAAGCCCTTCTGCAATGGAGGCCATCAGAAATATTGAAGAGAATAGAAAAAGGAATGAGTGTTTACGGACAAGAAATTGAATTTTGATCGAGAGAAGGGATTATTTTGGAAATAATTCAACGTGTAGTGGGTTAGATGAAATAATAGTTTAAATGTATGTTTTTATTGAAAATTATGCGATCGGCTATTAAAAAACAGTAGGATTATCAGTAGAAAGCCAGAAGGAAAACAATAGGAATTCGTTAAAGCTAATAGGAACTAATGACCAAAACCCTATAGGAAACCAATAGGATTTTCATTAGAAAATTTTATTGGAAAACAATAAGGATTTACGCTAGAGCTGATCTTCTTCGCAGTATCAGAAATGCCCAAGACACAGGAAGGTCATTACATCGGTTAGATCTTATGAGAACATGATTTCTCTGAACTTATTTAGTAAATTAATCCTTTGAATTAGTCTTCTATCTTCTAATGATTCCCATCCAGCGTCCTGTATAATTGGAGTTTTCTATAAAAATGAATAAACAGTCACTTAAATTTCAGATGTAAGAGTAATCGTTATTGGCGCTGGAGTGAATTGCGGTAAACGGTTGAAATAGTCCGTTAAGATTTTTGCAATTTTGATCGTGCTTTGTTTTTTATCCGACACGATATCGATTCGAAGAAACTTCTTCATGAAATGATTTCCTTTTGTTTCAGAGCCCTTTTATTTTCAGAATTGGCAAATACGTGTCTTATCCTTCGATCTAAAACAGTGTCAATGAGGAATGGGGCGCTCCGCTCACTTGTTTACGAGGCCCTCAGCTCAAACACGGAGAGGGTGTGGCGAGACGCAGAGCGAAGGGAACTTCCTTCCATTCCATCCGTTTCTCTCTCGATTCAAAAAGAATGATCATCATCATCATATCATTATTTCTAATGTATTAAGGAACAGAACATGCATAATATTGGTCAGAATCGGTCACATTTTCTTAAATACCATTGGTTTATATACTGCAATGTCATATCGGACAATTTCATCTCGCTTTTCCGTCTACTTGTCACGCGATTTAGGATGGTGAAAGAGTCGTTGGCGGAGTATCAATGAAGTGTTTGAATGAAGATTTTATTAATCAGACACATTTTGCTATGAGCATGCTATATGCCATTTTCCAACATCCTTTCTTGATTGAGCGAGATGAATACATACATAATGTAATTGGTAATTCGCACGGAAGATTTATTGCTGTACGAATGAATTTGTAGGATGAACTAGCTGATACTACTACAGTTATTGACTGGAATGGCTGTCAAATTAGTTGGATTTTGTAAGATCTAGAAGTTTTTCTATTTGCGAGTAAAAGTTGCTTGCATTCTGCCAGCATAAATTTAAAGTACTGTACTTTGCAAACTTTTATTTGGTTTTTCAAATTTAGGATTTATTAATCCAAATTTTTCTATGGTAAAGTCGATTGTATATCCAAATGGCCTGGGGTCTAACCCAGGACCTTTTTGTAAGATGATATTGCACATAACTATTTGGTCTGAGCAACTCTGACCGTTTCTAAAATTCCAAGGCTATAAATAAACAATTTCTTCAGCAGAAATTCCGCACTCCCCTTTCATTGAATGTTAGAATGCAAATAGTGCCTTAGCGTTGAACCAATGACCATAATGTAAAAGATAAACTATGTTTATGAATCATTCACTACTTCTGTTCACATGCCTGGTCATAGATTTCCACCTTCTCGGCAAAGTAATCATGAAACAATTTAATTTCCCGCCATTCATTTCAAATGGTAGAGCTGCCTGGTTAACCTCAATGCATGGTTCAGTTTAAATGCTTTAGCTCGGATTCGACGATCACCTTGGTCGCCAGTGGGACTTTTACTACGAAGAAATTTCACAAAATTTTCGTTTATTTTTCACTAGTTCAAGTAATTTTGATTCGCAAACAATGTAAATTTCTTTTGTTTTGGCACACTGCTGGCCAAAATTAACGCAACACCTCCCCAGCGATCCTAACGACCGCCAGAGGAACTGTTAGCACAGACTTAAAATGGCAACGGTGGTCAGAGAAGACGATGTATCTGTGTGATAAGGATCTCGTTAAGAATCGAGCCATGAAAAAATATGAGATAAACGTGTAAAATTGCCGATGGATAATTTAACCGAAAGAAAATACATTTCATGGCGTAGTGAGGATCCTCGTAGTTCTGCGTGAGTCCAACGAAGATTCATTACGGCAGGCAGCATCAATATTCGGCTGCGGCGCTGATCGAAGATTTTCATTGCAAAGCTATTATTTAAGGTGTGGTCATTGAGAAAAGAAGGGTTATGGTTATGAAGAATATGTTTTTACATTTAAGCGTGAACGAAATCGAGACATAATAAGAGATACCCTCTTCATCTATGCGAATCAAGTATTCTAGCATATCCAAAATGCCGCAGTGAGACATATTTTTAATGTTAAAAAATCGAATACGTTTCGTAATCATACGCTAAATTATCTTGGTTAACGTTAGAGTCGCGGATAAAGAAACATATTCTCGCAACTACTTACAGCACCTTAAATGCAAGGTCTCCGCACAATAAGTTTCACGTTTTATTCCTCTCGATAAAATACATTATCTTATCAGCAACGGCTGCGAAAACTCCTGATTGCTCAACGCACAGGAGTAATTTTAAGCAAGTTCTCGTCAGAGCCAGCAGTTTTATGTGGAAAACTTACTTTAATGCAAGCGATTAGCCTATGGTATCTGTGAAATCTTTTCTCGTTTTACGTTAACATTAATTTTTGGCTCCTCCTTTGGCACAAACACAGCAACACCATTTCCACTGTCCCTTTTTGTGGTAGGGATATTATATAGCTCCGAAAAAATGAACAGAAAAAACTATATATGAAGCTTTTAAATATTCGTAAATTTTATACTTATCTTTTACCAAGACTAAAACGTAACAAGATTCGCCAATGAAATAAGAAGAAACACATTGTAAATTTCCACAACTTATAACTGGGACGACCGGTTTCAGCACTAAGCTATCATCAGCACTTGCATGTTCACCTGATTTGCGTTGAATGTGTAAAATAGTGTTTATTCTCATTTCATTATGTCTTTCTATGAAGTACGGCCAGAAATGATCACGTTCAACTGATTTGGCACTAATGGGAGACTCAAAAATACTGTGAATCCGTTTGAGCATATTGTCTAAAATCTCAGATGCACGAGAAAACATCATTAAACTCTAAATTTAACGTTAGAGCGACGACTTCTGAAATATGCCATCGGTTCGTACGCGGTAAACTTCCCTCCTTTCCATTACTTATTGATAACTTGTTTTTCCTTTTTATGATCATTTCTCTTACCACTAATGCCTGCTTTCGAACTCCGTTTTCCATATCTATTCCTTTCCGTTTCATTCAATTCTCTCGCATTTTCCCGTTGGTTGCACCCAAAAACGGTTGGGATGGGAGATTTGTGATTTATTAGTGTTCTACCCTCTCAATATTCTCTTTGGTTTCCCACTGTTTATTCCTTCCGACATCCTTTGTCTTCTCTTTTCCCTCGCATTCTACTCTCAATCAGTTCTTATATAAATTATCTATTTCCCAGGTTAAATATGAAACCAAATTTAGAAAACAAAGGAATCAACAACTAAGCGGTAGAAGTGTCAGATCTTCGAATTAGTGGGTTAGTTTGAAAGAAGACCGTATATAGTGACTTCATCTGGTTAGGATAGATTATTGCTCTTTGAATTATTTATGACTATTATTTTATATAATATTTCGCCTCTCGCTGTTTTCCCATAACGCCTCACTTATCTGTCACTGGCTGAATTTCGCGGCAGATGTCGTTGCAATAACTCAGACGCGTCGGAAGGGACTCAAAATTCAATGTCGTCCTTTCGGACATTACAATGGGCACCAATAATTCTCTCCCACAATTTCCTCCGCTGAAAACCACCAATTTCCACTTTCTTTCTCTGTACACAATTTTCCTTCCACGTTATTTATTATTCCCTCACTTCATCGACCGAATCTCCTACTCCACTTAACTGTATTTTGTTTCTGATGAACAACTTTTCTACTGAGGAATGAAAGAAATTTTAAAAACACTTCCACAGAGTTTTATTTAATGCGACATGTTTCGCTAGTGAACTTACATCATCAGGCAATATTCTATTTACAATTTTCAGTTATATCGGAGAAGCAAAGAAAGGGAAGCGAAGGAGAGGGTTTAGGATGTAAAGATTTTGCTGAGTAGCAGTTGTTCTGAAATACTCCGTATCCTTCGAAAAGGTAATTCTGTTTCAACGAAAAATATTCGAGATTGTTCGGAGCCACGATGGGTAAAACCAAAACTACGTTCCCTTCAAAGGAAACAAAGAGCGTTACACATCCGTATTAAGTCTTTTCCACTTTATAGCAGTGAATACGAAGAGCATCGTCGTCAATATATATCAGGAGCGCAGCCAAGAATGAATGAATTTGATGCTTACAGGTCAGTCACGTTACGCGAATCGCTAGGAAACAATCCTAAAGAGTTTTGGTCGTATGTTCGCGAGACTAGAGGCAAGCAATCAAACGTTTCGAACCTCGTCGATAACAATCGAGGGGCAGTTAAAGATTCAGGTGAGAAGGCAAATATCCTTAACCAACATTTTAAAACATGTTTCGTTTCAGATGACGGTCGCGTCAACGTGTTTCTTACGCGATTACATGAATAATGAATAAAGTGGAGTTAGATGAGACGGGTATTAGAAACCTACTACAGCAGGTCAATAGTAAAAAAATCTCCTTGACCAGATAGCAAACCTGCCATCGTTATATCTATGCTTGCAAATGATACAGCCTCCCTCCTCGTTTTCTTTAGTGAATTTGTACATGCGGCTCCAGTCTCTTGGAGAAAGCACACATAACTCCAGTCCCGAGAAAACAGCGTAAGTCAAAGTCGGACGATTACCGACCGATACCAGCCTTGGTGGCGGAGTCATAGCATTCCATCTACGCTATCACTCCAAACCCCAAGGTCCCGGGTTCGAATCCCGGCTGATCGGATTTTTCCGATCAGGGAATGGTTGTGTGTGTTCCTTTTTGCTGTTGTGTGAAGCACTCCCTGACAAGTTCATGGGAGCTTAGGCGGACTTCACCGATAAAGGGCAACAGTAGCTAGGCAGGAAAAAAAGCAGGAACAAGAAAAACACATCTGTATTTTGTAATTTCCTTGAACACAGAATATGGAGTTACTTAATGCGTTTCCTCGGCGATAATGTTACAATCACCCGCAGTCACATGTTTTCCGTAAAGACAGCTCATATGAGAGCCAGTTGACACTACTTAATCATATAGCATAATGCGAGTAGCCGACGATGGCTTTCGGACCAATGATATATTTCTCGATTTTAGGAAAGCATTCGACACAGTGCGTCACGAGAAGTTACTGCAAATACTCGGTTCTTACGCAATCGACGACCATATCGTGGATTAGGTCCTTTCTTACAGGTCAACACGTGGTCTTCGAAGGCGTTTTTTCCGACGAAGTGTCACCAGGAGTTCCTCAGGGCAGTGTTATCGGACCGATCTTGTTTTTAATATACGTAAGCGACATAGTGGAGAATATAAAGATTAATGTGAGTCTCTTCGCGGACGACAGAAAAGGGGCAGACAACGTGGGGAAGAATGGGATACCAGATTTTGTCAGCGCAATTAGTACTATAACTTATGGGGAAACGACGCACATACGTTGGATTGATATGCCGGACTACTGTGCTGACCATTTTCGCTATTCCGTGATCCTTTGTGCTGCAGAAAGGTACGCCGATTTTTCAATCATCGTTATTTTGGAAGTCTATTCATGACGTATGTAATTTGTAATTCATTAAAATACTTAAGCATTACTTATATCGCTCTGTTGAATGAATCGTAACCTACGTTTCTGTGTGGTTTCAATGTTTATCATACTAGAATGCTGTCACAATTGAATTCCTTGGCCTGTAAGTGAGGTTGTGGGGAGGGACGGGGTAACCCCAAGGTAACTAAACCTCCATTTTCTGGTGAAGGAGACGGCGACTGCCATATTCAGCGGTGCCGGTTGCACGGGCACGCAATACTTGGGCCGGAATAAGTAGTGAAGACGATGAGACCACCCACGCATGTGTACTATGTAAATGACTTGTGTGTTTTATGTTCAACATAAGTTCTCTTTTAATATTCGAAGATTGTTCAAGTTAAGTTTTAAGTCCATAGTATTTTCTCATCATCGCAATATAGCATCCCATTCTGCCCCAGGGGTGGAGCAAAATCGAAAATGTTACACTTTCTTCAAAAATCATCAATAGCAAATGTGTAATAGCAAATATATTACTTTTTATAAAGTAAAAAATCTGAGAAAATGATGTATCCCATACTGGGATTATGTACATATTCAGGTTCCTCGGTAAGGAGAGATTCAAAACGTGGAGACTTATTACATTCATGTTACTGACTAATTATCGAAGCCCTTAGTTGGAAATCTCATAAGTAAGGAATAACTGAAGGCGAAAATTATTCGAGAAATTTTTAAACAGTGATTTACACGACCAAATACGCGACGTCGTGATCCCAACTCTCAGTGAACGAGATTTCCGCACTTAGACGACGAAAAGATTTTACGAATTTACAGTGAGAACTTTTATTAGCCTCTTTTTCCGGATAAAGTGCGCTGATATGAAAATATTTAGGTTTATTATTATTTAGTGCAGCTCGCGGGGTATAAATGTACATTACCCGATATTCCGATGTATTCCATAGGAATGCATTGCAGAGATTTTCGAAAATTTAGATCAGTGCAAATATTCTACTTAAAAATACACGTTAAGAGCAAAAGCGCACTTTGTATTTTCCACAAATTTATTTACAAACGACCGGTTTCAGGTCACCTGAAGATGACTGTCGTGGTCGAAACCGGTCGTTCCTAAATAAATTTGTGAAAAATACGAAGTGCGCTTTATTCTTAGATGGCGTTCCACAATATTAAGTCAGAACACCTCGAGCTTTTCGTTTTTATCGCTTGCGGGCTCCATTTCATATCAAAACTTTAATTGGAATCCATGGTCCTACGAAGTCGAGACGATAAGAAAGGATGTTGGATGAAATTTCTTATTTTTATCCCGTAATATAGTTTTCGAATCGAAAAATAGGACAAAATGAAGGAAAACTTTATGAAACGAGTATACATGACGAGTGTGGATGGGAGGGAGACCTCACTGAAATTCGGATTGAGGACATATTAGCAAAGGCCAGCTCTGGAATTAAGTTGATCATATTAATAACCTACGTGTACTAGTTAAGTGGGAAAAATAGCTCTCATGTGCTTTTGAACGAAAATTTTGTAAAATTTCTTCTTAGTAAACAAAGTGTCCCCATGGCGACCAAAGCGATTGTTGAATGCGTTTACTTATTTACGTCCAAACCGAATTAATGCCAAGAACTTATTTCAGAATTTATGAAAAGGAGTCAATTAGTTACATCTTTCCGAAAAACAGAATTATTGTTCTTTTTTCGTATAACAATTACGCAAATTTGTTTACCTCTTTCCCAATGTTTCCCTGATTTCAACGCAAACTCTTTTAAATGGAATCCGCATCATCTGTAAAATCTTTTGAGAATTTTCGTACAAAGCATTATATTTTACCTCCTTGCATCTTGAGCAAAATCCTGTAAAGAACACTATGGACTTTGCTTATTTATCGCAAGACGAATTTTAATATTAACTTAATTTAGACCACTTTAATCCTATCCCTCAATTTAATGAAAATATCCTGCCTAATTTATTACTTTCCGGTAACTTTTCCGCTTGCCTTTGTCAAACAGCGTGTCTAAATGAAAGGTGGGAATCAGGCTAATTGCAATCGGTGGGATAATCCGCACGCCCTTAAAAATCCCTTAATCTGTCTCCATTTCAGCACCCCAATTAGCCCCCCCCTCCCTAAGGGCCAGTGCTCGCCGTTTAGTTCTTTAATTGGCCGCCAGGGGTGGGCGAGACCTGTAATTTGGATGCATTCAATGCGTTGCTATTTATAAACTGCTAGCTAAAGTTGATTCTCAGTGGGAAATTAAAAAGTCGATTAAATTTATTTTTCGTTTTAGCCCTGAATCGAATCTGACGTCTCTCATATTTGTTCAATGGCATTGGTTAAAAAAGTTAAAAATGAAAGTTTACCGTGAAAATCCCAATATCTTATCAAATATATCGCAATTAATTACTGTAATCTATATTAGAAGAAAGACAAATCTTTATAGAACCTTTTCTATAAAACTTGTCTCATGCAATGATTATTTTTAATTAAATTTAAAATAGAGACTAAATTTAACTTACATGCACTTCTTCTTGTGGGAACTCCTTTGGGATCGTAATGGAGACCAACATATATTTGAGTGCCGTTGTTCTCACCGAAATGGGCGAGTGATGAGGTCGAATGATATGATCGAGATTCCCACATTACGACTGAATTTGGACACAGTGCCGTGTGAACGGCATTAGTGGAGCATAACTACAACCGACCACATGTGCCCTTTTTAAATATTATCATCACTTTTGAACACGACCTTAATTTCATACGACAGAAGCATAAACCTGGTTTCAACGATCGCATTGATGGGACTGATTGTTTGCAACCTCAAAAGTGATGGAACTTTGTCTCGTATTTTTTCGAAATCTTCAAACTTTGGATCTTGAACTTTTCTTTTTACTTACAGGTGAGCGTAGTCGCTGACATTGGAAATGTATACTAGCAATGGTAAGTATTGTTTTAATTACCTATCTATGTGGTTTATTTTAAGAAGGACTTCTTCATGCAAATAGGGTTCCTATTTCATCATTTTCCAGTTTCAATAAATCTTATAGTAATGGATTACATTGATTAACGATCTCGCGTTTGTTCCCTCGCTGACCACCGATTAGTATTCCCTATTAGTATTCCCTATTAGTATTCCCGGTCGGACCTTTTCCAATTCTTCCTTGACATATTTCCTGGGAGCCTTTCTCCTGCAAAATTACCCAATTTCCTCGTGAATTAGTATTCTTATGATTGCTGAATACATCTTCAATACAGGAATATTTAACAACATTGTGTTGAAATGAACACTATTTTCCATAACAATAGCTGTAAAACTGACGTTTTTATTTAACGGCGAGTTTATTGTTCTCAAGTTTTTTTTTGTCCACGCGTCGTACTTGAAAATCGGCGTGTTATTATTATTTGAAATTTTATTATTTTCTTTGTCAATACAAAGATAATCCTTTCAAAGGTGCGACTCTTATCAACCTTGACAGAATTATTTCTTTTGCTCATTTGACCATTTTGACGATGTGCTACAAACACTGGGAGGCTGTTTGTTCTCAAAAAGATTATTTTCCGACGGGATTTTCCACTAGATCTTCCTCAGTTTACGAATTGCGCCAGAGATCGGTGACCACTGTCATTCAAATGCCATTTCCATCTTCTTCATCGATAATGGACATCCGGTTGCAAAACGAGAAAGACGGAGCTGAAAACATCGCCCTCATCGTCCACACAATTAAACGTCGGTCAGAATAAAGGTAAAAATCAAAGATAGCCTTGCGTGATTGGGGAGAAGCATCAAGAATGGCAAATGGACACAATTGCGTTTACATTAAATCAGAAGAGATCCTAAATCCTATTATGGTCCACTTTATGATGCCTATCACTATGAATAAGCAGGGCCGGTTTAACCAATAGGCAGAAGAGGCAGTTGCCTGGGGCCCCCGATTTTAGGGGACCCCCGAAAAATGAAAAAATCTTTGAAAATTTTCTTACAAACATAAAATTCCAAAGAAGTAAATGAAAATATAATCACAACTGAAAATTTTTATGAAAGCTATAAGTTTTTATTTTAATCGAAAAAAGAAGGGAACGGACGTGAAAAAAGGGCCCCCAAATTGATGGTTGCCTAGGGCCCCGTTGAGGGTTAATCCGGCCCTGTGTATAAGGATTATATGTTGATATATCCAACGTCGGAAACGATGAGCTGGTTGAGGAGTCGAAAGCTACGCGGCGCGACTTTGTTATCTTCCTTCATTATGCTTCTAGGTACCCCAATCGCTGCCATTTCCTTGCATTTTTGATAACTTACACCATTTATCTCAATTTGCTTAGCTTTGTATTTTCTCTCGCATTCTGCTCTCAATTGCATTCCATACAATCCTCTTGACTCGCCACTTCAATTAAAACCCTCCTCAACCATCTCTCTCATCCGACTTTCCATTCTAAGCCACTTCTCGAATCCACATTTGGGGCCCTTATACCAAAATATTCCACACCAAGGATTTTACCAATCTTTTTCCGATTCCTTTATCGAGACTTCTAGTTAATCTATCCTTTCCTTGGCTTTTAAAACCTCAATTGCAAATCAGAGCGCGTCCGCCTTTGGTGAAACTGGTCCAGGGTTCGCGAAATTAATAGAATATCGTTTATTTCAACCAACACAACAACACTACTTAAGTAAGATAATTTACCCTTCAGTTTTCCTGGTCTTTAATCTTTCTTTGCTTTGGAAAACCTCTTTCGTTTAGGAAAGGGTTAAAATATCGGCGGTGCACTCGGGAAATATCCCAAGGAAAAATGGACTTTAAAAAAGTGTGACGGGGCCGGGAATCGAACTCGAGATGTATCCGGGAAGCTGCTATAACCAACTAAACTCGAGGCCAGAACTGCTTCTTTGCTTAACTGATTAAAGCAGCCATTTTTCTATTGGTTGAAGCAGCCCTTTTTGTATTGGTTAAAACAGCTTCTTTTCTAATGGTTAATGCAGCCAGATCTGATTTAGATGCATGGTCTAATTTTCTCAAATAAAAAATAAATCTCGTAGCCGCATTCTGAGCTCGCTGTAGTTTAATAGTTAGTTCACCGGACAAGTCTTGGTAGATATTGTCTCCGTAATCAAAGTGAGGCATAATTACAGACTTCACGAGCTGTGCTTTCAGAGAAGAAGGGAGGAAATATCCTAAGCGCCTGAGATTTTGAAGGGACATATATACTTTCTTACAAATATTTGTTACTTGCTGCGACCATTGCAGATTTTCATTTATGAAAAGGCCAAGATTGTTTACTGAATTACTCAACGGGATTTGAAATCCGTTTAAGGTGGGCTTCGGAATCATATCGATATTTGAATTCTTTAAAAGTTTAGGATTGCCAATGATAATGGCTTGCGATTTAGTTGGGTTAACGGCAATGAACTTATTTCTGCTCCATTCGTTAATTAAAGCTATATCTTGGTTTAACAAATTCATTGACTGAGGAAGGTCTGTTGAACTGGAGTCTAAATAGATCTGTAAATCATCGGCATCAAAATGATACTTGCTGTATCTAATGACTTATGGACAGTCGTTCATTTAAAGAGAAAATAGCAAAGGACAAAGTATGGAACCTGTACTCTGTATCCATTTGGAAGAGGAATCATGAGATATAACTTTTTGTTGTCGCTCGAGAAGGTAGGATGGAAACCAGTTGGAGGATAATGTAGAGAAGCCGATATCACGCAATTTGGCGATCATAATATCCACATCAATAGAGTCAAAAAATTTACAAAAATCAAGAAGAATTAGAAAAGTTAATTTTGTATTGCCAATAGATCTTCTAATATCATGAGTGACTTTCACCAAAGCCGTAGAGGTACCTTTACGGAAGCCCGATTGTAAGGGGTTAAGAATTGAATTATGCCTAAGAAATTCGGATACCTGGCCATATACTAGTTTCTCTAAGACTTTGCTAAATCCAGGGAGGAAGCTGATTGGACGGTAATCGATTTAGTTTAATTTGGAGGTTTTTTGGAATTGGTCGGATTAGCGCGCACTTCCATGATTTAGGGAGCTCTCCTTGAAGGAATGAATGATTGAAGATATTGGTTAATGTTGGTAGAATTAGAGAGCAAATTTTATTAGTGAACGTGATTAAAGTTTCGCCCACTCCGTGCGCATTGGACTTGATAATTCTGATGGCTTGGTGTTGTGATTTCGGCTTGAAGAAGAACTGGGGCTTATTAATTGATGTATTTGTCTTTCGTTTCAAATTATTTTATACTCGGTGTGTAATTGGCTTGAGAAACTGACTGTTTTAATGGGTGCATAAGCATTTAATGAATTAAGAAATAATTTATTTAGATATTGATCTTTGAATCTGTATCACCGAGGAATTCTCATGCCACGGTAGTTTTAACGTGTCTTCTAAAAATTGATCACAATTTATATTCTTCAAGTAGCGATATTGGATGACCTTCTGTTTGTATTTGGGTACTTTAAGTGAATGAGCTAGAAATAGGACATCATGATGAGAAATTCCGGGAGCAGGCAGTTCACCATTCATTTTTACTTTTCCTGGGTTACTCGCAACGATGAGGTCAATCCAATTGGAGGATGTTTCTGTATTGTATGTGGACAGCAAAATAGTCGGATAATGCGCTTCAAAGGATTTGGAGTCGTGATTATCCGTGTTCAAATTAGCGTTAAAGTCTCCTGCGATTAATATGCACTCGTATTTGTGGCGCAGATTTGACAATTCCTCGTCTATCTAGATTATATCGATAACTAGGAATGACTATGTAAATTTTGCGAATGAAGCAAACCCTGCATGCGATAAAAATGAGAATTACGTGCAAACCTTATGCAAATCTAACTTGGTCATCCTGGTTCGAACCCAGCAGAATTGGCGAATAAATTTGATCCTTATGGGCTGCTTCTTGAGGAACACGTGTGTCAAATTTGGTCAAATTCGGACAAATTGTTTGGACGTCTGTGACATACGGACGCACTGACAAAGGATTTTAGTATAATATATTTGGTGAAAGAAAGGAAAAGCAGACAAGAGAAACTCTAATTTATCGATTTTCTCTTTGTTTGGGATATTAATTTTTCCTAAATCAATAAATAAAAGTAAAATGTGGTTACAATAACCAGCACCATATTTTGCATTCTTGCTCCGATAGCAATCTTGCTAGATCTAATCTAGGCATAATCCTATTCTTGCTTTGAAATGTGAATTTTTGAAATCGCTGAAATTATGATAATTTAGACAAAAACAATGATAATGTATAGCTATACTATAATTTTTATAACTGTATGATATTTCAATTAAAACAAGCACGAATCGCGCAGTCTGCGCTTAAAGTAGTAAAATGTAATGCCAAATGAATACTTTCAAGTTATTACGGGGACATGGAGTACCCATTAACATGGGGTCAATATAACCCCAAGCGATTTATATAACGAAAAGCAAATGAAATTTGCCAACGAAAGTTTCGTTTCTTAAAACAAATTTATTATATAATGATAATGAGAGAAATTTGTTAATTTAACTGATAAGACGTATTTAATTTTAGCAGTGTTACGAAATTAAAAAATAGAAAAAATAAATATTTAATAAACTTTCTAATGATTTTTGAGTGCTTTCGTATAAAATAATTCATTAGTAAGTACCGTAAATAAATTAGATCATATAAGTAAAGAATATAAATTAGATCATGATTACCAAATGAAAATAAAATATTTCCGTAAAATATGCTAGATATCTATTGCTATATCTTTGCTAAATATTTCTAAGATTTTTTCTTTATATTTTCAAATTATAACTCTCCTGCTTAGTTTAAACATTCAAAATCCTCAAATTAATAAAAATAAAGTTTCTATATTTTCCAATATTTCATGCAGGGCTGCCACAATTACGATAAAACATTTTTTTCTAATTCGATAAAATCGATCTATGTCACATATTTCAAACAATTATTTATCGTTATGCAGTGGTAAGACCGTGGTAATTTTCATTCCTTCATCATATTCGATTTGATTCTTTTCCGTTTAAATTTTTCGTAGAAACGTTTCCTTATCTCCTCTCTGCTTTCCAACCAAAATTATAGATAAAAATGTTAAAAAGCTTAATAAAAGTAATTGTTATACATTAACTGGAAAATAGTCAACAATATTAATTTAATTTAATTGCATAATAGTGTATTCCTCCTCAAAGACAAGGTGATGGTGGTGAGGTCTACTAGAGTGTTCCCTCGGATGGAACATTTTGAAAGAAATAGGAATGTTAGCAACATTGTGGAAGAGTTTTTTGCAATATCATACGATAATTTTATGTTCAATTTATAATAACGTTTATGAATTAGTCATTAAAAATATTTATCACTGAAAATGAAATTAATAATTTAATCAGCCTATTTCTGTATTTTCTATGAATTATTTATCATAAAAAGATGGGCCAAATTAGTTTCGCCGCTGAAACTTTCCATGCGAAAACTATATGAAATCATGAAAAAATATGGCAGCACTGTTTCTTGGAGTTTATAACCATTCTTTATTATCAGGAAAGAAATAGAGAGTAATTTCCTTCCTAAAATCAAGTTAATTTATTCTTTTTTTCCTGAAACATACAACTCATTTTTTTGAAATTTAAAATAACTGACTTTTGCTGCTTTGGTTCTATGGAGATGCTCTTACGGACCACGTTATTGATTCTTATCGAATAAATCCGTTCTCATTCCGTAATTCCAATAATAAGAATACCAATTACAATACCAGAGAGCTACGTAAAAATACTTTTGAATAAATCGTTTTTAACGGTTGGTGGCAATGATATCGTGAAGTTGGTTGGTTAGGTATCCTATTCAAAGATATCGACTAATTTCAAATAAATTATATCTACATAAATGACGTCCAAAATTTGGGAAACAAAATATTTTGTGTATATAATACATTTGATAGGTTGGAAACTATGGGAGAAGTGACTTAACCATTTTGGAAATATTATTAATCGATTTTCCGTGTTTGAAAATCTCTCACTAGAAAGTTTTAAAGAAATTCGGAAATTTATTTTTGGTAAATGTTTAGGCATTTTTTTCGAAAGGAGCGAAAGCAATATTTATTATTTTCCGGCATTTGTGAAATTAAAAACTTACTGCATATTTGTTATACTGAATCTCAGTAATACACTTTCTTCTTCATATTCTGAAAGCTTATAACGTTCAGGTACATTTTCATAGGAAATGATATCAATTTTATAAGTAACTGTAATTTCGGAACAATTATTAACATAACATAATTTGGGACAATTATGTTTAAACATTTAAATTAGATTAAGTAAGATAAAACGTTCAACTGTATTTGTTTTTCTAAGGATCAATTAAAAACTATGATAAATAGAACTAATTTATTTGCCATTTCAAATATTTTTAAAATATCAGAGAATTTTGAGGTCATATTGACACGACAAGAATCATTGCACTCATTTTTTAACGCTACTTACTTAGTCACTAACACTAGGTTATAAATTGTAATGTCATTTTTTAGTTTTGCAAATCCTGTTTGTTATATGAAATGCATGAAAAAATACGAAATTTTTTCGTTCGGAGCCAGTTAGTTTTAAAACAGAATTTTCACTTTCGGATTCTATTGCTTGCACTTGAATATATCATTCTCCTCTCTTACTTTTAATTTCCTTCTCAATAAAAATTAAATACGTAATATTCTTTTCAATTTTTCGGAAAATTTGTAATAAACTCATATCGAAAATATTGAGAAATTCAACACGAAAATATTATATGTGACCAACGTTTTTAATATTTAGGGAACATAATACTTATGTTTTTTAATTCGGCAAACCACAACTTATTCCACGGTCACAATCTTTTCAATCACTAAGCAGAGTAACTGTAGTATATAAAAATTAACGGGAATTCATGCCTGCGCTGTCCCTGTTAACGGGCAAACCGCATTGCACCTGTGACGTATATTAAGCCTGATTTCACGGCGAGGCTATAAGTTGGGATTCAAAAACTTTCTGTGCGACATTTTTATATTATTTTAATGTGTTTATTTTTACTCGCAATAATAATACGTAATAACAAATAATCGTAATTTCGTTTATTTATTTACTCTTCTGATGATTATTTTGATTTATTCAATTCCTTACCTAAGGATTGAGTTTCTCCATATATTAATGATTGGAAGCCGTTCGTGCTGTATATTATTTCTCATAGAAATTTTAGTAAGCTTCTTGCTCGATGCCTAATTATCTACAACTTGCGGATTAAGTAAACGAATTTGCGGGCAGAAAAATGCAATGAAAGTCATGTTAAATTATTTCTAGATAGTAGTTATTTGTTCAGTAAATACAGGTCAACAAAAACAATAAAAAGGTATCCGAAATTATGAGTGAGGATACAAATATTTTCTATATTTATAAATTTTCGGCATTACAGGCAACAAAGAGTTTATTAGAAAACGTCTTTACTTCCGGTGGGTTATATTTAACTCGTTCTTTAAATTGGTTGATTGAAAGAGTTATTACTCAGATGCGCCTTTACATCTATTTCGTATACTTGGTTTGATCAACTTCCGCCTAAGTTTCCCGTTTTACGAAAAAAGGATATAAATTTTCACTGGCGTTATTTTCCTTCTCCAACAAGTTAATCCCTGTGATCTCCTCCCTGCAAATATTCCTTTATCCTCAACCCCTGGCATTCCACCGCAGGCAAGCTCCCCTTCGTGCCTTTGAAACGGGCTTTCCCTTTGTGCTTCCCAGCCTCGGTAAATTTTGAGGTTTCCCCGCCAGTATTACTATATGCAGTGTATTTTTAGCAATTATATCTTCCAAAGTGTTAATTAAGGAACACATTGATTTCGGAATCCTCAGAAGAGCCCTTCGACGCACAATTGAATGACATTTCGCCGAAATCTCTGAATCTCGCTTACCTTTGCCACGATGTGGGGGCGAAGAGAGGCGTTGTTGATAATGTGATAGAAGTTCACCAAAATTATTTTGGCGCCATTAAACGTAAAGAGGCATATGCTGAGGATTCAAAACTTGCACATGTTTCTTGGAATTAAATAATGGGAAATCTGAGATTATTGGCTCGAATTTATTGTTTGCTTTGAAAATTTCCCCTATTTTCCCCAAGCAATTGTATTGAAGTTTCTTGTGCAGGAACACAGAAAACGGCAGAGATGAAATTCGACGCAAAATGTAGTAACATTCAGACGGCGAAATCTGAAGAGAATTGCGAAGATCTGCATGTAAGAATCTCGAAATGTAAATGTATTTTTTGTTGGTAACTTTAACTTTGAACGGGAAAATCTGTGTCTTAAGCCAAGGTTGAACAGAGAAATAGTGACTTGGCTGGGACTCAAACCCTGAGCCTGGGGTCTGAAGTACGAATATCTACAGAGGTGAGAAGGACGTGGTAGTTCAATGGTTAGAATACCTGCCCGGAAAGTGCGAGATCTGCATTAAAGTTCCGGCCAAGTCACTATATTTCGTTTCTTGCACAACCTTGTACTTTTTTCGGTTTGAAAGTATGAAATTCTGAAAACATCTGCGTCTTTAATTAGTGTGAAAGGGACGATGTAAATATTTTTTCGGATTGAGTGCGGCTGAAGGAATTCCCTGGTGTCCAAATTGTTCATTTAATTCTTTGTACGCGCAAATAGTCGATGCTAGATTTCGGAAACATCTTTCTACTGGAATTCTTTACAGCGAATGAAATGCCTTCCATGAAAAAGAATGTCTTATGGCGTTGGGCAATTACGAAGACGAACTCAAAATGTTTGAGTCATGTATTCCGAAATGAATAAAATCTTCTAAAATCATCTAAAACATTTTCATAGCAACGGAATATTTATGCTCTCTTTGATATGCCATGTTGTAATCCTCCTACTGAGGTTGAAGTTGGTTGAGTTTGTCTTGGTTAAACTGAATAAAACTGAGGAGTAAATAATTCTTTGTTGGAAAGATCGGTAGATAAACTTTACTTGGTCATCGTTTACAAGTTACTGAAATAATCTTATTATCGTCACATTTAGAGTCTTTCCAAAGGTCCTTTATATTAAGGACCGAAAGCGCGGTGTCCGTTTTCTCGGAATAGCGGGGAATGAGAAGAGGAACGCCGACAAAAGCGGCCATTGGAGATTTTGAGCCTCCAATCCGTTATCTCTCTATTTATGGTTTTGAGAGTGTTTTACAATTAGAAGTAGGCGTTTAGTTGTAATTTGAAAAATACTTTGTTTTGTATTACTTGAACCTAATACTGAGATATTTCATAATTTTTCTGCGTATATGACTGCTAATTTGTTTTTTCCCTTGCCCAAAGTTGTTTCTTGCACAACTGAAAAATAATTCGCTCATTAAAGTAATTGCTATTCACTAAATTGTTATAGAAATTTATTAAGATGATTTCTCTCTTTTCCATTTTACTTACACTCACAAAAGCGCTATAAATTTAATAAATATTTTTTCCTTTGCTACTTTTCCATTATAATCATTAATTATGTACGTACCTTAATCACGTAATCCAAGTGAAGACAATATCTATAGAATGGTTTCTTCCGGTATGCCGAAATTTCAATTATCTTTAAATATGAAACTTCAAGTTCGTATTGTCCTTCTTTGAGCCGAAATAAAATGTAATTATTATTAAACGAGATGTGTTGATTTAATTGTTAAATAAGAGATTTAATTCCCGTTTCGCGCTGTTGAGGAGTCCGAATCCAAAACAAATGCACTGCATAACTCGAAGAGTGATATCACTTCGTAGAAAGACACTCCAACTGCAAAAAAGGAAAGAATTCCGATGAAAACAATTTCCCCACATTTCCGATATATGCGACAGGTTTAAAAGAATAAAAAAACGGTATCTCTTTTTCGATTGAAATATCCCGCGTTGGCTTCAATGTAAGCCTCTTTGAAATAAATCTCGTCGACCTTTTCAGCAGTCCGCCGGAAATGAAGGCGCTGTTTGGGTTCGATCGTAGCATTGGACACGTGTTTTCATTCCGAGGACTTTAGGACGGTATAATTCCGAGCAGAGGAGCACTGAGTTTCTTTAAGCCTCATTTCTACGGATTTTAAGTCTTCTTGAACGGAGAATAAATTTTCTACCTTTTCCTCATGTTAGCTGAATACAGGATGAATTTTAATCCTTACGAACTTGTACTTAAAATATCGTATAAAATTTCTCAAACATGACTGGAGTTCAGAATCTCCAATGCATGCTTTTTATTGAATTTAGAATGAATTAAAAAAGATAATTGTAGTTTTCCGTAGCGAAATTAGTGAACAGATATCTCAATAGATGAACATCTTTGGTTACTCGGTAATACAATTATTAGTATTACCATACATATTTTAACCATTATTGCATTAATATATACAATCTTCATCAAACTGTATAAAATGGTCCATCATTATCATCACCATCCTTAAGAGAAAGCTGCATTACGTAAAATACATATAAGGACTCATGGATTAGGCAAAAAGATTAAGTTAAAAGAAAGCTTATCAAATAAATCAACTTTGTCTGGATTTACCTATTAAGATACTTATTCTTACGTTACATCTAACTTTAAAGTTTGGAATCTTGTTCTGGGTAATTTCAAAAATGAGTATAATTTTAAGAGTGTTATCGTGAAAATAAACTTCTCTATTTCCATTAGATTTTTCTTTTCCGTAAGTAAACGTTTATATTGAGGATCAGATTATACAAACACGTGTGCAAAGTTAATATTATTAAAAGCTTAATATTTTACGGAGCGGAAATTTTCGAATCAGTTTCTTTGAATGTAAATAATTATTTTTCGATCCGTCTGTTAACGTCATAATTTCTAAAAATATTCACCCGAGCCAAATTTGAAAGTACATAGTATATTTTTATTTCAGTTATTAAAAAAATATATTGAAATACATGGATCAATTATTGTAATTTAAGGTGAAATATAACCCTCGAGCGCCCACGGTTGCGTATACGCAACCGGCGTTATAATTTTGCAAATACAGTCCCTGACACCACAGCGCTATTCTTATCCGTTTATGAAACTGCTAAATTGTGCTCAAGACTTCTGTCTACATGTTCCAATGACTTTTTTCTGCCATTAGTCAAGCATAGGGCAGAAATGGTGGCAGACTTAGATCGCGGTGCAGCTCACGCTCAACATGGATGTACGCTTCGTGTGAATAGAAGTCTAAGTTTTATTTCTTGCATTTTCCGGCGCCTATAATGCATGATTTCGTCGACAGATATTATAATGCTACTAACTACATCACTTTTTGGCGGATTAATTCCTTTATGTTTATGAAAATTGGTCTTGATACAAGTGGTTGCGTATACGCAACCACGGGCGGTAATGGTAGCAATAGAACTCTCTCTCAAATTCCGGCGACTTCTTAGAATTCTCATTTCACTCTGCAATTAAAGTGAAACTTTTGCAGTGATGAAGGCAATAAGGAGTATTAGTGTGCACAAATGACAATTTTCAGTGATATTACGTTGAGAGAAGCGCTGGACATTTTTGAATCTAATGATATTGACGGTGATTTAGATGTCATTTTTATAGTACCTCCGGAATGCAAGATCGCTTCTGATGAAGGTTCCGCAGAAGAAGATGACACCGGCGAAGTTTAGAATTTATCTTTTTGACAATTGAGAGCTGGAGTTGTATTCCGCAGAAAACCTGACGACCTTTTAGGTGATATTGGGACTGTGACTGCCGTCATTCCTGGAGAGCAAAATTACACATACGCAACGCCGAGTGAGTCATCTGCTGCACATAATTTGTGTTTGAAGGAAAAGTAATATTTACAAATAGAAAATAAAAGTATTTATAATTAAAAGAACCTTTTTTGGGAGGAAAAAGATATCAGTGATTTCCTGCCCCCTTTTCCGGAACAACATTACTCTGAGTTTAGGAATAAGTCATGCGTGGAAACGTTCGAATTATTTTTACTTTCTCCATATACGAAGTATAGAGAAAGTATTGTTTTCATGAAAAAATTCGACTTCGAGATTTCAACGGAAATACATGTTTTGGGGTCCCTAGAACACGTTTTGACCATTTTCGGAATGATGTCTGTGTGTATGTGTGTGTGTGTGTGTGTGTGTGTGTGTGTGTGTGTGTGTGTGTGTGTGTGTGTGTGTATGTGTGTGTGTGATAGTGGGCGCTCTAACGTGAAAACTATTGGTCGTATCAATACCAAACTTCATGTATAGTAGTGGTGTGTGTGCTGTCAGAGTTGATTAGTTTTTGGAGTAAATCGGTCAACCGGAAGTCGAGCTTTATTGATTAAAGCTCATTTCCGGTTTTCAAAATATCTCCATAAATATGATATATACGTATATTGTATTACTTATAAAAGTTTTAGATAATGTAATTTACTATAACTTTTGTATTTAATATATTTTTGTATCTGCGGTTGATTAGGAGTTATTTGTGAAATACTGATAAACCGGAAGAAGATGATTATGTACTTTGTGGGCGCTCTAACATGAAAACTTATTGTCGGATCAACACCAAATTTCATAAATTGTACTTTTATTACAGTCGTTAGAGTTGATTAGTTTTTGGAGTAGATCGGTTACCCGGAAGTTGAGCTTCATTCTTCAAAGCTTATTTCCGGTTTTAAAATATCTCCATAAATATGATATTTAGGTATATACTATTATTTATAAATGTTTTAGAAAATGTAATTTACTATAACTTTTGTATGAAACATATTTTTTTATCACTGATTGTTTAGGAGTTATTCATGAAATACTGATAAACCGGAAGTTGCTGATTATGTACTTTGTGGGCGCTCTGGGCTCTATGGGCGAAAGGCCAAATTCATCTTTTTTCATCGAGCATGTCCCGAAAAACATTATTTATAATTTTTGTGACGTAAAAGATAATAATATATAAATTAATCACTCATCTTCCAAGTTTATATTGAATATAGAGTTCGAAATTACTGTCGTAGATAAATATTTACATCTTATATATGGAGAAAGTCATGTGCTGGCCACATCAGATTTTCGAGCATGTCCCGAAAAACATTATTTATAATGTTTGTGACGTAAAAGATAATAATATATAATTTAATCACTCATCTTCCAAGTTTAGATGGAATATAGAGTTCGAAATTACTGTCTTAGATAAATATTTACATCTTATATTTCATAATAGTTTTAGAAAATTATATTTACAATAACTTTTGTATGAAACATATTTTTGTATCACTGATTTTGTAGGAGATATTCATGAAATACTGATAAACCGGAAGTTGCCGCTTATGTACTTCATGAGCGCTGTGGGCGCTGTGGGTGAATAGCCATTTCATCGTTTTTCATCGAGCATGTCCCGAAAAACAATATTGAAAATGTTTCTGACGTAATATATAATATGATATAAATTAATCACTCATCTTCAAAGTTTAGATGGAATACAGAGTTTGAAAAGACTGTCGTAGATAAATATTTACATCTTATATATGGAGAAAGTCATGTGCTGGCCACATCAGATTTTTTGATGATGATATTGTGCACCATTTAGTGACCGAGAGCAATAAATATTCGCTCTTCCTGAACTTGCCAAACCGATATATTGAGAAAGATGAGGTCAAAGTTTATCTTGGCAATCTTTTGCCTTCAAGTTATCACCAGTTACCATATAAGACAATGCTTTGGGAAGAAAGCGGTGATACTAGTTGTGAATTGGTTTCTGACAAAGTGAAACGCTGCTGCAAATACTTGGTAATTGGATTGAAATGCAACGGCCACGAATGAATCGAGCATACAATATTTTCATGGGAGGAACTGATGGAATGAATGAAAATATAAGCAATTGCCGAATCGCTATCGGGGGGGGGGGGGGGGATGGTACCGGCAAACTCTAACGTAGATCATTGATACTGTGGTACGGAATGCGTGGGTTTCATTGCGGCATTCAGGGAAGTCTTTAACGCGGTGCAGTTCAGAAGAATTAACTTTTGAGATATGGCAAGCCTCACCAGAAAAGAAAACGAGGGAATGTAAGAAATTGAGCCGCTACGGAAGAACTGCGATTTCATTCGATTGGCCATTTTATAATTGTGAAAGGTGATAAGAGAAGACGTAAATGTGCAGGAGAATTTTCTAAAACAATATGTCAAACATCATGAAAGAAGTGCAATGTTTTTGTGTATATCGTTTTGAGAAGTACCATATCTTTGCGAACAGTTCTTAGAAATACTGTTTTTTGTACCATTACAACTAATTATTTGTTTATTTTATAAAAATTTAAAACATTTGCGACAAAAATAATTATATATAAATATTGGATCGAGTAAGTATGGTTAAAATTTATTTGACGAAAAATAAATGTTAACAACAGGTAATATGTTGCCTGACTTCTTTAGTATGGCGTTTCTCGCTCACTGGCCGGAACTGACATGAAGAACGCCCACGGTTGCGTATACGCAACCACTATTTATTGCAAAACAATATTATTTATAATTAAATATTATATTTATTCAATCGTATGAATTCAATACAAACAGAAATAACACAAATTTAATACAATTATACGAAAAAAAGTTTCTGGGCGTTCGAGGGATAAATACTCTTCCTCTACTGGGTCATTGATACGTTTTCTCGATGTAAATAAATCCTAAATCCCTCACTAAAGCCAAAACTTTGTGTTCTTAAAAAATCACATTTCCAAACCGCTTAAGAAGATATTTGATGTTAAACTCGAACCTCATCGAAGACTTCATGTTATAACATCAGATTTCAGCATCTTGCTAACTCCGGTATACCTCTTTTCTGTAATTTTCAGTTTACAGCTACATCTACATCTACATTAATACCCTATAAGCCGCCTTTCGGCGTGTGGCAGGGGGTGTAAACACCAGATGAATCTAAACTACTTCCTTATTCAGTTATTGTCGCGTATCGTTCGCGGAAAGGATGAATTTTTAAAACGATTCGTCCTAGCATCTATTTCTCTTAACTTACGTTCATTATCGGATCGACCGACGTAGCAGGGGGTTTCATGATACCGATTGTATCTTCCGAAAATGTAGTTTCCATGATTTATTAAGCAATTGCAGCCTAGCTTCCAATCTCCTTTCTTTCAAGGATTCCCAACCTACGTCTGAGAGCATTTTTGTAATTACACTGCCTTGAGGTACACCAGAGGTAACTTTGACTCTATTTGAGCTAACGCCATCCAGTACAACTTGTTGTTCCCTCTCGTAGAGAAAATCCTTAACCCAGTCGACTACTTCCTTGTTAATGCCCGCTAGTTTTAGTTTGTAAATTATTTTGTAGTGGGGGACTCTATCGAATGCTTTTTTTGAAATCTAGGAAAATAGCGTCCACTTGCTTTTTACTTTCGGCAGACTTTAAGATATCGTGTGCAAATAGAGCAAGTTGGGTTTCACGTGATCTAGACTTTTGAAAACCATGCTAGTTCGCGTAGAGGAATTCATTTCTATCTAAGAATCCCATGTGTGAGCTTACGACGATATGTTCCATTACCTTTCCGGACAGCGAAGTTAATGATATGGGTCTATAATTTCCTGGGTCCTCCTTTAATCCGCTTTTATAAACAGGAGTAATATTAGCTAATTTCCAATCGGATGGGACCCTACCTTCATTTATCGATTTACAGAATATAATTTTGAGATGAGAATCGACGCTTTCTGCCAGTTCTTTAAGCACTCTTGCCGGAATGCCTTCTGGCCCTGGCGACTTATTTGGCTTAATTTTGCGTAAGATTTTAACTATACTACCTTCTGTCGTAAAACTTATATTTGGTATGGAATCCAGTATATTAATCTTGGGGAGGATCTCTATGTTACAATCTGACGTGAATACGCTTTGGTAAAATTCGTTCAGAATGTTCGCTTTCCTCTTCGAATCGCAAGTAATGTTACCTTCGATATCCCTTATCGAGCTCACTGTTTGTATCTTTCCCTGTACCTCTCTAACGTAGGACCAGAAAGCTTTAGGGTCTTCTGGTAAACATTCCCCAAGTATTTTCTTTTTAAAGTTGCTGTGGGCGTTACGCATAGCTCGCTTGGTGTCGCATTTTGCTTTCTTGTGCTTTTCTAGCAATAGTGATCGTGATGGATTTGGAACAGGCTGATCTATTCCCGTAAAAGCCTTTACTTTTCCGTGCAAAACTCTCTGTTTGCGGAGAACCTCTTTATGAATCTGTTCGCAATTGCAATACTATAGGGCAAAACAGTCAACTCGTTCCAAATCACAGAACGGAGACGTTTCACAAATCCTAAGTAAAAACTGCCATTGGTGCACTCATTCCCCTTCTTTCAAGAATCTCACCATCTCAATCTCCTTCTCCTCAACAACCTCAGCACTGATCAACACCCTGAAGACTGTCAGTGTGCGTCCCAAATGTCGCCTACCTAACTTTTTCACTGCATCTCATCCTCTTGGGTTGGGAAATCAAACTGGAAACTTAATCAGCGTCACTCTCCTCGTTTGGTCTACAGATATCCAATCTTTTCCTTAGCATATGCAATTTGGAGTAACTAGCAAAACTTCAAAAAATGATTCGAGAGAAATTTCCAATATAGAGTTCCTCATATCCCCTACCCTTGTTCCTAATACACGATGCGATATTAAGAGCAACCATTAAAAATATTACACATAACTTTTGTAAACTAATTTAAAACTACTCCTACGAAAAAAGAATTTAAATTAAAAAGAAGGACAAGGAATAATGTGTCATAATATTTAAGAAAATTTAAAAAATGTGTGTACAATTGCACACCTACAATACACATACATGGTAATATAGTTCAACTCAGTTATACGAACACCGCTCAAACACAAAAGTTGTTATTTCAGCTGAAGCGCCTATTGAAGATCGGGTTGCTAGGCGATAACATTGCTCAGTCAACACAAACATTTCGAAGGTTAAAAGCAGTTTTATCTTGAAAATAATAGCACCTTTATAATCCTCATTTCATGTACTTTCAAATGATTCAATCGAAATAACGATAGCAAAACCTTGCCCTGGATTGATTGTAGTGCAAAAAACGTGCGTCAGAGCTTCAAACACTTGAGACGCTATATTGTTTTTCCGTCAAACATCTCGCCGATGGTGCTGCCTCATAACGTAATGGTTAACTACAGAAACTCATAAATGCTGCAAATAGAAGCTTGAAAACACGACTAGGCGATATTAGGCACAGGGATCATACACAGGGACCCTCGCCCTACATTTTGGTACTTATCTTTAAAATTTCCATTTTTATCCAATAGTTTCCAAAGGTATTTATTGATTTGTCATTTTTAATTAACTGTTTATTTTTTCATAAGTCATATTTATTATGTTTGATTTCGGATTCGATTTTAATTTTTTTTCACTGTTTTATTTTATGCACAAATTTGATATTTATAATTTTCTCATATTGCATTATTGTAATTTTTCCTGTTTTTGCTTTAATTTTTTCTAATTTTAGTACTGATTTTATAATTTCCATGTAATACACAACTTTGTTTTACATCTTTCAGTTTGTAATCTAAGTTTGCACGGGTTTTTCATACTCCCCTTCTCTGTGGGTATTTTCCTGCTGTAGATCTTTTTTTCCTAAGATACTACGTTGGGTTTTTTAAAATCTCTCCTTTAAAATTTTCCTCTCCATTTTAATCCACACATTAATTGAGCTTTAATATCAATGACGAAAGGTTAGATGGAAGAAGAGGCTTATTAGCCTCTATCTCGCCTTAATATACAGTAAAACAATTCTCCTACAGCAGTCTTAATGTTATTGGAAAAACATTGTAATTTTAAAACGATGATACATTTCTACAGGATTTATTACATTAGTAATAACTATTCGTTCAGTCCAATTCACTCGTCTATCATAAGTAGTAAGCAAGTCTGCAATAGCGATATAACAATTATTATTCTGTTTTATATGCCTTGAGATTTGCTGGTGTAATTTGTTACCGAAAGGTTATCAATCAAGCGTTCATTTATTACGTGTGTTTTCGTACTTGAATTTCAAGCTGATCATTATCTTTAGTATCCATACTTACAAATCTTAAAAATGCTTATTTTGAAATCAGGACAGTGAATTTGGTACAGGAGTGGCTTTCTCATCCCAAAGAGCGTTAATCCGAAGGAGTCTGATGGGTGTTTTTCCGCTCACTCCGAAGCCGCAATTTAGCCGATATTAATCCTTCGCTCGAGGGCGAAACTAATTAGTCGAGTTCAACAACTTGATCATCTTTTAATCCTCTTCTAAACGGTGCCACGATGCATTCATTCAACTTGTAGATGTCCTCCTCTTCGGCTCCTTTGTCGCATCGCCTTTAAGTCATTTATTCAAAGCTAAACGTATATGGAACGGATATAGAACGGATATAACGATAATCTGACGATTATCGGATTAAATGTCCATAATTTTTTCACTTCACTTTCCTTTATAAAAAAAACATTATTTACGTCGCATTTTACAAAAATTAGGTCTTTGAAATGCCGATTTTATTTATAATGATTTCACGCTGAACTGCACTCAATTTTTTGAGAGAAAAAGGAAATATCGCATTTAGATGTTTTAATTTCTCTTTGGGGATGTCAAAGTAGAAAATCGTGTTGGTATAGAATACACAGAGTGATAATTTAAAAATGATATCGAATAATTCACCAAAAGACAAAACAGAATAATGTGGCACTCAGTGGAATAATTTGGCTTCATCTATAAAGAAATATAGATACTCGGTGAAAATTCTAAATTTTGGAATTTCTACGTATTTTGTAAGGTACGAGTATTTCTATGAGCAATTTCTAGCGCTGGTTCTGATCTGCCTCAGATAATGCGCCTAACGCCTTTTAAATGTTGGTGCGGAAGGAAATTTTTACGTCATATTTCAGCAATATTCATCGAGATGCTAATGTATCAGGAAAAGCAATGATAACATATTTTCCGAAATGAGATTAGAATTAAGAGGTGCCTCGGTATGTATATGTAGTAATGTAGCATCGGATTTGAGTAATTCGGAAACTGTCCTATTCTCTTTAACCGTGACGTTGTTATATGAGTCTGGTATATTTGTTCAACGATAAGGAAGCGTAGCGGAAATAATTCGATAGAAACTTACCTGTGAAAACCCGGAATTTAAAAGATCTAGGCTTCTACAAGTTTGTCCACCACTTTAAAAAAAAATATTCAAAAATGTCTAAATATTGATGTTTGATAGAAAATTCAATAACATAGTAATTAATTTCTGTTTCCTTTTAAATACCTATCAGGTACTCCTGCAGATGAAGCCCGGAATAATATAAAATTCACAGTCCAGGACTCGAATCCAGGAGAGCGTTTTCTTTCGGATTTAAGAGAGTGATTTGTCAAGGATGGAGTATTAACTTACTCTAAAGCGGTGGCTTCAACAGAGGTGCATGCATTCGAGTCTCGTGGGCGCAATAGAGGTTAAAGAGTTCCCAAAATGTTTACTCCGGTGTGAGTGTCCGAGTGAGCCAAAAATGTTAGACGGAGAAATTTCCACAAAAACATTTTTCCAAACGTTTTAATTTCCGTCGCCGGTGACAGTTGGGAGGAAATGTTCCGATTGGTTTCTGGAAGGCTTTCAAAATAATACCTCTGAACCATACGTCATAACAGGTTCTATTTAAGTCTTAAAAATATTTCTGTAAGTTTTGTGCGTTTATTTATTGTTTCACGGTATCGGGTGTAGCATCTTATTTTCCCTTATTTTCTTCGTTATTTCTCTCCATCTTCACATATCTCAAAAATAATTGTATGAACTTCTTTTATTTGTCCCCTTTCCAGTTAAATATTTACCTCCGATTACCACATATTGCATTTTGTCTTTATTTACTCCTAATCCCCACTTATTCTTCCACTAGTCTATTTAGCATATACGCCATATCTTGTAGGTCTCCTGCCATTAGGATTCAATCACCTGCAAATAGGATGGTGTATAAATGCACCCCCATTGGATTGCATTTCTTCTCCCAATTATTTAAGGCTGCGTACAGATAAAAGGGTTGGAGAGAGGCAGCACCCGTTCCGCACCTTTCGTTTGTGGGAAGTGTGATTTGATGGCAATTTGATTTTCTCTGTATAGTGTTTTCACTCCATTTATATTCACCTTATTTATACCTGCTTCACCCATCACAGTCCATAATTTTTGTAGGGGAACAGAATCGAACGCCTTTAGGGCCGATACCTCCGGCTACACTCCTAGTTACGGATCGAGGTGAGAGGCAGTTGCACCACCTTTGCCTTGGGTCTCTGCTAAAGGAGCTCCAACCCCTGGTAGATCCATCGGTTACGTAATAGCCGGAGGTTGGCGAACTCTTTAGCGAAGAAACAGTTCTTAATTTTTTACATGAAATTTATGGAAGATTTCAACTTGAAAATAATAGTGTAGAATCGTCCTATAAAGTTATTGATTCAACATTTTTGGTATAGCTCAACAATGTATTTTGTAGAAACAAATAATTAAAGTATATAATACAACGTTTTTTTCCCGTGCATTCAAACTCTGACGAGGATTTCTCACGAAGTATTAAAACATGCATCATGATTCTTTCACAGTAAAGTAACAGATGCCCATAGCCTGTAACGGTGCTATCATTTGATCAAATTTCACATAAAAAATATAAATAATTAGAAATCCGAATGTGCAACGCTGATTGAACATGAAAATATCAGTCTCTAGCTGAATCACGTATCGTTGGGAAATCATCGTTATAGCAAGCGAAATGAATGTAAATAAAACATCAAATTTACATATAAAGGCGGAATGAAGAAGATGTCTATGTAAGAACCGTGCAAGCCGCCTTTCGGCGTGTGGCAGGGGGTGCAGACACCTTGACTCCATTTTCCTAATCGATTGCTTTCGCGTATTGTTCGCGGAAAAAAATGCATTCCGGAATCGATTTTTTCCGGCATCTATTTCCCTAATCTTCCTCGCAGTATCGGATCGACCCGTATAACAGGGGGGTCGCATTAAGTTGGTTACATCATCTGGGAACGTAATTTCTCTGAACAAATTTAGTAAATTTACCCTTTGAATTTGTCTTCTATCTTCTAATACATTTTTGTGATAAATAATGTTGTTGTTTCCTTGACGTCCTACTTTTCCCATATATTCCTTATGAGAGAAAATTTAATGTGCTCTGGCATCGAACCCAGGAACAGTACGGTCTTATGTAAATTTTTTTCTAAAACCCATGCTTAATATACATCTTCCATAAAAGCAAGAATTTCCTATCATTTCGATAAGTGCATGAAAAAAAATAATGAAAAACTACCTCAATGTATTTTAAACGGCCGATTTTTGCAACGTCCTAGCATCGAACCCAGGATATTATCCGTATAAGTCATAAATGATTTCGATAGACCATGATCATATATATAGGTTCCTTGAGTTTTGATTCTCTACCTATCCGGGAAGTATTTTTTTTTATTCCCGAAAATCAAAGCAATGCATTTAAACGGGAAAAATCAGAACATTGGGGCCCTCTGGAATCGAACCCATGACACTGAAGTTCAAAATCGCAATTTTTATACATGAATGAATCCGGAGAAGCATCTATATATAATATATATATATATATATATATATGTGTGTGTGTGTGTTTCCCCTATTCTAACTTAGAATACTAATACTATAGTTATTTACTCATCGGGCCGGAGGGGTGTTAACAGAGGTGTTAGACGATGTAACCATGCAAAGAAAGCTTCAACAATATCTCCGGCCAAATAATGATGGTGACATTCACCAACCATCAGTAAGACAGCCTGATGAATTATCATTGGCCTTTAACACCCAATACAATGCAGAGGCCATATCTCTATTTTATGTTCTATATATACTTTACATATTCCAGCAAATTTTATTTTATAGAACAATTTATGATAAATTCATTAAAGGTTTTTCCAAAATCGAAAAATATCTTCCCGGCTTGCCTTTTATTTTCGGCAGATTTCTAGATATCTCGAATTAGTACCAACTGAGGCCAGTAGGTTTGTTTCGTACGATCCCTAAGAACGGTTTACACATTTAGAGAAGTCTTTTAAAGTATACGCTACCAATTATATGTTCACAATCTAAGCAAACAAGTTAGTGATAACAAACTTTACTTGTAAAACTCCGACGATATCAGAACTGAAGACGGGCAGAGATTCCGTGACGCACTCCAACATACAAATTATGAACGATAGATTGTATCAATAGAAAAGAAGGAAGTGTGAGTCAATCCGAGAAAGGGAATCATCCTGTTTGTAGGAGCCATGCATTGCGCTAACTTAAAGGGATGTCCATTTTTCCCAAGACTGGAAGTATCGTATTGCGATATTAATTTTAAAAATACCTTTTCATACTTCCTCACACTTAAAAGTAATTGTAACTTAGTGAGAACTTTTTTCATATGAGAGGTGAGAAAGTTGGTGCGGAATTTTTCATATTTTGAGTTTGAAATGAGAAACCGTTCGATTAGCCGATTGGCAGATCATGTATTAGTGGGAAGCTGTCCATTTGAACTCACTTACATCAACGGTCATCGATTACCGATAATGGAATCTCAGAAGGTCATGTTACGACAGAACTTGCTCTTAACAGTTAATGAAAATCGATGCATTCACAGGCAAAGGAAAAATATTATAGCCATATTATATATATAAATATATATACACGAGTAAAAGTTGCTAGCACTCTGCAAGCATATTGATGATACAAATTTCAAGTCGATATCATATCGAGAAGGACCTCAAAATAATGAAAAGGGGCTGAAAATATACTTAAAAATCGTCGCAATTTATTTTATATAGGAGAAATTTCAACCTCACGCGCATTTGGCGACCGTTTAAGAGAAATTAATAAAGAAGAGCGCGTTTTCCTCTGTGATTAGCTTATGTGACCGCTGTGTATAGCTTAAAATATTTTCGTAACTCTATCATAAGTAATTTGGAGTCCCCACCATGCGTTTAAAATAGTAGAGATAATCATCGAAGATATCTTTCTGGTTTTCATCGGATACGCACGGCTTCCAGTGACCCTTCGAATTTCAACTCTCTACTTTGCCTGAAGTGCCTCAAATGCTTTTCTAAAATCCCCGCAAAGCATCTTTATGGAGAAAATAGTGACTTTGGGACCTTCTGGCATCGAACCCATGACACTGAGGTTGGAAGTCGCCTTTTTTCTGGCGGTTGCACGTTATGGCCAGTACGTAGTAAGAATTTAAGATCGCGTTCATTCGTTCAGAATTTATAGACGAAGTAAGTGAAATGTTAGTGCCAGTAAGGAGCGAACGCGATCTCCGAGAGGCATCGACGAAGCTTTATAGAGAAGTAATCGCAATGACGGATAATTACTTTTGGTCGTTTTTTCCCCAGGCTATTAGAGATGCTAATAGGGATGAATGAATAATGGTGGTGTATTACACCCCCTGCCATACGCCTCTGGCGGCTCGCGGGGTATTTATCTAAATCTAAATCTCAAGTCAGTGCCACTTGTAGATCATGGTTAGAAATTTGATCCCCTGTCGATGCGAATTCCTGGAATGAATTCATAATGCTGAGACAATGCCGTTGAGTTACATTGATAATTATTTTGAAGTGAAAATAAATACTGAGTGAGGAAGAGATCTAATTTTAAATTTATTGTCACATTGAGTGCATTAATGTCAGTAATGGGGATTTACAACATGGATCTTTTTTCTATTACTCCTGATACTAATAGGACTTTTTTGGCTTAATTTATGTTTTATGCATGAATTTATGTTATCGGTTTTTACCTATCAGCCTCATGTCCCCGAAAATCCTACAAAAAACAAAAAATTCCGGATTTTCCAATATTTATAAGTTGTTTTTAGAAAAACATGCACTGCACCTATTCTAATTATCGTACAGCAACGAATCAAAAATCAAGATACTGACCATGATTTGAACTTTGAAAGCTGATACAACTATTTCCTCCTTATGAGTTCGAGGTCCAAATATAAAAAATACCAATGTTTTCATATAATTCGATTTTGAGTTGCCGTCACCTTGCCGAGTATACAGTTGTTGGATTTAAAATTTCACAATAAAACGTGAATAACAAAACGTGCAGAGGAGCATTCTATGAGTGGAAAATACTCTCAACTTTCATTTTTTTCCATTTCCGTTTATTTTGCTTTTTCTGCAAGAGAAAGCGTTAATTCCAAACATGAAAGGTTGAATAAGTGTCACTTCACAAAACAATAAAAAAATAAATAATACAAAATTAATTTCAAGTTAAGAAAATATACCTAAAACATTTCCTTCCCGATTTTCAGCGTAACTTTACAGAATTGTGTTCGTAATTGAGTAACATAAAAACACTTCTTCGTCAGTGGAGTCTCCGTTTTTGCGATTTCAGTGTGAATTCTCAACAAAAATAACAATCGCTATTTGCACACGTACGAGGCATATTTGTCTTTTGAATTTACTTAGCATAAGACTTCAAGAACGAAGGTTAATAACACAATCCTGTGACAAAAGTCGCAGCACAATTGTATGTATTTAAAAAAGAACACTGTAATTGCACATTTATGCCGTACATTAAATTTTAGCTCGGGGAGGTCCATCGAGGGAAAAAAACCGAGGCCTTTTTGGTTTTCACTGCTTCTGTTATCCATTGTATTATAAAACTTGCGACACCTAAAGACTGAATCCCTCACACCCTCCTGCTTTCCTTTCACTATCACCTGAACCTTTGCCTTCGAAGAAATCGCATCTCCTGCTGTGATCGAGAGGAAGTCGACGGGTATCCTCGAATATAAATAGATCGTAAATGTTCTTAACGTATAATTCCAAAAGATTTCAATTGGATATAACGAAATTCTTTTTTCTTCGCGGTCTTCCATTCATGTTTATAGTTAGGTTTGCAATAGCCAATTAGGGGAAGGTTGCTTAACTTGGATCATATTCGCATTTTATTGTATATTTCCATTACTAATAATTCAACCTCAAACTTCAATGATGTACAATATACTTTATAGTTTCCCCTTTCATCTTTTATTTTTCAATTTGCAATACATTACCATATACAGGTTGTCCCAAAAAGAAGTGATAATCGGAAGCGATCCTCGTGGGCTACGCCCCACTTTGGGTTTCCGCTTTCTATTCGTTTTCGAGTTACGAATTTTATTCGTAGTCATGAATTTGATCATAATCCTTGAGGCCAATTTAAGAAAAACTTGACAAAAACATTTTCTTGGTGACTACTCTATAAACTTGCCCTAGTTATTAACTTTTACCACAAAAATTTAACTGAGCTATCTTTACGGCAACATATTTAAAATTGGATTTAAAACATAGTAAGTCGAAGATTCTTAGTTTGTACGGACGAGTGATCACCTCATTGTAACTCAAATTGGTGATTTTAATGTGATCAATTATCCAAACTAAAAAACGTTTTTCTAATCGGCATCGCTTTGGCACTTCCAGACGGTAAGAAAAAATACCACTTCCCCCTCGTTACTAGGCGAAGTCAACAACAATATCCCACCCAACAAAGTATGAGCCATTGTTGGGAGCCGCGGAGTAACTAAGCTTTCCGCGGTCGTTTCAATTTATACACAGTCATTTTAGATTAATACTCTTTAATTCACCTCAAAAATGGGTTATTCGGGTAAAGGATTTCTATCCCTGGTTTTCCGATTATCCATACGTTTTGGGACGCACTGTACAAAGATATTGCTTTCAAGAGGTTTCACATGGATATTTTGTTCACACGAAGTCCGTCGAAACCGAAGAAAGTATTTGATTTTACGGGGGCTGAACGAAATTGATGGCTCTGAATTCCATTTTGTATTTTATAAAAGATTCTTTCTTGATTAATTAATCTACGAAATTTGAAATTGAAACACAATGTGTGTATTCCTTGGGATACCTTCTACTTGCACATTCACCCTCAGTTTCATTTTAAATTTTCGGACATAAATATGCATTCGATGACGATAATATATTATTGCATGATTATCAATAATAAACAATTTAGCGGATCGATGCAAATTAAAATTACAACTAGGAATATATCAAAATTTATTTACGAATCCTAAAAATTCGTCCAACTAATAGAAATGCAATCGATAGATATGCGATCAATAGGTAGTCCTAGTGAAACTTTGAATTATCCTTTCTGAATTTGTTATTTTTATACCGAGGCATTTTAGACTTTAATAGCAGTTTTTAATACTCTTTTTGAACTTATGTCGCTGCTTTCTATTAATCTACGAACACAATTTTGATTTCATTTGATGGCCTCTATTCATTCCAATTTTAATACTATCGTTGAATAGGATGGGAGTGGGGAATTTGCTTGGATCTTCGGCTGTGTATCCTTCCGATTAGAAGAATTCGGTTGCGTGCCTCAATTATGAAGTATTGAAATCTCTATTCGAAGGCGCCACTTCGAGGAAAGACATTTAGAATTAAAAGACTCTTAGTAGCTAATTATTACTGAGTGTCTTGAAATTTCATCTACATTTTCTATTGGAGTTGCAGCCCTGTGACTCTTTCGATTGCTGGCGTTCACTGTGTAGCTTCCGAAAAAAATATCACGGATCAATTAAATGGCAAATATAAACAAGCGAACCATGAAATTTAAAGATTTTGTGGGAAAAGGAGAAGACTTTTGGTCAGAGGGAAGTCTAATGTTGAGTTCAAAGGCTTTATATAAAACAATTGCTTTGATGAAAATAAGAGGAAATTTCTGAAATGATTTTTCTGTAGCGTCCAAAAGTACACGTCGAAGATCCAAAAGATGAGGCGTAAGCAACTCCCATATTTAAATGAGTTTTCAACGAGAAACTAATAACTCTCATAACTTAGTTAAATGAAAAATTATGAAACACATAATTTTTTGTTCTTTAAGGGTATTCTCGAAACGTCTAAATTCATAGCTAGAATCAACAGGGTTTGCGATTGTAAAAAAAGAATAATAGATCTAATATTTTAATTTATACTAAACCTAAAACAAAAATAATATTATTAGATCTATTATTTTTTATAATTAAAATGAATTTCTACCAAATGAAGGCCAAAACGATCAACTCTATTTAGGAATCGCTGTTGGCGTAACTAGTTCTCTATTAACTTGCCGAAAAAGAGTCCAATTAATTGGATTTGATAAAAACCCTAATTTAATTTAACAGAAAACCTAATTTTATCAGAAGGACTCGGGAAAACTAATTGACACGAGTATAAGCATTGAATGAGAAATACGTCGACGACGGATTGGATGGTTGTTTTCGATCTGACGACGGACCGCATGCGATTGCAAAGTAAATATAAAAGTAATGATAAGTAAAGGGAAGGGTAAATTGCACATAAGGGCGTGCACCCAGGAAAAATCACAAGGAAAAAACGGACTTGGAAAAGTCCTACTGGGCCGGGATCCCGGGTTCGATTCCCGGCCCAATCAGACTTTTTCAAGTCCGTTTTTCCTTGGTATTGATAGGAATTTAGAAGCCGATTTTTAGTTCCGGCAGACCCATCGGAGGAAACCCACACTCAATTATATGGTATAAATATGATGATGCAGAAGTCAGCATGACCTCTAATTAGATAGTTAAATGTGAAAGAACAAAAAAGATTGAGATATGGGAGCCGTAGGTATTTGAAACCGTATCCCCAAAAAGTGCAGCCGTAATTCTCACTGAGGAAATGTGAGTCGAGAACACAAATCGATGTCTCGAATCGAAATCGATTGACGGATTTCGCCTCCAGAATATCAATCAAAATTACGGCTGTTGGAATGACGAAGTTTTCGGCTGCAATTTCCGATGTCGCCCTCGAGTGCTTTGGTGATGGATGGCTCTTCTTCCACTTTAGCCAACTTTATCTGGAAATGATTTATGCGGTTTGTTTGATTTTTAAAATTTTCGGAAATGTCGCGCGCAATATAATAAATCACATAAACGAGAGATATTGCAGTTAACTTTTCAATTTCCTTTGAGTCATTCTCATTGAAATCAAACGATACCTCTTTGGGCAAAGAAACTCACCGGAAGTCCAAAAATGTTTATAAATTTATTGATAGTTTATAATGCTTCGATTCTTAAATATGTTTCATTTGTTGTATCGGATGCGTTTGCCTGTGAAGGGAGTCCAGAGAGATAAATATTATCACAATCGACCCTTATGATAGGAATAATAGGCCATAGAAAGTAATTTAGGCAACATGAGACTTAATTTTTATAACTTATAGCTGATATATAAAGAATAAACTCCAAAAACCATCCAGAAACTTGCAAAGCGGCTATACGACTTCCACGAAGTCATCGTCAGGCTAAGGTCGGCAATGAAATGCAAGGAAGTCGGGAGACAGCAACAAATGAGATCGTAGAGAGACAATGTGTCACAAATGGAGAACGTTGAGGAACTATGTGTCATTATGAGAACGTTGAAAGACTAGTTGTAAGCTTTGCTTTATTCTACTAAAAGCTGAATCAAAAGAAGAGGGAAAATTTTCTGATTTGTCTAAAAATACTGAAATAGTTCAGTTTCTTATGAAATAATATAAAATGTAAATTTTGGTAAAAGAAGTAAAAAAGATGATATGTAACAATTTTTGATCGATTAAATGTATAAAAGTTTTTAATACAAAACTTGTTCAAGTATACGAATTAAAATAAAGACAAGGAGATTCCCATCCTTGAAAATGGCTGCAGAGGTTGTTGCCGAAACGTCGGATTTATCCAACATTACCCGTATAAAATTCACAGAATCGGGCGAGATATGGTGGAAATCCATCATGCAGAATGAAGGAGATATTTGGTACTTTTTCCACAAAAATTGTTTTATTTGTACTACCGGTTTCAACGGAGGACCGTCATCTTCAGGTACAAGTTATACAGTTACAGAACTGTATAACTTGTACCTGAAGATGACGGTCCTCCGTTGAAACCGGTAGTACAAATAAAACAATTTTTGTGGAAAAAGTACCAAATATCTCCTTCATTCTGCAACATTACCCGGTTGATAACCCATTAGAACTTCCCGAGTATTATTACAATATTAACTTTGTAAAAAGTCATATACTTGGTGAATGAAAGACCGTTCCGTACACTTCCATAGCAATTTTATTTTGGCAACATCTTTCGCTAGTGTAGTCATCAAGCAAAGATCGTTTATCGAGAAACCCTTTCCCCTCACCTTCCTGGTTACCTATGTATTTGTAATTGTTGAAAAATTCTTTACCTTATGATGCTAGCGAAACATGTAGCCAAAATAAAACTGCTGTGGAAGTGTGCAAAACCGTCTTTCATTCATTGTAGTGGCCTTCCACGAGGTAACACCATAGAGTAACTATACTAGAGGGCTAACCTTATGGGACTAAATGATATGAGTTTTTTCATTCTTTTCCTCCTCGATAGATGCCCTCAGCGTAGTTCTTCTTCGCCCGGCCGCCAAGCCGGAGCTTATCTCTCGCAGCTGTGATTAGATTAAAACGATAAGAACACTGCCCAAAGCGCAAGAACGGCTCCTGCTCAAGTTAGCCGTTCTCCGATTCATTCGCTTCGTTGCTTCCGCGGATCCCCTATACAAGTGGACCACGAACCACGGCTCGCGAACCTCATGCGGCTCTTAAGCCCCATGAGTGTGGCTTTTCGTGATTACAGGTTTTCATATTTATATTTTAATAATATACTTAACTACATAGTTTAAGTTAAAAACAACTGGCTTTCAAAATAAATTATAACCGTTTTATTGTTGATATTTGGCTCTATTGATTAATAAGTTTGCCGACCACTGCCCTATATTCTTGCAACTGCTTGCTACTAACATTTCTTTAATTGACTTTTAATAACTGTTCACCGATTTATCATGGATGGTTGAAAAATCTTCTTTAATTATTTACGATGATAATGATGAATATTCATTTTATTTCGAATACAGAGTAGATGTTCTGGAAGATCGATAATGAATCAAAAAAACTGAATAACAGGGTAGTACAGTAGAACCCCGTTTTTACGAACCTGAATTTTAGGAAATGACACAGTTTTACGAACCATTCCTCCGGTCCCCATCTTTGTGCTTGTAAAAAGACCTCAGTTTTACGTTAAACCTCGATTTCATGTTTTACGAAGTGAGAAGCCGGTCCCTAAGAGTGAATGAACCCCGGTTTTACGAAGTATTTGAAATGGTTTTGTCGCACTGAGCTCAATACAACGGGATGATGATCGCCGTAAACAGGAGCAGCTGAACCCAGATCGTCTATGTTGGGAGGATCCTCAGTACATGTATTTTAGTGGGAAAATGTGGAAAAATCGAATATAAGTGTGGTGTTTTTTGACGTGCTTACACTGTGGTAAAATTCCTGTGGATGATCATCCATGCATTCTTACGGATCGCAATGCTATCGCTGGTATCGTCATTCTATATATATTTACTTCCGTGTTTTGTCGTCGATGCCTAATTCGATGTGTAAACATTTGGCATTATGCAAATGTAAGAGCGAGTATTTAAAAGTCAATAAATTTCGTAAAAGGTACCAAAACACCTTAACAACATTTTAAAATTTAATGCACGCCACCTCTGCGCATATTTGCGCCACCTCCAATGATGCTTTTCACCTAGCGAGCGTGGACACGCTGAAAAATATTGGTCTCCAAGCGAGGGAAAATTGCGCGTATTCAGTCAGAATCACTCTCTGACACACTGGCCTGTCTTATGATATTCCGTGTGCCTTCCAGTGAAATAATGGATAAAACATCGCTGACCAAGAAAAAGAGGAAGTCCCTGAGTTTGGTCACCAAAAGGTCAATTATCAAGGAAGTACGTGATCGCGGGTAGACAAAAACAGAAATTTCTCGGAAGTATGGCATTTCTTTATCTATATTAGCAACAATCGTCAATTCTAGTGAAAAACGTTTGAGCCACGAAAAGGCATCAAAACAAGTACGTCTCATCGCACAGTGGGCTGGAATCGAAAAAAGCTGGCCAAAAATAAGAAAGTGGTTTTTTTGAATGCGGACTTTGAAACCTCGCATAGTCATGCTTGAATAAATTCTGCATATAGCTGCGAAAATTATTGGTGGTTCCCACGCATTACAATTCTACAGGGGGTCAAAGTTGACCAAATTTCACGAAAAATGCCGATCTTCGATTTTTCTCAAAATTCCTCAACTTCAAGCCAATCCTAAACCAAAATGAACAAACTCATCGGGTATATGGGTATCATCAAATATGGGCCAGAGTGAGTTTTCAAAAGACTCTAGTTTTCTTACTTGTGAAGTCTCTCGTACAAACGGCGAAGATTTCGAATGAGAGGGGTTTACCGTCCAGTCTGAAGTTATTGTAGATAAAATTATTTCTTAAGGATTTCACGAGATGCGGTACGTCATATATACAGTAGATTTTACTGCCATTTATTTCAAAGATAGGTTTCTCTATTGAAACTCCCATCTCTTTAATTGTCTTGGAGCAGTTGGAGCTGGCTTGATCAGATACAATACACCAAGGACGTAACCCAATGGAAACTAGCTTTTCAATTAAAAGGAAAAGAATGCTTCGTATTTGCCCGCTGTTGAGACCATGCTCCGAAATATAATAGCCTACTGGCAATATCCAGTTCAGAGGAATGCCTCTTATCATGAACACCAGGTACTAGAAACGACTTTATGTTCTCGCCTTAGAACCAACTTATGTTTTCGTGAACGGCCGAGCGGTCCCTTTTTAGGACCACTGATTTTGAGAGACACTTTGTTTCAAATCAGCATATTATCACTTTCTTCGCTAAGAATGGGAAGATATTTTTCTCAGGCTCTTAGGATGACCCTCTAACCAAGGTAAAAGCTATGAATCACACTTGACATGTGGTATACATTCATTACCACTTTCGAAATGAGGCCCATCTCATCATGAATCTCTCTCCTGTGCATCTGAAATGTAAACAGTCCCAATGCTCTCTTATGCCTCACCCTACTCGTTTATGCTGGACGTGAACACTCTTGAGTTTCCCTAGCATCTTTGGTCTAAACAAGTGGTCAGCTCTTTTCCTCAGAAAAAAACAAAGATAACGATTAAAATCCTCTCAAATTCATCCTCTGGCTCTTCGTTGCTCAATTCAGATGAGTGTCTCCTCGGTTCGAAGTTCCGCCAGTAAATAGATCAAGGGCTATACTAAACAAACAAATACCTTTGTAAATGTATTAAAATTATTTGATAAAATTATAATATAAAGTAAAATTTCCGATACATCGTAAAACATATTCCCTGGGTAAATAAACATATAATTCTTCATTTGTGGGTCAGTTCCTGTAAAGTTAAAATATAATATAGACAATAAAAGAGAAGTACATATTGACATTGTGATGTTGTCTTGAATATACATGTACTTTAATTAGACCATCATTAATAGCTTTCGAGTTATTTAAGAAACTGGAGAGCTAAATAATTTTCTTACTCTCAGCATTTTAATGCTCGGCCACTCATTGTCAGAGATACATTTGGGATTTAAGGTCTTGAAAAGACCTCGATTACATGGTGTGTGCGAAGAATGCCAAGGCATCTTTGATGAAACTTTATATAATAATAGTATATATATATATATAATAGCTAATTCTTATACCATGATGCCGATATTTTTACTTATTCTTACTCAACTCATAAATTCGAAATAAAATTTAACTTTTCTAATGATACAAAATTATAGTTCAGGAATATATATTTAAATTAAAATAAGTATATTTAAAAAATAAACTTTTACATTTCGATTACGAAAATTTTATTAAATCATTTTTAGCCTTCGATATTTTTCCAATTTTAGTTATTGCAATTATTGGTTAACCTAAACACAAAGTTTCATACTTCTGGCGTTTTTCTTTCAAAAGCTACGTTTAATTTGTTAAAAATTATGCATACACTATAAAGGGCCTTCTCGCACTTGGTACATATTGTGCGGCTCCTTTTACGCTTCCCTTTCCCTGTTTTACCTTTTTTGCTGCGCACACAACAACCCTTCTTTACCTCTGGTGATATCTCTAGTGGCTGACCGTTAAACTGACAGGCGTACCTGACAGTTAAACAATGATTTTTTTATGGAAAATTATCAACTTAAAAGCGCATTTAGGTAAATACGCCATACACGTGCTTACATCACAGATCACGAGAGTTACAGATGACTTATATTTTTTAAATAAAATTTCATCTTCTTACTTTCCAAGCATTCTTTACATTTTTAAGTGGCATTTATTGAAATATGTATACATAACGTCGAGATTCTAGCATCTATTACATTTTAAGGTTTGCAGCTGCATATCGGCTGCAAATTCTTAATCAAATCCGCAAGTATCATTTAGTTAACCTTTGCTGTCTGGGCTCCAACTACCAAATCCTAATTACCGCTACTTCTATTCTATAAGGCGTCAAACTAACGATTTTTTCATAATAAGTTATTGCGCGGATTTCTGGAAATTTACCTGACGTACTTTTCGAGATTTTGGATATCGAGAATCGGGATATTTTGGCATATGTTTACCTGTAAGTGGAATGTAAAGTTTCCGGGGATAAATGTATTGATGGATTAGCATATTTTCCCTTCCCCAGAGCATTCAGAAGTAACCCCAGATTAAAGACTGCGGAGAAAAACCCCGATGTTCTTTGGGTGTGTTTTGTAATGTAATTTGTGATTTTCGTGAACGGAGATGAGCAGGCATCAGAGATACTGTAGCCTATGTTCAGTTTCGCCAGCGGACGAAAACATTACACCAGGACTGCGATTGATCAAGGAAGTCCCAGCAATGTCATCGTTGAAGTTTTTCCCACAATAACATTTTCGTCAATATTTTCTTCGTCAGTTCTTTCTTTTTCCAGGTGATAGTGAAGGAGTCGTACTCCAGTATGTATCTGTTAATTATTTTCTTATCAAACCAGTTTTTGTGACTATTGCTTTTGCCTTGTTTTCATTTGTCTTCAGCCATGGTTGATCCATAGGTCAAACGTGCAGCATTTGTTATTTCTCCTCTTATCCCTGATCTATCTAAGGCACTTACTCTCAGGTCTTATTCTCAATAATCTAATCTTGAATGAAACTGATCCTATTGGAACCAAACCAGATGAGACATTTTGTCTCAGAGACTTTTGAGCGTGAAATGTTGACGAGAGTGGATGCTGAGCGGTTGAGTCGCCATTGTAAAGCAAATGTTATCTTCTAGATAACAAAACGATGTACATAATTTTGTCGTACGATTGACCACGGCTCACCAACGCTAATGCTGGTTGCGACAAGAAAAATGAATAGTGGTAGAATCAAAGAGGGAAGCACTCCGGTCAGAAGAAGTTAGGAGTAGTATTGGTGATACGTAATCAATCGAAAGATCCTAATTCCCAAAAATCCCCTTTATCACATTATCAATGCAGTAAAAACCTTCGTAATTAGAATACCGCCTTATTACAATTCATCACATTGTATAGGGGTCATTTTTATACTGCGCATATAGTTTTCTGAGCTAAGTTACTTTTATGGCATGCGCTCCGAATTCTGCATTTGCGGACCCTGTCCAACCAAAGTTGCGAAAACGTTGATTTCAGCCTTCAAATTAAATGAGAAATACATCTTTTTATTCCAGAATAAAGAATGTAAGACATTTAAAGGATATTATTTTAATTAGAGATATAGATGACAGAAAACAGACATATTTAAATAATTCTTTAGAAAAACAATAATCCTCAGCGATTACTTAATTATTATTTATTTACATATTTAAGACAACAATGTTGCGTTTTCGCAACTTCGGCCAAAAATATGTTAAGATACGTCATCAAAAACACTTTCGAAGATACGACGCCATGACGACACCGTATAATAATAATACGATGAAGTTATAAAGTAAAACACCGTAAACTTCCACACTATAGGATTTTATTTCTGACCGATTTCGGCGAAAAGGCCATCATCAGGTGAAGCCGAAACCAGTCGGAAATAAAATCCTATAGTGTGGAAGTTTACGGTGTTTTACTTTATAACTTCAGAATGTCCTTCCACGAAGTTCGGCCGAATACGATAGAATTTAATAATACGAAGGATTCATTTACTATTTACGTTCTCATAAAGTACGTTTTCAGAAAACGTAGGGGATATAATGAGACTCCCTTGTTATTGTTATTATCTTTACGGCGAGGAAGATCAGGAAATTAGATTCTAGAACGAATCAATTCAAGAATTAATTCCATCCGCAAACGACACGCAAAAGTAACCGATAAGGGAAGGAGATTTCTTGCCACACACCGAAAGGCGGCTTTTAGGGCTCTTATGTAAACATAGACCCTTGAATCCCCATTAAGTTGTCTTAAAAAGCCCGGATTGCAGCGCATTGATCTGATTTAAATGCCCGCGTCGGATGGAAGCAGGAGGAGCTGCGCCAACTGACGGCTGCTTCTGAACTACGTCAAAAAAGCATAACACCTCGATGCATTGACGCGAGCCCTCTAGTATAGTTACTCTATGGTAACACCTTCCCATATTGAGTTTATTCATATATTTGGCATTGCACATTTTGCATCTTTATATCATTAATGGTTTTTCAAAACAGAATCTTCACCGTTTCGCCCCAACCATGTGGCAAAATGTGGTACTACGCATCACTGTAACACTGCTACAGTGATGAGAAAATATTATGGAATTAAAAATTAACTTGAAAAATTAAAAAAAAATTGAAAAATAAAAGATAACATATCTAAAGTGCATTGGGTTACATACACAAGTAATTCACATAAACACTTATGTGGGTGGCCTCACTTTCTATTCCGACGCAGCTTCTTTTGCCCAGCAACTGGCAGATCTTATCCGCTTGACAGTAAAGGCAGTCCTCGTCTAGAAAATGGAGGTTTAGTTACCCTGGGGTTAGCCCCGTTCAGCCGTTTCCCCCCCACAACTGGTTAATCAATTCTATCGCGAAAGTATTCTAGCAAAATAAACATAGAAACCAAACAGAAACGTAGATTACGAGTCATTTCACAGAATACTAGAACTCACACATTCTGTAGTCAATAATGCCAATGGTTTTGAAGAGTCTTCGGGTTGGGTCACCCCAGCGTCCCGTTTTACCCTGTTCTACCTCGTGTTCTCTTGTACCAGGCGGTCTTCATCCTCATGAAATGAATGCCAGAGATCTCAAATATTTCTGTGAAGCGTTTCCCGAGGAGATAGAAATCCATAAACGTGAGCAGTCATGAACATGTTTTAAAAACGCCGCTAACTGCAGTTCCCTGATAGTCCATGCTTCGACGCATTCATTCGATCGGGAATACGGAATTTCGTTTGCAGATCTTCCAGATGTATCGACATGGGATTTTAGAAATGGTCAGAGCACCAAATATACAAGCTCATCTGACAAGAACGTCCTGGGCTCTACACCAGGAGGCTGCAGCATTCCAAACGCATGGTGGGAATTTTAATTTTTTGTGATAAATTTATCGAGAAAGTAGAAATATATGACAAGACATATGAACAGAATAAATGAATACCTTTTATTATCCTGAGTTCGGCACCATATGTATACTATTTACTCGTACAAATGTACACTTCCACTATATCTGGCTAAATCATATTGATTAATATTATCTAGGCTATCAAATAATACTCATTCTTATATTCAGTTGTTTATTACAACATCCTGATTCACTGAGTGATCCAAGAAAGATGCTTTGTATCGAAACAATTTAACGAATCCGAATATTTCCAATAATTAGTCCTAAATCGATTACTTCATGCGGATGACGATCTGATGGCAAATTGTCATCAATTAATTCTCTATTCTGTGCGAAATGTTCTTCCGCCTAATTTGGATAACTTTTTTTCGTACTGGAGCGTGATTGAAGGGTTTCTCAACTTCTTTCGTGAGTGCCTTCGTCTTCGATGTCCTAGAGAGTAGGAGAAAATACCAAAGCCATTACTTCGTGAAATCCATTCATCGACATTCTTAAATAATTTTTATTTGATTTTCATGGAAATACGTTTTGAATTTTAAACTTCCACTTTCACGAATAAATGTCAGTAGAAAATGGTCGGATTGAGATCGTCACTTGAACGTACCGAGAGAGATCGATCTCCCGTTAAAATTTAAATATATCGTATTATTGACGGATCTCACATTGTGAGGTTCGGTCCCTCTTGGCTCGTAAATAAACTGCTCGTGATTGTTCTGTTCGCGTTCCTTCCTTTCCATCCAAACGTCGAAGTAATGCACAGCGTCTTGGGGACTGTCCCACGATTTCTTGAGCGCCTCGCTTCGCTTTTTCATCCTCACCGAGTTCGACGTCTTGCTGTGGATCTCGCTTCTCGCCTTGCCGCTGAAAGTTATGTTTTCGTAAATTTTACCATTGCTAATAAGTATTAGCCATGGTTTTTAGCAATTCATTATAATGAATCATATTTAGAAATACGTTGATGTAGGACTTCTAACAATATGCGTAGATAAAATACTGAATACAATGGTTGAACCGATATCTATTTAAAATATTTATTTAAATATTTAAAAATAATGCTAAACATAACAATATCCTCTTTATTGCATAAACTGCAGCGTCTACTTTTAAACTCCTTTCTAATTTTTTCGGTAAGGGTTTAAAAATAAGGCAACCAATTCTATTCTCTGGCCCTTCTATTCATATGAGAATACTTGGCAATATAAGTTATTTGTGTACTCAGCTTTAACGTCTGCTTATAAAACCCTCGTGCAATATAATCCGGTTACTCTATTCTGCTTTTTAACTCCATCCATACCTCCGTTTCTGTCCTGAAGATAAAGCCTTAGAGTCGATTTATTCTCAGTCTTTCGTTTCCCAACCGAGAATACCTAACATTTTCGTAACCCCATTTTCTTTCCTTTTTCCTCTAACACATATTTAGCTGCTTTCCGTTGAACTTTCTTCAGCTTTTGATATTAACTTTATCATGCTGATCCCACACATTTGTTGCGTATTCTAATAGAGGTCTCACTATTGACTTATACATAACTCTTTTGGCTCTTAACTACTTCTTTTTAAGTTTCTCATTACGTAATGTAGATTATTAAACGCTTTGTACACGATTTTGTCTATATGGGTACCCCCATATATATATAATTGATGTATAAAAATCGTTTAATCAACGATTATTATACATTGCATCGATGTTTTAAACGTAAGCGAATGATATTTATGAGTTTCTTACCTATCTTTTGATGGACCAAAATTTGAAAATTGATTTTTGGTTCTTTTATCTTTCGCAGAATCTCTGGAATTCCCGTCCTCTTCCGTTCGTCCTTCTGGAATGGAAGAGGACTTGTCCATTGGGTAGCACAAATGAGGAAACAGTTTGCGGAATTGATCCACTGAAATTCTCTCGTAGGCTCCACTTATTGCCGCTATGGTTCTCAGCTTCGCTTCAACAGAATCTAATATTAATCACTCTTTTGATTATTAGATTAATGCGTAAAACCTAAGTGATTACATTTTAGAAGTTTTCGGAAGTTGTTTATCGGACTCCGACGTTTTAACATTCACGAATTTATACTATTGCGTTTTGAAATTACAACGCTATTTAAGTTTCATATCAATGAGATTTATGTACCACCAATGTTATATACTTACAACTTCTACGCACAATTACTCTAAATCCGCTAATGACAGCCGTTTAAATCTCTCAACTTTAGGTCTACCGAATGTGGGCGAAAGGGACCCCAGAATCGATTCCTGGAGGAGCCCGCGTGCGAAATGAGCTATCGAAGGAGTTTTTAAAATATCGCTACTTCTCTTTTCCTCGGATACACAAAAATATTTGTAGTTATTGATCTTCATGAAATTGTTGAAAATCCAGAAATCTCAAGGAAGGCCGTTGATTCAATAAGAAACCGAAATGTGACTCTTTTTGAGATAAATATCTAAAAAACGTTCATCAACCGTTCCATCAATTCAAACACTTCGCTAGAAAATCATCCTTTTGATGCAAATTGTTTGTATCTTGAAAGGATCATCGTCATAAACAAATGCATAAGAAAACGGGGCTTATTCATTATTATTACATGTCTTAGAAGTAATTTTCAATGTGAAATTTCACCTCTTTTTCTTCACTGCTTAGGCTGGATTTTACTCTTCCTTTCATCTCATTTTCACTTTCTTGTCTTTCCCTCTCTTTCATTCCTATGTACTCATATTTATCGAGGTTTCTGCTCCTCGTTCTTGGCTGTTTCCTTTGCTGGAACACACTTCCAGTTGCGTCTGAGTTTTCGCTCTCACATGCCTTTGCCAAAATATCAGCTGCGACACTGAAAGGCATACAACAAAAGAAGAAGGAAATATTCCTGAACCGTAAGCGAGATCGACTTGGGATTCTTACAAAACATAGGAGCTAACATGGGACCCCCAGGAGATCTAAATAATAGATCTCCTATAAATAATAGATCTTCTAATAGAATAAATAGATCTTAGATGTCACGGATTTATCTCAGGAGTCGGAAAAATTTCAAATTTTCCCATAAGATTCCACAGCGTAGATATTTATGATTTGTTTGGAGGCAGCTCTCGGGAAAATAGAGAGTTGAAGTAAAAAAGATCGTTAAACGAAGTGCGTGTATCTATATACGAGTGAAAATGTTGCTCGCATACTGTAAGCAACTGGCTTTATAAACAATAGATACAGATATGCAAAGTATCAACTGTTTGTCTTCACGGTAAAGACTCCGAAAGAATTATGAACATTCAACCAATCTAATTCAAATGGGAGATATATGTACCGCTCGGCATCGAATCCGAGTCTTCCTGGTGATACTTCTTATGCTGCATAACAGAAGATCACCATCTCTAACAATGTGTGAAAATTTAAGCAGAAATATTGGCTTCAACTGCCTCAAACGACGTCCTACTTTTCACATACATTCCTTATGTGAGAAATTTTAATGTGCTCTAGCATCGAACCCAGGAACTGGACTTATTTTTTAAACCGAGTCTTTAAAATACATCTTCTAGCAAAGCATGAACTTCCTAACATGTCGATAAGTGTATACAAAAAATAATGAAACTCTACCCCAATGTATTTTGAATGAGAGATTTTTGCATCGCCTTAGCATCGAATATTTTTTGTGAAAGTCATGAATGTTTTCGATAGATCATGACCATATCTGTAGGCTTTTTGAGTTTTGATTCTCTACCTATCCGGTAATTATTTTTTAGAAATTCCTGAAAATCAAAGCAATATATTTAAATGGGAAAATCGGGATTTTGGGCCTTCTGGTATCGAACCCATGACACTGTGGTTCAAAGTCGCCTATTTCCTGGAGGTTTTACATTAGGGACTATACGCTGTAAAAATTTAAAATCAATGACGCTTGTGGTTTAGCCTGTGAATTAGTATCCTTTCTATCTATCTATATGGGTATATACCTATCTATATGGGTATATCTATCTATATGGGTATGGGTGAATGAATCTGTAGAAGGAATTATATATAAAGATAGATATAATAGATATAAAATCGAAATTCTGTGGGTTTTTTTTCTTAGATTGGAGGCCACATCGGTAGTAAGATTTGCTTCATACTTTATATACACGTCCTCTGCGACCCGGAAGGAATCACTGTCACCTTTTTATTTGACAATATTACCGGTTTCAAACCCAGATCGCTCAGATAGTTTTCCATAAGGAATACACGTAAAACTCATTTTTATCACAAACAGGGTTTATTTCTTTTGCAACATTTAATTAGAAGGAATAGTCGCATGTAACGAGATAAACACCGAAAAAAAGAAAATCAAATGGCGATTCTTGTTTTGGTCGTGGAATCTTAATTTCGATTTGAATTTGCGAGAGTATCTGTAAATATTCGAAAATTTTGTGAAAATTTGAGGCTATAAACAATTCATCCCCCTGACGACCGATCCCATTGTTGAATCCGAGTTCATGTGTTGTCTCGTAAAAAATACTCGAGGTCCATAAAGTTGATGATTAAAGATGACGATATATTACATGATATAGCGAGAAATTTTCTTTAAGAAGGTAACCAGCAATTGCAGGCACGTAATTACAGTCAGGAAGGTTAGATTCTCATTGATGAGGAAAGTTGGATGTCTTGTATACAATTTTATCGGCTGCAGCCTTTTCTTTTGAAAAATTAAATAAGAATATATAGTCGCACATAGTCGAGACAAGCACCAAAAAGAAAGACAGTTGAATATTTTTTTATTTTGGCCATGGAATACTGTTTTTAAATCGAAATTTCTACAATTTAGACAAAATACGCGTAAATTTTCCAAATTTTTTGAAGTTGTAAACAACCATTGCTATTGCTGAATCCAAGCATTATCCTATATAGTAAGAATAGCTTGGGTTATTAGTTGTGTATAATTAAAGGGTATTAATTCATTGCACGACCGAAAACTTGAATTTAATCTACTTCTGTATTCCCCGTTGAGAATCAACGGGTGCTTCAGCTATTAATGACATATAGAAAGTAGTTTTCGAATTCCTAGATTGACGAATGGTCAGGGCAACTTTTATTCATAAAGAATGCACGTAAAGAAATTTTATATTAATTCTAAATTATTTGGCCGAGGAAAGATATATTAAAAGGTGAAGAAAGAATGTTAGTGTCTGCATGTATTTATCAAGTGTACCAGTTTCGGCTACTCAGCCATCACCAGGTAATAAGTACAGGAAATACAAGGATTTAAATATTATACGATTTGGAGGGGAGAGTAAGGAGATGTAGGGAGGAATAAGTACAGGTTATCTGTTTCTGGGAGAATGGCCAACTCATTCGAGCATGGCAGTAAGAATTTATAAACGATATAAAATTTCATAGTTTCCGAAGGAATGGCTAAATAGGTCATTACGTGACAGTCACGCAATTATATGGAAGAATTGGTGACTCCAATTAATCAAAGACTCACAGTGCATCTGAGAATGACTCTCCTCCCCACGTCACGCTCGTGGACTTGCGTCTCGGTACATCTTTTACTCCAGCCTTGCATGGGTCGTCATCTTTGGCGCTTGGATCCTCTGGCGAGATATTCTGCGGAAATATTTTTACGATTCAGCAATTCCTTAATGTAGTAATTTATCCAGTAATTTCTGTCCTTCGAAAGTGTTTTGGAAAACATTTCCACAAATGCCACTGACTTGATATTTTTACGATGTACTGGATATTAAGTGTAACCGCCAGAAAAAAAGGCGATGCTGAACCTCAGTGCCAAGGGTTCGATGCTAGAAGGCCCCGAAATCCCGATTTTTTCCGTAAGGATGCATTGCGGGGATTTTCGTAAATTTTTTTAAGGCACTTTCCAGCACATTTGAGAGTTAAAATTCAAGGGATCTCTAGAAGCCGTGCATATCTGACGAAAACCGTAAATACATTTTCAAAATTCATCCTTGGTTCGACGCTAGAGTAGGGCAAATATTCTCCAATTTAAAATGAATTTCGAGGATTTTTAACATTTTTTAAAAATCCCTTCCCGATAACATAGAATCTTTACACTCGGCAATTGGATAGAGATTATGAATATACTTTATATGCGCTAACATTTAGCTGATGGTCCTAGGTTCGATCCCAGAGAGCCATTTACATTACTCTATGCATTTATATGGGGATAACGGAATCCTATTTTAGGAACTTCCCGGTATGATATCGACTTAAAAATTTGAATTAAATAAATTGTATTTCTACCAGGACGATATATGTATTCACATCTTCCAAAAGGTCTTGGGTTCGACATCAGGCAGCTCTATCATTTGAAAGGTTTGGCGGGAATTACAAATTACTGATGAGTCATTTTCGAAAATATTTTAAGCTATATCCTGGTAGGGTAGGGAATATCCCATAAAGATGTCCCAGAAAACACAATCTTCTATATTAATATCTATAAAACTGTCACCAAATGTGCGTGAGTTTGTAACCAGGTGAGTGCAAATTTCTCCTATTTTAAATAAATCGCGGCGATTTTTAAGTATTTTTTTCAATCTCTTTTCCGATTACATGCATGCGTATAATGAAGCATGTGAATAGAGATCATAAATACATTTCATATTAGAATTTCACAGTTTCCTTCATGATCCTTTGCCCGATGCCGGAGCGCCATTTATATTCCCTATAAATTGAAAATGGCGGAAGTTTTCAATTCTCCTTCTCTTATAAACGATGAATGAAGCGAAATTCCCCAAAATCCTTATTAAAACTGCCGAAATTTGCGTTATCTGTTGGTTTTATCGCTTATTGCGAAAAACAAACACCTCTACTTATTGGGAAGTTTCTAGTTGGTTACGGGTGTTTCTATTGCCGAGGCAAATTTCCCCACAATCATGAAGAAGTGGAAAATAAAGTGGTGAAAATATAAGATATATCCAACTGAATTAGTAAAGGCACACCCAGAATAAATGAGAGTTACTCCGATCAAAGCATCTTAATTCACGCGCCAATAGCGGAAAGCAGATGGGATTCTAAACTGATACTCTTGTTGAATACGACTTGGAAGCACAATATGTCATTGCGATTTCAACGCTCGTGTGATACGCAGGACGAGACGACCGTGAAGGAGTACAAAAACTGACATTAAAACTTGGAAAACACCGGAAATATTTTCTGTTTGGTAAATCTAAGAGAATGCCGCTGCATACCGTCAATGACTCCCTACGAACCATTCTGTATCCTCTTTCTGGTGAACGGGTCACGGAAAATTAAAGCACACACACTGCGTCTTAAATACAAAGATCTCAATCTAAAAATTATATCCAAACCAATAATTTTAATTTATTAATTCCTCAAATCACATTTTTCTAGATTATGCATGTTTCGTTCGACTTTAATCGACCGCTGTTTTAAAGCCTCCTACAATTTATAATTTTGGATTGAGAGGTCCCAACCGATTCATGGACGGAGTGAAATTTAAACCGGTTTTTCAGAAGGAGCCAAAAATGTTGAGGTTTGATCCGTTGTGCCGATTCATCAGAACGGTAATTGAGGAATTTACCAAAATGTCTTACCAAAACCGTAAAAATGCTTACATCCGGCAAAAGAAAACGAAATTAGAGAACAAATTCAAAGAATTCCACCGCAAAAGGACAAATCTAGAGTCGCTCAACGTTTACAATAATTTAATCAAAAAAGTTTCTTAAATAACTTAAAAATAAAATCTCCAAACTAGAGGCTTATAAAAGCATCGCCGAAAAAGATAAAGTTGTGGCGACCATATGAAAGCCCTCTTTGGAGTATTTCCCAAATGAAGGTGAAAGCACGAGCACACCGTGACACACTCCTCTGTAGCATGGCTATTAAAATGGGTGCTTCCCATGCTGGCAAATATGGCTTTTGGGAGAAACAACCTACTACCTCTTTGGATTTGCGGAGAGTCGCCTTTTCCCTGGGAACTCCTCTTGTTTTCTTCGAAACAAAAATATCTTTCAAAGCATGCAGAACGAATGTGGTCATAACGCCCTCTTGAGCGAGTAATTCGAAGCAACTTTCTGCGATTACGTTTTTGCAGAATTCCTGAATGTGATCTGCGTTGGCTTTCGGAAAAGAAATCGCTGACTTCATTCTTAAATTTGGGAATGCTTTGACTGATCGAGGAATTTTCGTAATCGTCTTCGACCCGGTTTTCTTTGGAAGGGCCTTCTCGTCGTTACTTCCATCACCTAGCAACGGTAGGCACATTCTCAGGCGTTTGTTATTACTTATCGCATTTGTTGCCATCGCTGTTTCTCGGCTTATTTTCATCGTATCATATCGTGAATTATTTTAGAGAGAGATTTCAAATAAATGTCATCACATTTCTTGATCAGTGGCGCATCATTGCAGTTGTATACAAAATGGTGGAACGAATCACTTCATATGAGAAATGAATTGTATTGAATTCTCTTAAATATTCTGAAAATCTACTACTGCTTCGTTTACGACTTGTTATTATTACATTTTCACCAACATTATCACGGTTAAACGGCGTATTTCTGAAATAAGGTCAATCTCCTATTTTGCTGTATGTAGCTCGCATATTTGTTAGAAAACGATAAATTCCTTCATAAACATCCGAAATGACTTGAAATGCAAATGAGATTAACTAGAATAGCCTTTAGTAATTCCACAACGCCTTCCCCCGTGGAATTTATGAGATTAATAAGAGTATGAAAATAATTATGTGAGTAGAATACATATCACCAAATGTTAACAGATTTTATGCTTGAATTCCTAATTACTTAAGCAAGGAATCAAATTCCAAGATTGGTAATATTAAACTTCTCTAAGTAGAGTCAACAAAACAAAGCGCTCAAGAATTCGTGGCAGCGATTTGAATACTCGCTCAAGAAAGTTAAATTATTTAAGGAATATGAATATATGAAGGATTGGTAGGAGTAAAATCCTTATATTATTAGTATACTTTAAATACGTTTCGACTATCAGTAGTATCACTAGCCTTTTTCTATTATTTCTTCTGAAGATGACAATTCCCTAATCGTTATGCAGTTACATATTCATTTCATTGCAAGTCCACGGAAGCACACATATGAATTATGTATTCAATGTGAATAATATGGCTCGGATTTGTCCTATAATGGTGTCTGTAGCTAAGCTTGCTGTATCAGCTGCCAGCAATTTCTATGGGACGAAAGGATTTAAATGTTTCCCATTGTGCATTTGCCGCCAGTTGGCCGATTCATACAATCTCACGAGACAAAACCAAGAGTGTTGTTACTCCTCGGAAAGGAACTTTGGAGAGAATAAACGAAAGTGACGGATTAATATACTGCTTGAGAGTCATGTGTCTGTTGCCGTAGCGTAAAGATAGTGCTTTTGCGATCAAGTCGTGTTATATGTATTTTTAAAAGTTGGTGTCGATATTCGTGATTTTTTTCCCTCGGTCTACTAATAGATCGGGACCTCTGTCGAAGTATATGAAATGGCTACGTAGAAATATGACCATTCTTGAGCCGTTTAAGGGCTGTTATTGGAGGGCATAAATACATAAAGATTCCAATGGTATTTGTTTTCGTATTGAGATTTTTGGACGATTAAAAATCTTTTCAGTAGACTCTTCATTATTGGAGACGGTAAAGAATAAATTGATCCCGATTTTTAAAATGCCCGTTAATAAGAGGTCAATTTGATGTATACTAACGAGATAATTCATTCTCAGAATTTCCGTGTAATTTAAAAATCATATTAATGAAGCAATACATTGATAAGATATAATTGTATTATAATATTAACAATATACCATTTTGAAAGCAATGCGGTCAGCTGCGAAGTATAGTACAAGAAAAGAAAAAAATTTCAAAAACGTGACTTGAAATTAATTCAATAATCTGATATTGCAAAACTAGTGAAACCCTTTGCAAATAAATTTGCAACAGTAAAATATAGTAAATTAATTCTTTTGTATATTATATGATAGTTATGATTAGATAGCTTAAATCAGAATCAATATAAAAACACATTATTATGACTTATGAGAAATATTTTATTATATATTAATGGACAACAAACATTAATTCATTAATTTATGAATTCATTAGCAATGACTACCACAATGACTAATATAATTATGACCCGCAATGCATGACGGGTCATAATTTCAATTTTTAATAAATATGCAGTATTTAAACGTAGATGACTTAATATACAACTTATCAATACCATATTTTGTAATAATTACTAATCAGGATGGAATTTTAAGCTAAGAATATTACCGAAATTCCGAAAATTGCATCTTCGATGTCTTCGAACACTATGAGAATTATATAAACCCGCAGCTTCAAAGCCTCATTTGCGTTTATATTCTGTCTCTCAAAAATCTTCCCCTTCCTCGACATAACATTTCTTCGTCATCACCGCAAACGATCGTCCTTTTGTAAATCGGTTTGATGAAGTAAAACTGCAAAATGACCGTAATTTTGCTCCTGCTATTTAAATATCATATTTTACATGCGATTAAATCTCAGTAAATTGCCTCCTCTTCATAAATTCAGACATTAGTTTCTACCATAAATTCGGTATGGACTTGGGGGGATTCCATGTTTATGTCTCGCATTTTAGTATTGGGGTACAAGTCAGCTCCATAATACACTTTCTTTCTGCAAAGAATACTATTCGTTGGTTTTTGAGTGACATAGATTTCTGTTATTTGTGTTTAATCATCGTTTCCGAGAACCAATTTTCCCTTTCAGAAAATGTTTCCTAAAAAGTTGTGCTGCTTATCCATAATGTGATCTTCGAATATATTTTTTATAATCTTTAAATGATTGTTGAAGAAAGAAGAAAGTGTTCATTTAAAGGATATGAGATTGAATCTTTAGGTAACTTTGTAGATTTAATTATAATTTTATTTTTATCCGAAATAAAGCCAAGTCTATTAGACATAGCAACGTTTTCGCATGTTTTCACCCTAAAGCTCCGGAATGATTTGGCAGTTTGATTTAGTCCGTCGAAATTCATCAGCTGTGAATCCAACGCTTGGCCTATTTCCACGAGTGGGGAAACAGCCCCGCAATGCCTAATCCGCTGTTTGAACTCCGTTTGCACATTATTTAACTTCCATGGAAGCCAACGTAAAAACAGCAAATAGAGTGACTGATTCTGCGTTAACCAAATCATCAAAGCGTCTGTTTGTTCTTCATTCCACGTCTTTGAGGAGCACAGGGAAGCCAAACTTTCTCGACGACAAAGACCCTTCTTTTCTGCAGAACTTCTAAAACTCTTGCTTTGGGGTTCGCTGTGGCAAACAGATTGTCGCGAGAGATGTTTGGACGGCAGAGGTTCGCAGTTGCGGATTGCGATGCTCACTTTTCCCGCTTTCGCATGGCGCGCCAATCGCACTCAATATTGCGCCAATCAAGTGCTTCTCCATTAACTCCCTTTGAGAAGTTCAAAGAGATGCGTTATGACTCGTCTTCTCCTTTTTAGGCCTCACTGGGTCCAAGTTGGAACAAATGTTTAACTTTGTTGAATCAGATTGTCTTCGACTTTATTCAATGTGTGAATTTTGTTCGTTGTCTTTTCAATTGATGCTGCACTGACTGAGTGCGTTCAGTCATCATCTATGATATCCACTTCCCTATACCCACTTCCAACATCATCCAATCCCTTTTCTTACAACTGATGTAAATGAGGTTTGACTTAGCATAGGAAAGCGTGCAACTTAACCTAAGGTTGTACAAGAAGAGAAAAATAGTGACTTGGCTGAGAATTGAACCCAGGTCTCCCACATACCGAGCCACGGTAGTTTAATAATGAGAACACCTACCCGGAATGTGGGAGACCTTGGTTCAAGTCCCAGCCAAGTCACTATTTTTCTCTTCTTGTACAACCCTTTTCTTACCTTTGACTAAGTCGTTACAATGTTATTAAAACCATTCACTCCTTTTTGATGTTTTAATCAATATTTTTCTGATATTTTTATCCTTCTTCTTAGTGGAATCCGACAGGATTCAACTTGCTCCATCGTCATCGATCCTTTTCATTTGCCTTTAACTTCGGACATTTTATCGGCCATTCTTCTTCTTTCCCTTTCTCACTTTCCTTTAGTTTTTCCTTCAATAATTTCTCAAAGTAAGCAATTTTGGCATAGTATAAGCCCCACCCAAGCTGTCTTCCTCTTTTTTATTTCCTTCAGCAGTTTTCTTTCCAATTCTCAAAAGTACTTCATAATTTCCAATTCTATCTGTCCACTACACCTCAAGCATCTTCCTCCACAGCCACATCTCGAAACTTACAAAGCACTTTTCACCTTTCTTTTTCACTGTCCATGTTTCACTGCTGTAAGTCACCACACTCCATAAAAAGCATTTAACAAATCTCTTTCTCAGATATATTGGAATTCTACATACTGTTAGTGGTCCTTTCACCTTCTCGAATGCTTTTTTACGCTTAGCTATCCTCTGTCTTACTTGTTGGGTACAACTACCATTCTCAGTCACTAAACATCCCGGATGCTGAAATGATTTCACTTGCCTAAAAATTTTTCCTTATACAGATATATTAATGGTTGCTTCATTCCAGCTTACCTTATAGATTTTCAGAAAATAGGCTGCGGCCACACCGGAGGTGTCTCGCTTGGCGCCTAGTTGCCTGGTTACTCGCTTGGTGCCTAGATGCTAAGTGGCCACACCAGAGCATCGAAGTCAGTGGCCAAAATTGCGTCGATCGTTCAAGTCGTTGCAATGCCTCTTTCAGCATTTACTCAGAAAATGCGCCTAACAGAAAATATTTCTTTGAAATACGAGCGATTGTGGAAGCTGCCTTCATGCTGGGTGCATGATATTGATGAAGAAAAATATTAACGAAAATATGAATGAAAAGAAATAAACGTGGTGGAGTTAACGCGCTGTACAAAAAGCTACGGAATTATGAAGACAAATTTTTCGGATGCTTACGAATGAGTGAAAAATCGTTTGACATCCTCCTTGGAAGCATTACAGAAGACCTACAAAAACAAGACGCCAATTACAGAACTAACGTATCTCCTGAAGAGCGTCTCGTGGTTACTTTGAGGTGAGTATTACTTCATATTGAAATCATAAGTTTCATTTAATAGTAAGTTTTCAGGTACAAAGTATAAAATAATAATAACAAAATAAGTAATAATAACATTCTTGAGGTAAATTTTTGGAGCTTTAAATGAAAGCCGAGATCGAACAGTTGTTAGGACGGGTATTTTTCAAAACATTTACATCAGCAAAATTACATTTCCTGATTCTTGATTTAGTGTCGTCGGCGGAGACTGAAGCTGCTGATGAGGGCCGTGAATGCCATTTTCAACTAATTGAAGTTCTTAAAAAATAAATTCTGAATTTTACTTCTTAACGCTAGTTTTTGCAAAGATGGAATTGCAGTCATGTAAGGCAATAAACTCAGAAAAAATAATAGGACGTCTTTTTTATTTCTTTCGGTTTCTTGTTGAAGAAGCTCAATTTTTTCCGCTCCAGCTGTAACAATTGATTGCCTCTATTTGCGGAGTTAGTGGAAATAATTTTTGTCTTCTTTGGTTGATGTGTGATGAAAGATTGAGAATAATCTTGGAAATCCGGGGATTTGTCCTCTTCAATGGAGACAGCTGTTTCGTCCGTTGTTAACTGGCTTTCACTTGCATAAATACTCGAATCTCTGTCTGCGGCGGTCACTGTAGCATTTTCTAAAAATTTAAGCTGTTTGAAAAAGCGCCAAGAGCTAGTGATAACAGCATTAGCGCCGTCACCACTTCGCGGTTTGCCAATTTTTCGTAATTCTTTTTAAAAATAGGACCGCAATCTTCCACCTCCCTTTTACAAACATGCATGAACACTTCTCTGAAAGAAAAAATTAAAATTTTCAGTTTTTTGTAATCACTGTAAAATGGAAATGAATTTTATTATAATAATCAATAAATTTTACAATTTGTATAAAAGCGAGAAATTTTTTTTCATTTCAGATTTTTGGCAACAGGAGAGTCATACAGGTCTCTTGCTTACCACTTTCGCTTGGGCCGCTCAACTGTAGCTTGCATTGTGAAAGAGACATGCCAGATATTATGGGGTTCTTTTGAACACAAATACATGCCGGTTTCTACAACCGACCAGTGGATACAAATTGCCGATACTTATTTTGAGAAGTGGAATTTTCCAAATTGCTTGGGTGCATATAAGAGTGAAGAGTCCAGCTCATAGTGGATCCTTATATTACAACTACAAGCAGTATGTTTCAATTTTAGTGCAAGCTGTAGTGGACGCGAACTGTAAAATTATTGCTGTTGACATTGGTACGGAAGGGAGACAGAGTGATTCCAGCAACTTTAGGAGTTCTGGTTTATTCCAGCAGCTCGAATCAGGTCATCTAAACATCCAGACGGAAAGAGAAATTCCCGCAACGAATGTCACTATTCCGTTTGTTCTTTCCGTTTGTTTGTTCGGAGATGGCGGTTACCCCCTCTTGAATTATCTGATGGGACCACGAGAAAAGTTGTGATGATAGAAAGCGAGTCTCTCAAGAGTGGAGCGCGCTTTCGGCTTCATGGATTCCAAGTGGAGAATTTTGCAGAAAGCAATTGAAACCGATGTAAATACTGCCATTATAATTACGAAAGCGGTATGTATTCTCCACAATTTTGTGATGGAACATGAGCAGCCCTCCGTATCCCCGGAATATATATACAAAAGTTTTTCCACAAAATTTAGTTCACTAATGCCTCAGCATAGATACAGTGCGGTAAACATTAGGAATAAATTGGTTGATTACTTCAACGGGAATGGTTCGGTACCCTGGCAAATGAACTGCGTTCTGCCTCAAAATCTTATTGAACGTCATAATCAATAAAAGTATAGTAGTAAGTATATTGTATATTTAGCATTGGGTATATTTAAATCTGTCTGATCATATTTACTGTCTTGTAATTTTTGCCGATGTGTAATAGAGGTATAACACTAATAAAAACTCAACTTACCGGAGCAACCAATTTCTTTAGCAACATCTTCCCACATTTTCCTTAGCACCATTGAGTTTTTACGTAGATCATGGGCTAGATTCCACTCTTTTAAAAACAGCAGCGATCAACGCTTCGTCATCCATGATATCAACAAAAATATTCAGAAACCACTAGGTGGTTTCACCCTAGGAAGAACCGACGCTACCATTCGCCTAAAGACTCACCAAGCGACTCGCGAGGTCGCCTGGCGCCCGGTGTGGCCGGTCCAGTATATTTCAAAGTGTTACTTTGCTATGATGAATCGCCAGGCAAGACATGAAGCACTAGGCGCCAAGCAAGACACCAACGGTGTGGCCGCAGAGCTCGTTATGCATCAATAATACCTAGGAATTACGCTCAGCAGTCATTTTTCCTTCAAAGAGCATATTCAAAGCGTAATAGGAAAGGCGAATGGGATGCAAAGGTTAGCCAGTAGAATTCTGAGGGGATGTTCATCGAAAGTAAAAGAAAAAGCGTATTTTTCCCTGATTCGACCTCTGCTTGAGTATTGCTGTGCGATTTGGAATCCTCACGAAGTAGGATTAATCTCCGATCTTCAGATAGTTCAACGTAGAGCAGCAAAGTCGGTAAAGGGATATTTCAGATTTGACAGCAGTGTTTCGGCTTTGATAGAATTCCTCGGATAGAACACTCTTAGGGATCTTTGTATCGATAGGGACTTTAGTATCGACGGAAACGTTTTGATAAATTTATCACTACCGATTTCGGAGAGGAGATAGCTGATATTGTTATCCCGGTTATAAGCTTTCGCGATCTTCAGGAGAAAACAAAAAGCGATACAGGGAAGTACAGGCATCCCTCGTGAACCGCGGTCCTTGAGTATCCGCAGTTAATTTTTTGATACCCAGTCTTCTCAACCGCGGGGGTTTCCCTTGCCAACCGCGGTCTACGAGTCAACCAACTCGACAGTCCGCAATGTAAATTCAATTATAGCTGCTGCCCAATATTTTATCAAGGTTCGCCGAGTGCGGAATCAGAATTAATTGTACTCGGTATGCTTATGCAGCCATTTTTAGTATTTCTTTTCGAATAATAAAATCTATTACTTAATAATTCCTACCGCAACTCAAAATTTTACCGTACCGCGGAAACACCTCATTCCAAATGATTTTGCTTCTTATTCCAATTAAGATTCATCGCGGATTTATACCAGATATTACAGAATTTCCTTTCATTAATAGTATTTTCTGATAAAATGCATTAGCTTAGGTGTTTTACTTTCAATTAGGTTTCTACTGGGAACCAAAAGTTCCCTTAAACGGAACGGATATCTTCCTATACTGCTGAAGCGCGTAGTTTGCATCTTGAGAGAATGACTTCATTCCCTGAGGCACTTCTTTGAAATGTCTTTGCTCTGTATCAGATTTTTAGGATGATTTATAATGTTATTCCTGAAAATGGCTTCATATGCGTCTATGAACTTGGGCATCTCATCGGTCATCATGGGAGGGAAATTAAAAGAAATCTCATCGGAGTTTGGGGGGTCTAATAAGGGCTTCAACGGTGTGGACAGCCGTCTTTGGTAAATGATTACATTGATATTTTTTCCCGTCTAGGGTAAGCCGAGAGCAAACTCTAACTCGGATTTAGCCAAATTAGTTGAGTTGTCGGAGAAGTTTAGTTGTGTGTACTGAAGACAGTGGTCTCAATTTTTGGCGAATTTTCTTTTATATGCTCTGTATGGATCCGAAGCGTAAATCAAGTTAGAAGAAAAGTAGCGTCTACAAACGTGCAAGACGAGTAATGACACTCCATAAGAAATTAGAAGTTCTCGACAGACTTGCTCGCGGAGAATCCTATGCATCAGTTGCCAGATCGATGGGAGTGAATGAGTCCATTATTAGGAAAATTAAAAAGAGTGAGTCTTCAATCAGAACTAGTGCTCAGAGTGGAACTAGCGCAAGTGTTAAAGTGTCCTACGTGCAGCGAAATAGTAACGTCAAAAAACAGAAAAGGCTCTGGATATATGGATTGAATCGCAGACACAAAACGGAGTGATTATCAGAGTAATATTATCCGAGAAAAATCCTTGCGGTTATATAAACATCTCGCTTCTTCGGGTGAGAGCAGTGGCGAAAAACAGTTCACCGCAATTAAGGGCTGGTTTGAAAATTTTAAGGAAAAGACATAACCTACATATTATGGAGATTTCCGGTGAAATTGCATCTGCGGACCACAAAGCTGCGAAAGAGATTCTCAATTTGTATATGCAGCATATTAAATACAAGTGTTTAATACCAAAGAAACCGGACCCTTCTGGGAGAGAATCCCTTCCCGGACTTTTATCTCCAAGTCTGAGAGAAATGCTCCGGGATTTAAGGTTAGCAAAGACCGCGTCACGCTTCTTCTATGCTCCAATGCAGCAGGCGATTTCAAAGTGAAGCCTCTTCTAATTTACCGCTCGCAGAACCCGCGAGCTCTGTCAGGGAAAATTAAAAATAATCTTCCAGCGTTTTGACGGTCCAACTGAAAGGCTTGGTTTGTCGAAATGTCTTCATGGACTGGTTTAACAATTGTTTTTTTCCCGAAGTTGAGGAATATATATCATCAAAAGAATTGCCTTTTAAGCTCTTCGAATATGATAACTCTTTTGCAAGAGTTATCATATTCGGCGTATCTTCTTTTTCTTGTTAGAAATGATAGGGAAAAACAACTCTCTCTCTGTAACTGATTGTTGGAAAAAATTCAATATTGCCGACAGCATAAATTTAATTAAAGAATCACTAGACGAGATTAAACCATCGACACTGAATTCATGTTGGCGGAAACTCTGGCCGTATGCAGTCATAGATTTTAAAGAATTTCTTAAACTTGTCGATGAACTAAATCTTATCGTTTCACATGGAAGGCGACTGAAAGGAGAAGGGCTAGAAGACATGCAGCTAAAAGATGTTGAGGAACTTTTAAATTCAAGCAATGAAGAGTTAAATGAGGAGGATCTGGAGCAGCTCATCGACAAGCGGGACGAGGCTGAGGAAGAGGACGAAGAAGAGCAACCTTCGACAGAAATTACTTTGGCCAATGTCAACAAAATCGTTAATATGGCCTCAAATTTGTCAGATTTTGTGATTGACGTGGACCAAAAATGGACCGTAGCTTGATTTTCAAAAGAGGATTGGAGGAGTTACTGCAACCTAAGAATCTAAGGAAAAAACTTGGCCAGCCTATTATCATATCACTGTTTATTAAAATAGGAGATGCCGAATCAGAAAGTGCTGAGAGAGAGTGATTCGAGTACCGTAACTGACACAACAGACACAGATCATTGATTATTCAAGGCAATCCAAATAAGTGTAATGATATTTTTTATAAATTATTCTTTATTGATAAATGTCGACAATTTAAATATTATCCGTTAATAATTCAGGACATAAATGTATTTAAGCTGGGAAATGACTTCGTAAATGTAAAATTTATGTTGCAAACTAGCGCGATTCCGTTAGAGCAAAAATATCCGGTGCAGAGGGAGCTGATCATTTTTATCGGAAATTACCGGCGCGTTTGGGATAGAAATAAGGACAAAATTAAAGAGGAATAATATCTTAGAAATGTATGCATGTAATAAACAGGAAAAACTATTTTGTACTAATTTTTTCTCCCTATATTGTTGCTCGCAAAACCCTTGATTTCCCATATACGTAATGCTTCGCCAACCGCGGGCTCTTTCGATTCCCTAACCCCCGCGGTTGGCGAGGGATACCTGTATTTGCCAGGATAGATAGTTGCTGTTGGTCATTTTTCCCGCAAAGTATTATAGAAGTTAATAGCTCTCCAGATTAGATAGGGATGTCGGTGTTTTACACTCTCTGCCACGTGCCACTGGCGGATTGCAGTGTTTAAATGTAAATGTACTCTCATAATTTTTGTATTTCTGACATTTATTTTTTTGTACTCTTTCCCCACCCTTGAAATACTCTCTATAATATACTGTAGCTCCTCTTCTGTTTCCGTCAGTACTGCTTGATCCTCTGCATACTTCACTGTCTTTATTCTTACTCCTCCTACCACTACACCTCTTGCATTTTCTAATGCTTTATTGGTTAGCTCTTCAGCTGAATATTGAAGAGAGTTGGAGACTAGCAACATCCTTGTGTAACACCTACTCCAATAGCTATCTGTCTTATGATTTCCTATTCATATCACAACCTTCTGTTTTGTATATAGCTCGTTTAATAATCTATCCTTCCAGTCTATGCAAATATGTTTTAGAAACCTGAGAAGCACCATCCTATTGACTCTGTCAAGTGCCTTTTCCCAGTCAACATATATGTATATATATGTTACATCACAAACCTGTAATTGTCCATTTCATGAATTGGGCAATTACACGTTTGGAGTGTTACATATAAGCAGTTAGAGCTCCTCTCTCCTCTCCCTTCTACCTCGAAATTTTTACTACCCCATCCGCCCGTTAGCTATGGCCCCACCACCACGACGTGCGCTCGAAAGCGAGATTTCTGCTCTTACGCTAGAAAACGCCAAATTACAAGAGAATCTACAGAAAGCAATCGATATGATGGCGTCCTATGATCAGCGCATTGAAGCTGCCAAACTCCTCGATGGACCTTCCCGTAACGAGAGCCTTGATTCCATGCAAGAAGAGGTCAAGAAGCAGCGGGAGGAATTTAACAGGGAATTGAAGAAACTCTCCACCCGCGTGTCATCCTTGGAGGACCATTACTCCTTACTTGATGAGAAGATTGACGATCTAGAGCAGTACAGTCGCCGGAACTGCCTTCTCATCCACGGCTTGCCGGAAAGTAAGGATGAAAACTGCCTCTCTGTGGCGTATAATTTAGTTAAGTCGCGTCTACGAACTGAATTTCCGCCATACCTAATAGATAGAGCTCATCGCATTGGTCAGTTACGCGATTCTAAATGTCGCCCTCTGATAGTAAAATTTGTTAGCTATCAGGAACGAGCAACAGTTTGGCGAGCGAAGAGACTCCTCAAAGGATCCGGCATTGTTATCACGGAGTCGCTCACCAAAACAAGAGCTATGTTGCTCAGAGAGGCAAAGGATTTATTCGGGAAGACGAACGTATGGACATACGACGGTAAGATTGTAATTCTTGGAGTCAATGGTCGCCGTATATTCATCTCCTCCTCAAGGGAACTAAAGCAGCTAAACTCATCTTCTTAGTGGCCGATTTACTTTTTCCTTTACTAATATTTTGTCACTTTTTACCTCCATGGGAGAGGAAGTTTTAAGACTGTATTCGTGCAAAAGTGTTAAAGTGCATTAGGTTTCCTTTACTTTGTTTTTGTGTGTTATTTTCTGTGAAGTGATTATCTTAGTGTTCCCGTAGTGTAGATTCCACTCAGTGCAATTTTATCCGTAATTATAGTAACGCTCTTTTCTAAGTGAAGTGAAAGTGAAGTGAAGTGCTTGGTGCAATCTATCCTTATCTCCTTTCTCATTTCCCCAACGTGCTATTTACCAGATATTGAATTTTTCCTCTGTGCTAACTTAACCAAGTTCTCGCCATCAGTACAAGACAGGGTGTGATTAATTTCTAGGAACTTATGTCAGTGTCCTTACTTTAATTTTGCAATGCCTTTCCCTATTTTTTCATGTACCCCTTACGTAATTTTCCTAAACTTTTTCCTATTACTCTCCCACTAAAGGAATCTCTATTTCCGTTCGTAATTCTTGCCCTCTACAAGCTCACAGCCATATATCTTCAATGGATAATATTAGCCCGTTACTTTACAGCCGTACTTCCTCTTTTAGGTCTCCGACCGACCCTTACAAGGCGTCACAAATTCCCTCCTTTCTTTCTCCCTCTAAATTAGACCCTAATTTCTTAACATCCGTCCCTCTCAGCTCCGGAGGTCATGTCCTCAATCCAGAAGCAAAGATTTTCGAGCCCTTAGACAATAACAGAGATTCAATGCGTCATACCCTTGACACTTTACACTCATCATCGTCTGGCATTGCTATCTCTCACAATAGTTTATCCCATTCCATCCCTTCAACGAAGGAAATTTTAGAGAAAAAGTTTCTACCTTTCCCGAGCACCTTCAAAATTATCTACCTTAATTCGCAAAGCCTAATTCCGCATCTCAACGAGCTTCGTTCAATCATACCAGAATCAGGAGTGCATGCGATTGCCGTTAGTGAAACATGGCTTCATACAAACATTCAATCTTCTACAGTAAATATTCAAGGATATAGTTTATATCGTAACGACCGTGTTGGTAAGAGAGGAGGCGGGGTGGCAATTTTTGCAAGAAATGATCTACGTTGTAAAATAATTTCTCATAGCAATCCGAAATTTTGTAGGAGACCAGAATTTTTATTTCTAGAAGTAGTTAACGAGCACAAAAAAATTCTTCTTGGGGTCTTCTACCGTCCACCTAATATAGGGCATTTAACAGATATCGACGAAGAATTATCGAAACTACGTAACAATTACTATCATATAGTAATTACGGGTGATTTCAATGCGAATCTTAACGCAGATTTTAACGACGCAAAATTTCTTCGTAATACCTTCGATACCCATAATCTAACAATTCTTCCACTACAACCCACACATAATACACAAAAATCGTCTACATGGATTGATCTCATAGCCACCGCTAATCCGGAAAGAGTTGAAATTCACGGTCAAATTCCAGTACCTGGAATCTCGTATCATGACTTACTTTTCATGTCATACTCACTTAAGGTTAAGAAAAATAAACAGAAATACATCTATCATCGTAATTTAAATAACATAAATGATGCAGAAATGTTTCAATATGCTCATAGTTTACCTTGGTATGAGATAGAATTAACTGATGATATCGATCTTAAAGTTGAAATATTAAATAACCTACTGACAAATTTGCTCGATAAGCACGCTCCAATTAGAAAAATTAGAATTTCGAAACCACGAGCGCCTTGGCTCACAGATGACATCAAAAGAATGATGGTCAAGCGCGACTTCATATTCCGAGAATTTAAACGCACTAAAGATCAGTTAATTTTCAATAAGTATAAGAAATACAGAAACAAAACCAAACAAATCATCAGAAACGCCAAAATTAAATATGCTTATTCAATATCGAATGGCAATAAAACTTCCGCTGCTTTGTGGAAAAACTTACGTAATCTGGGAATTGGTAAATCTAAGGAGCCTCCTTCGCTAAGAAATATTTCCCTTGACTCCCTTAACCATAAGTTTTCCCTTCCTCCAACAATGATTGATCCGAACCATAAAGATCGCGTATTAAAAAATCTAAACAGGCAAGTTAACCGCTCTACCATTCAATCGGAATTTACTTTTAAGGAGGTCACTCAACTTGAGGTATACAATACCTTAATAAGCATCAAATCTAAAGCAGAAGGTGCTGACGGTATTCCAATCACTATCATTACCAAACTATATCCTTTATTGCAACATATTATAACAAATATTTTCAACCTATCGTTTTTTAGTGGTAAATTTCCAAAACCATGGAAAAGAGCACTAATTAAACCAATTTTGAAGAGCTCCAAGTTGAATATTGATGAATTTAGACCTATCAGTTTCCTTCCGGTTTTATCAAAAGCTCTCGAGAAATTAGCGCATCGGCAAATTACAGAATATTTAAATAAAAAATCGATCCTCAATAGTACACAATCAGGCTTTCGGAAGTCGCATAGCACCACAACAGCCCTAGTAAAAATAACTGACGATATTCGTAAATCGATGGATAAAAGCAAATTAACAGCTTTAATCCTACTTGATTTTAGTAAAGCCTTCGACTCGGTGGATGCGGAGTTAATGCTTGCCAAATTGCGTTTTATAGGGTTCTCAAAATCTTCAATTAGTTGGTTTTCTTCCTATCTACATGACCGTAAGCAGAAAGTTGTCTCGAATGATTCCTCATCAGCTTGGATAAGTATCAATCGTGGTCTCCCACAGGGATCAACCCTTGGCCCCTTATTGTTTTCTTTGTTTATTAATGACTGTCCTCAAGTAATTAAACATTGTAAGCATCATTTATACGCAGACGACTTACAGATATACATCGACACCACGATTTCTGGCTTCCATGAATGCATACAGCACGTAAATCATGACCTCGAACAAATTAATAACTGGAGTAAAGACAATTTTTTGAAAATAAATCCTTCAAAATCGCAAGCCATTGTCATCGGGACACCCAAGTTGATAAGAAGGCTTAATCAAGATAACGATGCAAAGCTCACGTTAGACAACTCGAAGATCACATTTTGCGACTCTGTGAATAATCTGGGTGTTATCATTAATAATAATCTTACGTGGTCGGAACACATCGTTAATGTATGTAAAAAAGTTTATTCTTCAATTAATTCTCTTAGACGCCTAGGAAGTTTCCTGACGCCTTCGATTAAAGCTCAACTGATAAATTCATTAATCATACCACACTTTGACTACGGTGATATTGTTTACCAAGACTTATCCAAAGAATTAGCTACCAAATTGCAGCGTGCCCAGAATGCATCGGTTCGGTTTATCTTTAACTTAAAGAAATTCGACCATATCTCGGGTGCGTTTGAGAAATTGTCTTGGCTTAAGCTCGCTTCTCGTCGAAAATTACACATCTTAACAACAACTTACCGTGTCATGCGATTACAAACTCCCGATTACCTCTTTTCAGAATTTGTCAGCTTAGGGTCGGTACATAATTGTAACACTAGAGGAAGAAACAATCTACTCATTCCAAATCACAGGACGGAAATGCTACATAAATCCTTTGCAGTGACCTCGGTTAATTTATGGAACGCCCTTCCGCACAGTATCAAATCTTCCTGTTCTATCCACACTTTCAAGAGGAGATGCCTTTCATATCTTCTAGAGAATCAATAACGCTAATTATCTCCATCATAGCATTTTACTTTTTACCATAAGTCAAGTTCGTTTTTTTCTGTTTTTTTTTCATGCTGCACGGAACAACACTTCAAACTTCTTTCTTTACTTTGGAATATTTTGTTCGTTATTGTTACTACAGTTTACATCCAGTATAACCTTTTCTTTTTTTTTACTATTTTGTATTTCCATTATATTAACTTACTTTAGATTATTGTTTATGCTTAAATCATGATGTTAACTCTCTTATATAATTATTGTAGAGCGTAATCTTTGTATTGATCGTGTTTTATTTTGCTTTTTTCTAGTTCAGTCATATTTTTTATCACAAGTGTATGTATCTACTTACTGTATTTTCTGCATTTCATTTTTTATTAACTCTCATTATTTTTCTTGATAATATGTCTCTAACACTTCTTGTAATTTTCCAGGTTGTATGTACATTGTTTTGTTTAATGTCTTTTAGTTTTTGCTATCGGTAGGTTTGTGCAGGTTTTTCACACCCCCCTTCTTTGTGGGTGTTTTCCTGCAGCGGATATTTTTTCCTAAGCTTTTCTTAGGTTTTTTTTAAATCCGCAATCCCTTCTCACATTTTCTTCTATTTTCCTCTAAGTTTCATTGATACATGTAATATACTTATAATAATGTAATAACTTAACGACAGGTTAGATGGAAGAGGAGACTTTTTAGTCTCAATCTCGCCTAATAAAGACCCTAATAATAATAATAATAATACAGGTCTCGATTCGTATTCTTTCTCAAATCAGCCTTAGGCTTCCAATTGCATCTCGAGTTCCTTTACTTTTTCTGAAGCCGAACTTGTTTTTCCCTAAATTTTCTTGGATATTTCTTTCTAGTCTTTGTTATAGTATTTATTTTATAGCTTAGGTAAGATGACAAATGGAACCAACTATCCTAAAAGTTTTACATTCCTTAGAATTGCTTTTCTTTCTCAATGGAACTAACAGAGACTTTCAGGCCAAATCTCCTATTCATATATTCTACTGACTAAACTGGTAAATGTAGACATACCCTAATGTGTTTAACTCTCACCTCTAATTCTCCCCGCTTTTTTTCCTTTTAGCTAGTATTTAAAGTTTTGGTTTTTAGAGTATTTTTACAAGAAGATGACGATTAATCTTTCGAAACCGGTCGTGTAACTGTTTTGTCAAAAGTATAATTTGTGGTTAAAGTACAAATCACTCTTAGATTCATTCCTCTATAAATAAAATCAATGTGTTACTTCGTGGAAGGCCATTACCTAAGAGAATAAGTAAACTTAGTATACTTCCACAATATAATTTGCTGGGACCTGTTTCATTGATGCTAGATATTTAGTGAAACCGGCCGCAATAAATTATCTCTTGAAAGTATACAAAGTTTTCTTATTCTCTACTGCGTGAAGCGCCTACGTGCTGCAGTCAGAGCCTCTAGACGTCGTGGAATCAAAGAACGCCTAAGTTGCTGAGGAATACACTTTAAAATCATCGGCAGTTGTTGCAGGAGGACCACAGCGACCGGTATCCCAGACAAAGGGGACAGGTGAACGTGCAGAGAAGCAGTGATATCCTTCGAAGAGGACATTCTCTGGGACTGAAATACAGCATCTTCCTGCATGAGGGGCTCTCCGCGATATATCGGTTACTATTCATACTGGCCTGAATACGTATGTCTCACGTTGTACACACTGGCGCTCTATTACACTGTGCCACCGGTCCAGGTCCAGTCCTCAGCAGAAGGCGATGACGATGACATGTTCACTTTTATAGCAGTGCTCTTACAGTGGGACCAGGCTTATGGATGGGAATTATATTGGCTTCCAATGTGTGGGAAATGTACCAGAGGAGAATCAACGGTTAAAGATTATGCACAGGGGGATGGCGAGAGACGAAGCACGTTACGGAGAAGAATAGGGGGAATGCCATCAGAACCCGGAGAACGGTGAGGAGAGATTTTGGAAATGAATTTAGACACTTCGTGAGGAGAGGCTTGAAGTTGAGAAAACGAATGGCTGTATATAGAAGAAATTAATTCTGGGAGGTGACATCTGGGAGATAATTTGAAGAATTGGTAAGGCAGTCAGAGAAATTATTTAGGAATAATTCAGTTCCTTGATGGCCGGAATGCTGAGGCTTTTCCGTAGTGAACTTCTTCTGTTATTCTAGAGTGGGCCATTGATGAAGAACCAGAACTCTTTGGGTTTGTTCGGAATCGACTCAGAGATATTTTGTATGTATTCCGTGAAATCACGTCATATGTTACATACAAAATGTAATTGTTTAAGCCAAGGATGATTTTTAAGTAGGATTTTGCCTTCCTTCACAAATCCTCGCGAGTCAGATAACGTTCGCTCCATTTATAGATTTATTTACGGAGCTACAAAACATTATTCTATTTCACATTTTCGCGTGATATGTCTTAGCAGCCGTCCGTTTATAAAATGGTTTGTTATTCTCTTTTCGTATTTTTAGCTGCCAATCAATGCCAAATGCCTTTTGGTCCATTCAAGATATCATTGGAATCGAACTTTGGATTTTCTATACTACTGATCATCTGTCTTCTGCAATTTTGTTTTCGCAGATTTTTTCAGATCGTTTTTTCCGCAAAAAACTAAGCCTTCCTGTATATAGATACTTTGAAAGCATTTTTTTGTTAAGTAGTAAAGAATTTTCTCTAAAATTTCAATTATAATTTTTCATTTGTATTCATTGGAAATAATTGAAAAATTGCATTTACCGGGATTGAATTACCATTGATCTAGTATTAACAAAACAAATCGTTAATGGGATGGGTTGATCCAAATAAAGCAAGATAAACCGAAGTCGAGGTATAATGTACCATGGAAGAGGATGTCTTTCATATAAAAAGGTAGGAAAAATAAATCAGCTGAAAATAAAGCAGTAAAGAAAGAATGATCGCAAACAATGAAATTGCTATTTTAATAGATGATTTACCCCAGTTGATGTAATGTTCAATAAATAAGAGTTTACCTTCTCCCCTTTTTAGTGTGTAAATCGATTCAAGAATTCCTATCATTCCAGATGAGAACTAATATATTTCTGTCGTGAATCAAACCGGAGGATAACAGGAATATGATAATTACTGAACTATCAAGTAAAAATAGATATTCAACTCTCAGCAAAACAGTATTGAATGATGAAACAGTATTGAATTGATGAAACACAGAAACCAAAGTAAACTTAACCTGTTTGCTATTTTTAAATCATCTTCACTTCGGAGTGAACATATGTAACATTTAGTCAGAGGGTTAAAAGTGTAAATAGAAAACAAAGATACAGAATTAAACAAAGAAAGACTCCGAAAAATAATTCAAACATCCACTCAGTAACCCAAGAACTGCTCATACAAAAAACAATTATGCGCTCCTAATTTTTGCTAATACTATACTGAACCCTCCCTAAAGTTATATTTTCCTTCTTTGCTCTGATAAATATTTCGCCTCTCGGATTGTTGACTGTGAATAAACACTTCTAAAAGGCCGTGAGTTTAACACTGCGATTTTTTAATCGTAACTATGAATAATTAAATCGTACAATGACCTTTCCAAATTCTCAGAACAGCTGTTTCTCTATAGGATGTTATAAATTAACGAAGCTTTCATCGATTATCTTGGTTATATAATATATTTTACTTTACTTTCACTATTTATGATTTTCTATAATAACTCGGAATTCTGTTCATCGTTTACATTATATGAGTCAGTGAGCGAAGGTCCCAATACATTTGAAGTTAGCTAATGTTACAGCAATATATATATAGCCTGTTTACAACAACGGATCAAAGGAGGAACCAGGAAATTATAGATTCATATCCTTAACATAATAATAATAATAAAACGGCTTTATTCGGGCGAGATTGAGACTAAAAGTCTCCTCTTCCATCTAACCCATCGTCATACAATACATAAATAATTAAATTAAAGAGATAGTATGAAAAATATATGAGAAGAAATTATGGATGTAAAAAACCTAAGAAAGTCTTGGGAAAAACATTTATTCACTGCGGGAAAACACCCGCTAAGAAGAGGGGTGTGAAAAACCTGCGCAAACATACCGATAGTCATAACCAAAAAGATGGTAAGAAACATGATTACATTTTATAAATACACTATCAATAGGTACATATATAGGATACATCAATAAACATAGTCATGATGACATTTAAATAAATGCCAACCATTTACACATCGGCATCGGTGTCCGGCAAGTTTGGGGATCATTTCGTTCTGAGCTCACTCATGGGATGCATCTGATTCGGCAGCACCCAATTCCCGATCATTTGAAGTGCACTATTTGTACACGATATGAGGAAGGGGCAAGAGGATGCTCTCGATTTGAAACTGGGTTAAAGTTTTCATTATAAGAGGTGAAAACAAGTTGTATTAGATGGCGTTAGCTCAAACAGAGGATATTTTCGGATGACTCGGTAATACATTGGGAAATATCAAATGAGGAAGACCGAACATCATTCTCAAACGATTTAGTCCTCAGCCAAAGGTGGAACTAAAAATGAGAACTAGATATTATGTAAGGATATTCTCCATAGTTTATTGTTTTGAAAGGAAACAATTGCGTCCAAATTAGCAGTGTAAAATAGAATGAATATAAAAGTAGTAGATTCAGTTGAATATCTAGGGATCACTCTTATTTGAATTGGTTCCTCACGACGAAACGCTTACTCCACTTGTATGCTACACTTATCAAAATCATTACGTCGCATTGCTAAAATTTTGCTGCATTTTATTCTATTTTTATATAAAATTTTATAACAAATATCCTTTTCAAAATCACCGATCCGAGCAAAAAACGTTTAACCTTTTTGACAGCTGACATTATACTTAATATCCAATACGGCTAACTCAGTATAGCAACTCTTCGGAGAATTCTGCCAACATTAAAACGAAAATATTGCTTGAATCGGGCTGATAGAACGAGCTAATTACAACATTCTCGTTATATTTTTAAACACAGTCTTAAAGAGGATGAGAAGAGACGCGTAGATATTCAATGTGGCATTTCAAGCGCACTGGGAAGCATAGAATAGATAAAGTCCAGTTAAAACTGTGTCACAGAAGTCTCTTTTTATTTCAAAATGAATGGGAAATGCGCTGTCATTTGCAGATGCCGTAACTGAATTGAATGTAATTACCAAAAACGTTTCGAAACAGCGAATCTTCTTTTCATATAAATTTTGTATACATTATTTGGAGGTTACAGCGTTCACATAGAAGATTATCATCACGATAATGGAATCTCTTATTCCTAAGTTGGAAATTACAACTGAATCGTAGCCGCAGTGATATAAACCCATATATTGCCGAAAAACGCAAATTTTCTCCCAAAGAAATTATGACGAATAGCGAGATGATTTCCCATTTTTATATTAAAAATACACGAAAATATAGAAAAGAATAGAGGGAAGGAATGTTCTCCTGTAATTTATTCTTTGGTCTTTTCCTCTGGAGACGACAAATTAAATCTCTGTGAGATCCTCGAATCGCAAAGCAGTCAATTTGAAGTTATTTATTCCTATTACTTATTCTTTCTATTCGATATTACATATATCGAGAAAGTGCAGCGTAAAGCGGTTCGTTTTGTTAAGAAATGCTACGATAAAAAAGCAAGCGTTACAAAAATGCTCTCAGACGTAGGTTGGGAATCCTTGATAGAAAGGAGATTGGAAGCTAGGCTGCGATTGCTTAATAAATTCAGGGAAACTACATTTTCCAAAGATACAATCGGTATCATGCAACCCCCCTGCTACGTCGGTCGATCCGATAATGACCGTAAGTTAAGAGAAATAGATGCTAGGACGAATCGTTTTAGAGATTCATTCTTTCCGCGAACAATACGTGACAATAACCGAATAAGGAAGTAATTTAGATTTGACTGGTGTTTACACCCCCTACCACACGCCGAAAGGCGGCTTGTAAGGTATTAATGTAGATGTAGATGTAGATGTATCTCGCTAACGCTCATTGATCTCACTGTTATCTTCAGATCGCCTAATTCTTGAATTCCACACTTTTCTCCCAAATTCTGCTCAAACTAACGCAATGTAACTTTTCCACTGTTCCAAGCAACACACAATGAGCTAAAATCAAAAAAGCTGGCCAAAAATACAAAGATGGTTTTACTTGTTACTGTTGAAAATATTTTAAATACACCTATGCACTTACGTTGTTTACAGCGCTTTTTGGTTGTACAGATGGTCAAAGTTGGCCAAATTTGGCGATTTGCGCTTGTTGTTTTAGATCGTTTCGCGAAATTCAACAACTTAAAATCAATTGTGAACCCATGAGAGGAAAATATTCGGATATACATAAATTCATAAACTCTTAACTGAACAATTGGTTTTTATGATAACAGTCGAGTATTCATATGCATACGTTATGTAACAAAAGGCGGACTCTTAATTTGGTGAAACGTTTTAAGCGAGGAAAATAGTAAAAATCGACGTCAACCGATACGAAGATTAAAGATTTGACCAAGTTATCCTTAGAAGCTTTCTGAAGAGGAATCTGAAATAAAATCAGACTTGCTCACCCGATACAAATACCGTTGCCAGCGCCACGTACGGCCTTTCATTACGCTCTGGAGGACATTTTTAATGATAACTTTGATAGTATACATGAATGATTTAATTTCTGAAATGAATTATTGTGCAAACTTAAATCGAAGAAATAAAGAGAAAAAAATAATATGCCCATCCATTGCCGGTAGCGTAGCGGTTAGCGCGCTAGCATTGCTTCGCAGATCCCCTAGGTGCGAATCCTGGTTAGGGTTAGGGTTAGGGCATTTTGGTTTTTTATGTTAAAAATAAGGGTTTTATTGTTCTAATGGTCAAAATTGGCTAAAATACGCCCAAAAATAACGACGAATTATAAATCTCAAATCAGGAGTGAATTTGAACTAGCGGGGACCTTAAAAATGAACAATCTCGAGAAACAGTATTGTCGAGTGAAATTCTGTTTCAGACTCTGTGAAACCACGGTGGAAACCTTTGAAATGTTGAAAATTATTTTAGCGGAGAAATGATGAGACGTAGCTGGTGTTTTGACTGGTATTTGCGCTTCAAAATCGGAACGGATTGCCTGATGCCATGAAACGATGATGGTCAATCAGGTGAGGGGCGAGCCATTTCAGAAAAGCATCAGATGAGTCATCTCTTTGGATTATGTCAGATGTTCTGAAACGACTCAAAAATCAGGAGGAAGAGAGCTGATCTTAGGGCTCACGACGCATTCGGTCCTCAGTGATTTATTGCCCGAAATCTAATGTTTGTTCTAACTGAACTGCATTACTTGCCTGATTTACTCCCGACGACCTGCTCCCCAAAATTAAGGGAACACAAACAGGAAATAAATATTATACTATAGACGTCACTAAGGAAAATTCGACGCGGGAAGTTTCATTGGTCACTGAAAACGATTTTAAACAGTGTTTTCTACATCGAAACGGCGCGTCCATTGTGTACTTTGAAAGAGCTCTTGTGGAATGAGCTCCATATATTCGAAGTACAATGTAAGAAATCACTCCTTTTGAACAGATCTCTTAGAACTGATCTGCCTCTTTGGTAAAGACCGCAATTCTTATGGATTGACAGTTACCCTTAGAATTGTACTTTTCGTGCTTTTGCTCAAAAATGTCACATTGTACGAAATGTTATTTGGATTTGCCTGTGGAGAAAATTAGCTTGCTACCTTCTATCTTTTATACAATCTTCGTCCGAAGAATCTTCATATCCATACGCGATTTCCGTTTTCTCAGGACTTATCTACTCAAAATCCTGGGTCCGTTTGTTGCTGAAATAGGTGCTGTCAAAGGTGCATTTGAGGAAAGAAGAAACTTCGGAATTCATTGGTCGGGAGTGTCCCCTTCGCCTCTTTTCATATTGAGCCCAGTCGAAGAATTATTTGGCAATTCCCGCTAAATAGCCCTATGTGAATTGTCGGTGGCGCATGATACCTTAGATGTACGCAGATACCAGCAATAATCGCTCAATGCTCTTTCATTCAGCTTGCCTTCGAGATAGTAGCCGATTTTATTGTAGGATCCTCGATTATACATGTATTAAACATGCGAAGTTTTGAAGTGTGATCTTAAAAAAAATTTATTTATTTTCAGTCAGTTCAGTTCGATTTCAGCACACTGTGCGACGGTTTGGAGCAGAGTTTCTTATTTGTCCGTTCACAACCAGTGTGAATACAAATGTTAAAGTACTAAGAAAGATATATCACCTAATTTACTACTGTTAAATTTGCTCGTAAGGAAAGGGATTGACGCGGTATGGTATTTTAGTGGTCAGAAAGAAATTTTCTTTCAAAGAAGTAGAATTCGGAGCTTCTGTTTACGTGAAATAGCTCGCCATTTCAATAAATCAGTCTATCCTATTTACTATAACTGTGTCGACTGAAATAATTGGGAGTTTACCACATATAGAATTATTTAATTCGTCAGCAGAGATTAGCAAAGGGTAATTAACAAAAGGGTCGAGAACTCACTCACTTACTCAGTGTCATCGAAAGAAGAAACTTAAAATAAAAAGTGCGGAAATAATCGGATTTTTTATCGCACGTAACTGCGAGACATCGCGTAACGGAACGACTAATCGATTGGAGAGAAAACAAACGACGCATTCGAGAGTCTATTGATTTATGAGAAATTTCGAAACAGTTCGACCGAAACTCATTAGCTCAATTTTCGTTTTATGACTATTCGTCTGCATTGGGATTAATTCTTCTTGTTTGGATTTATCTTCGCTATCAAACGATTATTATGCAGAGGAAAGAGCAATTATCTAATGAGTATTAAAGGCTTATAATTTACGATTAAGATTCCTTTCGTATAATTTTCTTTGTTCATTTAGATGGTCAAAAAATATAAATATAAACTAAGGTGATTTATTTTAAATATCTGAAGCAAATCACGCCCAGTATCAAATGCGACGATTTACACTTTAGACTTTTTTAGAACAAAAAATAATTGGACACAAATTTCAAAGAAATAATAACACTGAAATAAATATTTATTTGATTCCAACATGCATTATTTACGTTCAAAATTTTTTTTTTACTATTAGTGCAAGATAAAACTACGGATGTAAAATATTTTTCTAATAAATCCAAATCTAAAATGAACGGCAGCTACCGAAGAATGAGTGATGCTTTACCGTTTCATTTCGAGCAACGGAATCTCATTTTAGGACTTTCGCAGTATGATATCGAATTCAAACTCTGAATTGAATTATAGTTATCTCTACCATATCGGTAAATGAATCCGCATATATCGACACCAAGAGGATCTATCATATGACGCATATGGCGGGAATTCCAATTTTTTTAGTTATACATTTACCGAGAAGGTAGAATCAATTACTTCAAACAATTTGTAATGAAGAATTATATCATCAATATGCTTACAGAATGCAAGCAACATTTACTAAGTTCATATTTATTTCATATAAGGTAATTCCGGATGAAATGGAACTCATCCGGAATTCAATATTTTTCAAATTTATTCTTCAATATGTTTTAATTTTTAAATTTTTTTTCCTTATTGCCTTTGTCCAATGTCGTATAAACTCTATGTTTCTGATTTTTTATTTATTCTCAACCTTAATTTATTTAATCGTTTTGTTATTCTTGAAATATTCGTATGTGTTTTATCTGTTTTTTTTATGCTACAATTCTTGTATTTAGATTTAGTGTCATTTGTGAAGATATTTTGTTCGATTTGATTGCTTGTAGTGAATGTGTAGTCTCTTTTGCATAATTTTTATCTATTCTCTGCTTGTCTTTCATAATTCTTTTATTCTCCTTCTTCACAAAATACAGTTTTCTATCTTTAGGTTTCGCAGGTTTTTCACACTCCCCTTCCTGTGAGTGTTTTCCTGCAGTGGAAATTTTTCCTGAGCCTTCCAAAAATCTAAAAATATCGCATGTTTTTATGCTCACATTATGTTTTTGGCAGATTTCAGAATATCGTGGATGAATAAAGCCAGCTGAGGCTCGCAAGAACGACTCTTCCAAACGCCGTGTTTATTCCTAATTATGAAACTGGACGTTTCAAGAAAACCTGTAGGAAAACAAAGAAGGGAGTGTATCTCTCATAATATTCTCTTTGCCACAGTCATTTAATTAGTAAACATATGTATACAGTACACAGTCATTTAAATAGTAAATATATGTAATGAAGGTGACGTTTATGTAAACGATGTATACTTCCTAAAATGACACACCGAATCTACAAATAAAGAAAATGGTATAATTTAATAAAAAAATCTAAATTGAAGTTTTATTGAGTTATTTCTATATAACTCGACTGCTAGCGAGTCGTGGCACCTGATTCCAGGGCGTGACGAGATTCTCTCTTTATTTATCTTTGGAATGTGGCTTCAAATGGACTCTTAAAACAATTAAAATTTACTCTTGGAGTTGTAAATCTCTCATGTTCTCCTTTCAGGTCAAACTGCAAGTATTGCAGATGAAATCTCTGGCTTCATCGCTCCGAAGGTAAGTAAAAGTAATTTATTTCATATCACAATCACTTCTCTGACACTGGTAAAGGTTATGTCTTGATTTCCATATGGCATTGAATTTAGTTTATATTTCGACTTCTCGCAAATATTTAAAAAATTTATTATTTTTGTTTCAAAGGAAAGGCTCGATGTACTCTTTCTTCAGGATGCGGAAAAAGTACAGTGTATTATTTCCTTTGGAGATTTCCACAGAACATCGCTAATGTCCGTGAATTTTATTTGAAATTAGTTTACAACCAATTCAGTGATAGATGCCACACCTGCTTAATAATTTATGTTGTATGAAAAATTGAGGGCCGAGGACGTAAATAAGCTATGATGTTGAACGTTCTTAGAAAGAGCCGCTGCTCGGTGGGGACTCTTAATTATAATTAATTAGTATAATTAATTACTCTCTTTGCCTCATTTCGTTATTCAGCTAACCACTTCCTTGCTCTATTTTGGAAACATTTCCATTCAAGTAATTTCATTATGGGTTTTCTCGCGAATGTCTGAGATGAGAATCCTTTGCACTTCTTTTTCACTGCAAAACGTATCCACAATGCGAAATTTACATTTCAATACACAGATGATACTAAAAAGACTAAAAAAATCAAATTAAAGAAAAAATGCTAAAATTTAAAGCAATTTATATTCAAAATATCGTGTCTAAATAAATAATTAGCGGCAAATAAAAGAGACTTCAATTCGTATTTTTCCCACTATTTCTGAGTCTAGCTTATTCTATAGCGAAGGACAGGATCAACGTTCATCCTCATGAATTGTTTTGAACGTCTTTGGAACGTCTGGAGATTCGAACGTTAGTGATAACGGTCATGATCTATCGGGCACCGTAGACTTATAGTTTTAGCATACCGTACGCCTACGACGGAAACATTTCTTCGGTCAGCTACCTTCATTTGTCTGTTTAGCATCCTTGTTTACGCTTTTTTTGATCCTATGAGTCCTGTCAGGACACACCGTTCATCCGATTTGCTTCAAACTAAGCATACGCATTCTAAACAATTTTGCATTCTTAATCATTAATTTTGTTGGATTCGAACCGAGATCGCTCAGTTAATTTCCATAATAATTACATGTAAATTTCATTTTTATCGGTTGCAGGCATTATTTCTTTTGAAGAATTAAATTAGAAGAATTACTCATGTAGAGTCGAGATAAGTACCAAAAGAAGGGAAACTGAATGAAGATTCTTATTATGGTCATCAAATATTCTTTTCAAATCGAAATTTCGAGAAAATACGCGTAAATTTTCCAAAACTTTTGAGGGACAATCAATGCTAACTAAGCTCGTGCATTTTTCTGTATAGAAGGAATAGCTTGGGGTTTTAGTTTTGTTTACTGAAGTGTATTTATGCATTGCACAACCTTCTACCTGGATATAATTTGTTTATGTTCTTCCATCGCCATTTATGATTTCGCTTCTCTCTCTTTTCTTTTCAAATTGAACTTGGTAAAAGTCTAGTTTCGTTCCTTCTTGGAGAAATGCTATAACTCGCTTACTATTCACGTCAGAAATACGATTCTTACACCAAATTAAAGGCAAAGGATTGCAAATGTCATAAGTGATACGCTTTTTCTCCTAAGTGCTGCAGTGTTTGAGGAATTTTGATCCGAAAATCACCCATTTTCGACATTTTTCGTCTGCTTGTTACGGCATTTTGGCTGTTTTCTCGTGCTTCCGATAGGGCGATACTAACTTTATTCACCTCTAGCATATGTCTATTTCTCTTTTCCCTATTCGCTTATGGGCGCATTGAGTAAACTCATTGGGTTGGGTAGGGTTTGGTTGGATTGGTTTCCTTTTACTCAATTAGTCGGTAAACGAGTAGGAATTAGGGATTTCTCGGCCATTTCCGAGATGTGAAACTCATCGATCTCCGCTACATCTGCCGTCGAAACGCCACAACTAATACCTCAAACTTGGTCTCCGAACGACATTCCTGTACTTCAGTCACTCCAATCGTAATTTATCAGTTACTATAACAGATTTTCACTCGCTTTAAAAAGATCTATAATTGGCAATGTTTGAGGTATTTTCCCTGAAAATTTCATCGAAATCGGGCTATTTCTAGTGGGAAAAGAAAAAAAATGCGGAGGGTACGAGACTAGACTTTTACATTGAACTTGTCCCTCTCCAGCAATACATGCTCTTGTTTTTTTTGTTTTGTTTTTGTTGTTTTTTTTTGTTTGTCCCATGCCTTAGTTATTCAGTTTAATAGAGAAATATCTGGAAAATACAAACTATTAAACTTGTATTAAAATTAAAAAATCGCGCCACTTTTGTCAATAGCGATTCTTAAAATTGATTTTAGTTTATTCCTTTGTATAGAGATGAACCGGACTAGCCATGGTGTCGATGGTAGAGGCACATACAACGTATATGTAAAATCGAAGTCCTGTAGGTGTGTTTGTGGGTTTGTCTTTGATTGGAGGCCACACCGTTCGTCCGATTTGCTTTATACTAGTGTCCTCTGCGACCTGGAAAGAATCACTGTCGCCTTTTTATTCGACAATTTTACGGGGTTCGAACCCAGATCGCTCAGATAGTTCTCCATAAAGAATACACATAAAACACATTTATATCGCGTAAAGGGTTTATTTCTTTTGCAAAATTAAATTAGAAGAAATAGTCGCACGCTAACAAGACAAACACCGAAAGAAATAAAATCAAATGAAGGTTTTTTTATTTGTGGAACCTTACTTTCTTATTTATTTATTTTATCCATTTTCAGGACTTTTACAGTGATAGGTATTAACAACAACAATCACACAAGACCATTCCCTAATCAGAAAAATCCGACTAGCCGGGATTCGAACCCGGGACCGTGGGGATGGAGCGATACCGTGCGAGCATGCTAACCACTCGGCCACCATGGCCGGTTTCGATTCGAATTTTCGAAAATATCGGTAAAATATACGAAAAGTTTGTGAAAATTCGAGGTTGTAAACAACTCATCCCCCAGACTACCGATCCTAATGATCTGAGCTCATGAGTTATTCCGTAAAAATACTCGAAGACATTAGACCCATAAAGCTGGTGATTAAAGATATATTACATGGATAACGAGAAATTTTCTGTAAGAAGTTAATTAGCTATAGAAGGTACGTAATTAAGGTCAGAAAGGGTCGATTACTGATGAGGGAAGTTAGATGTCTTGTATAAGATAAAGCAGAAATTCTGTGAGTTTATATGTTTTTTTATCTTTGATTGGAGTCCAAACTGTTTACCCGATTCGCTTCAAATTTTGCATACGCTTTCTTTGGAAGGAAGGAAGTGCTGCTGCATTTTTATTCGATAATTTGTTGGGTTCGAACCAAGATCGCTCAAATAGGTTTCCATAAAGAATACATGTAATCTTCACTTTTATCAGTTAAAAGATATATTTCTTATGAAGAATTATATTAGTCGAAGCAAGCCATCCCATAAGCAAGCCAACCATAAGAACGGAAATTTGAAAATGATTCTTATTCTGATATTGGAATATTGTTTTCGAATCGAAATATGGAGAACATCGAAAAACTTCGCGAAAATTTTCCAAAAACTTTGACGTTGTAAACAGACAGTCCCCCTAACGACCAATGCGATAGTTGAATCCGAGTCCACGCATTTTTCCATGAGAACAGCTTGGGATTTTAATCGGTCAATTGCACGACCGCAAACTTCACTTAAGTGACCAACAATTAAGTTGAAGTCGTGCACGCCTACATGAAATTTCACGAGGGTTCACGACCGGAGAGTCGTGCAAGCAATAGCTCGACTGCTGTCCTCAAGAGCAATGGTCGCTCACTGTCAATTGGTCTCCGTTACGATACCAGATAAAGCATTCTCCCAAGAAGCTCTTGTAAAGTTAATCTATTTAACAACAAAATTAAATGAGTAAGAATTTAATATTTGTACGAGTTCGAGACAAATTTTATAGAAAGAGTTCTTTAGGTATTCATAAGGTTAAAGGAGGATTACGAGAGTGCGTATAATATATTGGTATATTCACAGGAAAGTTTTTTTCGTTGAGTTAAGCAAAGATGTGAGATGCTGAAATATATATTCTGAGCAAAGAGAGTTAATTTTCAGTCCACAGCAATATTTCCCGTTGTGAATCACCGGGTACTCTGCGGCGGGACAACAGCCCCAATACAGTTGATTAATTTATCCACCCCCGAATTAAGTATATGCGTGCTTTCCTTCGAAACGATTCAATTCATTAATCATAACTTGCGATATTAAGTCCATTTTCGTCACGGCAAGCTGACGATAGATATCAATTTCTTTAAAATCTTAACTACTTTCCGTCGAAATGTGTCCATTACTAAATTACATTTTTCTCTTCCTTTGAGGAAAGTAAGAAAAGGGAAAAACGGAAGTTTCTTACAGATTTGGAACAGTTTTAATTCTGTTTGTAAGAACAGCACCACGGGAATTTTATACGACCCTCGAAAAAATGTCAATAAATAATAAGGATAAACTCTCCGTAAATCCGGTATCTATAAATTAGTTTGCAATGATTGTGGATGTATTTATATTGGTCAAACAGGACGCCATTTATCTGTCAGAATTGAGGAGCACAAACGAAGTTATCCTTTCGGCTACATATTCCACTTCGCCAAACATCTTCTGGAAGAAAACCATGTCTCTGATATTTCCGCTCCATTCCCAACAGAGAGGCCCAAATCACAACTTGAAATACTTTCCGTCTCATAATCGTAGTAACAATTGCACAAAGAATAACTCCAGCACTTACGAAATGCTCATTCGCGTAGATATAGAAATATTTCTGTAAATGTTTACATTAATACAGCTGTACATTCCACCGATAACCCGCAAGATATAAATGTAAATGTGAATCTGTATTTATTTCCTACACTATTTGGGCAAAAGCCCCTGGATTTTAGGCGATTTTGTGCTCACCTAATGACTAATCCTTAGTCAAATCCTGGCCCAAGCCTTTCGCTTTTCATCTTTCTTCTCCAATCCTTATACCTCCTCATTTTTCACTCCGCTTGATTTTCTATTCTTCTCCATAACCATACTTTTAAGCTTTGCAGGTGTCACAGACCAAGTCTCGGGCTCATATAAAACAACACTCCATACAAAGCATTTTGCGAATCTTTTCCTTAGTTCTAGAGGTGTTTTCCTTGTAGTAAGCAGACGTGAATCACATATTATCTTCTCAATATTTATTGGTGAATGAATATTCCTTGAAGTTCCTTCCCGATTTTGTATGAATCGTTGGAGTAAAAGAGCTCACAGTAAATTGGGGTAATGAATCTCCATTTGAAACTGTTTAAGAGAATGGTAGAATTGGCACGAGACATAAACATCACTTCTAGACCCATAATTCAGTATCCCTTACTAATTTCATAGTGGTCAATCAAATGAAATTTGTTCTAATTAAATGTTATTACATTTTATGACAATCAATTTAAACAAGAAAATCGGAACTAATACGAGCGAAATGCAATATTTTGTGTTCATCGGATTGCAATCAAATTATTGTGTGGAGAACAGTCTAATGCACGCAAATATTACAACAGTTAGTTCGTCAACATTATTCTGGAATTGTTAATTTTTCTGACACTTCTTATTGTTACAGTTGTTTATGTTGCTTGGCTTGATTTCTCGGTGAAATATATTTGTAGGTGTGATAAGTATCGTGAGATATGACTGGTTGCCGCTTTTGGAAGAACGTGGAACTTGTTAGTGATACCAGTTAATTCGAAGAGCACTTTGGTTAAGAGGAGAATCTCAGGCGATAGGGAAGTAGTCTTATTTGTGAATGGCCGAATCGGGAAAATTCCCCAACCAAATACTGCCAAATGGTGGCTAGCGGAGTACACATCTCAGATCTAGTATTTGACGTCGATAGAACGAAATCATGTGTAAGTAAATCTATGTCGGGGATTTTATTCATTTAAAACATTGTTTTACTTCCCTCATTCGGACATCGCTAAATCACTCAGCACTTCAGAACCGTGATATTTCATGCTAAGGAAATGTCTATATTCAGCTATGAACTATAATATCAATATTCTCATTAAATTATCGACCTCGCGTCTGAACTGATAACTGAAGTATGAGAAACGAAAGAAATAGTAATTGAACGAATCGATGGAATTCCATCCTCGGATGCTTTAAAGTGCGTCATGAGCGAAAGGGTAGACGTACATACCCACATGAGGCACAAAAGAACTTCACTCGTCACACAAGTCATGTATAGCGGAGTCATGGGGGCACCTCACTTCGCAGCTGTCGCCATGGCGACCTCGAGTTGCATGTCCTCTCACACTTTTAGGCCAATGTTATCCTCACAAATTCCGATGCTTCCAATTCTCTCTTCACTGTTCATCGCAGACTTCATTCCCCATGTGATAATATAAATCCCTATACACTTGTGTGAGCCTTTTACCAAGTATTTGAGAAACTTGATAGGATCCAAACGAAAGATTTTATTGGAACAAATATTTCATAACTTTTAAGTTAATTAAATCAGCTCTCAATCGAAAGTAGCAGACCTTACCATTTTCTGCGAACCTACAAACACCTGTCACATCCCCTAAAATATTGGTGTTCGATTCTTTACCCTCATGAGGTAGGATTAGTTGAAGCTTAGAGCAGCTGGATTTGCAAAAGGCGAGTTCTACAGTAGTGTTCAGCTGTGGTACTCCCTCGGGTGTTATTCGATTAATGATAGAAGACTTCATTCCTGGCTCTTCGAACATTTTATCGATGCCGTCGACGAGATTGGTGATTTTGTTACTCCAGCGCACGCGAGAAGACAGCTAATTTTTCTATGCTTAGCCACCGTTGCCCTTCACCGTTGAAGTCCTCCCAAGCTCTGATGAGCTTATCAGGAGGTGCTTCACCGAGGCAACAGTAACAACGAACACACACTACACTTCCCTGATCGGAAAAAACGTAATCGTACCTTGGTGTAGGAGCGATAGTGTAGATGGCACTCCGCCGCCAAGGCCGGTTCTCGGAGGCCCCGGCATAGTATCAACCCCCGGCTTTGCGGACCGATTGCTTCGTGCGGTTTCTGCCCACACGGAAAGTCTCCCAACTCTCGGGGATCCTGACCTGCAGGTATCGCCCCTCGGACGTGGTCACGGTTCGTCCAGCTTTCAGACCCTCCTGGACCTCACCGGTGTGTCCAGCATCGCCAAGACAATCTCCCTCACGGGTCGCCTTCACCCCCGTTCTCCGAAGAGTACGGCCACTCGCCACATGGTGCGCGACTTCCGGTCTTCGGCTTGGGGACCATCAAAGACAAGCCGATGGAGTCGTGCTTCGACAGGCTGGGAGCGGGACTCTGGTTGTACTGGACACCAACCATCGGATCCCGGTCCATCATCGGGTCCAAGGTGTATATATCGTTTTCGAATCGTAAATACGAGAACTATGGCAAAATGAACGAAAATTTTGTGAAATTTCTTCGTACAAAACCAACAGTCCCCCTAGAGGCCCAGGCGAATCCGAGCTGATTTGTTTTCTCTTTAAAATACACGAGGGAATTAAAAGCATTCCGAATTAATGGCTTATCTCAGAAGTTATGAAAAGGAGGCAATTTACAGAGATGTTAACTTATGCAAAATATGATAGATAAATAGCAGGGACAAAATAATGGACATTTTAAGGAGTTTTCTCGAAAATATATTTAAGGGAGATCCCGGTGGGATAGAGATTTCAAAATGACAGAGGACGTGCTCTTCTGTATTGTAATCATAGAAATATCACCAAACATGCGTGAGGTCGACGCCAGATGCGTGCAAACTTCTCCCATTTGAAATACATTGCGGCGATTTTTAAGGTTTTCTCAGTCCCTTCCCGATTATATGGAGCGTAAAAGCTGGCATACGAGCAGAGGTCATATACACGTTTCTTACACGAATATTATCCCAACCCTGATTATCCTAACCCTGATTATCATAACCCTGATTATCCTTAACCTGATTATCCTAACCCTGACTATCCTAACCCTGATTATCCCAACCCTGATTATCCTAACCCTGATTATCCTTAACCTGATTATCCCAGCCCTGACTATCCTAACCCTGATTATCCTTAACCTGATTATCCTAACCCTGACTATCCTAACCCTGATTATCCATAACCTGATTATCCTAACCCTGATTATCCTTAACCTGATTATCCTAACCCTGACTATCCTAACCCTGATTATCCTTAACCTGATTATCCAAGCCCTGACTATCCTAACCCTGATTATCCTTAACCTGATTATCCTAACCCTGACTTTCCTAACCCTGATTATCCCAACCCTGATTATCCTAACCCTGATTATCCTTAACCTGATTATCCCAGCCTAGACTATCCTAACCCTGATTATCCTTAACCTGATTATCCTAACCCTGACTATCCTAACCCTGATTATCCCAACCCTGACTATCCTAACCCTGATTATCCCAACCCTGATTATCCCAACCCTGATTATCCTAACCCTGATTATCCTTAACCTGATTATCCTAACCCTGATTATCCTAACCCTGATTATCCTTAACCTGATTATCCCAGCCTAGACTATCCTAACCCTGATTATCCTTAACCTGATTATCCTAACCCTGACTATCCTAACCCTGATTATCCCAACCCTGATTATCCTAACCCTGATTATCCTTAACCTGATTATCCCAACCTAGACTATCCTAACCCTGATTATCCTTAACCTGATTATCCTAACCCTGACTATCCTAACCCTGATTATCCTTAACCTGATTATCCTAACCCTGATTATCCTAACCCTGACTATCCTAACCCTGACTATCCTAACCCTGATTATCCCAACCCTGATTATCCTAACCCTGATTATCCTTAACCTGATTATCCTAACCCTGACTATCCTAACCCTGAGTATCCCAACCCTGATTATCCCAACCCTGATTATCCTAACCCTGATTATCCTTAACCTGATTATCCTAACCCTGACTATCCCAACCCTGATTATTGCAACCCTGATTATCCTAACCCTGATTATCCTTAACCTGATTATCCTAACCCTGACTATCCTAACCCTGATTATCCTTAACCTGATTATCCTAACCCTGACTATCCTAACCCTGATTATCCCATCCCTGATTATCCTAACCCTGATTATCCTTAACCTGATTATCCCAGCCCTGACTATCCTAACCCTGATTATCCTTAACCTGATTATCCTAACCCTGACTATCCTAACCCTGATTATCCCAACCCTGTCTATCCTAACCCTGATTATCCTTAACCTGATTATCCTAACCCTGACTATCCTTAACCTGATTATCCTAACCCTGACTATCCTAACCCTGATTATCCTTAACCTGATTATCCTAACCCTGACTATCCTAACCCTGATTATCCCAACCCTGATTATCCAAACCCTGATTATCCTGAACCTGATTATCCTAACCCTGACTATCCTAATCCTGATTATCCCAACCCTGATTATCCTAACCTTGACTATCCTAACCCTGATTATCCCAACCCTGATTATCCTAACCCAGACTATCCTAACCCTGATTATCCTTAACCTGATTATCCTAACCCTGACTATCCTAACCCTGATTATCCCAACCCTGATTATCTTAACCCTGATTATCCTTAACCTGATTATCCTAAGCCTGACTATCCTAACCCTGTTTATCCTTAACCTGATTATCCTAACCCTGACTATCCTAACCCTGATTATCCCAACCCTGATTATCCTAACCCTGACTATCCTTAACCTGATTATCCTAACCCTGACTATCCTAACCCTAATTATCCTTGACCTGATTATCCTAACCCTGACTATCCTAACCCTGAATATCCCAACCCTGACTATACTAACCCTGATTATCCTTAACCTGATTATCCTAACCCTAACTATCCTAACCCTGATTATCCTTAACCTGATTATCCTAACCCTGACTATTCTAACCCTGATTATCCCAACCCTGACTATCCTAACCCTGATTATCCTTAACCTGATTATCCTAACCCTGACTATCCTAACCCTGATTATCCTTAACCTGATTATCTTAACCCTGACTATCCTAACTCTGATTATCCCAACCCTGATTATCCTAACCCTGATTATCCTTAACCTGATTATCCTATCCCTGACTATCCTAACCCTGATTATCCCAACCCTGATTATCCTAACCCTGACTATCCTTAACCTGATTATCCTAACCCTGACTATCTTAACCCTGATTATCCTTAACCTAATTATCCTAACCCTGACTATCCTAACCCTGATTATCCCAACCCTGATTATCCTAACCCTGATTATCCTTAACCTGATTATCCCAGCCCTGACTATCCTAACCCTGATTATCCTTAACCTGATTATCCTAACCCTGACTATCCTAATCCTGATTATCCCAACCCTGATTATCCTAACCTTGACTATCCTAACCCTGATTATCCCAACCCTGATTATCCTAACCCAGACTATCCTAACCCTGAATATCCTTAACCTGATTATCCAAACCCTGACTATCCTAACCCTGATTATCCCAACCCTGATTATCTTAACCCTGATTATCCTTAACCTGATTATCCTAAGCCTGACTATCCTAACCCTGATTATCCTTAACCTGATTATCCTAACCCTGACTATCCTAACCCTGATTATCCCAACCCTGATTATCCTAACCCTGATTATCCTTAACCTGATTATCCCAGCCCTGACTATCCTAACCCTGACTATCCTAACCTTGATTATCCTTGACCTGATTATCCTAACCCTGATTATCCTAACCCTGAATATCCCAACCCTGACTATACTAACCCTGATTATCCTTAACCTGATTATCCTAACCCTGACTATCCTAACCCTGATTATCCTTAACCTGATTATCCTTACCCTGACTATCCTAACCCTGATTATCCCAACCCTGATTTTCTTAACCCTGATTATCCTTAACCTGATTATCCTAAGCCTGACTATCCTAACCCTGATTATCCTTAACCTGATTATCCTAACCCTGACTATCCTAACCCTGATTATCCCAACCCTGATTATCCTAACCCTGACTATCCTTAACCTGATTATCCTAACCCTGACTATCCTAACCTTGATTATCCTTGACTTGATTATCCTAACCCTGACTATCCTAACCCTGAATATCCCAACCCTGACTATACTAACCCTGATTATCCTTAACCTGATTATCCCAGCCCTGACTATCCTAACCCTGATTATCCTTAACCTGATTATCCTAACCCTGACTATCCTAATCCTGATTATCCCAACCCTGATTATCCTAACCTTGACTATCCTAACCCTGATTATCCCAACCCTGATTATCCCAACCCTGATTATCCTAACCCTGACTATCCTTAACCTGATTATCCTAACCCTGACTATCCTAACCCTGATTATCCTTAACCTGATTATCCTAACCCTGACCATCCTAACCCTGATTATCCCAACCCTGATTATTCTAACCCTGACTATCCTTAACCTGATTATCCTAACCCTGACTATCCTAACCTTGATTATCCTTGACCTGATTATCCTAACCCTGACTATCCTAACCCTGAATATCCCAACCCTGATTATCCTAACCCTGATTATCCTTAACCTGATTATCCCAGCCCTGACTATCCTAACCCTGACTATCCTAACCTTGATTATCCTTGACCTGATTATCCTAACCCTGATTATCCTAACCCTGAATATCCCAACCCTGACTGTACTAACCCTGATTATCCTTAACCTGATTATCCTAACCCTGACTATCCTAACCCTGATTATCCTTAACCTGATTATCCTAACCCTGATTATTCTAACCCTGAGTATCCCAACCCTGACTATCCTAACCCTGATTATCCTTAACCTGATTATCCTAACCCTGACTATCCTAACCCTGATTATCCTTAACCTGATTATCCTAACCCTGACTATCCTAACTCTGATTATCCCAACCCTGATTATCCTAACCCTGATTATCCTTAACCTGATTATCCTTACCCTGACTATCCTAACCCTGATTATCCCAACCCTGATTTTCTTAACCCTGATTATCCTTAACCTGATTATCCTAAGCCTGACTATCTTAACCCTGATTATCCTTAACCTGATTATCCTAACCCTGACTATCCTAACCCTGATTATCCCAACCCTGATTATCCTAACCCTGAGTATCCTTAACCTGATTATCCCAGCCCTGACTATCCTAACCCTGATTATCCTTAACCTGATTATCCTAACCCTGACTATCCTAACCCTGATTATCCCAACCCTGATTATCCTAATCCTGATGGGCCTAGCTTCGACGCCAGGGCACCATTTTCATGCTATCAAATTCAATTGAAGCGGAATAGTGACTTTAGTTTGAATACATTTCCGGTATAGTTTCGACTTAAAACTAATTAGGATGTCTTCCTATCAGGACGTTACATGTATTCACATTCTGCAAAAGGGTTTGACGCCAAGCAACCTTAATTCTTATAAAATATACGGCGAAAATTTCAAATACATTAATAAAGTATTTCCCGAACCCATAACCCGGCATGTAAACAGCAGTCACGGACACATTTTAGACCTGCAGCAAACCGCAGATGGTCCTTGGTTCGATGCCAGGGTACTATTTGATTTATTCAATTCATTTAAGGAGAATACGGAATTTTGTTTGTGGTCCTTCCTCCTACATTGTCTTGAAATTTTAGAAATGATCGGAGTTGCGAATTCCATTTTTTTATTATATTGCACCCTTACCGTGAAAGTAGGAATCTATCACCAAGTATATGACCAAAAGTAATTAATGTTTACTGCACACTATCATCGTTTACCTTATGATATTTGGTTCGACGCCAGGGCACCATTTGCATCCATATATTTTTAAGGGGGATGCAGAATTACGTCTGTGGACCTTCCCGATATGATATCGAAATACTGGATAAGGAGGCATATTGTGCAGCCAGTATTTTCGTAAAGCTTTAAATACAGGGTATGCAGCACTTTAATTGATGAAATTAAAATTAGTTCTCGGAGCTTTTAACTAAATCTTCTGCGAGGTTAGAGCGAATTTATGGAGGTCATTCAAGGAAGGCAGAACGTGAAAATTATCACAATGACAGAAAATAGCCTTCATAAGGTATGAAAGATGGTGTTGGAGAATTCAATCCTTGGAAATTTGATGAAGCAACGCTGAGTGGAGCGACGATATTAATTGCTTCTTTACTCGTCTAAGATACGTTTTTCTTTGGGACAAATAAATGGACGGAATCACAAGGAGTTCTCTTTCCAATAATAATGAGGAAAGCGATTCAAGGAAGAAATATGGCCCCGAAATGGAAAATTGAAAAGGCATTTGCGTCTGGAGGAAGATGAGATGCTTTTGTCAGAAAATGACCGAAGGAAAAGAGAATGGACTTTTCTTTGGGGAATATTTCTAAAAATTTACTGATTGGGACCATCGAAGCGGGTTTATTGAAATGATCGGACACGCACAGGCAATTCAATAAATGGTACATTCTTGCATCTACGAACTGTTTAAATTAATGGACTTTGCAAAGGTTTCTCACAGTTTCGAAAATTTCAAGTTGACATTACGGAAAGGTTCTCAAACTCTATTTTCCATTTTTAATGTATGTACGTTTTCAAATATTCATGATTCTCTATAAATGCCTGGTCTTGGATTCCTATCTTTCGGGGAAATGTTTCAAAGGATTGTTTGAAATCTCCAGCTTTCATTTCATGAGGGAGATCGATAGGTGTCGAACCCGTAGTCTGTTTGCAAGATATGATTACGACCTGGAAGGGATTGAACTAATTTAATCCTAAGTTTGAAGTTGATAGTCCGAAAAAGTCCGGAGGTCCGGAAATCAGATTCCCGTTTACCAAATTTGAAATGTAAGAATGAATGTTAATGGCACCGAACCCAGGATCATCAGGAAAACAGTAAAGTGCATATATAAGATGTATTTATGGCCTCTATTCGGATACCGAGTCTTACCTTTCCATGTAATAGGGAAGTGATTAAAAAAATTCTTAAAAATCACCGAAATGTAATTCATATGGGAGGTTTACACTCTCCTAGCCTAGAACTCACGGATAACTGGTGACATATGTGTTATTATCGATATTGAGAAGCGCTGTGACATCTGTGAATCTGATACCTCTTCCGAGAAGTCCCTTAAGGGGATCGAACGGAGGACCATCAGGGAAGCGAATATGAAATTTATATATCATCTCCATTCACATGCCGAGTTTTAAGTATCCACGTTATCGGGAAGGGGTTCAAAAAAAATCTTAAAAATCGCCGCAATGCATTTTAAATAGGAGAATATTTACCCTGAGCCAGCCTAGAACCAAGGATAATCTTCGAGAATGTCTTTGCGGTTTTTGATATGCATGGCTTTCAGCGATCCTGCGAATTTCAAAACTTTAATTTGCGGGAAAAGCTTATAAAATTTCCTCACAATGCATTCTTGTAAAAATCGGGATTTTGGGGTCTTCTGGCATCGAACCCATGACACTGAGGTTCAAAGTCCCGTTTTTTCTGGCGGTTACATGTTATGGCCAGTACGTCGTGAAAATGTCAAGTACGTAAGTGGCCCTTCTGGAACATGGTTAGAGTTTTGATCCCCTGTATATATATATATATATACGAGTAAAATGTAGCTTGCATACTGCAAGCAGATCGACAACACTAATTTCATTTCGGCATCATATCGGGACTGTCCTCAAAAGAAAAAAAAGGATTGTAAATATCCTTAAAATTCGCTGCAATTAATATACATCTTTTATGTAAGCAAGAACTTCCTATCATATCGATAAATGCATTAAAAAATATGATGTGGCCAACACGACGACAACAGAAGCCTATGCCGGTGATATATAAAAAACTCCAAAACAATGAGTGTTACAGGAAAATGTTTCATACAAGCTTAGTAGTAAAAAACATTATCTATAACTATGGTACATAATTGTATATACCTACATTGCATTCTGACAGAGATAAGTATGAAAAAATTCAATTTATGGTTAAACAACAACTTCCGGTTAACTTTTATTGAAGAATAACTCCTAAACAATCACTGTTACGGAAAACTGTTTCATACAAAAGTTGTAGTAAAGTACATTATCTATAACTTTTGTATTCAAATGTATATACCTAAAATGCATTTTGACAGAGATATGTATGAAAATCTTCCATATACAAACGTTGTAGAAAAGTACATTATCTACATTTTTTGTGTGTAAATGTATATACCTATATTGCCTTCTTACAGAGATATTTAAGAAACAAAATTTTGTTCCAGATAAACCGCAACTTCCGTTTAAGCGATATTCACCAAAAACTAATCAACTTTTGGCATTGTTAGGAAAATTCTAAATATAAATTTTGAAAATGATCGGATAATTACTTTTTAAGATAGAGCGCACACAAACTTTTTAACCACAGACAGACAGACTGACAGACGGACAGACAGACAGACACACACACAGACAGACACACACACAGACAGACATGTTCGGGAAAATAGCTAAAACATGCTCTATGGGCCCCAAAACATCTATTTCCGTCGAAATCTGGAGGTCGAATTTTTTTGCGAATACAATACTTTCTCTATACTACGTATAGGGAGAAAGTAAAAATATGAAAAGTTACCCCAATGTATTATATATGGGGGATATATTTACCGCCCGGCATCGAACCCGGGTCTTTCTGGCGATACTTTCTATGCAGCACAACAGAAAATCACCATCTCTAACTACGTATGCAAATTCAAGCAGAAATATTAATTGCAACTGCCTCAAACGACGTCCTACTTTTCCCTTATATTTCTTATGAGAGAAAGGTTAATGTGCTCTGGCATCGAACTCAGGAATACTAAGGTCTTATGAAATTTTTTTTCTTAAACCAATTCTTACCATACATCTTCTAGCCAATCACGAACTTCCTATCATTTCGATAAGTGCATCAAAAAATAATGAAAAACGGCTCCCATGTCTTTTAAAGGGCAGATTTTTGCATCGTCCTAGCATCGAACCCAGGATATTTTCCGTAAAAATCACTTATTTTTTCGGTAGATCATGACCATATATAAAGGCTCCTAGAGTTTTGATTCTCTACGTATCCGGGAAGTATTTTTTTAAAATTCCGGAAAATCAAAGCAATGCATTTAATTAGAAAAAATCGGGACTTTGGGGCCTTCTGGAATCGAGCCCATGACATTGAGGTTCATAATCGCAATTTTTCTAGCGGTTACACGTTATGGCCAACACGTCGTAAAAATTTCAACTCAATCACGCTTGTGGTTTAGCCTGTGAATTTGTATCCTATCTATATGAATGAATCCGGAGAAGCATCTATATATAATAGATATATATATATACGAGTAAAATGTAGCTTGCATACTGCAAGCAGATGGACAACACTAATTTCATGTTGTCATCATATCGGTAAGGCCGTCAAAAGAAAAAAATTGGATTAAAAATATTCTGATTATTCTCTGCAATTTATTCGTCCGGCATCGAACCCGGGTCTTCTTGGTGATACTTACTATAGAGCACAATAGAAAATCACCATCTCTAACTATCTGTGAAAATTCAAGCAGAAATATCAACTGCAACTGCATCAAACGACGTCCTACTTTTCCCTTATATTTCTTATGAGAGAAATGTTAATGTGGTCTGGCATCGAACCCAGGAATATTACGGTCTTCTGAAAACTGTTATCTTAAACCAGTTTTAACCATACATCTTCCGGCCAAGCACGAACTTCCTATCATTTCGATAAGTGCATCAAAAAAATAATGAAATACTAACCCTATGTATTTTAAACGGGAGACATATTTACCGCCCGGCATCGTACCCGGGTCTTTCTGGTGAAACTTCCTATGCAACATAAAAGAAGATATTATTCTTTAACTATGTGCGAAAATTCAAGCAGAAATATAGGCTGCAACTGCCTCAATCGAAGTCTTACTTTTCCCTTATATTCCTTATGAGAAAAATGTTAATGTGCTCTGGCACCGAACCCAGGAATAGTACGGTCTTATGAAAGTTTTTTTCTTAAACCAATTGTTACCTTACACTTTCCGGCTAAGCACGAACTTCCTATTATTTCGAGAAGTGCATCAAAAAAAATAATGAAAAACAGCTCCCATGTATTTTAAAAGGCAGTTCTTTGCATCGTCCTAGCATCGAACCCAGGATATTTTTTGTGAAAGTCATTGATGTTTTCAAAAGTCCAAGACCATAAATATAGGCTCCTTGAGTTTTACTGCTCTACCTATCCGGAAAGTATTTTTTAAAAATTCCCGAAAATCACGGCAATGCATTTAAACGGGAAAAATCGGGACTTTGGGGCCCTCTGGAATCGAACCTATGACACTGAGGATCAAAGTCGCTTTTTTCCTGGGGGTTTCACGTTATGGCCAGTATGTCATAAAAATTTCAAGTCAATGACGCTTGTGGTTTAGCCTGTGAATTTGTATCCTATCTATATAGCTATATAGCTATATATATGAATGAATCCGGAGAAGCATCTATATATAATAGATATTACGAGTAAAATAATGCATTCTGCAAGCATATTCTGCATACATATATGTAATACATATTTCAGGTTGACATCAATTCGAGAAGGTCCTCAAAAGAAAACAAAAGGGATTGAAAATATTCTTAAAAATCGACAATCGAGTAAAAATTGCATACTGTGAACATATGTTTACTAAGCTATATCTTGGAAAGACATTTAAAAAATCATAAAAGAATTCCCATGTATTTCTTCTGTTCACCTGATTGGCCATAGATTTTTCACCTTCTCATTAAATGAATCAAAAATAACATATAATTCCCGCAATCAGTTTATAATAGTAGGGCTACCTGCTGTCGATCGCAGGACCTGTTTTCAAAATGTGATTACATAGAAGGCCCTGGAAGAAACAAAACTTATTAACTTCGAATTTTGAAGTCGACATTATACCGGAAAGGACCTAGGAAATGATTCCCTTATCCCCATTGCATTGAGGAATGTAAATATTTCTCTGGGATCGAACCGAGGACCACCAAAAAAACAATTAACCGCGTATATGAAAGGTATTTATGATCTATATTCACATGCCGAGTTTTAAGTTTCCATGTTATCGGGAAGAGGTTAAAACAAAATCTTTAATATCGTAGCAATTTCGAATTTTAGAGATGCCTGGTTTCGAACCCAAGGCCTATTGTCGGATGTTAAAACGAAATTATAATTTGGTAGGACTTGGTCTTATGTAATGCAAAGTTTGAAGTCGATATCACATCAGAAAGGACCTAAAATAGGATTCCGTTATCCCCAATAGAAATGCATTGAGGAATGTGAATGACTCTCTGGGATCGAACCAAGGACTCTCACGGAAACCTTAAATAGAGTATATGAAATTTATTAATGATCTCTATTCATATGCCAGGTTTCAAGTTCTTCAATGTTATTGGGAAAGGGTTCAAAAACAATTTAAAAATAGTCACAATGCATTTAAATAGGTGAATTTTTTCTATGACCTAATGTCGTACCAAGGATAATCTCTGAAGATGCCTTCGGAAATGCGCGACTGTTAGCGATCCCTCGAATTTCGACTCTCTAATTTGCCGGAAAGTGCCTCAAATTAATTTCCAAGAATCCCCGCAATGCACCATTATGGAAAAAATCGTGTCCTTTTGGGCCTTCTGGCACCGAGAAAAAGGGTGTTCGAATTTATGCGACTGGAAAGTCTCCACAAGCAATTCATGTTAAATTGAAACATTAACTATTTAAGACAATACAAACTAATGCAGTTACAAGTAACTTCATCTATAAAATTTCTTTCGCAACTTTAGTAAGAAAGCAACAAATCTTGGTTGCCTTTCATTTCATTTGTAATCATTATTTACGTCTGTTGCACGCCTTGCCTTACACAACTGCTTTCGTACCGAAGAGCATAGGGCCCCAAAGGAGAAAGGAATAGGGCCCCAGGGGAGAAAGGAATAGGGCCCAAGGGGAGAAAGGTATAGGGCCCCAGGGGAGAAAGGAATAGGGCCCCAAAGGAGAAAGGAATAGGGCCCGAGGGGAGAAAGGGGTCGTAGTTAAGGAAGCCTCGATGAGCTATTTGAATCACTTCTTGCTTATTCAACCGATATATCTCTGGGATTCGTTTGGGGATGTTGCGAAGCAGCTGCTCTTCCAAAGAAGTCACCAGTCTTAAAAATCGGATACCCATCGTAAGAATGACAAATTGGTCTCGATTTCATCCCGAAAAAGACGATCTACAACGTTAGAGCTTATTTTTTGTTCTAAAGAAAAAAAATCTTTGAATCGGAAATTAAAAGTCGAATCAATTGCTTACGAATTAACGCACCTTCCTCACATTTCCCTTTGAAAGGAATCAAACGAGTTATGGATCACAGTGATTTGAGGACAGTTGAGAAACACCGTTGATAAGAGAAGAGGCGAATTTATGCTACAATTAAAACTCTCTCTAACGACTGCTCGTTAAATAATTAGCGAACAGTTAATTGGAAGTCCCTTTTCTCGGGGCCTCAAACTTTCCGCATTCAGACTTTAAGGGAATTGCGCTACTCTAAATAATTGGCTCACCCAGAAACATTCGCCTCATAATTAATTACGGAGTATTATCGTTCGGGGAATTTTCCAAATGAAAGCCCTTGTCCAATGTATTATGCTGATCGTCGGAAATAATTGAATTTTAATGAAAAAATAACCGGTAATTACTAAAGGTGTCAGGAGATTTCTCGGTGTCGTTGCCCGTCTCAGAAACACGCCTATCCTAATCGTAATTAATCTATAGCTATTCATTTAAAAAAGCAAAATTACAAGAAAATAAGTCATACAGTTATAAAAACAGCAAAAATCTGTCATTTGAAGGAGGTCACCCGCGAACCACCATCAACTCAATCGACAAAAGCATAGCGTAGGAGAAAAGAGTTTCTATTTTTTTGTTGTTCAAATAGCAGATGTGTCTGTTAGGAATAAAGAGTTTGAGTTATAGACTTGGATTTATTTCGTAATTTCACTCGGAGTGTTCCATATAGCATAATCCCAATCAATATAGATCAGGAAACGACTTTCAAAACAGTCTGCACTTTCGGCAGTCCTTTTCGATGTCCTCAGTTTTATCGCAAATTTGAAAGAGTGCAGAACCGGAAGTGACACCCTCGACATTTAGGTCAAATGCGACCAAATCTGCGACACAGAACGGCAATTCAATCACCACAATTCGCCCTTCTCGTGAAAACTCTGAACAATTCCTTTGCTATTTAAGTAAACAGCATCTTCACTCAACCACGATGTACTCGATGCTTTGTGGACGCAGTGCCTCGTCACCAGTCCTAATCGATTAAGGGAAGCTTCACTCTGTTTTATGTATTAGCCATCGGCTGTGTATGCTCTCAAAAAGTTATGCTCTGCAGTTAAAGCTCCCGACAGCTTTTTGATCAGTCTCGCAAAAAACATTCTACTGACCAATGGATGGTTCGATCGAACGGGCATCTTGTTGATGTGTCGTCAGTGCTTCTTGGTGTCGACTCCAACTGAGTTGACTCAAACAACGACCATGGCACATCGTAAAAATTTCAAGTCAATGATACTTGTGGAAAATGGTTAGAATTTGTATCGCCTATAGGCATCTATTATATATAAATCCTTCTCCGGATTCATTCATGTATATAGATAGGATACAAATTCACTGGCTATACATCAAGTGCCACTGACTTGTAATTTTTACATCGTATAGGCTCTAACGTGAAACCCCCAGGAAAAAGGTGACTTTGAACCTCAGTGTTATGGGCTCGATGTCAGAAGGCCCCAAAGTCACAATTTTCTACATGAAAATACATTGTGGGGATATTCGAAAACTTTTCTGAGGCACTTCCCAGCTAATTAGACAGTTGAAACTCTATGTATCGCTAGAATCCGTAAGTATCCGTCGAAAACAATCAATATATCTTCGAAGATTATCCTTGGTTCGACGCTAGAATAGGACAAATATACTCCCATATAAAATACATTGCGGCTATTTTGAAGATTTTTTAAAAATCACTTCCCTATAAGATGGAAACTTGAAACACAGCATGTAGATAGTCATCATAAATTTTTCTATGTACGCATTTTACTGTTTCGCTGATAGTACTTGGTTCGATCCCAGTGAGTTATTTACATTCCTCAATGCATTTCTTACGGAGATAATGGAAACCAATTTTAAGTACTTCCCAGCGTGATATCGACTTCAAACTTTGCGTTTAATAAGAACAAGTCCTAACAAGCCATAATGTGTATTCAGAGCTGCCGATAGGTCCCGGGTTCGACACCAGGCATCTCTAAAATTACTAAATGATACGTTTTTTAATATTTTTTGAAACCCTTCCCGATAACATAGAAACTTAAAACTTGGCATGTGAATAAAGATCATTGATCTATTTCTTATGCGGTGTTTTGAATTTCCCTGATCGTCCTTAGTTCGATCCTAGAGAGCCATTTACATTACCATATGCATTTCAGATGGAAATAACGGAGTGTTGATTTTGGACCTTCTCGGTATGATAGAGACTTAATCATTTGAATCAAATAATTTATATTTCTATCAGGGCGTTACATGAATTCACATCTTCCAAATGATTCTGTCGTCTCTACTATTTTAAAACGTATGGTGGCAATTTCAGTTAGTTATGATCCGGTTTCGAACATAGTTTAAGCTACATCCCGGTGGGATAGGGAATACGAAATCATAGGAAACACGCTCTTCTTTATTATATTTATGAAACTGACACAAAAAGTACGATATACGTACCGAGAAGTGAATGACCAGGCATGTGAACAGAAGTAATGAATCTATATATTAATACGTGAAGAGAATACTTTGGATCCCTTTTTAAGGATATTGCGCGAACGGAGGAGTTTGAGATTTGGCATAGTTAAAGTTTATATGAAGGAGGAGTGCAGAAAGCTAAGATCTTTGTCCAGAGTATCCTTGGTTCGACTCTGGACGGTTTGAATCGTCTGTCGTAAGAAATGCACGTAAAGTTCGTTTCGATCGATTGCAGACGTTTTTTTCTTTTGCGGAATTAAATAAGAAAAAATCTGATGTGGCCAGCACATGACTTTCTCCATATATATAAGATGTAAATATTTATCTACCGCAGTAATTTCGAACTCTATATTCCATCTAAACTTGGAATATGAGTGATTAATATATATATATTATTATCTTTGACGCCAAAAACATGAATAATAATGTTTTACGGGACATGATCGATGAAAAACGATGAAATTGGCATTTCGCCCATAGAGCCCAGAGCGCCCACTAAGTACATAATCAGCAACTTCCGGTTTATCAGTATTTCATGAATAACTCCTACACAATCAGTAATACAAAAATATGTTTCAACCAAAAGTTATAGTAAATTTTATTTTCTAAAACTTTTATAAATAATAGTATATACCTAAATATCATATTTACGGAGATATTTTGAAAACCGGAAATGAGCTTTGAAGAATACAGCTCGACTTCCGGTAAACCGATTTCCTCCAAAAACTAATCAACTCTTAAGAAACTAAATAAAGTTATATATATGAAATTTGGTGTTGATATAATGCATCGTTTTTATGTTAGAGCGCCCACAAAGTACATAACAGCTACTTCCGGTTTATCGGTATTTCACGAATAACTCCTAATCAACCGGTGATACAAAAATATGTTAAATACAAAAGTTATAGTAAATTACATTATCTAAAACTTTTATAAGTAATACAATGCACGTATATATCATATTTATGGAGATATTTTGAAAACCGGAAATGAGCTATAATGAATGAAGCTCGACTTCCGGTTGACCGATTTACTCCAAAAACTAATCAACTCTGACAGCACACACCACAGTACTATATACCAAGTTTGGTATTAATACGACCAATAGTTTTCACGTTAGAGCGCCCACTAACACACACACACATACAGACACACACACACACACACACACACACACACATACACACAGACATCATTCCGAAAATAGTCAAAACGTGTTCTAGGGACCTCAAAACATGTATTTCCGTTGAAATCTCGAAGTCGAATTTTTTCATGAAAACAATACTTTCTCTATACTTCGTATATGGAGAAAGTAATAATGGTCGTACGAAATCGAGATGGATATCAAAAGAAAGGAAATTGAACGAAGATTCTTATTTCGGTCATATAATATCGTATTCGAGTCTAAAATACGAGATCTATGGGAAAAGGAACAAATATTTTGTGAAACTTCGCCGTAGTAAACAACCAGTCCCCCTAATGTGACTGTTGAATCCGATACATTCATTTTCCCACAAGAATACACAGGGATTTTAAGTCAATACCGAATTAACGGTAGGAACTAATGTCAGAGTTTATGAAGAGGAGGCTATTTACTTAGATGTCAGCATATGCAAACAACGATACATAAGTAGCAGGGACTAAATTACGGCCATTTTATAGTTCTTCCAAAAAGTACCTAAACAAAAATAAAGTGCAATCGAAATGCAATATATCTTATACCTCTATTAAAATCAAGTCTCATTTTCATTAGTGTTGATTTGATTCAATTATAACACGGGAAAATTGAAATTGGCTATGTACTGTATCAAAAATAAATGAAACTACAAGCTGTCATTGCGTTTCTTTCATTTGTTACTAACGTTAAACTTTATATTTCGTAGGTATCGAAGGGAATTAATGCGAACAACACGCCCTAATGACGTGTTTGTACACGCTCGCAGCTGACGTAATAGCAAAAATTCGAAAACAAAATAATAACTAATGATTATAGAGGTATACTCTTTGACAAAAGAACCTCAATAATATTCAAACTTAAACATTTAATGAATGTCGGTCGAATTTAGACCACTGGGCGATCACTAGTATATATTAAAACGCAATTTACCGTTTACCTGATGATTCTTGGTTCGAAGCCATTTGCATTCCACCATTCAACTAATACTAATATTCAAATAATAACGAAAAATTTAGTGTCTTCCCGTTGTAACGACTTGAAATTTTAGGAAAGGGTTAGCGCTTTTGTTCCATTTCCTGCGCCTCTTCCCATTTCCGTTGGGGAAGCAACGTTTGCTCTCTGACTAATAAATAGACCGCTTTGGTTTTCGGGATATTTAAGGCATTGACGGAATTATTTCAACAAATGATAATCCTCGTAGGAATGGAACTTTGGTTGGGTTTTATCCTAACTTGACGTTTGTACGTGTGTTCTTGTTCCCGAGCAGTTAGACAGTCAAAATCCTAGCAAATGAAAGAATCTTCGTATTAAATTGTGAATGCAGAGGAGAGGACGATAAGAAAGATTCGTATACTTCCTTGAAGGTATTTATTGCGACGGGTATTGCTGGTTTCTTCGAGCACAAGAGGTGTTTTCTTATTCTCTTATGTGATGGCCTTAAGCAACACATTGATTTAGGGAGTCCAGTTAATTTAATACCTGAGATATACTGCAAAGTAATGGTCAAAAGCATTGTTTAAAATTGCCGGTATCGCAAAAATATAGGCTTATGAAATCTAGATGATCAGGTGTTACTTTGTGGAAAGCCATTTTAGATAATGAATAAAAACAGTGTAATTTTCCACATTTTTATTTAGCTGACGACCGGTTTCGCTACCGGAGTAGCATCATCTGGTACAGAAATGTTTTAAAAGTTTCTTAAATGTGCTGAGGGGTTGGGAAGGAGAGGTTATGCGAATACCCTTTTGGGAAGGGAGATGAGAGGTGAGGTATGGGGGAAGGTGCGTTCGTTTGTAAGAAAACCCTTTTCCGCGGGAAAATTCTCAATTTCTATTGTCACTAGTACATCCAACCGTCGTCCTTTCTTCTCCTGGTGAATAAAAGTGTGGAAAATTACACTGTTTTTATTTATTATCTAATATAAGCTTACAACACTCATCAGCTGACTGTTCTTTTCACGTGAAATATATTGGAGTACGTAATTTTTCCTCGTTTCTGAAATTATAAAGGATATGGAAATAAATACGAGGGCATAAAGTCCGAAGTCCGCGAGTAATCCACACTTCGGACGCAATGCAGTAAAAATTCGCGAAACACAATTTATTTGAGCTCGAATGCAATCACGCCATCTTTTTTGGAGTCATCAATTTTAAGCGCTCTTCGGAGGGCTCAATAATCTGCAAAATTCTTTACGACCGCCGTCGCCAAATGGAATTTTTAAACCGCGGGGATTCATTTTCATTTGTCGATACATAAAATTTACAGACCCAAGGGAATCGATCTGTTATTGCCTCACTGCGGGGATGCGCCCTCCTGATTGCATTTCTCGCCTACCTAATGAACAAAGACGATTTTAATTAATTATGCCGTTATTTTTACTTTCTCCATATACTAAGTATAGACAAAGTATTGTTTTCATGAAAAAAATCGACTTCGAGATTTCAACGGAAATACACGTTTTGGGGTCCCTAGAACACGTTTTGACCATTTTCGGAATGATGTCTGTGTGTATGTGTGTGTGTGTGTGTGTGTGTGTGTGCTTGTGGGCGCTCTAACGTGAAAACTATTCATCGTTTCAACACCAAACTTCATATACAGCACTGTAATGTGTGCTGTCAGAGTTGTTTAGTTTCTGGAGTAAATCGGTTTACTGGAAGTCGAGCTTTATTCTTCGAAGCAAATTTCCGTTTTGGCAAAATATCTCCATAAATAAGATATTTAGGTATATACCATTATGAATAAAAGTTTTAGAAAATGTAATTTACCATAACTTTTGTATTAAACATATTTTTGAATCACTATTTTTTCAGGAGTAATTCGTGAAATACTGATAAACCGTAAGTAGCTGATTATTAAATTTGTGGGCGCTCTAACATGTAAGCTATTTGTTGTATGAACGCCAAATTTCATATGTGGTACTTTAATTTATGTCGTTAGAGTTGATAAGTTTTTAGAGTAAATCGGTTCGCTGGAAGTTGAGCTTCATTCTTCGAAGCAAATTTCCGTTTTTGCAAACTATCTCCATAAATATGATATTTAGGTATATACTATTATTAATAAAAGTTATCGAAAATGTTATTATCTGTAACCTTTGAATAAAACATATTTTTGTATAACTGATTGTTTAGGATTTATTCATGAAATACTGATAAACCAGAAGGTGCTGATTATGTACTTTGTGGGCGCTCGGGGTGCTATGGGAGAAAGGCCAATTTCATCGTTTTTCATCGATCTTGTCCCGAAAAAAATTATTTATAATGTTTGTGACGTCAAAGATAATAATATATAAATTAATCACTCATCTTCCAAGTTTATATTGAATATAGAGTTCGAAAATACTGTCGTAGATAAATATTTAAATCTTATAAATGGAGAAAGTCATGTGCTGGCCACGTCAGATTTTTAAAATAGCATTGTTTAGATGAGATAGGAAAAATTTTAATTCGGAGAACTTGGTTTAGTGGTACATCAATTTAAAAATAATTTTCTATGCTCGCTTCTTGATTTCGAATTTTCAGTCTCGATAATTTGATAGTTTTCATTTGTCTTTTGGTAGAAGATAGAAAATGTAGGTATTTATTTAAAAAAATTTTATTGTATTGTCATTCATGCCTGCAATTAAATTGAAGTTAATAGGTAAGCTATACTAGCTACTAAGTACAGATTGTGCGTGGTATTTAATATTATGTAAATTTTTGGTATCACTGCCTCTGTTATGGAGTAAGGGAAGGCCAACGATATCGTCGATATATTCCCGCGAATTACTTAAATTGATGTGTCGCCGTTCTCCGTAGAGTTTTACTATTACACCTTAAAAGAATTAGAAGGAACTTAATGAAATGAATACATTCTATGAATGAATCGTCTCTTAGGAATATAAATAGACGAAAACAATCAGTTGTCTTGTGTATTCTTCACAAAACAACATTTATTTCACTTTTATTACTTAGACGAATGCAAATGAGAGAACCTTTTATATATTATACGAGTAAAAGTTGTTTGCATTCTGCAACCATAATAATAATACAAATTTCAAGTTGTTATCATATCGAGAAGGCCCTCAAAAGGAAAAAAGGGGATGAAAATATTCTTAAAAATCGCAGCAATTTATTTTAAATAGGAGAAATTTGCATCAACCTAGCGTATAACTCACGCACAATTGGTTACAGTTTTAGTGATATAGGTAAAGAAGAGCGGGTTTTCTTGGACCTATCTGTGATTTGAATTCCCTATCCTACAGGGATGTTGCTACAATATTTTCGAAACTCCATTACGAGTAATTTGTAATTCCCCACATAGATTTCAAATAGTAGAGACGCCTGGTATCGAACCTAGAATCGCTTGGAAGATGTGAATACATATAATGATAGAAATAGGACGTATGTGACTCAAAGTTTGAAGTCGATGTCTTACCGAAAAGGTCCAAAATTAAGACTCTAGTATCCCTATCTGAAATGCTTAGGGCAATGTAAATGGCTCTCTGGGTTCAAACCAAGGACGAATAAGGAAATCTAAAAAACCGCATCTGAAATATATCTGTGATCTTTATTTACATGCCATGTTTTAAGTTTTTATGTTATCGGAAAGAGAATCAAAGAAAATCTAAAAAATCGACGCAATGCATCGCAAATGGGAGAATATTTGCTCTGAACTAACGTCAAACTATGGTTAATCATTATCTTTCAGATTTCTGTCAGATACGCGCGACTCTCAGCGATCCCTCGAATTTTCTCTCCAATAAACGCGAATCTATTGGTATTGCCCATGTTTATTTAATACCTGGATTAATAGACAAATGTTTCTTCTTTTGATTTTTATGCTTCGATTAATGCATTTATGTCATCGCGTAGGCATAACGGTAGTATTGCTTCGAAAATCGCGGACCCGGATCGTTGGACCGCGATCGAAAACTCGCGTTTATTTTCATGGTTGGCCACGTTTTCGAAATATTTCTGCTGGATATTCTTAAAATGTTTTTAACCAATATTCTGGTGTAATATCCCGCTGCAAATATTTTTTAAACAAATGATATCGACTACCCTATGTCAAATTTTGTCTGAAACAAGCATCCGCCATTTTGTGATGGAACACCACACAAATATTGACCAATATGCTTGAAACTGATGGATAGTATAAATAAAGTACTATTTGATAGGCTATTATGTTTTTTATTCCACTTAAGTCCCTCTACAGGTCTACTAACTGCTTAACTTATAAGATTTTTGAAGAAAAATAAAATCGGGCGTGGTTTAGGAAGTCATGTTTGACCCTCCGTATCTAAGTAACTCATACGATTTACGCAAAATGACTTACCGTTCCATGATCAGCAATCATTTGATTGTATATATGCAGAGTTTCAAGTTTGTATCTCAGAAAAATCAATTTTGGACTTTAGTCCGGCTTTTTCCGATTTCGGACGGGTTGCATGTGACGATGCCTCGGCTCGTGGATCTGAAGAGATCTTTTGAGGACCTGATCTCTGAGGTTGCTCGAGTCAAGGGATCGTCCGGAGAGGACATTGCGTTGTCCACATGCAGCATAGTCCCCAGGATTGATCGAGGCCTTATGGTTTGAGTGGAGGGTCTGAACCGTCGGCTGAGGGATTTCTGTTGGGACAAAGGCTTCTTCGATCTGCGGCACGACTTTGACCAGTACACTACACTAAGTGTACCCCTTAACCCGAAATGGTATGGTGCTCGGTTCTCGGACGGAATGGAAAGAAGTTATTCTTTAGTTCGTTTTACCGGCCTCAAGATGGCGACATCGGATGTATAGAGGAACTAATTCGTTAGAGAATATTCGGAAGAAATTGAAGTATAATAGTTGCAGGAGGGGGATTCATCCTTCTCCATTTTGATTGGGAAAATTTATCGAGTTCGCACTGCGGTAGAGAGAAGACTATATCGCAGACATTGATAGATACGTTTTCGCATTAGATCAGCGTGTATATCATACATATACACTCCCTTTCCTGGATTTGAGGCAATGAAATGCATCTTAGATCACCTTTTCCAATTCTCATTCTGTTCACACATCCTTTCCCGTCGCTTTCACTTCGAAAGTATTTAGAAAATGGGCTCAATCAAATAATTATCTTAAACCAATAATGGATTACCAACGGCATCGAGCTCTTTGCCCTTGATTACGAAGTTCAAGGAGGAATTTTCCTTCTTTTTCTAAGATAACCTTGTGTTTATTTCATTGCGCGTTTTTACCGATTTATGTAGGAGAAAAGAAACAAATACCACTTTCATTTAAATTTAAAGGAATATTTACAACATTAAGAGTTTTTATACATATGAAACTAGCAAACAAATATTTTCCTAATGTGCCAAAATTTCTTAATTCCGCATTTATTATCTGATGTAAAGGTCTCAAATTCATATCTTAAAGTGTATTCAATTAAGCTTTTAATATGATTTGCGAAAATTTAGCATGAAAAAGCCAAATTTTTGACTCAACATAACCAAAAAGTCAGCGAAATCGGATTTGAGGATTCTATCGCAAAGAGCTAGACCGCGCAGCGCTTACGAAAAATCCACCGCAATCACAGGGATTTCATGTCTAGAAGCCTTGTAGATTGACGGTGTATAAGAGACTTGATAGTCCATCACTGTTTACCTAGTCGATTTCCTTACTTGATCTCAAAATTCCTACGAAAAAGGTGTCCATAATTTTGTTGCATAAGCAAAGAATCAACTTGATGAGTATGAAAAATTCAACGAATTTAAAGACAAAGAGTTATGCTAGATTACTGCGTTGATGTTCTTTCCAACAGTTTCTCTCAAAATAAACTACATATCAATGAACTTGAACGTTTTTCCGAAAAATCCGAAACTTCCCGTTTATGTGAAAATTTTTCAAGTTTTGACGCCCTGTATCTTTTCGACACCTGAAAATTAAAAAGAAAACGACGAGCGGGAACATAAAATTCAATCATTTTGCAAAAACTGTGCCAAGTTTCAATATCCGCATGTGAAGTATGTGAAAACTGTAAGAAGGATACATGAAATTAATTATTGTATAATTTATTCTACAGGAGAATGCAGCATCATAAACTCCTGCCTGAGACAACTTTGTGAGTAATCAAGGATATAAAGACCTTCCTACTTTATTCATGCCTCATAACTTTTCAAATACTATTATTTTACCCCTTCCGTGGACTACAACCTTGTCGAAGGGCTTTCCTATGACCTAAAGAGCTACACTGGCTGGAACATCTACGCTCGGTCACCGATGCCAGAGAGATCGATAGGTAGGGGCCAGACGATAGGTAGTCCACGCAACGACCGTACCTCAGTGAGGCGGCTGCAAAGGCGTCTGTTCCCCAGTGGGGCGGCCACAATGAGTGTTGGTGTCACGGTAAAAACACCATCGAGGAAGGCAAGGGGAGGCCATCCTAGGGATACTTATCCTTTATTATGATGTGCAACTATAGTCATATGGCGAAGGGCCTTCTAGGGTGAGTGCCATGCCCGGCAGTGATAATCATCTCGGTCGTCATTCCATGATATCAATACACAAGGAACCGCTAGAAAAGGAAAGAGAAGATGGAAACGAGGGTGGGGACATGGAATGTTAGGACAATGATTAGTAAAGGGAAGCTAGAAAACGTTAAGTTAGAAATGAAGAGGTCCAACATTAATATACTAGGGTTATGCGAAGGGAGGTGGAAAGACGAGGGAGACTCGTTGTTATGGGAGACTGGAACGGGGTAGTCGGGCAAGGCAAAGATGGGGAAGAGGTGGGAGAATTCGGTTTAGGGAAAAGGAACGACAGAGGACAGAAACTGATAGATTTTTGTGGAGAAATAATCTCTGCGACACAAACACACTCTTTCAGCACCACAGTAAATAGGTATAGATAGGTATCAAATTGATTACATTTTGTTAGTAAATATGTTTAGAAATATTGTTAAAAACTCGCGAAGTTATCCTGGTGCTAATGTAGATTCGGATCATAAACTGGTCATGGTGAAAATCGAGCTTGAGTTTAAAAAGATCCTTCGACCAAATCGTACACCAAAATGGAATTTAGAAGCTCCAAGGGGTGGGAAGCATATAGAATTTCAAGAGTTGGTCAGCAAGGCTCTTGACAGTAAGGGGAGGGAACTAACCACTAACGAGGAATGGGAAAAGTTTAAAAATTATGTCAAGGATAGTGCTCAAAAAGCTGTTGGAAGGGTTAAAAATACCAAAATTAGAAAACCATTGGTAACTGTAGAAATGATAAATAAAATGGAGGAAAGAAGGAAATGGAAAAGAGTCAACACTGACCATGGGCACAGAATGTACAGAGCACCAAACAACGAACAAAGAAGGGAAACTAATAAGGCTAGGGAACATTGGTGGAAGGGGCAGTGTAATGAAATAGAAAAGCTGGTGGAAAGCGGGAGGGCCTACCTAATGTATAGTAAAGTAAAGCAACTGACGGGGAATAGAATTAGTAATAGAATGGTGACGGTTAAAGACAGCAAGGGAAATCTATTAAGGGATCCAGTCACCATAAGCGGACGATGGAAGGAATTGTATGGGAAAAAATGAAACCCATCAGCATAGAAATAGAAACTGAAGAAGACGATGTTGGACCTGGGTTACTTAATAGGGAGATAGAACGGGCATTGCGGGATATGAAAGGGAATAAAGCAACGGGGGTTGACGAAATCCCAGTGGAGTTCCTCAAGAACCTGGGGGATAAGGCCAAGAAATGTTTCTATGATTTAATTAGGGATGAAGGGCAGTGGGGAGGGGAAAACGATGCTTTATTTTATGTGGGCATTTGGGGCATTATGCTCGCACACTGTTTGGGTCTAGTGTCGTAATCTAACTAATTTTTTACAAAAATCACAGTTAATGTCTAATAATATACGGATAAAAAAATCAAAACAGTTAAAATATGGGAATACTCTCTAATCACCTGTGATGACCGAAAAAATGCCAAAAATGTTGAAAAATATAAATTTTAAGTGCGATGCGGCACGTCTTTCCATTATCCGATATAAAAAATATTTAACACGATATATTTTCTAAACATTTTTTGAAATGGAATTATGGAACAATTTTAGGGGGTGTCCCGAAAGCATTTTTTCCCGTATAAAAAAGGACCGCCATAATATATTAACATTCATAGGGGATCAAAATTCTAACCATGATCCACAAGTGTCACTAACCTGAAATTTTTACGACGTACTGACCATTACGTGTTACCATCTGCAAAAAGGCGATTTCGAACCTCAGTGTCATGGGTTCGATCCCAAAAGTCCCGATTTTCTCCATAAGAATACATGGTGGAGATTTTCAATAAATTTTATGAGGCACTGGCAAAGTAGAGAGATGAAATTCAAGGGATCGCTAGAAGCCAGGCATATACGTAGAAAATCTACATCTACATCTATATCTACATTAATACCTTACAAGCCGCCTTTCGGCGTGTGGTAGGGGGTGTAAACACCAGTCAAATCTAAATTACTTCCTTATTCGGTTATTGTCACGTATTGTTCGCGGAAAGAATGAATCTCTAAAACGATTCGTCCTAGCATCTATTTCTCTTAACTTACGGTCATTATCGGATCGACCGACGTAGCAGGGGGGTTGCATGATACCGATTGTATCTTCGGAAAATGTAGTTTCCCTGAATTTATTAAGCAATTGTAGCCTAGCTTCCAATCTCCTTTCTTTCAAGGATTCCCAACCTACGTCTGAGAGCATTTTTGTAACGCTTGCTTTTTTATCGTAGCATTTCTTAACAAAACGAACCGCTTTACGCTGCACTTTCTCGAGTTCGCGGGTACACGTTTCATCTGCCGGATCCCATATACTTGCCGCATATTCCAGAAGGGGTCTGACCAAGGTAAAATAACATCGCTCTCTAACCTTTTCATCGCATTTACCGACAATACGCTTTACAAAGCCATGTCATTTACTTGCTTTGCCGCAGATTTTTCGAATATGCGTGCTCCAATTTAAGTTATTAGTAATGTTGATCCCGAGATATTTAACTGAATCTACTACTTTGATACTAATTCCATTAATTTTGTATGGGTGATTTGGACGCATTTTTTTCTTTTCGAAGAAATTAACTACGGAGCATTTACTTACGTTAATATCTAATTCCCATTTTTCGCACCACCTTTGGATAAGGACTAAATCGTTTGAGAGAGTTGTCCGGTCTTCCTCGTTTGTTATTTCCCTATATATAACCGAGTCATCCGCAAATATCCTCACATTACTAACTATCTCGTCACTCAAGTCATTGATATAAATAAGGAAAAGAAGAGGTCCAATTACACTCTCTTGTGGTACGCCAGAGGTAACTTTGACTCTATTTGAGCTAACGCCATCCAGTACAACTTGTTGTTCCCTCTCGTAGAGAAAATCCTTAACCCAGTCGACTACTTCCTTTTTAATGCCCGCTATTTTTAGTTTCAAAAAGGCATATTCGAAGATTATACACGGTTTGACGCTAGGTCGGGGCAAATATCTCCCAGTTAACATGCATTGTGGCCATTTTTAAGATTTTTAAAAATCCTTTCCCGATGACATGGAAACTTGAAACTCAGGATATGGATATAGATCATGGATATCTTTTATTTTTAGCAATTTGCTGATGGTAGAACCCATTTACATTCCTCAATGCATTTCTTATGGAGATAACCAATTTTAAGTACTTCCCGGCATGACTTCAAACTTTGAATGTAATAAGATCAAGTCCGTACAAGCTATAATGTCTATTTGCATCCTCCAATAGGTCCTGGGTTCGATACCTGGCGTCTCAGAATTATAAATTGCTACGATATTTAAGATGTTTTTTTAACTATTTCCCGAAAACGTAGAAATTTGGAACTTGGCAGGTGAATAAAGATCACAAATACATTTCATATACGCTGTTTAACGTTTCCCTTATCGTCCTTGGTTCGATCCCAGAGAGCATTTTACTTAACCCTATGTATTTTAGATGGGGATAACGGAGTCTTAATTTTTGACCTTCACGGTATGATATCGACTTCAAAATTTGAATCAAATAGGTTGTATTTCCACCAGGGCGTTATATATATATATTCACATTTTGCAAAGGGTTCTGTGTTTGACTCCAAGCAGCTCTATTAATTTGAACTTATGGCAGGAATTTAAATTAATTATCTTTCATTATCCGAGAAGGTGAAAATTCTACGGCCAGGCATGCGAACAGAAGTAATACATGGAATTTATTTTGAGATTATTATTTGGTCTTCGCAAAGTATAGTGCTATAATCATATGCTTGCAGTATGTAACCAACTTTTATATCTATACATAGGTATATACGGAGAAACGTCTATATTTAATACATATCCGGAGAAACGTTTATATAGAATGGATATACATTCATAGGGGATCAAAATTCTAACCATGTTCCACAAATGTCAGTGACTTGAAATTCCTAAGACGTACTGGCCATATTGTGTAGCCTCTAGAAAGAGGGCGAATTTAAACTTCAATGTCATGGGTTTGATTCCAGAAGGCCCCAAAGTCACGATGTTCTCCATAAAATACATTCCGGGGTTTGCCGAAGTTTTTTCAGGCACTTCCCCGCAAAGCAGAGAGTTGAGGGATCGCTGGTAGTCATGCATATCCGGCGAAAACCATAAGGACATTTTTGAAGATATACCTTGGTTCGACGCTAGGTCAGGGTAAATGTTTTTCCATTTAAGATGCATTGCGGCGATTTTTAAGATTTTTTTGAATCCTTTCACGTTAAGATAGAAACTTAAAAATCGGCTTGTAGATAGAGATAATGAATATAATTTATGTACGCTATTCAACGTTTCTCTGATTGTCCTTGGTTCGATCCCAGAGAGCCATTTACATTCCCCAATGCTTATCTTATTATGGAATGGGATTATGGAATCCTATTTTAGGTACTTCCCGGTATGATAGCGACTTCAAACTTTGCATTAAATAAGATCATGTCCTAAAAAGTCATAGTTTGTATTCCTTCTGCTCCTGCCAATAGGTCCTGGGTTCGACACCAGATGTTTTTAAAATTAGTAACTGATACGATCTTCAAGATATTTTTAAACCAATTCCCGATAACTTTGAAACTTAGAACTTGGCATGTGACTAAATATCATAGATACATTTTATATAGGCTGTTTTAGGTTTCCCTGATCGCCCATGGTTCGATCCCAGAGAGCCATTTACATTACCGTATGCATTCAGATGGGGATATCGGAGTCTGGACCTTCCCGGTATATCGACTTCAAAATTTGAATTAATTAAGTTATATTTCTGTCAGAGCGTTTAATGTATTCACATCTTCCAAAAGATGCTGGGTCCAACACCAGGCGTCTCTACAATTTGAAACGTATGGCGGGAATTTCAGATTATAAAATGATTCATTGTCGAATGTATTTTAAGCTACATTCCGGTAGGATAGGGAATACAAAATGATAGGGGTCACGGGAAACGCCCTCTTCTTTCATTATGTCTTTGAAACTGAAACCAAATGTGCGTGATTTTTCCACCAGGTGGGTGAAAATGTCTTCTATTTAAAATAAATTGCGTTGATTTCTAAGAACATTTTCAATCCCTTTTTTTTCAGGACATTCTCGATATGATGTCGACTTGGATTTTGTTATATGTTTCCAGAGGAGTCTCATGTTTAAATGTTTCAACTGTTAAGAGCCTTAGCTTTAGGTAGGCGCTGTAGGTTAGTTTCAACTTTGGTAGAGTTACATGGGAATCAAAGGGGGCATTTCCAACCAAATGCTCTGAAAAGAACCACAGATGTCGATGAAAAGCTAGCAAAGCAGCCTTCTTAACATTGCAGTTGGGATAAGCTTCAAATTGTTTCAAAATAATTCATTCATGACAGCTTTCTCAGCTTTGGGCGCCTCATTCCAATGTCGATGAGAGCTACAAACAAGCTTACTTCAGTGATTCTTTTTTTTTCTCCAACTGTAAGGGTGAACTGATCTCTAATAAGTTTTAAGGGAATTGCCTTTGTCATCCAACGTGCGCTGTGCAAACCACCTGGTGTTCGGAATTTCGCCTTGGATCCATTAGGACCACCAAGATATGCTTAACACCACTGTAAAAGATCGAGTTTCAACGTTATTAAAACGTTTTATAAAATCCATCGCTTTCGTTAAATCTTAGAGAAAACAGGAACGAAAATAAATAACTTGAAATGCGGTGTCCATGATGCTTACATTAGGTAAACAATCTGAGGGTTCACATTGGGATTGCTTTCTCATCAAAGAGAATTTTTCATCAATGGACCTCGTTTGAGTCCCAAATGGCATCCGTTCCAAAAATAGCACCCACTTCAAACGGACTTATGGTGGACGTGACAGCGCGCGTAAGAGGCGATTTCATTTCATACAACGGATGCTTACTATAAAATGAAAAATCTCTGCTGCTGTTGATCCTTCTTCATTCTATTGCGGAAGCTAAATATTACAGATTTAAATACCTGATTTCTAATTTCCAGAAAGCATAGTTATGGAGCTGTTGTTTCGTTAAGCAGGATTTTGCGGCCCGAATGTTTTTCTAAAAAATCTGATGTGGCCAGCACATGACTTTCTCCATATATAAAATGTAAATATTTATCTACGACAGTATTTTCGAACTCTATATTCCATCTAAACTTGGGAGATGAGTGATTAATTTATATCATATTATCTTTTACGTCACAAACATTATAAATAATGTTTTTCGGAACATGTTCGAAGTAAAACGATGAAATTGGCCTTTTGCCCATAGAGCCCAGAGCGCCCACAAAGTACATAATCAGCAACTTCCAGTTTATCAGTATTTCATGAATACCTCCTAAACAATCAGTTGTACAAAAATATTTTAATACAAAAGTTATAGTAAAATACATTGTATAAAATTTTTATAGATAATAGTATATACCTAAATATCAGATTAATGGAGATATTTTGCAAAAACGGAACCGGTCGGTTAAACAATTGCTACGATGTATAATAATAACTTCTCCAATGGAAACAGAAAGATCCCAATTACATCAATTTCAATAATTATTGCTATTTGCAATTACATACAACCATTTCCTAGCCAGAAAAATCCGACTTCCAGGGATTCGAACCCGGGACATTGGCGTTGGAGTGCTAGCAAGCTAACTATTCCGACACCGTCACCGGTAAAATGTATATATATCTCGGACATTCCAATTCATTTTATTTTTCGTACTGGAATGAAAGTTTACCTATGATATAGAAGAAGTTTATTCCATATGAAATTGTGCATAAAATTTCCTTCATTTTAATGTGGTATATCAAAAGGAATATATGGAGCAATTTGAAGGTTACGTGATCTTCAAGTGACTCATACTGTACTGAGTGATCCAAGATGCACTCGCCCTTCTCCGAAATCTTTTAAGGACATTTTCCGCAACCTCTTTCTCCGGTCTCGCCCTCGGCGTTCACTTCCGCTGTTTACAATCTCTTGCTCATCGAGCTACCGAATCCTGATGACAGGAATATTTGTCTTTTGGCACAGGAAAGGGATTCCTCTTTTCTCAGTCTTGTTGCGGTGATGTGCGAAGCTCCCATCGAGGTCTTCATGGCATTCGGCATGTACTCGACGGTAAATTGACTAAGGGGAGGAGGGGGAATTGAATGGAGGAGGGGAACAAGTACTTAAGAACGGATTTAATTAGGACAATTGACTATCGAAGTTTAGAACAAACGCTTCCGTTACACGATTACTTTATTTGTATGAAACTTCACATTCGATGGAAATCATTCTGCTCGCTTTGGAAGTTATCTTCTTGCTTCGATAAGTATTCTTTCGTCCTCCCTTCAAGTACTAATTGAAAATCCTAAGCTTTCAGTAACATCTCAAAATTTAGACTACCTTACTAATAAAGTTTTTATCTTCTGAGAATTATTTGCTTTCACTTTCTTTTACAGAGTCTCATGTTCTGTGAATTGATCTTTGATACCTCCATTTTGAACGTCACTACTTTCAGCACATTGAGGAATTAGTAAGGACATACTCAAGACCTTAAAAATACTACGAGAATATTTTTGTTGAAACTTTTTGTGGAATTTTAAGATGCATCAGATAATGCAGTGGAATTTGTTCTTTCCTTTATCAGCGTTAAAAAGTGTCATATGTAATATAATCAATAATCGGATTGCCTTCCGATGGTCACACGTAATTCATCATGTATTTTTCTCATTCTATGTTTTAATCGAAATTTGACTGCAACGTTTGTTACCTTATCAATCTCATAATTGCTTACTTGTAGTATTAAAAGTTACGAAGCATGAGAATTTTTGGAAAATAGATCGGTTAGTGAGAGTTGATGAAAAAAATGAAAGCGTAAGCGACAAGTGCAGCTACAATCATTAGTGGCACTTATATCTTGCGTAAGGTGCAGACATCAACTAGTTGCACTATGGTTTTTATTAATATTTATAGTCTTCGGTATCGTCGCAAAATGTTCCTAATAAATTTATGGAAAGGGGTGTTCGATGCCTCTCAAGATATACCTTTGTGGACCACACCAACGGAGGTCGCTTGTGTTAATGCGAAATGTGGTCATTGCATGGAAAGTACAATTTATACATACAAATGAAATATTCAAGATTCATACAGTATTTTTGATCGTAAAAACTAAATATCATCATCATCAGCTATTTTCAATCCGACATCGGATATAAGACTCCCCAAGTATACTCTTGTTATTTTCTATGGCCTCTTGCACAGCCTTTTCATTAAAATTCCTCACATCTTCCTTGATTGCTACTCTGATGACTTTGCAAAGCTTGGCATATTCAATGCTCTCTCTTGGAGTGTCTGAATTCTTCAGTTCCTTCCGTCGTTTCATCATCTGCCGGGTTCTATCACTATACTTCTTATCCTTAGGTTTTCTTGGCATGCTTGCTACTTCCTCTGCCGCTTTCTTCGCGACTTCCATAACTTTGGTTTCGAGTTCTTCCTCCTGAAGTGCTGAGAATCCATTTCTTAGTTCCAGCTGAAACTGCTTCTTGTTATCTGATAGTTTATCTCATATATATATCTCATCCTTCTAGCAAGAAACCAACTTTTTTCCTTCCATTGGGGGTTAATATTGATTCTGCATCTAACAATTCTGTGGTCACTTCCAGTGTTGAAGTTATTCAAAACTTCACAGTTTGTTACAGTGTAGAGTCTGCTTACCAATATGTACTCTATTTCATTTTTTTCCATTGGTACCTCTCCACGTCCATTTCCTTGCGGGATTTTTCTTTAAGTATGTATTTGTTATATACATATTGGTGCATTCTGCAACCTCTACTAAGCGGTGACCTCGCTCATTTCTCTGGCCCAGTCTATATTGTCCTGCGACAGTGTCATCAGCTTCCCGCTGAACTACACGAGCACTAAAATCTCCCATAATGACTTTGTAGTGGTGGGCCTCCTTGTCATGCTCAGTGCCGAGAGTTTGGTAGAAGTTTTCAATTTCCTCTTCGCTGCTTGCTGCTGTTGGTGCGTAGACTTGGATGACCTGCACTGAGTAACGCTCATTGATCTTTAGTGTGAGTTTACAAATTCTATCTGATACACCTTCGATTTTTACCACATTATCCTTCCATCTCTTGTTGATCAAGAATCCAACGCCTCCATTCCTTCCATCCTTGGTACCCCTGTAAAAGAATAGATGTCCTTCCTTAAGTGTAAGTAGCTCCTCTGATTTTCTTCTGACTTCACTGAGACCGATGACATCCCATTTTATCTTCTCTGCTTCATTGAGTAGTTCCAGCAATCGTTCTTCACTCTTCAAGCTGCGGCAGTTGTAGGTTGTGAATTGCAGGGTAGTAATTCTTTTCTTCATGATGGACCTCCTTAATGCCACCACCTCCCGGACATCCGAATGGGTGGTGCTTTTACGTCCGGATAAATTTCCATTAAAGAAGCTCATCATGAAAATTGTACTTGTGTTTGGGTGGGGTTAGGACAATAATTCACCAGGCTGTCCAACTGCCGGTTGTTGTAGTACGAGTAGTATTTATGAAATCAGGATTTGCTCTGAGTTAAGGGGAAATGTGCTCACAGATGTCTGAATGGAATAAGGTCGTGTTAAAAAAAAAACTCGTTCGATGTTACCTCTTGTTCCTCACTAGCTTTCATAAGCAAGAAGAAGGATGAAACAAAGTTAATATATAAATAGTTTCCTCTGAATCGAATTACAAATGAGAAAAATGCCATTCGTCCGAATACGATGAAGTTCTAATTCCCTGTATTTAAGAATAACTCGTATCTTGGATTCTCAGTGAGATTCGCTCATCTGCCTCTTGCGTGAATTTGGTGTTGGCATATATATTGAAGTATTCAAGGATGGTTTAATCTCTTTATGCAGAGCCATGTAGGAAAATTATCACCTTCTCAAATGTAGCGCGTGGTAATTTTTATATTCATTTGCTGTATTACTACTACGATATTTTAATTTCATCGACTTTATTTAATTTTAATTTGCAAGCATATTCACTAGCTGAAAGTTAATTTTCTTGACTTGAAAAATCCATTCCATTGTAAATCGCTACCAGTAGTATAATCAACTCCGTTAAGTTCTCCTTTTGCCTCAGATTATTAAGGAAAAACTCGCTGATTAAATTCCTCGCGACTTCCCGAAGCGTGGCCAAAATATTCCGTCATTTTACCGCTCTAGTGAGGACAACAAACGACACTCGGCCCACAATGCATCCGCCGGAGGAAACCAAATCACGCAGACTTCCAAAAGCAACTCCGGGTAGCATGAAATATTCAGATGGCGAAAGAGGGGAAATAATCCCGACTGTACGTAAATGGACTTCAACCGTGTATAGAGGAAATATTTCAGTGCAATTGACAAAAGAACGCGGTTTCCTCAGAGAGAAAAATTCGAAAGGGGTTTTCAATCATGCTTTCTCAGCCGATGATCGATATCCATGGCTTGATTTTTTAACGGGACGAATGGACGCGGATTTTTCCTTTGGGATGTTTTCGTCTCCTGTAGTTTGCTTCTCGCGAGGCGTCTTTTTGGGGCTCCATCTGAATATTCGCATCTATTAATTAAGTCAGTTGATTGGTAGACACAATCAGTTTATTTAAAATTCTTAATCAGAGCTAAATATATATATATATATCCATAGATCGGTTGAACAAAATCGTGTGAACTGTGTTGCCATTGAGCTCTCGGTCGATACATTAAATATGCTTTGCTGGATTCGAAAATTGAAGCACTTTCCCATCAAGCGATACTCAGAGATGTCCTATTTTGCAAAATGAACAAACGATATCGATGTTGAAACCATTTTATATTCTCGTCTTTGGTTATTCTCTGCAGTTTAGCAGCTAACTAATGAAATCGCTTTTACGGAGTAAATGTGGATTTTTCTATCATAAAATTGGTAACGTGCAGACTAAGTAATAACCCCAATTAGAAGGACGATTAATGGCATCATTTAATAGAGAATAACGAATCGAAATCGGTCACCCATGTTTATATTAAATTCGTGGGAATTTCCGAAGATCATCTTTTTGGAAAACGATGTGGGATGGCGTAATTTTGAGTGTAAAGCCATGATAAAAAAAGTACACCGCATTTTCGCATTGTTTTATTAACAAGTTGTGTGGATTACACAAACTCTTTTTTAGTTATAAATGTCCACGAAGTGAAAGTTTCCACCGCCAGCTGTAAGCAAAGCAAATGCATTCTTTTTTCCTGTTTTATAATTCCCTGAAAATTCGAGCCATTTTTTAGAACGTTAAATATATGTAATGAAGAGGCAAAACCAATAGAATTACAGGAAATTTTTCTGAATTATAGGAAATCTTTTTTGTAATCTGAATTTTGCGAAAGGAATGTGTGTCCATTTTCCATTTCATCGGTGATGGCGAATGCTGTTTTAATGCTGCTTCTGATAGGGCTCTTCCTTCCGATGTTAATCACTTAAGCCCTCGGAAATTGCTTCAAAACAATCGATCGCATTCCGTTTCTCCAGTCGACTCATTAATTACGAAACGCATCGTTCCATACTAATAATCTAGCTATTACGGACCAAAATCTACTCTAGATGGTCATTAAAATGTTTTGAATTGGTTTATTAAATAGATTTAAATGCCATATATTAGAATTAGCCTTGGGCTCGTATTTGAATATTTTACTTTATAAGTATTTACTGTTTGAACGTTCGATTAAACTCGATTCGGGCTCATTGAAATCGAACTGAAATCTTGCCATCAAAATTCGATATAGGATTCTGAAATTCAAGAATATCTTTAAAATGATCTAAAATTTCCATTTCCGCTTTCCTTTCTGCGTTTTCTTTTGCATTTAAAATTTCGTAAACGCAGTATAATAAAATGACATCTGCTGAAGCATTGGTGTCCATCCATCCATCATGCAGGTGGATTTATTATAATTTTAAATGGCTTCGATATTGCGAAACTAAATTGGCATCTTTCTCTCAGGAGTTGATAGAACTCAATATTTTGTAAGGAAAGAGTGGAATTATGTATATGTTATGTTTATATATGATAATTGATTTTTAGTGGAATTAATTTATATGTTATAATGTATACTATCGTTTCAGAATAATTACCTTAACCAGCAAAGTTGGCGAACATAATCCAATCGCAATAAATGGTTTATCCTATTCATAATTAACTCTCAATGCGTTTCTCGGAGAGGCCATTCGAGGAGCCTTAATGAATAGAAAGTGAGACGTGGGAATGAAATGGGCGACGCAAAGGAGATATTCCTCATTAAAAGCCCACGAGATTGTTTCAGATTCACCATCAGCAAATTTCTCGCATCCTTCCAAGATAACGACCGGCTAAGCAACGAACACTCGCACCCGTCTTAACAGCATGCATTATAGTATATCATTATTAATTTTTATGATTTACAGCGCATATTTCGTCAACTTAAAATAAAAAATATTAAACCCCTGCCAATGGGCTAAGCAACGTTGTTGCCATGCGTTACCGGGTCATTTCTATAGAAATCAAAAGACGCTTGTACATCTCTTTGGATGAGTGAGGCGACGAAGATATTTTGCTCATTTGAATTGTTTTTAACTTTTTAAATCGTCCACGCGGTCAGTTTTTTCCTGGTCCCTCCTGCGAACCCATCCGAATTTCTACCTGAGAAAAACTAACGGGATTTACTTTTACATTAGTACCCCGCACAAGGCGTATGGTTAGGTGTAAGAAGATAGTCTCAATCTCGCCCTGAATAAAGTCCTTTATTATTATTATTATGGCAGGGGGTGTGAAACACCAAAATACCTAAATAATTTTCGAATTAGTGCACCTTATACTATTCGGAAAAAGGGACCAATATAGGCCATCTGTTCTCGCTATAATCTCGCGAAATCTGTCGTCTGGCTGCGAAAATCGCGTTCGTTGGGATCACGACGTCGCGTATTTCGTCGTGTAAATCACTGTTTAAAAATGTCTAGAATAATTTTTTCCTCAGCTCTTCTTTTCTTAAGAAATTCCCATCCGAGGACGTCGATCATTCGCTGTCGAACCTCCCTTTACGAGACGCGCTCCAAACCCTTCTCGCGCGTATTCCAAACAGCGCAACAGTACTCAAGTAGCGGACGAACAAGTCAAAAGTAAGCTTTTACGCTCGAATCGCTAGGACGCGGTTACATAGCTTCTGAGTCCTATCGGCTGACACAGCTACGTTCTGGATGTGCATTTTGTTGTGATTACAGTTGAATATTTGAATTATTAATTCCACGGAATGTCGAATCTTTGTTTTTAAGCCAATTTTCACATAAAGGGAGAAAAATAGCAGTGATGTAGCAAGATGTAACTTATAACACTGTATTCATCAAATCTCTATGAAGAGTAATTGAAATAAAAACTGCTACAATTTGCGTCGCCGATAAATAATCCAACTTTTCATTGGCGATGCAGGGCCTTGACAGTGGATGGCCACCCTCCATGACGACCTCATTTTTGAAAGGATCTACGGGCGAACGTGCTTCTAAATTATTATTTTTCCGGTATCAATAGCTCAAACGAAATGTTTTAGTTACTAAAAACAAAGAGATGATAAGATGAATAACAAATTACCACACTTTATCAGCTACACAAAAGTAAATTTTGTAGTAATACGTCAGGTCTTTGGATATAGCTACCATTGGTGATATATTCACTTCATGCGACATGCCTTTTAAGTTATATTTCTTTCTCTTGTCCTCTCTCGGACCCTCAGTTGCAAGTAAAACGAGCTCACCTAAGTCGCTATCTGGGAGTGTTATATGAAGAATTTATTGAAGTACGGCCATGCAAAGTCTCAAAGTCCGTACTAAAAAAAACTATTTTCTTATTTTTGGCCAGATTTTTCGATTCTAGCTCGCTGTACGCCATAAAGAGGTCAATTTGGCGAATAAAAATTTTAAAATACCACGTTATTTTTCTTATTTTTACTAAAGAATGCTAATTTAAATTACGCCACATTTTTTAAGAACGTTTAAAGAGCGTATCACAAATTGGGCACATATAGCCAGGAAAATGTCTATCAAAACTATTATTGCGAATTAGTTTTAACATCATGTTTGCGGCACATTTTTCAAGTATTGAATCCAGCTAAAGACGTTCAATCGAAATTTTCAGGATATGAAAAAAATGCATAAATGATGAACGCAAAGCAAAAAAATGTTTGTTTAAACTAACTAAATGAATGAATAAGAGGAGCGTAAAAATTAATAAATATCTATTATATATAGACGCTTCTGCGGATATATCTTTAGGGCCGGGGTACTCAACCTTTTTTGGTGCCCGGGAACCGAAGGGCGCTTCCGAAAGCGAAGCGGGCACCACATACCATTTCCCTCAAGGGTGATATTCTGGCCATCCTTTGGCAATATTATCGCTTTACTAATTAACTGTAGGTCATTTGGAAAAGAAGGATACTTGGTAAATAAGATGGAGAAAATTACATCACAACTTCATAACATGGGAGAGTCTTTATCTCCGAAGAAGATTTGATTACAAGGAATAATTCTGGTACGAATGTTTTTGCTGCAAAATGCATCGCTGCATTCCGAAAAGCAGCATTTAGTTAGCATTTAGCTGATAAGCTGAGCCGAGCTGAATCTTCGCATAATGAACAAAATATGACATAGATACGAGTCTTGTTAATCTGCACATAGGCGATAATTTAGAAACGCCATCACCCTCGATGTCAATGGAACCCAAGACCAGGAAAACCGAATTACTGATCCCCTCTCCGCCGAACCTCCACTGTATCCATACTAGTGCAATCCAAAGGAATACTGCTGAAATCTTTTTACCGAAGCTTGGTGGGGACTGTGCGATGTCGCTTCGGGCATCAGGTTGAGTTTCCTGGCTATGGGGGATACAAATTCTAACCAAAAGTATCATTGGCTTGAGATTTTTACGACGTACTGCCCATAGCGTGTGATACTATGAAAAAATCCGATTTTGACCCTCACTATCAAGGGTTCGATGCCAGAAAGCCCTGAAATCCCGATTTTTTCCATAAAAATGTATCGCGGGGATTTTCAGAATTTTTAGAGGCAATTTCCAAAAAAGTAGAGAATTGAATATCGGGGAATCGCTGGAAGCCGTGCTTATCCAACTAAAACTTCAAAGATATCTTTGAAGATTATCCTTCGTTCGACGCTACGTCAAAGGAAATATTCTACGTAAGAAATGCACGTTAAGTTCATTTTTACCATTAGCAGACTGTATTTCATTCGCAACATTAAATACGAAATAGCGATCCTAAAAGGTCAATACAAATACCAAGAGAAAGGAAATAAAATCGAGGTTCTTATTTTGGTCGTGTTTTATCATTTTCTAATCGAAATTATTAGAGATACGGCAAATGTACGAAACTTTTTTGAAATGTCTTCGTAATAAACAAAGAGTACTCGTAGCGACAAAGGCGATTCCTGAATCCGAGCTCAAGCGTTTTCTTGTTTGAATGCATGGGGATTTGAAGCCTATGTTAATGGTCAGGACTCAGGTCAGAATAGGACTCAGGTCAGAATTCATGAAAAGAAGGCAGCATTTGCAAACTATGATACATCAAATGGAAATCCCGGCAAGTGAACAGAGGTCGTAAATAAATTTCATATGCCCAGTTTGCAGTTTTCCTAAGGATCCTTGGTTCGATTCCAGAGCGCCATTTACATTCCTCTATGAATTGCAAATCGGGATAGCGCAATCTTATTTTAGGGTCTTCCTTTATGATATCGACTTTAAATTTTGGATTAAGTAGGTCCTACCAACTCGTTATACGTAGTCACATTTTTCAAAAAGTCCTGACACCAAACCACCTGGACACAGAATCGATTTTTACATAGAGGAATTTGGGTTCTTATATCCTAAATTTTCAAACCAAATAGAACTTTGCAAAATTCAGTACTTGCTATTCTTGCAGAGTGCAAGAAACTTTTACTCGTATTAATATAAACAGAAATAGGTTATTCTCTGTGAACAAAATCTGAAAAAATCTGTGGATGAACATCATTTTATTTAAACGCTGTGGCTCTAATCTGCTTTTCTTATCATTGAGAGTGAGCTTCTTTTTGGAATTTTAATAAGCACTAATTGCAAACAAGCGAGCTGTCAATGAGAGTGGTGTGGTTGCGGAAATTAAACCTAATCGTAACACGTATCGATTTCACGTGTTTCACTCTGCGCCCTAGCAGAAAGCCCGAGATGAGTTCTATCTGTTCAGAGGGTATTTCTTCGAACTACTTGTCAGCACATTTTCGACTATGGGACTTAGTTTTTAAATCCAAGTCACGCCACGCCGCCGCCGATAAAATTTCTTGCGGCGGCGCGCTGTAGTGTTTTCTTCGGCGGCGGCGGCGTGCCCGGTATTGTCGGCAGCGCCGCGGAATAGGCGTGGCGCCCACCTCTAGTCGATACGTCTACTGCATTTTGTATTTTCCTACATATAATGGTGTGCTTCACGAAGAGCCTCACATTTCGAATAAGGTTAATAAAATATTATATCAGATAAAACTGCACGAGAACAAGCAACCCGTAAAATGCTAGTCTCCACTCTCGTTCTTCCGGCATTTGACAGCTGTTCCCTAGAGTACGATGATCCGACACCCGACCTAGACCTTAAATTACTTCGTCTTCTCAAAAACTGAATCCGATTCATTTTTGACCACCACTTTATTATCATGAGAAAATACATGCTTGGTTCATTTTTGTTTACCGTTTTTCACGATCTTCAACCACAGTATATCCATGACATGTTTACTTACAAATATTCTGTTTCTAGTAAAACTACCCGCTGCGGCCCTAACTATCTTTTATGTCCAATCCCTCGGACTAATACCTACTTAAATTCATTCTTAATGACTGCATCTAATTTTTGGAACAACCTGCCTGTACATATTAAAGATTCCACAATCATTTAAAGAAAAATTGCTTGATTACCTTATTGTTACCATAAAATGACTCTTAAACCATAATACTGGCTTATTTCTTTTTCCTTTTTTCTTTTTCTATCATTTTTACGTAAACTGTATATATTTTGTATTATTACCTTATGTTTATAATTTGTATTATTATCTTATGTGAGCAGATAATATTTGTATAATATTTTTCTGCTCTTATGGGACTCTACCAGAGCATAATAAAGTTATTATTTGTTGGCAGGGTAACATACACCACATGCATACTCAAGGTGAGGCCTAACCAACGCTAAGTAACATCGCTCGCGAACTTTTCTTCGCTCCTACCTATTGTTCTTTTAACGAATGTGGATATTTCGGATGTGGGCACTCCATGATAGATTATTCGTGAGAGTTACTCCCAGATACTTCACCGATTCTACTGTCATTAGGTTTACCCAATGGAGGCTGTAAGAATAATCATTCATTATCGATTTTCTTTCGAAGAAGTTAACTACCGAACACTTTTCTACATTAAGCTCTAATTGCCAATCATCGCACCATTTCATAATTCTATTTAAGTCCTTCGAAAGGATTAATCTAACCTCTAAACTATCTATTTCTCTCAAAATGACAGTGTCGTATATCCAAATTTTGCTTTCAATGTGATTGCTGAAGTCGTCGATACATATTTAAAATAGCAACGGTCCGATTATCCTAAGGGATAGCGAAATCGGACCAAGGTCAACTTAACGAAGTTGGAACTAATACCATAGAGTACTACTCTCTATCGGCGAGAGGGTCTTTCATCCAGTTAATTACTTCTGCATTGATACCCGCAACTTCTAATTTGTACAGCAATTTATGATGAGGTACCTTATCGAAAGCCTTCCGAAAATCTAGAAATATCGCATCGACTTGCTTATGTTTTTCAGCAGAGTTTAGAACATCGTGTACTAATAAAGCCAGCTGAGACTCGCAAGAACGAGTTTTACGTAAACCGTGTTGATTCCTTGCTATGAAATTGGACGTTTCAAGAAAACCTATTAAAGAGCTATTACATGTTCCATAATTTTATCACTCAGTGATGTTAAAGAGTGATTCGCTGTGATTTGCTGTATCATCCTTTGAGCCAATATATATCAGCGATAGATTTTATATTAAATAAATTTGTACTTCAATATGCTATTTCGTGATATATGAATACAAGTTTCGCGTGACTTTATCAAAATTGAATACACAAGGTTAAAAAATTTCACGTCGCTATTATTTACGAATGTTTACGACGAATGGTGTAAGGAAAATGGATTGAAACACGAAAGTGATGTATATTTTGTTTAGATTAAAGTAAATTCCGAATAATTCAATACCTAAGAAATACTTCATCAAATATGGCATTATTTCTGATGAACTTCAAAACAGTCATTCAGAGCCATAATTGTGTTGGAGAAAAAATTGTCAAAATTGATGTTTGCTCTTTTGGGGATACACTCATATGAAGCCATTGCAAGGGTTCCACGAGGGCAAAAGGTTCCTATTTATGCCATGGTAGAATAATATTCTTGTTTTTCTCCCTTCTCTATTTATATTTAGTGGAATCACAAACATTGTACTTGGAGTAAAGCAACCCGAAAGAGTATTTCGTTGTACCCCCCTGCACCAATCCCATCCTGAGTGGATCAACGGTATAGTAATTTGTAGCCTCAAACGAAAGTGATCATTGCAATAGGAGGTCCCTCAATTCGGTCCAATTATTCCGAGCGAAAGATGAATTATGCGGTGAAAGGTCGTTCATAAGTGGCTGCTCGTGATGAATGGGACCGATCGATGGGAGTGAAAGTCTGCGCCCTCCATAGAGTAGACCCAAAAATCTTTGTTTCGACTTGATTGATTCAGCAAACATATATATATTCTTTTGGATCCTTATGAATCTGTACCCGGTGTGCCTTTGCAGTTCAGTGTTGCGTATGAGAAATCGTTCAGTACGATGAAAGCACGGAGAACTGATTTCTTAATTGGAGCTTACTTTTTCATTTGAATTTAGTCAGGCACTGCGACCGATTCTTACGTGAAAGATACGTCAAATATTCGATGATAGATTTTGTTACTGATGTGGGAAAAATATATCTGCTTTAGTCGAAAATTCTAAAAATTATCTTAATAATAACCGTCTTATGATTCTAGTTGAAAATGTGAAAAGATGCCTCAATCACTCAGAAAGCGTGACTGAAATTTGGAAATCTTTGGAAGAAATGTCGGATTGCTGCATTAATTCACTCAATTTTTATTTCAGTTTTGTCCAATAAAATGAATTTCTTAATTTTCCCTATTCAAATATATAGGTAGTACATCCTAATATGAAATAATATTATAATAAAATGTAGATAATATTATTGTTTATTATATAATCTGCAGTGAGCTCCATTAGTCGGCACTAAAGCGCGCTAGAATCTTATTATATTTCTTGGAACCGTTTCCTTAGTTTCTATTTGGGAAGACAAATATACGCATTGGAAATACATTTTGGTTGAGTGTTATTGCTGAGGATCTTCTAATTGTGCTAATTCAGCACCTTCTTGTAGAGCAACAAAGCTTCAGCTGGGGATTTTGATATTGCGTCGAGATTTGAGGATCTGGACGGAGGTCTGTCGTGCTCTGAAGAAGGCTCCTTTGGGGCTGAAATACGTGTAAGTGCTGTAAACAGCCCTTGATGGTTTTTGGAGGTTATTTTGTATTATGCCATAGCCACGCCACATTATTTCATTGCGTCGAGATGTTTATGAAAACTGCTTTAACGACTTTGGCTCGAAAATTTTCCTCGTTTGCAGTTTGCGGTATTCAGAACGCAATGCTTCATCCCGAATTCCATAGCGCTGGGAAGATTCCATTATGCGCCAGTGTACAGGATTTCCTCCCCAATGTATCTTGATGCCTTTGAATTCCTCACACATTGTCCCGAAAACGGGAATGTCGACAGCAATTAATGATCATACGTCCGATTTGCGTTTCGAATACATTTTTCACGTAATTTAAATTAAAACTTGCACCTCTGGATAAGCGTGGAAAGAGCGATCATTCGATGACAATATTTATTGCGTTATTTCGCAGTCATTCGATTTGCAGGACGTTTCGCCCAGAACGCGTCTCCCCACTCACTCGTTCGTTCAGGACAGTTCGCCACCGCATGTATTTCATGCGATCAATGCTCCCTCACGTAATGGAATTTAAGTGCCCTTCAGTGTTGTAACCAACGAACGGATTCATTAGGTACTTCTACCATATCATGTTTATATGGTTTTATGAAAACCATAAATGTAACTGAAACATAAGTAGTAGTTGCTAATAGTAATTCCTAATTCGGTAAGGCAAACTCCCTACTTCTCTCCAATAATGTTTTTCGAGATGCAATGTCACAAATTTAATTTTGTAACCCGGCAGACAATGGACGATTTATAATAACACTCCCGGGATTCCTGTTTTAACCATTCGACGCATGAATGAAATAGCTGCGACGCAGGTTTATAACCACACATTGCTAACCACATTTGAGAAAAATACTATAAAAATAGCAAAAGTATTGTAAACATACAGTATTACTCATTGCCGTCGGACTTGGCTGTAAGATCCGATGGGGAAATCAACTTTCAACTGCGGTCCATAGCAGTATCCTTTGTTTTTTAATTCAGATAGCACTCAGAGACGACATATTTCAGGAATCTTGTAAAAAGCGGAGTATTTGCAAAGCTTTTTTGTAAACAAAAGGCAAAGAAGGAATTGTAGTTAGTTCCCTATTTTCCCAGATATGGCAAAAGATTACTCCTGGAAATGTCTTTCTGCAGAGACGGCTTTCCTTCTTCCAAATCCGAAGTGAATTCAACTTAGATAGTGGAATGTCACTAATAATTACGCTGAGAAATGATGATTACGCTGAGCCAACAGCAGATATTCGCATGCTTCATCAGACAAACGTTGATAGGATGCCAAAAAAGGACGACCAAGAAAAATCAAAGTTGACATAAAAATACCACATTTCTGGAATGAGATAAACAGCGTTGCCAAGACGTCCAATACGTATTCTATCTTACGTTAACGAGAAACTGTGTGCATTGTTATTTTTATTTATCTTCATTTACATTCAATTTTCTATAACCGCTTTATAGTGGTGACAATTTGTGATATAAATAAAGCAAATCCTTGCGAGTATAGCAACCATCGCTACTTCTTTCATTCTATATTTTACACACTTTAAAAATAGTTGAATGCTTTCTGTAGACAGATTATATTCTATTTTTTATTTGCATAATCGTCCCAGATTCGACCCCAAACGAAGAATATCGTTTCCAGACGAAATGCAGGTAAAGTTGATTGAATCGGCTGCATTTCTCATGGCTCATGGCTTCATTTCTTCTGCATGATTAAAATACGTGCAATTTCTATGAAACCAGCTAAAGAAGGGAAATTGAATACGAAATATTATTTAGGTCATAGAACATCGATTTCGACTGTTTTTTAAAAATTTGGATTAAATGAATGATTTTTTATAAAATGCTGTAATTTTAAGCAAACCCAAATCTTCAAACATATTCCAGTGTTACCTGGTGGAGCTTCTCCTTGAGTGTTTCCCTTGGATTTCTTTCTGTCGAATGACAATAAATGTATTTCTTCGATTGACGTAACCTTGACGACGATCGAGATTTATTTTCGTAGCTTTCCCGTCGAACGCTTTGGAAATGTTAGTCCACATTGAAATAATGCTAAGAAGGAATCTGAAGATAAGTCAATTTTCTGAGATTTTTATTAATTTCTGTATACCAATGAAAAGGTCAAACTTACCGTCGTGTAGGATTGTTTTCCGTCATCGTTTACAGCTTGATCATGTTCGCCATCAAGAAACCGAAAAACAGGATATTAGTCATTGCAGATAAGGGGATAACTTTTGGGACAATTTGGAAGATTTCTAATAAAAATGAACTTAAATGAGAAAATATAGTGGTGTGTTTAACGCTGACTGTGTGGATTTGTGATCTTTTTAATCTCCTTCTTCAGTCCATTTATGTCTGTGTTTTCTAGTATAACTTAGAATTCATCGATAGAATTTTTGATTGTATTTTTTGGTAATTCCATTGTATCAAGTACTTAAAAGTCTTTTTCCCGCGTTTATTTGGCTTCTTTTCAATTGTATGTGGACTCCGATTCGATTTAAATCGCTCCCTTAAGTAATCCCCTGGACTACAACCTTGTCGAAGGGCTTTCCTGTGACCTAAAGCGCTAGACTGGCGGGAATATAGTTCCTGGTCACCCATACCAGAAATATCAATAGCCAGACGAAAGGTAGTCCACGCAACGACCGTACCTCAGTGAGGCGGCTGCAAAGGCGTCTGTTCCCCAGTGGGGCGGCCACAATGAGTGTTGGTGTCACGGTAAAAACACCATCGAGGAAGGCAAGGGGAGGCCATCCTAGGGATACTTATCCTTTATTATGATGTGCAACTATAGTCATATGGCGAAGGGCCTTCTAGGGTGAGTGCCATGCCCGGCAGTGATAATCATCTCGGTCGTCATTCCATGATATCAATACACAAGGAACCGCTAGAAAAGGAAAGAGAAGATGGAAACGAGGGTGGGGACATGGAATGTTAGGACAATGATTAGTAAAGGGAAGCTAGAAAACGTTAAGTTAGAAATGAAGAGGTCCAACATTAATATACTAGGGTTATGCGAAGGGAGGTGGAAAGACGAGGGAGACTCGTTGTTATGGGAGACTGGAACGGGGTAGTCGGGCAAGGCAAAGATGGGGAAGAGGTGGGAGAATTCGGTTTAGGGAAAAGGAACGACAGAGGACAGAAACTGATAGATTTTTGTGGAGAAATAATCTCTGCGACACAAACACACTCTTTCAGCACCACAGTAAACAGGTATAGATAGGTATCAAATTGATTACATTTTGTTAATAAATATGTTTAGAAATATTGTTAAAAACTCGCGAAGTTATCCTGATGCTAACGTAGATTCGGATCATAACCTGATCATGATGAAAACCGAGCTTGAGTTTAAAAAGATCCTTCGACCAAATCGTACACCAAAATGGAATGTATTACGATCTCTAAGGGGGTGGGAAGCCTATAGAATTTCGAGAGTCAGTAAGTACGGCTCTTGATTTTAAGGGCAGGAAATTAACCACTAACGAGGAATGGGAAAAGTTTAAAAATTGTGTCAAGGATTGTGCTAAATAAACTGTTGTGAGAGTTAAAAATACCAAAATTAGGAAACCATGGGTAACTGTAGAAATGTTGAATAAAATGAAGGAAATGTGGAAAAGGAAAAGAGTCAACACTGACCAGAATATACAGAGCACTAAACAACGAACAAAGAAGGGAAACTAATAAGGCTAGGGAACAGTGGTGGAAGGGGCAGTGTAATGAAATAGAAAAGCTGCTGGAAAGTGGGAGGGCCGACCTAATGTATAGTAAAGTAAAGCAACTTACGGGGAATAGAATTAGTAATAGAATGGTGACAGTTAAAGACAGCAAGGGAAATCTATTAAGGGATCCAGTCACCATAAGGGGACGATGGAAGGAATAAGTTCAGGAATTGTATGGGAAAAATATGAAACCCACCAGCATAGAAATAGAAAGCGAGGAAGAAGTTGAAGAAGACGATGTTGGACCTGGGTTACTTAATAGGGAGATAGAACGGGCATTGCGGGATATGAAAGGGAATAAAGCAAAGAGGATTGACGAGATTCCTGTGGGGTTCCTTAAGAACCTGGGGGATAAGGCCAAGAAATGTTTCTATGATTTAATTAGGAAATTAATGATTAAGGGCAATGGCCAGAGGATTTTACCAAAACTATCTTGATCCCTTCATAGAAAAAGAACAAGGCTACAGAATGTCGGGATTATCGTACAAATAGCCTAATCTATTACGCGGCAAATGTTCTTCTAAGAGTTCTAAATAGAAGGGTCGAAGGAAAAAATGAAAGTGGAAATCGGAGAAGACCAGTTCAGTTTTCAGAGAGTGAAAGGAACGAGAGATGCAATTGGGGTGACGAGAGTACTTGCGGAACGAAGCCTGGAATTCCATTAAGATTTATGTATACGTTTTGTAGATTTTGAAAGTGCTTTCAAAATATAAAAACATTCTACAGCAATCTACGGAACACCGAGAGTCTAGCGGCCAAAACACAAGGGTATATTACATTTTTGGTTGGGCAGGAAAGATAGGATATTGGTTCAAAAATTTAATCTGAATCAAAAAATGTGCGAAAGGATAGCAGATAAGGAGTCTGATTGGGCTGAATTGAGTGGGGCTGCCCTATGGAAATTATTATGGAAAAAGTTATTTGGGTTGATAGGAAAACAAACACGGAAGTGTTAGAGATGGTTGTGGAGGAGAGGGCTTTGATTGACGTGATTAAGCATCGTCAGGAGAAATGGGTGAGTCAAATATTGAGGGGATTGGTAAAGGATGTAATTGAGAGTAGAAGTCAGGGGAAAAAACAGAGGGAAGGACATAAGGTATTGGATGACATAAGGGGTGGGGTTAACTATAAGGAAATGAAGGAGATGGCGTTGAATACAGATATTTGAGTGCACATGAACCTACCGTAAGGTAAAACATTCATGAAAGTAAGTAATGTAGATTAAATCAGTTTTAATCGTTTTCTGATTCCATTTGCATTGTACAATTATATAAGAGAGAACACCATGCATAATTCCATTTCAGAGTTTTTTTTAGAAAGAATTGTAATGAAGATGCAGTTTCTTATCGCTGATGATAGATTTTTGTTCTAAGCTTAAGGCAACTTTAATAAGATTGGATGTGTGTTTGTATGTCTCATTTATCTGAAGTAACGTCTGAGAGGCTTAGAAAGAGGTTCTTATTTTTAGTATAAACCTACTTCCATTTTTCCCATTGAAATGATTAATGGATTTCAGAGGCGGTTGAATGCGGTAATTCCGATTTATTTGCGATTATATTTTCTGCTTATTTTATTCTCATACAGTCGGATAAAGCAATCCGTGGCGTTATCAGAAGTTCAATTCATAAATATTTAATCGAATTCTACCGATGGATATTTACATTTTCCGTTGAAATTGTCGCTGGAATAAAATGAGATTGGCGACCGAATTAAAGGAAGTACGTCGAGGTTGCATCAATTGAAACTCTTCGGTCATTGCTTTGAACTGATAATTGTCATAGTTTTCGTCCCATGTAGTAAATTTCTTAGGAACTAATTAATCTCAAAATAATTATAAATTTTTTCTCGAGAAAAAATAGAATCTGTTCTGATCGAAATAAAGAATTTGGTTAAATCAATCAACTATCATCGAAAACCAATTATTATTTCTCCTGAGAAGATTTATAATTATTATAAAGAATAATTATATTTTTAAATGCAAATTATTCGAAATTTCTTTCTTCATCGTTTTCAAATTTCAATTTAGTTTTCATTCATTTAGGATTTCAAATTTAGTGCTTCGTAAAACCCTTCCTTGGAAAACCCTTCCAATCGTGCTATAGATGTTTCTCACTACTACTCCTATCCTTATTAACTTTACAAATACCATTACTTCGATTTACTATCGATCGATTGATGATTTAATATAGCGCTCGGAGTACACGCGTTCGATTTTTCTCAATCGCGATACTGGCGAGGAGTGTAAGAACACTTAAAACGACCAAATGACAAAGTTTTATTAGTCTTTTTCTAACTTTTTCCAATGAAAGTGATTCCATGGATCTGCGATAACGATATTACTCGGTGGCTTCGATTATTCAATATTTATTAATTTAGTACAATTAAATACTGAATATGACAGACCGAAATGTGATTTTTTTACTCCGTATTAATGTTTTGCGGATTTTATGCATAGAATTCAGTAAATGAGGTATTACGTAATTTGCGCTATGACATAAGTAAACTGAATATAAATGGGCTTCCTTCGGGAGTGTAACTTACTCAGAGTGAAAAGATGCATTTAATGGTAAATCGATTGATGGTTGGTAGAATCCAAGGGACTTATTGCTCTAGTAAATGTTGTCAATGTCTCCAACGAAGATCTTCAACGTCTCAAAAAGGATTTAAAATAAATCACATAGTTCCGTTTACTGCAGTATGTTTATTTATTTCATTAGCAACGGAGCGCATTGTTATCGAACACGACGTTGTATCTTCACAATGCGTCCTAACGTAGTATTTTGAAGTCCTTTTCATTTCCTTTATCGCTCAAACCTAGCATTGCCTGTTTTCTATACTGGAACTATTCTTTTCGGTCATGTATACATACACCCTTAACTCTGCGTAGTATTACATTGTGATTTCCTTGCAATAAACAAGCGCCAATCGACTATTAATTCCATCCAATGTTGTTATAAAATGAACCTTCGTTTGATTTCCCTCCCTTTTTCTCGTTTAGAGTAGTATTTCATAACCCTTCTATCATCCCGTTGCTTCGATAATCAACATCTATGAAAACTATTATAATAGTATCTATTATATACAATTCCCTCTCCGGATTCATTCATATATATGTATCTGTGGCGATACTCCGCGTATCGCCACCGCGCCCGCGGCGTTATCTCTGTATTGTTGGTTGTTATTTTGGTTACAAATAACAAGCATTGTTGACTTGGAACTCGGAGAATAAAAACGATCTAACAACTCGGACTTTGATTGAATTTGCATTCTCGCTATCCATATCACTGCTTTAAATAATAACGTGTTTTGAACGACGAGTGGTCAGGAGTGAATTTGTAACATCGCAAAGCTAGCTGAGAAAACAAGTCGTCGACTGCATTAATCGTCAGCTACAGATACATAGATAGCCAAATAGGATACAAACTCACAGGACAAACCACAAGTGTCATTGACTTAAAAATTTTACAGCGTATAGGCCCTGACGTGAAACCCCCAGGATAAAGTCGACTTTGAACCTCAGTGTCATGATTTAGATGCCAGAAGGCCCCAAAATCCCGATTTTTTCCTTTTAAATACATTGCTTTGATTTTCGGGAATTTCTAAAAAATACTTTCCTGATATGTTAAGAATAAAAACTCAAGGAGCCAACAGATATGGTCATAATCTATCGAAAACATTAATGACTTTTACAGAAGATGTCCTGGGTTTGATGCTATGACGATGCAAAAATCTCTCTTTTAAAATACATTGGGGTAGATTTTCATTTTTTATATACACTTATCGAAATGTTAGGAAGTTCATGCTTTGCTAGAAGATGCATATTAAGAATCGGTCAAAGAAAAAAATTAAGATAAGACCATACTCTTCGTGGATTTGATGCCAGAGCACATTACAATTTCTCATATAAGGAATATGAGGGAAAAGTAGGACGTCGTTTGAGGCAGTTGCAGCCAATATTTCTGTCTGAATTTTCACACATAGTTAGAGATGGTGATCTTCTGTTGTGCTGCATAGTAAGTATCACCAGGAAGACCCAGGTTCGATGCCGGACGGTAAATATATCTCCAATTTAAAATAAATTGATTGAATTATGATATATAAATGCGTTTTTCTTGGTGATTTATTCTTACTAAAAATTAAATCATTTGCTTGCAGTATGCAAACAGCATTTTACTCGTATTATGTATGTGTATTGATTACTTTGAAGCACTCTCTTATTGAATTTTAGCATTTATCGATATATTTTGAAAACTTTTTCAGTGTTTTTGAAGGTTTGCAGGCAGTTTTCGTCTCATAAGGATTGTCAGTTTGTTGAATGCTCTTATATTATTATATCGCCCTAGTTTATTTTTAATTTTATTCAATGTCTACATTTTTTCTCTTTTGTCTCATATTCGTAGTCTGGCCGTTTTCAGGGTCTCTAGATTTGTATTTTAATTAGTTCCTACTGCGCCCTTCAATCCTCCTTATATCAAATTCCAGTATCTCCTTGAGTTCGTAAGTCGTAATAATAGGAATTGTACTCAATAGTTATATTTCCTATAAATAGTATATTCGTAGAATAATAACAATGGCGGATGATATGCGAAGATTATCTATAGTCCGTTCACCATAATGAAGGCACAGATTCTCCCCATTTAAAATGCATATATTTTAAACGGGAGAAATTTGCGCGACGTTGCAGAATTTGCGTAAAATCATGGAGTTGAAATCAAGCTGTTCCAATTTTTTCAGTGTTTAGTATCAGTGATACCACACATAACACCGTGGTTATGTTTTGTTTATTTGCAACATATTGGCAAAAAACGACAAAAATGTTACATCTCAAAGAAATACGGCGTTTTGTTCCGTTTCTTTTGGAGCGGGTGCCATTGATTCTCTAATTCAAGAAACGTTAGATTTTTTTACATTAATATCAGCTTCAGACCTTTCTATTTCCTTTAGTGTTAAAAATTAGGCAGGTGAATACAGTTTGGAAAATTTGCAACAGAAATTAATGGAAAAGTCGAGAATTTCTCGCAAAATGCATTGAAAAAAGTAGTCGTCTGCCACTTTTCGTCCAATTCGCCCGCGGAAAAACATCCAGCGAGAAAGTTTCTTAGAAAATAGTGAATTTATTTTCTGTGCAAGTCTGAACCCTTTAAGTTCATAAACAACTTAAGAAAGACAATTTTTCTTACGGCGGTACCGCATTACGTCGTGCGGCTATTGCGGTGTATTCAGTCATTTCCCCTGTTTCGATCACTTTTTATGATTTCGTTCTGTTAGTAATCAGTAAGTTCTATTATGATTTTATTAATTTTTTCACCTTATAGAATCCTATCAAAGCTGTTCTTGATGTTTTTTCGCCATGCTTTCTCTCTCAGACCCTTTGTCTTTGGAAACTAACCCACACGTGGGTATATATAAAGTATAGTAAAGTTCTGAAGGGGCTGTCATCAGGAGAGAGGAAATAGCGTTTCCCCCTCCCAGAACATTGTTTCACGATCTTAACGAAGTAGGATTAGTCTCCAAAATAGAGATTTAGATTTAGACCTTATTTAGACCCCTGTTATGTGGGCCGTTCTGTTACTGCGAGGAAGATTAGGGAAATAGATGCTAGAACGAATGGTTTCAAGAATTCATTTTTTCCGCGAACGATACACGGAAACAATCAATTAGGAAAATAGAGTCAAGGCACCCCCTGCCACACGCTGAAAGGCGGCTTGCAGGTACATACATTGTACCTTACATAAACATAGATGACATTTTTTTGTTACTCCGGTTAACAGCGTTCGCGAGGGACAATGAAAAAGTTTTACAAATTATTATAAAGCATTGAAAAGTATCTCGGCTCTTCTTAGATATATTAATTAATTTATTATGGTCGGTGCCCAATCACTGATATCAATAAGTATTTATTTTTTAAACGGAATATACCCATTTTGTTACGAACTAGAAAACATTTCAGTTCACAATCGAAATGAAAAATATTTAACAGAATAACCTATAGTTTATATATAATGTATCTTTTAAAGCCTTAAGGTGAGACGTTGTGAAGGTCAATATAATTGCATTTTTAGCGGTCCCGGTGGCGTAGCGCATGAACGCTCAAACCTCACGGTCCACGGTTCGGATCCCGGCTAATCGGATTTTTCCTGTTGGTGACTGGTTTTTTGTGTGTTTGAGCGTTGTTATTGTTCGAAGCTGCGCTGCTGTAATGGACCAGCAAATAGATGTTTGAAGTGAAATTTGGAAATGAATAAATACTGCATTTTCATTCTTCAAATTTTGTAAACTAAGTGTAACTTTTGTTCAGATGAAGAATTGAATACACAGTATCGCCTCTGGTTAACGTTGCAGGAACATTTGCAAGTTCTTGTAAAACTCGACAATTTATTTTATTGCCTATTAGATTGCATAGGAAGATCAATCCATCCTGATTTGGTTTGGAACACGAAAGCGGGAAGCAGGCGTTCCTTCAGCGCAACCACTTTTTAAAAATGTCAGGCGAATGTCTCGGACACTTGGCAACAGCGCATGCAAGGGGAGTCCCTATTCAGGTAGGTGAGGGTGTCCACAGGCTCTTCACTTTTCTGCATACCTTCGAAATTATAATAAACCACAACTCTAGAAGTTTCTAGAAATATCGATTGCGTCCTTTGACAGGATATGTAGTTTCTATTGTTGTTATACCATTATTGCAGTATAAACTGCTGGTAGACTGTAAGGCAGTTTTTCTATCCACAAATACATACAAGTTATATACACGATTAATATTAAATGATAAACAAGCAATTCCCATAGAATGATTATATCCTCACATACATAAATTAACGATTAAATAAGGCATGCATAAAATTATTTTAACTGTTTTACTGGGTTTTTCAGGGTTCATGACAGGCATCCTCTGCTACCGTAGCGGTCGCGGGGTAGAACCCCACCGTACATCACCCTGTCAAGCAATACTTCGCACATAACTTACTCGAAACACATTGAAACATTACCTTTTGAAAGTTTTTTTTTCAGGCAGGAGAATGCTTCCACTAAAAGATAAGCTCCACTGAGAAAGGAATGCTTATCTATGTTCGTTCGTTGGTTTAATTCTAAATTCGTGACTTTTCTCGATTGAATCCCTCCCTTCAATGGCATTCTATAATGGATTTATTTTTCTTCTTTTTTCTAATGTACCTCATCTATACTTTCTCAATATATTTGAAAATATGTCAGTAGGTAATCAACAATTAAAAACATATCAATGACTTATAATTTAAAAATTTATTTTAAATTGTTTCAATCGATTGGCTAATTGTAATTATCATTATTAATTTCTAAAAATTCTCATGGTTATGAAAATTATGTTTTGTTTCTTGTACTTTAAAATGGATATCTTTTGAATTAATTTACCGATAATGTTTTATTTAGTATCTAAACGCTGTTGTATTTTTAATACATTCTCAAAATATATAAATTGTAAATCTTACATTATTTATCCGTACATTTGCTGTGTTCGGGGACTGAATCCCTTCGCATTATTTTAATTATTAACTTTATTTCGTTTTTGTCCTATTTTTATTCATGTTTCACATCGGCAAATTAGATCATTTAAATTCGAGGTATCGCAGGAAGCCGTGCCTATCCAGCAACAACTGCAAAGACAAAAATCTTCCTTGGATTGACGCCAGGAAAAATATTCGACGTAATAATGCACATAAAATTCGTTTTCACTGTTTGCGGGTTTCGTTTCATTTGCAGAATTAAATATTATAAACCATATTCTGGTAGAATAGGGAATACAAATTGATAGGCATTTCGGCAAACGCCCTCTTCTTTCATTATACCTATGAAACTGAATCCAAATCTTCGTGAGTTTATCACTAGGTGGGTGAGAATTTCTCCTAATTAAAATAAATTGCGAAGATTTTTAAGAATATTTTTAAGCTCTCTTTTTATCTTTTCAGGGCCTTCTCGATGTGATGTCGACATAATATTTGTATTATCAATATGCTTGCAGTATGCAAGCAGCATTTTACTCCTATATAATAGATATCCGGAGAAACGTCTATATAAAACAGATATATTAAGGCCATCAAAATTCTAACCATGTTCCGCAAGTGCCGCTTCCTTGAACAGTTTCTACGACGTCCTGATGAAACTTAAAATGTTGTATGAGTCATTTACAGAGAAAGTCCACGACCAACCTTAGAAAAAATACACTTTTCAGATAAACTGTTTATCTCCTATTTTAGTATTATTGTTTCGACGCCAGGGCACCATTTGCATTTTAGAATTCAATTAATCGCAAATACGGTATTTTCTTTGAAGATATTCCCGATATTCAACTTGGAATTTAGAAACGGTCAGATTATCCCAAATGCAATTAATGCAATGGATGAGGACAACGCTCTCTTTACACCGATTGCACTACAATTACGAAAGCAATTTTTATCTCCTGGTCGAATTTATTCTCACATTTGGTGTCCCCACATCTCGTGAATCCGCAACGCGTCACTGATTTTGTTCATCATTTTACGGTTTTTCATCAAATTTACTGGCGCAATTTTTCATTTCAAACAGTACGTGTCTTTGGCGATAACCAGATGTCGATGCATTTGGAGGCAGACTTCCTCTTGATAGAGAATCCATTACGAAGGAGTGCTCCGATATCTCCCCAGCGGTCCATTGTCCTTCTCTGTCGCTCAGATCGCTTTTCACAAATAAAGAGGAACATGTTCGGCATTGCTTCTTCCGCGTGTAAATTGACGAGCAATACAAGTTTTGGCCTTTTTGTGGGAATTCCGATGGAAGTAATCTTGAAGATGGACTAAGTCAAATTTATACAATACAACTTTTGTGATATCTTCGATGTGGAAATACCTTCATCAGGCATTTTCACTCAATTCTTTTGATCTGCATTTGCTGTACCACGTGAGAGAAAATGAAATACAAAGTGAATTCAACAAGTTCTCGTTATCTAGGCAGTCTTTTTGAATAGTTTTTAATTACAATGTCACCGAGCGATATTATAATAACATAGTTATGTGTTGCAATTTTGCTGGAAGATAACAAAGAAAATTGTTGGCTGTAACTCCAGTCATCATTCTCACCCAAGTATTTCCTGTCTCTTCTTGTAATTCCCAGCATACAGCGCTCCTTTGCGTAGTCTGAAGTCTCTGGGTTATTGCAGCATTGAACACCCAAGTTTCACTTCCATAGGTCAGGACAGGTAAAATGCATTGGTTGAAGACCTTCCTCTTCAAAATCATTGGCATTCTTGACTTCAGGGTGTGTGAGTTCCTACCAAATGCGCTTCAGCCAAGTTTCATTCTTCTCTTTACTTCATTTATCCTGTTTTTCTCTCCTGTCGTTACCAGCTGTCCCAGGTATGTGTATTCCAAGCAAACATCCAGAGGTTTTCCTTGAAGTTTGACTGGTTCTTGCACTGCAAAAGAATTATACATTACCTTTGTTTTTGTTTGGTTGATCCTGAGTCCTATCTTCTGTTCTACTGTGAATTATATAATGGTAGAATCTGCACCGTCTCGTTCAATCAATTATACTGAATTTTAAATTCCCGCTACATATTTCAAATAGTAAAGACCTCTGGTCTCGAACCCAGGAGCGTTTGGAAGACGTGAATGCATATAATTATCTGGTAGGAATAAAACGTATTTAATCCAAAGTTTGAAGTATATCATACTGGCAACTAATAATTTTCTATTATCCCCATTTGCAATGCACAGAGGAATGTAAATGGCACTCCGGAATCGAACCAAAGATCCTTAGGGAAAGCGTAAAATTCTTATGTGAAATGTATTTATGACCTGTATTCACATGCCGGATTTTACGTTTCCATATAATAGGGAGGGGAATTCAAAAATATTCATAAATATATCCGCAATTTATTTAATTATTAGAATTATGTACCCACGTGGCGTCAAACTCACGCACATTTGCTAACAGTTTTAAAGATATAAATAAATAAGAGCGCGTTTTCTGGGACCTCTGCGATTCGGAATTCCCAACCGGGATGCATCTAAAATGTTTTTAGAAACTGAATCATAAATAATTTGTAACTAAACTAAACTAACTTACAAATTATTTATGATTCCCCAGCATTCCTGGTAGTAATAAAATCAGTTATACATTTTTTGAAGTCGATATCATACCGCGAAGGTACAAAAAAAGACTCCGTTATCCCCATTAGAAATGTATGTATTAATGTAAATAAATCTCTGGGATCGAACCAAGGAACATCATGGAAACGTTAAAGATCGTATTTAAAATGCATTTATGATTTCTGTTTACATGCCGAGTTTTAAGTTTCCATTTTAACGGAAGGGAATTCAAAAACAATTTGAAAGATCGTCGCATTTGAAATGCGTCCTTCGAAGATGCGGTCGGGTATGCGATCCCTCGAATTTCTCTAATTTGCCGGAAGTGCTAAACAAATATTTCCGAAGTTCCCCGCAATGCATCTTTGTGGAAACAAATCTGGACTTAGGGGCCTTCTGGCATCAAACCCATGATATATATATATAGGTATACCTGAATAAATGTCTATACATAATAGATACGAGTTAAAGTAGCTTGCATACCGTAAGCATATGTTTAAAGTATCTTTTGCATTGTTGAAATAGAATTGAAAATTTGGGAACCCAAATTTCTCTCTGCAAAAATCGATTCTGTGTCCAAGAGACCTGGTGTCGAACCCAGGACTTCTTAAAGATGTAATTGCATTAAACTATTGCTTTTGGATAACCTGACAGTTTCTATTATTCAAAGTCGAATATCTGAAATGTCTTGAAACCTAATTCCGTATTTGAGTTTAATTGAATGGTAGAATGCAAATCGTGTCCTGGCACTGAACCAATAGCCGTAAGGTAAAAGAGTGTTTATGAAACATCCATTGCTTCTGTTCACATGCTTGGTAATAGATTTTCCACCTTCTCGATAAATCAATCAAAATAAAATTTAAATTCCCGGAATATGACGATCTTTATTGTTTATTACACATCGAATCATAAATTATGCTAAATATCAAATTGCGTTTTCTTCTAACTTAAAATTTTTCGTATAGAGGATCTTGGCTTACCGAAATGGAATTTTATTGTATTTACTTAATTATAAGGATTATAAGTAGGCCAGGTGGTAGTCATCTTTTCTTAGGGGAATACGTTACCCTGCCTCACCCTAGTTGAGAGGAAAACCACCAAAAGGCAGTACATCATATAATTTACAATTAAATTCATACATTTAAAGCATACAAGTAATTACTATATACAATAATGCAATTTAAAACTTATAAAACTTAAAGTTACAATATTGCCTATAATATTTTAAACAATTATAACTTGAAAAGAGATAATATATGTAAGCAGCAAACAGAATATAGGTAAAAACATTGCTGAATATTTACAAGGGATCTATAAGCTATATACTACGGTATTTCTTTTAAAATTGTTCGGAATTTATTAAATTATTTGGAATTTTGTGACCAACTGATGCCTGGATCCATTCGCATAGGAGTGAAGCTTTAATGATCGTCAGGAAAAAGGACACTGCGGATGCTTAAGCGGAATCGATTGAAAGCGAAAACTGTTCTTAAATGGTGCTGAATGGGGGAGGAAGACTTATACATCCCCTCATCGACGGTGCTGCCACCTGCCGCGTGTTGCTTTAGTCAATTGCTTTTCCGTCATTTTCATATCGCAGAAGAATTCCAAATTAGGATAAGCAATTGCAGGAATCTGACGTGAGGGTTTACGCAGTCGTAAGCATTTCAATACGATTTATTTAATGCGAATCGTGAAAATATAAACATTTCCTAATTGATATGCTTTCGCCAAACGGATTTTTGTCCGTTAAATAGGGGCCATATTAGATATTCAGGAGAAATTATCAAATTGATACTCGAATCCGCGTCTTATTTGAACATTGATTGGAGTCGATTATTTGTTGAGCAAAAGTTTACCGACGCGTGGGTACCTCGGTGCGTATTCTCTTTCCCATTGAGGACAATGATGATTCGACTTAATGATAATTCGATGCTGTTCTTCAAGGTTTCAAAGTTCTTTCACTTAATACAGAAGTTTCTAAAATAGCATTTCTAAGAGAGCTTTGTTTGAATGGCGGGAAATGTTTAAGAATGGGACGTGCGTCGAGGTGTTTAGAAATGTTCACCATTCATTGCTAAATTGGAGCGATTTGTGAATTTTATTATGCTAATCAAAGCCCCAGTTAAGGATGACTTATCTAATTATGAAACTGATTATAGAATCTTACGTCTAATTGCTTCTTTGCAGTATAAAGTTTTGTAAACACTTTAGAATTTAAATCTGAAAACTTAACGAGATTGATTCAAAAGTTTCATTGAATGTTCAGCAACACATGGAGAACTGCGACTTCTTTTTAAATAACACAGACTCAGGTTTCACTTGCTTTCTCGTGCTTTACACTTCATGGTTAGATTGCACAAAATGGTGGATCGAAAAAACCTTCTTTTTCGAAATCGGACAGCGGCTAATGCTTAAAGTTTGTGGTAGGTGGTCCTTATAACATATAAAAAATTCAACTCGATCGGATTATGTCCTGAGGCTGCGAATTTTACACAAAATTGATTACATTTGTTGATGATTCTCAATGTTTCCGAAGTGATTTGATGGCAAAGAAAAAAAATATATATATATAGATGCTTCTCCGAATTCATTCATGTATCTATTATATACAATTCACTCTCCGGATTCATTCAAGGATATAGATAGGTATATAGATAGGATACTAATTCACAGGCTAAACCGCAAGCTTCATTGACTTAAAATTTTTTGAACGTATTGGCCATAACGTGTAACCGCCAGAACTAATTGCAATTATGATCCTCAGTGTCATGGGTTCGATTCCAGAGGGCCCCAAAGTCCAGATTTTTCCCTTTTAAAAACATTGCTTTGATTTTCGGGAATTAAAAAAATACTTTCCGGATAGGTAGAGAATTTAAACTCAAGGAGCCTATAAATATGGTCATGAACTATCGAAAACTTTAAAGACTTTTACAGAAAATAACCTGGATTCGATGCTAGGACGATGCAAAAATCTCCCGTTTAAAATACATTGAGATGGTTTTTCATTATTTTTTTTGATGCACTTATCGAAATGATAGGAAGTTCTTGCTTAGATGGAAGATGTATATTAAGAATCGATTTAAGAAAAAATTTAGATAAGACCGCACTGTTCCTGGGTTCAATGCCAGAGCACATTACAATTTCTCACATAAGGAATTTATGTGAAAAGTAGGACGTCGTTTGAGGCAGTTGCAGCAAACATTTCTGCTTGAATTTTCATACATAGTTATAGATGTTAATTTTCTGTATTGCGGCATGGTAAGTATGACCAGGAAGACCCGGGTTCAATGCCGGTCGGATAAAATGCAGCGAATTTTAAGAATATTTTCATTCCTTTTTTTCTTTTGAGAACCCTCTGGATATGATGCCGACTTGAAAAGTTTTATCGATATGCTTGCAGTAGGCAAGTGACATTTTACTCGTAGATATAGTAGATATATATGAATAAATAAGAGCGAGTTTTCTTGGACGTTTATGATTTTGAATTCCCTATCCTAGCGAGATGTAGCTAAAATACTTTCAAAACTGAATCATACATAATTTGGAATTACCACCATGCGTTTAAAATGGTAGGGCTCCTGGTGTAGAACCCAAAGCCTTTTGTAAGATGTGAATACATTTGACAGAAATGAAGCTTATTCAATTGAAATTTGTAATTCGATATCATACCGGTAGGTCTCCCTTATGACAAATCAACATGGGGAGGAACCCACATTTCCTCTCATTTGAGTCAAATTTATCTCAAATGAAGAAAGTAGTGAAAACAAAAATGAACGTTTTATATATAAAGCCGATGTCCTTCCATGAAAACAACTTTACAAATATGTAATACTCACTGATAATTATTTTAGTAATAATTGTAGATAATTGTGCTGCAACATAGTATGGTAAGAGTCAGATTTCATATACCCCACTACTTCAACAATCATGGTGCCCAAAATTTAAATGTGGCCGTTTAAATAATTTTCACCCAACTTCCGTGACATGGCGTGGAAAGTGAGGTAAAGAAGAAAATCAGAAAGTGGTTGTTCCAATCTTGTAACCTGCTGCAGTAATTACTAAGTAAATTCTAAACCATTTGTAAATATTATACTTTTACATTACCTATATCTTTTTTAGTTTGGTTTATAATCTATTGATTTCCTGCATTATATTTATATGTTTCTTGTCACCTGTAATTGTAATTTATATCTTGAATTAATATTTTTTATACAAGCATTAAACTCAATCAGGTATTTCTCCTTTGTTTATTATGTTTATTTATATCAATTGAATCAGGAGTAACTTTGTGGTAGGAAGCCATTGAGAACGGTGAAAATAAAACAAAAACCTCTACCCGCACCACATTAAGGATTATTCACGACCCGGGTTTCGACGCGTCATCTTCAAGATAAGCTAGAAATGTAAAAAACACGCAGCCATCAACGACTATCTCTCTCCTTTTCCATCTCCAATCCTTTCGTCAGTGGTTCTTTCCTCCCTCCCCACCTTATCCCTCCATAACTATGTATTGGCCTGTACTTGTATTATTTTCCACCAGAAGATGACGCCCTGACCGTGAATAAACCTTAATGTGCTACGGGTAGAAGTTTTTGTTTTATTTTCACCGTTCTCTATGTTAATTAACACAATTGTGTGTCATCCGGCACCTCCTAATGAGCTCAGGATATTTGTGATACTTATATATCTTATTATATATAATTCCTTCTCCGGATTCATTCATACACCCATTTACTAGTTCATATATATAGATAGATAGCCAGATAGAATACCAATTCACAGGCTAAACCACAAGCGCCATTGACTTGAAATTTTTACAGCGTATAGGCCCCATCTAGAGTTGAACCCAGGACCTTCTGAAAGAAGTGAATACATATAACGACTTCGAAAAACTATCTACTGCACTAAGAACTTATTTAATCCAAAGTTTGAAGTCAGTATCATTCTTGGAAGATCCTAAAATTGGATTCCGTTATCACCATTCGAAATACATAGAGGAATGAAAACAGCGCTCTGGCATTGGCCCATGGTTCATTAGAAAAAATAATAAACTTCGTATGTGAAAGGTATTTATGACTTCTGTTTACTTGCCGGGTCTTCCGTTTCCATGTTATCGGGAAGGGATTCAAAATGAATCTTAAAAATCGCCGCAATGCATTTTAAATGGAAAAGGATTTGCCCTTGTCGAACCATCATAGATGTCTTTAAAGTTTTCATCGGATATGCAGGGTGCGATCCCTCGAATTTCATTTCTCTTCTTTGTCGGGTAGTGACTCAAAATATTTTCCGAAAATCCCCCCAATGCATCCTTATGGAAAAAATCGGGAATCTGTGGCCTTTTGGAATCGAACCCATGTCACTGAGGTTCAAAGTCGCATTTTTTCTGGTGGTTTCACGCTTTCGCCAGTACGTCGTAGAAACTGTTCAAGGAAGTGGCACTTGCGGAACGTGGTTAGAATTTTGATGGCCTTAATATATCTATTTTATATAGACGTTTCTCCGAATATCTATTATATAGGAGTAAAATGCTTCTTGCACACTGCAAGCAAATTGTTTATAGCATAACATGAATATACATAAAGATGCAAAGTGTCAAGTATCTGTCTTCAAGGTAAAAACTCCGAAATAATTATGAAAATCCAACCAATATGTTTTAAATGGGAGATATATTTACCGTCCGGCATCGAACTCGGGTCTTCCTGGTGATACTTCCTATGCAGCACAACAGAAGATCGCCATCTCTAACTATGTGTAAAAATTCAAGCAGTAATATTGGATGCAACTGCCTCAAACAACGTCCTACTTTTCCCTTATATTCCTTATGTGAGAAATATTAAAGTGTTCTGGCATCGAACCCAGGAACAGCATGGACTTATCTAATTTTTTTTCTTAAACCAAGTCTTAATATATATATTCTAGCAAAGCGAGAACCTCCTATCATTTCGATAAGTGCATCAAGAAAATAATGAAAACCTACGCCTATTATAAAAGGGAGATTTTTGCATCGTCCTAGCATCGAACCCAGGAAATTTTCTGTAAAAGTCATTAATGTTTTCGATCTATCATGACCATATCTATGGGCTCCTTGAGTTAATCGGGAGTATTTTTTAGAAATCCCCGATAGTCAAAGCTATGCATTTAAATGGAAAAATCGGGACTTTGAGACCTTCTGGTATCGAACCTACGGTCAGAATGATCGATTTCTTACTTTTCCTGGGGGTGTCTCGTCAGGGCCTACACGCTGTAAGTATTTAAGTCAATGACGCTTTTAGTTTAGCCTGTGAATTACTATCCTATCTATCTATATATCTATCTATATGAATGAATTCGGAGAAGGAATTATATGTAATAGATAGGAATCGTCTTTTTTTGGGGACGAATCATTTAAAAAAATGCAAGAATACCGCTTCAGAGTATTTTAGGTGCTTGTGGTGAGGACATCATTCAATTCGATGGAAGATTAGTAAAAGTGAAAGTAAATACGAAAAATGGCCGCTTTTTTAATTTGAATTTGAGCCCTTTTTGCCTTGTCGTACTGATTTTAAGAATGAGGATTGTCCTCTCACTGGAATCATTCCCACGTGATCAGTGATTTGAGAGTTTTGTTTGTTTGGAAGTTGCTTTGGAGGGATGGAATTCCAAGTCAGTTGATAGCAGTGCCATCTTTTGGGGCCTCAAGAAGATGCTGCTGCAGAGAGTTAGGCTGCGTCGTCAATTTCGCCGCGTGATTCTCATCGTTAATCGTGATTCGAAGAGTAATTTACAGATGTGATTGATTTGAAGTCTACTGTTTCTCTCGATGAAGAATTAACGAAGGAAGTTTTCACAATGACGAAAAACATTGATGCGATTGGTAAAATGACATGCAAGGTATTGCATGGTTCATGATAGTTTAACGACTTTAATGATACATCCACAAATACCAAATACACATAGAAATGCGCATAGAGACTTTGATTACTGTGATGCATAATTTGCCGAAAATATTTGTGCAAAGTGACTTATTCTTGATATTAAAAAATGGCGACCTTAGTGATGGAATGCATCGGACGGCTCTGAAGACGCCCAAGAAGAATCTTTTAAAAGGATTTTTCATTATATCCGTGTCTGCCGCATCTTTCTGATGAAGTTGAGATAAGTTGAGTTTTAGAAAGCGATATTTAAAAATCTAAATACTGACTCAAATGTCACCAATAATCTCCCAGTTCCACCAGTTCAAACGTTCTACGAGTGATATTATTCAAAGAACGCCATAGAATGCGTTTTTTCATCCATTGGTCATAAAAGAAATAAACAATTGCGAGAGAAGCGAACGAAGATCTCATTCGCATTGCTAATGCCCTTGATTTTACTTGTACTTATTGCCTGTTTTAACTACTTGAATGTGGATATGAATATGTTATTATTGCAAGATTGTATTGTTTATGAATAAACTTTAGGTTCAAATTCATACACATAATATATATTTATATATTATGTGTATTTATGTAATTGTAATTGGAATTGTTTTCATATACATTGATTCTATACATCGACTTTGTTGAATTGTTTTCCTATATATTGATTTATTTTTGCAAATGTGATATCAGTATACATTTATTGCTTTATATTCTTTTCTTTGTCATTGATGTATTTCAATTGACTTGTATGTTTTGCTTTATTCTATATGTATTTTTATATTGATTATGTAAGAATGGGTTTGATACCCGTAATAAATTCATTATTATCATTGTTATTATTATCGTGTTTCACAATTAACTTCGAAACCTACAATTGTTAACTTTTAAATATGAAATTGTTTCTTTTCCCTGATTCTGCCTAAATCGTGAGGTGGAGTTCTTCTCACTCATTCTAGAGGTCAGCTTTTACGAGTACATTCGTTTCTCTCCCTTCCATTGTTTCATCCGATAATATTCTAATTCGGAGAGTAGTAAATGTCCGAGGCTTTCCATTGACGAAAATGTGCTACGAGATAACTAACAAGATCGACTCAGATCGAGGGATCAAATTTTAATGACATCAGGTTAATCAGTCACCTATCTCATGCTGTACAAATTGTACATAGAATACTAAATAAAAGCTTAAATAGAAAAATGGAAGAAAATTTGAGTTAAGAGCAATTTGGATTTAGAAGGGAATGCTATTGATGTGTGAAAGTAGAAAATGAAAGTATCAGTTGAATTGGAAAAAGCATTTGACTGTATGGAGTGGGAATGAAAATGTCAAAGGAGTGAATCGAAGAGAATGGAGATTGATGCAGAACTTATACTCACAGCAAAATGCAGAAAAGAAAATGATGAACTGGAGATCAGAGTGGAAGAGGAGTGAGCAAGGATGAAAGGAAATTTGTGATAATTAGAAGAACATGAGACCCCAGAATACTTGTGACGATGATTATTGTTTTAATTCCTCGAATTTAATCGCTCTCGTAAAGGAATGAATTCTGATCCGAGGATACGTGAATTCCACCAATTATAATTCCACCAGATGTGTATTTATGATGACTCGGCCCTGTGGGTGCCATCTATCTTAAGATTTCAGTAGCTTTGGATAGGGAATGAGGCAAAGATGAGGATTGAGGTATTGGTGCGCATTTCATTGCAATCGCCCTCGTTGAGCGAGACTACCAAATGGAGACGTATTCTGACATCCAATGAGGTTGTCTTTTGCCGTAAATAACGATATTCTTAGTTGATGTGATGCATTTTTAACGTGTTATTTGCCGTGAATAATTAATGAAATAGTTAATTTTCATCAAAGCATGCGTCCCAAAGGAAAATATGGAAAGTTGAGAGTAGATGAGACAAATTTAACTGTATATTTAAATGGAGATAACGGTTGAAAATGCAAGCTGAAAATAATAACAAAAGCATAAATGGGTAAATAAGTCGCAGTATATCAGAGCACACATAATAAAATATGAATATATAATGTTTAGTTTAATCTTATCCGATGTTATAAATTTTATTTTTGACGCTGCATAAAAGAACGGAATAGATCATATTTTAAACGCCGAAAAAGTCATTGCGGGCAAAAGATGGTTTGATGAAGAGACATTCTTAATTGTCATGCACACAGCTTCACCCAAAGGATTCAATATACAAAAGCTTTACAGTATAATATATTAATTACATTATCTGAACCGTAAAGGATTTATTTAGCCTCAATTGATAAGCGTAAATTTGTGGCACAATATAGGAAACCACTGGTTCAAATTAGGAAACCGGATTCCTAATTTGTATCACTTGCAGATATTTATAAATTCAGAAATATTATTAAATTAACGGTGTGATTTTGAACATTTGAATATCAGATTCTCTGGGATACACCACAATTGACAAAATGAAGTAGTTTCAATTAAGTAAATTGATATGCTCAAGCGTGGAATGGACAAGATCATGAACAAAATGACATCTTCCGCCAGAAGACGCCATCACGGTGACGAAACCGGTCGTGTCAATAAATCTATTTTGTGGAATTATTCTTTTCTTCTGAAATAGTTTCTATCACTTTTTGACTGATAATTTGATCTATATAAAATAAAATGTAAAACGTGGTACAATATAGGAACCTCCCCTATGCCATATATTCGTCATTTCGCTTTTTTTTAAGATTCAGATATAAACCCCGCGAGCCGCCAGAGGCGTATGGCAGGGGTGGTAGTAACACATCCATTACTTAATCTACATTCTTTGCCTCTCTATTAGTCTGGGGAAAAAACGACCAAAATTAATTATCTGTTTATGCTATTACTTCCCAGTAACCGTTTGTCGATGAGTTCGCGTTCGTTCTCCACTAAAAGTTCATCTTTAAGTTCTGAACGGATGCACTTTTCGAAAATCTTCCGCCGGTAATCAGATCACGCGAATGCCGAGCGAGGGAGGGCGAAGCCTGGGTTCGAAGGAACCCACTTTTGGGCGAGAAGGCCACGTAATCTTTAAACGTGATTAACGGCCCACTCAACTAATGATGAAAATAAATAAATGAGAGATCTACTACGGAATTTACATAATTATTTTTCTTATTGGCTTCGTCTCTTTATTGATATTCATCGCATTAATTAAAAACAACGCAAGATCTATCATGAAGACGTATTAAAGGATAGTCATGAATAGCACGGAAACGTCTCGTAGAATATTCCGTCGGGTGAGATTGGAAGGCACCCGCTGCCATACGCCACTGTTGAAACATCCTGAATACATTCTAAGAGAATTCCTCTCTTTCGCGACCATTTCATCGATAAATATGCTGAGAAGTCGAGAGAATGAAATAATCACCAAATTAAATCGCCGACAGACCGCTTTCTCATCAGCGGTCATTTGGCATCTTCTTGAGGCGCGCGTTCGAACGGCATCGTAGAAGTGGCAACGTCGCGAAGGCTGGACTTTTGTACGGCGCAAGAGGAGGGGGAGGCTCAGTAAGTAGTTCGAATGTCCTTCCGCGTGGTAGCGCCACAACCGCTCCCTAGCGGTTTCCAGCTTCATCGTACACAGATATGGCAGCCGAAGGGCCGTGCGAGGTCGAGTGAGTGGTGTTGGTGCATGTTTCCGCCGTGAGGAGGATATTTTCGACTCGTCCGTGACTCCCCCGTGTGGTTCACGACCTCTGCAAGAGGCGTGCGTGATCTTCGAGTGCCCAAGTGTCTTTGAATACGCGTGAATACCGAGTTGTGTGGACATGTGTCTGTCGTAGTGCTAGTGCTCGCGTTCGATACCGTTGGAAGAAACAAGTTCCTCTGGTTTGCTGCGACTCGGAGTACCTTCCATCCGCACTCAAAGGTCTGTACCACTCAAGAATGCTTGCATGCCTTCGCAAGGCCAAAGAAATCCCGAAAATTAAGCGTAGGATCCTCTGTAACGATCCTTTCTATGCGAGTGATTTGATAATTGATTCCTTCGAAATACGGGGAATGCCTAAAGGCCATCCGTCGAAAAACAGCAAATTCAACAATTCCTAAGTACACAACGTAGTTGTTCGGTTTATACCTTAAAAGATTGTTTTAATTTTTTTCGTGGCGGCTTCACAAAGCTGTCATGATATGCCTACGTTATTGCTGCAGCCTTGGTAACGTGCTTGTTATGCCGAGGAAAACTTCCATTCCTTGAGAACGGGCGCGGGACTTTCTCCTCCCAATCAGAAGCAATTTGTCGTACATATTTCTTGTGCTCGTGGGCGTCAGAGGAGAGTTCTTTGTTTATCTCCTGTTAAATTCGCTTTCACTCGTGTGAACGATAGCACGGTCTTATCTACGTGTGTTTTATCACAACCGTTAAGTAGGGCCCGACTTTATTTACACCTCACGAGTTCATTACATCCCCGTAATTCATGTAGGTGAACGTCTCTGATTCAGCCGATTGCTACGTCACGTTCCGTTAATTGTTTTCGAGGTGAGTTTATTTACGATGCACGGCCGCCGATGGAAATACGAGTGAATTTCGGTCGCATAATCGATCGAAAGAATGCTGTGGTCAATTTTCGTTTCGCCGGATTTCTGCCATCAGACAGGAATGACAGGCTGTTTTGAGTGCGTGCGTTCGCAGATTTTCATTGTTCATCGCTAAATACGTCTCACAGCGCGCGTGTTTATATTATTCGATAGCTGGGACGCTCGGTTTCATATTAGTTTGGCGTTACCGGAGATTATTTCGAAAAGGGCGATGCAGAGTTTCAATAACTGCATTACCCTTTCATTGAACCCGATGTCATGTAATGGAAAGCGAGCATTAAATTGTCTCCAATTGTTTAGATATGATCGTGCTTCGAATTCGCCTCAAGCCGAGAAGATATTTAGTAACTCGTGGAAGTTCTATTGGATCGAGAATAACAAATGCTGATGTTCGGAGATGTGGAAGCATTTTATAGCCCATTAAAAGGATTACAGATACTATTGTTGTTTCATATCGTCATAAATATCTTCGATTTTGTCATCTCGGTTAACAATTTTGGCGAACTATAGCAATGAAGGGCAAAACGTGATCCATTCGCCCCTCGAGAAAACACAGTCCATGCGTAGATGTAAAAATGTTGCCTCTGTCTATTGAAATGCATATCATTGTGATTCAATTCAGTTGTATCGTAAATCCAGTTATTTTGACGCATTTGAAGAAACCCAAAAATGTCTAATTAAAATAAATTCAATTGGCTGAATGAAGGATCATAGTGTATAAGAAGTATTGTTAAGGTAAGATTTATAAATGGTTTACTGTTTCCATCGTGTTCTATTGACAGCAAAAGATGCATACTCGTGGTGAGAGTGTAACTCCCGGGTTCGAGTCCTGCCCGTGGAGGGCTTATTCTAAGAATGGTCTCGTTCCATTGCTATTCATTGCAGGACAGCTGCACACGGCCCTCCTGTGTTTATGTCGCCCCCCTCGGCGCCAACTTCTCAATTCCAATGGAAGTCGACTGCTTATCTCGTATACTTTTTCCTATTAATTAATGCTGTGGACATTATGGATCCTTAACTGTGGACTTAATCTTAGTTCAGGAATGATGAAGTGTAATTTATCGTTTTATAGCGTTTATTTCTATTTTATTCAAACTTCGGTGATTTCACTCAAGCCATGATGTGCTCGAAATTGTGACTACGTCGTTATTTTGTGCATTAGCTAATTGGGCAATTAATTCGCTTCCATGGATGTGTTTCGATTAGTGAATTAAATTTTATGCCGACATTCATTATGGAGCATATTTCTCTGTGGTTTTGCGGAGCTCAGTTTTTTCATTGAAACACAATCCATCTACAATCGAGATTAAGACGGGCACAAAAACAATTGCAGTGAAGATATGATTGCTTTTTTAGTTTTGCACATTTAAACTAGCCTCGTTTTTATGTTTAATGTGGCGTTCCTATTATGCAGCCTTTCACAGTTCACTTTACGAGACAAAATGAATTCAAAGGCGTTTTAAATTTACGAGTCCATAAATAAAGTCTGTAAGTACTGTTCATGATTATGTTAATAATTTTGGCGACTGCATGACGGAGAAGTGTAGCAAAGACATTTTCTTGTGATTTTGAATTTATGACGTACAATGAAAAGCATCAGCTGACAAGCATGCTTCACAATGATCGAAGTCGCATTTAAAAATCAATTTGATTGAACAATCCTTGTAAACTGAACTAGAAAGGAACGTGTTATTTCGCTCTTGAGAACATTGTGTATTTAATATTTACTTACATGCGTAATCTTCTTTTTATGAAGTACCGAAGCGTAATAATAATTTGTCGTATTACTTATTAAGCCATTTAACAGACTCCACCTCGAATATAAGAATTTAATCTATCAAATGGAAATTCTTCTCCACCAAAAATATCCTGACTGCATCTCAGCCAAGGAACGTCCTCCGCCTCCCAATGCGATGTTGCTTGACTCATACTTTGTTGCAAACTGTCCGCTAATCCCTTCCCTTTCTCCTTCCTCGGCTTTGAAGATGGCCAGCCTTGTCGCCGCTCATATGTGGATAATAAAGGTGTTGTTTTTTAAAGCCTTTTTTATTTAATGATTTCTCGATATCTAGTGTTTTTTATTGTAGCCATTTGTTTCTTTGAGATGGTAAATGGATTGGAAGAGAAGTAAACCAATGGAGAATACCTTTGAATGCGAGATTTTTTGTTCTGTCTTACACAGGTTCGAATACTAATTGTTCTTAAGGGATATTAAAGAAACTTCCGTCCGCTTTCTGCCATCTTTCCTTTGAAAATCTTCGTCTATATGCAGTAATATTATTATTGTTTTCAACTTATTCAGGTTTCCGCCTTAAACAGCTTATCCCGTGTTTATAAATTTATTGCTTTTTGAGCTCTATGTGAAATGGTCACCGGGAAAACCTGAAACAATCACCGAATTCTTTTGGCGGAAAAAATCTATTTTACGCACTTAACGAAAGATCTATCCATTGCTTTAGTTTTGGGCTGCGTTTAAGTTATGTGAGTGAAAGAAGCGTCTCTGACGTTTCTTCCACTGAGGAAATTTAACATAATGAAAAGACAGTGTTGCCATAATCAATTTTTAGCTTATGAGTAGCCTTGCTCTTTCTTTCTATATACAGCGTTTTGACAACATTGTAAGTAGACAACAATGACCTAGGATCTGATGGAGTTGCTGTCTGTATCTAGCCATTGTTTGATTCAGGGGAACGTCGAATAGAGGACGGTAGTTTTTATTTTCACTGGTTGTTAGATGTTCTAACGCACTCAGTGGATGTCGTGCTCATTGAATATCTCAAAGTTAAAAGTTTTAGTTTAGCAGTAAATTATATTTTGGAATGCGTTTTGGGAAATTAAATTACAGGACAGGGAAATAATAGTTTTCTACGCAATAAAAACGATTTCCAGAAAAAATCCCCACAATTCATTGAATTTATTGACCCCACACAAGGGTCATTGAATCTTACAAAAATGACATCGTTCTCGATCGCTGTTAATGTTTGAGGAAATTGTTCGTGTAGAAGTTTGAAATTTAATTCGCCTGTTAATTGACTGCGCCTCTGACAATAACCAGTTCTCCCTTTTAGCATTTTTACCCCAGGACTAATATTAATTATACGGCCGTATAGTAATAATTAGTTATACGGCTAAAATAGTCACGGCCGCATCCGTCGATTGAGTTATAGTTTATTTTTTTGCGTTAGTTTCGAAAACCCACTGCTCCCCCTTAATTCGTTTCCTCTAATGGTTTTTTATAACCTATTCCTTCATTTTTTCGTTAAAGTCAAGAGCTGTCTGCCATAATCAGGGAATGTTGAGGGTTATTCGTGTACATTCTGTTGTGTTCTTTCTTGCTTTCAAGGGACTTTCTTTCCCAATATCGTTTGTTAGGCCAAGAGAAAATAAAACTGAAGATATGTTACCTGTCTATAATTAGCGATTCAATTTGTTTTCCGTTAGCCAAGCCCTCATTGCGATTGCACTTGTGGGACATTCACTAACATTTGATGTGTTATATTACATTCTTCATTTGAATCAGAGCATTTGTTGGCGAACTCCTGAATTTTCAGGAAATTTTGCCTGAGACTGAAGAAAGCCAGTCCATCATACTTGGAGGAAGAGTGGATGAGCTTCTATCGAAGGCCCGCCGTAACTCCTTAAGATAACTCAGTGGATAACAGAATCATTCTCAAGATATGTTAATTGGTACGAGTAAACGTTGCATATTTATGTTACAAATTTCAAGTCGACACCTGCCTATTGGCCGATCATGTCGGGAAAGTCCTCAAACATAATTCTATATTACCCTTTAGAAATATATATGGTAGAATACTAATGGTACCCCAGAGTCGAACCAATGACCATAAGGAAAAAAAAACTATTTTTAAGAAATGTTTGTTACTTCTGTTTATACCATAGAATTTTCAACTTCAGGGTCAATGAATAAAAGAAAATTGAAATTCCCGCCAAGCATTTCAAATGGTAGACCCACCTAGAATTGAACCCAGGACTTTCCGATGATGTGAATATAACGACCATGTAGGAATAAAAAACTAATTTAATCCGTAGTTTTCCGTGGATATCATACCGGGATGATCCTAGGATAAGATTCCATAGAACACATTTGCAATGCATAGGGGATTTAAATGGAGCTCCGGAATCGAACCAAGGATCCTTAAGGAAATTCTAATATGAAATGTATTTATGACCTGTATTCACATGCCGGATTTCATGTTTGCATATTATCGGGAGAGGAAACAATTCTTAAATATATCAGCAATTTAATTAAAATAGGAGAAATTTGCACCCAACTGGCGTCGAACTCACGCACATTTGGAGACAGTTCTGTAGATATAAATAAAGAAGAGGGCTTTTCCTGCGTCTTCCGTGATTTTAAATTCCCTATCCTACAGGGATTTAGTTTAAAATATTTTCGAAAAACTCTGTAAAATGGATGTTATTTTTTCCCTGCTGCCTATGTGTCATACTTTGCAAAATAAACTGTGTTCATAAAACGGGCATTGCCTCTGTTCACATGCCGTAGAATTCCCATCTTCTCGGTAAAATCATAAATAATTTGAAATTCCCGCCTTACGTTTCAAATAGTAGAGACGCCTGGTGTCCATCCCAGGATCGTTTGGAAGATATGAATAAATACAACGCCCTGATAGAAATAAAACCTTTTTAATTCAAATATTGAAGTCGATATCATACCGGGAAGGTCCTAAAATAAAACTCCGTTATCCCCAAGTGCCATAGAGGAATGTTAATTGCGCTCTGGAATCGAACCAAGAATCATCAGGGAAACATTTAACAGTGTATATAAAATTTATTTATGATCTCTTTTCACACGCCATCTCATTTTCAATTTTTCATGTTATCTGGTTGGGATTAAAGAAAAAATCTTGCAAATCGTCGCAATGCATATATGGGAGAATTTTTGCCCTGACCTTGCGTCGAACCAAGGATACTCTTCGAAGATGTCTTTCTGGTTTTCATCGGATACACCCGGCTTCTAGCGAATTTCAATTCTCTAAACGATACAGATTCAGAGCTAATTTAGTGGTAGTTATTAGCTATTAAAAAATCCATGGTGAACAAACTTTTACTAGACCACTATTTATTATCAGAATAACACGACCCATGTTTCGAAGCGTCGCTATTGAAGATGTAGCGACGCTATGAAACATTGGTCGTGTTATTCTGATAATAAATAGTGGTCTAGTAAAAGTTTGTTTACCGTAAATATTTCAATTCCCTAATTTGTCGGGAAGTGTCTCAAAAAATTGCAAAAATCCACGTAATGCATACTTAAGGAAAAACTCGGGGTTTTGGAATCGAACCGCTGATACTGAGGTTCAAAGTCGCACTTTTGCTGGTGTTTACACCCTTATGGTCTACAATAAAAATTACAAGTAAGTGGCACTTGTGAACAATAGTTAGAATTTTGATCGCCTGTGTATATCCGGTCTATCTACCTAACGTCATATCTGTAAGTGGTTCCCCTAATGATTTATTGTTTGTCTAGTATTCATACGCCTCCGCCGACTCGAGGGGTATTTATATATAAATCTACGCTATACAAGTATTTTTCTGCACAATGGCTTTTTTTTTAAGCATGGAGTTCATTGGCAAACGAAACTTTAGCTTTGTACGAGGGTTGATCGGAGAGTAACGCACAGTAATTTTTTCCCAAAAAGTTTAATATGTACCAAAACCAAACAAATCACAAATTAACTTACATCTTTGACCTAATTTTCTACATAACCACCAATTTTCTCAACTCATTCCTCCCATCGTGATACCACTTTCAATATGCCCTGTTCGTAGAAGTCCGTTTGTTGGGAGTATAGACTGCTGATTTCGGAAAGTAACGCACTGTAATTGTTTTCTCCCCTTTCTATTGCAGCTGGAACGTTGAAATTTCACGGCGATATAGATTGAAGTGTGAACTATATCGTCGTGAAATTTCAACATTCCAGCTGCAATAGAAAGGGGAGAAAACAATGATTGTGCGTTACTCTTCGATCAACCCTCGTATTTAATCGAAGTCTTATATCTAAACAAACAATATGAACGCTAATTTTGTTGCATCATTTCATCATATTTTTCTTGCAATGATTAAACGATACAAATATATAAGTATTTCAACAGCAATGTTGTCATCCTCAGTAACGAAGGATTCCTTATATTTTGAATTTCTTTGTGTAGAAATGGTGATGTGGGCTTCTCAGTTGTTTCGCTGTCTTTCTGGTTTCGATTTTACAATTTCACTTTTGCATTTCCATTTTGCTCACCATTCTTCAATAGTCAAAGTTCTACATTGGTACATAGCTAACTGAAGAATCGTTAGTTTCTCTACCTAAAGTAGAATTCCGACTCCTGAAGAATCTTAATTTTGTCCCTTCGGATCGCGGTTTTACCCCCACCCTCTTTTTTTAAACATTTAAATTTTATATTTAAAGGAACTACATGCATCCATTTTCACATTTACGGACGTACTTCATATCAACCATATTTTGCCTACGCCGCTTTTCTTGCATTGGTTCTCTTTTCTTTGTCTTGCCCTTTCGTTTGAGAGGGTGTTTGGATTTTTTTCAGGTCTTGTTTTGGTTTGACTTCCTTGGGGCTGGGAATATGAAGAAGAGGAGGGCGTTTCATCACCAACTGCTTTAGGAGTTGTATTCACTGAGATAAAGATGGACAATCATATAGATGTGATTGGATCGATGAAATACAAGAAAATAATATTGAATTTACGATGATTACAATTGGATTTTAAATATTTTCAGTTCTGTTTTTTATACTTTCTTGCTATCAATTTACTATAGTTTTCCTTCAGATGCCCTCGAATGCTGTCCTGGAGTAACTTCGATATATATCTGATAAATGCATATATTTGGGTGTGAACTAAATCGAAAATGTGTTGTGGAAGCCCCCCACGATGATACCCTGAGCATTATTCTTCCATTGTTGAGCATCGTCATTCTACGGCATTTTCCTCGGAAAATCGACCTTTGTGTTCGACATTTCGAGTTCGTCGATGCGTAACTGTTTCGATAATTCATTCGACCGCCACATCGAATCCAGCGCCGCCCGAACGCCCTCAGATTTTCTTTTTTTTGCGACGACTGTTTTTGCTGAGTCCGTTTAGATATCGCAGAAATGCTTTCGCTCGTCTTTCATATCGACCGTCCGTCCATCTTTCGCAAATCTCACATCCGAACTCGTACGCGCCTATGAAAATATTTCGAAAAATGACGTACAGCCATTTATATGTGTTGTTTTCTGTGAAAAATGTTTTTTTTGATAATTGCTGTTGAGATGCGTAGAATATTTAAAAATGCAGAAACGTTACTTTCTTAATTTGAGCATAGATGTGTTTGAATGTTGAAACCAAGCAGAATGTGTACTGCAATTCGATTTAAATACCTGACGGGAAAATCCCAGACATAAAAAACGAGCCGCCAGTGGAGTCCCCAATCACCTTCTCTGATGCGATTATGACAAATGGCTATTATTTGTTTCCTCCGAAATGTCACCCTAGCGGATTCTAGTTTGTCAGTAATAGACAGAACTTTGGATTGAATTAGTTTTATTCCTACAAGGTCGTTATATGAATTCAAATCATCGAAAAAGTCCTTGGTTCGATTACCCAGAAGTTGAAAATTCTATGGCATATGAACAGAAGTAATAAATGTTTCTTAAAAAAAGTATATATATATATCTATTATATATAGACGTTTCTCCAGATGTACTTCACTCATTGTCATGGGTTCGATGCCAGAAGGCGCCAATATTTTGCATAAGGATGCATTGCGAGTAAATTGAAAAATTATTTTTAGGCCTTTCCCGATGATTTAGAGAGTTGAAAGACGAACGAATAGCGAAATTATTAACTTCAATTCTGACATCGCTCCTTCGATTGAACTGATGACGCGAACAGAATGTTTTTCGATGGGATTCGAAAGCGTGAGCTTCACCGTGATTTTGTGATACTTTTGATATTTGTGTTCCTCTCATTTGTTGTCATGAAATAACGCTAGTTGATTGAGGATTTTTCTTAATGTTTGATCTGGGCCACTGCAAACAACATTAATTGGTGATTTTATAGCTACATTTATGCATTTTTGTTCTGTCTTTGTCTCTTTCGTGCCTTTCTGAGAATATTTCTGTAAATGTGGTGCTGCTTATTCTAAATTCGATCTTCTGATGAACTTAATACTTTTTGTGCGAATGTTTTCTTAATTTATGTTTTCCATTGAACAGTAATGAGCTTAAATATCGAGTTGGCTTTTGTAGACTTAATCATATGTTCATTTTTATTCCTTTACGCTTTTATCTATCAATTTTAATTCCTCCGTGGAGGCGAGTATCTCAGCTAGTTATTCATATGCATTAATGTTACTTTGCGTAATTGTTTGCTAAAATAAGTATTGGAATTTGAAAAAAGTTGTATTAACGATATTAAAATTTACTTTAATTGATACTGTTAACAAGTTCGCTTATCCTTCCGCTGAATATCTTCGACTGACTCCTTACAAAAATATCTGTGAACATTAGCGTTGAACTTGACAGCCTCTGTCGCTTAAACTGAAATTATGTGAAAATCATTCTTTGGTTTGATATGGCATTCTTATAACATTTCTACGTGATGTGTTTAAGGTTTTACTTCAGTTGTAAAAATCTGAGATTTTGAAAATTACTATACATGTGCCTCTATGCGAAGACAATTCTTGGATCGTTATCGGAATTAGACGTTGTTGTACACATTCGCCTTTAAGAGGCGACACAAGCAATGTAGAAGGAGATCAGTCTTCGAAACAATCGCACTTGCTTCTTGGATTGGTTTTATCGGTAATGAATCGGTATCGCAAAAATAAAATTAATTGCGGAGGAAACAAAATGTGTAGTAATCCAAAATTAATTTCATTAATCTTCGTCTTTTTTCTTTATGATAGGATGCCATCGATGTATTTTCGGTTTTCAAAATGAAAAATATCCATAATCAGGAACTTGGACGACCTTTGATCGCATAATATACGTTTGTGCATTTTCCTTTAGAAGTACACCAGTTTGTACTCGCTGTAAAGATACGCGAATTCATTATGTTACGTGTACTCCTACGTTTCTTTCAAGTTTTAACGCCGCTCAACTCTTTTACTGATTACCTACTGACGTTCTTCTTATTTTTTTCTACGCGTCGTGTATTATTTAGATTTTAACTCGAAAATAAATGACTTTACGTAGTGATCGTGCGTGCGAAAGTGTGATACTCAAATAGTGGTTTCCAAATCCTCGATTACGAAGGAGCCGATTCCTTCTTCGCCCCATTATTTCGCTTTGGCGCCTCTTCTTCGCGAAATATCCTTGCTGTGCTTATTTTTCGGAGCCAATTACCAGAGGGCGTCATTGTGAAGTCCTCGCTTTTTTGCAGAGAAAGACTGCAGAGCGACTTCCAAGATCGGAATATCCGATGATGTGAGGTAACACCGGAGTGCTTCCTAATTTAGTCAATTTTCCTTAACTGAGTGAACTGGAGGAAGAGTTTTCCTGTTGAATTTCGCGCCATTATGCGTTGGAAAGTATATCTTCAGTTGCAGTAGGTGAGTCGAAACTTTATTACATAGCTCGTTTGTATATGAATAGGCAACCGTCTAAAGACAGACTGCCATAGCTTAAATTTATGAGGTACTTATTGTCAAAGTCCTGCATTTGGGTGTTTTGTTTAAATAATCCGACGGCACAATTTCTTCCGTCGCTATTTCAGTTATTTGCGAAATCCATTAATTTCGCAAATTTATAAGATTTTTAGGCTAAGTCATGCTCCGGTAGCTTCATTAATATTTTTTTAATTATCGTCTTTGAACTATTCTTATCGCATGATTAAAAATTTACTTAAACCATGTTCATTCAACGGTTAAGCCATTTCACTTGTTACGGCGACTCACACTGCTAACGGGACAACAAATGGTAATATTTTTGATGAACAGAATTCATTATAGGGTATTATAAATGTGACGTTCTTTGTACGACGCGAAATTATTTCCAGTGACTCTTTTTGCCTCCAACTGTATCCGAGACTTTCGTAATTCACATTTCACCGAGCGTAAAGGATAAGGCGTACTTATTTGATCCTTCGAAAACAAAATGAGCGATAATTGATTGTGGGCACTTATGCCGCCGATCCTTCCATTGCCCACTCCAATTAATTGGAGTCTCAGCGGAAACGTCGTCGCTCAGAATTCGCGAAGTAATTGCTTAAAATTGCTAAAAAATCAAAGACATTTCAATAAAATGGGCGTTATAGCGTGATAAATTGAGACCACCATGATGTACCTTATCATAAAAATACTGTTCGTAAAAGTCTTTCAACTCGAGCGAGTACTTGATTATTTTCTTCTGACTTGAGATTTTACTATTTTATAAAATTGAGCTCACGAGAGAGGTGTGTAATTTTTAAAATCTTCATCACGCAAAGAATATTATAATTTTAGGTGTTTATAATATCAGATGATTTCCATTTCATTACTTTCTTTTTTATATTCTTCGTTTCCATTTTCTATTTGTTCCTGATTTGATCGAAAAAACTCAATCGCGGAGGCCGTGCGATGACGTCTGAAGTTCTGTGCTGGAACCCTACGTTAATTATTTGAGAGTAATGAAATCTCCCTTAGTTTCGGTGGATATCTTTGTATCCTTGCGTCTTTTCGTTTCATCCAACAGATGATTGAATGCAGAAGAGAGAAAGGATGGTTCAGAGAATAGAATGGATTATGTTAATGAAGAAAACAAAGGCAGCTCATGAGATCTGTCAACATACAGATAGATGCTTTGCGTTTGTTTTTCACTGCAGTTCGTGATAATTGAGTGTATACACCGTTCGTTTGTTCGTAGATGAATTTTTAAAAATTCCATAATTCTACGTCCATTTTGTCTAGTAGATGTATCGAATTCCTGCATTAAAATTTCTTCACATGAGTTTTTAATGCCATTAGCAAGAATTCAACATGAAAAAGGCTGACTGCTAGACTTCCTATCGCCAAAAAGATAGCTAAACTGGATTTGGGGATTCTATGGCGCCGAGCCGCGCTGCGCTTACGAAAAATCATCTGCAATCCCAGGGTAGCTGGTGAATTGAAACAGTTTCTTCAGAATCCATTTCTAGAAGCCTTATAGATTGACGTGGTATAAGATACTTTATAGTCCATCGCCATTTACCTAGTTGTTTTCTTTACTTTATCTCGATATTTGGCCGAAAAAGGGGTCCGCCATTTTGTTGCTTTTAATGAGCAAAGAACCCATCTTTGAGTGCCAAAACTTCAACGAATAAGGAGATAAAGAGTTATACTAGATTGCGGCATTGTCGATTTTTCTAACAGTTTCTCCCAATAGTCTGTATAAATCAACGAACTGGAATTTTTCTCAGAAAAATTCGAGACTAATTTTCTGTGAACATTTTTCAAGTTTAAGGCTTTCTATCTTTTTGAGGCCTTGTAATATTAAAAACAACATACTCCAAAAAACCATTTCGACCCGATGTCTGGGTAATTTCCATATCAGCCTACTGAGCTCTAGTTTCTTAACAGCCGTGTTACAAATTTTTCTTTCTTTACAAGTCATCGATATTCATAGATAAAGATTTGTTTTTACTTTGAATGTTTAGCAGTCGCGTGCGCTGTCCAGTTTCTTCTATGAAAGTTATTTGCTGCCTTCTCCGGATATCTTATATAATAATTACTGATGTGTATATATTTATTCATTCGAAGTCAGTTACTCCCTGTAGAAACGCATGGGAGAAATTTTCGACCTTTAATTTCATACTCTTGGCGATGTGATAGGATTTCAGAGAGAATTTTTGAGAGTCATTAAAGGTCCATTTGAGACATATTGATATTTTTTGTCCAAATTATCCTTGGTTCGACTCTGGAAGACTCGAATCGTCTCTCATGAAGAATGCATTCTAAGTTCCTCTTTAAAGAGAGGAAACGATATAAAAAACCTTTGAAAGTAGACATTTTTGTTTCATCCTAAATGCATTTGTAAATATCATTGTATAAAAATGCTGGAGGTCGCACAAAGGCTCCGTCATATGCTGCTTACATAATAAACACTCATCCGAATGATTAAGTTTCTAGTAGAAGCCTTTCAGTTAATTGATTTCTATATTTCCACTCATTGAAATGAAATTCCAATATTAAATGTTTACGTTGCTATAAATAACGTTAGGTTGCTAATGACGCTTTAAAATATCGTACTGCCATCTATCGAATTGATCTGTACTATGTATTCTAGCGGTGAAAACCTAACTTTATTATTCAACAAACACCTTGGTTGTTTAGGGGAATTTTTTTTATTTACAACCTAAAATTTCCCCGGAACTTTTCGTTTAATTCCTCGCTGTTCTCGCAAATCCGAATCGAAAGCAATATTCCACGGCTGAAACAAAAATCTTCATTAAATTTCCTTTCTTTTGGAGCTTGTCTCTACTTCGTACGACTTGTGTTGCTAATTTAATTTTGCGAAAGAAGCAAACCCTGCATGCGATAAAAATGAGATTTACGTGCAAACCTTATGCAAATCTATCTTAGTCGTCCTGGTTCGAACTCAGCAGAATTGGCGAATAAATTTTATCCTTATGGGCTGCTTCTGGTCCTGAGGAACACGAGTGCCGAATTTGGCAAAGTCGGACCAATAGTATGGACGCCTATATCTGCTACATACATACTTACATACTGACGGACGCACTGACAAAGGATTTTAGTATTATAGATGTATTACTCGTATATATGAACACTTAGAAGAAGTTAATTCCCCTATCAGCACTTTTCTCGGATAATTAGGATTCGTGGTGCGTTGCATCGGATAGAGAGTTGGTGCAAATTGGTGGCAAAACGTCGATGGTGCACGCCAATATTGAAGTTCGATGGGAAACATTCGCTCGCTTAAAATAATACTGGTAAGTTACTCGTTAAAATAATAATTTATCCTCTTAAATGGGTACTTTTAAATGAGATGTCGCTGTGAGTCAGTTGTTAAATTGCAGATAAGGTTAGAAAGTATTTCGGTAAGATATAGTAAACAAATGTATTGAGGCGAATTTGGCTTTACGTATGTGACATGTTAAGTTTCCTTTATCGACTTAATTCAATTCTCTTTTCATTATTAATTTGGAACACATTTAGCGACGCACTTTTAGTCTATATCGTATCAGAACACGCCAAATGAAATTGGATACGAATCAACTCTCAAAGTTAAACAAAGAAAGGTTCGTCTGTCCATGGACGCTGTCGTTCATTTGGAGTCGATCCTGTCAATTACAGAGTAGTCCTCTATTATCAGTTTTTTAATACATCCGGAATTATGTGTAGCGCTGACATAGTCTTAATTAAGTTCTTCTCTTGTGAGCTATTTGCTGTTTTGTCGCAATTTGTTGACAGAAAGAATTTTCTGTCGCTGTAACTCAGTATCTGTTCAAACTCTTAAGGAAATTATTAGTTCTTTAATGGAAACAGGTTTCCCCAATTACTTCCATTATAATAAATGTATAATAAAATTATTATAAAATTAAGAAAATACAGTTTTGTGGGCAATAAAAAACATACACAAAAAAATCTACAAGAAAATAAGTAAATAAAAATTACTTGAAATTTTCATAAGCAATCTTTTTAACTTTACACAGTGGGTCCACAAAAAAGTCCACATAGCTAGGGAGTTCATTCACGGCTGTGGCCGTTCTTATAGTACATGTGCAGAGTCTTCTTAGAAACAGCTAACAGAGATGATTGGCGAGTTCTTCTAGAAGGAACTGCTAAACCAAACAGATTACATAGAACAGTAGAATTGCTACATAAAATATTTTGCGCAAAAGCGACGTCATAAACCTTACGTCTAACCCGTAAAGGGTTAATGTCAAAGTATTTGCAAAGATGCACATAGTCATCTCTACTGTATGTTAAGTTCTCTTTGTAACAAAGCCATTTAATAAATCTCCTCTGTACATTTTCAATCAAATCAATTTTAGTAGAGTGGGAAGGATTCCAAAATGCGGATAAAAGTACGAGGTATAAAGTTGAAATTTGGCGGATTGAAAGTACTGTCAGCTCAGAATCCAGAACAGTATGAAATTAAAACGACTTGGAAATAGTTGAGGCTGTAAGCAAAAGGTGGAGAATGGAACGATACAAAAATAACATAAATTCAAGCTTAGGAATTAGTGTGCTGGTAGTGGATAGAAATTTTAGTCTTTCAAAAATAAACTTAACTTTTCGTTCATGGATTTTTATTGCTTCTGTGTTTTTATCTTATCTTTGTTCTAGCAAAAATTATATTTACTTTCAAATTATGTGGAAATTCCTTTTGGGAATCTGCTGATCACCGAGAATATCCAGTGAAGAGAGAATATGATTTTATTCTTTTGTTCCATTTCATTGGCACATGCAATATGCTTTAATTATTATTATTCTAAGTGAGCCTTCTCCCATATCAATGGGTGTACCACAGGGCTCAATTCTCGGACCCATACTGTTTTTAATATATATAAATGATATATTTCATGTTGTAAAAAATTCTACTCTGTTGTTGTATGCTGATGACGCTTTGCTAATTACAGTGCACAAGAACTTTGATACTGCACATGAGAGGTTGGAGAATGATTTTAAGAATATTTTATTTTGGGCCCATGATAATAAACTAGTTGTTAATCAAAAGAAATCAAAAGTAATGCATATCATACCCAAGATAAATTATAAAAGACGTGTTAACATTCCAATTCATTCTCATGAATGCTTACATAATTATACTCGAAAGTGCACATGCCCTTATCTTGAACAGGTAGAGAAATGCAAATATTTGGTAGTAATTATAGATGATTCTTTTATATTTTCACATCATCTTATTGTTTTATATAGTAGACTAAGACGAATTGTACATCAAGTTCATTATATAAATCAGCTTCTCTCTTATGATGCTTTCAAATTAATGTATCATGGATTAATAGAAAACCTGTTGAGGTATGGTATAACTATTTGGGGAAATGGAAATAGAACTCTCCATAGGTTAATTAAGAAAAAACAAAATAAGTTTATAAAAATGTTATTTAACAAAAAATGTAAAGATCAGGGAAATGTTGAAATGATGTTTAATTCTATTGGTGTATTACAACTTGATAAACTTTTCACTTGTACTGTAATTGTGGACTATTGTTTCTCTAATGTGTTTAAAAATGAACGTGTTTGTAATTTTCCTCAGAATTTGAGGAAAACTGAACCATATTCTGTACCTACTTTTTCTACCACATACGGTAGTAATAGTTTTAAAGTTCTGGTCCCTAAAAAATTTAATTTGTTACCCAAGGATCTTGGATGCACTGAACACAATTAGTGAGGTTAAGAAAAAAGTTAAAGAATGGTTGCTTCAAGAGTCTTTGTAAGATTGACGTTAGTGTTAAAATAGTACCACTAAGCTGTAAATTAGGAACCTGCTGACAAGCATTTGATGCTTAGCAGGACAGAGTTGGTTGTAGCTTTATTTCTCACTATGAACAAATATGAATGATGTGATTATTTTTTTTCTTCTTAGGAAGATTTTAATTTTTGTAAGCCTATCAAAGGCAGGATTTAAAAATTTTTTTGTTCACTTTTCAAATTAAAATTTTGTAAGAATGTTTGTATATGCATGTAACGAAATAAAGTAATTATTATATTATTATTATTATTAGGGTACTTTTGTAGTTCACGGTTCGAACCCAGACGGGTAAAAATCTTTTCATAAGAAATACACGTAAGTTTCACGTTTTCCTTTGCAGAGTTCATTTCTATTGCAAAATTAAATTAGAAATAACAGTCGTAGGAAGTCAAAGCACCAAAAGAAGAAGAATAGAAAAAAGAATCTTATTTTGGTCGTGAAATATCATTTGCGATTCTAATTGTGAACAGTTTGATAAATCACGTTACGGTCATACGGTTTCTTTCATAGTTTATTTCTTGAGGCGAAAAGAAAATGTAAACGTTCTCCTCTTAGTTCGATCTTTGCTATCGAAGAATTAATGGTTGTAAATATGATTCCCGTATTTTTATTTACATATAATTTTATTATGATATCATACATCGCAGAGAGAGAGTTATAGTTAAAATAAAAAATAATATATATATATATATATTTTTATGATCGATTGCTGCTTTGTGCTGCTGTAGACAGCTATCGATTATTTATTCGATTCTAATCGAAAAATATGTAAAATGGCGGACTCCGCCAATTTGAACCCTGGTTTATCTGGCGACGGTATTTCCTGTTTTCGACTCGTGAGTGCTTATGTACGCGATGCTGGGTTCTCGAATTTTGTTCTCAAGCCTGGAACAGGACATGGAAATTTCAACACAGTTATAATAAGCCATTATTGTATGCGTTTTGGTGGTGTGGAAGTGTTTGTCAAAGAGTAGTTTATAATTTTAAAATTGACGGCTTCAAACAAAGAAACTAGGAAACATATCCCAAGTACAAATTCCATGTCGATCTCAGTCACACGAATTGCATTTTCTCTTCACTAATTTAGTAAGTTTAGTGGACAGTTTTTCTGCGGAGCGCAGGAAAGACTGTTTCGCCAAAGGGACATCGAAACTTTGTCCCCTCTTAATTAGCTGGAAACGCGCTCATTGAAAAAAGGTGAATACTTTTTTGCCCTCGGGTCAACAGTTGCGAAGAATAAACCGAAGCAAATGTTTATCCAGTGGTGCAGCGCTTTGTTCTTGGGCGTCTCAGAACGACTGTTTTTCTCCTTTGTCTTCTGTTTGCACTCCGAGATCGATAGGCGCATTTCCACTGCTTTCCGTAATTATAAATACCGTCAGAGGACCGCTTTAAAAACATCTCTTTAAATGCGATACGCACTCGATTTTCATTTGAACCGCCAAATAATAAGGACGCCTCGGCTAAACACAGATTAGCGATGCAAATTACGTGCTGTAGAATCATTTCCATCTACTTTTTTCACGGTTTATTTCGAGAAACCGGGTTTTCATAACCCCTTTGCTAATCATTCAAAGAAAAATTAGTAAATAAAAGCAAAGAGTAAATTTTTCGAAAATTGGATTGGATTTTTACTATTTAAAACAATTTCTTGCTCTATATTTTGTCTAAATTCGATGGAAGCGATATTTTCAAAGCCCCACTACTCCCAGATTAGAAGATGTGTCACCATTTATTCTTCTATCGAATTATTGAAGCATTGGAATTGTATGGGATTCATTTTCAATCACATTCCTTGACGTGTCCCATTTGTATATGCTTCACCGATGGAAGGTCCGCGTTTTAGTTCGGCCTCTTATTGGTTCCACACTGTTCTACCGGACTTGCACTATTTTTGCCGTTCTGTCTCACACATCCTTGCAAAGGGCCTTCTGAATTTAAAAGGTCTATTTTGTGCAAAAATGGTATTAAACGTTTTTGCGCATTTGTCTGCGTCCCTTGGCAACCGAAAGAGTCGAATGATTGCTCATTTATGATCATTCGGTTAGATATGGAGCTCTAATTTTAAACCGAATCATTAATCATGATACGTTTTGAAAATAAATTACATTTGTTTAAACAGCTCTTTTTGTTCAGTGATGTTTTCAGGACCATCTGAATTTTTGTTTACATTTTTATATTGTTTTTTGTATAGTTATAATTACATATATATTTTTCAATCAATATAATACTACGAAAGTTAATTCGCTCGTCAAAAATTACGGAGTAAAATTTAACGATCCGAATTTTTATTTTCTGAAAAACGCTGTTATTATATTCAACTCGAGACATTTTCATTTGAGTAGTATTCGTATATTTGGTTCCGTTATCGCGTTTTTTTTACATCGTTACCTGGACATTGTTTCTACGACGAAATCTTTCATGTTTATTCTGAGAACGAAAATATTTATTAGTTAACATTTATTCGCAAAATATAATTTTAAACCATATACCTATATAGCTAATGCAGAAAGTACCTACAACATCTGCAGTAATGTCGTTTAAACAGGCCAATCCAATTATTCGCGTTACCCTTTTGTTTCCGATAAATCTACGCAATGTGAGTGAAGACTCGCTTTTCCGTGATTACGTGAGAATGTTTAAGAGAACACTTGTTCACATCTTTTCTTTCTCGTCGAAAATCTATAGTTCCTATAAGTAATTGATATCGTCGTATTTTACATTAGCAAAATAATATTATCTTACATTAAATATCTCGTGTACGCGGAACATGTTATCGTTGAAAATCTTTCAATGTGAAGTATGAAGCAGCTGTAATATTGAAAGTGTTGTTTACGAGCAGGTGAGGAATTTGACTATTTCCTCCTGAGCGATCAGCATCACCATGTTTCTTCCAGGTGGAATAAGAAAGTGGTGGAAAGAAGAAACATTAGATGACACACCCCATTTTCTACCCTTTAGATAAAATATGAAAGAGGAGCTGATTTTTCCTGGATTTCTAATCGTGTAAGCCATTTCCATACCTTAGTATCTCCATTGTTGTAATTGACACGAAAAAGACGAAATGTAAGTAAAGATGAATTACCTCTGATCTATGAGAAATAATAGCTGTGAAAAATGAAATGAAAATTCATTACTTATTGCAAAAGGCTGTATAACATAGAAATATATCACGAATAGTACTTTCTAGGCTGTTAGAAGCAGTAAAGAACATCACTGGGCGAAATGAGAGTAACATTTCCTTTTTTTGTCGCGTTTTCTTCTTCAAAATATCGTAATTTATTCTTGGATTTATTTGGCTCACGCTCATTCGTTTGCACGTCGATGGGAGATTTTATGTTTACGCTTCATATTGGATTAAGGTAAAACAGTGCTTGGCTGAGTGAGGATATGGACGGAAATTGGCTGATTAGGGGTTCTGAAATTAGAGCTGAGACAGACCAGAAAATGTATCTCCTACTTTTATTATAGCATGGGGTAGATTTATATTTATAGAATACTAATTTTGTAACTTTTGTTCGTATTTCCTTCTCCAATGTATGAGTTCCACATAAATAACCGTTTCAATGGATTTTGCAACTAAATTAGAGACAGAAGTTTAATTGTGGTATGATTTAATCTGTTTTATAGGAACTAAATTGTTGGTTGTTGCGACTGATCTTATTGCTTTGTGTAAAATCATTGATATTTTGAGAGGTCATATTTTGTGGCATTAAAAGTGACAATTGCGTTAATTTGATTGGGGGGAATTAAAGGCGTTAATTAAGCGAGGGGACAGTGGGGTTTTCAATGGAACTGGGGATTGAGTAAAAATTTGGAGCGATTAGCCTCTTGACGTCATCGCTTAATTTATGGCTTTTCTGCCGCCAACACAAAAATGTTTTATCCCATTCGCGACTCCTATTCTATCTCAGTTATAAATGAATGGCACTTATGAATCACACGACGTTCGACCCGAACGAGGCTGCCAAATACGCCACTCCATTTAAGATTCCCAATACAGCCACTCTGGAGTGAAAATCACTTTATGGTGAGCACGTTTTAGCGTACGCCACACGCCGAAAGGCGGCTTGCAGGGTTCTTACATACGCCTGCGCTCCCTTTTTCTCATGAATTGCAATCCGCCAAGTAAAGCTTGAACTTACTTATTTTAATGTTATGAAATAAAAAAAATGTGATGTGGCCAGCACATGACTTTCTCCGTACATAAAATGTAAATATTTATCTACGACAGTATTTTCGAACTCTATATTCAATCTAAACTTGGAAGATGAGTGATTAATTTATTTCATATTTATTTTTACGTCGCTAACATTATAAATAATGTTTTTCGGGACATGTTCGATGAAAAACGGTGAAAATGCCCTTTTGAGTCTACTACAAGCACCACTATAGGATGAATCACAAAACTGATTATAATAGGCGATGGAAACGAAATCAAAATACGAACGAAGAGCAAAACAACACACGAGCGACACCAACTATTAACTAAAATAAAGACTACATATTTTAACAGTGGAAAGACTTCCGGTTAACCGATTTACTCCAAAAACTAATCAACTCTAACAACACCAACCAAAGTGCTATACATATATGAAATTTGGTGTTGAAACGACAAACAGTTTTCATGTTAGAGCGCCCACAAAGTACATAATAAGCAACTTCCGGTTTATCAATAATTCACCAATAACTCCTAAACAATCAGTGATACAAAAATACATTAAATACAAAAGTTATAGTATATTACATTTCCTAAAACTTTTATAAATAATAGAATATACCTAAATATCATATTTATAGAGATATTTTGCAAAAACGGAAATTTGCTTCGATGATTAAAGCTCGACTTCCGGTAAACCAATTTACTCCAAAAACTAATCAACTCTGACAGCCCTCACTAGAGAGAAGTGAATACATGAAGTTTGGTATTGATACGACTAATAGTTTTTACGATAGAGCGCCCACAAGCACACACACACATACGCACAGGCATCATTACGAAAATGGTCAAAAGGTGTTCTAGGGACTCCAAAACATGTATTTCCGTTGCAATCTCGAAGTCGATTTTTTTCATGAAAACAATACTTTCTCTATACTACGTATATGGAGAAAGTAAAAACTGATTTTTTGTCTCCGTCAATACATCAAATATTAGGAATGTGTATTCTATATCTGTTATTAATTCCCCAAAATAATCGTAATGAAATGAGTGAGGATAAGAATTTCTCACAAACGCTAACTAAATACAATCCGTGGAGGAACACGTTGTTTTGTGGAATTCCATCGGAAGAAATAAACGGAGTGAATACTATTTCCACAGTTTATTTTGAACGACTGGTTTATACGAATCATCTGCAGATGACGATGATTATATGTTGTTAAAATGAATATTCAAATTTTTATTTCGGATTGATTGTTTAAGCTGGAGAATCTCCATTTTAAATTTACTTAACATTAAATTTCAAAGACATTCATAAAATAAAACAAGTATCCACGCATCGATAATGGCTATAAAATTGTCTCCTTTACAGTATTTCTTTATGAGATACGGAACTTGTATAACGGACAAGCGGAAGTTCTATTCTCCTTGTATATTTAGCTGTCGTAGATCGAGGGATAAATTTAGTTACGATTTTTTTCTAACAAGTGTTAAGCATGCCTGTTCCTTTACTTCCCTACAGCACCTCCTAAGGTTTCTCATTACGAAATGAAGGGTTCTGTTTGCCTTGCAGGTTATGTTCTCGGTATGACTGGCCCATTTAAAATTATAATTTAAAGTGATCCTTAATCATTGAGCTTCGAATACTTTTATTTGAGGATCATTCTGCGGATAAGTTTTTAAGATTTAATTACCAGGTATCAAAATTAAGATATCATTACTTTTCTCAAATTTAATTCTGTTTGTTTTGAGAGAAATTGCTTATACTTCTGAATCGGCATGAGATTGTCTCTGTATTGTTATTGAATTAGTGTCAATCCTTTCGCTGCCATTGGAAATACAGCGGATCCTCGGAAAGAATCGATTTAGTTTTTATTCAAAGTATTTTCACTAATTATTCAAATAGAAAGTTTGTTTAGCCATATACTGTTTCAATTTTATTAATTTGAGAAAATGTTTTATTGATGAGTCGTCGACGGAATTCCCGCGAAATTCGAAGGAGATGCAATTTATATTATTACATATAATATCGCTATTAATTGCAGTATCAGGTTATTTTCAAGTAATGTTATCCTATCAATGCTTATAACTTTTATTTATTGTCATAAATGCGAAATTTATTGATTTTATCTTTTCTTATTTGAAAATTTGGTCTATTTACCCCCTTTGCTCATTTCGGTTGGCAAGATTATTTGGGTGGAGCTCCTAATTGTAGTGCTCGGGAATAATTAAATACATTAGTATTTAGCAGCTATGAAATTTGATCATCGGCTAAGCTGCCTCACGAATTGTTTAATTGCAAATTTTGGTGAAAAATTGCGTAATCTACGAGTTGAATATTTGTGCATCTTGTTTTCTAAAGTTAGATATAGGAAATTTTATTTTGAGTGTATGAAACGTTTGAAATATCTCTAGAATCAGTTGTCGATACATTACAATCGTCGACGTCAATATCGATCATACATCCATGACTACCGTGATTCGCGGAGATCGAAGAAAAACTTAAGAAACTGAATCCAATCAGGTTTCAGGCGTGCAAAACGTTTTCAACATTATCTTTTAAACTTCGATATATCATAGTGATTCATTGCTTACTTTTGGTTCGGCAGCCATTGCTAATAAACCTGTTTGGTGTTTTTTGTTAAAAAGAATTAATCCCTGCCTCGCTTATTTGTGACGGATAAAACAGTTACCTTCATGAAATGAATATATCTTCCTTTTCGCGAAAACAAGACGCACTTTTCCTTTCTTGTTTTCTCGGAATACCGGCGAATGAGAAGAGGAACGCCGACAAAAACGGCTATTGGAGATTTTAAACCTCTAATTCCTTAATAGCCGTATTCTGAATTTTCTTTCTTCACAAGTGCTGTTGAATTTCAATTCATTCATTATTAAGTGTTCTACCTTTCGGTAGGTTCGGCACAATCAAAAATCCCTATCAATCGCCATCTCCTTCATATCCTTATATTTAACCCTACCCCTTACATCATCCAACGTCTTTTGTCTTTGTCTTCAGCTCTGTTTTTTCCCTGAATCCTCCCTCAATTACAACCTTTACCAATCCCTCTTCCCTTAAATATTTGGCCCACCCATTTCTTCTGACGATGCTTAATCTCGCCATTCAAAGCCCTCTCCTCCACAACCATCTCTAACACCTACATGTTTGTTTTCCTATCAACCCAACTAACTTTTACCATTCTACGCCACACCCACATCTCCAAACGTTTAACTTCTTCCTTTCTTAAAGTCCACGTTTCGCACCCATAGAGCAACACGCTCCAGACCAGGGATTGCACCAATCTTTTCCTGATTCCTTTATGGAGACCTTTGGCCATCAATTCCCTTCACTTTATAAAGGCTTCCTTCGCCAAGGCTATTCTTTTACCTCATCTTTACATCTTCCGTCCCAAGAGAGAGTACTTCCCAAGTAAGAAAATGTATACACCTGCTCTAGTTTTTCCCCATCCACCCTAATAGTTAACTTAGCTTTATTTCCCTTAGTAAACTTCAAAACTTTAGTTTTACTTACATTAATTTTCATTCCAAACTCCCTTGCTTTATCGTTAAGAGCGTTTACTAAAGTTTGCAAACTCTTTACAGAATCACAGATAATAGCTTTATCGTCAGCATTCCTTACAGACTTCCTATTTTCCCACCAACCTTTACTCCCTTGTCTATGTTTTCCGAGGCTTCTTGCACCTCTTTCCTCTGCATATATATTAAAAAGCGTTGGTGACATAGGACACCCTTGTCTTACCCACTTCAGCCCAATCCGATTCCCCATCAGCTATCCTTACGCGGGCTGTTCGATTCAGATACAAATTTTGAATTAAACGTCTATCTTTCCAGTCTAACCCATATTTCTTTAATATCCCATCAGTATTGCCCACTGGACTCTATCAAAAGCCTTTTCAAAATCTACATAACATACACATAAGTCCCTCTTTAATTACAGGCTTCGTTCCTCAAGTACTCTCATCACCCCAATCGAAACCCTCATTTCCTTTTCCTCTCTGAAAACCAATCTGGTCTTCTATTTGACCTTTAATTTTTCCATCAACACGTCTATTCAGAACCCTTAGAAGTACTTTTACCGCGTGAGAGATTAGGCTAATTGTACGATAATCCCGACATTCTGTAGCCTTGTTCTTTTTCTGTAAAGGAATCAAGATAGTTTTGGTAAAATCCTCTGGCCATTGCCCTTCATCATAAATGTTTCTAATTAAATCATAGAAACATTTCTTGTACTTATCCCCCAGGTTCTTAAGGAACTCCAATGGGATCTCGTCAACCCCCGTTGCTTTATTCCCTTTCATATCCCGCAATTTCTATTTCACTATCAAGTAATCCAGGTCCAACATCATCTTCTTCAACTTCTTCCTCACTTTCTATTTCTATGCTGGTAGGTTTCCTGTTTTTCTTATACAATCCTCGACGTATTCCCTCCATCTTCCCCTTATGGTGACTGGATCCCTTAATAGACTTCCCTTACTGTTTTTAACCGTCACCATTCTATTACTAATTCTATTCCCCGTCAGTTGCTTTACTTTACTATACATTATTATTCGGCCCTCCCGCTTTCCACCAGCTTTTCTATTTCATTACACTGCCCCTTCCACCACTGTTCCCTAGCCTTATTAGTTTACCTTCTTAGTTTGTTGTTTAGTGCTGTGTATATTCTGGTCAGTGTTGACTCTTTTCCTTTTCCACATTTCCTTCATTTTATTCAACATTTCTACAGTTACCCATGGTTTCCTAATTTTGGTATTTTTAACTCTCACAACAGTTTATTTAGCACAATCCTTGACACAATTTTTAAACTTTTCCCATTCCTCGTTAGTGGTTAGTTCCCTCCCCTTACTGTCAAGAGCCTTGCTGACCGACTCTTGAAATTCTTTAGACTTCCCACCCCCTTAGAGCTTCTAAATTCTATTTTGGTGTACGTTTTGGTCGAAGGATCTTTTTAAACTTAAGCTCGGTTTTCATCATGACCGGGTTATGATCCGAATCGACATTAGCACCAGGATAACTTCGCGAGTTTTTAACACTATTTCGAAACCTCTTTCTTACCAAAATGTAATCAATTTGGTACCTATCTGTATACCGGGGCTTTTACCATGTATAACTCCGTCTGTTTTAGTGCTGAAAGAGTGTGTTTGTGATGCAGAGATTATTTCTTTTGCAAAAGTCGATCAGTTTATGTCCTCTGTCGTTCCTTTTCCCCTAAGCTGAATTCTCCCACCTCTTCCCCATATTTGCCTTGCCCGACTACCGCGTTCCAGTCTCTCATAACAACGAGATACTTATTGCCCTTAACCCTTCTCTTAACCTCTTCTATTTGTTCATAAACCATGTCTACATCATCTTCACTGTAATCACTAGTGCGCAAGTATACCTGAGCTAAAGCCGTATTTACTAGTTCAGACCTTATTTCTACCGACATAACCCGATCGCTTATTAGCTCGGTGGCTATCACGGATTCTCCCGCTTTCTTATCCAGCACTACAGCTACTCCCCTCTGGCTAGTATTTCCCCCACTGAAAATGACTCTAACATCATCGCTCCAGAAGTCTCCCTCGTCTTTACACCGCACTTCGCATAAGCCTAGTATATTAATGTTGGACCTCTCTATTTCTAACTTTACGTTTTCCAGCTTCCCTTTACTAATCATTGTCCTAACATTCCATGTCCCCACCCTCGTTTCCATCTTCTCTCTTCTTTTGCTATCGTTCCTTGTGTAAGGGTTTTGTGGAATGACGACCGAGATGGCCTTACTCCCTTCACTGCCGGGCATGACACTCATCATAGAAGGCTGAGTCCCTTTGCCAGTACCAATATTATTATTATTGTGCATCATGACGTGGGATAAGTAGTCGAGGTGGTCTCCCGTTGCCTTCCTCAACGGTGTTTTTTACCGTGACACCAACACTCATTATGGCCGCCCCACTGGGGCACAGAAGCCTTTGCAGCCGCCTCACTGAGGCACAGTCGTTGCGTGGACTACCTATCGTCTGGCCCCTACCTATCGATCTTTCTGGTATGGGTGACCAGGAACTATCACTGCGTTTACCAAGCGATCTCTGCTCGATCTGGTGGCAGCTCGTACCGGCAATGTTGGACCGATCTCATAGGATCGACGAGTTTATCAACACGAGCTTAACATATCGATATTTGCGATATTCACGTATCGACTGCAACTCATCGAGATTTGACGGCCGCCATTGTGCTTCTTCGTGGTGTTCTTTATTCAATAAGCAAACACTTCTGTTATCTGGGGATGTTAAATTTCATAAATAGCAGTGTAACAACCTTGATCGTAAGAAATACTTCATAATTGTTGATAGATAGGAAATAGCAGACATTCTAATTCAATATACTAAGAAATATAAGTTACTATGAAGTCTACAAAGCCGCATCAACTCAATATTCAATATACTCTGAATGAAAAATATCTTCAACTGAGACGATATAAATATATATTCTAAGATCACATTAGGATCAGCAGGACCACGTTTAAAGTTACATCTTCATACAGGTACAAGAGAACAAATAAATCAAGCATAAAACGTAAATGACAGAAATAAATTACATTTCACTCAAATAAACAAAGATGAATATTCTATACGGAAAGTAGATGTATTTTGGAGCTGACTGCAGATACCATGGTATCTCAATCTTAAAATATGTAACATAAACGCGAACCACAAAAGCAATCAAAATAGAAACAAAGATTCAACACCAATAATTGAAGGATAGTAAATGATTATGGAGTGGAAGCACTTAAAAACAACGAATAAATCAATTTTTGCAAGGGAATGAGTTTGTTTACACTTGGTAATTAAGACAAAATTTTAGTATATTTTATCAATATTCTCGTAATTTCGAATCGCAAGCGATATTCACCGACCAAAATAAGAATCTTTTATCAATTTCCCTTCTTTTGATGATAGCGCCAGGAGTTATTGCGATTGTATTTGTTTACGTCCGCTGACAAAAGAGAAGCGCAGTCCGCAAGAACACCGAGGCGACCGATGTCGTGCTGAACCTGGTCCACTTTTTTTGCCGGGTTGAGTTCAGCTCACTTTTAGCCATTCTAGCCCGCGCTGTTCAGCGCGTTTCTGTTTACCAACTCGAACTGACTTGTCAGCACCGATCTGAGATCGCTTGGTAAACGTAGTGTATGTTGCAGCCAGTCTAGCGCTTTAGGTCATAGGAAAGCCCTTCCACCACGACAGTCCAGGGGAGGGTGGATTTTAATAATGTAGCGTATTCTACAACGAGAATTATTTACCGAATGATTAATGTAACATAACAATATATTTATTCCTTTGCTCCCTTCACGTCCCGTAGACGTGAATGCGCTTCGTCAATAAGAACGGCTTCGTTAGCTCTCACAATATCCGTTGTTCTACGGCGCCTAATTTGCCGCGCAATTTCCTCTGCAATATATTTTCGGATCACGGCCCGCGAATATTTTAAGAAAAATGGCTCAAGAGGAGAAGATGAATTAATGGTTTCGCCGCGTATATATAAAGAGAAACCTCTTGTTCTCTGGAGATATAAGGATCATATTAGGGAGTTATGGGCGTTCCATCCCTTCCGCACCAAATTAGGGCGGTGAAAACCATCTTTGGTCCAGTGGGAATTAGAGTATTATAATACTGAATGCATAGTGGAATATTTTTCTCCTCTAAAACACAGGGAATTATGTGGCCAATCTGGAAAATCTGTTTGACGATATTTCAGTGGCTCTTATTTCGGATGCATAAAAATACTCTGAGGGAAAGAAACGTCTCAAAGACAGAGTGTGGTCGTATTCAGTTTTCTTCTTGTAAATGCGTACATTTGGTATCGGACGTCTTGGCATATCGCGAAACAGCGACTAATGTCTCAATTTGGTACTTTTTCGGCGGACGCCTGAATGTGTTTAGATAACGTTTTTCCCTTTTAAGAAACGATTTTCCTGTGCTTTAGATGGGGAATACCAGATGAAGGAAATGCTCTTTCATGCATCTTCGTATTTACGAAAACGGTGTCGTAAGTTATAGATTTGCATTTCCTCGCAAAACCGTCATGTTGACTGCTGCTGGCCATTTCTGGGACTTTGAGTTCGTTATTATGATTAATGTTTTCCATAAAATACATTCATTTCTCGATGTAGAATACCCTGGAAAACGGAAAATCTTTCTCTGGAAAACTCGGGTAATATCGTAATATATATGGACGCCGTTCGTTGCACTTGTTATCATGCAGTGTGCGATACGCATTGTTACGCAGTAAACGCCTTAGAAAAGAGAGGAAACATTTCTCATTGACGTATATTTCTGCTATATTTGTAGTATTTGCATCTTTCAAATAAGCATTGACTTCTGCTACTCCGTGTGATCCGTAATCATTTGATAATTACATATTTATTGAGAAAACAATCATGAAGATCGATGGCAACTCAATTCTGTGCGCTATGTGTTTACATAAGTTTTTCACTCGTTACATTTTCACTAGTGAACAGTTTCCACGATTTTATTTATCTTTTCTTTTTGCTCGAACACTATTTTTTTTGCAACAGATATTCTCGTTTTCTACAGTTAAAATTCTGCCGTAAATTTGACTCTTGTACACACATTTATACTAACAATAGGCTTTGATGTTGTTAACGACTTCACGCTTCACTTCTTTTTCGGAAGTTGTCTTTTAATCGATTTGTCGCTTGATTTGCCTAATTTTGCGCATAATTGTATTTCTGTGACCCGAACCTCATCGAAAGCTGAAGTTATGCGAGATGCACTTTATTTAGAATAATCTTCGTTTGGCGACAATAAACAATGGCACTGATCATGTCGACAATCAAATAATCGATTCGATAATTATAAATGTAGAATCGGTTTAATTCAATTGAATGAAGATAATTTAAATATCACGAGAAACGATGTGGAATAACATAAAAAGAAAAGAATCGAAATATGCGTAAATAGAATTCCGTTCCCTCGATATTTGTATTTTCGTTATTTCCGAATACACCGCTGACCTAAATCGAATCAGATTTTATCGCGTCCGTTATCAATTCCATCATCTGGAATATGCTGCGAATGGAGTGCCATCTACTCGCAGCGCTTCTATTATTTTTAAATGGATTTTGTATTTCTCCGATGATTTGCATTATCCCCACCATTTTCGATCGTCTTTCTTGCGCTCACTGCCTGATCTTAGAGGCAAACGCGGATTTTTAGAACGGGGTCTGTTCACATCTCGACTCAGTCGCATGATTTACGACATTTCTAATCATTGAGTAGAATGTGCATCATCTGTAAATAACGTGTAAATCCGTCGGAAGGGAGCGAGGCACTTTCTAAGTTTCCATCAAAATCAATGGCTGCCGTGGAGTGGTGAAAAGCGCGAAACATAATGTTCCTGTTATTTATCAGTGGACTTATCGATCTATCCTCCTTGCGAGGAACTGAATTTAGATGAATAGGGAATCTGAATTTCTCAGTTTCTTTCCTTCATGAACAAATGCGGGATGACATAAGATATGAAACGCGGCCTAAGCAATCGAATTGAGCTGTGTCGAATGCGATGCCGCAAGAACTTCGAATTTCTTTCGATGTGCGAACATTCTTAAAAGTAATCGTATAGAAAATCGGGAAATAATTTAATTATATTGGATGTATATCTTGCATTTTATATTTATGTATGTATTTCTTGTATTATTTATATTGCATATTGGATGCATATCTTGTATAGTTTAACATTGACTGCATTATGTAAAGAGATTGGTAATTTTCAGTAAATCATGTTTGATTTCAACAATGTAGAGCCAGAAAAGGTATTCTACCTTTTGGCTCTACCTTTGCATTAAATATATTTTATATTTTAAATTTATTTTGTTAAGAAACGTTGATAGAAATTAATAAATAAATATCGCATCATATATGTCGGCGCGAGGAATCGTTATTCCGCAATCGCCTGAACCCGCCCTTTCGAATCGGAGGGGAACGGAATTTCGTTCGCATTTCGGCGATAAAACGCCTTTTTTGGCGATAAACCGGCTTTTTCTCCTTATTCGCCGCGCATGTGTGGGAATATCGCTTGTAGAAGCGCTTTGCCATCGAAAGCAAGGAATATTAGGGGGATCACATCTCAGACTCGTTGGTACGAAATTCTATAAATAAACATATTGTTTTTATTGCATATTTGCTACTTGACATTCTCTTAATGTTCGCTGGGAACCATCTCTTTACGTCTGTAGTTAGTATTAATCGCTTCATAATTTAGAAATTGCGAGAAATTCTTCCTCTTGATCGGGCTTAAGAAAACGTGATGATTTTCTCATCATGTTTCATTATTTCATTGCAACATTTTAATTAAGTGAATTAAAGCTCTAAAGAAGGGTGTATATTTTCTGTTATGGATCAGGAAGGTGACAATTAAATTGAGTTTATCTTTTAATCCAGTTCATTTGTAGAATAGTAGTATTTGTAGTATCTCTTATGATAATGTGGAAATGTCCTCGGCACGTTTTTTTTGCTTGTATTGTGATTTGTCAAGTTTCAGATGTTTATAATTCAGTGCCCACAAGCATAGGACTGAAGTATCTGCACGTAATTGATGAAGCGAGAGCCTCGCAGGGGAGAAAAATCGCTTAAATAAAAATTCCCAAAGTTCTGTTAAAAGCGTAAGAAAGTCACAAATAGAAGAAAAGAGAGATGGATAAATATAAGGATTAAAATTATCAAAGTAAAAATGAAAAAAATTTATCTCATTTACGGGACCGAACCCGGTCCTAAATATCGCTGATAGAGCGCAGTACCGCTACACCAAACTTCACTCTGTGAGTTTCATCAAAAAAATAGCTGCCGACAATATGTAGTCTCCTTGTGAGTATTTCGTGTTCACAGGTAAATATTTGATGATGTCAATTGGTCTTCTTGGTCTCATCTTTGTCCTGTAGAGACGTCGCATTCCATGGACTTCGTTTCTCTCTACTTACATCGAGATATCTAAAATCCGTCCTAATATTTCTAAATCAATCTTCGGTATTCTAATAGAAAATGTGTTTCCTTAAAGTCGATTTGCTTCTTTTAGAGAACTCTTCTTCAAATGGAATTAGGAGCGATTCTTGTCCTATTGGGAATTCTTGCGTCTGTGTTTTTTCGGTTTTAAATCACAGAGATTATCTTCTCAACTACTTCTCGGTACAGAGGCCTTATTCTCTGAGGTTGTTCTTTTTGAAGTCTCCTCTTAAACTTCCTTTAAGCTGACATCTCTTGGCTGCTTCTAAAAACTCCGCTTTCGTGCTTTAGCTCTCTTGAAGGACAAAAAGCAAAGAACGCTGATTCTGTAGTTCGAATTCCCAATTCCTCCAAGAACAGCCGATCTACAGAAATGTGATTTCGATTCCATTTTTTCAGAAGCAGTCTCAATTTACGAAATTTCGGTACTCGGTTAATTTTTGTCTCCTATATAGTTATGGTGGGCATTTTTCTTTCCGAACGGCGTAAATTGTATCACTTAATTCGTTTCCATTTGTGTCGCGTGGCCTATGATTCCTTCTTCCCGATCCTTATCACCCTCTCCACTGAAATTGATTGGAATGGCCGATCTGGATTCCGAAAGGGAATCGAAGATGCTCCATTTATTCGAAGAAATTTTGAAACCAAGCTATGGATCATCCGAAACTAGGTGCTCTTTTAAATCTCATTGTTCCTCCCTTCGATTATTCAAGTATTTTCAATGGTCGTGCTGTAAAATGTTTGGAAGATATGATTGTAAGAACTGTTATAAGTGATCGTTGTGTGTAGGCCAATCTTAATTGCGATCTTCCCTTGAGTAACTGTTAATACTCCTACGGTTTGGATTCCATGGACTAAAACTGCCGGGAAAGAGTTCCCAAAATCCAGTGAAAAAAGTCCAGCAAAGTACTATTGTTTAAAGTGCTTCGACAGCTTACGTCATTTCGTTCATGGGTTCCCACGTGGAATCGAACCCGGGGCCGCTTTCACCGCTGGATATCCGGGAGCCCAAGCGTTCAAAATCCTCAACGTGTGAAGTCAGCATTTTCGTGGTTGAGGTAGCGATTTAAATCCATATTTTTCAACATTTGATTATAGCGAATAAATGCCGAAGAGCGAGCCAGTGATTGATGACGATTAGCAGTTTTATTTGAGAGACCGCATTTGTTTCACTAACCGGGTGTCATCGGACTCTCTCGCTATTCTGATTTCCGAATAAGTTCCTGAGTTTCGATGTTGAATTTGTCACTATAGCTGTCTTAGCGAGCAATAGAATGCAATGGAAATTTGTTTCCAGGAATATATTTCGAATTTGCATTCCGTCCCTCCGTTGCCAATTCCACTCAGATTTATTGATTTCCTTCGAAATCACTCTATCGAGACTTCGCTGCGTTGGATTGCTGAGAAAAATAAATCACTTCAAGAGATAAAACCTTTTGTTGTTCGAAACGAATGAGAATTGAGGAAAACCACGCCCTTCTGCGGCTATTTCAGAGGCTACCGATCTCTGAATTTGAAAGCCCAATTTGGCTCTTCGATGGAAATAATTGTATCGATTGTGTATATCCTCATGAGTGAGCCTCCACAAACGATTCCTTCTCGGCACATCGCTAGAGCATCTTACGAGGATCGAACCGGAGCTCTCTAATACGACAAACGTCCACGCACGTATGTCATAAATTACGACACAAACTGTTCGTTCTCTTTTCTGAATTCCGGAAATGAAAGACGAAAATGTCACGTGATTACTACCATGTGACCATTCCTATGGCAGTGTCAGTGTTCAATAATGAAATGAATCCGAGAGGTTGAAATGAAAACATTTAATTCTCAGGCAATGTATTCCACGTGTGCGGGAAAATTGCGGAAATGCACCACCAGCAATAAATAGAGCCTCTTACTCTAATTACTAGTCATCGTGAATCATTTCTTAAACGGCGATGCATCGATGTATGGAGGTGCCGAGTGAATATGTTTTTAATTAACGCTTCGCTGTTCCCCAAATTCATGCAGTCCTTACTTTTTCAACGACCACGTTCTCTCAGTGCCGTAAAACAGAGAATTAAGTCGGACTTCGGTCAGTGAGCTGAGAAACAAGCGGCCTTTAAGACACCGGAGGAAGCACTTGTTATCGTCTTTTGTTTATTTTCCGAAGCACCGCGTTGTTTCCGGGCCTTGTTTTGCGCGTCCGTGGCGAATCGTTGGCGTCGTCGGGCCAATTTGATGGAACTGAGGGATTTGATAGCACAAGCCGGCAAGGTTTTGGTAACATTGACGTCGTCACTTGTATCTTGATGTGTTTTTGGGGTAAATTCAGCAGTGTTTATGAAAATTGTCCATCACGTACAGTTTTCGAGAATTTTGCATAAACATAAAATAAACAAAGTAATGTCTTCGTTAGTTTTTATCTTTATATTTTTAGGCTGGGAAAGCGAAATGTATATCTAAAGTGTTTATCAGTTCATTAATTTCGTATTTTTTGCTTTATATTCGTAGACCGAATTCCAAGAGTAACAAAATGGCGAGTTGACGAAAAAAGTGTGGATTTCGGTGCGCAGGAATACGCTCAAAGCGCTTTAAACTTAAAGAGCATCACTCATCTTAAAGCTCTAAAAATATATTCATGTATACGATTTTATTCCGTTTCAATTAGTCGTTGTCGGTTTTTATGCAAAGTCCGGTTCTGCGCTTCCGAGCTCCAGCCTCGCATCCGTCAGTGAGTTGTAAACATTTATTAAATTAAACATTCTTCAGTTTTTCAGAAGGGAAGACCCAAAACCATACAAGCAAAAGAAGTTAGGCAGAACAGAGATCCAATTAAAATATTTTAGCAGACCTTTTTGATTTTTTTGGCTATATTCAATGCTAAGTTCAATGCTTAATTATACTTCTAATATAAACTATACGTAATTTTTCGATAATTTATCCCTTTTGTTTCCTATTTATAGTGTTTTCATACTTCGAATAAAATCGATGAAACGAGAACAAAATACGATAGCATGATAATTGCGGTGTATGCACATTAGAGGTCTGCATGGGACGGGCAAGCAGGCTGTCTATCGGTCCACGGATAACTCGTGAAGGAGAGAATTATTCGTTCTTAAAGAGCGTTTGTTCCTTGCATAGCGGCAAAAGCCTCTTCAAGTTGTAACGCAATGCTTAAACAAAATGACCAGTCTTCGTGAAGGGTTAAAAGAAATGTTTTTGTTCACAATTCACAACAATTTATTACAGGGTGAATTATGGATTGTTCTGGCTCGGTTGAGGCTTGAGAACGAAAATTAGTATCGACGTTCGGGTCGACCTCAACGACGAATGGGCTTGGGCTGAAAATTTCGGCCCATGCAGACCTCAAATGCAGATGTATAATTACGGTTGAGAAAATAGGTGAATGTCACCATGAAAAAATTCGTACGTGTTTAAACTTTTTCGAATTCACATCTGGAATCAGCGACCCAAAATTAGTTATGAATTACCATTCATGTTTCCAAAAAAATATTTTTGCGATATTGAAAAATACATATGTATTGAATGACGAAAAAATTAATAATAAGAATAAAAGTTACAATAAAAAAAACTTACGTTTTTGTTATTGCAACTTTTATTTTTATTATTATTATTATTATTGGGACTTTCCTGATATCAGTAATAAGCGACCCAGAATTAGTTAAGAACAGCTATCACCATCCATGTTACCGAAAAAAGTTAACATTTATCGGCCTGAGTAATTAAAGAAGAACGGGATGCGGTTTGTGAATCGGGGTGCCGCAATGAACGGAATCGTTTTCATTTGCGTGCAGAATCGAGGGATTTTACAATCAATTTGTCACTACTGTGAGATGTGGCTCACACTGGCTGCTGTATTGACTTATTAGAAGTCATTCACAAGTGGCAGTGGTAGCGAACCTATGGCACATCCAAAGTTGGCATAGACTCTCTTTATTTTGTATGGCATTTCAGGTCAATGTGCTTACTTCTCATCTCATCTTATGGCCGCAATTAATGAATTTTCGACATAGATCATATTCGTTTACAAATATGTACCTGTACTTTTTTTTCAAGGAAACATAGTAATGTAAAGAAAAAAGAAACTCATGTATATTTTTAGAGAAACTTGTAAATTTTATAAAATGTTTGCTCGAGTTGCGGAAAAATCTTTGGTCGAAGTATCTGAAAATATTCTAATCGGAAGTAGACGCTTCCATCGTTCTCTTATCGATGGAAATTCCATCTGAAATACATCGATTGGGGATAAAATGTGAACTGCTGTTGTTATTGTGGCAAGAGGAATGCTCCTTAGCCCTTATTTTAAAATTCCTAGAATCATAGAATGATTCGTGGCGAGTTTGGGGGAGACGGGGTACTTAGGGGAATTATGATGATTACTTAGTATGACTCGTGTTGGTAGGCTTACGGTAAACATACAATCTTTAGCATTATTCTTAGAAAGGGTGAGGTCCAAAAAATTTAAGCAGCCATTTTGTTCGATAGTGAATCTGATTTAGGAATGAATTGAGTTAAGCAGCGAAAGAAAACCATTAGTTGCTTGAGGGTCCAAATGCAAAATATATCATCAATATATCCATTCCACTATAGCCAACAGCCGTTTGTTCTAGAAAAGGTTTTGTACTTCTGATGACTTTTTCGTCGATCGCGTAGGCACTCGGCTTTTGAATGAACTTTTCGTGATAATCTGTGCTCGAGAAGTATGCTGTGTGAAAACAAAAGATGTCCGTAAATCTAGGAAAACAGCGTCCGATCTTAGCACCGGCCGTGGTGGCGGAAGTGGTTAGCGTGTTAACGATCCATTTCCGATCCGAACGATCGGATTTTTCCGGTTAGGGAAAGGTTGTCGTTGTGTGTGTGAGTGTTATTAATAAAAAAGAAAAAAATGCAATAAAATAAATAAAAAAGGGGTTAATTGGAGGAATGTCTAAATTTCGCCCATAAAATAAAAAGACGGCATTATTATTGTTACGAGTTAAGGGTCCGGGATAATTAAACAACTCTCGTAATCCGAAAAACAACACTTTATTACGGAGCGTAATCAACACAAGAAACTAAGTCGGAAAAAGTCACCAAACACAATTACTAACAACCGACTTAGGTAAGAACTCTTCACTTATACTTCAATCACACTCTCCGTTTTCTTTTTCCACCCGAAAAACTATCTGTTTGTTCATTTATATTTCGATACCATTATTGGCCTTAGCAACTGCCGCGTATTTATACTCGTTCTCTCCCGATGAGTGGAGAACAAATCAAAAGTCCATCAAACAACGTTGGGCGCAGCAATATTATCTACTGCTTTAGATAAGTCGTTCATGAAAGCGCTGCCTGGGTTTTTACGAAATCCGTGCTCTGACTGATTGAACGCAAGGAAGCCCATAATAGAGCTCGCTATAATATGCTCCATAATCTTGCAAAAATCAAAGTTATTGAAGTTGGAAAGCATAAGAAATCTTTGTATACTCCCACAAGATAATTTTTTGTGACCGGAGCAGGAGCAAGTTCATCGTCTACAATTTTTATTTCAGCAACGGGAATTCCTCGGGGTCCCTTTTTCCTGTCAATCTGTCGCGATAAATTTTCAATTGTATTATATCTCGATGGGACTCGTCTCCGAATCAATGCGCGAGGTAAAATCGGTAACTTTACCATTGTGTACAGTGAAGCATCTCTGGTAGTGCGAGTAAGTTAGCTTTTTCTGCCGACTTGATTTAAGGTAATTCCCTCTTCGCTTAGAAGGGTGGTCCCTGCCCTCCGCCAGTCTCATGGCCAAAATTCTTTCTGATAACCACCCAGTGCTTCCAACGGGGTTCGAGATCTATATTCCTGATATTCTTTTAGTGCTTCTTCCTTAGCGTTCTGACGTCTCTACAGTTTCGTTCTTGAACCTCATGGTTCTCTCATTCCCTCCACTTCTGCGTAACTTTCCCTTTGTTCGTGTCGTGGTTTATGGTTTGCGACTTGATAATGACGTCAAAACTAGTTGTCAGTTTTTCTTTTCCTGTAGAAACGAAAATATTTCGGACAGTTTAATAATACCTTTTTATAAAATTATCTCTGGTATTCTTCTATGCGCTGATTCCGTTCATTATACCCTTTCTATCAAAGTATAATGTAATTTACGGTTGTATAATAAGGAATTTACTCACCAACTTATATTCAAATCATTTGTCATCATAGTGGATATTTTTGTAAATCGTTGATCTTGATTAGAGCAATGCTTCCGATGCTCAACCGATGGTCTAACTCCATAAAAAATCACGCCGGGAATCAAACAGTGAACCTTTTTGTACCTTTATTATTATGCGGTTGTATCCAATCTTTTAAGTTCGTGTTAGTGTTCGACGATTAGCGTTGTCAAATATTCTGTCCGTCAACCGCTTTCGAAATCCAGCGCTGAATTTGCTCAATCGATTGGCTCAAATAATGCGGTCGTTTACACTTCGCGCTCTATCGATGTTAAACACCGAGAGTGTTTTAGTTAATGGCGTCGAACGGAGGTGTGTCAATCATTCGGTTTAGCTGAGATGAAATCCTTTGTGAAATAGCTAATGTAAATAGTGAATCAAAGCAGTCCAGGGATTGGATAAGATTCTCGGACGCAATTAGTTATTGGAGAGGACCTTTTTACTGGAAACGTCTGCACCGCCTGAATAATTAACGTTCTTCCAAATATGAGGAGTGCAATGTGAAAGCGCACTCGATTATATTCGTGAAGAGTGAATGAGTTTAAATTGTCTGCGATGTAGGATATTTTAATCGCTAAATATAGCTGGTTAAAATACGTAGAATGCCAAATGAAGAAGGAACGTGGATAAAGGAAACTAAATCCTGTTTCATATTAAATTCTCAAAAACACTTTAGTACAACTTTTGATTTCATTGCAAAGTCCAGATAAAAACGATCTTCTTTTCTTGAGAAATTGATTCTAAAATTTTTAAGAATCTTGATTTATGGAATTCCACTAAGTTACTACTTGTTCCCTCGAATCTATTTACAATACCAAATTGAATATGATTTCCCACCAAGTATTGTTTTCCCATGTCAGATTTGTTGAATGTTTGCTATTTTATTTTCTTTTTACGCTATTATCAATGAGCAACTTCGTAAAATTGTAAATTCGTCTTTGGACGCGTCGCAAGCGCTCCGGTATGCATTTTAAATAGGAGAATATTTGCCCTGACTTAGGCATCAAACCGAGGATAATCTTCGAAGATGTCTTTGTAGTTTTTGTCGGATAAGCACGTTTTCCAGATATTCCACGAATTTCAACCCTCTTATTAGCCAGGAAGCGCCTCAAAACCTTTTCGAAAATCCCTTCAATGCATCCTTACGGAAAATATGTGGGCTTCGGGGCCTTTGGCATCGAACCCATGATACTGATGTTCGGAATCGTTATTTTTCGAGAATTGCGTGTTATGACTAGTATTTCGTAAAAATTTCAAGCCTGACATGTAGAACATGGTTAGAATTTTGATCCCCTATGAATGAGTGAAAGTGTATATAGGTATAAGTGGCTTGCCTGCTGCAAGCATATGTTTAAAGTACTATACTGAGCAAAGTCGTATGTGGTTTGAAAATACAAGATGTAGGTACCCAAATTCCTCTGTATTAATTTCGTTTCCGTATCAGAGTAGTCTGTTGTCGAATCGAGGACCTGTTTGCAAGATGAGATAGCACTTAAACATTTGTTTTGCGCAACTCCACGTTTCTACAATTCGATGCATCGGTAATGTCTTCCACCGAAATTCCGTTTAATTGAATGGTGACCTGTCGTCGACCGAATGTTCATAAGGTAAACAATAAATTGTGTTTATAAAACATTCATTACTTTTGTTCACATGCCTGGCCGTAGAATATCCATCTTCTCCGTAAATGAATCTCAAATAATTTGAAATTACCGCCTTATTTCGCAATAGTGGAGACGCCTGGTGACAAGATCAGGACCATTTGAAAGATGTGAATACATATAACGATCTGATAGGAATAAATGATTCTTAATCCAAAGTTTGAAGTCGATATTATACTGAGAAGGACTTGAAATAACATTCCATTGTCCCCATTTGCAAAGCATTTAGGAACGTAAATGGCACTCTGGAATCGAAGCAAGGATCACCAGGAAAAAGCTAAATACGGTTTATGAAATGTATCTCTAAACATATGCTGGGTTTTAATTTTCCATATTATTGGGAAGGGAATCAAAAAAATCTTAACAGTAATAGCAATTTATTTTATATAGCCATTAATTTTAAATTTTACAGAAGCCTGTTGTCGAACCCAGGAGCTTTTGCAAAATGTGAATACATATAAGCCCTGGTAGATAATGAACTTATTTAATTCAAATTTTGTCCTAAAGTAAGACTCCGTTATCCCCATTTGAAATGCATAGAGGAATACAAATGGCTCTCTGGGATGGAACCAAGGAACATTAGGGAAATGTAACCAGCGTATGTAAAATTTATTTATGACCTCATTTCACTTGCCGGGTTTCAAGTTTCCCTGTAATCGGGAAGGAATTTTAAAAAATTCTTAAAAATCATCGCGATGTATTTCAAATAGGAGAATATTTGCCCTAACCTATCGTCGAACCAAGGATAATCTTCGAAGATATCTTTGTGGTAGCAAGCAAACCCGAAGAAGAGCGCAATGATATCTTCGAAAACTATCCTTGGTTCGACGATAGGTTAGGGCAAATTTTCTCCCATTTAAAATGATTGCGACGCTTTTTAAGATTTTTTTAATCCCTTCGCAATAAAATAGAAACTTTAAACTCGGCATGTGGATAGAGATTATGAATATATTTTATATACGCTGTTTAACGTTTCGCTGAAGGTCATTGATTCGATTCCAGAGAGTTATTTACATTCCTCAATGCAATGACTCCTTTCCAAAGTTCATTAGTTTAAGCAGTTCGTAGGTGCAGGCCAAAATGTATCATTCATTGACATGTTTGCAGTATGCAAGCAACTTTTACCCGTATGCACGAGGGTTGCCCGGAAAGTAATGCACCACATTGCATTTTTTTCGGCTGACAACAATGTTGCGAATTCGAAACGTTAAGTGTGCATTATTTGAAGTTTCCTGAGTGCGTGTGCAAAATTTCTGGCTCTAAGTGATGTGCGTTACATGCATCTCTATGGAGCATCGACTGGAGTACAGTTAGTCGCACATCAGAAGGCGGTTCGGCGGAGCTCCAAGATTTGCAGCGGTCGGGCTGTCACACCTGACGGGTTGCAGCGAGCTGATGTTGTCATTCGCGAGGACAGATGCGTTACGACTCCGCAGTTGTTACAGAATCTGTCAATCAGCAAAGGAAGAGTGGATACCATTATCCGCACTCTTAATAATACTATAATATTCTCTCAAAGAATACTCAAAGGTGTGTGCAAGATGGGTCCCGCTGTGCCTAACGGTGGATCAGATATCTCAGAAAATGCATTTGCTCTGATTTGTTGAAGGGGGAGGCCATTTTTTCCTGGATTGTGACAGATGATGAAACCTGGGCTCACCATTTTGTGCCCAAACGGCAATCGATGGAACGGCATCTCCTTCTCGCTCTCCACAGAAGAAAAAATTCAAAGCAACTGCATCCGCCGGTCACTGTGTTTTGGGACTGTGAGGGTGTCATTGATGTGATGCCAAGAGGCGGTAACATTAATTCAGAAGCTTATGTTAACAAAACTCAAGACGCGCTTCCAGCGACGCTCGGCCCCACACAAGTTTGAGGACTGCTGAACACATGGCAAAACAGGGTTGGACAGTGTTACCCCATCCACCCTACAGCCCTGACCTGGCTCCTTCGGACTTCCTCTTGATTGGGCCATTAAAAGATGCCATTCGTGGACGGCATTTGAGGACGTTGAGGAGGTGATTCACACAGAGAAGAAATGGCTCCGTGACCAGAACAAGGATTGGTACTGACAGGGCATACTTAACTTGTTTTGCGCTGGAGGAAGGCGTAGATTGCGTGGAGAAATAGGGTGTGTATGTGTGTGTGTGTGTATATCATCATCATCATCATCAGCCATTTTCAATCGGACTTCGGATGTAGGCCTCCCCAAGTACTTTCCAATTTTCATTCATTGTTGAATCGTTGAAATGAATAATCTTGTTCGTTGTTGCTTCCGATGTGCCCGAGAGGAGCGATTCAATGCGAAAAGCAAACTGTTTATGAGAATGTGCGAATCGGTGCTTCGCAGATATCCTCCGTTTTGTGAGGAATCGTTTTGTTTTCGCTTACAAATCGAAGGACTGAGGGAAAATAAAGACAGCGACTTTCATTGCGAACAAATCGAAAGTATCGCGCAGTTCTATCCGTTTCTATTTTGTTTCGGTCCCTTCCGGTTTAATAAGTCTTGGAATTTTCGAGTGGAGCTACAACGAGCACCAATTGGAAGGTGGCGCCATAATTCGACTATTTAGAGAACCTTATAAATTAAAAGAAATCGTTCGGAATTCTTCTTGAGGTAAATAAATTTAACATAAAAGATATTTCCGTCGTCATGAGAAATTCGTTGAATAGGATATATTAATATTGAACGGAACTTTGAAAAAATGTTTAAATCCAAGCAAGCTGCATCATGCGCCAGATTAGTGAGGTATTGACCTGCAACTTATTCCCCATCTTTCATTTCCATATGGTGCTTTAATTCTCGATGTTTACGCGGAGTATTTCTCATCTGTTTCCTCATCGTTTTTATTGATGGGCATGATCCCTGATGTCCTAATTACTTGGTTCTTTTCTCCTTATTGTTGCTATGATTCTCCACCAAACTAAAGTATATTCTTTGTCACGTTGTTCAAAATCACAAGTGGATTTCTAGCGGTCTTTAGCTAATCCTTTTAGTCCTTTGAAGTGTGGCTTTTCCACTATCAGTTTGAGTATTTACCAGTGTGTTTACACTCGTGTAGAGCGTTTTTCCACTTTTTTTGTGATCGAAATGTAATACTCGGCAAAAGTGGCCCACTCACATGGACATTCCAGGTATAATTTTTTTCGAAATCAAAAAATCTCTTTTGTTTGAATTTTTGCCTGAAAGTTTCGAAATTTCGACAAAAACATCAAAATTGTCATACATTTGTTTTCGGTCAAAACCATCATATCCTCTATGTAAGGGTGTACACTGTACACCCCTCTTCAGGAGAGATAAATTAGAGCAGCCGAAGGTAGCTTTATAATTTTAAAGAAGAGAAACTGTTGCAAAAACATCTCGAAGACTACGCGTGAGAGAGTTAAAACTGTGACCAACGCCAATGAAGATTGGAATTGTGGGCAGAGAAGCACAACGGGTATCCGTTTTAGCGAACACGTGAATTATTGCACTGGAAACATTCGCTGTAACTCCAGTAGCGTGGAGTCGAACCCAGGACCTTGATGTTCCGGAGGTTGTGCTCTCATGAGAACATCAAAAGCCGCCGAAATTCTGCTTTTTGTCTCAATCTTTGATTCCAATATTCAGCCTCTTTGTTCGACGGCATCTCCCTCGTCCTCCGTGGTCTTCTGGTGGCACCGCCATCTTCCTCATTCCATCTTTTACGAGCCTCTTTCCCTCCCCAATCATCGATTTCCATGTCACCAGAGCGTCTTAATGAATCGGAATTTTTCCTCGAATTCCGTTCTTCATTTGTTCGAATCCTCCGCGGTTCATTTCCGCACAGATATCTCTCAATACATTTCTTTTAAAAACATCAAGTATGTCTTCCTGTTTCTTTGCAATAGACCATGATTTACACCCGTAGGTCACAATGGGCTTCATGACTGATCGATATATTTTAATTTTCACTGTGTCTATTTTTGACACTATGAGCACTGGCATAAAAAGCTTTTCCCGCAGAAACTCTACTCATAATTTCTTCATTCATTATTATTAGTTATTCTCTGTGCTGACTGAACCAAGATACTTGTTTTTATACTCCCTCTAAAGTAAAACCATCAATATTTATCTCGTCAGCTATATTAACTGGGTTTCTGCTCAGTTTTAGATATTTAGTCTTTCCTTCGTTAAGGAGAAGTCCTTTTACTTTTGATCCAAGATAATGAAACATTTCTATCAATGTTCTTTCGGCAGTCTAAACTATGTCATCTGCAAACTCCGCTATTCTTTTGTTCTGCTATTTATGGAGCCCTTATATTTTGTTGCTACTTCAAGTACGAGGTTGAATGCATTCCCTTACACCAACGTGTTTGTGAAAATCGCCACTCAAATCTGCATTTATGAAAACTGTTTCCTTTGGTCCCCACAATTTAACTACCTTACTGGGAATCCCTAGCTCAATTTAGGCTGCAATTTGTTTCTGTCAACTCTATCACAGCTTGCTTGAAATCAGTGAATGGAAAATGAAGTGTTGTTTTACATTTCTCAAAGGATTGTCGTAACGTATGCCCTTACTAAATCCCCTTTTCACCATGTTCATCAATTCTATCATACGCAGGAGAGTACTTCGTATGCGACACCTCCACATGTTATTCCTCTATAATTCATACTGTTCCTTGTATCGCCTTTCTTATGAATGGTCAATCAAACCTCTTCTTCAGGCATATACTTTTCAATACATATTATCTTTTCCAACTCACGCATTTCTACTCGCAGTGTTTCACCTACATGTTTTAGTAATTCAGTAGTACTCATGTAGTCAATTCCTGGGGCCTTCCCATTTTTAAATTCTCACACTCTTAACTTTTGTAATTGATGGATCTTTCACTTCCCAGTGGATACTGTTTCTGCTTGTTCCTCTTCATCACAGCAACTCCTGAAAGTACTCCTTCCACCTTCTCAACATCACTTTCATTTCACATAGAACATGTCCATTCTTGTAAAAGCATGCACTTGTTGTGGGCATAAATCCTTAAGCATGATTTTTCACTTCTCTAAATATTTTTATGCTATTTGGGCAGCTTCCTTCTGGATTCTTTTATTTCTCTCTTCTGATCAATCTCCTCCATTCATATCTCATTTTCCGTTTTCGACGATATATCGCAGTTTGTGTTATTCAATCGATTCCGCGATAAGTATTGCATCGACTGTCCCACTTCAGAGGCTAAATTAATCCGCGGACAAAATTGTTTCATAAACGAAGCAATGGCCGTGTAGCCTCGCATCAATTTGCGATTTTTTTCCCGTTTAACGGGCATCGAGGATGATTGACTGGAGTTTTAATGGAACTCAGAGCGACGCTGTCAAATAGGAGTTTTCATAAATTTAGCAACGCCTGCTTTAAATGCGAAATTTTATCTGAAGCCTTTGATTTTGCAGCAGATTGCTAAATTATCAGATAAAGGGTATAGAGGAAAACATTTCCATATTTAAGGAGAGAGGACTTGTTTTATCTCCCCACTGCAAAAAATGTTTATTCTATCGAGTAATACAGCTGTAAAAGATGAATATATTTTATCCGCAACAAAATAGCCATGGTTTATTGAATTTTAAATCAGTTATGGAATGGAACCGGGGCAGAGAATCTAAACTATCTGGATCTAAAGAATCTGTACTTAAGTTCATTTGAAACAATTAATCGTGCATTCAATTTCTACGTCATCGCAAAAGGAAATTCCCACTTTCATTATGTCCACGTATTCATACTGCTGGGCATACTGCTGGGGTGCATTCATACTGCTGGGGTGCATGAATATCTGTTATAAATGCTTAACAACATCACTAAAGTTGTGAAAGACATCGCAAAGTGGACCGATTTCAGGAGATCGAAAAGTAATTAGATCCGCTGGGCACCCATGGTCAATTTAAGGCACTCATGCTGGTTCCTTAAAGTCAATATTATACGATTATAATAATTTTCACCATCTGTATTTTTGTTACATTTTACCCATAATTTAATTTCAAAACAGGACGTTTAAAAAACGAAATCATAAAAAAAATGATATAAATTCACGTCGATAACACAGGCCAGCAAAAACATGTTTGCAGCTGCAGGGTATATTATTAGTAAACTCATGTACTTTAAGGTGATTAATCCAAATAACTTCTGTGTCCCTTCATCACGTTCAGTTTTTTGCAAAACGTGGTTAGTTTGCATTAGAAACAGCACAACAGTGATACAAATACCAATTACAATTAGCTGTGCTTGAATTGAATTGAAAAATGAAACAAAAAACTATTCCTTCATGATACACTACATGTTTTCTGTCCGAGAAATATTCTTCTCTTTGAAATTTCGCGCCTCCATTCCTTCTCCTTCGATACCAAAGGACATCTTCACTTCAGGAAAACAGTCGATATGGAAGTGTCGGAAATTAACTTTTAAGCTAATATTGCATCTTTGAGATGCCACCAACATACGTTGTACAATGGTGTTGTAGGGAGGATCTTTAGTATTCCCTCTATGCCCTTGAAGGACGCTTATTTTTCTGAAAAGAGGGGACTGCATTCATATGTCTGGGCTTAACTCTGTTCAACTTCTGACTGTTTAAGGAACTTGGAACACATATATCTGAAGCATTCCCCACCTTCAGGCAGTGTTTTAAAAAAGCGCTTGTGTGAAGAGGCGGAGAAAAAATCTTTTCAGGTGAAACCGAGGTTGTATTTATGACATATTTCGCAGTGGGCAGGAATCGAAAAAATCTGGCCAAAATTACAATAACGGCTTTTCTGAGTGCGGACTTTGGAGCTTCGTATGATTACCCCGTGATAAATTTTTAATACAACCAAGACAAACATTTGCATTGACTCCTGCGCGGTTTCAGTGCAGGTCATAGTTTACCAAATTTTGTGAAAACTCCCGGTCTCATATTCATCGCGAAATTCATCAAATTCAAATCGATGGTGAATCCATTAGAGAAAAATATCAGCAATGATATAAACTCGTACTTTACATCTTCGAAGTTTATCCTTGATTCGGCGCTAGGTTAGAGCAAATATTCTCGGTTAAAAGTGCAAGCTAAGTTTTTTTTTAATGTTTGCATTTCATTGGCAGAATTTAATAAGAAATGTTGGTCCTCCGAAGTCGAGACGAGTACCAAAAGAAAGGAAATTATAAGAAGTTTCTTATTTAGGCCAGGTGACATCGTTTTCGAATCGAATTTACGAGAACTATGGCATAATGAACAGTTGTTTTGTGAATTTAAAAAAAACAAAGAGTCCCTCTGGCAACCAAGGAGATGTCGAATTCGTCCTCACATGCATTAGAAAACACGGGGAGTCCATACCGAATCGATGCTATAAACGAATAAAAGAATTTATGGAAAGGAGGCAATTAACTGAGATGACAGCATATGCAAACTATTATAAATAAAAATCTTGGACAATATTACGTCTATTTTGGAGTTTAAATACCTTCAAAGAACCTTCCGGTAGGATTGTAGAAGTATTATTGAATTCCTTCCCATTAACATGGAAAAATGTGAGCAGAGGTACATCTCATATAAGCAGTTTGTTACTTCTGGCCCTTGGTTCAATCACAGAGCGCCTTTACCTTATTTTAGGATCTTCCCGGCTTAATATCGACTTCAAACTTATGTGCTCGGTCCGTAGGCGGTAATCGCATTTTCCAAAAAGGTTCTTGGTTTGACACCAGGCGATCTTAATTTTCCCTCATGAAATGTTTGAAAATATTTCTAAGTAGCATATCCTGAGAAGATCCCTGGCATATGAAAAGCAGCCATGTTTTCAGACGCAGTTCAGATAAGCCTGGGTTCGAAGCCACGATTGCATTCTATCATTGTATTGTAGGGAAATACGGAATTCCGCATGAAGACCTTCCCTATATATCGACTTGAAATTTTAGAAGTGATCTGAGACCTATGCAAAGTCCATTACAGACACAAATCGTCAATATCCTTGCAGAGTGCAAGCAGATTTTACTCGTCACAAAAAGATAATATTTGAGTAGTGCACAATATTCGAATTAAGCCACTTTATAGACTTTATTTTTATATTTATAGACTAATGTAGGGGAGACTGGGGTAAAGTGGCCACTCGAAGACAAAATGTGTTATTATTATTTTACTATTTAATGTACTAGGTAAATCGTTATTTCACGCGATCTGGAAGGCGTAGGTCGTTAACTGACACGCCATGGAATCGCTTCTCGAACGCCAACAGTAAGAGCCAAGTCGAAAATTATAGATTCAATGTAGAGAACGGAAAGCAAATGGCAGAAATTCACACGTCGAGACTACAGTGTTGTCAATCTGAAAACTCAAGTTGTTATCTTGATTGAGGATTTTTAATGGGTACATACTTCGGGGTCGTCCAGAACCATTGGCCATTTCTCATACGGTGAGGCTTCTCTGCTTGGATAGATAAAAGTCCAATTCCTTATGTATAATAATAATAAATCTGAATGCCAGTCAGAGGAAAGCGAGACATTCAATAATTTCAAATTGTAGACATTTTGAACTGTTGATTTCAATAATCTGAACCCCTAAAATTCAACAATATGCAACTGCTGGGTTTATAGTTTTTTCTTTCAGTGTGATGTGTAGATAAGTATTACTACATATATTGTACTTCTCACTGCCACAGGCGCTACTTAGCAGTACGTAAATTTAAAGAGAGTGATTGCTAAACGTACATTATCTGTCTTCACCATCAACCGTTTATATTGTATGGGATGGAATTTCTCCAAAGAATAAATTCATTTTGTAATTCGTTATTTCTTGTAATTGCGTAGAGAATGCCTCTTCACTCGGGTCCAATTTCAACGGATCTCTTTTATTCCGGAAGTGTTGCCGTTGGAGAAGTCGCAAATGGATACCTTGTTTGAACGCCGTTCAATTTTTTAGTGGATATCATCTCTTAGCATATCACTTCGCTGTCATGACAACGCTTTACGTCTTAGGACTCCGCTGTCCAGATCTGAACCCTCGTTGCACTCATTTGCTGTCGTATGTTTTAGCTTTATTTCTTTTTTTTCTATTCCTTCGTCTGCTTTTCATACAACCGCGTTTACCGTACTAAAACTGATTTTAAAAGTTTCCTATTAGCGTTTCTTAATCACTCAATCACGAAATGTGCCCGAGTCCTCTAATAATTTTTCTTTTTTCTATTTCCAGGTGAGCGGCAGGTGTTGCCAAAGGAGTGAGTGAATGCATTTAAATAATTTCGGTCAGCAAATGACCGAAGGAGAAACTTCGGCCGCTTTCAAAACCACTCGTAAGCCGATATGTTTAGCACAGTTTTGCAAATAAATGAGGTCGTCATTTTATGCAGAAAGGAATCGGAACTTGTAAGTTTTTTTATCGGTTTTATAAAAATGGGAAATTATGTAGTAAAAATATACAGTTTACTCTATTTAAAAAAGCGATGCACTGCATTAAAAAAATGCACTTTATTGCATATAGTACGCTGTGTTTAAAAAAATGCTATTGAGTGCATTCTCCTAAATACAGTGTTATCGCGGCTAACGAAAATGATTAGTTCCAGGTTCATGTTACTTCGACAAAAAAAGGAAATTAAATTTGTTCCAAAAATCTAAAATGTGCACAACATTAACAAAACCTAAACGCAATCGTATTTGAAAGAAACGAGAATTGACTGTTTTTTACATCGGCGAACAATTACCGAAGCAAACTTTGGCAGATTCTTATCTAAAAGTTGGTAATGTATACAATTTTGGTCGCCTTCCTTTCATTGCAGCATCATTCCCATGATAAATAGCTCAAAGCGCACGCTATTTGTATATTTTCTAGATCTTGGAGATTCATCGGATGCTGTAATTATAACGAGCCTGGATTTGCCTTCAGAATAATTAATTTGTGAAATAAAGAAGCTAGACAAGAGCATTCAAAGAGCTTCTAAATATGATTCTACTAACATGAGGGAGTTGAAGAAATTGCTAATTCAAATATTATCGACAAATATCCGAGTATTAATGCTAATTTGTGTTTATCTTAGTATTTTCCATTAATCTTTCTATGCACTAACAGAATTTAAAATATATATTTTACTACTCAAAACAGAAATACTAATTTAAACTTCCGAAATAACAATGAATTGAAATATTCCTTATTTTCAGTGGGACCCCAGATGTGATAACAAAATGTGCGTCGCAAAGCATTTTGGACTTTGAAATAAGACGAAAGGGTAATTGTGCTTTAGAGGAAAATAGTTAAATGAGCTACTGCCCTTTGATCATGCTCTATTTTCCCGGAAATAATTAGAAATTCAAATAGGGATCGTTAAGATCTTAGGGACCCTTTGTCCGCCTCTTAACGCAGTCTTTGCCTTCAACGTGGACTCGCCATTTTTCATTATCCTCATTTGGTATTCGCAATTGTGTTCGATGGCTTCTGAGAAAGCACTTGAGGAATTAAGAAACCGGTCATAAAATTCGTTCCAAAGATTCAATCTTGATTTCGAATGTATCCTTTCGATTAGTGTGAAAACCAATTTTTCAATCTGTTAATTCTGAAGATAGCCCCTCTTTGCCATCTTTTTATCCGTTCGAAATTGGAGATGCATCATCTTGTTGTAAAAGTGCAATGTTTTATTAATAATTTAATGAAATAAATGTCATCTTTCGTAATCCTCGAAGCAAACGTCCATCCGCGTATCCTCTGGATTTCTGAGATCGGATTCCTCTTTCGGCTGATCCTATTTCTCAACTTTTCTGAAAACTATATTACAAGGACACTCTTTGTCGTTAAATTGATTCGGAGAGTCACTGTGTTCATGCTTTCATTCGCGTGTATGCAAACTTGTTTGAAATGCAGTTTTTATAACGTGCGGTATAGGGGAGACCCCATACACTGATAGAAAGATAATTCGTTACACTTTTTAATTTTGAATATTTTTCTAAGACCAATATCTATGAAAACTAAGCACAACCGGCACAAGGTAACATTGATCTATATTAAACGTCAATTCGTTCTAAAAAAATTCGATCAATTACTTTATTATAAAAATAATTTCAAAACAATGCACGTGTTTGGACTTGCCTCGAAACTATTTGTCGTACAGCAATGAGACGAGCTTCGTTGTATTACTAATAAGATGAAAGCCCCACGAAAACTCATCTCTATGAAGGCTTGGGTTCGAACCCAGGACTTCATAATACGTTTTCATAAGGAATGCACGTAAAGTGCGTTATTGTACCTCGCAGTCTTTGTTACTTTGACAGATTTAAATTGGAAATAAAAGTCAATAAAAGTACCAAACGAAGGCAAATTCAATAAAGAATATTATTATTGTCGTAAAATACACTTTTTGAATCGAAATAGGGAGAACAATGACAAAATAAACAAAACTTTTGTAACATTTCGCCGTAGTAAACAACCAGTGCCCCTGACGACCAAGGTGGTTGTAGAATCCGATACATTCATTTTCACACATGAATACACGGGGATTTTAAGTCCATACCGAATTTATGGTTGGAACTAATGTCAGAAATTATGAAGAGGAGGCAATTTACTGAGATTTCATCGAATGTAAAATATAATATTTAAATAGCAGGAACAAAATTACGGCCATTTTGGAGTCTTAATAGCAATAACTTCTCTAATGGAAACAGGAAGAATCCCATTTCAATAATTATTAATATTTACAGAGACACCTAGCCTATTTACCTAGCCAGAAAAATCCGGTTAGCCGGGATTCGAACCCGGGCCCTTGGATCTTCATCACGTATGCTAACCACTCCGCCACCGCGGCCAGTAGACCGAACCGAAGGACATTTATAATTTCGTTTATGGTGATCAAAATGACGAAGAAATATTACGTCGAGGAAAAGGGAAGATTTTTGAGGGACAGGATTTTAACGCAAACTTGATTTTATAGCAGAGATTTTAAAGCAGTGCGTTCGTGTGGTTATCACGAACTGCATAATTTTCAATGGAAACGAATTCGTAATTTTTCGGAATTTCGCTAATAATCTTAGGTTAACATTCATTACTGATTAGTATTTATTAAAAAATAGGGTATTGATTAGTTATATATTAAGTCATCTATATTTAAATGTTGCATATTTATTAAAAATTGAATTTAAGACCCGTCATGCATGACGGGGGAGTTCACTAGTATTTTATAAAATACATTTTAAAATCAAGTAATGTATTTTTGTGTTGATCACGACCATCAATTAGAGCCTCCTACGGCTGAAAATACTCATAATTGTCGCTCAAATCTGTCCAAAGGTCTCCTATTTGTAGCTGTCGTTTTAATCCGGTGTGCCGCATTCGAACGCTCCGTGTTCCGCCAAATTTCCGAGAATCGCGTGTGCGCGTAAAAAATAATGGTAGCGATGTTTTTATCCTCTGTATTGGTCGGAAATATGTTTGGTAGAATTGACGTCGAGAAGTACATATGACAATTGCAGCCGACCATTATGATGCTGACTCGGAGCCTAACACTAGAGCTCTTTGCAAACACCCTAACTCGCATCCACTCTTTTGCAAGGCATTATTAGACTCTAATATTCCGGGAAGTACAGCTAACAGCATAAAAAAGTTACCACCTTCGATGCAACCAGCATAACTCGAGAAGGGCGAGTCTTTCAGATTCTCTGTTTTGAGCGCGCTTTTCGTCTTCCTCTTTATGCCTGGCACGTTTTGAAGGCTTTTGTGATGATATATATTTTATAAATACTCGCTAAAAGTCATTGCTTTTGCTGCGGTAGAAGCAGTATTGTATTATGAAATAATTAAATTCGTATTTCGTTAAATCGGCTCGAATATCAAGCGTAATTCGCTCTTCTTCTTAAAATATTGTTCAAGAATTACTTGGCTGCTCATAGTTCGTCCTAACATATATAATACATAACATTTTCCATCAATGCAGATTTATAATGAAACCGGTTATTTCAGTTAATGCTCCACATGCCCGCAGGATGATCGTTTTCGCAAAGATTATGCTTCATTATGATACGATAATTAAGAGAATATGAACTACTGTAAATCAGGTCAACGGAAGTAGGAAAGATAAGAAAAAAACGTATATTATAAATATAATAATGGTGTTGCAGATTTGTGAAAAATAGTTAAGTAAGAAATACATTTAAATTGACTATCCGCGAGCCTCCATAAGGCTTATTGCAGCGAATGTGAAACACTCAACTATCTAAATAATTTACATATTTACGCACCTTATACGATACGTAAGATGATAACAATATAAACCATCTGTCCTCGCTATTATCTCGCGGTAATATTGTCACCATCTGGCTGTGAAAATAACGATCGTTGAGAATAGAGATCATGCCGTCGCGTATTTCGTCATGTAAATCACAGCTAAGGAATATCTCTAATAATTATTGTCTTTACATAGTTATATTCTTAAAAGATACCCAGCGGAGGGCTCCCATCATTTTGGACTCACTGCTATCTAACCTGTAGTCTCTTAACAAACAGCTTTATATTTTACGCGCGAGAAATTCTTTTGGGTAATGAAGTTAGAAGGACTAGTCGTGCAGAGTCGAGCAAAGTGCAAAAAGAATTGAATAATATACTTGTAAATATTGAATTCCTTTATTTAAACTTCGGTCAAAAATTTTAAAATGCTAAAACGATTAAGAGTTTCAACATAGAAAATAGGTATGAGCCAACAGCTTTCGGCTGTTACAACTCCACTCTAAATATTCGCACGTAAACGCTCATGCATGAAAAATATATTTAAATCTATTGCTAAGGATCTCTGTGGCAAGCCCACCTTTTGGTGCTACGTCCGATTTTAATGTTTTTGTCTACATAACGGTTAATCGGTAGCATGCATCCTTCCTCCTTCGTCCTTCTCAAGAAAACAAAGGGAGCTTCTCAATGGGGGTGAGAGAGGAAAGAGAAAGGGTCTTCAATGAAGCGGTCACAGGTTACTTCCGTCTTCAGTGCCTCTAATTTTCGAGGCATAGTTTAAGGGTTTTGTATGAGAGAGAGAATTGCCTGAAAATGCCATTCTTCGTCATGGATGGTGATATAAAGAAAAGTTCGTCCAAGAAGGAATATGAATGGGTTACTTCATGGTGACGATGATAGGAAAATAAACAATGGGAATACGGAATATTTTATGCTTACTAAGAAAAGAATGTTTATTCTCTTCAACTCTAAGGCATACATCTAAAAAATATGAAGATAATGTGGTAAACAGGCTCAGAAGTGATGTGCAGAGATCCTGGAATGTTGGCTATTTATAAGATTGAGAAAACGATTCAAGCCATTTAAAGACAAAATAATGCAGGTTAGAGGGTGACCGGAAAAATATGTTTTCAATGCTTCAGCCAGAGGGAATGTAAATTAGATCAATGATTCGAAAAAGTTCCGATGTTTGTGGCAGTTTGCAAGTTTCATTTTCCTAACATACTGAATTAGGTTTTATGTGAACTTACTTCTAAAACGTTCATTTGCATCCAAAATTCATAAACCATTAAAAATAGACCTAACATAGTCGAAATTATTTATTATCAATCTAAATTTATTTTGCTTCGAAAATTATTGGCATAGGGTAGGATATAATCATGTAGGCATATAAGAATATGCATACCATGTGCATACATTCATGCATACAATTAGATCTTCCGCCAGTTGATCCCACACAAATGTCGAGCTATTCACACATTTAAATTTCTGCACCTTCAAGATATCGTAAATGTCTTCCTTATCTTTAAACCAAGAAGTTTTAAGGAAGAATAGGTGAGGCTTGGAAACCAGCATTAAGATTCAGCAGTATTCAGATTCTCCTGACATATTTCCCAAGAAAGGAAGCTTTGCCCATCTTATTTAAGAGTAATCATAGATAATAAGTACGAGATGTCAGTATTTCTTGTGCTTTATTCAGTAATCGCTGATGGACTAAACTGGCCTCTCATTAAAAAAGAAAGGGTAAAATACGAAGGCTACATTTTAATTATTAAACAGCATTTACCGATGTAAGGGCAACTCAGATGGATTACGCCTGATTTAGCAGTTTTCCTAAATATAATTTCCGTAAAAATATAGTCATAGCTCAACGACTATAAGGAATGGTGGAAATAACTAAGGAAAAAGATTCACAATTTCTTACATAACGCAGTTTCACCAAGTAACGGCTTCTTCAATCAATTTGAATTAAAGGAAATTACTCAGAGAACTAGGACCAAAGAAAGCTGCATCCATTGCGAAGGAAATTGATTCCAATCATTGGGAGGGGGTAATATGAAGATTATTGACATTCTGGGCAGGCAGACGTTTAGAACTAGTTCCCCTTAATGGATAAAAAAGTTTACCTAAATATTGTGACCGGGTGTAATCGTTAAAATTACCTAAGCTATACGAGCATAATTTTATCATTGAGAATCTTCAAGGGATCAGAGAAGAGCCCACAAATGCTCTCGACGGTCTCCCAGACTGCCCATGTCTCGGACCGTCTATGCTTTCAGGAGTAGAATTAAGCATATATTAACCGTAGAAAGATCACTCCCGAAGAAATTTAAGCTTCGGAGCATTCGAATTCCAAAATTACGTTCTCAATATTTACATTCATCTCTTCAGGCTTTTTCTTCTAACCAATGATTTTCATAAACCTTCAAGATACCCTTAGAAATCAATCAACAACAGAACGGGAAAATTTAAGAAATAGCTATTTGCGTAAACTAGTGTTCCTTTGGTTCTTTTTCATTACTATCATTGAATGTATAGTGTTTTCAATCCTTTTATCCCATTAAATGTTAAATACAGTTATTAGTTTCGTAGATTTTAAGAACCTTAAAAATTAATATAAAAAAAACCACCAAGAGAAAGTGAATACATTTTTTCTCTCAGTGTTGATGATAGCCAAAACGTTAAACTCATCTTGATTCACTTATAAAATTTGGCAGTCGATCTCATCTGGTTTATAAAATACAAAATAAAGATGTCATTTAAATACGTATTTAAACACAACTATAATAGCCATTACTGTAACACACACGCAATAACTTGCCCATCCTGCGTCGAGTACTAATAAGTCATACTCTAGCTAAGTCTTAAATTTGGTTAGACGTCGATTAACATTGTCATGCAAAAGTCACAATTTCACGGATAGGGGTCTTATCATTTTTCGTAACTGATGAAATAAAAGATGGTCTTCTTAAAATACTGAGAACTTCGAAATAAACAAATTGTAATACTCTTCGGAGTCGATTGGTGGATCAGTAAATGGCAAAAAAAAATGAGAGAAGTAACTTTTGAGAAATAAAATTTCGAGAATTTTACCAAAAGGACGTCTACCGCTTGCCTTTTACTACAGTATTTACTGTAAGCCCGTTACTCTGAAACGATAAGGAATCCATGTATCCAATTTTTAGGACGGTAGTTTCATCAAGCGATTTATGATTATTTTCATTCAATCCACATCAGATAAACAGTGAGATTTCGTAGGTTATAGGCTGAAGAACATACAACATTTCTAATCTGATGCTCTACAGTCCCACTTTATGAGAGATGTATTTCTTCGAGTCATTCTTCTAATTGCGAGCTAAAAATTATACATATATCAGAGAAGGATAGTGGACACATTATTTTAGATAAAATCAAAATGAATCGAGCAAATTGCAACCCGTCCTCCTCTCCCAACGAGAAAGTTTTTCCTTTCTATTCCCCTTTGGCAACTAAGGGTTTATTTTGTCCTTCTCCCCCACCTATTTTGTTTTGTCCTGTTTAACAGTTTTCCAAGAATTTTACCCTTTCACCTGCACACACACTTTTGTTCCCTCTCATTCTTTCTTCTTTTTCAAGGCACACGCCATATGGAGGATCGCGTATTTATGTAAATGTTGAAGATGGTGCTAGTAAACGTCAAAGCTAATTGTGAGAATTTGCTACAGTGTTGTTATAACGATAATTTAATTTTACAAATTCTTGGATTATATAATCTATAGGAGTCACGAGAGTAAGGGGAAATGGTAATCTAGAAAAGATTATTCCTTATTTAAATCAATCGAATGAGCTTTAACTTTGGGGAACTCCATAGGTAACTAAGCACAAGGAAATAAATAACTTTGTCAAAGAAACACGACTTTTTGTGTGGAAGATGTGGAACTTTTATTTCCTTGTGTTTATTCCTTAGTTATTTCTCTTCATGATAGAACGCTTTTCAATTGGGAAAGTTAAACGAAAGGGTTGTAAAAGCAATCAAATTAAATTATAATAATCCACCGAATTATGCACATATCTTATGTATAAAAATTCAGCCTGCATATGTTTGTGCCCGCAAAACTCAAAAATCACTTGGTCGATTGACTTGAAATTTTTATAGAACATTGCATTCAAATATATATATACGAAAGTGTTTATATTGTAAAAAATGGTGACACTTCGTCCTTGCTTCGATCCCAGACGAGTCCAAGCATTTCCGTAAGAAATGCACGTAAAGTTCATTTTTGTCGCTGCATGCTTCATTTCTTTTGCAAAATTAAATTAAAAATAATAGTCATACGAGATTGAGACAAGAACCAATAGCAGAGTAAATGAATAGAAAACCATATTTTGGTCGTTTATTGTTGTTTCCGAATAGAATTTTCGAGAATTTTACGGAATACGAAAAGTTTTGTGAGTATAAACAACCGGTCCCCCTGACGACAAATGCCATTGTTGAATCCGAGATCCTGCGTTTTGGCCTATTTGAAATTAAGAAGAAGAGAAAAGTTGCTGGTTTCGTTCACATTGATGAACATAATCAATCGTTGGAAGTGATTTAAACGATCGATTTTCGAAAAACGAAATGTGAGTTAATTTGATACCGAATGTTGTATTCAGTTAAATTCATTTGCATTGCTTTGGAAATGATTTAATATGTAATCTGTTATCGAAAATTAAAGTGAGATTGACTTTGATTGCTGCATTCAATTCGATTCATTTCTTTAGTTATATTCCAGTCGATCGTCGTCAAATTCAATAGTACGCGTTAACACACCAAATGTCGCGGCAGATAATGGATAGTAGTAAATGATTTTTATATATATAACGAAAATTCTCCATCCAAACGCGAGAGCCGAGCTAGCGTAACGTACCATGTTCTCCATCTTTCTTTTCTCTCCCTCCCTTTTCGAGAGAAAGGCTCGCCGGCCCGAAATTTGGACTTAGAATATCTTGGTGGGTCAGGGGTGGTAACTTTTTTTTGCTGTTAGCTGTACCTCAAAAAATAATTCCGAAAATCCCGAATCTGGCATCGAAATAATGACACTGAGGTTCAAAGTCGCTCTTTTCTGGCGGTTGCATCCTGTGGCCAACACGTCCTAAATATTTCAGGTCCACAAGTCATTGGCACTTGAGGAACATGCTTAGAATTTTGGTCCCCTATGAATGAACGAATCTATATATATACATATATATTCGAGTAAATGTAGCTTTCACTCTGCAAGCATTTGTTTAAAGTACTGTACTTTGCGAAGTTCTATTCCCTTTTAAAATATAGAGCATTGGAACCCAAATTTCTCTCTGTAAAGATCGATTCTGTATGCAAGTGACCTGGTGTCGAATCCAGGACTTTTGTAATATGAAATTTGCTTTGGGATAATCTGACAGTTTCTATAATTCCAAGTCGATTATCGGGAATGTCTGAAAAGAAATTCCGTATTTGCGTTTAATTGAATGCAAATCGTGCCCTGGCGTAGAACCAGTGCTCATACGGTAACCGATAAATCATGTTGAGAAAACATTCATTACTTCTGTTCACATGCATGGTCGTACAAATTCCAACTTCTCGGTAAATCGATCATACAAAATTCCCGCCATACTTTTCAAATAGTAGAGACGCCTGGTGTCAACCCCAGAAACTTTTGGAAGTTTTGAATACTTGACCTGGTCTATAAAACCCTCTTTAATCCAAAGATTGTAGTTGATATCATACCGGGAAGGACCTAAAATACTAATACCCATGTGCAATTCAAAAAGGAATGTAAGCGGCGCTCTGGCATCGAACCGAGGATCATCAGGAAAGCAGTAAACTGGGTGTATGAAATTTACTTCTGTTCACTTGCCGTGTATCACGTTTCCATTTTCTCGGATTCAATGAAAAGTCTTATGAATTACCGCAATGCATTTTAAATGGGAGACTATTTGCCCCGACATTGCGTCGAACTAAGGGTAATCTGCAAACATATGTTTGTGGTTTTTGTTGGATATGCACCAATTCCAGCGATCTCTCGAATGTCATCACCCCAATGTGGAAATGCCTCAAAAAAATTTCGAAAATTCCAGCAATGTATCTTTATGGAGAAAATCCTGAATTAGGGGCCTTCTGGCATCGAACTCATGACATGAGGTTCATAATCGCCCTTTTCTGGTGGTTACACGTTATGGTCAGTACGTCGTAAAAATTTCAAGTCAGTGATACTTTTTGAACATGGTTAGAATTTTGATCCCCTATGAATGAATGAATTTTCTAGCGTGTATTTATTTAGAATTCACAGCCTCTGGTGATTTACTTGTGGAAATACGTCTTTATATAACTTTGTTGAAATCCTAATAATTTAAACACTTACGGCCGTATTCATAGATTGTTTAGCAACCCTTAGCTACAGCTAACGTGTGACTTTTTCCAAATTCCGTATTCATAGATTTTGACTTGGCGCTGCTAAGGCTCTATTGGCATACAATGTAACTAAATAAAATAGTTATCGCTAGTGACTTGTTTAAAATGTATCTAGCGGATGATTTCGACGCCATAATGGAATTTCTTCCTCCGGTTTTCAGTATGAAGTTGAGCGATGAACCGATATTGTGTATTATTAGTTGTAAATTTGTTAGTTTTTACATTCTAATTTGATTGTTAACTGTATTTTATGTATGTCCTTAGTGTAGTATTAAATTTATTTATTGTTTGCATTCTTTTTGGTAGTCTATACGTAGCTGACAATATCGAGTTCATAAAAAGTTTTGTTCCTATTGCTCTAAAACGTATTTTTTCTTCATTTTAATAGTATTTATCACTTTCTACTCATTGTCTTTTCTGAGGGTAGTATCATTCCGTAATTTATCCTAAGCAACTTGTTTGAATTTGAATTAGCGTCTAGCTGTTTCTGAATTTGTATTCATATAAATTCGTTCTACGATGATACTTAAGTTTTTGAAGTAAAAGAGGTGAGAAAAATAGCACATGGATGATTTATTTAAGAATTTATTCGCCTAAAGTGAATCTGAGATACTGTGACAGAGAATTTTAGATATAAATATAGATTTGCGGAATTGTGAGGTGAAAGGTTACTTCGATTGATTGAGAGAAAGCCGAAGAAAGGAAGTTATATTTTTCATTTGTGAATGGAATGATTATCTCTTGCCTTTAGTTACAGTTTAGAGAAATGTATGTGTTACATTTACTTTTGACTCAATATTCAGTGTTTTTCATGAGAGATAGTATAAAAGCTACTTTAAGTATGCATGATAAAGATAAGTGGATGAATGATAATGGTGAATGATGTTAATGTAAGTTAATGTGAATTTATAATTTGTTTCAAAACATTCATTTTTAAATCTGTCCATCAAAAGTTTTACTTTAAGTGTTGCATGCTTTTTTTGTGAGAACAGTGTTGTTTATGTCATATTTTGCAATTGGCAGATACATTTAAAAGGATAAATGGAAAATGCATTCCTTCAATTCTTAATATCACCATGAAAGAGAGAAACTTTTGTAGGGAAATTTATTGAACATTTACATTTCTAGTTTAATTCATAAGGCTATAATGGAAATATCGTTGTGATGACCCTCTGTAGGTTTTTTGTGTGAGCTTGCACCATTCTCATATAAAAATTTTACTTAATCTTCTACATTGCAAATCTGCTAACATTTCTGATATACTATATTAATTATTTTTAGCAATGCTATGAAAGTGAAGTAATAATCAAGCCATTTCTATGTGAATGAACCTTAAAAGTTGATCAGTGATACATGGCATAGCCAGATTGAAGAAATATGGCCATGTGAAAATGTTTATATACCTACTCTTATTAAATAATTTTGCTTGTTATCTCAAATATTTTTATTTTAGCTTAACTTGATCTCTCATATATGCTATTTCAAGTTTTAGACTTATGTTATAAATATGATATTGTGAAATCACCAGTGATACCAATGATGTCCAATACCAATCATCTTCCAGGACATTTTCATTGCCTCTCTGTATTTATACCTCTTCGTAATGAAAGAATAATTGAGTATAGATGTAATAGACTAATTTCTATGAATAAATTTAACTTCCAACCATTTTCCTCAAACTTTTGACAATTATTTCTGGAGAATGTAACTAGTTTATAAATCTAAACCAATTTATACCTTTCCATTATCATGTTGCCGGTTAAATAAAAACTGTAATTTACCTTTCATTGATTCAAAATTCATTTCAGAGGTATGCTTGACTTTTCTAATGCAATAATATTCATTATTGTTACTAAGAAATGTAATATTCACAGGAAGCATAATAACTACTGACTTAAGTCCATATCTGTGAGTATAAATAGCAACAAATTGTAAGAAAGAACATAATTTTCTCTGGAAATGATGGTTTAGCTGCCAACAGGTATTTCTCAAATCGTCTTGTGTCCAGTTAATCTCTTCATGACCCCCTTTCCGAATGCTTATTTATACTAAATATGAACTTAGGGTCTCAAATGAATGTCATTATATGAAAAATGAGAAATCTTAACAAATAATACAACTTAAATTACCTGAATATCTACCCTGCCACTTTAAGTTATTGAAAAGACATATAATCTAGGTAAATTGTAGACTTAGTGAACTCACCTTACCTGCCTTTCATATATTTATACCATACTATTTACGGCATAAAAGCCTTAACGATTGATTTTTAGATATTTTAATTGAATAAACGACTCTAAAAATCAACGATGTAAAGACTATCTCCATCGTATCAATAAGAAGAGCGTATGAATGTTTGCCCATCCTAGACATCATCTGTACGTTTTGAATTTATGTTATGTTATTTGTACCATAGAAAAGCAATACGATAGATTTTACTTGAGAATATTTCAATACATCAAACAGCAGGAAGAATTGATTATAGAGATACCATATCAATCGCTTTAATAAGAAAAATCGGATGAAAATTAGCCTTTCCTTCGGGCAGAAGCAATATAAACAACTTCTTTTTCATTTGTTTGAGGTCCTGATGCAAGGTTGCCAAATCGAGAATGTCACTTTCCGCCGTATAGCAGTTGTCTACGTAGCAACCTCTAGTTACACGCTAGTTGAAATCTATGAATACCACATTTTAGTTAGTCGTTAATCACTCGAAAGTGAATCACTACGTAGCAACCTCTAGTTAAACGCTAAATCAACAATCTATGAATACGGCCGTTAGTACTTTAGTAGATTTTCAACAATAACAAATAAGCTAACAACAAAATCATTCCAATTGATGTGATTTTGGATCATCATGTGCAGCAAAATAGAGTGCATTTAATTTATGATTGGTAGATTCTTGATATTAATTTGTTAGTTTCGTGATATGGTTAGTCAGTTAAACTACAAAAAGAGTGTTTAGTGCACTTATTTTTATGTTATTATTTACTTATGTGATTAAAACACTTGATGGGCGACCTCCGTAGGTCTTAAAAAAGTAGAATTTTGAATGCGGGTACAAAATTCCGCAAGAAAACTTAGATATGGATCGTCAGACCTAAGGCACGCATACGGGAACATCAGATTCAAACTAAAAAAATGTAACATTACTAACGCACATATAATATTTATGGTTTTCCTTTCTTTCGAGTTATTAAGTTCGTAATGAGCCGTTGGGAAAGACCGGCGCACTTTTGTCTGGTTTAGTCTGAATTAAGATACATTGCGAATGAATTATCCAGAATTGGAGCCAATTAACTACTATGTAACGGATGTTTGAAAATTCGCAATCAGCAATGTTTACCCTGTTAATTGCAAGTTGTTGAGCCGATGCGAGGCCGACGGCAAAAACATCGCAAATCAATCGCAGTCTTAATGTAACGAGGAATGTTTAAATGCAGCTGGAGGAGAAAAGCATTCATTGAGGATTCTTGGTCATCCTTGAATGCAGAATGAACAATTTGTATATCTCATTGACAAAAATAATACATCCTGTCTAAGAACAAAATTGTCCGGCTCACGCACGTGAGATCTTTACATGGTGTCCATCGAAAGTCATGAAATGTATATTTATGCCACTACTGTTCGTTCCTAATTGTTGGATTTGGTAGTGGGGATGCACCAAAGGACCTCTGAAGTCAGGAAAGCTGATCTTAAGCTTATGGGGAGTCTACTTTACCGTAAGTTACAAGGTGGGTAATGCAGTTTAAGGCCATCAACAAGCGATGAAGAAGTGTTTCACCAAAAGGATGTATGCCGATTACTACGAGGGCCATCCGCGACTGTCTGCAGAACAGTCCTCCCGACCAAACGACGTCTTTCCGATGTCCGCACTCACGCCATTTTGACAGCGTTGAGGCTAACCAGGGGGTCGTGACAACAACGATGTTCCCATCGAAGCAATCCCGGGTTCGATTCCCGGTCCCTTCGGACTTATCCCAAGTCTATTCTTCCTCGGCAGTATTCTCTTATTTTTAAAAGCTTGTACTTTCCTCGATCATGGCTTGTAAATAGCTTTTTATGAACTTACTAGCTGAAGCGCCCGTTGATTCTCAACGGGGATTATAAAAGTAGATTAAATTCAAGTTGCCGGTCGTGCAATGCGTAAATTCCCTTTAGAATACAGTCTAAAATCCCAAGCTGTTCTTACTATACAGGAAAATGCATGAGCTCGGCTCAACAATCGCATTGATCGTCAGGAGGATTTGCTTGTTTACAACCTCAACAATTTTGGAAAATTCATACTTATTTTGTCGAAATTCTCAAAATTTCGATTCGGAAACCATATTCCACGATCAAAATTAGAATATTCATTAAATTTCCGTACTTTTGCTTCTTGTCTCGACTCTGCACGACTATTTTTCTATTTTAATTCTTCAAAAGAAATATAGCCTGCTACAGATAAAAGTGAAGATTAGATTTAATCTTTATGGAAACACATCTGAGCGATCTTGGTACGAATCCAGCAAAATTATCGAATAAAATTGAGACAGTGCGTCCTTCCTGGTCCCAGAAAACACGTATGCAAAGTTTGACGCGAATCTGGCGAACGGTTTGTACTAAAATCGAAGACACACAACATACAACAATTCTGACGATACATCAAATACTCTCCCGAATGTTGATAAACCTGAATCAATGTCGAAAATCACCTTCAGAGAAGACGGCATCATTAAACTATTGCAACAGATTAAACCGAATAAAGCTCCGGGTCCTGAAGACATACCGGCTCGAGTGTTCAAGGAAGTTGCGGAGAGCGTAGCACCTTTTCTTAAAGTTATATTTGACAAGAGTATGAGTGAAGGAAAGGTCCCGAAAGATTGGAAAATTGCGAATGTCACGCCAATATTTAAAAGTGGCTCTAAGGACGATCCAGCTAATTACAGGCCTATATCTTTAACATCACTGAGCGGTAAAATTATGGAACATATAATAATATCTTGGAGTAACTCTCACGAATAATCTATCATGGAGTGCCCACATCCGAAATATATGTGGAAAAGCACTTAAGAAACTCGGCTTCGTTAAAAGAATAGTCGGTAGGAGCGAAGAAAAGGTTCGCGAGCGATGTTACTTAGCGTTAGTTAGGCCTCACCTTGAGTATGCATGTAGTGTATGGGACCCCGCCGAGAAATGTCATATTCGGGATTTAGAAAAAGTACAACGAAAGGCGATACGATTTGTAAAGAATTGCTACGATAAAACAGCGAGTGTCACTCAGATGTTACAGGACGCGGGATGGGAATCATTAGAAGATAGAAGAAAAATTCAAAGGATAAATTTATTAAATAAGTTCAGAGAAATTACGTTTTTAGATGATGTAACCGATATAATGCGACCCCCCTGTTATATGGGCCGTGCTGATACTGCCCGAAAGATTAGGGAAATAGATGCTAAAACGAATCGTTTCAAAAATTCATTTTTTCCGCGAAGTATACGCGAAAGCAACCGTTTAGGAAAATAGAGTCAAGGTGCTTGCACCCCCTGCCACACGCCGAAAGGTGGCTTGCAGGGTTCTTACATAGACATAGACATACAAACAAACGCACAAACCCACAGAATATTTGCTTTTTATCATACAAGACATCTAACTTCCCTCATCCATGAGCTGGTAATCTCCTGACTGCAAATACGTACCTGCAATTGCTGGTTACCTTCTTACAGAAAATTTCTCGTTATCCATGTAATATATCGTCCTCTTCAATCATCAGCTTTATGAGCCTAAAGTCCACGAGTATTTTTACGGGATAAAACATGAGCTCGGATTCAACAATGGGATCGGTCGTCAGAGGGATGAGTTGTTTATAGCCTCGATTTTTCACAAAATATTTGTATATTTTACCAATATTCTCGCAAATTCTAATCGAAAGTAAGATTCCATGACCAAAATAAGAATCTCTGTTCGATTTTCTTTCTTTTGGTGTTTGTCTCGACTCTGTACGACTATTTCTTCTAATTTAATTCTTCAGGAGAAATAAAGCCTGCAACCGATGAAAGGGAAGCTTACGTGTATTCCTTATGGAAATCTATCTGAGCGATCTTGGTTCGAACCCAGCAAAATTTTTGAATAAAAATGCGACAGTACTTCCTTCCTGATATCAGAGGACACGTATGCAACGTTTGAGACAAATCGGGCAAACGGTGTGGACTCCAATCCAAGACAAACAAACAAACCCACAAACACACAAACCCACAGAATTTCTGCTTAATATATTGTTACAAGGCTGGAGAGTGGGGGACTTGTGTTGGTAACGAGTTTGTTTTAGCGACGGTGTTGATTGTTGTGAGGGACAGTGAATGAAAGATTGGATCGTTTTGACGGTTTTAATTTGATATTTGGCTTTGCTCGATTGAGTTTAGGAAATAAAGTTTGTTGTTTCTTTTAAAACGAGTCTCACTTATCCCCGAACTCACGGTTTTCGTAACAATATATAGATTGACACGGATCTAAACTTCGCTTTTTTTTATTCCATTAGTTGGACGTTAAATCCTCTTAAGTTATATGTTGAATTCCAGTGACTTGCAGTGTGAAATAATTGCGACATTTTTAGAAAATCGGTGTAAAATATACTCCAACAGCTTCAAATATCTAGACATTGCAAAGGCTAAAATGTTTCATAGCCTTTTATCGATTTCCATTCTGCGTACACAAAATCTAGGGAAACATTTAGGTTCAAATGTTGCGATCGTTGATTTTGTGGGAATGCTCTATGTGCTGACCCGAATTCGACTCTAAAAGACTTCGCCGGTGAAATATGTGCATACATGAACTGTTATCGAAAAGAGAATTGTAGAAAATGAAAAGGGGTTATCCAGATCTCTTTGGCAGTCACACTTATTCGTTTAAGAAGCTGATAAGAAACGCAGTATTGATTATTTCCCCTTTAAAATGTTCCCAACGTTTTCAAATGATTCGCACTGATATTGAGATGAAACTAACAAATAAATGAATTTTTACTACATATCGATGCTGTTAAGTTTACGGTTATTAACTAGGATTAATTCATATTTGGACTTTAAACCCTGTTATTTATAATATAATTCTAGTTGCCGTATCTTGATGGAATATTTGTTTTTCGAATTTCCATTGAGAAGAAAGAATTTTTCACTTAATTTTGTCTTTTTCGTGACTGCCATTACCTAAATACTTCTACCGCCACCACTTCTATCTTCGTCACTTATTGCATTCTATGACAAGTTTTATTCTTAGGGGACTAATTATGTACTCTAAGCATTCAAACTGGGAGAAAATACGTTTCTGTGACGCCCAGTGCACGTATTAGACAATTTACGGAGGAGGTGGATTATTGGTGAGGTGTAATGTAACGCATTCAAAAATCAATTATTCGGGATCTAAGGATAAAGTAACGTGATTTACATCGATTCCTGCGCCATAAACAGTTTGGGTTTACAAAAGTTTGGATAATAAACGATCTTAATGAACGAATTAAATTCGTAAACCTAGATTAGGTTTCACTGCCGTTCGTTGCTGGTAGGGAAATGGCTTCTTCGATAGGGTCATCTCTTCTTTCCGCCGAGAGACTAGCAAAAGATACCTTCCTAATAGTAATCGTGCGTACTTCCATCATAGCAGTTCCATGATTGCTTGGAAGCTGTAAATAGAATTCTTTAGAGTTGACTCAAGAGGGTTCTCTTGATTTGAGGGCCTTATTCAAAGAGACCGCAAAGATGGATCCTCGTGACCTCTTTGGAAAGCCCTTGAAACTCTCGTTTCCTATTGATCGACTGAGCGAACTTCCATCTCATAAAATAATTAATACGGAATTGCACATTTCTGTAACCATCTCAAAGCCAATGGATGTTTGTTCCCGAATGTTGGAAGATATCTGCGATGTTGTTTCTCCTTCATATGTGAATGGCTTTGGCAATGGCGGTTTTAATATGAGAAGAGCATGTTAAAATAACTACAGCTTTGAAATATTTGCGGGGGTTACAAAATTATAAAGCTATTTTCATCCGGAAATCGAGGGAAATAAAATCTTATGGAAAAGGTATTGAATTAAATACATTTTAACGCGTCTTCGAATGTTCTTCCGAAGTGGTCGTATCCTTCGAGTGCCTCGCATGTAACAACGCAATCCGAACTCTTTTTCGTCCAAGATCTTTCATTTGAAAGGTTTGCGGAAAATTCCCCGATCTTAAAATATCACAAACCTTTTTCGTTTTCTGCTCTGCACTGTTAAATGACTCGCAGCATCCTTCTTTATTGCAATACATCTCCTCTTGTTAATCTTAAGAACCCCGTTTGTCCATGTTTTAATTAATAATTGCCTCGTTTCCCTACAAATAGCGCTGGACAGGATACAAAAGTCCAATTTCTGCGTGGATTCGTTCTCTCAATTATGAAATTGTAGACTTTGTGCTTTTAATTCTGTGCGACATAAGCTCTTTTTATATTCTGGACAATTTGGTAAATAATTCTTGCGAGCGTCTGCTTTTATAGCGCCATACCTTAAAATACGATGAATAAAGTCTTTTCTCCCACATTTTTGCTGTTTCTGCAATTTATCAACGTCCTCAGTTCACTTATTTATTTCTTTGTACCGCCGCTGTTAGTCACGTGGGCGACGTTAGCTAATTCAACAACCAATATATTTGTATCAATACAATACACCCACCTACATAAAATGTTAACATGCATAAACGAAACAATAATAATAAAAACAAATAAAAATGTAAATATACAAATTATATATGGATTATTATAAAAAATAAAGCGCGCAGTGAAATAGCTGTAAGTTAATTATGAATTTTAAATAACTTCGATGCAACCCTAATTCTAATTTATCGTGCTTCGATCGAGAAATGCATTCGTTGTACATTATGTTGCCTCCGAGCAGTTGTTTTCGTTATGCTTTCCAGATGCGTTTCAACCCGCTCGTTCACGGAAAATGCGTTTCGCTGTGTTCGCCCGGAATTCGATCGAGAGGAGTCCTCGTAAATGCCTCCACGACTATAGCAGCATTCATACCGTTGTCTTCTATTTATTCTATTTTAGGTAGATCCCTGCTTCTGCGATTAATCTACAGTTTGTCGATACCAGAATACTTCTGTACAGCCATTCAAATGATTATATTACGTTTAGTAAGAAATTGAAATTTATTTCCGTCGATTAACTTGTAAAGATGCTTTAGCGTTAAGTTCGTTGCAAGGGAAGAAAAAGTGGGAAACGACTGTTAATGAATTAGAGGTATAAAATCTCCAATATCCGTCTTTGTTCCTCGTCTCATTCACAGGTGTTCGGAGATCGCCGTCCTTTCTAGAAACTCCCAATGAATACCGGTTAGTGATGCTAGGGACGCCGGTTATTGTGTATTTTAAACCTTTGAGTCCGTTGAAATTCTTCAAATTGTGGCCTCTACCAAGTTGTTTTCTTTATGGAGTATTATGAAGGAGTTCCACGAAATAACACCTGAAAACGTCTCATAAATTCTTCAAATTGAGAGAATCCGTTGTAACCCGCCTCTGATCTTAACTTGGCTGAAAGTAAATCCTTATAGTTTGTTTATTTCGTAGCTCGGACGATTTAGTTTAAGAAAGAATTAGATATAAACGCGATGATAGCTCTTGTGATGCAGGGGCAAGTTTTCCGTTTTAACAACTCCTGTAAATTCGCGTGCCTTCGTTCTCAGGTGCCTCATCGCTTTGATTTCGGGGAATATTTGAGATCGTTTATAATTTCAGTTTGTTTATCTCGAATGGGGTCATTGCAATTGCATCGCATGAATGCGTTCGCCGACGATTTGTGATATGTTTTCAAACCCTCTCCATTCACTTCTTTATCTTCGTTGCTATGGGATTTATTATAAAAGATCGAGAATTTCTCACGCAAATCTTTCCGCTCTTATTACTTTCGATTCTCGATGAAAGTTGCGGAAGTATTAATAGTCAGTGTAATTAAGAAACGGTAGTGGAAAAGTACCAACTCTTTTCCTCATGATGGATTTCTACAAGACGTGCGAACTTTGATGCAATCACCTGCTTCAAATATTCCTATTTCGAAACTTTCTTTTCAAAACAAATTGAAATTAAAGTCGACCTGATTATCTTTTCTAAAGTTTTTGGAGGAACACTTAAGAAAAATATAGGAATCGAACCTTAGTACCCCAACATTCCAAGCAGGTATTTTAAACTCTAAATTGCCATGGCGAGTCAATTTTTCTGTGCCCATACTAAATTCTATATATATTATCACCATTGTTACCTCTAAATGTCCACTTCCTTGTAGGAATCTTATTAAAGTAAGAATTTGTAAAATTGTTCCTTCTGCAAACTCTACCAGGCGGTAGCCTCGTTCATTTCTCTGGTTCAGTCCGCGCTGCTCTGCGACGGAGTCATCAGCTTCCCGCTGAACTATACGAGCAATGAAATCGCTGTCTGAATTTATAGCAGTGGACCTCTTTGTCATGTTCAGTACCGACAGTTTGGTAGAAGTTTTCAATTTTTTCTTCGCTGCTTGCCTCTGTGCCGCTTAACGCTCATTGATCTTTAGTGTGAGTTTACAAATTCTGTCTGTTACACCTTCGATTTTTACCACATTATCCTTCCATCTGTTGTTGATCAAGAATCCAACGCCTCCATTTCTTCCATCCTTGGTACACCTGTAAAAGAATAAATGTCCTTCCTTCAGTGTAAGTAGCTCCTCTGATTTTCTTCTGACTTCACTGAGACCGATGACATCCCATTTTATCTTCTCTGCTTCATTGAGTAATTCCAGCAATCGTTCTTCACTCTTCAGGCTGCGGCAGTTGTAGGTTGTGAATTGCAGGGTAGTAATTCTTTTCTTCATGATGGACCTCTTCAATGCCACCACCTCCCGGACATCCGAATGGGTGGTGCTCTTACGTCCGGATAAATTTCCATTAAATAAGCTAAATTGTACTTGTATTTGGGGGGGTTAGGACAATAATTCATTAGGGTGTCCTACTGCCGGTTGGTGAATACCACTTTCATTATTTGGCCGAAGATATCGTTGAAGCCTTCTTGTTGAAGCTGGGTCACCCCCAACCTCCGTTAACACCGTCATACATATAAATATGTGGCCAAAAAATGCCAACATGTTTTATAAATAAGATTTTATGGTTAATGAAAGACCATTTGTACGCTTCGACAGCAATTGCTGTCGAAGTGTACGAAGTGGTATTTCATTCATTGTGATGGCCTTCCACGAAGTAACGCCATCTCATATTGAGTTTATAAGATTTTATCATTATATAGAGTATTCAGGGCGACTTTTCCTTTTATTAGCCTCCCAACACAGATCGGTTGAAACACACTTCTTATTTAAAATCTTAAATTTAAGTAGTATTAGTTAAAAATACAGAATATATTTTTTATAAACCGTCACCATTTAAGTATAATTGTTTTAGTTCTTGTTGTCATCGCCATCATCATGTTTTGTTTCAGTTTAATATGCTTCCTTAAACTTTGACCGTCCCTAAAATTACAGTTTCAGAGGAAATATCATCCAAAAATCCAAAAAGACGAGCTATGTCTACAGCTTTTGGAATTAGGATTTAAAAAAACATACAATTTTTTGTAGAAAGACAAAACATTTGCACTTCTGTTTTGAACTGTTCCCAACCATTTCTATTCCGTTCTCTTTAATGTCGCCATTACGAGCTACGTTGGCTTTTACTGCGGTTGTTGCAGTGGCCAATGTATGGAATACGGTAGAATAACATTAATTCTTAGTTTCGGAATCCCAAAAGATATTCGTGTCACATTTGTAGTTGTGCCTCGGGTCAATCGATGGGCTATCGGGAAATGAGTTTTCGTTTAACGGAAATATTTATCGCGCCCTTATTTTTTACTTCCTCGTCCTTCATTGCAAATTGCGTTAAACTCCTTCATTCCAAAATCTGCGAAAAGGTGGCAGTAGTAGAGGCATATGTGGCGCCATCAGGCGAGTAAACAGTGAACTAGGTCCGAGGAGACGTATCGTTGTTTTGGGTCAATTGTTGACCATTGCGCAATTCATAATTTGCCCTTAATTACGTCATTCTTCATTCCGTTCTTTTGTCTATTTTACTGGATTAATGAGAAAAATAATTTATTTGCTATAAAAAAAACTAAATTTGCACCTTTTAAGGTTCCTTTGATGCAAGAGACGGAAATCACGCGAATGAGAAATTCTGAATTGCCAAATAAAACGTTAAAAACAACTGAGAATCTACTTAATGGCGATTCACGACGTTCTCTAAAAATGTAGAACTCATAGAAATATTTACTTAAGAGAAGAGCCAAGTGGAATCTCATCAATTGCATTTGCCAGAGGAATGGCTTGTTTATTTAGAATATTTATAAATTAAAGCTCCATGGAGAACTTATAAATGATGTTATTGCGATGAAAGGTCTATATTTACACTTAATTGAAAGACTCCAACCCATCGCCATGCATTTCAAAATAATTAATTGAAAGTGAATAATAAAACATGAGAAGAATTGTTCAAAAGGTTAGAGTTTCTTAGGAAAAAACATTATCCGCTGCAGAAAATTAAGGGAATCCTGCGTAAATGTGTAATTACTAAAAGATGAGAAAAAACGAGACGAAAAACGCTACGAATAAGCGGGTGCGTGACAATGCAATGAGCTCACAATTTAACGATAGATGTAAATGAAAATACGCCAGGAAATAAGTGTATCAAAAAGTATTTAAATTCAGTGCTTGATTATACAAAACAGTAAAAACGAGTATAAAAATTTTGCAGCCGCCTGGCGTCGAACCCATCACATTTGGTGACAGTGCTATTGTTATTATTATTATAGAAGAGCGCGTTCTTAGTGATTTTTGAATTCTTTATCGTTACCGGAAGTATGTACCTTAAACATTTTTTCTAAAATTCGTGTGTCCATAGCCCTTATTTATGTATCGTGGTTTTCATTCGTTGACATAAATTCTCATTTCATTCATTTTCTCAAAGTGCTTTTAATTTATAATCGAAACCACCGATTAAAATCGAATCGATATTAAACGACCAAAATAAGAATCTAAATTTAATTTCCTTTCTTTCGGGACTCGTAGGAGCGTCATTCAATTCTTCAAATGAGACGGTGAAAACGAACGCGCATTTCTTACTGACAAGGGAAACGCCATGTTTGTGGAAAACGAATCTTTCCAGTCTTTGCTTAAAAATAATTTTTTATGGCCTTTGTTTATGAAAAATTAGCAACTGAAAATCGGAGTCAGGCACACGCATTACCACGCTGATTCGTTTATTTTGGATGAGGAAGATGCTGCGCGTTTGTGGACATCGGAAACTGTTCGATAGCAATCAGGTTAAGTTTAATTCATTAACTTTATGGGACGATTTATAACGACTCAGAAATTAGCCGGTTAACTTTTATCTGATCATCGACGATCCTCATTATTTTGCGACTTCTTGCGATGTGCGTGATTTTGAGCACAATTTCATTATCGCCCTCACTTCCGTTTGTCGATTTCGTGCCAGATTGCGTTATCCCCCGTGATTAGCGTGCTCGTGCTTTCCACTCAAATAACACGTTTCTTTAACCAGATTCCTAAGATAAGGAGCTCTGCCGTCTTAATCCCGTAACATTACTCTCTAATTATTCGATTCGGTTATGGAACTGTATTGCCATTGGACAGCCGCCGTCCAATCGCGTGGTTGTACTTGAATGTTAAACATTCTTCTAACCGATCTCCTCGTAAATTTACCACTTCGTAATTAATTCGCAATGCAAAATTAACCATATTATCGAAATCATTTTATGTTCTGTATTCAGGGTCGTGTTGTAGCTGATTGCATTAGTGTGTTGTCTTGTTTTGTTGAAATGGGGTTAGTGTAATCCAGAGGAGGACTCATTATCTTCGCATGAGTTCCATCATAACCCGATCGTTATGCAATTGTCTTACTTTGGTGTTAACTCTTAAATGCGGTTCCCAACTGGAGGATGGATTACTGCGACTCGGTCTTAATTGTATCAGAAACCATCGAATCAGGAAAGATAAGAAAAATCGAAACAATTGGACCGTGGAGGTATTGGGAAAGGTCCGCTGAAAAAGGTTGGGTTGCCATAGACCACATCTCGCAGATGGAGTTATTAAACGGTCCCTCTCTCCTAGCATCCTTTTTTTTCAATGAAAAGATTACGAATATTCTGTTACGTCGAGGAATTTCTACGTTGAAATGCTGCGTTCGACATTGATGACCAGAAAATTATTTGGTCAATAATTTCGATTTTTACATTTCAAAATAATTCTCGCGATTATCTTATATTTTCTCTCGCGTTATCGATTTCTGTTTTCCGGAGGATGTCTTGGAAAGCGCTTCTTGGCGACCTTTTTAAAGGCTCTCCCTCGATGGAAATCTCCTCTAAGAAATCTATCGGGATTGTAGGGAGGAAATTAGAGGAATGGTGCATTAGCACCAGAGGACATCTTTCTTTGCTCTTCATCATGAGTCGCCGAGGACCAAAATTGACGATTCAACCGCATATTTGGCTTCGATTCTTCTTTTTCGATCGAATGCGTGTTTCGCCATTTGATGAGATTTTCTATTCCTATCGATTTTATGCTTCTCAAAGTTTCCGCTCGTTCTAATTGTGATTTTTCGCGCATTGCCGAAAGGACGACTCCATTCCTTATTTAGACCCCGTCCATGGGCGTAGGAAAGCCAATTTGTTTATTGATTCCCTGTAGATGCGGTCATCTCGGACGAAAAGAGTATTCGCCTTTCGAATTCAGCCAAACAGCAATCAAGCGAAGGGAATTTTTGTCGATTTTCAGCGAATCGCGTTGCCTTTGTTGGAACCAATTGCGAAATGAAATTCTGCGAATGAAGATTCTTTCCGAGTTGCGAATTTGTGAAAGAGATCATTCGTCGCGCACATTTGACGGATTTTCTGCAGAATTCAAGTTTTCCTGATGCTTTAATAACGCGGACAAACAGAAGTTCGAGTCGAAAATTCCTTTCGAGAGATCGATGACCTTTAAAAGCAAAATCTTCTCACAATTTTCAAATAACCTTTAGTTCCCGTAATCCAATTCCGAAATTTCTTTTTTTAATCTCCATGCCTACTATTTGGCTGCGGCGTAAGAGATGTCCATCTTTAATTCAGTTGTCATGGTTATCTTGCAATTATTAGCTTTAATATTCAATTTTTGAGAACCTTCCATTCTTGTTGCCCTTCGCTAGGCCACATCAAAATTCGATTTATCACAAATTCTCCTTTACCTTGTGAATATACTGTGCTACCTTCTATCTGGTCACTCATAGTTCTGCGAGTTATTTAACTCCAAAAAGCAAACTTCCTCGGAATATAACGGCTATTTTTCCTCTGTTCTTCTTTGTACTTCTCTTCCTATAAATAATAATTTAGGAAATAAATTTTCATCAGGTGATATTAGATTAGTGCTTGCATTTCTGCGGAAACAGCTTCTTTGACTCTTCATTGCCATACGTAGAAATCAATGTTTTGGCGTGGAGCCGAATTTTTGCAATTTTGAGTTTTGAGTCTGTGAGCATTTGAACAGTTCTACTCCGTCTGGGCCGAAGGCGAGCAGCCATAAAATTATTGCGATTTCAGTGTCAAAACTCTATCAATCTCGATTCTATTAATTCGTTATAACAATTTATTGTAACAAAAACACTTGTAACAATAATAATAATAAGTTTGAACCTGACGATGGAGTAGTAGTTGAAACCGGTTGTGTGTTGTTAAATATTGCGGAATTGTACAGGTGTTTTATTATCATTGTTACGAGTTTTTTTGTTACAATAAATTGTTTTGTTTTGTGGAATTTAACCAAATATCATTTAAGCAGTTCGATTTCAATCCGTTGTAATCCTACTTCGAAGGCAGTCTTCTTCTTCTCGAAGTTTTTAATAAATGAGATGTCTCTTGTCATCAGCTAGAGGGTTCTCTTAACTTATTCAAATGGAAGTAATGAAAAATAATGCGGCTTATCTCATGCGTTCATATAGTCGCAGCCGTGAATAAGATCGAGAGTAAATGAAATATATCCTTTTCTCTATTTTGTACCAACTACACACAAGTCCCCGAATAGATCTTGCTCTATGTCACAGGAAAGTTTCGCCGTGGAATTATCTGTGTGTAATACTGGAGCCCAATCGTATATCAATTCGTTGCAAGAAGACTGTCAAGAAGTGCTTGTTCTGTAAATTAAAATTGAACACACAGTTTAGATTATTCATCTCGCAATGCACATTGGAATCCAAACATTTTAATTAAATCGATAATCAACTCCTCGACGAGGTTGCTGATTTTGTTGTCTAAACAGGAAAGCGTTTTTGTACCTATCTCCTTGTCAATTTACATGAATATGGCTGAACTGCAGTGGGTTTATATTATTTCCTAATTAAACTGTTTATGAAATTGTGTCTCAAAATAAATCTCCCTCGTCGACAATGCATACGTTGTGTGTAGGTCACTGCTCGAGCTCTCTTCGTAGATCACGCATTCGTGTTTCATTGTCTCGGTTTGGGTGAAAATAAAATGATGCAGATTCTATGCTTTGGAAGCAAATAAAACACGAATCCGATCTGAAACCGCCGCTTGTTCCGAAAGAAGGCGCTCGGAATTGATTATTTATTTTTCGTGCGTTCGATCGTCGTGACTTCATGTCCGCCGATTGTCCCTCGACCTTCGTCTAACCACCACTGAGTTGCTACATTTTTCAGTCTCTCCCCTAAACCCCAGTCCCTAATCGTTATCAGGTGCCACGTGGGTCTCTGACGTCGAGCGGTTCCAAGCAGTTCCGCATCCCTCCGACAGAGGCGCGGACGTAGAATTTCGTTTTATGACCAGGATTTCGTATAAATTAATTAGTCGTCGAGGTAATGAGTTATTAAGCTCAAGTGGCAATTGTTTTCGGTGTACCGATGCAATGGCATTCAAAAGGTTGGGACTGCTTTATGGCTCTCGGTTGATATCGTCGGTAATCCGTTTGAATTTATGACTAAACGTTCGTTATGATGGAATGACTGTCGAGGAAAAGTATTAAGCATGCAAACGAGCACTCCGGATCTGGTCGACACACGTAAGAAAGAAATGTTTTTGCAATTAAGTGATGGAGCAATTATTGAGTTACCCGTTAATCGAAGTACATTTCAGAGATCCGAAAATGCATGCGTGATAATGAATGGTCGTCACGTGTAGTGAAATTCTCTTTCGTGGAGTGTTTGTATGACGGCTTGAAGAACACGACCATTCTAAATTGTTTTCATTTTTATCATTATATTATTGTCACTTCTCATTTTTACCATTCTTTTCATTTAGTCGATCGAATTTTTCCACATTTCATGATTTTCTCACAGTTGTCCTTTACTGTGGATTTACATTTTTAGTCCTCGAAAGAGATGACTTGAGCGTTAACCTGTTTTAATTTTAGCTTTTAAATGGAACACATCGAAAAGAAATGACTTTCGACTTAGTTTTCGATTCCCGAATCGATTTTCACGGTCGTCACTTCGGGTGATATCGTTGACAAACGAAAGTGTTAAAGCATATATATAGTATAAAGATATAATTAGAGCATGAAGATATAAATATAGTTTAAAGATATTAGTAGAATATGTAGATTTTGAGTATTCAATACAGTGTAGAGAAACATCGTGTAGGCCCTGCAGTTTAAAGAACACTTTCTTCAGTGCTTTAGTATTCAAACATAATTCGAACGGCATCAGGAGCATCCATTCGCGTGAATAGCCGCCATAAGACAGGAGGTGTTTCCGGTGATTACGCTATCCGGAAAAAGAGACCAATATAGGCCAACTATCTCTCTCTGATTCATCCATCTGTAGTTAAGAGAATCTTACCAAAGGAATTTAATGTAAGCTTTAATTCGGTACATTCGGGTACGCAAACAGTAGAATCCTAAAGAATCAAAGTCTTGAAAAGTGAAAAGATTTTTAGACCATAGGTTCCTAAAAGTGTTCCTATATAGACTTACAGGGGTCTCATTGTCAAATAAAACAATAGTGGTCCGAGATTGTTTTCTATTTTTGAGATTGTTTTAGAGTTTTTGGAAGCCTAAGAACCAATTTATAAAGATGTCATAACCAAATGGAAACCAGATAAGGCATTTTATAAAAAAAAATCAATATCAAGCTGTAAGTCCATGGAAAATTTGAAGAGGTCCACGGAAAAAATAGTGGGAACCTCTGCTTTCCGAAATATTAGGGCGTTGGGTGGGAGTGTGAATGTGAGAAATAAAATGAATTCTTTGAATTGAAGATATGTTTGGAGGTATTTTCTTTAGGTTTCTCCTTCCGCAGTTGATTGGACGAAATATCGAATTTTATGCACAATTTGTTAATCACGAATCGCTGAAAAATCCCTCGGCATTACTAAACGATATACTCCGCCTGATTTCGGTTCTTTAATTTGAGGAATCTATCGCTAACAAGGTTTTGAAGGTATTTTGAATGTTGAATGGAAACGTGTTATATATTAATGCAGTCTACATTGGTTTGGAATACCTTCTGTTTACCTAAAAAAATAGTGTTTCTATTTTATCAAGACTTAGCTAGTCGCTTTCTTTCGCGTATCTTCAGTTGCTCAATACTCCCCCTACAACACTCTTTCGCCCCTACTCCCCCCACCACTTGTCTAAGCCTCGACAATTTGCCGAGCACGTGATGATGGCGTAGCGCGCCGGTCGTGTTTCTTTCTTTTCTCTGTGGAACGAATTTTGTCATTGTATTGTGTTGTATCAATAACACGGAATTCCTCCAAATATCGTTTTCTTATTCGGATTGTCTTTAGTCCAACGGTGAGATTCAATAATAAACATTTGTATTTTAACATTTGACTTTGTGCTTTGACGTTCTACATTGAATGTCCTGAACATGAAATAGTATTTCTTCGAAATGTTGGTAGGTCGGTGATTGAATGGAAAACGTAATTCGAGAGTATATAAAAAGTGAATGGTGAAAGTGTATCGATAGGAGAAACGGAGGCAACGGAGAGAAAGTATTGGTGGGATGAGTTACAAGGGGATGTTAATTCTGAAATTGTAAAGATTTCTCGTTAAATAATTGTAAGGAGCGAACCGAATTCGTGGGTAATGGACCCACTGACTAACTGAAACACAACAGAATTGATGTTTCGAGATGTATATTTGTAGGACACAGCGGAATACATCCGGAAGGCTGAAAGAAAAACCGTTTCTTTTCAATGAGTTCCATCATCTGGCACCCGTTCCTTTGGATGCGTGGGAACGCCCTTCTGCACGACACATGTCTGCCTTCTCATCCTCCGCCTTTGATTTGTATGATTTATGTCTTGCACGCACTAATTGTTTATTTTTTTCTGCATATCTAAATATACAGTAATGTAGATACAGTTGTGTATGTAGATATGCAATTAATGATGATGTGTACGTATCACTCTTGCCCTGCTGTTGCGTTTCCTGTCTCGTGATACAGCACTCTATTGCGAAGTCGCTGGGTTATTGCTGCATTCCCAAGATTCACTACCATAGGTCAGGAAAGGTAGAATCCATTGGTTGAAGCCCTTCTTCCTAAAGAAGATAGGCATTCTTCTGAATTCCTTCCCAGCCGTGTTTAATCCTACTGTTTACTTCAGTTTCGTTTTGTTCTCTCATGCTCCCACCTGTTATGTATATTCGTAACATACATATAGAGGTGCTGCAGAAGAATTTCCTTTGCTTTTCCTAGGTTTATTGCCCTATCTTCTTCCCAGCTATGAGTTCAAATGCTTAAATCCAGATTTTTACAATTGTTTGCGAAGAGTACAATTTGGTTGCGAAACGCCTCCCATTTTGACATATCTCTTCTTCTAGTGTTTCAACAACACAAAGGCCATAAGTTGATTTGAAGCAAGGCCCTCCTCAATCGTGTATTCTTTGCAATATTTTTGTTAATGGTGCGTAGGAGTCGGATAGCATCTACCCCATGGATTTCTAAAGCTTCGAATAAGTACTCACCGAAGGCCAAGATCTCGAATTCAACTGTCAATGTCTTGCCACCTGTGGATGTTGTCCATCGGACTCTTCGAGCATATTGTCTAGGGTGGGGAGGGTTCCCTTCAGACGTTCACCAATTATCCACATGAATGTGTTGTGCATAACTTCTTTGCTTGCATTCTTTCCGTAGAAGTGTAAATCTCTCAATGACTTTGGGGATTCATCCTCAGGCAATCATGACATTTCATGCCAACACCTCCTCTTTAACGTAGTAGTAGTAGTAGTAGTAGTAGTATTGTTAAAAGTGCTTCGACAGCTTAGGTCATTTCGCACATTGACTCCACCGGGATCCTCTTTAACGTCCGGATGGATTTCCATTAAAGGAGCTCATCGTGTTTTGGGGGTTTGGTTCAACGATTCGCCAGGCTGTCCCACAGCCACTTTCATTATTTGGCCGGAGATATTGTGGAAGCCTTCTTAGCATGGTTGGACCAGGGTGTCCGTTTACTAAACACCTCCGCCCCATTGAACTGCGACATTGAGAAAGGGTTGGCTTTCTAACCAGTTGAATTTGCTGTTAATAGTTTCGCCTCGTAAAGAGCGTATAACATGTTCAATCATCCCAATTGCTTTGTTTTCGGGTAAAGCTTACTCGGATTTTATTTTAGATTTTTCAACTATTCTTCGCTTCGAATTATTCGGGCACTTTTTTCAATTGAAAAGAAAGTTCACTCTTTGATTAGAGAAAAGCGTCTTTTATGCGTTCCTTCGTTGCGTCGATGCCCAATTGCCGATTCTTCTATTTGTTCTTTTGACTCGAGTGTTCTTTAGGGGGTTCTCTCGTCTTAAGCAATGGATTGTAGTCGTTTTACGTCCTCGCGTTTATGAATTGTATTGATATTTTCTTTCATAAGTATTATGTTAAATGGTAAGGTAAACACGTAATAAACGTTCGTGGACATATCAGATTTACTATGTATGTTTGCATAAAATACTCTACCACTGAATTGTGGTATCGGCGTTCGTATTCTGATCAACGTAATATCTTTGCATTTGAGATGCTCGTATCGTCTTTGTGGACTGTTAATTTAATGAATTGGAACAAATGTTTGAATTGCCGTGTGGGGGCGAATGAGTCAGCGCTTTCTCGACGCCACGATGCGGTCTTGGGTTCGATCCCCGCGGTCATTCACCCTCTTCGATATTCAGGTCAGAAATACGCAATTTACAGTTGTAGTCGATGCTTGGATTTGCTGGTCTCCCATTGGAACACTTTTGAATGCATCTCCATTTTAATTCAATGAATTTCCCGCGTCATAAACAGTCGTTACTTATTGTTTTATTTAGCTATTTAATGCATTATAACAGAACCTTTGCTTTTACAATAGTGGAAGGATGTTCTTTAGGTAAGAAGTCGCAACTTGTAAACATTCTGTTTTATTATCTAAGATGTATTAAGAGGTCCAAATTATTAGGTACATCCGAAATTATAAATCTCTCGAATCAGACAAAAGACATTTTTAGCGCTTAAATATATTAATAAACGAGCTAATCAAGTTCTTTGTAGCAAGATCAACGGTAAGGCAATTTGCTGTAGAAAAGTTAGCATGAAATCCCGAACGGGCGCGTCTTGTGACCTATATAAGTATCGCTTCATTTTTTTGAGCAATTATTCTTAAGTAATTTGTAAATCCCTGTAAATGTTTCTCACGATATATTCATCAAATTGACCCTATTGTTTAATATCGTATTTTTAACGAGATCAGCGGTTCCTCTTACGTAATCAAACATCCTTGTTTAGCATTTATGTGCTCCGATTCGCATTAAGATATTTAAATGAATGAAAGCGATTCGCCTTCTGATTAAATGAATGGCATTCATCCATATTCTACGAAGAGTGTCGTGTCTTTGATCTGTGTCATTGCGCTGTCTCTGCCAACGTTTTATTGGAGTGATTTTTTCACTGCGGATCTCACATTTCCTCTGCTATTTGGCGACGAGTTGGCTTCGATCTGAATCCGCTGATGATTCTACATTTTGTACTATAATAATGCTACGCTAGTAGTACTACGCTAGCACTACTATACTAATCTATAATACTAAATACTATCTAAAATATTTTGTCAGTGCGTCCGTCAGTATGTACGTATGTATGTCACAGATATAGGAGTCCAAACTACTGGGACGAATTGTCCAAATTTGAATTGTTCCTCTGGACCAGAAGCAGCCCATAAGGATAAAATTTATTCGCCGATTCTGCTGAGTTCGAACCAGGACGACTAAGATAGATTTGCATAAGGTTTGCACGTAAATCTCATTTTTATCGCATGCAGAGTTTGCTTCTTTCGCAAAATTAAATTAGCAACACAAGTCGTACGAAGTCGAGACAAGCACTAAATGAAAGGAAATTTAATGAAGATTTTCATTTCAGCCGTGGAATATTGCTTGTGATTCGGATTTGCGAGAACAGCGAGGAATTAAAAGAAAAGTTCCGGGGAAATTTGAGGTTGTAAATAAAAAAAATTCCTCTAAACAACCAAGGTGTTTGTTTAATAATAAACTTAAGGTTTTCACCGTTAGAATACATAGTGCAGATCAATGCGATAGATGGCAGTACGATATTTTAAAGCGTCATTAGCAACCTAACGTTATTTATAGCAACGTAAACATCTAATATTGGAATTTCATTTCAACGAGTGGAAATATAGAAATTAATTAACTGAAAGGCTTCTACTAGGAACTTAATTATTCAGATGAGTGTTTATTATGTAAGCAGCATATAACGGAGCCTTTGTGCGACCTCCAGCATTATTATACTATGATATTTACTGCGATGTAGATACTTATGAATTAAGTTTTTTTGTTACTAATGCATTTAGGATGAAAGAAAAATATATACCTTCTACAAAGGTTTTAAACATTTTGGAGAAATTGCTTTCGTCTGATATGGAGAGAAATTCATTAAATATTGAGAATCAACGGGCACTTCCGCTATTTTAACTTAATTATTAAGGTGAGTGCAATTGAAGTTTTGTACAACGTTCTTTAGTATCGTATTTGTTAATCAATGCAATTCGGATGAAAGAGTGATATCTTTGTTGAAACATCGCAAAAACAGGATTATCTAATTCTCAATGACGTCAGACGTTCAGAGGGAAATATGATTGAGAATGAAAAAAAAAAATAATTATCTTCCATTAAACTGCTAAAGAATTTATTTATGTAGCATTCATCTGAACAGTACATCTAACAATGAGAAAGTAATAGCTGAGTAGACCTGAAATAAATACCAGCTGAGTAGAAATTACGTGAAGATGTTAATATAAATCTACATTCCTAAGCTAACGCTTTATAAGAGAGACATTTACGATCAAATAATGGAAAATGCATCTTTATATTTCCATTTCAGCCCTGCAAACTGCCAGTGGCGCGTGGCAGGGGGTGTAAAACACAGATATCCTTTTCTAACCTGAATAACCTTTAGTCACTGTAATACTCCGTAGGAAAACGTCCACTAATAACCATCCGTCCTGGAAAATATTTCCTTCTGTTGCTTTTACGTTTTCACTTGCAGAGTCAGTACTTTTACAAAGTGAATATTTAGTACGTTACAGATCTTTTACTTTCATCCCGTTGAGAATAGCCGGGTACTGTTCTGCTAGTTACTGTCTATTACATATAGCTACTTCTCCGGATATACTTATATAGGATACAAAATCTAACCATGTTTCATAAGTGTCATTGATTTTAATTGGGAATTAATAATCAAATTGACTAAATGACTTATCGTGAGCTTAATTAATGTTGGACGTCTTAGATAAGCATCATTTAGTGAGATTTCGCTTCATTATCTTAAAAATTCAGTTCATTGGTGAATTTGATGAATTTACGAAATGCAGCTTCTATCATGTATCCCAATTGGTCCAGAATCATTACATTTCGATGACGTTATACAAGTTAAAAATTATATTGAGCTATTTCTTCTTGATCGTGCGTTACTCTCTCAGATGCTAATTTTATATTCTCCAAATCGCCTTTTTATGAAATAAGTTTATTTTTTATGTTCGGATGTGAGATGATTGAAGTTTTCTTCGAAGGGCTCCTTACAAAAGAGTGGATTTTTGTGTTTCCGGACTGTGTTCTTTGGGCGGAAAAATCGACGCAGTATTTATTAATCTCGATTCACGCAGCCTAAAAATATGCCGCGGTTCATATTTAGACGTGACTTTGATTAATGGAGTGCTTTAATGTCTTTTTTTCCGCGTATTTATCTTAAGACTCTTAAATGCTAGAATTAAGTTCCGTCGATTGACAAATTCACGCATCGAGACGATCGGAAACACTCTCTGGATCTTCATTCATCTTTGAATGTGTTCTCAGTACACTTTATTATGCTGTTTGACTGATCTTTCAGATATGTATTCTTACAGCAAAGTATACTTAAATTGCCTGACTCTCACATTACAAATATAGTTACTTTACTGTTCGGATAGAGGCCGACATTTTCTCAATTTCCAATTGTTATTGTTTTTTATTCTTTGGATTCGGAATTCTTTATTAATCTGCGAATGGCTTCGTTCATAGCTTCCAGCGAAAGGACGGAGGGGGTATTCAGGAAGCATGATAATATTTGCAAGTGGTGTCGGTGCCATTTCGTGGTGCGACTAAGTATAAATTTGTAAATTACCGTAGTTGGAGGGCAATTTGTTTTTTTACGGATTTTCTGTATTTGTACATGTAAGACTCTATTTTTTGATTGATTTTTGATCTTAAAGGTTGTGGATTATTATGTGAATTGTTGTTGTTGGTTTAAAAGTGCTTTGACAGTCATTACGCACCTGAATTCCCACCGGGAATCGAACCGGGAGCCCGTTTTCGCGCTGCCCACTTATCCCAGTACGTACATCAGTCGTCTAAAGGGTAAATTGGTTTAAAATGTAAACTATTATAGTTAGTGGGATATGTCTGTTCGTTTACGACTACGAGTTGAATTTCGCCTCGAACCATTTCAAGAGAATTGAAATGATTTTGCCATTCGATCTCTTTTATAAGATGAAAACGGTTTCGGTTAACTGCTTTTGTTCGTCTTTTCAATGCCCTCAAGTGTGACCCAATTATTTCAATGCCCTCATCTCTTACTCGTGAGGCATTTATTGTCTTAGACACTTTCTTCCTATTCCTAGTTGTCAGGTAGCAGTTGGGAAGCAAAGTGTTTTTCGCATCTAGCGTCGATTTCAGTTTGTTCCGAAAAAAAACGTTAGATCGAGATTTCACGAATTGAATTAAGAAGTAGTTCCAAATTAAGGATATAGTTTCGCGACGCACACTTGCATAAGTAGACGAGAATTGCATGGCAGACCAATCGATCACAGTGCATTTGCTGTATTCACTAATCAGAATGATTTCACTGGAATCACTCAAGTGAATTACTCTGGCCGTAGCATAATCATAGCATTCTATGATCACCGGTCAATGCACGAAATTAAATTAAAGATTTCCTCCAACTTGAAAAATATTCTATTCGAAAACACATGCCAAATAAATACATAAAAATAAATAAATGGTTACATAAATCAATGGCTTCCATTATGTTCCAGAGGTAGTTCTCGGGACATTGTGGGAATCGATAACGGGACAATTTCACGGGACACGTCCTTGCAGTGTCATTTTTCATCCGATGGGGTGTGCCTCTTTAAGCGGCCCGTTTAAAGTTGATCCATTGATTTCTCTCGTGGGAGTACTAGGGTTCGACGCCCGATAAGTCGTTTGAGATGTGCATTAGGCCATTTTAAGAACGTTTCGCAGTTATTTCGCGCTGGTTCTCTGCTTAATATTGTGCCCTTGTTAAAATATTTTCATTATTAACATAACGATAATATTTGTCGATATGTTACTATCGGAACTGTTGTCATTCTGTGTGCATCGACTCGTTCCATCCAATCATCTCCAATGAGCGAGTTTGCCGCTTTTCAAAACCGACGGGAGTACAACCATGACCTCGATAGCAACTCTCACGACCGACTATTGATCCCACCACCGCCGATTCCCGCCTTTTCTTACGACGGTGCTGTCGCCACGTCTCGAATGGAGATTCGGCGAAGCTGGTGCTACTCGGTGAGGACCAGGAAGTGGCGCCTCTTGTGGACGGTTTGATCAACAACCAAGCGAGCTTCCTCGCTGTGCGTACAGGTGGCGCGGTGTGCTTCGGTACGCCCACGTGAAATGGCGTCATTCAATGGCGCTCTAGGCGGGGAAATAATTCGTACTGTTTTTGTAGGGGGAGAGGCATGAAGATAAGCTTTTGGATTTTTCTTCTGGCCGAGGCGTAATGAATGACTGGAAAATCTTAATTTTTATAATTCATAGTAAAAAACGCCTGAATGATCGTGCAAATATATTATTCATTTCTACGGGAGAAAAACCTTCATGTTGCGCTATGTTTAAGGAAATAGCTCATCCATTTGTAAATGGCATCCTCGAATGAATTTATGGGAAAACTTGATTACTTTGCAGGAGTGTTTTTTTATTTCCTCTTATATTTATAGAAACGATTATTACTGATAAGGACCGATATTTTACCATAAGTAAACTTGATAAGTGGCACTATAATCTATGCATTTACTTTGCAATTCATAGCGTATTCAGTTGCTGTATTTTAGGTAAATTATGTTGTAGGAGCATACTTTGCCGCCAGATTCAAGATATATTTTGATAATGTACTTCTGTTTGGATGACCCCTTTACAAACACGTATTCTGCGGTGAAATTGCCTCCCACCGAGAAACTGGAATTGCATTCGAGGCATCGGTGGACGAATGTTCACTTGACTCATGGTGATGGAGCTTTTTAACATGCGATCACTTTGCCAAATCTGATGAAGTAATAATGATTCTGACGGCAATACAGTTTTTCTGTGGAATCCTCTTCGCTTATAAATCGGAATTAGAATCCGGGAATTTAAAAGTAACCGAGTCAAGAGAAAGGAATGGATAATCTTCAATTACCCAGTGTTTCCTAATCCACGTTTCGAATCATCTATTGTGTTGATTGTTATTTATTTATTTCATTGTAAGGACTACAAGTAGGCTCTAAGCCAGGTGGTAGTCATCTTTTCTTAAGCAAATACATTACCCTGCCTCACCCTAGTTGAGAGGAAAACCTCCCAAAGGCGCCACATCATATTATTTACTATCAAATTCATACAATTAAAGCACACAAGAAATAACAAGTTATCGAATGGATTACTATAACTCATTGTTGTTTACAATCATTCATTGTTATCAATGGTACCAATATCTGTTGCTTTGCTTTGTATTGTTAAGTACTTCTTGTAACTTACACCACACGCTGCTGAGCATTTACATTTTAATTGAATTACTTAGATCTTTTACGGTTGTAGAATTTACGGGTTCTCTTACAATTGCTGGTATTTATACTTATTTAATCAATTTCAGTTTCAGATTTCAGTGATCCTAAACATTGCGCGCGAATGGCTCGTTCGTAGGAAATTTAAGTATTGCCCATAGCAAATTCCAGCAAACTAGGCTTTCATTGCTGTAAGCGCGGTATGGTAAAGAAAGTAGGTTCAGGTCTCGTCGTGTTGTTGTGGTTGTCGCTGCAGTTTTAGAATTTACAAATGTATTAGTTTAGTAAGTACGGCAAATTTCCCGGAAGACCTGTTGTTCGACAGCATTGCAAACCGAGGAGTTTCTATTCAATTTAATAATGCGTGGTATGATTACGGTGTGCGGTTTGGCACTTTATAACACTTAGTTGCTTTCGACATTCTTTTCGGAAGATTTTAAAAATGAGGTATTCGTTGCGGGATATCAGAATTTCTCGAATCGGTAGATCCATATTTGAAGGGGCGAACGTGCTCACTTAGGAATATTATTCTGAGCGAATTTCAATTGGTATTCATCAAAATACGCAGAATTGTTAAATCTCAATTGGTTTAGCAAAGTTACGTAAAAGTCTTTATCTGATTGCACATCCGAAGAAATTTTAAATCAGCCCTACACTATTTGGCGTCTCAGGAATATTCCGTAGTCTATTTAACGTTAAAAGTATTTCTCATTCATAAGTGCTATATTTAGCTAATGGAGTGCACGCCATGGATGTGTTAGTGTATCCGGGCGTCGCAGGGAGGCGCTGCCTTGAAATCAATAAGCGGAAGGGCGGTACGTGAATAATACAATCGAAGGAAAACTTGTCACTTTTCACTTATTGGTTTCCTGGGAGATGTTGTGCCTCTGCCATTGAGCAGATGAGTTGGGCGGCAATTCACTCGATTTTACGTTCCTTGATAATAGATACTGAAAATGTAAATGCTATCGCCATTAATTATTTTAGGTATTAATGACCTTCGGCCATATATATTTACGTACGAGTAAAAGTTGCTTATATTTAATGCACTGTACTTTGCCCTATTTGGTTTTAAAATGCAGGATGTATGTAATATTCGATCAAAGTAGCCTGTTGTCGAACCCAGGACGTTCTTTTAAGATGAAGATATTGTACATACAATTTGCTTTGAGATTATCGGACCGTTAAGTCGGGAATTTATTGAAACGAAATTCCGTTTGAGTGAATGTCAGAATGCAGACCGGCGTCGACCCAATGAGCATAAAATGGTTTTAATGAAACATTCTTTACTTCTGTTCACAAAAATGGTCATAGAATTTCCACCTTCTCGGAAAATCGATCATAATAAATTTGAAATTCTCGCCATACATTTCAAATAGCAGAGACGCCTGGTGTCAAACCCAGAACCTTTTGGAAATTGTGAATACATATAAAGACTTGGTAGGAATAAAGCGTATTTGATCCAAAGTTTGAAGTTGATATCAAACCGGGAAGGTCCTAAACTGAGATGCCATAATCATCCCCATTTGCAATCCATAGAGGAATGAAAATGTAACTCTGGAAAGATATTTGCCCGGAAGTGCATCAAAAAATTTTTTTTAAATTTTTTTATTTCGTGTATTCCAAAAACATTCATTTCAGGACTTTTTCAGTGATAGGTATTAACAATCACACAAGACCATTCCCTAACCGGAAAAATCCGATTAGCTGGGATTCGAACCCGGGACCGTGGCGTTGGAGCGTTACCGTGCGAACCACTCGGCCACCACGTCCGGTGAATGCAAGTGAATGTAAACCATCCTTATGAAAAAAATGGGGATTTCTGGGCCTTCTGGAATCGAACCCATGACACTGAGATTCAAAGTCGCATTTTTTCTGGCTGATGCACGCCATGTGTTCCATGTGCTATGGCCGTCGTAAAAATATCATGTCACTTGTGGAACATGGTTAGAATTTTGATCGCCTACATAAACAGGTATAATCGTAGAAACGTCTATAAATAAGTAAATTTGAATATTTTAGCATTCACTCCTTAGTTCTGAATGAATGCGACCACCATCTTGATAAATAGAATTGTGCTGATTCTTAGTCATTTGGTGTTATTCTTGCGAATGGGTTATTTTGTGTGGTTAGCAGTCGTTAGCAAAATATGCCTAAAATTTCAAATTACTTCTGATGTGATGTAATGGCTTTCTGGCATTGAGGTGTTCGTAATTAATAATTTCATTCACTGTTTATTAACCCTTCTACGTAATGGGCGCTCTGATAGTTTCCGGAAGCATTGTCCTTAAAAAGGCATTGTTAAGGGCCTTTGCTGTCCAACTGCTTCGCCATCTGAACAATGCGAGGCCTTCATTTTAGTTTCGATGAAAACTGCTCAAGTTTGCGCTGTATTTCCTATATTTTGTATTTCATATATCGGCACGGATGCAAAGAGGCATTTATTTGACTTAGGAAGAAGTGGGAAGGAGAAGAGATTTCACTAAATGGATATTCAATCCGTGGAAATACTCTCCGATCTTGTAATGTCTTTCCGATTTTGAAAGAATTTGGTGAAAAAGCGCTTTCGCGGGGCTCTGCTGCTTTAAGTTAATTACTGGCTTCGGGGGAAAACACTCAGAAATAGGAAAAGCGGAAATAAAACAAGAGAGTGTGTGAATAAAATGAGATAGTAGATACCTGTTAGCAATTGTGGCGATGCAAAATAATAGAGAGTTGGATCCGAGATGACTAAACGAAAGTACTTCAAGAGATGTTCCGTTGTGAAGATCTCCTAATCAACAGTCGAATTGCATTGTGGATGCGCGTTTTTCCCAAATTCTCAGCGGACAGTGAAAATGGCTCATATTCTTTCATATTTATATTTGCCCTGAGCAGGGAAATTCAATTTTTGTTGAGATTTTTCGTATTTTTAGAAACGCTTGTCATTTTGACAATTGATAGAAATATTTTATGCTTTTTATTACAAAATCTTGCAATTGATTACTAATGAAATTAAGGGAACGATGAAATACGTAAGAAATGTGACAGTTACAGCCTTTTACCTATTATAATAAACAAACAATCAACAAAATCACTGTTTGTTAGCTTTCTTATGCTGAACGTACATGAAATCGCGGGGAGACAAAGGAGCGGGCGATATTATTTGTGTTTGGGGAATCTCCGGATTTGAATATCCCGGGAAAATCAGCTTCCTCGAGAGCACCGCTGATAAGTGGAAATGACGATTTAACGACAATTTTCGCTGTAATTAGAGATTAACTAACTATTGGAATTTATTGTATTAATGTAACTGAGATTGTCAACTTACTTCCATTTGCATTGGAAAATCCGTGCGTAGAATGTTTCAGGTGTCCTTGCCGAGACATCTGCTCTTAATTAGCGGTCTTATCGACTGTTCATATCACGCATTCTACGAAAATGATTCACTTCTATCGATTTATTTTACGCGTCCACACAATTAAAAGTGAAATCCCAGTTCATTTCGTTCTCTGATAAAAAAGAATGGCCGTCGCTCTATGAAACTTATCAGAATATCAGGATAGTCATTTGAAGGAGAGACAGAAGCAAAGAATGGAAAGCGTGACTTGGTTTGGAATAAACTTAGTGGAGGAGTAAATGGAGAGAAAGATAATTTGAAAAAAAAATCGCTAAAGGCGGCAGTTGAGGGAGACCAAGTAATCGTGGATAAGCACTGCATTTCAGACCATCGTTGTAACTTTCTTTATCTCGACTTTGCGATTTGCTTTTCCATAAGATAGATTCACTACAATTTTAAACTCGGAGCGGTCGTTCAATCAGCGTCAACATGCATTGGATGATGACTCTCTTCTTTGCGTTAGAATTGGAAAACGAGTGTTCACAGCATAAAATGCAAGTCCGTGAAACGTCGCAACAGAGACGCATAAGAAATGAATTTATCAAGAGAAAACTAAAACTTCCAGGAAGTTCCACTTTTGCTGTTCAAAGTGTTTGTTACCTTATCTACTGTGCACTTTGAGAAACATCCTTTGCTGGAAATTGTCTACTTTCTTCACGTCACTTCCTTTTTTACTTTCTCCATATACGAAGTATAGAGAAAGTATTGTTTTCATGAAAAAATTCGACTTCGAGATTTCAACGGAAATACATATTTTGGGGCCCCTAGAACACGTTTTGACTATTTTCGGAATGATGTCTGTGTGTATGTGTGTGTGTGTGTGTGTGTGTGTGTGTGTGTCTGTATGTGTGTGTGTGTTTGTGGGTGCTCTTACATGAAAACTATTTGTCGTATCAATACCAAACTTTGTGTATAGCACTGTGGTGTGTGCTGTCAGAGTTGATTAGTTTTTGAAGTAAATCGGTTATCCGGAAGTCGAGTTTCATTCATCAAAGCTCATTTCCGGTTTTCACAATATCTCCGTAAATATGATATATAGGTATATTGTATACCTTATAAAAGTTTTAGATAGTAAAACTTACTATAACTTTTGAATTTAACATATTTTTGTATCACCGGTTGATTAGGAGTTATTCGTGAAATACCGATAAACCGGAAGTAGCTGTTATGTACTTTGTGGGCGCTCTAACATGAAAACTATTAGTTGGATCGATATCAAATTTCATATATAGTATTTTGGTTGGTGTTGTTAGAGTTGATTAGTTTTTGGAGTAAATCGGTTGACCGGAAGTCGAGCTTCATTTTTCAAAGCTCATTTCCGGTTTTCGAAATATCTCCATAAATATTATATTTAGGTATAAACATGTATTTAAAAAAGTTTTAGAAAATAAAATTTACTATAATTCGTATGAAATATATTTTTGTATCATTATATGTGTAGGAGTTATTTGTGAAATACTGATAAACCGGAAGTTGCTGATTATGTACTTCATGGGCACTCTGGGCGCTGTGGGTGAATAGCCATTTCATCGTTTTTCATCGAACATGTCCCGAAAAAAGTTATATATAATGTTTGTGATGTAAAAGATAATATGATATAAATTAATCACTCATCTTCCAAGTTTAGATTGAATATAGAGTTCGAAAATACTGTCGTAGATAAATATTTACATCTTATATATGGAGAAAGTCATGTGCTGGCCACATCAGATTTTTTGAAATAATTGTGGCAGGAATAATGACAGTCGTGAATGACATCTTTTGATACATAGAGCTTCGATAGATTGCAAGTATTAGATAAAATGGTTAGTATATTCACTGTACCTCTATAAGTTAGGTATTTAATAAAGTCACTCTTAGTAAATAAGTTATTCTTAGGTGCCCTTTCATTTAAATATTGTTGAATGCATATCTAACCTCTGTCTCCTTTTTCCAGGTGAGCCCCGCTGACTGCTGCCCGAAGCAGTTCCATTGCTACGGCGATTTCACTTTTGGTCTCCGAATTCTCATTGACTTCTCTTTGGGAAATTAAGATATCTTCACGGTTTAAAGTGCGGACAAGCAAACTTGGGTATTTGGATTTCCAGTTTTTTATTCGATGTTAAAGAGAATATGTATTCCAGTGTCGTTGACCGTCTTCTCTTGTGTCCAATTTCCGAAAGAGGTGCATCTTAATGCTTTAGTGGAGAAGGGGGTCAAGTCAGTTTTTAAATTCTGTCTAATGACCGATTTCGCGAGAGCCGCTCCACACTCTTTATTGCTTCTTCTGGTCCACTGAAAGATTCCTTCGAAATGCATATAAATTAGAGGTGGCACCATTTTTAATCTTCGACAGCGCTGTTTATTTACTAATATTCAACAATACAATAAGATGACCGGAGAAGAGACAAAGTGGCAGTATAAATTGCTATAAATTCCTCAGCACATCCGAATTTTTTATTGGTTAGGTAGGTTGCCTAATTTGGACTATTTTTTATTTTCTTTTATATTTTCATTACTAATTATTCAACCTCAAACTTTAATGCTGTAAAATATACTTCATAGTTTCCCTTTCGTATGTTATTTTTAAATTTGCAATACAATACTCTTGAGATAAATTAAGTTGAAAAAACCGAACTATTCGTAGGTAGGACCGGGTTGCCTCTAAACCATCCTGCCCCTAAGGGGTGCGTTTGCAGTGAGGTGAGTTACATTTTGTGAGTCCAAACTTTCGAAAAAGAATGTAACTCACCACACTGCATGGTCATCCGTAGCCAGTAAGGAGAACATGGTTTAATCCCCGCTGTTTTCCCCTATTCCCAGAATGCACCCCTCCCTCGCCACCCTTCCTCGATCCTTCCCCATCACTTTTCGTACATTCAGCCTCCCCTTTATTTCGAGTATAAATGACACTGAAAATGAATTCCAAATTTTGTACCTGATGATGACGTATATGCTTCGCAACTAATCGTACCATTATACATTCTGTGGAGTTAGACAAAGTTAATTTATTCTTTCACTCCATACACACGGGCACAGCCACCTGCAAATTTCTTCCCGGACGTACTCCTTTTTTCCATCATGAAAACCTATACGTAAATTCACCCAAATATTTTAGATATTTATTGTGGAATTAAAATTATTATTATTAAGAGGTAATTAATTTTCTAATTACGTAAAGCAATAGTCTCCTAAAATGGACCAGCCCAGCAGGCGGTGGTCCAACTAAGGCAACATGTTCCCGTCAAAATAAAACTGGCGCCAGACGAACACACGAGCTTTCACAGTATGTCGTAAGTAGCTAACATAAATCGGGTTAAAAGTATTCAACAGAAGGAGTGATTACTTACTTTTACTTGAGACAGCAGCTTACCTACTGATGGTGAATAATTATAAAACAACCAACCAAATCACACAAAAGACCATCCACACCGGAAAAGAACTCTCTTACTGTCTAGTCACGTGCCCTAGATGGTGTCACCACCTTGTGGCTCAAATGCTTGATATACTCGTAGGGGGGATACTTATGCGGTCCAATTTAGGCAACGGTACGATATCGGCAACCTTCCCCTGTTTGCATTGCAATTACTTGTAATACGTGTAAGGCGTAGCTATGTCTTCTCCGGATCCTTAGATATCGGTAAATTACCATTTGGTAGATTTTTTAAATTTTAATTGCTTTAGGTATTGCAGTCGCTACGGTAATCTGTTGTTACAGAAAACGCGGAGAGTAATGCTGCTTTAATAATGTCCCAAGTGTTCTCTCGGCCTTAATTTCTTTTCCACGGCAGGCAAATATCCGCTGACGTTATTTTCTCTCTTTCGCTGGGAAGTGTTACTCTCGAAATACTTTTGCTCCCAAGGAACGCCAAAAAAGACCTTAAGGAAACTTTATAAAGCTTCTAATTACTCCCTGGAAACTAATGAAGAGAGAGAGAGGCTGTATTTATGGGTGCTCATATTACGGCGCCCTCCCGTTTAATGCTTCTTCCATCCCTTTAATGAGATTCGCATTTTATCAGTTCTTTGTTTTTCGCTGATTGATGTTCTCTTCTGATGTTGCTATCACGGATTGTCTACTGGAGTTTGATTGGAGAAGCATTAGCCCCTTAGTCGTAGAGACAGAGCATCGTATGTACACTGAAAAGTCTTGCACCCAGAAAATACACCAAGAAAAGGACACGAACCCGGATCTCTCGGTCGCTCACTCTTCAGGTGAGCGATCAGAACGTGACGTTTGGGAGACTTAGCAATCTGAACCGTTGGAACATAGGAGCAAAGCAGGGAAATTGTATTTATCAATTTGTCTTCGCCATAAACATTTTCTTCTCTTTCCTTATATCATATTTAAGAGCATCGTTTCCCATGCGTGTGTGGTTACATAGCAAAAGGGTTCTGCATTGATGAAAATTATTCATTAACTTCAATTTGTTCGTATGGAGCGTGTTTTTATGATATGGATTTAGTCGAATGCATGTTTGAGATTTGTGATAATTTTCATAACTCATTGATCAATAACAGGTGTTCGCAGTACGAGCTCTACTGTCGGTTCTCAGTGGTCCATGAACACGAGGATAATGATGATAGGTTCGTCTCTTTATTGCGAGAAATGACATTTGTTGTTAGTTGCTAATATATTTACGATAAATATGAGTTGCCTCCAACGGCCGTGTTTGCGATGACAGCGCTGCTTTCGGAACAACAGGAACGGTAAAGCACATTTCAATCCTGATTCAGTAACAATCACGTTTTAATTTTATTTCCTTACAAAATGAGATGTTATGCAATAATTATGCAGAAAGGTCTTTAATAGCGAGATTGATTCAATTTACTGGGTATTTTCCATGGATTCCACGTATTATAGCTGGTCATTTTTCATAATCTTTTTTATTACTTTCTCCATATACGAAGTATAGAGAAAGTATTGTTTTCATGAAAAAATTCGACTTCGAGATTTCAACGGAAATACACGTTTTGGGGTCCCTAGAACACGTTTTGACCATTTTCTGAATGATGTCTGTGTGTATGTGTGTGTGTGTGTGTGTGTGTGTGTGAGTGTGTGTGTGTGTATGTGTGTGTGTGATAATGGGCGTTCTAACTCGAAAACTAAAAGTCGTATCAATACCAAATTTCATATATAGTACTGTTGTGTGTGCTGTCAGAGTTGATTAGTTTTTGGAGTAAATCCGTTAACCGGAAGTCGAGCTTTATTCATTAAAGCTCATTTCCGGTTTTCAAAATATCTCCATAAATATGATATATACGTCTATTGTATTACTTATAAAAGTTTTAGATAGTATAATTTACTATAACATTTGTATTTAACATATTTTTGTATCACCGGTTCATTAGGAGTTATTCGTGAAATACTGATAAACCGGAAGAAGATGATTATGTACTTTGTGGGCGCTCTAACATGAAAACTATTTGTCGGATCAACACCAAATTTCATACATAGTACTTTTATTACAGTCGTTAGAGTTGATTAGTTTTTGGAGTAAATCGGCTGACCGGAAGTCGAGCTTCATTCTTCAAAGCTCATTTCCGGTTTTCAAAATATCTCCATTAATATGATATTTAGGTATATACTATTATTTATAAATGTTGTAGAATATTTATTTTACTATAACTTTTGTATGAAACATATTTTTGCATCACTGATTGTTTAGGAGTTATCCATGAAATACTGATAAACCGGAAGTTGCTGATTATGTACGTTGTGTAAAGCTCATTTCTGGTTTTCAAAATATATCCATAAATATGATATATTGGTATATTGTATTCCTTATAAAAGTTTTAGATAATATAATTTACTATAACTTTTGTATTTAACATATTTTTGTATAACCGGTTGATTAGGAGTTATTCGTGAAATACTGATAAACCGGAAGAAGATGATTATGTACTTTGTGGGCGCTCTAACATGAAAACTATTTGTCGGATCAACACCAAATTTCATATATAGTATTTTGGTTTGTGTCGTTAGAGTTGATTAGTTTTTGGAGTGAATCGGTTAATTCTTCAAAGCTCATTTCCGGTTTTCAAAATATCTCCATAAATATGGTATTTAGGTATATACTATTATTTGTAAAAGTTTTAGAAAATGTAATGTACTATAACTTTTGGTTGAAACATATTTTTGTATCACTGATTGTGTAGGAGTTATTCATGAAATACTGATAAACCGGAAGTTGCTGATTATGTACTTTGTGGGCGCTCTGGGCTCTATGGGCGAAAGGCCAATTTCATCGTTTTTCATCGATCATGTCCCGTAAAAATTATTAATCATGTTTTTGGCATCAAAGATAATATATAATATTAATAACTCAAATTCCAAGTTTAGATGGAATATAGAGTTCGAAATTATTGCGGTAGATAAATATTTACATCTTATATACATGGAGAAAGTCATGTGCTGGCCACATCAGATTTTTTATTATGCTTCGTATACAGCAAGACGCCAATTTAAAGCGAAGTCATAACATTATCAGTAGACGAACACGTACGACTTTCAGATTGTTCCGGTTTGGGAATGGTTTCTTAAATATACCGGGATTCGAACCCGGGACCTTTGTGTTGGAGCGTTATCACTCAGCCACTGCGGTTCTGAAACTAGAATTCGATTTTTCTCTGCCGTGTGCTCACCCATTTGAACAGTCAATCAACAAGTGCTCAATCGATATGCAAACGAAAGTCGATTTCATTTGAGTTTGGCGAGGTAAGGGGCAATGCCATTCCCCTAATCGAAATGTAACAGCTGTCCATTGCAAGTTATGCCTCAGTTTCAATCGAAGGCATCGCCATTTGCGCGGCAAACTGCTGAAATCAGCTGTGAAAGTAATCGGTGAACCCTATCAACGGTTTGATTTACAGATGTCTCGTGTTCTTGATATATATCCTCTCAATCATTAAAGTAAGGAGAGTCAATGTCATTGGACTACGACACGATAGTTAAAAGAATAATGAAAGGAAAAGGTGCAAATAGTGATCATGAAGGATATGCCAACGGAGAGATGAGTCTCAGCGGTTGAAACGTAAGAGAGGGATTTCTTCGGATTTCGTGAAAATTTTTGAATAATTAAACTAATTAATAGTCGGGAGAAAGTATTAAAGATTTCTGCGTTGTTGTAGTTTATGCTTCTGTGTCTCCTAAAACTATTTTTAAACATTTCTGTGTGTCTCTGTCCCTGGATCCTTCTCATATCAGCATTGGATGTGATAACTGGAAATCCTAACAGTAAATATTCATTGGGAATGAGTTTATGTAACTCCGAAAAAGTTCCACCCTTTGGTTGAATTTGTCACTCACAAAAGTGTCCATAAGAAATAATAGGAAATTAAATATTACAATATTTATTTATTTATTCGAAGTACGCTGCGATTAGGCCATCAGGCCTGGGGGCAGCGGTGTAGGGGGAAATTACAAACGATTGCATTCGCCCAAAGACGAGAGGGCGAAACCCCTCCAAAAACCTCCCGCAGGCAAACCTATCAATTAGAATAGAACATGTTTTATCTAATATTCGTATTTTTAATTATTAACGTTATCATTTGCGATATTGGAGGTATTTTCGCTACCTGAAGAAGACAATTATTTATTTAACTTAATCTGAAACATTTCGTGGGACCTATGGTTTTTGCGTTTGAAATAAATAAGGGTAATATTGGAGAAATTTTGATTTGTGGTATGGCAAATACCATCGAAACAATTCCTCTCTTCGGGGACGTCTTGTTTCCTCAATAACATTATCATTTTCATCCATCTGTTTGCTGTATTGCTTTCCAAAACGAGCCAAAATTCTATAAGAGGAAGATGTCCGCGTAAGTGAATTTCCTTCAGCAGCACTTGGCATTCCACAAAGAGAGGTTCACTCACACCGACCTCAACTGGGCTTCCATTTTGTCACAGCAATGATCAAGACTGGGGCTAAAGTGAAGGAAAGGTGCATTTTCCATACGAAAAATGATTGTGGTTCTTTCATCATAAAATGGTTGCAGGAATCATTTTTATCTATTTTTTGTTAATTTTCTCATCCGAAGTAGTTTGTTTCTCCGAGTAAAGAAATGCGAATCTTTTGGTTCGGATTTGGCGATAAGTCTAGCTTCTGTTGTGAGTACAGGGAGGGAATGCGAGCATCGTATGAACTGCCGAATTCGTACCAGTTCTCGGCTCTTGTTCGATAGAAAGGTCGGCGGAATTCTTTTTTTTGAGGTTTGTCGTCAATGTAGTTCGCCTCTGTTTTGAAATTTGCTCAAATATCGGAGGATGTTCAATCGATCCGAGGAGTCTTTATAGCGCAGTTTGTGCGACTATCGAACAATAGAGAGCAACATTCCGAGAAGCTCAACGCGCATGCGCGAAACTTCTCCTGGCGAGTCTGCACTCTTTGTGTGCCGATGAGTGTACGATATGGTCGAACACCTCTTAAATGAAAACGGAAGGGAGGAATGAGATTGTAAATTGTTTAATAAGACTCACTGTGAGTATTTTTTAAAACTTCATTAACAATAAAAGTAACGATCTTCGTAGGTGGAATGCAACACGACTTTCTGATGGCTTAAGTTCGGAAATGTTCGCAGATTGAGTAATTCGTCATCGAATAATAGTTGATCGTATTCATTTTCTATCTCTTCGAATTCTGAAAATCTATTCATTGGTCCCTGAATTATAAACACAAGCAGAAACTGTTGCTTCTGAGAATGTTTTAATATTGTACCTAACTCTTCCCACGGCGCTTCCGTTGCTCACTGTGTTTACGCCCTCCCAAGCCATCGATGCGTTTGTCACTGGATTTCCCATCTTATGATGCGAGTGCAGCGATAATGAATGAAACCAATAGAAGCAGAACCGAGACTCACTGGGAGACGACAGAACAGATTCTGCCGATGGCATTCTTCTTCGAATCAACACCACTTATTCATTGCGTTGGTATTGTCAGTTATTCGCATTTATAGTCCACGGAAGTACATACTCGTATTTGATCAATTATTTGATTTCCTTTAATTGACATGCGGAACATGGTTCTATTGTCAGATATTTTTAATTGGAATGTTCGCCCGTATTCAAGTGTTCGGTGATTAATAAATTTACGCCTGTGATTTCTCGAAGCTGGTTCGTTCCCTCTTCTTCGCTAATCAAAAAGAGATTCCGTTCAGAGCATCTTTTGTATTTTCCACGAGGCCTGTCGTGAGCTGTCGGCAATTGATTGTATTTCATTATGAGAGTGCGCATTTTTAGTTGCTAATTAAATCCGATTTAATTAAATCCTTCGCCTCTTTGTGAATGTGGCCCAGTCAACGTGGATCTCTGATGAATATTTGACATTTTGATCCGCTTCTCCGCTCCAAAGGTGAAATAAAGAGGACGTTTAGGAATAGTCTTACTCTTTAAAGTTCAAAATTAAGTTATTTTCATCAACTCCTCCGATAAGAAAGCAAAAAGAAGATTCTAATATAACCGCCGCTATTCTTTCTTTTCCGCATTTTTGATTTAATGTAATCACAGTTTCTGTTACGCATCGAATTGAGTGCCCCAATACCGATTATTTCGATATCCCTGTACCTGAGTGTTTTCTCCCTTTCATGTTCATCCAAAAATCCCTATTCATCGCCATCTACTCCTCTTCCTTACCCCCATCCTTTGTGCCACCTTTTTGTCTTTCCCTCTGCTTCTTCTCTTCAATTCTACCCTCAATTACAGCCTTCCCCCAAATATTTGACCATTTCCTCTGCCGAATCTCCAGCACCTCCATGTTTTTTTCCAACCCTACCTACTTTTTCCATTCTATGTCAAACCCACATTTCGAAAGCCTCTGAAACTTCTGAAGGTCCACATCCATACAGAAAAACACTCTAAACCAAGCATATTACCAATCTTATTTGAACCTCATATTTACCTTTTGCCACGCGCCACTGGCGGATTACAGGGTTTAAATGTAAATTTAAATCTTCCATCCCACGAAAGAAAACTTCCCAAGTAAGAAAATGTATCCACTTGCTCTAGTTTTTCGCCATCCACCTGCTATAGTTTTTCCCATTTTGAGCCTTATTACTTAAGTGTTACGTACGTTTATTTTCATTCCAAACTTCCTTGCTTTATCGTTAAGTGCATTTGCTGAAATATTCAAACAGTAGTATCTGTATCGTCTGCAATTCTTATACACTTCACTACTTCCCCATCTATATCCCTTCTCAAACCATTTCCTCTTCATATGTATATTAAAAAGTGTTGGTGAACACCCTTGTCTTAACCCTAATTCAGCCCAATCCGATCCCCCATCAGCTATCCTTATGCGGTCTGTTAGATTCAGATACAGATTTTGCACCAATCTCCCATCTTTCCAATTCAACCAATTTATTTAATATCCGCATAAGTTTTTGCCACTGGACTCTATCGGTAGTCTTTTCAAAGTCCAGGAATTTAAGAAGGATGTTTCGGTAGTATTGGTGTCGATTTGGACGTAAGTCGGCCAAAAATGATCGAAGTTATCCTCTCCAATGTCGTCTTTCTCGTTCTTGTAAAGAGAACGTGATTATTTTCAACTATCGTAGTTGATAATATTGTATTTAGTATTTATCAGAGGTAGAGTGGTTGTCTGAAGAACAGAGCCTTCGCAATGGCTTCGTAAAGGCGCGATTTCTCGAGGCGAATGAACTTAATTAAGCCGAATTCCTTTGTGCGCCCACAGCTGATATTCACGCTGAGCATTCACTTGCTTGAACTTCGTTGGCGCATATTTTTGAGGCTCTGCTCATATAATTGTCTGAGTTTAGTGGCGGTCGTTTATAATTATTTTCATACGTATTCATCTGAATACGGCAATCCGATTCAATTCCACATCATTGGCTCCCAGAACGGACTTCAGCTGTGGAAATGTAAACTAATCACCTCTTACTTGTCCTACTCTGGTCGTTTTCCTCTGAACCGAGTGTAAAGTTTCCAAGAATTTTCCGAAACAAGCTCTTTCTTGTTCGATATCTTACGTCTCATCTCAATGTATGTGTAGTACATTAAATAATCTCCTCTGATCCATTTCAGTGGTTCCTTGTGCCAAAACTAACATCTCCAAATCTGTAAATAATCATGAATTCCGCATTCTTAGAGAACCAAGTAAACAGCAAATGGATAATCCGAATCCGCCGCCGATTTCCTCGTCATTTCTAAACTATTCCTGACTAAATGCAAACAGATGGAGAAGTAATGAGGTCCCACCGAAAGAAAAGCTCGAAATTCATGACCTATTTCGCCATGTTGCTTTAGCGCTCGCTCGCAAGTAGTTTGCGAATCGTAAATTCGCAGAAAACTGAATGTTCGCATCTTTCGCTAAATAAGAGATTAATGAATGGTCACTGCTGCATCGAAATGCCGCTTTGGAAGTGACCGAAAGGAGTGTTGCTAATCTCCGGATATTTTGCTGATTTGTTCAGTTATGATTGACATAAAATGAAAATAAGATAAGGTTGACGATATTAAGTTTTGTTGAGTATCGATTTCATCAAAGCGCTCTTTAATGCAGATTGGAAACTCTCAAAGGACTCGCGGTGATCGGAGGAAGTTTACGGAAGAATGATATGTAATTCTTTGTGGGATTATATTCATATAATATTGAATTGTGTATTGTATAAGGTTGAATTGCAGGCGGGGCTGGATTATTCCGTAACCTCTCGAAGGAGGTACAACCCTCTAACTCTTCAAATGAGCAAAATGTAAGGGTTTTTTCAAATGAAAAAAATATCGTATCGACCCGGTTTGACGTATTTCCTCCAAAGGGTCTTTTTATAACATTTTCAAGTTGGTTTTAGTGTAAATTTAAATCTGATTTAGCCTTTGACAATTTTACAACAAAAAGGCTTAGCTGTCCCGTACTAGGAGACCTTCTCCTATACCAGCGAAAGTGCTCTCAACGGGGAAAATAGATGTCGAATTAAATTTAGTTGCTTTATTGGCGCAGAAATGAATATCTCTCTTCTTAGCTTAGTATAATGGGACGGGTTATAGGAAAAGAAACTTTTAATCTTACTAAAGTTGCCATAATCTTGAAGCGAAATATATAATTGGCGATTAGAAGATCAATCTTGATTTTTTCCTTGCTGAACTTAGATGCAACTAGAACGATGCTTTTTAATTTTAACCCGGAAACGATAAAAATGAATTTTGAATTAATTTCTTATGGTAGCCCTGTATCTGGTCAGGGGTAGAACCCTGTAAATGGTCAGGAATCGAACTGGAGACCAGCAGATAAATTAATTGAATCATCTGCGAGGCGTCGACTCTTAATTTCACCCAAATTTGTAAATATTGTAGCTTTCGATCTCCAGGCGAACGTAACTCTTCCAATATTTGCTATTAAAGAAAAGTGCTCGAGCATTATCAATTGGCGAAACAAAAATCGATTAGTACCATTCCGACTCCCAAGAAAATTTAGATACTTAAAAACAAAACAATGGATAATCAATGAAAAAATTAGAAATGAGGAAAACAATTATTTACTCCATTATTCTCAATTTTCCGATTTTAATTGGAAAAGACATAAATATGTAAATCCTGCTTTAAATATTCACAATAAAATTTAAATAAAAACATTTTCTTGGGCTCCCGGATTTCCAAGTGGCATTGCTTTCGACTTCTGACCTGGGTTCGATTCCTGCTGCGTCAAGAAATAGCTGTTGAAGCACTTTCAAGAAAGTCCAAATAACAACATAATTATCTTGGCACCCAAATTTTTGCTATGAATCTTCCGAATTTCCCAAAGGTTTTGTCCCTTTTTGGGCTTTTTGATCGTGAAAATAAATATCCAACTACACTTCTACAGAGCCATGATAGTCACCCAGGAATTTGCTGTATCATAATTAAAAAAAAGAAAATTGATTAATTTTAATATAGTCTGTCATCAATTTTTACCATCAATCCCAGCCTATTTTTGTTGGCAAAGGTATTTAAGTAGCTTGGCTTCAAAAATCGTGTTGGTCGTCAAGGGTAAAGGTGGTTTACAATCACAAAAATCTATTCCATGCACTGACATTTAGCTAGGGATCTTTCTTCTTCATTGCACCTGAAGGAAGAGTGAAAAACACATTTTGACTACAATTGAAGCGGACTGCAGAATGTGCTACTTGTAATCGGCCGTGATGGGGGCTATAGAACGCTTAATTTCACAAATAACATGAATAAATTGTAATATTTTTCCACGATATCGATTCGGAAAAAATATTCGATGATAAATAAAGGAATTTCGAGATCTCTCTATTTAAGCTCCTTGTCGTCGAACCATTATTTCGTTTTAAATTTTACGAAATGGAAAGGCCCTCAGCCAAAACTGAAAATGGACTTTCATGTCTTATGAAACCTACTTACATTGGATATCGCTTAGTGAATAAGAGTTTGCGCTGAATAATTTTATTTGATTGAATATGTGTTTCGCATAAAGCATCATTGTCACGGAATGGATTTCCGTTCGTAAGTAGCAGCTGTTGGAGATAATCAAAGTGCCGTAATGACAATTTAGTGATGGAGTAGGATCCAGTGGAAGGGTATAGTAGACACAGTTTGGTACAGGGATCTATGCTTGCTCATGCGCCGCACAGTGGGCTAGAATAAAAAAAAGCTGGCCAAAAATAAGAAACTGCTTTTTTTGAGTGAGGACTTTGAAACTTCGCATGGTCATTCTTAAATAAATTCTGCATATAACTAGGAAATCAATTTTGTTGATTCTCACGCGTTACAATTCTACAGGGAGTCAAAGTTGACCAGTTTTCGCAAAAATTTCAAGTTTCCGATTTTTCGCGAAATTCTTCAACATCAAGTCGATTGTGAACCCAAACTAGGAAAATCATCGGGTAAAATATGATTCCATATTATAAATATGTTCTTTTTCCTTCATAAGACTTGGTTTCAATGAGCTCTGTCGAATATTTATATACTTTACATTACAAAATGGCGGACCCTTATTTTGGAACAAAGTTTTACCTAAAGCGAGGAAAATACTAGATTGAGACACCATGTGACACGGGATTACTAACACCACAATAAGCTATGGACCTTCCTTAAAGGGAGTCTGAAATAAAATCTTGCCCCAATTTGCCCCAATAATTTATAAATCGACTTTTCGACAACGCTACAAGGACCAAATCCGCTCGGCGGAGCACCGTCCTCCGCTACGCTGATGTGTTTTGAGAGGAACAACGAGCCAATACGATTCTGATTCCTTCTTTTGTAGATTTTAACTATTATTATACTTTGTACATTAGTTATATATCATTTTTTTGTAGATAGTAGTTGCTTAAGATATTTTTTTGATTTTGATACTGAATGCTTCTTCACTCTCACTCTCTACAATACTGAAAACTTTCTTACAAAATCGGTAGAACTAGCTGCCACTTTGTGTAATTTCATTACAAAAATAAATACATAGGTTGTTATATTATGAAAATGATGGAATATAGCGTAGCATTTTTTCAAATACAAAATTTGCCCACAGCTGGAGTTGTTTTGGCGACCGTCGATGTGCTCTGGAGCGCTGGAAAAGTTCGGCAGAGGGCTCGTTTTATTGCAGGCAGCTGCGCTTTTCCGGATTAACGGTACCCTTCGAATTGCATGTCCGTGATTTTCCTTACATGCGTAGGAATAGTTCAGCTCTATTTGAACATTGGATAAGAAGAGGTTGTGTTTTGTGCTCTCTCCTTAGTCACAACAGTTCTGTGAAACAAGAATTCTTCGACAATCTCCTGGTAGCAGTACACGTGTGAGGTTTTAGATATTTCATAGGAATTATATCTCGTGAGGTATGTTTTTTCATTATATTTTCTTTTTTATTTAATTTATCAGAATATGGTGGTAAATTGAGATGTATTTTCTGATCGTTTTAAAATATGCTCATAATTGTTTGAACGCTTTCTATTCCCTTTGTCCTGCATATACTATTGAAGGAAAGATACAATTATGAAATCAATGTTGCATTTTCATATATTGCTATTATTTTTCCAGGTTTTCAGTGTATTAATACGTAATTTAATTAGTATTTCTGCAAAAATCATGGCTGATATGGTCAATAATCGGTTAACGGATTTTGGCATCGGTATCGACCGTTCCTTCTTCAAGAAAGAAAACCAATGTCACGCTTATTTTGAAATATGGTTTGGATGGTAGTTCTGGCCATTCGCAGTACAAACAAGTCCAAACAAGAAATTATTAAGAAAGAAGAAAGTAACTTACGCCAAGAAATCGAAAATTTTAAGCCAGTGAATGTAGGCAATCACCGCATTAAGTTCTGTTTGTTGCTTACAATGATAAACGGAAAGGTAACATTTTCTCAAATCAAAGGTATTATTTCTTGGATATATGTAGCCAAATTTGACCAAGAATCTTTTGTTGTATTCCTTCTTTTAGGTATGTAATGCGCTGCCGAGAGCACGGGATTAAAATGCTACATTTGCGGGGCAAATATTTCGGAGATGAACGATCTATCGACAATTTGCAATCGAGACGTTGACGAGGAAAATTTGTCCTATGGCATTTCTACGCTGCATTGCTACATAAGATTTTTTGAGAATTTATTACATATATCTTACCGACTTATCTTTAAGTAATGGTAGGTGAGAGTACAATATTGATGAGTATGATTTGATGTCATAAGACGTACCCATTGGCCTTATCTTAATATTCCTACATAGGCTCGTGGTAATCATAAATTATTGCTTTTGGAGAGGAAATCTCATATTCAGAAAGAATTTAGAAAAAAGATGGGACTGATTGTAGATGTACCTAAACCAGGATATGGCTCCACAAAAGATGGAAATACATCAAGGCGTTTCTTTGAAAGTCCGTGTCTAGCAGCTGAAATAACAGGTGCGAATTGAAGTTATTTTTATTAATGCGTAATCTTTTATTAAATGTAAAAATCAGGAAACAGAAATAGATAAGGATGAAATCTTCACTTTCAAAGATAAGAGTTCTGTATAAGGTTTGTTTTATATCATTAAGTTTTTTGTAAACTACCGTTTCCAAATACTAATTTAATTAATCATTTCTTAAAAGGAATTGACGAAGATCTAATAAAAAGATTCGCAAATATCTTGAAGGCAATTTCAAGTGGTTTTCCACTAAATGAAATAGCATTCAAGTATTATTGCTGCGCTACAGCAGAGATATGTGTCCGATTATATCCGTGGTACTATATGCCACCAACAGTACGTACAGTACTTATACACCGGGCTGAAAGAGTAAAAGATACGATCCTTCCGTTGGGACAACTGACAGAAGAGGTAACGGAGGCCCGAAATAAAGACGCAAGGAAATACCGGGAGAGATACACAAGGAAACACTCCAGAGTGGCCGAAAACGTGGATTTGTTTTAAAGATTACTTCTAACTTCTGATCCGCTAATTTCAATTCGGCACCAGTTAGAGCAACAAAAGGATCGAGGAATCTGAGCAAAGAGATTAAGGAACTCCTAGTCATGAACGATGAGGAGGAATTGGCTTATGGGAATGAAGATTCTTCAGACGAGGAATGTATTTAATAGAGAAGGTAATGTATAAAAATACCGTAACTTCATTAAAACTCACTTAAAACTTTGAATGCATGATTAAGTAGAAATTTAGCATTATCGTACGAAAATAAACTACTACATGATATTAATATCGCTGACGTGGTCCCATGCTCTAAAGCACAGCCCATTTCATTAAGATATGTACGAAGTACATATAATAATGGTTAAAATCTACAAAAGAAGGAATCAGAATCGTATTGGCTCGTTGTTCCTCTCAAAACACATCAGCGTAGCGGAGGACGGTGCTCCGCCGAGCGGATTTGGTCCTTGTAGCGTTGTCGAAAAGTCGATTTATAAATTATTGGGGCAAATTGGGGCAAGATTTTATTTCAGACTCCCTTTAAGGAAGGTCCATAGCTTATTGTGGTGTTAGTAATCCCGTGTCACAAGGTGTCTCAATCTACTATTTTCCTCGCTTTAGGTAAAACTTTGTTCCAAAATAATGGTCCGCCATTTTGTAATGTAAAGTATATAAATATTCGACAGAGCTCATTGAAACCAAGTCTTATGAAGGAAAAAGAACATATTTATAATATGGAATCATATTTTACCCGATGATTTTCCTAGTTTGGGTTCACAATCGACTTGATGTTGAAGAATTTCGCGAAAAATCGGAAACTTGAAATTTTTGCGAAAACTGGTCAACTTTGACCCCCTGTAGAATTGTAACGCGTGAGAATCAACAAAATTGATTTCGTAGTTATATGCAGAATTTATTTCAGAATGACCATGCGAAGTTTCAAAGTCCTCACTCAAAAAAAGCACTTTCTTATTTTTGGCCAGCTTTTTTCGATTCTAGCCCACTGTGCGCCGGCAGAAGCCGTACTCAATATGAAGACAGTAGTATCGGTGACGTAGACAACTTTTGCTTCTGGTGAGTAAATCCATACGACATTGCTGATGGTACCTGTATCATTTGATCATCGTAAATAATTATACTTTATCCAGCTAGATTGCTCTTTTGCGGGTATTTCAAGCCATTTAATCGCTTACATCATGATTGAAGTTGTAACGAATGCATGGCGAAGCGGCACAATCAAAAGAGGCTTGCATACAACCATGAATCACCCTTGCTGAGAATACCATACTGTTTTCTTTCGGTTTAGAATAGCATTGCGTAAGCATCGAGTTAATGAAAACTAATTTTTCTCTAACCCGTTTCAATAAATCGAAGAACATTTCTCTCATCAAAATACGATTGCAGTAAAATCAAAATAAATGTGCGAACCTTGATTAATATAATCCGTCTCTAGTTTCACTAGCAATAACAATATGTGCACTTTTGATGAAATGATGTTTGTCATGGTACTCTCACATGTGGATTTTTGGAAGTAATTTGCCTAAACCCTTTTAAAGGGTTTCGCCCAACGAAAAGGACTCTTAAGCGCCTTTTTAGGAAACCCTTTCAAAAATGTTTTCTCTGCTGTCCCTTCGGAATGAACATTTGCATCTTCCAAACAAACTGACAACTCCCAACGGCCGTGTCGTCATTTGCAGATGGGCGAAGGAACACTCGTAGGATGATGTGTTGAGACCCCGATGAAGTAAGCTTTTCAGTCGAGCTGATATGCCAAAGAAAGAGGTGAGAAAGAATCGTTTAAAAAGTCGGAAGTACGATGTAAAACGTATCTACAAGTTCCATACAAAATTGTTTAATGGGACTGTTTCAAAGAGGCGTGTTTGTCACTAGAACAGCGAGCAATCTCACACATAGGAAATGACGGACAGCCAATCGCAGCAGGAGAGAGAATTCCATTTTATGGGTGAAGGAGAGGTCGACAATAGGCAAAAGGGTTGTTGGTGAGTGAATGTTAAATGATGTCCATAAGTTGGTCTCAATTACAACCTTTTTGTTTACAATTTAATGGGTTGGGTAAAAAGTTTCTCTTGGATCACATTGATATTTGAATATCCAACATTTAATTTCAGCGTTGTGTTTTTGTTACTAAGAAAAATTTATTCTTAAGTAGAAAGCCAGTCTTTGCCTTCTATTCCGCCGTGCCTCGAGTTCCACCGTGGCAAATGTTTAATTAAAAACCCCAATTTCAGACTTACGCGTGTACTGAAAAGACTCCTCCCAATTCGTCCTTATCGTGGGAGCCTTTCGTGGAGGAATGGACCATTGGCCAGTCGTGTGCGGTTGCGTAGACGAATGGCGCGTTACAACTTTGGTAGCGATTGGAACAAGACTTTGGTGAACGTATTTGAAGCTGTGTGCTAAATGCACTTTTGAGGCGTGTACTAATGTACCATATTTTCTGATCATTGCCTCTTATTAAGATTTGAATGCTCTTTGATGTTAAAACTTTGCAAAATGTAATCCGGGTGCGAACAGTTTCATTGCTGAAGGCAGTGTGTTAAAGGAGTTTGTGATGGATGTGTTGTATCGCGTGGATCGGACGGAGTAAAATAAAAGTAATTATAAATTTTAGTCGCGAATTATAATTACATCGATTCCAAGTTTCAAATTATCAGACTTTCATTTACTCCTGTTCTCTTCCAACCGTTTAAGATATCGCGCGATCACTAACTCTTGTCATTTCGAATATCAAACTGGAAAAATATCTCAGATTTATGTATCGTGCGTTAAGTAATCGTAATTTCTTTCAAATCCAAAATCTTAATCGAGGCAAAGTGATGTGGGTTTCTTTGTTGCTGTCCTTTTCCACCCGTCTCTCCTTTATACCACGGACTCCTTGTTTTCTATCGGCAGTTGGTTTTCGTTTATTCATTTTTTCAGGAAACGATGAATTCTAACTGCAACTTTATTATCCCTTCTTTATGCGATTCATGTCATTGTTTTAGTAAATAATGCAGTTTTAACGAAGGAAAACTAATTGTTTTTGGGTGTGAAAAGAGCGCATGAGATGAAAATGAAGGAGAATATGTTTGAGTACGTATTGGATACAGATAATGTGATGGGAACGATATTTTTTCCATTAAGCGAGACGGCCATCTATTTCTAGCTTGGAATGAAAGGGAATCTTGAACTCAGTCACTACTTTACCATTTCGATGAAAGATACATCCGTTTCCTTCTTCTGTCGATGCAAAATCCAGTTTCCAAATCATGTGAATCGCATTACCTAAATAGAAGTGGATGAAAGTAGATTCAGATATATTATTACACTCATTCTCTTTCGGAAAGTATTTGCTGTTGACAAATGTTTTTATAACTTCCGTTCGAATTAATAATGTATTCAAATAATGTATTCTATGGGGTGTATAAGGGTATTCTTGTCGCGATAAGTAAATAATATTTTTATTAAAAACTATTGGATGAAATACATAGTATCAGATGAAATGGAGATGTTTTATGCACCGGAATATGTTATTTGGAAGCTTTACTTTCCGCCAAATTTAATAAGTTCACTCCATTTCGGCCTCAACTTCATTTGATTTCGTTTTTCATTATTCCTTTGTTCTGCTAATCCTTCCTTGCGCTCTCGATTCATTACAAAAACGATGAATTTAATTAGAGGAGGGACAAAGAAGCGACTTCCATTGATGTAAATATATGTTTTTCTATCCTTATTTTTATTTTGTCCAAGCAAACTTTCGCGCTTTCAAATCTCATAAATTTAAGTTTCCTAAATGCTTGGATTTTTTTGATTTCTTTCCCCTATTTTCCGGTTGAAACAGGTTTAATATCCGTAAAGTCTTAACGAGTCTCAACAAGATAATTTTAATAAGTTCAATTTGTAATATCCGTCTCTATTATAGGTTGTCTTTAATTTTGACAACAGAGTAAAGGGATGCCATTTTTCTAGGCATTCGTAGTAAAATGGGACCTTCAGATTTAGTTTCGTCAAATTGAATATACTGCTTAGTCGCTGTATCGGCGCCACAAATGCATAAACAGTTATTAATCGAATGTTTTCGTTCGACCGTCCCTACTATCGTAGATCTCATTCCTCGTCTTTCCTCCCTGCTCAAAGCCAGTCTTCCGATCATCCAGCCTCGTTCTGGATCAATCGCATATCTTTTCATACCAAAAAGAGATACTTCTGAATGAATGGAACAACCGCCGATGGTTTGAAAGGACTTAAAACAGAACATTGATAGTGAAATTGAATGGTTGAAAATTGTTAATTGATTTATGAAAGCATTTGCAGTGGAGTAGGCCATTGCTGTTTATCGTATACATTAAGGATATCTGTAATCAACCACTATAAATTACTCTTAAGTGTAGGTGACGTAGTTTTAATATCTGTGCATAGAAACTTCAACGAAGCTGAGATGGACTTGAATAATATCAATCAATGGTGTCATCACTATCCATTTAGGCAGGCAAGACAAAAATATTAACTTAGAAATTAATGAAAAATGAATTGAAACAGAGAAGAAATACGCTGGAGCAAATTTCTTCTAACGAATACTTAATGGTTACTGAAAAACTTAAGTATGGTCAGTTATTAAAATTCTTATTTTAGGCCAGTTATGTAAATAAAAAAATAACAAAAATATCATACCAATGGTAGTCCCTGAAAGATATGCTTCCCTAAAACAAAACAGATATCATAGACAGCAGATACGGGGAAGAGCCAATGCGCAGTCAAAAAGTATTTGTTGAATCCCAGTCGAAAAGAAATAAATAACTCCAGTCATTCTCATTGCAACTTCATCTATTACCCGTAAAACACCTGTGCACCTATGTGCTAATAAGTTATTATTACTACTCTAATAAATAAAAAGGAAAGTATTCAGAAAAACACGGGATGATGAAAGAAAATCATATTCATATTATAGGTATGGCAAAACAATGCATCAAATAGCCATACCATTGGCATTCAGTGATCAACCATGCGATTTACATTTTATAAAAAAGGCGAAAATTAAAAAAAAAAGAAATGAAAAGTTACTTAATACAGAAATATACTAATAAAAGATAAGGTAATTATGCAATTTCTTAATTCTGCTTAGTATGCGAATTATGTACAGCGTGATTTGTGTAAAATTAATTAGTGTTCTAATTGGTTAAAATAGGTGAAAATGTGATTTGGTATACCTATGTTTATTCGTTGATACATCTGACTGTAGTGTATTGGATTATAGCATATTCTATTGTAGTTTAGTATAATTTTCACTGAAAGGCACCTCCTGGTGAGCTATTTTGCCCCAGAGGAGCGCAAAGAAAGTTCACTTAAACTGTAAGAAAATAGTCCTTAATAACTTAGGTAATCAATTAATGGCATACTTAGATGGAGGTAAATGATTCAGCCAAAAGACCAGTTGGTGCCGTCTCCAGCGTTGGTCACCAAGAGGGGCGTAATGAGGCCGAACTCATTGAATCATTATGCATTTCAGTATCACCGCCTAAGAGGAGTAATTTCCAGTTGGAGGGAATACAATTGTCTAATAATGCTGTTCTTTGACAGTTTCCCTCGTCGGCAAAATTAAACGCATTTGTCAGCAATGGCCCTTTCGGTCCACCGAGAGCATCTTAATCCAAATGGAGGCTCTTTTTATCAGGGCAAATATCATTTTAATGGAATGAATTGCTTCTCGCCGTAAATTTTGAGGGATTCCACCGAGGCCCTCTTTTATTTTACTTAGGCTCGACGGCCCTCTCTCTAATTAAATAACTCTCCCTAATGTCCTCTCTTTAATTCATACGCCGGATTGTTATTTGAATTCTTAATCTACATTAGCCAATTATTTCTGCCGTTCGTTAAATACGCAAATGGATAATATGAATTAATTAACGTGTGAGTGTAACTGAACGTAATCTGATCCGTGGCTCTCGTTGGGAATTTAGCTCTTTCAGTTAAATTTAGTTGTTACTAAAATAATTATGATTAAGTACATAGATACGCTTGTGTAAATATCGGGAGGTTTGTTAATGACTTTATCATCTAACTTGTGTTTTATTAAATCTTTTGGAATAATTCATATTTCATGAAAAATTAATGCTAAAATTAAATACTTGTCTTGATAAGTAATAATCCCTGATTCTCTATCAGATATAAATTGGAAGAATATTTGCCTTTATAATACATCAATACACGAACATAGCACTGGTGATCATATATGTATTGCAATTTAACGTCATGCGTTTAGATGTGTGTAATTCTCCACTATGAATCGATTCATCGCGCACAAAGTAATGCCAGGGCAAGTGTCTATGGACTGTTCAAATTCCTCCACTACACCATCTAGATCTGATTCCTCGTTGGAAATGAGTGAAGAATTGTTCTCATCTACACTCATCGCAGGTGTAAAAACTTCCTCTCCCTCCAGTTTCCAGAGATGATCGCTTGAAATTTTAGCTCTTTCGGTTTCCAGTAATTTCAAGTTGTGCTTGGTTAAAATAGGTATAAAATCTCTTTCATTAGCCCTGCGGTTTCTTCTTAGGTTGTGAATATTTCCGTGCGTGCTGAAACTTCTTTCCGACGCCGAGGATGTTGATGGAAGTGAAAGAATCTTTACGGCAACTCGTGAGACTTTTGTTTTGGAGCATATTCCCTTCCAAAAAATTTGAGGCGAAAGTTTTTTAGATACTGAAATGACGTATGGTTTCTTCCACACATCTTAGTCAGCTACGTAGTTTGCCATCTCGGAATGAATTTCAGCTATATTCTCTCCACTGAAGGTGGGATCTGATTTGGCGAGAATATCAACAAATTCGAAAACATCAGTAATTTCTGATGGTTCCAAGCTCGAACCTTTTCTTGAAGGGTCAAAAAAATTAGCTTGCAAAAGTGCCTTCGTCTCAGCCATATCTTTACTCTTTTTAACTAAATTTATTATTTCACTACTGCTAATTTCAGTTGTGATCATACAAAAATGTTTTACTCTTTCAAACAGATACAGGAAAATGCAGCAGACTTTGCTAAGCTGTGGCTCATCGTTTTCCATCTCGATTATGTAACCTTTTAATTGTTTCAGAACGTCTTGCAGATTATTAAAACATCCTAAATTCTTCGGACAGTATACTTTTATTTGTGTCGTGACGAAGCCTCAGGGACGGATTCTTAAGATTCGCATCAATCGCTATCTGTTGCAGCACACTTTGGTCAGTAATTAATGATTCCAAAGCAATAGCTGTGGATGAGAATCGAGTTGCTGCAGGGTTTTTTAAAGTGATAAAATTCCTTTACTCTTTTGAGTATCTGAAAACCAAGTACTTAGGCAATTTGAGCTTCTTATTTCGCTGATTATATCCGCATCTACCTTAAATTTAATATCTGTTTCCGGGATGCCTCAAATATCCTTCATTAGCAACGGAAGAATGTGGTTGATACAGCCATACATGCAAATATGAAGATACTCCGACTGAACTTTTGCTGTGACACTAACCATTGCTGTTATCTGTGATGCAACCTATGACCATATTAGATCCAATCTTTTCAATAATGCGTCCAATTTCCTCGTATACTCAGATGTTTGCTCCCAGGAATCAGACTCGTGTACAGCACAGGGGTAGTGACAACAACGTTGATAGCAGACTCCAAAACAATTCCAATAATTGGCGAGTGGAAATACCCTCATGCATATTTATGTACTGAATGACAAACAATTGCAATTTATTTGACAATATCTTTGTTCTTGGCACTTGATTAACAAAAAAGTAATTGGTTGAAAAGTAAATAGCCCAAACCTCACGTTTGAAAATGCATCCACTGAATGCATATGCAATTGGAATTCACAATTATTTCATCAACTGTTCCTTTCACGCGTACGTATTCATCTTCTAGGAATTTTTGGCTAACTTCTTTTCGCCCTGGTCGATGCAGAGTGGAAGATATTTGACGAATATATATTAAAAATAATATACTAATAACTAATCAGGATAGAAAATTTATCGGATAAACCACGAAGAACGCCATCTCAAAAATTCACGTTCTTTTAAAGTCGAATGAAAAAAACGTTAGTTTCGAACGTATTAAAGGTTTAAAACTTTTCATTTTTTTCGAGATTCCCATCTCTGGTTACACTGCTTCCTTGAGATAAAGAAGTGTGTGAATTTTAACTGCACTGTACTAGAGCTGCGTTCTGCGGAAAATGTTGTTCATACATGTTTCAAAGTAGATAAATTTTTCCAATCTAAGTGTCAAATTTTCTAAAATCTAAGTGTAAACTTATCTCCGTACGTTCAGAATTCACCGAGAAACATAACTCCGAAAATTGGCATTTTTTCAAAAAGTGAAGAATTTTCGTTTTTGTAGTGTATTTCTGCAATTATCGTGAGAATTACTCATACAAATAGGAAAATTATCCCGTCTTTTTAACGTATGAATCTACTAGTGTGTATCTAATTAATATAACCATTTATTTAAAACAACGAACAACTGCCGCTGTTGAGCATATTTGCTGTTTGATTTTTAATCCAAAGCGGGTTTCCGAGGAAACGGTGATTAATGTTTATTATTTAAATCTACATACTTCATTGATTTGCACGTTTAAGGTATATATATTAATTATTTCTTTACTCAAAATAAATTCTCTGTAGATACTTGCTACATCTTCAGAATTATAACAATAACCTAGAAATCAAGAAGTTGAGTTTACGGGGGACTGAAAAATCGCAAAGTTCTAAAATCCTCTGTAGTAATATTAAAGGGCGTCATTGGAGTTTCAATTCATCCGAGGCCAATTCGGCGGCACTCTTTGCGAGGGAGTGCACTCAAAGCGATGAAATTCGACCCCATTTCTCTGTTTTCGGTATGTGCGCCATTCGACCGCCCAAATCACGATTTATTCCCGCGAGAGGTCGCCACAGCAGCGCAACTTAACGAAGAGTAATCGACGGAATAAAAACGTGTTTAGTGCGAAATCCGAGTTATGGGAGTGAGTATTGCGGTCTTCAATTAACTCTACTTTCATAATAACAGTGTCCCCCTCTATTAAGTCAAAATGACAGCTTCTTTGCGACTGAAAAAGATTGAGCCAAAAATATAAATTTAAGTGCTTCCATAGCACATTGTTAGCCGCTTCAAAATTGTCTCTTTCACTCTGTTCTTTTTTATACCAAATAAAGAAAAAAACAATCATATTCCTTATCGTGAACAATTTTTGCGTGTACACATTAAATTTGTGGAGGTTCACCATTCAAAAAGAATGGTTTTAACCCTCCGTAGGGTCCTTCCTTTGAGGATTATCCTGCTTTTAGTGAATTGATTGATTTCGCGACTGCAGACATATCGAAATTGATCTCGTATGAATGGAAACATCGGCTCCAATGTAATACGGCAACAGCCATTCAATGACGATGCATATTATATAGTAAAGAGGTCATCCGACGAGCAGTAATCGAGGTTCAATTGTGCGAACGAATTAGACGCTGAAGAGGGTATTATGGCTTAATTCGGAAACACTGTGGAAAAAAATTCCGACAGCGTAAGAGCAGAAGTCTTTTTGGAAATGCAGTTTTGGAAGATGTATTCTTTCCTTTTTTAAAGATATATATCCTGAACGTAAACTTTGGATGACATTTTAACGTAAAAAAGTTTAACATTTCTCAGTATATGAAATTTCATTAAAGTTTCTGAATAGAAAAAATTGTTTTCCAAAAAAATATGTAAAACAGATAGCTAATCGTTTGAAGCTTAAAACGAGAATTAAAGTTATCTCTTTTTCGTTCTTAAATATTCTTCCATATTCCCGTTTTTGTATTTGTCTTTTGTACGGAATAGCCTTTTCGGGGAAACCAATCAATGGTTTACGTAATTTAAATCTTCGATAGCAACGCATTGAAAGAATCGCTCTTTGTAGCGTCACATTTTTACGTCACATCTGGGATGAATTCTTCTTTCAAATGAGTCATCATTGAGCATCTCCACCGAATCACACTCGCTTTCCCCTTTTTCCACTTTATTTCTCTCTGTATTACTTCGGCGCCACTCATCGTCCTTCCGTTTTCCTCATCATTTTCAAGCTCCTTTTGCACCTCTTCTTTGCCTTATCCTTTTTCTTTCTGCAAATATTCTTCAAAGAATGACGACACGTGTTTGTTTTAGGCTACTTCAGGTGTAGTTCGCGCAGTGTAATTTCAATTTTCCTGATTTCCTCTGCGCTCTCTTATTCATATGCTTCTTTTACCCAGATAAAGTTGGGTAGTTTTTATTTATTTCTTATATTTAACATCACGCTCTTTTTATTCATTCCTAAAGTATTAAAACTGTCAGAAAGTGTGAGTGTATTCGAATGATTGAATTGCTCAAACGTGCTCTTCTTAAATACAAACCTTGAAGGTGAAAATGGAAAGCCGATTAGTGAGGATGTTGCGTTTAAGAATTCTGTCAACGGTAGAACTTTAATGTTGATATTAAAACATAAAGAAAGTCCACAGTGGGCTAGAATCGAAAAACCTGGACAAAGGGCGAAAATCGGCTTTTTTGAGATTGAAACTTGGCATAATTATTGCAAATTGATTGAATTTTATGTTCTTGTTCGTCATTTTTTTAATTTTTAGGCGTCAAAAAGATACAGGGCGTCAAACTTTATACATTTTTCGGAAGTTTCGGATTTTTCGGAAAAATGTTCAAGTGCATTGATATATAGTTGCTTTTGAGAGAAACCGTTGGAAAAAACAACACTGCAGTAAGCTAGCATATCTTTTTGTCTTTGAATGTTATGAAAATGAAATTTGCAAATGGTATGAATGGGGCTAAACACAAAATATTGTCGTTTTAACCGATAAAAATTATGACAATTTTAATGTTTTATTTCGAAATGACGATACTTCGCGGCAAAAAATTCTCACAGAAGATGTTTATTGATTTACAAAAACTTTTTATATTTGTAATGTCCATGTAGGTAAGCCACGTTTGCCGGGTATTACATTTCGATCAGAAAAAAAGTGGCAAAACGCTTAGTGCTTACTAAACAATACGTCATCTTTTGATCGAGCATAAAATGTTTTCGACTGTGGATTTAAATTTTGATTGAAATTTAAATTTAGATTGCAAACGTTTTCTTGAAAAAAGCTTTAATCAGTTTCATCTTAATGTTAAATTAAACTAATAAGGCAAATATACCTAAAGATAGCTCTGGGGCATCTATCCCGAGAAGAGGTCTATCCTTTCAGTACGGGAGAGATTACAGCCAGTGGGGCTACTCTTTGTCCAAGATGATCATGCACTGCACGAGGACTAACCTATAGCTAGAAGTTTTCGCCCTTTAATTAATAATATTCAAACATTTAAACTGATGCCAATCAGAAACATTACACTCTATCTTGTAACAGGGCGGAAGAAAACAGTACCTACTTGAAATGATGCTATAAAACTGCGTTAAAAGAATTAATCGCCGTGAAACTCTTGCAGATAGACGGATGCCTTCCAAGTAACTGACGGACACCGTCGGTGGAGTTATCTTATGGTTTTCCTTAAAAATACTACGACTGGGGCGTCTCTCCCGGTGGGGCATCTCGCCCGGAACTACCTTACCTATACTTATGTATGTGTGTGTGCAGTTCCAGGATATGCCGACGAATAAAGTATTTTTGGGCATGTTTTCTTGACGTAAAATCGTTCCCAGAAGTTCATAATATTCTTTCGAGGATAAATGTGTTTGAAGTGAATAGCTTTCCAATGAGATATTTTATCCCTTTCCAATGGGAGAGCCTCTCGTTGGTGTGAATGGGGACTTAAGTAAATCAATCCGAAGTGGGAGACGTAATTAACTCCGAGCATGTGATGGTTTCGATCGGGACTACTCGGAGGGCCTTATTTCTTATGCTAAATTACACTATTTTATGTCTTTGACTGATTCGAGAAGAATCTGGATGTATATAAATCTAACTCAGAAATTTGCTTCGATTATATTATTTATCGGAAAAAATTAGATCTTGGAGATAATCTGACTTCGAAGTCTGAAGTCAGTTGCGTCCACAAGAATACCAAATAGTTTTGGAATGGAGCTAAGATATGTGCAAAGATTAGGAGTAAACGATCTCTCTCCTAGAGATTGTATTCATTGTGCAGCAGGAAATATCCAATGAATGCAGGAATGTAAATAGCTTTACAAAACTAATTATGGTCTTAAATTTGTTCAACGCCTCTCTATTCACTGCAATTAGGAGTGGAAGCGAAAGCGAAAATTCCAAGATTTTTCATTTTCTGGGGTTTATTTATAAAATGGCAGTTTTCTCTTCTAGAAAATGTTGTGTGTGCTTGACTTTTGTTTTTTCTTTGAGAGCATCCATTATACATTCTTATATATTTCCTTGGCTAAAAAAAACGGTTTGTCCATTTTGGATTTATTGCCGATGAGAAAAAAAGCTTATTTCAATCGGATTAAGCAAAATAGAGTGATTAATACAAAAAACTGCAGTGAAATCAAATCGCCTACTGTTGAGTATTTCATTATGCGGCTGTCTGCGGCCCAAGTGCGGGAGAAGGCCGAAGTGTATCCGGTAGATTGATTGTACTTCACTTAGGATGGACTGGAATAGGATTTATCGTATAAATCTAAGAGAGTCACTAAAGTTTTACTTTAATGAAATGCATAGAATCATGGCTTTGGCCACTCGCCGCCATTATACTTTATATTCAGATGCAAAAACGATTTCGGGAACTATTCTCATGAATAAAAATGAGGAAGCATGGAAAAGGATGATCAAGATTTGAAGTTTGATGGGATGATGAAAGTTTTCACTGCGATAAGAGTAACCGGATTTAAAGAACCAGGTCGGATCAGAAATTTTCTTTATTCCAGTGACGACGATTGTGAAGTAATGGGATTTTTAGGCACAGGAAAGAAATCCAACGTCTGAAACGACCGGAAAGTTAAGGTATTGAGAAAGACGATATCTTTGGGAGATTTTTTTAGAGATGGAATTTGTGTGCTTCTCATTGTATTGAGAACAATACTTGTTGCAGGATTTGATCAAAGACAACTGAGAAATATGCGATTGAAGTAAATTCTGCTGAAGGAACCATGATTAGGACCGAAGTGCTATTCGGTGTAGAAAAACCAACACGATATTTAAAAATTTGCAATTAAACGAGATTTTTAAAGTGTGAAGCGTCGTTTTGTATTCAACGCGAGTTATTCACGCAAATCCCTCATTCAGAGGTCCTCTTAAATGCTTTGTTTGGGGAAGTATTGATTGGAAAATAAATGAGTGGAGAATTGTTGTCTTCGTCTATGTGCCGCCTTACGACGTGTGGCAGGGGGTGCAAGCACCTTGACTACGTTTTCCCAATCGATTGCTTTCGCGTATCGTTCGCGGAATAAATGAATCCTTGAAACAATTAGTTTTAGCATCTATTTCTCTAATTTTCCTCGCAGTATCAATCATCAATTGTTGCTATCGACTACATCGCCCGAAAGAAATCCATTGGGAAGAAAGGTGAGTTCATTCCCTGTTGGTGTTTCGATGATAATTAAGGATGTTGCGCCGATGTTGACGGACGATGGCACTCCACCCGGAAGGACGATGCCAACGCACCCCAATCCATTCAATGGTATCTCAGACTGAATGAAAAATTGAATGTGCTGATGAACAACGTAATTTAAATCAAGATGTGGCATTGTTAAGTCCATTGAATTTTCGAGACATTTGTCCTCCCTTCGTTTGAAAATAAGTTAGTCAAAGGAAAGGGTAAATTGCACATAAGGACGTGCACCCAGGAATAATTCCAAGGAAAAACGGACTTGAAAAAAGTCTGACTGGGCCAGGAATCGAACCCGGGATCTTTCCAAGAAGCCGTTTTGGGAATACAAAGTTCCCAAAACGGCTTGTCTCGGTAGCCTAGTGACAAAGGCAGCCTCCCGGATAGAGCAAGATTCCGGGTTCGATTCCTGGCCCAGTCAGACTTTTTTCAAGTCCGTTTTTTCTTGGAATAAGTTAGTAGTTTGGAAACTATTTCTTTCCTTCCACCTGCTGGAGCAAGTCAATTCCCTTCCTTTTTTTGAAAGATTTAGTTTCGTTTGACGTCTTAAACATATTTGCGGATATTTGAAATGAAAAGTGCTGTTGGAAACGGGACGATTCAACAATTACTAAGTTCAATAAATTTGTGCACATCGCAGAATTTGTTTTATAGATGGAGAATTATTTCTCAGGCGATTACTCCCAATGGCGTTGATTTTGAACTTCTTCATTCATAAGGAAATGCAGTTATATGAACCACGGGATTACATTTTCCTCCTTTCCACTGATCTCATAAAAATGTCTCTCTTAATATTTATAGTAGCTGTCCACGAATTCCAACCTATTTTTAAAGATCCCTTGGATAATCTCTGCGACTTTTTCCATTCTGTTGAAGGATCCATCAAACGACTGCTTCCGTCATCACGTAGTCATCTGGATAAAGCCATCTTACTTGAAACTAACTCGCTCTTAACATTCAGCAGAAATAATGCCACGAGGGTTCAGGGATATCCACGTTTTAAATCATGTGTCGAATGACTTTATTGAAAATAAATCTTTTCAACTGAAGAATGTGCAGATTCTGTTCTGAGGAGTGGTTGAGTATGTTGGTTAATTAGAACGTATTTCTCAATGAGTGGAACCAACAAATGAACGTTTCTGATTGGGTGCTGGCCGATTGGCTGCTGGCTGATTGGGTACGAGACCTTTTGGGCACTTTAATATTTTTATATAATGTGTAGAAAATATTTTTTCAGCTTTAATATCCGTATCAAATCACCGTTTTTGGGTGGAACAATTCGGGATTTAAATTTTAACGTTTTCTAAATTATTTATTTCGTTTACGTACTTATAAATGCCTACGTAACATGTTTTGCCATAGCGTCCGTTGTAAATATGCTTATTAGTAATAGACATACGCGTATTAACAGAAGTACAACATATCTGAAATGGCCTAGTATATAAGGGAGATAATGTATGTATTACAAATGAAAGATGAGATTTATTTTTAAATTTTGGCAACCTTAATTTATAACAGTTCGGTGCCATTTATTAGCTAGTAAATTTAACAAAAATAAACTCAATAGAAATATATTTCTAAAGGAATGTTGGGAAAATGGCTTTGATTGTGTTCTAGTTTCTCATTAAAGAATACTTTGGTATCGTAATGCCGTGGGATTTCGCAAAAATGCATAGAAAAAAGTAACTAACTGCTGTTTTTCGTTGTAAACTCGTAAAGAAAAACCTCCAACGACTTACCATCGAAATGATTCAATGAACGATGCGAAAGTATACGCTGTTACAAATTAGTTATTTTGAATCGATAGAACCTTAGCTTTCATTTGTTTCTTGGAGAGCTTCAGTAAAATAAATTAAATGAATATTCGGTTATTATCTATTTGGGAAATTCCTGGGCCTATACGCTGTATATCTAACATAAGACATAATCCTCTTAGACTTAACGTATAATGCTTCATATGTAATTGACTTATTCATCTCTCGTGATATAAAACTTTTGGGTATACGGTCTGCTATTTCAAGTCAAGCCTAGAAACTTGATCTTATTTTGGTAAATGCACGTTATTTGCTATTACATTAATCTGTTAAATTTTTTTGTATTGTTACAAATCATTGTACTGTTAAAATAATAATCATGAAACAATAGCATAAGGGCTCTTATAAATATATGCATTATCGGCTAAACACCTGCAGATTTCATATTAACTCGTTTTATCAGGAGTCAAAACACATTTCCTTTATTACGCCGCATGTTAAGGTAATTAGTTGCTGTGATATTTTAAAGGGAACATGAATTTAAGAATAACCTTTGACGGCTCTGTTTTTAAATGTAACTATTTGTGGTTATTTACTGTTTGTGTATTTCGTCTGTTTCTGTTGAGTGCTGGAGCGCGCAAAGTGAATTCGTCTCGAATCCATTAGCGATTAAAGTACATTTGAATAATATAGTGAATAGAAGCTCTGTTTTATGATGTGTATTCGAAGCTATATTACAAACAGAATTATTATCTCATTAAAAACACCTCTCGCATACAATAATGCGGAGAGGCTGGTTTCATATATTAGGATACATTTTATAAGCAATTTTAGTCGGCTCTTTGCAATCTTTCAAAAAAATTGCCTGTTTTACTCGCCTGTGGTCCAATTAATCGGAACGCCGCAAAGAGACGCTTCTTCTGAAATTGTTTTGTCGAGGAAAAGATTTTCATTGGTACTCTAGTATCAGTCATGATTTCCGTAAATATCATCTCAATTTATTTTCAAAAACTCTTAGATTTTCAGCAAAGAATTTAAAGTCATAGAGATAAGGTAGCACATCAAAGCTAATCCTTTTCTTCTGTTTTTTACTTTCTCCCTATACGTAGTATAGAGAAAGTATTGTATTCGCAAAAATATTCGACCTCCAGATTTCGATGTTTTGGGGCCCTTAGATCTCGTTTTCGCTATTTTCCCGAACATGTCTATCTGTGTGTCTGTGTATGTCTGTCTGTCTGTGGTTAAAAAGTTAGTGGGCGCTCTATCTTAAAAAGTAATTATCCAATCATTTTCAAAATTCATATTTAGAATTTTCCTAACAATGCCAAGAGTTGATTAGTTTTTGGAGAATATCGCTTAACCGAAAGTTACGGTTTATCCAGAACAAAATTTTGTTTCTTAAATATCTCTGTAAGAATGCAATATAGGTATATACATTTACACACAAAAGTTGTAGATAATGTATTTTACTACAACTTTTGTATAATTCATTTTTTTGTAACACTGATTGTTTAGGAGTTATTCCCCAATAATGGTTAACCGGAAGTTGTTGTTAATCCAGAAATGGAAGATTTTCATACATAACTCTGTCAAAAAGCAATTTAGGTGTATACATTTTCATACAAAAGTTATAGATAATATATTTTACTACAACTTTTCTATGAAACATGTTTTCGTAACAGTGATTGTTTAGGAGTCATTCTTCAATAAAAGTTAACCGGAAGTTGTTGTTTAACCATAAATTGAAGTTTTTCATACTTATCTCTGTCAGAATGCAATGTAGGTATATACAATTATGTACCAAAGTTGTAGATAATGTTTTTTCTACAAATGTTGCACAAAACATTTTCCTGTAACACTAATTATTTTGGAGTTATTTATATATTACCGGCATAGGCTTCTGTTTTCAATTTTTATGGAGCTTATGATGTCCTTTAGGCCTCCTTTTTTGCGTCTTAGGATGACGACGTATGAAGAGTGTTCATCCGAAATATTAATTGTCACTCCACCTGTATTCCCTCTTCATTGAATTCCTCTGCCCATCATCTCATTTGAACAAAAAGCCTTTATGGCGAGTGTGCAGTTTTCGTTTCGTCCATTGGATTATCCCGAAATTGACTGTAATGGGAAATCAATTAAAAGGCCTCCATTAATCCCATCCGGGTGCTAATGCCTATATTTATCATTCACGAAGCCTTTTCAGTGTCTCCCTTCGTGAATAAATAAAGGAGAAGTTTCTTTGCAGACCAAGGTTCGTTTCGTTAATTATTTTGGGCTCTTTTCTGCTTGTGTCACGTTCGTCACGATTCCGTTGTTTAGCCTCTCTCTTGAAACACTTTCATTTAACCAAATAATGCTTTTGGACACAAGTGTCCGCAGCGGAAGAATAACTTCATTTTTGTGCGAATAACTGCAAAATGAGTCGCTGAGATTTACACGGCTTTACCGCACTCATGTCGGTCATAATATAAAAATTCTTGTAGAAGAAATCGCTAAGCTGTAGATGCTGTAAGTTACAACTTGTGTCTATCGAAAGCATTGCAACGAAGCCACGTTTTCGCGTTTATGCATTACCAAGAAATTATTCGTAATATCGATGACAACTTTTTTTCGTGTCTTGGAAAGAATCTTTTTATTTGTCTAAGTATTCTAATATTACTGTATAGTTTGTTTCGGTTGGATTAATGCCTTTGAAGAAATTATATTTCAATTTAAGCTTTCCCTTAAACAAAACGGGCTATGGTTTCGCCAAATGCCAATGTGGTAAAAGCAAGGAATTCATGCTGTAAATCGCAGAATTGAACATGCTTTTATTTTGCATGGTGGCTTACTTTGTAGCTACTCTTGGTCAGCACAAGGGGACCTCCTTCCGGTGCTCAGTGTGGCCTTTTAGTGCTATTAACAAGTGCTGTTTCTTATCTTTTGTTTAATTAAAATGAAGTGGTACTGATACTTACAATTCTCTTCCCGAAGGACTCCTCCGCCCATTCAGCTTCCGATGAATGTTTTGTGCGTTCACTATGGAGTGGAATTTGCTTTTTTACTTTCTCATCGAATACAATGAGTTGAGTGATGATGCGGTTCGTTTTTCCCGATAGACAAGTACTCGATCATACGATATGAATTTTTCATCTAAAATGCGTAAATTCTATCATTTGTGGCTCTGAATTCCTTAACAGGACCCAATGCGTACACTGCCTTGAACACATGCAGAATAATTATGCGTTAACTTTCTCCTTTATCATTTAAATTTGAGTTCTTCGGGTCAAACCATTTCCACTTTAATGAAACTCTCGAGCAATCACAGAGGAATGACATTGTCGGACTCCGACATAACTAAAAATTGTAAAATAAAACAAACAAAGATGACTAAAAGTTAAAAGTTACTTGTGTTGGTTGCAAAACTTTTGTTTTATTTAAAAATATTTCTTTATCTCGAGAGATTAGCCGTACGTGTTATATAATTGTGGGCTACACTTTCGGTGGAATCTCCTAAAATTTGTCAATGCGTCATGGCAGATGACATTGAAAAGGCCGAGGAATGTGCACATTGAACCGCAAATGTGGTCCACAGAGTGCCTCTGAGCTAATTTCTTTTGTCTCTTAAATAATTATTTCGGACCTCGCGTTCTAATTGCTTTGTCTGTGAAACGTTTTCGGTTGATACTGAGTCTAAGCAATTTCTGGTTTATTTGTGTGAAATGTAATTTCTTTACCTAAGTTTAGATCCCGCTGTTATCTCGGAATTGCTGTATTTCCTGGGTATCTAAAACAAGAGCAGAAAAATTATATATTTTTTTATGAATAACGAAAACGAAGCCAAAAATAAAAATCGCTAACCAATCCTTTCTTTCTATTCCGATTTCCTTATTTTATTTAATAAATCTCCTGTAAAGAAATCGGAACTTTCTAATTGATATTTTATTTCATAATTTAATATTTTCTTTAGAATCGCGAAATTCCTACTTAAATTTAAATGATATCATTGAAATGTTTAACATAGTGAAGAGAATGTAGCAGACGGAATATATCCAGATAACGGCTGAACCGAAACTTTTTCCTCCACCGAAATGACTGTTTACAGCTCGTTGTGCAGTTCATCTTATCGCCATTAATCATCTTCTTTTTCTCATTTCCCAGTAAATCACCTGCGAACGCCAATCACTGCTTGGTTTCATTTTCCGTGGACTCATTTATCGCCTTCCATTTCACATGAGTTATGACCTAAGAGAGACAATAGGAAACGAGAAATATCGCTTCTCCCTTTAAGTTAATATTCTACCACTTACCACTCCTCCTCTACCTCGTATCCTACTTTGAAATCATTCACAGGGCACGAAAAGGGTATTCCCCAAACATAATAACGGTGCTAATTCAGATGCTATATCTAAATGCACAAATTATTCATGCATGCATAGACGATATTAGCTCGCTAGTTTTGTCCTTTAACGTTCATATCATTGCTATTAGTGAAACCTGGTTCAAACCTACGCTGCCTTCCACTTTCGTAGAAATCCCTGGGCATTGACTACCGTCTATGAAAGCGTGGAGAAGGAGTGTGTAAATAAGTGCATACGCAAGGACATTGCATACACATTGACTTAAATTAGTGTTTTTTTTCTTCTTTTGTGCAAAATTATGCAATTTTATATGTAAGTATGCATATTTATTTTTAAAATATGGAGTTCATAATTGTATTATTTATAATATGACATTGGCACAAGTAATCAGTAATGTATTTTACTACTGTTCTGTTTTTGTACCTGACGAGGCGTCTATTCACTTTAGTGTAATATCTATTATTTTGAATGTTAAATGTCAATTAATAAACTAAACATGTCCCACTGTGAACCATCATGTAGCAAAAAACCCGAATATCTTCCCATCGAACTAAAATTAAATTTGACTTAACTCTAAGTCGGGTTAATATGTCGACCTCCGAAGTAATTTAACTGATGTGGATGAGGCCTTCGCAGTCATAATTGTCCACATGTAATTTTAGCTGGAGATTTCAATGTTTAACTCGTCCAATCCTGACGCTCTCTATCTTAAAATACCCTTCGATTCACACCACCTATTGCCGTTACATCAAACTCATCATATGCTATCAACTCATTTATGCATATCAAATTGCCAACCGTGGTGATCTTCTGTTTAAGTAGACATATTGGTATAGTTAGATCGAAAGAAATTTCGCATTCCTCTGGTACCTCCCTCGACGATCTTCACAAATAATTCCTGCATCATCGGAAATACCGATAACATTAAAGATGCTTACATCGATAGCCGTCGCGCTCGTTTTGCCAGTAACGCTCGTCACTATTTAAAATTTTCTCCCGTAACTCAATCACAAGTTCACCGCTCTCTCCGTAGTATAAAGTCAAAATCCCAAGGAGCTGATGGTGTACCAATTACAATTATTCATAAATTAATAATCTTTATCCTTCCGGTATTAACTCATATCTACAACTGGTCTATTCTACAAGGCAAATTTCCAGCACAGTGGAAACAAATCTCTAGTCCTCCCCTTACCCAAAAAGTCATCCTCCTCTACGTGTACCCAATGCCGACCAATAAGTGCTATTTCCAAGGCCTTGGAAAAGCTAATACACGTTTGTAGGCAAACGTTTTGCGCATTAGAGTGTGCACCAAGGAAAATTCCCAACGTTCACGAAATGAGAAAATGTTCTGTCCGGATAGCACAGTTCATCCTCTCGAAGATGCCGCTTTTTTCAAATTCGTTTTTCCATGAGATATATTCAGCTATCGCTGTAAGTATTTCATTTGTTTAAGTTCGGTTCTAGAAAGAAAGAGATACTGGTTTGACGTGAATAAAAAACTACATTCTTAACAAATGGGTTAATGTTATTATTATTACAATTACAATAAAAGTAGATTAAAAATCTGATGGCAGTGGTTAAACATTACATATCATACAAGGATAAATTCATGCAGGTGTACATGGTCAAAGTAAGATGTAGATGGTCCTGATCTAATTATGCAGTTAGAATTGAGGGGTAAACTATACCTGTCAGGCATTTGGAGGGAGGGAAACCCCTCGGAAAACATCCCTCTGACAGAAGTCAAGACATATACATAGTAAAAAAATTACAAATATTATACCATCCCATTTAAAAAAAATTAACAGAATTAAATCAACAGCTATTACAATTTATAATGGCTCAAATATACCTGCAGGGAGAGCGTTCCGTTGATCTATTGTTATATTAAGGAAAGAGAATATTAGTCCTTTGAGAGGGAGGTTCAATTTTATAACTATGATCTTTTTTGCCTAAGTAAGTGGGGTCTCTAATTCTTCTCTTAATATCTGCCCACGCTGTCTTGCCTGTGTAAGCGTTGTATAAGCTTCCTAACCTGTAAACTTTCCTTCTGTTTTCTAAAGTTTCCCAACCTAGCTCTTCTAACATTTTTGCGGAAATACGCCGTCTCGCTCTTGTCATTTCTATCTACCTTCGGATAACGTCGAAAAAATGGGTTTTCTAATCCATTAATCCAAGCATGAAGTGAGAAGTGGTACAAACATGAAATTACATTGTCCCAACGCTCATAGTGCAGCCACCGAGTGATGGAACTCAGGCAAGGCGATAAAAGAATTTTTACAAGAGATCTTCGTAAATGCTAATGAACGATTAAGCGTGTTTGGCGATAGCTTTGGATTTTTATTCTTTGTTACTACTTAAGCAATAATTTCTTATGAACGAATGATAACCACAGAATTGCCGAGATAATGGTTGATATAAACACCAAAAATGTCGGATTTCAAGTTATTTGATTAAAAATGCATAGGACGTACTATTTCAACCTTTGAAAAGGAACAGCAAGTGTAATTGATGTTGATTTGGTTGCGTATCTTCATTACGACAGGCAGAGGACTTAAAATGGAATTTCGCTACAAAGGATGAATTTCAGGGCTCAAGAGAGAGAAAAATAATCCCTAATTCAATCAGCTCTTTTGAAAGTTTTATTTACTTCCCCAAAGTTCTCGTGCCGTCTACATTTTTCCCAACTTCGCCAGCGTTTTGAATTTTTAAGGGCTTTGGAAACATCGGCGTTTAGTCCTACGTGACTGCAATTTTTATCTCCGTTTAATTCCGATGGTCGCCCTTTAAAATGAGCGCCCGTTTGTTATTTCGCTCGAATTTATTCCCTTATCTCGAGGGAAGCGTTCTTAGCCATGAATTCATCGCATCATTCGGATTTGAAGGAAGCTGCAGCATTAAAATTGCTCGATGCAACTTTTACCGGAACTGTATTTGCTGATATCAAAATTCAGTTTCTTTCAAGTTGTTCAAACAGGAGCAATATAAAAATATGGATCAATAATTGTTGCAAATAAATAACCAATCATGATTAATGCAGTGGTTATGCTCCAGGGGCAGTAATTCGTTGCAATTTCTTTGCTGCAGACCCCATAGAATGAGAGAGGCTGCGGCAGAAGTATACTGCCTCCTTTGTTACCCAATATTTTTTATCTCTTTTTGTTGTGTAAAAAAATACAATGCACTTCGATGCCGAGATAATTGTAATCCAACTTGAAAACTGAATTCAGTGAAAAAAACACACTTAAAGGTTAACAGGAATAAATATTTTTTATATAATACTTTCTCTCAGGAAGTTTTTCTTGCAAATTATTCATAGAAATTGTCGTCTATTTTTTCAATTTTAATTCCTAGCAGTAACATCTTCAACAGCTCATATGTTTTCTCACCGGTTTTCGATCCCGGGAACGCTTTCATCGAAAGCGAAGTCCCTCACTCAACTAATTTTGTCCTCCTTTTCAATAAATGGAAACGTTTTTAACAACAGATTTACCCACAATCTCCATGCATGAATGAGGACCTCAATGAAGACCAATAGCAATTGGTAGAATCGTCCAAAATATGCAGTAATGTGACGCTCCATATGATAGATGGAAAAGTTTCCAAGTCCGCACTCAAAAAACCCCCTTTTCTATTTTATGCAGCATTTTTAGATTCTAGCCAACTGCAGCGCGATGTGTAGTAGAATAAATGCTAACTAAAAGGTAAAGAATGCTTGAAAGGTAAGAAAATTAAATTTTATCTTAAAAAGATATCTGTAGAAAAGAGAAGAAAATAATTTCTTAAGTGGAAAATCGCGATATCTACATGGCGATGCACGTGGCTGCCTGACTCCGATTTTCAGTTGCTAATTTGTCATAGACAGATTGAGTTGAACGGTCGGACTCGTGTCCACTATTTTTAAACAGAGAACGTTCCTGCGAATCCGTTTCCTGCAGACCTTCCCTTCTTGTAAATTGGTGCAACGATATTCAGCTCTCAATCTGTGGGGATCTTTTAAACTTCCCATGTTCTTCTGTATATCTCCCCGATCCAATCGATCACTGCATTTCTCCAATCATTCCAGGCGCCAGGCCATCAGTACCTGCAGCTTTACCAATCCTTTTTACTGCATCTTCGAAGCGTGTTATTTCTTCCCCCTTCCCCATTCTATTCGCGATAATTCTCCATTATTTCTACTCGTTCCTGCTGTGCAAAAACTGTAGCTAAAAGATTACACCATACTGTCTTTTTCATCTGTCACTATCTACCCTGTTTCATCTAATATTCTTCTTCCTCTCTTTACAAACTTTCATTTTAGAATTTTCACCGTTTGCCAGAAATATCGCTCCTTATGCTGATAGTTTTCTGCCGCTTCATTCCAGAACTCTTACGAAAATCCTTCCTTTGCTTGTCTCACCTCTTGCTTTGAGTCATTTCCTTTGTGTACATTATGTGACATGTAGGGCTCACTAATTACTTTCCGATTTTCTCTGTCCTGACCTTCTCGTTGCCAAGTTACACCTTAGTACTAGATGAATTTTTCATTCCACCTGCCTTTAGGTGTTCTTCTTGGTCTCTTCAGATCTCTTGGTATCCAGTTGAGAACTGTAGATCTCCAACGTTTGCTTGCCGTTTCTTCTCGCCTTTCTGCTCCTTTGCGTTGTCCGAAGTCGCTGGGTTATTGCAGCATTTAACACCCAAGTTTCACTATCATAGATCAGGACAGGTAAAATGCATTGGTCGAAGACCTTCCTCTTCAAAACCATTGGCATTCTTGACTTCAGAATGTGCGAGTTCCTAACAAATGCGCTCCAGCCAAGTTTCTGTTTACTTTATCAACCCTGTTTTTCTCTCCTGCTGTTACAAGTTGTCCAAGGTATGTGTATTCCAAGCAAACATCTTTTCTTGAAGTTCGTCTGGTTCTTGCGAAATATTTAATTGGAAATGATGGCCGCACGAAGTCGATACCGAAAGAAAGGAAATGAAACGATGATTCTTATTCGAGTACTGTCAGAATTTAGGAACAGGATGCAATTCACTATAATTTACTATAATAAATATATACCAATGAGCATATTACGCCATTTTGGAGTTTTGTTTTCGAAAATGTTTGGAAGGAATCTACCGGTAGGATAGAGAATTCAAAACCACCGAGGTCTCGGGAGATGTTCTAATCTATAGTAATAGTTATGGAATTGTCACCAAACGTGCTTGAGTTCGACGACAGATGGGTGCAAAATCTCCTATTTAAAATACATTGCGGCGATTTTTAAGAATTTTTTAGAGACCGTTTCCGTTAAGAGGAAAACTCGGGAAGTGATTTGAAATAAAAGATACATTCCATATACGCCGTTTATTGTTCTCCTGATGATCCTTGGATCGATACCATAGCGCTCCTCTATGCATTGCAAAATGGAATAACGGAATATTATTTCAGGACCTTCCCGGTATGATATAGACTCTGAAGAAAACGATTTTCATCCCTGCCAGTTCGTTATATGTATTCATATCTTTCCAAAGGTCCTGGGTTCGACACCAGGCGGCTCTACCATTTGAAATTTATCTCGGGAATCTCAAATTTTGTATGATTTGTTTACCGCTAAAGTAGAAATCGATGGCATGGGGACAGAAGTAAGGAATATGTTTCATAAACGCAAGTTTATCGTTTCTCATCATTTGTTTATTTTATTTATATTTGTATATCAAATATTTTACATGGGAAATACAGATTTAAGTTTGAGGACCTTCCCAATATACTATCGACTTGAAATTTATATCAGCAATATGCATAATGCTATGCAACTTTTTCTCGTATAATAGATTTACATATTTATATATACATACACACAATTTATTTACCAGAACAATCTTTATTATTGGTGTCAGTTTGTTAGAAAATTGGTGGAATTCGAACGAAAGGGAGCTGATGTTTACCTTCGTATTTTAAAGATAGATATATTTTTCTTGCCTTTTCAAAATTTAGTTATTTTATTAATTCTTTTTTCAGGTAATAACCGTTGGATTCGGATGTTTCTTTATATTTGTGAGTAATATCATTTATCTCGCTTTTTCACAATTATTGCAAGGAAAATACATTTGGGTGTTATATAGTTTACTTGTGCTGCATAATATAGGTAAACCTTTTTAATAATTTCTGAATCACTCATATCTCTGCCATAAAAAGGGCTCACTCTTTGAACCTTAGTTAGGAATTTTATGTTTTGTTCAAAACGTTCTTCTTTCAAGCTAACGTATTTCTGAAACTGCCCATATATATTTTTTGTGTTCTTGAGTAATACAACACATAAAGATGAATATATTTTTTCTTAATGATTGACTAGTATATAACATATTTTGCTGGTGCCCTGAGTCACCATAGTTTTGGAGTTTTTGCTCTTCTGTTCGAAGAATATTCGGCGAAATCATTGCCCGGATTCCATTTTTCAGTCTCTTTCGCTCCGTTTTCAACATTTGTGATTGCGAAGAGGACTTTCTCCATTTTTCAACCTTCATTTACTCCCAATGTTATTACTGGGTTGAATAACTCCAGCTTTCCTTGTTCTCTTAATTTATTATACACTTCCTCCGTTGAAATACCTTTATAGCGTTTATTCTTTTCACAGCCTTTTTCCTTATCACAATCTCTCACTTAATGTTCAAGCAGTCCTTTTGCCCTCATATTTATTTAGGGTCGTCGGAGTTATTATCTCCGCTATAATTATAATCCTTTCTTCACGTTTCATGATCGTGATTTGAACAGCATCTAAATGCTTCTGTAACTTATCCTTGGCCTCCATTGTCTGGAATTCGAATCGAATAGGGTTTTTTGTTAACCACTTTTAATTCATAATGTTTATTACAGCCCATTCAACCTCTTACAAACTTTAACACATGCGATGGCATTATTTGTTGTAATTAGTTGTATGTAGTATAGCATTATCATTGTAATGTTTTCCAATTTTCTAAATGTTTAGAAAAATTTTTCGCAAACGCATTCTAAGGGGGGAAACATCTCTTTTGGTGGCCAGAAGCAGTGCGATTCTTTTTTCTTTGGAAATTGTGCCTCTCAATGCGTTCGAAGGGAATAAAGGAACTCGACTCCTTTATTTATCTGCTGCATCCAATGTTTCCCTTATTTCAGAGTATAAATCGGACAAATGATCTCGTCTTCCGACGCAAGAGATTTGCGTTTCACATAGCGCTGATTTTAACCCGTAAAACTTTCGGTTATTGAATTTTGAACTTCTTTTCTTTGTATCTCGATGTGAGTTGCGGCGGTTCGAGTCACATAGCGAAAGTTTTGTTGATTTTTTTCCTAATTTGTTTTACAAATGCTGTACTTCTCTAGAATTTAACTGCTATTTTCGTTGTTATTAAATCTCCTAAGGCAGCTGTAATTTTAAACGTGCAGCCATAGCTAATGTGTGTTTTGATAAATTTTGTTTACAAGATACCAATTTTCCTAACAAGTGCTGCGTGATGGAATAAAACCTCTTTGAATAAAAAGTGACCAATGGTGTTCAGCCCTTTGACTGTGACCATTTGATGTCCTTCAGTTTCCTTCAACGAGATTTAAAATTCAAAACAAAAGAATTTCTGAGACTCGAGGTGAATTAAATGGCCCTCGAGCGTCGTGTATTTCCTTTTCCACGTCATCTGTAAAAAATGTCCTTCGATATGAAATTTCCCTTTTCATATTCCATCCCTCCTTAATCCATCGCGATTTATGAGCCGCCCTTTTATCGATTCCCTCACACTTCCTCGCGCTTCATTTAAGATTACTTCCCGGTGTTATTTCCGAGGTCTCTGCAGAAATGGAAAACATTTCATAAAGAAGAAAAAGTACTTCTTAACAGACTTGCGCAAGAAAGAAAGTGAAATTGTTTTGGTCATTACTTCTTTCCTTGAATTTTGTTACGTTATTTAATAATCCGATGTACTACGTGTGTTCCTGCTATCGCTTTCTAATGAACGGATTACTTTTCATTGGTCGGTACCGAGAAAAACAGGATGCTCATCTAATGCATTATCAGACTAAAAATGAAAGATTCGCAGTTTTGTGTTTTATGAATGAAAAAATTAACATAAAATAGATAAATAGTTCATAAAATAGATAAATAGCCATACTTTGATGATGGAGTACATTCATTTGTCACTTGGTGCAAAAATGTATTTTTCATGTGATTTTGGTCTTAGTCTTGACCTTGGTGGCTACGAAATGAAAGCCACGAAGTGAATAATTGCACTGATTTCTCTTTTTGGAGTGTTACTCGTAACTGCGCGGTGCACAACCTTTTCAGTTTCAATTTTCACTCTTTTTCGGGAATTACAAACTGTAGATTGATTTATCATTACTTCTTTATTTTATGTGTGGGAACCAAAAGCTCACCGATTATTTGATGATCACTCATGATTATAGGGCGAGGAGATCTGTTTCTGTTAAATTTCAAAATAAAAACTTAATGCTATTGAAAATATGTGCGTGTACGGATGTTTTTTAGTTCAATGCCACATCGCAACTTATTCTCCGTTTGGACGTGATCTTTCCTGGAATACCTCGTTGAGTGACTCACAATCAGAAAATTATTAATTCAGATTTTCAACCCGATTAAAACTTTGGTCAGAAAAGAAGATTTTTCTCCTCCGTTTCTCTTGTCCCCCCCGTGATTTTCTCTTTTGAAAAGATTTTTTTAAGGATTCCTTTTGTGTAGGGTTCAATGCATATAAAAAAATTGTCCCATTTCCCTTTCAATCGTTTAACGTTTTTTCTGCGGAAGAATACTCTTTTAAAGTTTTCTACTTTATTTGCAAGATAGTAATTTTCCTTCAGGCTCCACAAACATATAGATGTTAAAACTGTAACCGATCACTTATTTGTGTTTCTACACTACAACTAATAAATCATTTATAAAATGATGGATGGTTTAAATTAGTTTTAATAAAACCTTTTGCCTTTTAACGTCGCTTTCCAAGCCCTACTTAGTCCTATTTTCATTTTACGCGGTGTTCTTTAAACCCCTTTTTATACCAATCAACCCTCGAAACACTCGCACTTTCCTACTGTGCCACAAATCGGAGCTTTTAATCCCTTAAAAATATGCGTCTTCGGGAAAGCAATCTTAAAGTTCATCACGTGTGTCTTATTGGCATCTATTTTCTAAAATGTGTTTTGTTAGCAGGGTTCGCCATGGTAGCCGTTGGTAATTTAATGTGAAAAAGCAAGTAATAATTTGTGTGAATGTTCTTTCTTCTTATTATCAAGTTATTTCTCGATCGAGGTGAGAGAAAAAAACATAAAGAGAATATTACGAACATTCCTCCCCATTAAAGCGGTGGCAGCTTCTTCACCTTCTGCGACAGGGTCTGTCCCGAGGGATTTGTTCTTCTAAGAATCAATGTTTTCTTCTCTCGGGACATCTTCAATATATTGCTGTGCCAATTCTATCAGTCATTTTCGATTTATGCATATTTCCTTTTTTATGATAAGGCAAATTTGTACAGATAACGTCAATATTTTTACATAATATTCATGACTGAGAAAGTTCATCTGAGCTGCTCGTTTTTAAGTTTTGATTTACTACTAGCAGTTTTCCCTGATAGAGATTTTTTCTACTCTAAGGTTTTACCATTTTGTGGTCATCTGTGGCAATTTCCCAGCATTATTTTACGCCGCCGTAGGTCTTTTAATGTACAATTCTTCCTCGTTTCCTTCACAACCCGTCATTTTGCAATTCTTGCTTTTCTTCTAATAATTATTTCTCGTATCATTTCCAATCCGTATCACTCCAAGTAGTCCCTTTTATCTTCGCCTTTCTAACCGAATGTACATGACAAACCGGAATCCCCTAATTCCATTCTACACCTTATATCTTCTCTTTATTTTTGTGATATCCACCCCAAGGAGAGACACAATTTGATAATTTGCTTTAATTTTCCGCCGAATATTGTGCCTCGCCCTTCCGCAAACTTCATAAATTAATGGAACTGAGTCATCTTTGCTACTCAATGAAAAGTTTTTTTGACCCGAATTTTGTCATCTTCAACCTGAACTTCATTGAATAAATTTGACGAATATCGAATGAATATAAATATTTGATATATCATTATTGTGAAAGTTATATATAATGGTCCATTTGATATAGTAGTAATAACAAACATTTTATTAGGCCGAGATTGAGCCTTCTATGCTACATGCATATGCTGTTCCCCATTCGTTTCTTTGGTCCAACTGATAGCGTAGCATTCTATACCTTCTAGCTGTTACTTATGTTTCATTTTACGGCTAATGTACTGTTATTTCTATATTTTTCCCACTTCTCTATATTTCACATTATACGTCCATTTTCATCAATTTTCTCTGAGAGTGCTCATTCCTGAAATCCATTTCTCAAAAATTAAAGTCTTTTTGTATAACATGGAAAAGAACACCAACTGGCAATGTTTTCAATTCATTTTATCGTACGATTGAAGGTTCTAAGAAACAGAAAAGTTCGGTTGTGATTTTGCCTATGAAGAAAATGAATGGCAGAGGTACATCTTTGTTTCCGATTTTACATCAATGTTTTTGCGGAGTAGTTCTTAATTTGCCACCTTCAATACAGCTTCTATCATCCTCTCCTCGTTTTCATTTCTCTGAATTGTTTTCATTTCGCCGTATTTTATCGAAATATGGGTCAAGGTGCGTGTCATTCCATCGAGTGGCGTGAGATTTTTATTGTTTACGCTCGCGTACCCTGGAAACTATCGCTATGCTACGCTTGGAAACGATTCTTTGGCCTCTCTTTTCCCCAAATTAGAATTGCGTCACGAAAATTGCACGAAGGAAAGAAATGCTCATAGATTTACTCGCTGTTTAATTTCTCTTTCTTATTATTCTTCGCCATTACTTGTAACATCAAACAGCATCGCCTAATATCTTTTCTTGGTAAGAAGTAAGGAAAGTCACAATGGGTTGGTATGGTTTCATTAGTTTTCACGGCATCTTCATGTTCTTCAAAATGTATTAATCACGCTAAGAGTTATATTTAAATTATTTTATATTTTTTTACAATCGCATTTCACTGACTTTTTCTCCAAGTATCGCTAGCGTTAGTTTATCTGCCCGGAAGCGCAAAAGCTAATTAAGCGCAGGACGAACAAACAAATTTTGAATAAACTAATTTGTCTCGGCGTAAACTTGGTGGTATTCCATCGTTAAAACCAGAGGAATAAATTAAATATTAAAATATATATTGGAATATTATTTTGCTTTAACATGCCGCACAGTCGGACGAAACCACACTTGCCCTTGCACACAAAACGGCTTGTTAAAATGTTCTGGCCGGCTAGCCTAGATGGCAGCCTCCCGGATCGATTTCGCCGGCCCTTTTTTCAAATCCTGTTGGGATTTTTGCTTGGTTTTATTTAAAAACAAATCACGTGTTATAAAGTGAGAAATTGAGAGCCCTGCGCAGTATCACTCGATTCGTATCAATCTTTGAGTATCGACTCATCGAAATACTATGAATGTATTTGTGTAAAACTCAATCTATCGGTTCTGGTAATAAGTAGATAATTGTATTTATTTCAGCCATCGGTAAATTGAGAACCAGCAGAACTTGACAACGCCTAAATTTGGCGTGTACTTCGAATTTATTTTACTTTTTCATGTGTACAAAATGGAATCTTTGAGTTTATTTCCAAGTGTAGAACAAAATCTGTTCGTTTATTTAGCTCATTTCCAATTGGAATTTTAATCTCTTTTTCGTCGATCCCATTTTACTCCAGTTATTAAATAGCTCTTCCGTGTCGATGAAAAACGATCTTCAATACTATGCAAACCACAAGATATTGAAAGCATATTATTAGCATCCAGGAAAATGTTTTTTTATCCTTCCGGATAGATTTTCACATGTAAGAAGGGCTTAAGAAGGAATTAAATGCAATATGAAAGATCTCCGCCGGTGTTCTACGAATTAATATCTACCTCCTGACCTAATATCTACCTCCTGACCTTTGTGCCTATTTGTAGTTTTGAATAATAATAATATGGCTGACACGTTACTATGACGTCATCGCCAGTAAAAACTCAAATCGATGCATTTTCCCCCAACTATCGTTCGCCCTTTTTCTGTTTTACGTTCTTTCCCTTTTCGCCCTCTCCGCCTCTAAATCCTCAGCTTGTTTTATCGTCCACTTTCCCTTTCCTTTCATATCGCCGTATTTTTGCCTTCCGAATTTTATTTCAGGTGCCCTTTTCCCTTCAAACGTGTATCATTTGGAAGCGTCTCAGCCACATTTCACGGATGTCATCTGATTCTATTAGTTTCTCCCTTAACATTTGGATAAACGCAGTCTCCAGTGGTCCTCATACGGGTGCGTCTGCTTTGCCTTTAAAAGTATATTGATCTTAATGACAATAAATCGGTCGCATACTCCATCACTTACTTGCTGAATTAGAAACTCTTGTTTTAGGCGATAATGCTATTTAAAGCGTTCAGTGGAAGTGACGAAAATGTTCATCCATACTTCTGTTACTTAATCACAGCTATGAAGAAGTGAAAGTCATGAATGGAGAATCCATACACCAAAGTACTTCGTTAATTTATGGAAAATATGGTTGCGGTCGATCGAAAAAAATACATTTTCTCTATACCTGTGCTTAGTGTTGAAGGATATGTTTAATTGTAATGCTGCCTATTTGTTAATAAACACCATTTTATAATTTTAAAGGAACTTATCCACCAGTGCCAGCTAAGTCTCGAAAATCTCTACCGCTATGTAGTTGAAGATTGCTTATCGTGTTGGCCGAGAAACGTAAGCACACTAATATGCTTGTGGATGAATAAACTTAATTTACGGGATGAGGCTGTGATGTGCCCGATGCAGTAGAAGGCGTTAGTTCAAAGCATTCTCATGCTGGGAATCTTTCAAAGACAATTCCGAGGTTTTCTCAAGAACCCCTTCGGCGTGAATTTTTAGAAATCGATGCTATGGAATCGTTTAAAAAACTTACTCTTTTCGCCAACGATAGTGACATTATACAAATTTAGTTGAAATTCCTGCTAACCTCCTTCCAAATGCCGAAAATTAGGGTATTTTGTTTTTTAATGCAGATGAAGTGGAATCGATCGTTTCTTGAGTGCACGCTCAACGCTTTCAAATATATTTACAAATAATTTGAATTTCGGCAGAAAGTAGCAAAAATTAAAACTTATTCATCGCTGACTTAGTAATTAGATTCTTTAGTTTCAAGTGCGAATCGTAGTGGGGAACATAGTTAATCCATTTTGCCTTTTCAGTCGATCCTAAGATGTTCCTAATTAATCAACGCGTTCGATCGATCTTTCTAAGTTCTGCTTTATTCCATCCTTTGTAATAACCGTGTTTGAACACTCCGATTTCTTCTCCTGAGAAATGGCGATCCCTTTATCCCACCTTTATATTGGATGCCGTCCGTCTTTGTCCGCATAACTGCGGAACTTATTCACGTTCCTTTTATTTAAAAAGGCGCTTCCTTTTCTAAGGATTCTTTCGGCTTTATATCTTTATCTCTTCCGAAAGTAATATCATCGCTCTGTTGCAGTCGTTTGTTTCCTAATCGTACGTGACCGTGTTTATGTCTCATACGCTACTGATAATAAGAGTGGCGCTGTTATTTTCCCAAGATTCGTTGAATTTGTGCCTCCACTTCCAGATATTGATCTCTTCGAAATGTTATTGCTTGACTTTTCTGCTCTTGTGTAGCCATCAGAGAAGAGCCATTATAATCAATCGAATTAACCATATCTAATACATTTAGACGCTTCTCTGGATATACCTATGCGCCTATAGGGGATGCAAATTTTCTTTTTTCTTTCTTAAAAATCGCTGAATATCTTCTGCTTTGGCCTATTGCAGTGGCTTCAATCTCTTCTTCACTTTTTTGTGAATTTTTCTCCGATTTCGGCTCAAGGAAGTCGTTTGTCAAGAAGAAACCGAACGAATGGACGGTCCTGTATTTTCAGTCGCGAGTTTCAGTCATTCTGCTATTCATTAATCAATTACATTTTGAAAGAACTGCGCACGTATTATAGTGTTTTTCATTTAAGATGAGTTTAGTAAAAGTTTGTGTTAGGAAGCCTTATATTGTGTTAGTACTGAGTGAAGCAATATTTTTGGAAAATTGAATGTTAATTCTTCCGTTACTTTACTTTGAGCCTTTTATTACGGTTGGTTAATAATCATCAATAAGCATTACGTCGAAAAGTAGACCAATTCCTAAATTGTACTGAACCTCATGAGGATTATGCCTTCTAAAAACTAATAATACATTCTCGTGTAAGTGTCGTTAACTCTCAGTCGTACTACTAAGCAAAGCCAGGAACTGTTTGCTCTTTATACTTATCTGATGCATACAGGAGACTTTATTTGGCGAAATTGAGACTTTTAGTCCCATTTACCCAACTATTCCATTTATTATGAGCGCCTTTTTGTTTAATATTTCTATGAATCTGCGATCTATTCCTTGGAGAATAGTTGACCTAAGAGAGGTTCGAACCTTGATTGTTTCTGGTCATTACTCGAATACTTCTACGCTTTTTGTCTTCTCCTATTTGAATTGTGGTCGCCCGGGATGAGGGATCGATGCCTCTGGGATTGGCTTACGCAGCAAATGAAAAAGTAGTAAGTGACGGGTTAATGCCCATGGCGTCTCATCAGTGGCTGTAATCCCATCGACAGGACACCCATTTCAGCTGTGGATTGGTGTTTAAGTTGAATATTCCCTTTCTGGATGTTGGGAATAGAGGGCGGAAAAAGGTTTTTGGTGTAAGTCCAGAGGGATTCATCAATCCCGCGGCCTACTTTCGAGAAAATATATTTCATAATCAGCATATTGATTTGTCACAGCTCTGTATCATGTGTAAAAGACAGCTCGTTGATGAAAATACTCTTTTCCGGAAGAGAAACTCAAATTAAGCGCGACAATTGTTTGAAGGAATGAATGAAGACAAAGAATTGAATAATAAAGAGTTCCTGAATCGACAACTTGTCTTCGTGGTATGGATCCGTCAGGGACAAAAGTGAACACAAACTTTTACAATACCATGGAAATATTTATTAGAATACGACGATGGTTTCGACTCACGGAGTCATCTTCAGGAAGAAATTAAATCAGTCCAAACCATCGTCGTATTCTAATAAAACTTTCTGTGTTACTGCTAAAGTTGGTGTTCACTTTAGTTTCTCTCCACCGTTCTTTGTTTAATATTTCATTCTTTATCAAAAATTATATTATTAAATATCATATTATGAAAGATTGTTTTATACAATCGGATAAAATTTGTTGCTGAACGAATTCCGAAGTTTACTTCCTCAGTATTATTTACTCTATGGTATTATTTTGGGATCACGAATTTTGGCTTAGAAGTACAATTCGCAATCCTTAAGGTTTTTTTGTTAAAATTTGAGATTGTGACCTTTTTAATATAAAGTATATGTGTGTGTGTGCTTCTTCACCTCCCATTTTGGCGATTAATTAATTTATTTATTTCCTCACAAACATCCATTTGCTAGACCCTTACAGTGGTGGGTAATAAACAATAACAATGAGCAATCACACAACCATTCCCTAATCGGAAAAATCCGAGTAGCAGGGATTCGAGCCCGGGACCGTGGGGTTGGAGCACGCTAACCGCTCAGCCACCTATAGGCCTTTATCACTCAGGCCGGTGATAAAGGCCTATTCGCCGTTTTCCCAATTAATCTCTCAAATTAGTGATCCATGTCCAGACCCGGCATCGCCTGAGCGTTATTTGTGTTCCCTTACGAAAAATTCGTTATTCCCAAAGTAGTGAAAGCAATATCGGAAAGTAATATCCGGCTCCAAACAATGTAAACTTTCGAAAGTTGTATGGAAGCTCACTTTGACTTTTAATCGCTCATTTAGTGTTTGCAAGAACAATGTGTTCTATACAACAAGTGTTCTTTCTTTCCTGTTCCCGAATTTTTCAAATCTATTTCTGAATCTTCGTGTGGTTCTTTGAAATAATCTTGAAAGGCAGAGGAAGGCGAATCTTGAAACACCCTCTCTCTTTGTTGCGCTTTTGATGGAATTATAAAGAATAATGAGGAAGAGGCGGAAGAAATAAATCAGATTAAAAGTCTTTACGAGGGAATTACTGAATAAATTTGCTTCATCCTTTCGCTACGATATTTACTCAGACGAATGATGGAATAATTCATTCGACGTATGTATTTGTTTGGTTTAAGAGCTTTCAGGGATATTTTCGTAATTAGTCAGATACGGTGGTCATCTCCCTAAAAAAGCGATGTTCATTTGGCTCGGTCTTGCGGAAAATCAGATGAAATTAAGGGAAATTCGCTGAAATGAATTGGAAGAATGTTTGGAGCTGTGAAATTTCTCTAAAACGACTGTAGGGTCGAAAAGTTGGCTTCTAAGACCGTCATGCGAGATGATTTAAAAATGAAATCACCCCGTTACTCTTATCCCGTTACACGAAATGAATTGCAATTTCTGTCAATTCAACCACGAAAATATGCTCTGTCGGTCGACGATCTTCCTCGTTAAAAAAAAGTCGATTTTAGATATCTCTGCTCCTTCTTTTATTTATGAATAGAAACTGAAAAAAAATAGTGAACAACAACTCGCTTTATTATGATTGAGTACCGTTTTACTTCGATTCCTTTTAGAACGCCCTTATACTTGCATGTTGACGCAGGTTTGTGACTTTGTTTTTGGATGAAGAAATATTATTTATGCATCTTTTCAAATTGAGCTACGTAAACCGGCCGTTGTGGTGATGTGACTAACCCCGAGGTCCCGGGTTTGAGTCCCGGATGGTCAGATTATTCTGGTTAGTAAATTGATGTATTCGTCCTTTGCTATTTTATACTTATACCACTGTAACTATTCTATAAATAGATAGCTGTATACATGGATGTTTGTGGAGACTACGTAATAAATATATAAAAGAATAAATTAGGAACAGAAACGACCTTCTCATGTACTCCTTAGTTATAATAAATCTGGCAGATTTTCGTACGAAAATGGTTGATTTAAAACGCGCTAATTTATTGAGCTGGACGCTTTAAGTCCCACCAATGCCATGTGCCGTCCGGTACGTGGCATTGGTATTAAACATATCTGACGTTTCTGCGCATCTGGATGGAAGGAGGCTCCTTTCAACTCTACTATCGACACTTTATCATTAAGAATGATGACATGGATTGTGTTAACGCGATTGTTGTCTGACACTTGGAACACATTTTAATCTGAATATGAGCTAGGGCTGCTCGATGTGGTCGGCCTCTCTTTAATAACGGAAAAGACTAATTTGATTAACGTAATTCCGCTGTCATTTATCTTCACATTGACGGGTGCGCAGAAGATTAATTCCGGAAAAATTTCCATTCGTAAGCACGAATCAAAGGAAATCCTTCCGCTGTAATTTGCCAAGTTTTAAATATTAGTGGATTTTTCCTTTAGAAAGCCCTCTTCAGGTTTGCAACACACCAAATGACTACAATAAGCATTTTTCGAAAAACAAAAATCGATCGCTTCTTCCATCACAATATAGGAAACGTTTTAAAAAATCTTAAATATTATATTACCCTCCATTAAATTAAGTTTTAATATTTTCAATAGTTTTTAGAGGTCCTACATGCATTTTTTATTAACCGCTTTTCCTGAATTATTTCATTAGGTATCGCGGTACGTCCAATTAAAAGTTTCATTTGCGCCAAATCTTTTCTCCAATTGTTCTCATATTCATATTATAGTATTTCTGTTTTGCCTTCTAAGAGTTTTATAGTTTCCGAGTTTTCAGAAACGAAATCCAAGCAATGATAATGTTTGACAAGTCATCTTTTGCGAGACAACTTCGAATTAAACTAAAGACATTAACGCTCTAAGCAAAAGCTGAAAAGGAAAAATAAACAATAAAATGTTAAGTATTTTCACAATAAAATTTAATAGAATATTGCTCTCGAAAATTAACATTAAATTATAAAAAATAGAAATATTATTGAATATTATTGAATAACAGTAATGAAGAAATAATACTTGTAAATTAAATTGACGATTAATTACACGGTAAACAAGTAATTAAACGATTGAATAACAAATATAACCGCATCCTTCGTACCTGAAACACAAAAATGAGGTTCAATAAGTACCAGTCGTAGGAATTGTCCCCAAAATACGCCTCTGTCTCGCAATACAACACCGACATTGTGGGGAAGTTTTCCACTCAGCCTTGTCAGAATGCACGAAATGGATTCCGATTTAAACGCTGCAGAATGGGCGAATGAATGATGTGGCACTTCTTGTTCCTTTCTTACTAAAATGATTCCATCGTGCAGCTTCTTCCGCTTCTCGCAAATGCGTTTGTGACGATGTGCGCAATCCTCTTGTGATTATAAAGCGCATTTATGACTTCGCTTGTTATTTATGTGCACAGAGCAGTCATGTTTGCCAAAGCCAGAATACTTAGTCAGTGTACGTGTTTTCATTTTTGAGCAAAATTGTAGCGAATCACTTCCACGCCCTTCGATAGTTTTATTTACGGAGTTCTAAGCTCTAACGTCAAAGTTCTCCTCCGACATGGTGAGCCTAATTCCCTATCACCGTAGCAAAACAATAGCTTAGAAGGCCGTGTAAACAGTGGTGAAAGAGGATTATAAAGTTCACTCCTAAAGCTTAAGTACGAACCAGTTGGAATGAGTTTAGCCAAGTCTCTCCTGCTCATTTTTGTTTTGCAAATTAATGTAATTGAGCTGTTAAAAACGCTCATAAACTGTTTCAAAATTTTACCTATAGTTTATTTTTCCGTTTTTCCTCTTTCCAGTCGCATCCATTTCAAAGACGCTCGTCATGACTTTCTATTTCCCTTTCCACCTTCTTTCGTAGTCGCAATTACGACTTTCCCAAAGTTTGTCTATAAAGTATTCTAATCGAATTAAATCAGCTATTTCGTATTATAAATTCAAAAACAGTTGAAAGCGACTTCGGCTTTTTAGGCGTTTACGTTTTGCAATCGTAGAAATGTCCTTTCGTTGGCATTCCAAGGAATCTTGATGGTTGCCATAGTTTCATCTTGTAAATAAAAAAATGTCGCAAACTCTTTGTATTTTTTACTTTCTCCATATACGAAGTATAGAGAAAGTATTGTTTTCATGAAAAAAATCGACCTCGAGGTTTCAACGGAAATACACGTTTTGGTGCCCCTTGAACACGTTTTGACCATTTTCGGAATGATGTCTGTGTGTATTTTTTATTATTATTATTTTATTAAGTTTGTGTGTGCTTGTGGGCCCTCTAACGTAAAAACTATTCGTTGTATCAACACCAAATTTCATATATAGTACTATAGCAGTTTTTGGAGTAAATCGGTTATTCGGAAGTCGAGCTTTATTCTTCGAAGCTCGTTTCCGATTTTGCAAAATATCTTCATTAATCTGGAATTTACGTATATACTATTATTTATAAAAGTTTAAAAAAATGTAGTTTACTATAACTTTTGTATGAAACATATTTTTGTATAACTAATACTTTAGGAGTTATTCATGAAATACTGAAAACCGGAAGTTGCTGATTATGTACTTTGTGGGCGCTCTGGGCGAAAGGCTAATTTCATCGTTTTTCATCGAACATGTCCCAAAAAACATTATTTATAATATTTGTGACGTAAAAGATAATATGATATAAATTAATCACTTTTCTTCCAAGTTTAGAATGAATATAGAGTTCGAAAATACTGTCGCAGATAAATATTTAAATCTTATATATGGAGAAAGTCATGTGCTGGCCACATCAGATTTTTTAGTTAAGTTGTACTGTGCGATGGCATTGAAGATTCGCCCGCTGTTGTTTTCCGCGGGTAATCCCTCTCATGGCAGCCGCCATCTGACGGAATGACCACGAACTAAACCCTTTGATCGCCTCTATCTACCCAGAAGGACGACCATCTTCTACTCGAATGTGTTTCCTTTTGGAAGTCCTCCGGAAATGAGATCATCGTCGCGTCCATTGCAAGTGAGGTCCATGAGATGAGAGTCTTGAAAATGTGGGATCTTCTGGTGTCTCTTAATGATGCAACCAAAACTTATCTCCAAACAGAATCGGCAGACAGTGAAACGCTGTTTTCCCTTTCTTCACTGCAATTGATGCGCCTCTGTCTTATTGGAATTGAAACACCACTTATTCCTTGAGAATTATTTTGGTATTTAATTTCAGGTGTATAAAGATTTTTTTAGATGCCATACCCATAAACTAATCGAAGATTTAAATGATATCGGGAATTGGAAAAGGCGTTTGGTTGGGTTTTCTCGTGAACCAGACGCGTTCCATCGATGGGAGTCATCCGCCGTACCCCTAGGATTCCCATTTCAAATGCTTTTAACAATTCTTACTTGGAATCACGTAGCATTTAAATTCAACCTATGATTTACTTCAATTCATAATTAAGTTCCAGTTATAAATATTATTGTTGGTGTAAGATCTCCAAGCAGCATTTATCTCCGCTGTTGGCCGAGTGCGTGTTTCCGCCATCTATGATTAGAGACGATTCAATCACCCTGCGTATGGAAGAAGTGTTTCCTTCTTTCTCAAGCGTCGCTAAGCATCCTCGAATTTACAGAACATCTCTCCTTCGCTTCTTCTAAAATGGCAACCGGAGAAAAATCGGAATGAAAAGGGTCCGTCAGTTGAATGCGAAACGAGTTTTGGAAAGTTGTTTGAGTTTAGATGGAAAGACTATGCTGGCGCCACTACCACTTGGCGGGGAACCTTTGAAACTCGCTTGATTTCACGCTTTTCAAAGCCTCTTTTATTTAAACGAACATTTTTACGTCCAATTAGTGTCTAATCACGGAAGTTCTACTCTCTCCCTCTTATTCTCTCCATTCGGCTCAACGTATGATGTGTGAGTAAACCATTTATTAATTTTCCTAAACAAGCGATGGATTGAGAAACATTCTTCCTCGATTTAATAATTTCACAAACCCTTTCGTGTCAAATCGATTTTTAATGATCATCGGTTACGTTAATTCTGTATTATTTCCATTACTGCGAATATCGGTACCAGTTGGCAAAGTGGCAGAGGCAGGTTTATCAGTTTTATGTTTTCAGCCCAAACGTGGTTGTAAGAGCCTTCATCTCGACTGTTTCCCATAGCAGTGGCGCAGTCAGGATTTGCCAATGGGGGGTGAAAGGCTGCCGAGAAAAAATGACTACCTTTCACGGATATTCATGCCCGCTACTTCTTACTATATATGTCAATTCTTTTATGTGCCCAACTTTTTAAACTTTCCAAGATAGAAGTTTACATAAGTGAACTATTGGAAACTTATCATAAATGTTGTTTGGATTTATAGTTTGGATATCAATATCAATACCAATATCTATTAAAAATCATCCTTTTCTATGCTGAAGTTTTTTAGAGTCGTAGATATACTTTCCGAGTCTTTGAGGGTTCTTTCTTCCAAGAGGTTGCCAAGCGTGAGGTCACATGAGTCAAGCGTGAGCCAAGGTTGTAAAATATCCACTCATTAGATCCCCCACATCGGCGCGCCCATGCTTATTTCAATATCTTTCATTGTTTGACTATAGCAGATTTTGGAAGTTAATTGAAATGTCGCCTGTCCAGAAAACACCATCAAATTAAAAAAAATAATGATATGAAGTATATATACCATTATTGCACATATGCGCCGTGACAGAATTTCGCTACAGGAATCTGAAGTTAATTAGATCTGATAACTAAGATATATTATCAAAAAGAGAATCTTTCAATTCAGTAAATACCTAAACTAAAAAATAATGTTAAAGAGTTCTCAAAAACTACAATACTAGCAGGGAGCTGACGCAAACCCAATCTTACGCACTGAGTGTTCAAAGAAAACAAAAATTTTCCACTTACCAGAGAAAGAATTGGCTGCATCAAAAAGTTGAAGAATTTAAGTCACAGTTTTAACAGTTTATCAAATTTATTTCAAGTCATCAAGTCACAGTTCCGGTAAATCTGTGACCTTACGCACAAAATATCTGACTGATTTACTCCCAAAATGGTATATTATTAGTAATATCAACGAAAATTAATTTTTACTGCTATCTTGTATTGCTCCAATACTCTTTAAATTTTTACAGAAATCCGGTAATTGAATTATTTTCGTAACTATAAAGAAAATTTACGGGTAATCATAAAATAAGGATCACCATATTTTCTATCATCCCGAGTAATGAAGAGTCTACTTTACAGATTTTTATTCGTCCAGAATGCTTAATGAAGGAACCAGTACCTTTTGAATTGTCGCTAAAGTCATCTTGAAATGTGCCCTCCTATAATAGCCATAAAAAAAGACTAATTTATACATCTAGTAATGGTCATTTACTTTAAACAACTACATAGACATTAACTTCCTTTTTTACGATAGAGGCCTCGAGCTATTAGCGGACTGTGAAAAAAATTTTCGGATATCCATCTGAACCATATGAAATCCAAACTAAACTCTCCTTCGAACTGTTCTGTGAATTTCTCAAAATCACTATTCACGAGCCTATCTTTGTATTCAAACCCTTGAAACAATCACATGCAAAAGATCTAACTGAGCGTGTTGTCAATCTGTTTGTCTCTAAAAAGTAATCTTAATCTCTGTTTTCATTGTGCAAGTTTCGAATTACTTCTCGAAATTTCCCTTGTAGTTTTTGAGAGGAGTAAACGAATCAGCACTTTCGAATTCTCCTCATGGGTATCTTATCTAATGGTGTGAATCACCTAACTAAACGATAGGCTTAGGAAGTGCACGCGTTGAACATTGTGTGCAAAACACTCGTATCGTAGCGTCCCATTGATATCGATGACGGCTCTAGGCCGCTCTGCTACCGAAAACATCAGCTTAGAAATCAGAGCCATATTTTCAGGTGTGCGAAACTTTCGTTGAATTCATCATGCAAACTAACACTTGCGTGATGATTGGGGTTTTGTACTCTTCAGCAGAAATAAAGGACAGAGCTAGTCGTAGGACTTGAATCTTGGGTGGGGGGGTTTGAACCCCTATACCCCCCACACCCCCCTCGCTGCGCCACTGTTCCATAGTGTTCGTCAATCGAATACTATGGAAAAGTTTGATGTGAGGATATATAAATACATGTGTGTATGTACTTAGATATATGATTTGTATATACATGTACACTCCTGACCAAAATTAACGCACCACCGGTCGTTAGGATAGTTATGGAGGTGCTGCGTTAATTTTGGCCAGGAGTGTACTTACACGTTTGTGTGTATACGCACCTATCCTTTCCCCTGAGGATGAATGCATCGCTCTTGAAAGGAGCACTTCTAAAAGGCTTTCTGCTTTTTCCAAATACCGGTGAATGAGGGGAGGAAGGCTATTGGGGATTTTATACCTCGAAAACGTTGGGAATGTAATTAAGAATTTTGATTTGTATCGAAACTTTTATGCATTAAAATTTGATATTTGCCTTAATTTTGTGTGCTAATTACAAATTGCGTTTTTGTTTTAAATTGAGTTTCAGTAATTTTTTTATCAGGAGCTGTCGTATGGAACTTCAGAGCTGTTAAGAGTCGTAACAAGTGATGCGTTAGTTCTACATCTACATTAATACCCTACAAGCCGCCTTTCGGCGTGTGGCAGGGGGTTAGTTAGCCTCTTAATCTCCTCTGGTTCGCGAAGTTCATTCATTATTAAAATACTGCATTCATCGCGTAACGAGGAGTTTATCGAATCCTCTGTGTCGTTAATTTCCTCCATTATCAGACGATGTTCTTTGCTAAATGTATAAGCGAGCACACGATGTTCTGCGACGCATTTATCTTCGTTCCATCTTTAATAATTCGGCGTTAATAACCTCCGAATCGTAAAACCTATCGCACATAAAATGTTCGCCCGTTGCCGAATCGAGTCATTTTTCTTTCCTTGTTTTTGCTCCCTCAACGTCGATTAACAGCCACCAATTTTTTTCTCTCCGAATTTTTCAGAAATTCATTTTCGCCGCGTGATCGTCATCTCATATTTCATGCGGAAGGATGCATTTTTCATTTAATTCTGCCGCTCTTTAATGACTCCACTTCCGTTTATCTCAGCAGCAGACGCGCGAAGAATAAACAAGGTAATAATCCGCTTTCTGGATGTATTTTCTCCCATCTTGTATCGTGAGAAGAAAAACTTATTTCCGGACCTCCAAGTTGCTGTGGTTTGCGCTTATTTTTCAGTCGAGTAGAATTCCCCGCAGTCCTTAAGAGCCAAAAGTGGTTCATTTGTCAGTGGATTTACTTGGCTATTTAGTCTCTATAGAATGGTCATCATAGTTAAATTTCAAAACTCCTGTTCGGTCTTCCGTTGTCTTGGGATCATTCATGATCATAGGTTTCTTTGGAAAAAAGAAATGTTGCTTGGACGAACGAATGAGGGAAATCGTTTAGCAAAAAGGAACGCCATTTCCTCTTTAAATTGAGATGCTTTCTCACGAAGGCGCGATTGCTCGTGACGCAGGCGATAAACTATAATTAATAAGAAGACTTGTCTCCTGAATGTACGCCTCGATTGTTTTCTCGAAAGTTTAAAATGGTTTTATTTTCGTCTCTCTCTCTCCATTTTTGTTCGGTAAAGCGTCGAATTTGTTGTTTTGAAATCGAGTTGACGATTAGATTTACCATAGGATCGGCGTGTTTTCCGAGTGCGATTTTTGGACAAAATTATTCGCCTGATAACCGGTCAATTAGGTCAAAAGGTACGAACGGATCAGTGAAATGAAGTTGTGCATTAGCTCGCTTCCATCCAATTTCTCCCTCGTTTTCCGTTTCTCCGGGCAAAGGAGCGAAAGGGCCGTCATTGATTGAGGTTTTGCGATAGCGGAAGAGGAATTCCTTTTATTTGGATTCCTTCAAAGGATCAAAGATCGCTCTCCTTCAAGGCGTATGTGGTGCCTTCTAATCTTGGGATATCGATGTTTCATACGAGTTCTTCATCCCTACTTTACCAGGTCATATCGCCATTCGGTGCTATCCCGTTTCACTTCAATGCGTGTAATGTGGTATTCCGAAATATCCATAACAGAAATAACTTTGTTACCATCAGTTGCGTCTTCCACGTGACGAGGGCCTCTGGCATTGGCCGTTCTACTACTCATGCCTGAGAGACATCTTCTCCTTGGAGTCGTAATTTCATTTGCACAGATTCTAACATATCATTGCTTGGCTTAGTGAAACCAGTTATCGAAAACAAAAATTTTCAATATTTTGTTCGTCTTGCCGAATTCTGTTATAGCGATAACGATCTTCGTGGATTTTTTACTCACGAAACTTGTCTCGAACTGGAACGATGTCTCTTTCCTTTTTTAATTTCGAACCTGAAAAGCATTAAAATTGAATTTACGAGCATTTTTTATGTAAGCTCTCCTCGGGGAAGGAATCGGTGAACAATAGAAAATAATGAAATAAATGAAAACAATGAAATCATGAGTTATGCAACTTACAGTTTTCGAGCTTTGAGCTGAGAAAGCCACAAATTATAGTGCAGAATTGCTGAAGTGTTAATAAATTCTCAACGATAAAAACAGATCAAAACCGTACTAACTGCGACGCACTGAACTCTAAAGGGAAAATAGATTATCATCCATCAGGAAAACAACAGATATTCCGTTAAAAAAAACAAAAATGGAAACCTTTAGATATTTAGTTGCTTCATTATTTTCAGATGCCGTTATCATTAGATTTTGTATGTGGATTGTATAAACAGAGGTATCTCATTTCATAATTTTCTATATTCTATTTAAAATTATTAATCGTGGAATATTCTTTTGCTCTTGCAATGAAATGCTAATGACTCAATAAAGCATTTTTCATCATATTTGTATAAATCGTTATTGCTATGTAGTATTGGACACTGCTATTTTCTGTTTCTTTTTTTGATTGCAATGCAAAAATTACCCTTTGAAATGTTCTTAATGCGAATGAGCGAAACGGTGAGATGCTCTAATTAAATTCTGATTTGTTATTAAACAGCGAAATTCCCTTTTTTATTTGGTTAATCTCTCAGTCTAAATTTCTCTCTTAACTATCCGATAATCTGCATATTTGAATACATCCAAAGCGGCTTTTATGAAGCTGTTAAATAAATGTTTTCCACCACTCTAGTGATACGCAGCACTCACTTAGTTCCGTTTTAATTGTCCTCCATTCCTTCGCCACTAGCTAAACCATTTTAATTTTACGCTAGATTTTTCCTAAAATCAGTTATTTTTCTCCGTTAATATAACTAGGATTCGAAATACGGTTCCTTACTACACAACATGTGTAACATTTTTATTTAATTTGCGTATTCTAAATATCGGAGGCAACGTCATCCGAATATGAAAGTATGTTGTTGTCCATAGTTATGCACCTAATCATTCCGTGCGTGAAGAAAAAATGGGATTGTTAACAGTAGTTTTGCCTCAGTGAACATTCTAGAGGATTCTTCTGGTTTTCCCTCCAAATAATCATATTAAGGCTTCTTATTCCCTTTAATTATCCAAAGATGTTTTTGCTTCGAACACTCGTGTGAATACTGTCAAAGGCGTGTTCGAGGGAGACTCGCTTGAATATGCTCAAAATGAAACAGTTATAAGGATCGTTTAGAGAACGAAAATTAATCCAGGAATCCATGTATAAAATAGAATGTGGTTGTGTGTTTGTGTGTGTGTGTATGTCCGCTAAACACTCGAGAACCGAGCGACGCAAATTTGAAATTTTCTACATTATTAAAAGTCGACCCCGCGCAGAGTATGGGCTACTTTTTATTTCCCTAAAGTCCACGGTTCGAATCCAGACGGTTCAAAATCGTTTCACAATAAACACACGTAAAATTCATATTTTTCTTAGCAGAGTTCATTTCTTTTGCAAAATTAAATTATAAATAATAATCTTTGGGAGTCGACTGAAGCGCCAAAAGAAGGAAAACAGAATACAGATTCTTATTTTGGTCGTAGAATATAGTTTGCGACTCGAAATTGCGAACTGTTTGATAAAATACGTGAATGTTTTATCTAAATTTTGAGTTTATAAACAACCCATTCCTTTGACGATCAAGGCGATTATTATACTTTCTAAGTTCGTGGTCTGAGCTAATGTATTCATCCGTAAGAACACATTTAGAATTTATGCCAGCTTAAAATCAATACCAAGAATAACGTTATGTTAGAGTTTTAATACGAAGAGGAAGATATTATATGGGATATCATAATTTGCAGTTATGACTAATATGTTGTGAAGAATCGCGCGTACTAAAGTAAGAGTATTTAAGAAAATTTTCAAATTAAAGCGTCTGTAGCAACCAAATTTTATTTACATCAACGTAATTTTTACTGACTATTCTGTGGAATAAGTAGGTTTTGTAGTAGTTTGTTGCATGAAATTGCTTTCTCTCGATCAATTCATCTGAATGTGTATAAAAAACATGGTAAGTTGCGGATGTTTTTAATATAATCTTCTGAATTACGTATTACATCTAATCAATTTATATCGATAAATATTTAGTGATTGACGAAAATGGATTTAGTGAATTTCGTTCAGATCTAGTGTTTGTAATCTTTTAGAAGTTGTATAGCGTGTTTTAAAGTTGTAGCAAATCTTCATCAACGTATTCCTTGATCAAAACGGTAAAGTAAGTTTATGTTTTGTTATATGCAGAATACAAAAAGTTACAAACAAGTACATTGTGGTTTTTCTAAGTCACTTCATATACATTTGCTATATTTCTGTTATTGGTGTTTGATCTCTGTATTTGTTTCGGCATTGTGATTGCATTTGTGCTATTTAATCCAGCTCCATGTTTTTAAGCATTTCAGCATCGGGGTACAAATCAGCTCCATAATACACTTACTTTCCGATATCCATTTGTGCCTTTCTGATAATGTCTCTTTAAAAGTGGACCTAATGTGATCTTCGAATACAATTTTTAGATCTTTAAACGATTGTTGTCTCCATGGATGAAATTGTTCGTTCGTAGGATATGAGATTGAATATATAGTCGAGGTGACTTTGTAGACTTAATCATAACTTTCTTGTCTTTATTTATAGGTTTGGAAATATTGTCTTAATTGAAAAATTTGTTCATTCAAAAGGTATGAGATTAAATATTGAGTTGATGTTACTTTGTAGACTTAATTATGACTTTTCTATTCCCTTATTGCTTTTAAAAGTATTTTAGCCTGGCATTTGCTATCTACCTAAAATGATGAGGCATGAGTTACGATCAAGGCTGTGAAAATAGTATTTATCGATTTCAATTTTCCCGTAGAGAATCAACGGGGACCTCAACTAGTGTGTGTGTATGTATATATATATATATATATATATATATATATATATATATATATATATATATATATATCTATTATATATAGATGCTTCTCCGGATTCATTCATATATCATATATTCATATATATATATATATATATAGAGAGGATACAAAGTCACAGGCTAAACCACTAGCGTCAATGGCTTGAAATTTTTACGACATATTGGCCATAACGTATAACCTCCAGAAAAATTGCGATTTTGAACCTCGATATCATGGGTTCGATTCCAGAGGGCCTCAAAGTCCCGATTTTTCCCGTTTAAATGCATTGCTTTGATTTTCGGGAATTAAAAAAAAATACTTTTCGGATAGGTATCGAATCAAAACTCAAGGAGCCTATATATATGGTCATGATCTATCGAAAACATAAATGAGTTTTACGGAAAATATCCTGGGTTCGATGCTAGGTCGGGGCAAAAATCGGCCGTTTAAATTGCATTGTGGCGATTTTTAAGATTTTTTTTGGACCCTTTCCCGATGGCATGGAAAGTTGAAATTCGGCATGGAGTTGGAGATCAATAATAAATTTCAGGATCGAATTTTACATATTCGCTGATGGTCCTTGGTTCGATCCCAGAGGGCCATTTAAATTCCTCAATGCATTTCTTACGAAGATAACGGAAACAAATTATAGGTACTTCCCGGCACGATAAAGACTTCAAACTTTGGACAAAAAAAGATTAAGTGAATACAAATCAAACTGTGCATTCCCAGCTGTCAATGTGTCCTGGGTTCGACACCAGGCGTCTCTAATATCAGTAACTGATCCGATTTTCAATAATTATTTTGAACCCTTTCCCAACAATATAGAAACTTCAAATTCTGCATGTAGATAGAGATCATAAATAACTTTCAGAAACATTTTTTAGATTTCCAAGATCGTCCTTGGTTCGAATCCAGAGAGCCATTTAAATTCGTGAAAATGAGAACGTCTTTTGAGGCAGTTGTAGCCCATATTTCTGCTTGAATTTTCATACATAGTTAGAGATGGCGATGTTCTATTGTGCTGCATAGTAAGTTCAACTGTAAAGACCCGGGTTCGATGCCTGACGATGGAATTTCAGTGAATTTTAAGAAAAATTTCAAATCTTTATTTTTTTCTTAAGAGGACCGTCCCGATATGATGCCGACATGAAAATAGTTGTGTCGATCTGCTTGCAGTATGCAAGCAACATCTAACTCGTATATATATATATATATATATACTAGTTATTCCAAAATAAGCTATAAACAAATATATATATATAAATATATATATATTTGTTAATAGCTGATTTTGTAAATCCACACGTATGAAATGTTCCCATCGTCCTCGCACTCTTCCATGATCAATCTTGTAATGTTGAACCCTTCTACACCTCATACTTTCATGAACCTTTCAGTTCCGCTTTGGCAGATTTCTTTACTAAGACATCTCAGGAATGAAGATTGATCCGCATCCCAAGCATCAAACAGCTCCTTCAAATATTCATTCAAAGGAGTCGTTCCTTTCGCCTCAGCATCTATGTATTTTCGAATTCCTGTTTTAGTTCGACCTTTATGACTTTGTTTCCAGACTTCCCTTCTAGTCCCGATGGATATTGGTAATAAGTCTCTTGGAGGAGTTTTGTTATTGCAGAAGGGACTTTGCCTTAGCTGCAATTCAGACCATCGTTACATAAGTCGCCTGGGCTCAATCAGAGGACGTAGATACCACAAACACTATTTTGATATTTCAATCTTTTTTTTATTCCGCAAAGATTTTTATATAATAATTTGAAATTAGTAGTAGTAGTAGTAGTAGTTAGTAGAAGTAATATAATAATCTGAAATTTTAATTTTGACTAATGAGAAATGTATAATTTAAGCAATGCTACTAAATTCCCAAAAATGAATTGAAATAATTATGTAATAAACATTTCAACGCTCATTTGAATATTAGTTCATTACTAAGTACCTGGTGAAGAATGAAACCCATATCATGCTTGTAGAAAAAGGAAAATTTGGAACACAGCTGTTAATGAATTAGAGATTTAAAATAATTGTCTGTGATTCGCACTTCAACGGAATTCATAGACAAACGTTTAAAACATCGGCAATGGAGGGGGGCAAAATCTTCCTTTTGTCTCCGAATTCCGTACAAGTGCGGATCGCCGACGGCTATTTTAAACCTCTGATCTAAACCATATTATGATATACCAACCTTACAAAACAATATCCGAAAAAGGTTTTCGCAGATTTTTCTGCCTATATTAATTTCTTTAGCCGTTAAACCGTAAACTAAAACATTCAAAAACCTATATTCTCAAATAAATAAACATAATCAGATAATATTTTTCCAAAATCCCATGTTGGGTTATTAAGAAAAAAGGTAACTTTGTAATGCAAGAACTCCTTCGCATATTATATTTTGCTGTAACATATCTTCGCAGGAGATAAGTTTTATTTTTATGTTCGGCGTTAAATTCTTTTCCGTCTAAATTCTTGTATAGTTATTTGAAGTTCACTTCTCTAATTTCAAACTATGTTCAAACTTTAAACATCATTAAATGTCTTCCCGGGGATGATCAAGTGGTACCTTTAATTTGCCTAAAGTACACAGTTCGAACCCAGACGAGTAAAATAGTTTGCATAAAAAATACACGTAAAGTTCATTTTTTTCGTTGCAGGGTTCATTTCTTTTGCAAAACTAAATTCGAAAGAACGGTCGTAGGAAACCGAAACTAGCATCAAAAGAATGGAAATATATGAAAGATTCTTATTTTGGTCATGGAATATCGTTTGCGATCCAAAATTGCGAGAGTTTTGATAAAATAAACGAAAATTTCATCTAAATTTCCATGTTGTAAACAACCCATTCCCTTGACGATCAAGGCGATTGTTGATTCCTAGCTCAAGCGTAATTCCATAAGAAGACGTGGAAAATGAATGCCCAGATAAGATTAATGCTTCAAATAAGATATAGACTATACGAGAATGAGATATAAACATTATTATATATGATATTTAATCATTATTATATATGATATTTAAACATTAGCAATTACAAAAAATATCCTGTGAACAACCTCTGGGATTAATATACGAAAATTAAAAAAAAATTCGGATTTTGTTGAATAGTCTATAGCAACCAAGTTTTATTTATATCAATGTAATTGTTTACCGTCTTTTTCTTAAAATAAATAAGTTTCATAGTTGTGGTTTACCGAAAATTGATTTTTCTCGATCAATTCGTCGGGCTGCGTATTAAATTAATAGTCCTGAAATAAAACTCCGTTATCCCCTTTGAAATACAAATTGTAATGTAAATGGCTCTCTGGGATCGAACCAAGGACCGCCAGGGAAACTTTAAACAGCTTATATAAAATGTATTTATGATCTCTATTTGCGTGCCGAGTTTCAATTTTCCCTTTAACCATGGGATGGGATTTTTTTTTTAAATCTTAATCTTCGCAATGCATTTTAAATAGGAGAATATTTGCCTTGACGTAGCGTCGAACCAAGGAATCTTCGAAATTATCTTTGTTGTTTTCGTCGGATTTGCATCGATCCTTCGAATTTAAACTCTCCAGTTTGCCGGGAAGTGCTTAAAAAATGTTGAAAATCCTCTTAATGCATCCTCAAGGAAAGATCGAGAATTCGGGGCCTTCTGTCATCGAACCCATGGCAGTGAGCTCCAAATCTCATTTTTTCTGGCGGTTACATGCTATGGCCAGTATGTCCTAAAATTTTCAAGTCAGTGACAGATGTGGAACATGGTTAGAATTTTTATCCCCGATATATTTTTCCGTGAAAGTGGAAATGATCATGCATGTGAGCAGAAGTAACGAATGTACTGGCCATAGCGCGTTACAGTTGACAGTTTTTCCAACGAATTGACGCCATTGAGCACGCGTGAAGAATTTCTGAGAACGCCAAATATCGATGTGAAATTTCCGTATGATGTTTCATTTATAATGTATTCGCCCGCTTTCTATCGTTTGTTTATTTCCTCTCTTACTCAGTAGATTCCCGAACACCTAGTTGGAATGTTCTGGTCAGATAGCTCAATTGGAAGAGCAACCGACCGGGAGATCTGGGTTCGAGTCCCGAACTTCCCAGACCTTTTTCATTATTCCTTGGGAGTGCCTTTGTTTTGTTTTATTACTGGCGAGAGCGTCTGTTTTTGCACCGAAAGAAAATCAACTGTGGAATTCTTTTTTCGGTGTAATTTGCTGTAAAAATATCTCTCTGAAAGCGCTGAAGAATAATTTAATTCCTTATTTTAGTAACTTGTGTTGGCAATTGTGGCGTCCGATGGCGAGAAGAATGTTTCCGAGTAAATGAGTAGTTGGTTTCCACATCTTCACATGGATTTCATCTTCTCGAGATTCCCTTCTGTCGGCCCTCTCTTTGACCCCTAAAGAGAAACCATCTGTTTTCCTCTTTTTTATGCCTTTTGACTCCATTTCCTTTTACGTTTTCCGAGCCATAACTTCCTCTTTCCGAAGGCCCTTTTATTACAGCCCGCATTTCACTCTTTGTACATCCGAAAACGGTTCTCATCTCTTTTTCTCGGCATTTGCCCTTTTCCCAATTTCATTCTTTCTCCGTTAAAAGTATTTGTTTAATTTTTACTCAGAATTTGATGCAACTCCTGCTTGCTCCTCTGGTTTTAAGCATCGGCCCAAAGGAAAATCATTCAAGTGCAGGACGAGAGCTTTTTCCTCTATTAATTATAATCGAGTATTTTTTAATTCTGATAATTTTTAAATGAATACTACGTAACAGCAAAACGTGCGTAGAAAATGAAATTGTTCAGTTAATCGAAGTAAACTATTTTCTTTAAATTTTCGGGGGCGTCTCTTTGCCGTATAAAATCATTGATTCAATGTTTGCTTTCATATGCTTTTCAAATAAAAAAAGTGTAAATTTTAGTTAAATCACATTGAATAAAAAAGGCAAAATTATACGGATGCCCGCAAATGTTACTTTTGGGGAAGTTCTTTAAAGAGTACGCGACGAAATCATCCCTCATTTCCCGCTTCTTTTTTGTTTCTTCGTTCATTTCCTTTTCTCTTTCAGCGGAATTTCACTTCGAGAGAAGGACTCATTCCCTCGAGTGCATCGATCCCACTTCACTTTGCTCAAGAAAATTCCTTTTCGTGGTTTAAAAGATTTGTAAGTGATCTTTCCGCATCCCCTATGATTTCTGCTCAATGCAACCTCGTCAATTGCTCTTCGTGTTTCCATGGTTTTCATTGTTCCTGTTAACATATTTTGACATAATATATCTAAAATCAATATCGATGTATCGTTAGTGCTTACTTTCGTCGTCACTAAATCACTGTGGCGATTAGAACGCGCATTCTTCGCAGTCCGTTTTCGCCGATGGAGTACCCCGTCATCTTTATTTCTTATCGCGTCTTTCCATTTATGCCAAAGATTTTCAGTAAATGGCGGTGTAAAATTCTCTTCCCATATTTAAGGTTTTTTTGAATTATGTACTCTTTACATTTGATGGCATTCGTAGACAAATATTAGGAATACGCGCAGCCTCTTGCTTCCCTCTTCGCTTGGCTTTCCTGTCATCATTTCGACTATTTCGTTTCAAACTCTCAATATCTGATATTCCGTATCATGTCTTTATTTTTGGTTCAAAATGTGTGTTCATAAAATGGCAGTCTGTGGCCATGCTTTATGTAATTATCTACTTCAGCCATTATTTCCAGGATCCTACTTAAATTTCGTAAGTACCAAATATATTGCAGTTTTCATTGCCAGTGCTGTGTGAGGCATAGGGTTCTCTTGATTTCCATTTTATTTAATAATTATCGATCATAAAAATACTCTGTTCTGTGAGTATTATTACTGTGGCTCAGTATCCACAGTTCGACTTATAAAAACGGCGTAATAAGTACTTTCTGTACTAACAAATTACCTTAGTGATACCGATGACAATTTAAACATTTTTCTATTTAGAAGCCAAGTTTCAGAGTCAACGTTTTTTTTTTTAATTTCTTATTCTGCAGGAATTTTATTCGCGAATTCAAATGCAGATGAATGCTGATGTCAATTTTGTCCATAAATCATCCGATTGATTTTCATTTTTCTGCCTTTCGTTTGATGGCGAAGGAATGCAAAATCGAAAATTATTCTATCTTAATGTAAGTGTAATTGAGTGAACGAAATTAATATTCCATTCCAGTTCATCCGCTCTCTTCCTTCCTAAAGAATCTTTCGCAGCATCACTTCGCTTCATCTCAATTATTGATCAGCAACACTGCATCCTTGGAGATAAGTTCGCCGTGTTTATTGCGCACTCCAAGCCAATAATATATAAATCTACAATATAAAAAATCTCGAGTATGAGCTAAAAACGGAATGAGAACTTTTAAGCAATTGAATTACACAGGTAATGCTGCCATCTGCCAATTTCAGCATGATGGACAAAATGTATGACTTTTGTGCAAAATGTGTTCTCTGCACCCGTTTCGTAATTTTCGAAAGACGAATTCTCGATTTTTAACCATTTTCCTATCTAATGAATCGCGTCAATAGATTCTGATTCCATTCCTACGTCGTGATGCTTCTCTTTGTGCTGCATAATTCAATGTGATAAGTCATGCATGCGTCGGTGAGGTATTGACTTGGTAAAATTAGAGCGATTTGATAAATGCATTAGGAAAATTACTTCCCCACTCTGTTTAATCGAAGTTACTTTCAATGCGAATGAAACTAACGCAAGGAGACGCACATCGCTTCTCGAATCATCTTGTGGCTCAATCGGATGTTACTCAACTAATCTATTTAGCGATCCATTACTGCGAGTGATTGAAATAATATTAACTACTTAAATAGGTACTTAAGAAAAGTAATGCTACACGAAATTTACTTCCTCAATCTGTGTATACAAAATCGAAATTTTGTGTGTTTGTTTGTGGGTTTGTCTTTGATTGGAGGCCACACCGTTCGTCCGATTTGCTTTATATTAGTGTCCTCTGCGACCTGGAAAGAATCACTGTCGCCTTTTTATTCGACAATTTTACGGGGTTCGAACCCAGATCGCTCAGTTAGTTTTCCATAAAGAATACACTTAAAACTCATTTTTATGGCATGCAGGGTTTATTTCCTTTGCAAAATTAAATTAGAAGAAATAGTCGTACGTTAACGAGATAAACACCGGAAGGAAGAAAATTGTATGAAGATCTTTGTTTTATTTGTGGAATCTTACTTTCTATTCGAATTTGCGAGAACATCTGTAAAATGAACGAAAAGTTTGCGAAAATTGGAGGTTGGAATTCATCCCCCTGACGACCGATCCCATTGTTGAATCCGAGCTCATGCTTTATCCTGTAAAAATACTCGAGGAATTTAGGCCCATATAGCTGATGATGAAAGATGACGATATAATACATGGATATCGAAAAATGTTTTGTATGAAGGTAACCAGAAATTGCAGGTACGTAATTACAGTCAGGAAGGGTAGATTAACAGCTCGCTGATGAGGGAAGTTAGATGTCTTGCACGATATAAAGCAGAAATTCTGTGGGTTTGTACGTTTGTTTGTATGTGGTGTTTCTTCGATTAGAGTACACAGCGAATGACTGATTCGCATCAAACTTTGCGTACCTTTTTTCTGGGACCAGGAAAAAAGTACTCTCTCAGTTTTATTCGATAATTTTGCTGTTTGAACCAATATTCGCTCAGATAGGTTTCCATAAAGAATAAATCCAGACCCTTTTTTTATCTGTAGCAGGCTATATTTCTTTTGAAGAAATAAATTAGATAAATATTCGTGCAGAGTCGAAAAAGGAACCAAAAGAACGGATATTAAAGGAAGATTCTTATTTTGATCGTGGAATATTGTTTCCGTATCGAAATGTCGACAAATCACGCTTAGATTTTCCAACACTGCTGAGGTTGTAAACAGCCAGTCCTCCTGACGATCGATGGGATTGTTGAGCCGAGTTTTCCGGTATAGTAAGAATAGCTTGGGAATTTAGACGGTATTCTAAAGGGAATTTACGCATTGCACGACCAACAACTTGAATTTACTTCTACATCCTCCGTTTAGAATCGACGGGCGCTTCAGCTAGTTTCTGAAATACAATTGCACCTTGCAATGCTGTATGTGGTTTGATTCTATAATTGCATCGATAGAATTTGTCGGAATTTCATATCCATCCGAAATATTTTTGACGATTACTGGAGAGGAAAACTAAAATATGAATTTTAACTTAAAAGATTTATTTAAGGGAGTATGATGTAATCAATATCAACAGAATTATTAAAAGTATCGGCCAAAAAGGTTTAATTCGCAGCTTGATTCCAGTCAAATCAGTGACCCATCTAAAATCTATTTTCCATCGAACCATTTTAATAAGCAAACAAGTGAATTCCCCCGATTGTTACAGCACTTAACTGTGGTTCCTATTATTAATATAATTCGGCCTCTTTATAAGATTCTGCTAGATTTGAGGTTGTCTTTAACAGATTTAATTTTCTGTTTAATATCGATATCTATGATACACTATGTATTTCCTTTTATTTTTCAAGATGTTTTAAACGTTCGTCAATTTAACGTGATTTTAGTTGCTCTGCCCTCGAGATCTGTCTGTCTTGGATCTTTCCCCCGCTGATTATTTCTCCCCCAAATTCATCGCGGTCGAGGGGAACGGGATAGAGAGATCCTCTCCTTTCTCTCCTCCACTTCCTTTTCAAATTCCCAGTGGAGTTTTACTTCCTGGATTCCATTTCTATCCTCGTGATGGTCTTATCCTCCATTGACTTTTCACAACGAAGCTACACTGTGTTGGAATACGCAACTTGCATCATCAAGAAATGATGATCATCTCCGTCATTCACATGTGGAATACACTGTAAAAAGTATATCTTTTAAATACCAAGAGATAATAAATACTTATTGCCATACCGCGGAGCTGCATTTTATTGGATGGTGAATTATTCGAATTTTCTGCAATCTATCGTTCCTCCTAACGATCGTTGTTTGAGTATTCCATAGTTTTCTCTTTTCCGCCTCATCTGCTACTATTCTCTTTTAAATATTTCCCTGATTAGAAGAATGTTATCTCTTTAACAATTTGAGATCTTCCATGTATAAACTAAAAAATTCGGATCATTAAGGTTGTTATTTTCCGTTTCATAAAACCAGTAGATGTTTGTTTCAAGTTCCAAGAATAAGAGTACATTAACGAAGAGGAAGGCATTCCATTAAATGGATATTTCTGGGTAGAGAGGGATGTCTGTCAGAATAAAGAATTTCATTTCTAAAGTAACAAACTTTAGTGTGCTTTTGGTCTCCGTCTTACGTCCCGTATTCTCAATAATAATTTGAATTGTTTTTTTTTAATGTGTAAAAAACGCCAATTTAACTCTGTATTACGATTCTAATGTAATCATACCTGACTTCGCGGGACTCCATTTGATAAATATAAAACCCGCAATATTGTGGGAAATAGCAAGTCCTGTCTTTTTTATTCATGATGAACTTTTATTTGTTGGATATTGGCAAGTCCAAACAGCGCGCAAGGTGTCCTAAATCGTATGTGTCCAAACAGCGCGCAAGGTGTCCTAAATCGTATGTGTCCAAACAGCGCGCAAGATGTCCTAAATCGTATGTTGTGTCACTCGATTGCTTCGGTAATTCGGCTGCTACAAAAATGACTGTTTTTCTGTTTAGGTTCGATGCCCTTAAGACGGTGAATATTCGCGGAATTTAAGGTTTTTATTTCACCTTTTCAAAATCCAGTCTTTCATCCAAAAAAATTCTCTTTCATGTCCCTTTTTTTCTGCGTCATGCTTCGGGAAACATCTTTGTAGCCATACTCTGTTTGTATTCCATACCTCTCAAAGGAGATCGCTTTGCCCCATTTTTCTCCGCGTCCCTGTATTTTATCTGCAGGAGTGTTTTTCATCTCAAAGACGTCGTCTTAATCCGTAAGAAAGAGGCGCAAGTAATTGCTAAAAGGGAAATAGTGGATTACTTTTAACATGGGTTAATAAGAGGCGAATTTTCTTAATGTAAATATCTAAACGTTTTCCTAATAATTTAGTCCCTTTGAGGGAGCGCCTTTTTTAGCGTCTCGTAATAATTAGTGTTTCAAAGATACTCACGAGGGTGCAGTGTAATTCCCCATAAATTCCTCTTTCGTAGTATTCTACCTTTCTTTTAGAAGCTCTGTATTTGAATTGCTGCAGCGGTTATGTTTTAGAGCCAAAGTTGTGGGGTCTTGGGATATTTCTTGTGCTCTTAATTTGTAAATCCGAATAATTTAACTGTCTGCCAATTCTCTAGTTCTGTGTGAAGATTTATAAGTCGAAGAAACCTCTGCAATATATTGTGGAAATTTTGAGCGAAAAGCTTAGTAATGTAGGTGTAAAAACGGGCACTGGTGTAAACTTGGCACCCAAAAAGGATCTTGGAGGTTCTGCAGACTGATGGTTAGGACTCTAAAATGTACTACTTGTTGAGATAAGATAGCAGTTAATAGTTGGCACCTTTCTTTCAAGTAGTGTGGATACAGAGTCAGTTATTCTAAGAATTAGTGCATGTTCTGGACAAGCTTGTGAAACCGCTTTCTTTTCACGTCCATATGGTTAATTTAAAATGTTTCACAGTGATAGCAAGGAAGAAGAGATCCTAAGCTACCGTCAGAAAGCATGCCTTAAGCCACGTACGCCATTAGGTTACATTTGATAATTTGATAGTGGCCATCTTGCTTAGTTGAGATTAGTGTAAATATGGGCCCTCGTGTGAAGGAGGGGCCCCGTAATAACACCATCTTTTCTCTGTTCTACTCATCTTGGATGGTCATTTTAGCCACGTTTGTAACCCGGACGCGATTGACTCAAAAGAACTCTTCCTCCTCATTCCACCCACAAATTACAGCCCCTAGATATGACTTTCACAGGGCCTCTGAAAACATACTACAGGTAGGCAGTGAGAGGATACTCTTGATCTACTAAAAAACCAATTTGACGTGAGGGTTTAGAACCTGTTTAGACATACCTTGACGTCCACATACTTCTTGTATGATGGCAAACTTTATGAACAAACAGATGGGGTGGCAATGGGATCGCATCTGTCTCCTGCTACGGCGAATCTGTTTATGGTAAACTTTGAGGATAAGGACCTCAGTTCTGATCCTCTGCAGCCAAGAGTTTTTACCGATATGTTGATTATACGTTTGTGATCTGGCCCCATGGGTGCCGATCGCTTGATGATTTCCTCGAGCATTTAAACAGTATCCACCCCAACATCAAACTCACCATGGAATTAGAAAAGGATGGTTGCTCTCCGTTTCTGGACGTCATGGTCCGAAGAAAACCAGATGGAAGTATAGGCCATAGAGTATATCGCAAACCGACTCACACTGACCTATACCTCAATAACAATAGCCACCACCATCCATCACATCGCAAGGCGGTGCAGTCGACCTTGGTCCTCTGAGTTATTTCCGACGAAGACCATTTGAAGGAGGAAATATCGCACTTAAGAATTACCTTCCAACAAAATGATTACACTCAGAAGGACATCAATGCCACCCTGAATAAGAACATGAGATCGCAAGGCTCTGACTAGGCCCATAAACGGGCCTTTTCCGGGTCGTCGAACGGCTGTGGCGATAAAGAGGAGATGGGTGCTAAACCCGTCGCTACATTTCAATTATATCTCCACTATATCCAACCGGATCGCTAGGATCCTAAGAAAACATAGCATCCAACCTGTACACAAACCAGTACAGAGACTTAAGGAATGTCTAATCCATGTTAAAGACGACCTGGGCCTGAGGACCCCGGGAATACACCAAATTCCCTGCGGGTCATATTGGAGAAACCTCACGCTCTATCACCATCAAGGATCTCTCCCGTTCCATTGGACCAGCCTGAAAAATCAGCGGTTGCCGAGCACTCCTTGGGAGAAAACCATAGGATCAATTTCGAAGGCACCAATCGCCTTGGGCATTCTAGGGGATATTGGGATCGGATTACTAAGGAGGCAATCAGGATCCACCTCACGAGTAACAACTTCAATAGGGACTCGAGAGCGTGGGATAGCATAGTCAAGGAGACACTGATGGGTCAAAAACAGACCAATCAGGCAGCAGGCTCGCACTGAGAGCGAGTAAACCGGCCCATTTCACTTTCACGGCACCTCAGAGGAGCTCTGAGGAAGATGACAGAGTTTATCATCAAAACGTTGGAGACAGCAATGTCTACTGAATTAACCTGGTTGGATACCCGAGATAACCTTTTAGCATCCACCTGGAAAGCATGAGATCATTCTAGTGAGAGTGCATCAGGATGGACGTTCCCTTACGCCCTACGATGGTGGCACTTCTCTGCAAATTAAAGTTTGAAACTCAGGGAAGTGCTGGAAGCCGTGCATATCTAACGAACATTTAAAAGACATATTCAAAGACTATCCTTGGTTCGACGCTAGGTCTGGGCAAAAATTTTCCTACTTAAAATGCATTGTGGCGATTTTTTGCCTTTGCCGATAAGATGGAAAGTTGATACTCAGCATGTAGAAAGAGATCATGAATATATTTTATGTACGCTGTTTAACGTTTCGCTGATGGTCCTTGGTTTGATCCCAGTGAGTTATTTATATTCATCAATGCATTTCTATAGGGGAAAACGGAATTTTGTTTTAGGTCCTTCCTGGTATGATATGGACTTCAAGCTTTGCATTAAATAAGATCAAGTCCTAACAAGTTATAATGTGTATTTACATCTGCCAACAAGTCCTGGGTTCGACACCAGGAGTCTCTACAATCAGTAACTGATACGATTTTTATGATTTTTTACTCTCTTCCCGATAACATAGAAACTTAAAACTTGGCACGTGAATAAAGATCATAAATACATTTCGTATACTTAGCTTTAGGTTTCCCTGATCGTCCTTGGTTCGATCCCAGAGAGCCATTTACATTACCGTATGCATTTCAGATGGGGATAACGGAGTCTTAATTTTGGACCTTCCCGGTATTATATCGACTTCAAAATTTGAATTAAATAATTTTTATTTCTATCAGGTTGATATATGTATTCACACCTTCCAAAAGATCCTGGGTTCGACACCATGCGTCTCTACTATTGAAAAACGTACGGCGGGAATTTCAAATTATGTATGATTCGGCATCGAAAATATATTAAGGCACATCCCGGTAGGATAGGGAATAGAAAATGATAGGGGAAACACGCTCTTCTTTCATTATATCCATGAAACTGAAACCAAATGTGCTTGAGTTTGTTGCCAGGTGGGTGAAAATTTCTCCTATTTAAAATAAATTGCGTTGATTTTTAAGATTATTTCCAATCCCTTTTTTTTCCTTCTCGATGTGATGTCGACTTGAAATTTGTATTATCCGTATGCTTGCAGAGTGCAAGCAACTTTTTCTCGTAATTTATAATTTCAACCGTGTGATTTTTATTATTTAAATTGTGTACATCTCTACTCTAAAATCTAGCCAACGGCAGTATGTGATGTAGGAGTACAGATTTTATTGGAGTTCCTCGCTTTGGCAGTCGGCCGCGATCTCCGTTGCATGCCTATTGCGTGCGTAATAATTCCTAATGGATATAATGAATAATAATAGTAGAAATACTAATGATAGTCATAGTTTTCTCTTCTTATGGAATAGCTGAAATACTAATACATGTATGATTTCTGTTTATTGCTTGATTTTCATATTTGTTGCGTAAATGTGGGCGCGTCTGATCGTATAAAACACGAAGGCTTATCTGCGGTACTCTTTCCTATCTTAATTCATCTTCTGATCTCTTGAGTCCCACTGCTACCACGGAGCGCTTTCTCGCCGAATCACTTAAAGCATTCCCCCTTTGCTATTAATAATCCATGCAAATTCGCTCCATAAATATGATAACGCTGGTTTTGCCCTCCCTAACGAGTATCCGCTCTCGCTTCCTTGTCACGTCCGTGCTATTGGGAATCCATATCTGATGTTCTTTCTCCGGTCCATTTACGATACTGTATCGTCTTATTGAATACATACAAATGTGCTTATGTGAACTATAATGACGCAAACGTCTTCAGGGTACTTAAATAGCATGCGATGGAATGTATAGTTACATAAGGATAGTAACACTTTCCTATCTATGTATTCTTTTTCTCTCTCAACGTATTGGCGCGTTACTGCCTTTGAATTAATAATTCGTAATACGTATCTCATTGATAATATGGAAAAATAATTGAAATTGTGAGAAAATTTCTTTGCTTGTAATATTAAAATTATGAGTGTCCGATCCTCTGTCCTTTTTCTAATTTCAAGCAGCCCTTTTATTTCTTTTTGACATTTTCCCGGTTGAAATTCTTCGATTTCAATTGTCCCTTTCTTTAGTTTGAAGCCGTTTGAGTGGCCTAGTTGTTTTATCAGAGCAAATGCTGTTCGGCGACTTCTTTGTTCGGCCCGTCTTTCGTGCTCCTGAATTCGATGCTTCTGTGTTTCCAAATGTTCCACATTCGCCTGGGATTCGGTGAACTCCTGATTCATTCAGTTCTCATCAGATTTGCCCTTTTAAAGATAAAATATGACAAAGAGATGAATCATATGCGCGTTTTCGTTCATTCGATTTCTAATGTAGTGCTTCGACAATTTGGGTAATTTCGTGCATCCCTCTGGGAATCGAACCCGAAAGCGCCTCCACCAAAGCCACTTGAATATTCAGAATGTACTTTCGAGGGAATCTTATTCTTCATTCAGAACTTCTCGTTCATTCTTCGTAATTCACGGTAATACTCGGATGTGCCCAACCTCAACTGTCTGGCAGTGTGCTACCAATAGGTGTTCTTATCCATCATCACTAACTGCGAAAGCTAATATGCGACCCCCGGATTTTACTAAATCGTTTTTAATAAAAAAATATTTTTTTTCTCCTCTCTTTAAGTATTCGAATCTCGCTAATGGAGCCACGAGGCGGCGCGATTTTAAATTTCGCTTTTTTGGTGATTTGTGAGCTATGAAAAAACTCTCAGCGGTATTAAATCGGTTTACAACGTTTTTTCATCTCCTTCTCGTCGTAAATTTTTCTCCCAACGCCTTTCTTACTTCGGAGATTTTCTTGCCTTTGATTGATCGCTTCGCACCTTCTTAAATTAGCCTTTTTTTCATCGTTTACCGCTGTATTCTGTAGTTTTCGACGTCAGTAATTTATGGAGCGATGCGCGCGCTTTCGGTGGAAGATGGGACGTTAAATTTCATCAGCCGCTTAGATTTATGCTCATTTGCCGTAAGACTTCAGTTTGGAAGTACCGTTCAATCCCGTGCAACATCATGGTCTTTAATAGTATTTCTCTTTTCTTACGAAGTTTCTTAAACCTCATTACTCCTTCCTCAATGAACATGTTCGAAACTACATCATCTTCTCACGTAATCGCATTTAAAGAACGCCCATTTAGGAATAGATATGTTGCTAGCGGGGTTTCTCTGTCTGTCCGCAAATCTAATCGGTGTTCAATCGCATAAAACTCCGCTTCGTGCCGGGTTCGAACATTCGGAAAGGCTTCCATAAGATTCGTTTTATTACTTGCAGGGTTTTCTTCTTTTTTTTAAACAGGAAACATCGGTTATACGAAATCGAGACCAAGCCCCAAAAGAAGGGAAATTAAATAAAGATTTTTATTGTAGTTGTGGAATATGATTTTTTAATCTAAGTTGTGAGAATTATGACAAAATGAACGAAAATTATGCAAAATTTGTGCCTAGTGAACGACCAATCCCCCTGACGACAAAGGCGATTCTTAATCGGAGCTAATGGCTAACAGCGTGACCGTGGCTTTTTAGAAGCGGCAGTGAAATTGTCTGCAAATATATTTATTATTCTGGTTAAGTGATAATTGTCTTTTCTATACCTACAAATCTATCCGGTTCGGATTGGGCGGATAATTTCTCATTTGTAATGTAAGCATTGTATATATTTAATTATTAATGATTTACATATCGAGCTTCCTGGTTTATAAGAACCACATGGATTTGATAGTGTGTGTATAAATAAGGAAGGTCATCTTCTGCCGCTCTATAATCTTTATTCTCGTTGCAGCCTCCTTCTGCTCCAGCCTCCTCCTGCTCCAGCCTCCTCATCACTCACTATATTCATTTTGGCCATCTTCCACTCCTAGTTTACGTTCATGTCATCAATATAACCACCCTCCTTCCTGATTTTAAGAAATATGAGGAACTATAAATAGCTCGTGGTTAGAGAGTTAGGCAGTTTAGTCACCATCCACATTTTAAGTTTTAAGGATAGAAAACTCCGAAAGTTTCGCCTGTTTCTCCGCAGCCAAAACGCCGACGACTGCTGAAGGCCCATTGGATGGTTGAGTGCGGTGTCAGTTAACATATCAATCGCTTTCCCTCGGCGTTCTACTTGTTAGTCATTGCACGCTATTCGCATTTTTATGGCATCTAGAAAATGTTTTTAAAAGATAAACTGCTGCTAAACGTAACTCAGAAGAAGAAAGTCCTAATTTCTCCCTTCTTCTGGATGTCGTCCATTGAGGACCTCTTTCTTATAATTACTAATGGAAACAGAAAGATCCCAATTACATCCATTTCAATAATTATTACCATTTACAAAGACACACAACCATTCCCTAACCAGAAAATCCGACTAGCCGGCATTCGAACCCGGGACCTTGGCGTCGGAGTGCAAGCGCGATAACCACTCCTCAGCCGGTATAATCGTAACACGGTCGAATATTCGACTTTCGGATTTGCCAATTGTGATCAGACCACTTCCACTGCCACACCGTGATGTCTAAATGTTCCATAAGATGAGTGGTCATTCAGTGGATTAACTTTTATATGGTCTTCATTAACCGCAGAATACACAGTTATGTGCGCACTGAGTTCCTTTTCTTCTGACCACGATGAGACCCTCTTCTTCGTTCAGTAGCTCCAGTAGATGATCCTCTTCCTCAAGTTCTGAATGGGTTGTATGATGGACCCCACATCCGAATGGGTGGCGCTTTTACGTCTGGGTGAATTTCCATTTAAGAAGCTCATCATGAAAATTGTACTTTTGGGTGTTTAGGGCAATAGGCTGTCCTACTGCTGGTTGGTGGATGCCACTTTCGTTTTTTGCCGTTGATCTTTCCTTGAGAATTTACTCAAATTATTACATTATGTATTTAAATAATTATTGCAACGATCTTTTAGTTATATTGATAAGAAAATTGTTGCTTCTATTTGAGTTGTATTGCTCGTGTGTCCGTCCTCCTTCAATTAAGTTGATGTAAAATACAGTCCAAATCACCGTTATGCTATTGCCTTGTTTTTTGTAGCTCATTACCGCTTAGTCGAAGGAAACTGTTACTTCTCTCTGATATTTCTATAATGTTTTCCAATAAGAATATTAATCTCATTGTTTGCTTCAAATAATATTTTGCTATTTTCAGTTTTAGATATTCGTACATTATTATCCGTATTGATTTCACTTTCTCTCACTCCTACGTTAAGTACACTCTTAATTATATTTTGATGTTCGATGTATGCAATTCTCACCGGTCACATCACCAAGATTTAGATGATGCCACGCACATCCGTCGCTAAGAGGATGTGTTTCACTTTGGTTGTTTACCACCTGTTTGTCCAACTTCACTCATCATCCGAAGTAAATACATGCGACCGCTCTTATAAGAAGCAGCACTCGAAGTTAAACATACTCCTGAAGTCAAATATTCCGCTGGTCTGCGCAAGGCTCCACTTGTTAAAAGATTTCACTCGTTTTCGTCTTCACAATTTAGGGTATGGGCTTCTTTCTAGGAATTGTTGGTTTAGAAGAGGTCATTGGGAGTGCGGGGCGTTTTGAATCGTCATTTAGAAAAATGTTGAATCAAGTTGAGAATAATTAGGTTCACAGAATTAATGAAGCTGCCTTATTAGAATTTGAGTCCCCTCAGTATTATTGTTTAAATAACTCTTCATCCAATTAAAGGCGAATTAGATTATCAATGTATACGTGGAATTACATAAAGAATCAATCAACTGTTAGTTTTACTTTTCGTAGATTTACCCTAAGCAAAACATTCCTTTGTAGTTTTCTTAATAACCCATTGTAGCACATTACATCTTTTGTTTCGAGAACTCTAATAGTTGCTAATTCAATATAAATCAAATTACTGTTTGACTCTGGACTCAAGGGAAACTATGAATCATCCTTAAATGTCGTTGGATCTGTGATTAGTCGCGCTCTATCGGTTCTTCGTCTTTTTAACCAGACGCAGTATAGTACCGGCTCCTCCGTTCATTTATTCATGTTTCTCAATGTTGTAAGAGCATCTTTCTGATCATTCTCATACGCATCTCCACGTTCTGCGGGAGAGCGCCATTGTTTGACTGCGGCATTTCTTGCACTTAACCGGCCGTTGTCGCCGCGTGACCTCCTTCCGCTTGCATTAATCTGAGAGGCGCTTCAGTTACGGCTCCATTGCTCATTGTCCCGAAAAAGCGTGGTAATTTATCGGGACTACCTTTTACAAAGGGCTTAGACGCTTCGAGTGAAATATGGAGCTGGATTTTTCATCTTCATTGTGCTCTTGGGAGCTGATTAATACCCAACATATCCCCTCTATTAAAATTGGGATCGAGCACGCTTAATTACAGAGTATGCGCACCTTTTTATCTCCTGTAATTGTTCATTGCTACTTTTCCATAAGATGATGTACTCCGGTCGACGAATTTTAGTTCCCCTGTTTAATGGAACATTTTTTCATTTAATTGATGTGTGTATGTATGTACGTACTTATGTGTGTGTTTGTGTATAAAAATATGTTTGTTTATATATAAGTAATCGATCGATTCTACTAATTCGGCCTACAGTTTGTCCTCCATTATAAAAATAACTAAATATGAATCTTTACCTCTATGTATACATTTTATGGTAAAGTTATAAGTACTTATTCGTTATTACTTATAAGTAATCTATCCTTCACATAAGCCTATTAAGCATTTTTATGAGAAATTAGGAATGACCTTAACTAATTCGTTCCAATAATCAAGAGTAAATCTGCTATTTAAAGCAGTTACGCCTTTTCTCCACTGATATGAGAGACACCTTTTTTTTTCTTTTCTGAGCTTCCACAAATGGTGTGAGCGACTTTCGATCTTAAATGTTTTAAGTGAGTGCTGAAGACTTGCTTTTAAAGCTAATATTTATAAGTTGACGCACTTTTCGTTATTAATATTGGGATTGCTCTTCATCGGGGCTACTATAAATGTAAAAAGCACGCTTCTGATCCTCATCCAAAGACCTGTTATTAAGTAATAAATTTGTTTCATCGCCAACGGACGTGTTGGAGCGCGGCAAATACTATTTCTCTTCATTGTGTTTCTAATTGCATGACTTCTCAAACCCGGGCCCGTCATAGCTTAACTTATACGTCTTAAAATGAAGAATATATCGGTATTTCTTCAGGTTGGTAGCTTTTAATATAATATTGGTTTGGGTGCCTCTCCTGAGTTTGTAGGATCACTGAGTCGACAGCATTGAGACGAATTAGTGATGAGAAACGCTTTGAATGCAGAGTCATGAAGAAGAAAATGTAATGGATTCCGGATTTCCCACCAGCCAGGTTGCTTTAACCAATCAAGCGACAATACCCTTTTGGTGCTTATGGGATCCATTTAAGCACCACTCAGGGCTCTGAACCCGGATCTTGGCAAGAGATCCAGGTTCGATTCCCGCTTGCTTACCTTTTCACCTTGATTCCTTTTCTTAGTAATGGAATAATAGCTGGAGAAATCCTCGAAAATACTAAAGGAAATAGCTATGAGGCTATTGTATGGTTGTATTTGGATATGTATGAAACTATTGTAGGATTTATCGTTGCTGGGCAACCATTCCTATGAGCTTATGATACTTAAAATAGATGAATGTTAAGGGAAAATTAGTTTGAGAAAAGAAAGCGGTCTTTCTTTCAACAGAATATTCGGAAGCCGTGACGGTGTCTCGCGCTGTTTGTCATATTTCTCTGTTGATGGTCGTGTAAATGTGTTTGCTACTGAAAGTGTCCGAGTTTTCCTTGATTTGTTGCGATCAATTGTGGTCCGACCGAGGAAATACTTAAGCATTACTCGCCATATTTTATACCAATTAAATCTCTTGAAATCTTGAATAGTGGGCCTTTTTACAAAATTTTACAAAATAAGTGTAACTACGCTGAAGACGCGTCGCATTCGCTAGTTCTCAACGGTGAGAAGGCATTGTAAGTCAAAAGTTAATCAAACGTGTAACCCATGAACTCAACAATTTTGAACAATAGATAAACAATAAATAAACATTGTATTCCTAACATATCTTTTGAAGAATTTAAGTACACTATTATTAATTAATGTAACATTAATGTTGAGAAGCAGGGATAGCAGACGGTAGGTTAAAAACACATTGGCAGGTCGCACACACGTTGGTCGCTTGTTTTCTAGCTCTTTACCTAGTAAAATGCTGCACACACACACTGACGTTGGTCGTTTGTTGGCGCTTAAGATGACCAGCTTTAGCGATGAATAGTTCGTTATTCTTGTTAGTTCTGCTAACAACTGGTTTTTTTTAAGTGCACGCGAGTTCCATGTTCGTCCTGTGAATCGCAAAAGTAAGGTTTTTGGTGATCACCATAATCTGTATCAATTATCCTATGAGGTTCATTCAGTCATTAAAAATGGATACGAATACTTTTGATTATATTTAAGCAATAGTTTGACCGAAACTTCAAAAGGCTGTAAATGCGCGAGTGCCCGCGAACCCGCTTAGCTCACTACCTGCTATCTTCCACTCTGTGTAAGAAAGCGTGCTTCAAGTTTACATCGCAGTGTGACCGTCTAGGCTACCAATTACGAGACCTGCTCCAACGTATTTTTATTCGTGAAACGTCTTCAAAGTTAGACATTTAAACGGTGAATCACATCTTATTGATTTTATTTCATTATTATCAGGAGTCCATGAACTGGTGGCATCACAATGAGACTAGTATTATTACCGACTCTCGTTGTACAACGTATTCCCAATGAAGTTTAACCACTTTGTGTTGGCGGCACTGCCTATTCAGAGTTTTCCTTTTCATCCGAAAACAGCTTTTCTCGTTCATTGAAATTCCGTAATGAATGGCTCGGCTTTCCTCCGGAAAAATCCTCAATCACATTAACCTTTCTCTCCTCGATAGGTTTTTTAATTACCCGCCCTTCCGTGGAACACTTCTTTTCCGTGTCGAAATCTCCTTGGCCCTCCGACCCTCCATCTATCTCGAACGCCGATATTTCACGCCCTTACCAAAGCCGGGGACACTCCCTCTTCCCTTCATCTTCCTCACTCTTCTCTGATCACTACCACCTTCAGTTCCTTTGTATTAATATTCGGTTATCTTCGAATCTATCGTTGTTGACAACACATTCTGTGTATTTATGTATGTGTTTATGTATGTATGTATGTGTGAGTGGAGAGACAGAATCAATAACAGATGGAAACTAAAGATAAAAATTGGAGTTAAGTCTACGAATATATGTGTAAACAAAATTCCAAAAATCGCTCAAGTGGTATGAAAATTCTTATTATAATATCACTAAGATACTTAAAAATTTAAGAATCAGAATGTGTATGCTTCAATTATCGGACTTAGGTATTTCTTATTCAGGTTATGAAAAATGTCGTTGAAGTTGACATGTTTTCTTCACTTTCGGAAGCAATGCTACGGAAAAACTCATCCATAAGCATTTACGGAGGCGGTCCTTTACAAACTGGTTCTTTCTTACTCAATGTTTTATTTCTCGATGTTTCATCTTTTCCACATTTCAACCGAAGTTTCCGAACAGTGTGCGCAGGCGACGATTCAATCGCGTTCAGTTTTTGCGTGTGATTTTGATTCTCACTAATATCTCTTGTTCGGGCGATTCGATAGTTATATACCGCTAATAAGTGAATGACTTAATGCGCTGCTCGATTTCCTCGTCTAGAGAGCACACCGAGGAAAACTGACGAAGATTCTGTAACTGCACGCATTAGTTAGTATTACATTGTAGTCACATTTGGCGAATGAGATTTTTCTCAAGTATCCGCGAAAAATGTAATATTTCTTTAAGTAACGCTTCACTGTTTCTCGTCACTCATTCAATCGATTGCGTTCGAATGTCTCCTCGTTCTGTGGAATCCTTTGCATCGCTCTTCGCCATTCATCTGTTATGACATCGATCCTAAAGTGATTTTGGAAAGGTGTTGATTCTAACGATTACTTCATTCCATAAACATTCATTCCTTCAAAGATTGATGCTATCTTTTATGTGAGGGCAATGTTAATTTACAACCACTTTCGTGAAATATATGTGGTTTAAAATGCCTACTACAATTTAAGTGTGGAAAAAGAGGTTTCATTTTCATTCAGTCCATCCACGAATCCGTTAGTTGCTCTGTGGTTAATATCCTCCCTTGGATACTATCTTAGGGAGTAGTTACTTCCCTGAGAAGATATATCAGAGTTTCTCGGAAGAGGGAATTCATGCAAGAGAGATCGATCTCTCCCAAATGACAGCTGCTCGGAGCGTTCATTCTCACGTGAAAACACTGCAATATCATCTTCGGCGACGAGTTCGGAAGATATAGCGAAACGAGGAGCTCAATTTTTCTATTTTCGCTGGGAGGACTGAGTTTAGCTCCCAAACATCGGAAAGCCGATAATCCAAACTAAATTCGTTGGTCAATCCATTCGAAGTACGTATTATCACAACGAATCAAGATTACATGAAAGTATAGCGATTCATTAGAAGAAAAGATGTCGTATCTTCCTTTTAGTTTTCCCATTGTCAGGTATAGCTCACAAGGATAGGAAACTCACACGAAAACCTGGTTAGATAAAATTCGATCGGTCGTATCCCTCCCTTTCCTTTTTATTTCATTACATCGCCTTTTTAGCGAATTAATAATTGTCCTCCCAAGACTGGCCGAGTGGTTAGCGTGCTAAGCGCTCCAATCCCAAGGCCCCGGGTTCGAATCCCGGATTTTTCTGATCAGTGAATGGTTGTTTGTGTTCGTCCGACTTTTCCGTTCGGGGGAATAAGGCTCTGGTAAGAAAAGAAATAAAATGATTATCCTCCCAGGAATGTTAACTACATCGACGTCTTGCAAAGGAATTTAGTAGAATTTGAAGCAAAACGTGTACTGACAATCGAATCTCACATATTCTGGACCCGGAGACATAGGTTCGAATCCCAGTCACTTTTTTCAGTTTCTCCGTAGTTATTTTTTTCCTAAGCCATCTGTCTGTTCGTAAACTAGGTAGAGTAAGTGGGTTGGGGATGTCAGGAGGGCGGAGGTTGGCTTCTATTACTTGATAGGCACTTCGGTGTAGAGGCATCCATTCCAACATGTCATTCTTCTCTAATCGCAGCTGCTTTTGGGTTTTTATGAATTCCATGGAGCCATATGAGTAGTCGTAACAAAACTATCTTCAGTAAATGTTTGCGATTATCATTTACCGCAAATGCAAAGCAAGTTTTTTTATACTCTATTGTTACTAAATAGTCGATATACGATTGCTAAATATAATTTGAAAACATTTTGTAAGTTATCGTATTCTTAATCTCTCCGTATTACTACGAATTCTTTATTTAATTAATCTTTATTGATTGATTTTTATCTAACTAATCTTAAAAAAAAAAACATTTTGAGCCGTAGATAATATACTTTGCCGTATTTAAAAAAATTAATTAGTCATTTAAAGTAGTTAATTTGTTTTATTTTTAGAAACTTGCATAATGAACAGCTGATAAGTTTCAGGAGCCTTTTGCGAAACATTTTTGTATTTATACGAAAATTGTAATATCATATGACTATGAAAGTATTATAATTTCATTCTCGTTAATTTTAATTATTTTAATACTTAATATAAAAGATTATGCAAAAAATGTGCTACCAATTGACAATCATCTTTAATTTTCTTAGCTAGATTTGGATTAAATTTGCTGTTCTCCGCTTGTGTAGACTATCTTTACGCTGGAAAGGTGAAACTTTGAGAGTAGAATTTGCTAATTCATTATGGATGAGAGAGCTCCTTATATAAAATAAGTCACGAGAGGGTGAATAACGTGCCATCGATTGGTGAATTTCGTGACGAAGATTATAAAAAACTCTAGAAGATGATATGAATCGCAAACGGCGGCGCAGAAATTTCGATCAAATGTCCGTATTCAGTTTGTGCGGAAAATGATCCTCAAGATTAATCTCTTTGAGGCTCCGTATTTGCACTAATCATGCTCTGTTTCGTTGCAAAGTGTTCACGACAAAGAGGATTATTCCAGACGACGCGAAGAAACAAACTCTTTGGTCTCTTAGCAACTCTCTCTTTGATTTTCTTCTTCTCGTGGCGTCTTTCTGTGAGCCAAGGACGCGCCTTTCTCAGTGCGAGCGCTTAATGATTTAGTTTAATTTTTCTCTCATCTTTTGCTCTAGCGTGCCTCGGCGTCATATTTATTGGGTTGAAGCTGTTTTCGAAAGACAGTCCTTGTGCTATTATTCTTTCTTTGCCATTATAACCTCTCTTGGTTTTTTTCGAGAATCCACTCCTAACGGAATTCGCTTCATTTAACGATGCGGAATCTTTCGTGCTCTCTCATCTCGTGCGATTTTTGTTTCCGAATCTTTGACATAATCTTTCGACATATATTAAAATGAAATTTATTGCTTCAAGTACGTTCCTTATGAATTATAATGCTAATTATTTTTAGTACTAGTTCTTTTAGAACGAATTATAATTATTTGTTTATAATAATTATATTTATTACTCAAATGTGGTAACTCTGCTCGGAAATACGTTTTTTTACCTTTTACATTCTCTTGGCGGTTAGCGATCCAAGAACCAGGTATTAGGGTTGAATGTGTTCCAACTGTCATTCATCAGTCTGTCTGAGATGCGCTTTGAGATTTTTAGCTCTGAACTTACGGTCGGAACCCTGTCGCCGCATTAGGAACATTTGGTTCCCAACGAAATGAAAGACTGGTTCGCATTCAGTGATGCACTTCACGGGAGCTCTTCTTTCTATCATTATCTACTTCCACTGTCAGTGATGTTTTGCCTCGACTGAAATGATCGTAACCTAGAAATTTTATAAATCTCTGCGAGTCGAATGGGATGTTAAGGGACCATTTCAGCCCATACAGAATTCAAACTCCATTCCTTTATTTTTCCCAGCTGCTGTATTGATTTGGGGCCAGCGAACGGTAAACTGAGTTGACGTTTAAACTGTGATATCAAATTCCCAGTGGAAATCATGATGCAATGTGCATTCAATTTCCAAGAGTCAATTTCCTCTTATTGAGTTAATTAGAAATGTGCATCTTCACTCTAGTCACCCAATGTTCCCATCGACATGTGCTTCTCACAGCTTCACATCGCAGATCTTATGAATTCCCCTAAAACGTATTACACTTTTTGCGCTATGTCCGTCCTCCCATAAAGTCGACTGTGAAACCCGCATTTTGCGTCTTCTCGGGTGCGCAGTCTTTTCTTTGCTATTTTTTCTGTTTAATTTTTAATGGTATATTTCCCACTTTCAAATCCAATTCTAAATTAAAAACTTTAATGAGGACGTAAGAAATAACATGCACTAATTCCAAAAATAAAACTTTAAAAAGAGTTTTACCGGTTTCGGCGACCGGGCATCAACGTCTTAAGAACTGTTAAGAACCGGGAAGGAAGGAAAAAAGGGCAAAAGAAGTTACAAATTTGAGCAAAAAGGCGAATTTATGTTTATTTGTTTATAAATTTATATAATTGTTAATGTGAAATTCCACCAAGTTACGCTAGACAATGTTTATTTATCCAATTTCAAATATCATCTCATTCACGATTACTGATTTTTCAAATGTCTCCGATACTTTATCATCAACAAATAATTCCACTCGACCCCAACGTATCGCAACATCTTGATGGTATTATCTCAATATCTTTATCTGGTAAAATTTACATTTGTCTTTGAGATCGTTTGGCGCAGTCCAATTAACCGTATCTATAGCATTTAAAGGGTCGCAAAGAGTTATTTTTCCAGAACTCGCAGTAACAGAGAATGAACTCATTAGCATATTCATTGATATCAATTCCTTTCGCCTGTACATACGGATTCTCTCTTCTGTTGCTTTCCTTGCGCCCGCCAATGCTTCAATTTTTCATCGTGCTTCGCAGAATGAACACTGCGAAGTTCCTTTGGAAGACAAATATTTTCGAAAATCATCATATAACCTCTGGAGGCACGAGTTTGTAGTGACATTGATTCTCTCCTTTTGCAGACCACTCAAATCCATACGCCTTTCAAAATCCCTCTTTTTCAACCCGAATTCATCCCGTAGAGGAATCAGTGTTACTCGTTCGTCTCTAACTTTCAACCGCTATTGAAACAAATGAAAGACGACCATTTCAGGGTCTGTTGGTCGCACAAGAGTTCGCTCAGTAACGCTCATGTGTTCATATTTGTCTTATTCATTGAAATTTAAACAATCCATATGAAATTATATTGATAAAACTCTATAGTATTAGGCCGGACTTCGTGTAACAACATTATAAATAGATTTACGGTACATTATATTACATGAGTACCTTTGGTGCGTCAATGAAAATATCCAATGCGTCCTCCTTCACTTCGCACACTTTAAGTAATCCAACATCTTTTGGTGATATCTCTGCACCCGAAATTTGAGTGCCCAACTGCTTTTTACTGTCACTTGCATTAGTTGTTTGTTCTTTTTAGAGCTTCTTCGACAGTTTCTAGTATGAATTCAATTTAAATATATTTTCTTTGCTTTAGAGCCTTCGTATGGAGAAATGCTTTCCCTAGGGATAATGCTCTTTCAAGCGAATTCAACACTTCCATGTAATAGGCTCGTTATCTTGTCCGCTATTCTATCATAAAAATTGGTGACGTCACATTCGATGGCTGCTTGCCATTTAAATTCGAATGGCTGACAATGTTCTTTATTTTTGGTGAACTGGGGATTTCTAGTCCCGTTTCATATTTTTTAGTCATCAAGCTTACGTATAAGATTGAAGAGTGATTTAAAGGATATCTAAAGAAGAGTGATAAAAAGGAATAGGTTTATCTTATTAAATCCTAATTTAATAAGCAAATGTAAGCTTCTATGAAACTGTCAAAACGACGAGCAAATATGCGTACAAAATCATACGATGAAGAAGAATACTTTGAGTAGCTATTATAATACGAATATGGAATTACGACCGTCAAGAGAAAGGGAATGCGATTTAGTATATTGAGGTAAAAACTATATGTATACATTTGCTGGTACAATGTAAATACGTATTTATGTGCGAATTCATTGTTTTTCAGTTAAATTTAGTGTTATTTCCTTTAGGTAAACAGCTATCGCGTGGTAATTATTACTTATAAGTAATTATTTATGTAATTAATTACCAAATTTTATGTCGGTATTGATTTTATAGCCTAAAATAAGCAAATTACTAATTTAATATCATCTTAGGCGGTTAATCGCATTAATGATTTATATATGATGCCGCTGCACTAACAAGAGTTGAATCATTTTCTTCTTTTGCGGAAGTAACATTCATATATCACGTTGTTGTTTTTCAGTCCGACAGTCTTTTCTGCCAACAATAATCCGCAAATTACCCAAAAGTGTTATCGATGCTGATCGCCCGTCTCTTCTGCCTCGCAGAGTGAATTTTAGCAGAGACAGGAAATGCTAACAATATTTTGATGTTTTCAAATTTTGATACGAATGAAATATCCTCTCTAAAAGTCATCCAAAATGGCATACGTGGTAAGGGCCGAAGGCGGGTTCTCGAAATTCGTTAGCCTACGTCGATTAACCTGAAGAGGAAGTCGGAGATGATGAAACGCGCGAGAGAGCCACGCAAAAGAGTGTTTGCACCTGGGAATGCTCAAGCGATTATGGAAAATTGGAGGGGAATAATCCGTTGGCTCTCAAAGTGTCCTCTTTAATTATTCCCTCGCGTATCGATCATCCGAACATTCGAAAATAATGGAAACAAGAGAATGAGCGTTTTTTGATATCAACGGCGTATGAATGAAGTCGCGGCATGAGTAATGGCCTTTTTGCAGCTGTCGCAGCTTCCGAACACCCGCGTTGCACCAATGCCTTATTAATCAGCTCCGTGGCTGTTTTCCAAAATGCCAACATGTGTTTCTCGTCCAAACGGACGTTCTCAAAAGAACATTCGATTCCGCGAAGCGTTTTCTACTCAATTAAATGAACCATTTTTCGGACTTTTCGCGTAAAATAACTGATACGGAGGACCTTTTCCGGTGAGGACATTTCGTCGAATGTTTTTCAGTGATAATCAGAGAAATAAACTCGATGAGAGAATTATTTTATAGAATTGTAGTTTTTAACCTGTTGTGAAGTTTTCCCTAATAACTCAGCCGTTGATATGCTTAATCTATATTTATGTATATCTGTGTATTCGTTAAATTTCCTTACTGTGTAATAAGAGATGTGTTTTAGTTATATTAGTATTATCTTCCTATTTTAATTATTTTCTATTTATTTCCATACATATTGTGTACATTTCATCGCATTGTAATGTCACCGTGGGTAACACTCTAATTGCTCGAATTTCTGGAAATGAATGTCCGTACAGAAAGCGAAATTGCTGCCTTCTCACGAATGATTTGAATGTTCTCTCGTAAACCGTGAAAAGAATTGCGAAGGATCCCATCTATGTATTCGCTTAGTGCAGTGCGAATGTGGTTTCCGAAACTACAAGAATTGCAATTAAAAATAAGCATTTATATTTAATATCCCCTAGCGTGTATTGTTCCTAAATATTTCTACTGTTTCCTGAAACCAAATTTTCAATGCGTCAACCCTGGTTAAGTTTCAAATGTTTTCCTTGATAAAGCTCTAGTGGATCGTTAGAGGGTTTCTATGGAAGAAGAAGACATTCCGTCATTAGGTTAACTTTCATAAGGTT